>JAWDJD010000010.1:6817500-8125000 GCA_035047305.1 Bradypodion pumilum | reverse complement strand
CTCTAACACAATTTCCCCAATTAAAATCTTTCTCCATTAGCTCCTGGTTGGCCTTTGGTATGTGTACAATACTGGGAATCCCCTCCCCTTGCCCAAATAAGGTAGACAACATGTTTGGGAACAGGGAGGACATCTTTTGGGATCCTGGGGATGCCTTTGCCCTTCTCATGCTGTTACCATAACATGGACAGATTTATTTTGGGGGCTGCCATTCCATCGTGTATGGTTATAGACTCATATTTAAACAAGTCCTGTGCATTTTCCCAGATGTGGCTACTTCCTCTGGAGATTCAGACACATGTCTTGAGTCAATATGCCTCCTACATGTGAAGTATTAACTGCACTCAAGCAATTTTGTCCTAAGCAAGTCCAAATGTGGGAGAGTGGGCCAACCCTCAAAAGTACGTTGTAGAAGACCATACTTATGGATTCTTTAAAATTCCTTTTAAAAATAATAATATTTAGTTATGCAGTCTACAGGCTTTCTGCCTATGTGGAACTCTTTCCCATTTTGGCTTGTCTGCTAAGGGGTTCACTATGGGAACCTAACACATTTCATTCTTCTTCTTTCACGTCTAGCTCAAACTGTAAACTGCCAAAATGAAACCATCTTCTTGGCTTTCTTGTTGGCCAAACTTAATTCTTCATCAGTATATGTTTCCAGTAGTAACCAGCATACTAGCGAATGAGCCGAATTCTGTATCTCTCCACATTCACACAGTGTTTCGTTATCCGCCAACATCCCCCACTTGAGCATGTTGGTCTTACATTTAGGGACTCCAACCCTCAGCCTATTCAGAGTCCTTCAAGTGATATAGGGGAGGTTGAGTTCCTCAGCTATATCTTCCTTTAATGTTATTCCTTGTCCAGTGAGCTACTTCCTCCATCTTCTAGTTTGGTTTTTGTTAGATCCGGCCCTTATAAGCACCAGTCCAGGACAACGATGAACAAACAGCAACAGGCTTTATTTAACAGTCAATTAGAGATGAGCTTACAAGGTGTTCCGGATCCTGTGATGCCTATACAATCCTAGCGGATTCAGTCCCTCCAGACTCTTACCCGGCAATGGGCAATAAACTAGCTACCATAGAAGCGTAGCATAACGGAGGGACCCAGGCTTAGCGCTACCCAGCTACCTGTGTGGTGTAGGAATTATAGATCTGATCCGGCCCCACTAACTAGAATGGCAGAAACTGCCATTTCCTCTTGCAAGAGCGCTCCTTGCGCTACTTGCAAATGTGCCTCAATACACAACAGTTTTGCTCTTGCGTACCCTCAAGAATGTTTGTTCTTGCCATAAAGCACTTCCTAGATCTGAGTTGGTGAACTTGAGGCTCATATCATTCAGAAGATGTAGAGGGTATTTCTCTTGTTTAGTGTTCAAGGAATGAAGAAGCAGACGAATGAAGTAGTGAAATTCAGCTCTTTATTAGTGGGGTTTGAACACAGTTTGGATGGGGCAAAACTTGGACTTATATACACTATAAACAGTAACAATAATACAACAAGCCCATTGGCTAACAGAGTGTGCACATTATTCGAACCACTTTTTGCATAAGAATAGATACATGAGAAAAGAGACATTCCGCTCCTGTCAGAAAACACAGTAAAGATACATAACATCTTGTTTAGTTCTCTTGGCATCTGCTGCTACTTCTCGTCTTATCTTAGGTGGAGCAATACCAACAAGAGAATATATTCTTTCTACTGGTGTAGGTATGAAG
Source organism: Bradypodion pumilum (assembly GCA_035047305.1). Lineage (NCBI taxonomy): Eukaryota > Metazoa > Chordata > Lepidosauria > Squamata > Chamaeleonidae > Bradypodion > Bradypodion pumilum. Next base: position 8,123,276 of record JAWDJD010000010.1, on the reverse strand, counting down.
CATCCTGCCAGGATGTGCATTTCGCACTATGCATTTCATAAAATTATGGAAATGATAGCTCAGTTCATGTACCTGCAAACATGGTCAGAGACTGGGAGTTTGATTCCCTGTTGTGCCTTCTTTGAGAAGAGCCAGCCTATGTAGTCCTGGCCAAGCTGCACAGTCCCACGGGCTCCCCCTAGAGGAAGGGAATGGTAAGCCACTTCTCTGTATTCTCTACCAAGAAGAGTCTGGAAAGGGTCACATAGTTTCTTGATGGCACTGTTATTATATTTGTTATGGTTCTTAGAGTTGTTTCCCATCATCTACAGAAGTGTGCTCTGGGATCTTGTCTGTTCCTTTTGTTGGCCTCTTGTTTCACAGTAAGAGTTCCCCAAAGCCTGGAAAAGTTACCTTTTTAAATGTAAACTCCTTAGAATCTCTAGGTGAACGTAGCTACCAGCTGATGAATTCTGGGAGCTGAAATTTCCCAAAGGTATGTTTTTTACAGGCTCTGGCCTCCCTATCTTTCCAGTGTCTGCATATATTGGGTTGAATCCCAACTTTCTCATTCATAGAAGAGACTCAATGGAATGAGTGAGACTCACTTAAGTTGTCTTGATGTTTCCTGTGATCACGATTAGTTCTACAGCCAACATTTTGTTTCCATTTTATGACTTTAGTACCTGATCTGCTGGTGTGATTTTCATCATCTGCAGACATTTCTGTGGACATGTGGTAGGCATGACTAAACATGCACAGAATGCTGTTTTTCTCACAGAAGTGGTACCTATTTATCTACTTGCAATGTCTTGCTTTCGAACTGCTAGGTTGGCAGGAACTGGGACAGAGATGGGAGCTCACTTCATCGTGCAGTCCCTGGGTCTCAAACTGTTGACCCACCGACCTTCCAGTTGTCAAGTTCAGTGTCTTAACCACTTGAGCCACTGCAATCCCTTTGGCAAATAGCTAGAATGCAAATTAATGGTATACAATATACTTGTTTCATCTTTTGGAAGGATAGATTATGACTAGAAAGGCCTGATGTCCCCTTTCACTTTTAATTTATCAAAAGACAGGAAAGAATAGAAGAGGAAAGATCATGATTGACTAGGACTCTGAACAGGAGCCCACATCACACTGAAGCATTTTTCTGTAGGCCTCACTTGCACACTGTCAAAAATCATGACGGACCACTGCCGAGGGTCTGTGTGTATTAAAGGTCTCCCTTGCTCAAAAGCCAGTCAACTTAGGGGGCAGTGCTCACCTCCATTTACAGCCAAAGAGAAGCACACAGAATGCTATTACCTTTCCTGCCAAAACAATACCTATTTATCTACTTGCAATATCTTGCTTTCGAGCTGATAGGTTGGCAGGAGCTGGGGCAGATAGCAATATTTTTACATTACTCAAATTCTAGCAGTTTCCCCCATCATTCAGCACTAGCATCATTCTTGTTCATAACAGCACTGTATCATAAGAAACAAGCACTGTATCTAGAGTCTTGCAAGCATCTGACCACCTTTGGGAAGTTCGGCAAGATTCAGGGAGAGATTTGTCTTAAAGGCAAAAGAAGACTTCAGGTTCCTTCTTTTATTTCAAAAATTCCAGAAGTGTGCAACTAGGCCATATCTTTCTTTTTTAAAAAAAAATCACAATTGTAAACGTTAATTGTAAACCCCTTCAGTTGTGGGCTGGGGACCACAATCTATCCTTGCCAGGAAACCAAAGGGCAGAACGGCCGACAAAGGGAAGCAGCTGGGTTTTAAATAAACAAAGAAGCAAGGAGATCCTTAACCCTCAGCTGAAGATCTTTACGATGAAGACCAATCAAAAATATAAAGCACATGTAAGAACTGTCATAACACCTGGCCAAATCATTTCTGTTCCCTTCTATCATGCTCCCCACTTTAACATGATGAAGATCTTCTGAGAATTTAAAACCTTGCATATTCTTGTGACTTTTTCATTTATCCAAACAAAGATGCTTCTCAGCTCTGGAATGTTTTCATCTCTTGAACCAGCATAGGTGCCTCTCCCTTTCCAATTTTATTTTATTGTTGCTATTAATGTCCAGATAAGGGGAAGTAATAATAAGTACTCTATTAATAATAAGTACTCTGTTTTGCTTTAGCTGAGTGCTTTTGGTACTTGGCTATGGAACCACAGGAGGGAATTGAACTCCCAACCACAGACACTACAGCCAGCTACCTAAACCCCTGAACTATCCAGCCAGATTAATGGTAATTGTGTGCCATCAAATCTATTCTGACATATGGTGAACCTTTCCAGGGTTTTCCAGATAGAGAATACTGTATACAGAAGTGGTTTACCATACTCTTTTTCTGTGGCCACCTTGAGACTGTGCATTTTTCCTCAAACCATCACAGGGTGTCCCTTTCTTTCAAGAGGCACTTTATTTATTTATTTATTACTATTATATCCCACCCATCTGGGATATTCTACCACTCTGGGTGATGTACAACAAATTAAAGGATTTTTACATTAACAATATAAAATTAAGCATCTATCTATACCTATAAAGCAAAGGTGTGGGTTCAGTGTCCGGAATGGGCTGCAGCACCCCTTGACCAAACCCCATGAGATTCGGCACACATGTACCTTGTGCACGTGAGCAGGTCACTGTTGGGGTCTCGAAGCCCATGGGGGGGTTGCCCCTTAAATTGATCTGCAAAGGGGGGTATATTTGACAGGAGGGTTTGTGTCTGCCCCAGTGCTAGGCCAACCGGGGGGGGATTGTGATGTCATCACCGAGTTCACTTCACAGGCCCACCCCTGGCCAGTGGTTTCCCGGGCAACACTGGCACTCAGCTAGCCAGGTTGGGACCAGCTGTGTGAAGCCGGGCACGCCTGCTAGTCAACAATAAACCAAACAGAATAAAATATGGGCAAAATAATAAACAACAAGGATGGCTCCCAAAGCAAAACATAAACAACAATAGGGAATGGAGACTTAAACTACTGAGCAATCCCATCTGTGCCAGCTGCTGGGCTGATCAAATAACTTCCTTTTTACAAAAGATGCAATGAATCTGTGGGACTCCCTGCCACAAGACACAATAGTGTTTGTTGGCTCAGGTAGCTGTAAAGTAGATGAGATGTATTTATGGAGGAGAAGGGATTTGTCAAAGATCCAAAGCCATGATAAGTGTGTGAGACTGAGACTGAAGCAATTTACTTTTGCTTGTTTATTTCTTTGGGAGGGGAAAGTGTTAGTGGGGACAGCTAGGTAGATCTGTTGTCTGTAATCTGAAGCATCCGATTAAACTCGGAGAGAAACAGCTTTCTGGATTAAATGGATCCTTGATCTCAGCTCACAAAGAGAAAAGTCTCCCACCACATGCAGTGGAATTGGCAAATTTTGCTAAGGCTCAAAATCAAGGGGCTGAATGGAAACAGTTGTTTTGGCTCTTCTTTGATCACTGAAAAAATGTCTGTGTGTACAACAGGGGTTGGCAATTTATGACCCTCCAGATGTTAATGGACTGGACCTTGCATCAGCTCTAACAGAGGACTATAAAATGTCCACTCTTGCTATAAAGTATGTGTTTGAATTGAGAGGGGGACTATCTTTTCCCTAGAATAGCATCAATAATAATCAATAACAATAGCATGGTGATTTTATAGAATGAGTCCATCTCACATATATTCCTTTTTCAATTATTTTTTAAAAACTCCATTGAGATGATGTTCATATTAATTGAAATGCATAACTATTAGGTCCAACGGCTGTCTCCAGCTTTGTGCAGCTGTTTTGAAAATCCTAGAGTTGTAGATGGGGGGTAAAGGTAAAGGTAAAAGTTTCCCTTGCTCGAAAGCCAGTCGTATCCGACTGTAGGGTTCAGTGCTCATCTCTGTTTCAAAGCTGAAGAGCCAGCGCTGTCTGCTTCTGCAGACATTTCTGTGATCATGTGGCAGGCATGACTAGACATCGGAGCACACACAACGCTGTTACCGTCCCACCAAAGTGGTCCCTATTTATCTACTTGCAATTTCTCGCTTTCGAACTGCTAGGCTGGCAGGAGCTGGGACAAAGACGGGAGCTCATTCCGTCCTGCAGTACTCGGGAATCGAACTGTTGACCTTCCGCCTCCCAGTTAACGTCTTAGCCACTGCCATTCAACAAACAGAACCAAAGCCAGTAGGGAAACTGAGTCAGGATGGGAGAGGTGACCATCTGTGGCTCCTCCGGAGAGGGTGGGAGGGTTTGAGAAGGTACCATTTGCTTCCTTCTCCTCCTAACTCCCAGCGACTGGAACCGGTTGAGAGTGGAACGGGTTTGACTTCACTTTGTGCCAGCGATCGTCCGCATTGACGCCGAGCCGCTTTCCAAACGAGACTGGGCATCTGCAGACGGGTCGCTTGGCTTTGGAGCTGGGGGAAAGGAAAAGTTCAACTCCCGCTGTTCCACTAATATTTGGGGAGGGAGGGGGGGGTGTTAAGGGTGGCAGCTGCCGGAGGCGGTGGGCTATCTCTTCTTGACCGTGTCTCTTGCCCTCTGACCCGTCTTCCCCCTTTCCTTAAAAAGCAGGAGACCCTCCTGGCCTACTGAGGCAGGATTCCCACCCCCAGGGCAAGTCCGCATTTTTGGCTCCGGGAAAGATCTGATTAGATCTAATTTGATCTTTCTTTCTTTCTTTCTTTCTTTCTTTCTCGCTCTCTCACACACAATCTCTTTCTTTCTTTTCCCTCCCTCCCTTTCCCTCCCTCCCTCTTTTTCTCTCTTTCTTTCTCCCTCTCCCCCTCTCTCTCACACACACTCTTTCTTTTTCCTTCCCTCCCTCCCTTTCTTTCTATCTCCCTCTTTCTCTCTTTCTTTCTCCCTCTCCCCTCTCTCTCTCACACACTCTCTTTCTTTGTCCCTCCCTCTCTTTCTTTCTTTCCCCCTCTCTCTCACACACTCCATTTCTTTTTCCCTCCCTCTCTCCTTCCCTTTCTTTCTTCCTTTCTTCCTTTCTCTCTTTCTTTTCCTTTCTTTCTTTCTCCCTCTCCCCCTCTTTCACACACTCTCTTTTTGTCCCTCCCTCCCTCTCTTTCTTTCTTTCTTTCTCCCTCTCCCCTCTCTTTCTCTCACACACTCTCTTTCTTTGTCCCTCCCTCTTTCTTTCTTTCCTTCTTTCTTTCTTTCCCCTCTCTCTCACACTCTCTTTTCCCTCCCTCCCTCACTTTCTTTCTTTCTTTCTCTCTCTTTCTTTCTCCCTCTCCCCCTCTCTCACACACTCTCTTTCTTTGTCCCTCCCTCCCTTTCTTTCTTTTTTCTTCTTTCTTTCCCCCTCTCACACACTCTCTTTCTTTTTCCCTCCCTCCCTTTCTTTCTTTCTTTTTCTCTCTTTCTTTCTTTCTCCCTCCCCCCTCTCTCTCACACACTTTCTTTTTCCCTCCCTCCTTTTCTTTCTCTCTCTCTCTTTCTTTTCCTCTCTTTCTTTCTCCCTCTCCCCTCTTTCTCCCACACACACTCTCTTTCTTTGTCCTTCCCTCCCTCCCTTTCTTTCTTTTTCTCTCTTTCTTTCTCCCTCTCCCCTCTCTCTCACACACACTCTCTTTCTTTGTCCCTCCCTCCCTCTCTTCCTTTCCTTCTTTCTTTCTTTCCCCCTCTCACACACACTCTCTTTCTTTTTCCCTCCCTCCCTTTCTCTCTCTCTCTCTTTCTTTCTCCCTCTCCCCCTCTCTCTCACACACTCTCTCTTTCTTTGTCCCTCCCTCCCTCCCTCTCTTTCTTTCTTTCTCTCACACACACTCTCTCTTTTTCCTCCGTCTCTTCCTCTCTCTTGTCTTTCTTTCTGCATATTTATTCCGATGCAAACCCTCCAGCGATCTAGGGATCTTTGCTCTCTTGAGGAAGCCCTACTCAGCTCAATGAAACTTTAATTCGGAATAGCCGCTATAAGGTCGTCCCATTGCCTCGGCTCCATTTTAGAGCGCTGCGCTCCAATTCTTAAAAAAAGGGACGGCTGGTTTAAAATAACAGTAAATGTGTAAGGGACTGCAGTGGCTCAAGTGGCTAAGACCCTGGTTGGGAGGCGGAAGGTCAGCAGTTCGATTCCCGAGTACTGCAGGACGGAATGAGTTCCTGTCTCTGCTCCAGCTCCTGCCAACCTAGCAGTTCGAAAGCAAGAAATTGCAAGTAGATAATTAGGGGCCACTTCGGTGGGAAGGTAAACAGCGCTCCGTGCGCTCCGGTGTCTAGTCATGCCTGCCACATGACCACGGAAACGTCTGCAGAAGCAGACAACACTGGCTCTTCGGCTTTAAAACAGAGATGAGCACTGATCCCTAGAGTCGGATACGACTGGCTTTCGAGCAAAGAAAACCTTTACCTTTACTAAATGTGTAAGGGAAAGAGCTAAAAGGAGAAATCGGCTGGACCCCTCACCCACCCCCAAGCATAGGGTCAGGATTTTGGAGACAGAGTTAAACGTGTGCTGGGAGGATACGAGCCCTAAGCAGCAGCCCTTAACAGATTCAATGCTTGTCTCCTCGGAAGCAAATCCCACAGTATTGAGTAGGACTTACTCTGTGCATAGGCTGGCAAGCGGAACCTTTTTATTCCAGAGGAAAGAACTCGCGGGTTGCGCTTTTTAAAGTTAAAACAATCGGCTTTTCTTGCCTCTCCAATTTACACTGGAGTAGCCCCGGTGTCTAGATGTGGAGCAGATGGCTTTTCCGACCTACGCACCCTCCTAGTGCTAAAATCCCTGCCTTCTCGCCCTCCACACGGAATGTAATGCAAATATACTGTTTTTAAAAAAATATCCAAATTATGATTCATAGGAAAGACAAAAGAACTTCCCTCGCATAAGTCGGAAGCAAATCAACAGGAGCAACGAGGACTCCGGGTTTCCCAGCCGAGATTTAAACAGGAGGGGCTGCCCTAGGGTTGTGCCATTTTAACCAGCAAAGAAATAACCAAACTGCTCTTGAGTCCTCCCCTCCCCCCAAAACCCGCATTTGCTTAGTAATTGCAAAAACCTTCTCAAAATGAAGCAAAGCCGGAATACAGTATTAAGATCTCTTAATATTCGGCAAGATCTCTTACTCCTTCCTTATGTATCCATTGCAAGAGAGCAGATCAAGATGAGAGAAAAGATTAACGCTAAATATACGACCGTGACTTTAGATTTCTTTGGTCCGTGATGGCGAACCTTGGCACTCCAGATGTTCTTGGGCTTCAATTTCCAGAAGCCCAAGCCCCCTGTGAATCCACATGAATGGGTTTACTGCAATAATCCGGCCCTCGTCGCTCCCGGAAGTGGAAGTAAAATGCGCCAGTACGGAGGAAAGAGTCTTAACCATAAGGGTGCATTTTACTTCCGCTTCCGGGAGTGACGAGGGCAGCGTGGGCCGATGAATCGCAGTAAACCCATTGGTGTGGGTTCACAGGGTGTTTGGACTTCTGGAAATTGAAGTCCAAGACCATCTGGAGTGCCAAGGTTCGCCGTCACGGTATTAGGTCATCACGAATTTGGGCGATATAATTCAGAAGTCTTCCTTCCTTTCTTTCCCTCAAACCCTTCCCTCCCTTTATTTAAAGCCTCTCTGTCGAGGAGTTTGATGCCTGCGTCATTCTACCCCCCCCCCTCCTCATAAAGAAAAATAAAGTGACACATCTAAACATGGAAAGTAGCAAAATTAGATACCTGGTTGCACTGAAGGATTTGGAAATAGAAAGCCCAACTATTTAGGATCGGACACAGAAAGGGAAGTCGAAACATCACCATTTTTTAAAAAGAGTGTGTGTTTTTATGTATGAAATGGGGGGGGGGAAGAGAGAGAGAGAGTTGGAAGTGGGAATTTTGCGCATAATGAGGCCGGCCCAACCAGCCCCTGTCGCTTTAACTGGGAAGCATCTGACACCATCATCTGGCAGATGGTCTCTGAGTCCAGATTTGCATTCATTGTGTTGAAATCTGTTTTCGCGTTGGCGTTATATAGATTTCAGGGGCAGATCTATATCCGCCCCCCTCCCCGATCGCAATACAAAAAGAGCAGGGGGGGGATGACACCAAGCCGCCTTAATTTATGGAGCAACGAGCCATTCTTTCCTGGAAGAAGAAAAAAGAGGGAAGGAGGGAAATTATAACGCTCCCCCCCAACAATAATAATAATAATAATAATAATAATAATAATAATAATAATAATAATAATAATAATAATAATAATAATAATAATAATAATAATAATAATAATAATAATAATAATAATAATAATAATAATAATAATAATAATAATAATAATAATATATTTGTATTTGATCCCTTTGGAAAAGTTGCTTTAGTGCGTGTGAAAGAGAGAGAAAATGGGCGTCTGTGCGTATGTGTATTTATTTACTGTACCCATATAAAATACGTTTGTATATTTCTGGTTTTTCCCCAGAGTGGGAAAATTAACCAGAGGGTAGAGAAATAAAACAAAAGGGAACACATCAGATGCTCATTTATACAAACAAAACACACGTTTCCCAGCCTCTTATTTTAAGGCTGAATTTGATCGACCAAGACAGATTGCTGTCAAGGTGATGATCCTCTCATCATCCTCTGAAATATCCCCCCCCTCCTTATGGGGACCTGATCCAAAAGGAGGCCGCCGCTTTCGGTGGGACTTACTCCCGAGTAACGGGCGAGGGGGGGGATCTGCACCCTTTCCAAGGGTTAATAATCGTGCTTGCAAAAGCTGGGGCTCCTTCCCCAATCCCCGCATCTCTTTCCTACCAAGCGGAGGAAAGCAAGGCAACTCCTCGAAACTTCGGATCGAGCCCGGAAGGTACGCGGGGGGGGGGGGGGGAGAATCGAACCAGTTGCCCAGAAGAAACATGGCCTTCCTATAATAAGCCCTATTCCTTCGTTCTCAGTGCTCATCGGCCGGGATCTCTTTCCTGCAAAGCCCCCCTCGCCCCGCGTCCGGCTTCCCCGGAGGACTCGTTCACTCAAAGCGCGCCCCCGCCCGCCCGCCCGACCGCCTCTCGTTTTGTTTGACCAGTCCTTGGAACTCGTAGCCCTCCAGGACAGAGGGTGTAGCGAGCTGAAGGAGCCGGCGCTTCTCCTCCAATGGGACGCGCCTATGCAAATCGCAGCGCCTTATATGGCCAGACGCTCCTCCCCCTTTCTCCTCCGCCGTAGGAACCCATTCATGGGGGAGATTGAAGTCCCCGGGAAAAGCCCGGCGCGCGCGCGCACGCGCAGCCTCCGCTTCGCTTGCAATCAGCGGCGCTGGAGTTTTTGCATCTCGCCTTTTGCGTTTGCAATTGATCCCCCGTTCTCATTCGCGTCCTCCCTGGTTTCCTCCACTGCCGACCCCCCCTTCCTCACTCCCCCCCCTTCCATCCATCCCTTTCTGGTGGATTAGGCAACCCGTCCATTCCTTCTGCCCTCCTGCCTCTCTCTGCCAAAGCAGGTGATCTCGCCGCCTGGACGGAGGAAAAGAGCCCGGCATGCGATTTTTTCCTCTCTCTCCGCCACCGGCTGCTTAGGAAGATGATGATCGGGAGAGGCTGAGCAGCGCCCGACGACGTCGATCGGCACCCAGGTCCAGCGGGGTTTCTGGAAAGGGTAGCAAGCAAGCAAGCCTCCCATTTCTCACGATCGTTTGAAGATTTCGTTATTATTATTTTTAAAAGAAAAATAATAAACGACCCAGTGAGCCACCCCTGCAAAACGGCGTGTTGAACTTCCACGGGATTGGAAGTTTGTTTATTCCCCCACTTCCTCCCTCCCTTCCGGTTTTCCCTCCGCCAGCCAAGGAAGTTTCGCAGTTACTTTGGGATAATAAACTTTCTCCAATGTTTGGGATCCAAGACACGCTAGGGAGAGGACCCATCCTGAAAGACAAGGTGCTGGCCTCTGACATGGATCCGGTTCGGTCCTGGGTCAGGAACGTGGGCGTGGTGGATGCCAACGTCGCCGCTCAAAGGTAACGTCCGATGGTTGGTACTGTGTTAGGATGCTTTCTTCCTCCGCCCCCCCCCCCCCTGCGCCCGATCCAATGCGGGCAACCTCCGTCCCACATGACAGACTTGAGATCCATCAGATACCGCTTTGTTTCCTTATTTAACTGCAGGCAATCGTAATAAATCAGAAGGCTTTGGAGAGGGGGAAAAGCGAAGGACCGGATCCTTCTGAGCAACAAAGTTTAACTCGCTTTCTCTCTTTGTGTGTGTGTGTTGGTAGAAATCGGCATAACTGGCTTTTGCTGCCCTAACAATGAAAGCCCTACTCGATGCTAAGTCGTGTTGAATTCATTGGGACTTTACTCCCAAGCAACTCGGCCTAGGGTAACAGCTTTCGACTACGAGCTTCCTTGTGAGCAAGCCTTAGCCGAGTTCCTTGGGATCCTCTCGAGTTCTTACGTTTAGCCACCTGCATGACGGCAGGGAGGTCCTCCCTCTTGCGATTCACATGTTCCCCTTCTCTTAAGAAATAAAATGCCAATTGTTTAGGGGTTGAACCCCCATAGGTGGGTCCTGGCAAATTTACTTCCGAGCAAACATACTGAGGAGTATGTAGCATCTTCTCTGATAAATATCTTCAGAAATGCGTTAAAGGCTCCCAAAGAGTATCCAGACGGTCTTCTTTTAAACTCTTCTCCCCTAGAACTTCCCTTGGTCGATTTCATTTAAACGATTTAAACAACGGTTTTCAGTATCCATTGGTTTCACTCCTCACTTCCGTCCTGTAGACCTTCCTGGTCAATAGGATGCAGGTATGAATGGCGCGGGTCTCTTCACTTAACCCCTAGTTGGGTCGCAGAAGAGATCCACAAGGCAGGTGAGCCGAAATGATTAGATAAATGGAGTCGCATCGCAGCGCACAGTCAAAGATCGGGCGCCGATCCGCGCTTGCTTGCAAGATAACTCAGCTGAAACCATTCTGAAACCAGAACCCAAGCCAAATTGCTCAGCTTTCTAAGGGGAAAAAAGGCCATCTAGTTTTGCTAGCAGAGCACAGGTTCGTGGAAAGAACACGCAGGTTGAAATCAACCCCAGTGGCATCCCAGGGACTTAAGAAACGGGGTTCAGGACCGAGCGATCCTAAAGTTTTTCCATTCGAAGGAGGAAGTGTCCGCGAACGGAAGGCGTCAAGAGTCGTGACATTGGTGACCCGACTTCGCTTCTGGGGGACCCAAGAAGAGCGTCGCTTTACGAGGCTTTTCACCGCTGGACGCTTCAGAAACACTCAGAGAGTCGCCGACACACGAGTAAACCCTTCTGAGATTCCCTCCTTGCCTTTTTGCAGGCGGCCCGCGGCTCTTCCTTCCTTAAGATCAAAACCGCTCCCGTTGCGCCCAGAACCAGGAGCAGCCAATGCACTTTCCAGATAAGAACATACATAAGAACATAAGAACAGCCTTGCTGGAACAGGCCACAGGAGCCCATCCAGTCCAGCATTCTGTCTCACGCAGTGGCTCACCATTTGCTTCAGGGTATTCCCAAGCAGATGCCTTCACCTGCTTAGGATTCCCTGGAAATGGCATTGAGAGATATCCTGCCTATCTCTCCAATCCGGAGGCTGTCCTTAGGTATCCATAATTATAGCCACTGATACCCTTGTCCTCCATGAACTTGTTTAATCCTTTCTTAATGCTGTCAAGACTGACAGCTGTCACCACTTCTTCTTGCATGGAGTTTCATAGACCATTGATCCTCTGGGTGAAAAGGTACTTTCTCTTATTTATTTGAGAACTAGTACCCAAAAGTTTCATGGAGTGCCCCCTAGTTCTAGTGTTGTGCGATTGGGAAAACAGTTTTTCCTTATCTACTTTGTCCACACCGTGCATGATTTTATAAACTTCAATCAGGTCACCTCTTAGACGCCGTCGTTCAAGAGTGAAGAGGCCCAACCGTTGCAGCCTCAGATGGTAAGGAAGGTGTTCCAGTCCCCTAATCATTCTGGTTGCCCTCCTCTGCACTTTTTCCAGCTCCATAATATCCTTCTGGAGGTATGGCGACCAGAACTGTACACAGTATTCCAGATGGACGTCTTTACGAAACCCGATCCACCGATGGGACAACACGACTTAGAGAAGGCAGAGGCTCCGTCCCTTTTCTAGACCGCAGTGCATTTGCGCGGCAATGGGGACGGCTTCAGTTAAACTCTTGGCCCGTTGGAAAGAGTTACCTGCCCAACGGGTTGCGAGCGATCCAGGCTTCCCAGGGTTTGGATCGCCTCTGAACGCCCGGCAGTCTAAACGGGAACAAACTCCTCCGGCTTGGTGCAGAGCTGTCTCCTCTGCAGGATCTGACCCCGCTCCAGCTTGCCTTGCCTTTCTTCCTTTAGGATGCGTCGCACATTGCAGAGCCGTAGATGTCTCTGGGGAAAGTTTGCGCTTCTCGGCCGGGGAGCAAAAGAATCGGGACATTTAAAAAGCCAGATGCGCCTTTCAAAAGAGAGAGAGAAAAATAAACACACATCTTCTCTCTGCAGGGCTGGAGCCTCACTTCTTGCGTGAAGAAAGACGGCCCTTGTTCTAACAGGTTAGAGACCAAAAACTCTAAAAACAATAGAGGAGACAAATGGTTCTACTCAGAGGTCGGCTTGTCCAGAGAGATCTAGATTCTAATCTTAAACTCAGTGGAAATATTCAAATAGGGGTTTAGTCCCATCAAGGTTGCAGACTTTCACTTGCCAGGAAATTATTATTATTTTATTTTGGGGGGAGGGGGGATGAGTTGGGTGTGTTTATGTGTCAAAGATTCAGAAGCAAATCCGCTTCTAAGAGGGATGCAGGGATTCTTGAACAGCCCAAACTCTACATTCCCAAGAAAGAATTGCAACCGGGATTGTCCAGAATTGATCTTCTATCTAAAATACACTAGAAAAAGTTGTGGCCTTTCTTTCACCAAGCACACTGCACCCCCCCCCCCTTCCAGCCTAAAGTTATTTCCCAGCTTAATATGTTTCGGGATATAGTATAACCTTGTCCAACTCTCCCAAGAAATAAATAGGATTGATTTCAGCAGGAAATAAAGTTCTGAATAAAAACTATAATACACGGCTGTAGCCAGGTGTGAACATTCTGCAAACCCGATTTAACGCATGTTTGCTTAGAAATTTACCTTTTAATCTAATGAGATTCATTTTCGAGCCCATGAGTTTATCCAAAGACTGTGCTCTCTCCCAGGCAAGAATGCTAAATTTATCTTAAACTTGAGAGGCTACAAGTACACTTAATATCTACTTACCTGGGAGCAAGCCCCATGGGATTCAGTGGGATTCATTTATGAGTAGACATGTATAGGTTCACACAGTAAACTCCCTGGAATCAGTGGCCTTTACTTCCGAGTAGACACGCTTGAGATTGGGCAGGGTGAACGACGTTACTGTTTATCCCAGCCTCCGCTATGGTTGCATAGACCAGTTTTTAACCAGGGAGATTTACTTCTAAGCATAGGATTGGCGCAAGAAGGAACGAAAGAAACTGAAGAGGAACGAAACAATCAACAACCCGAGGTCGCCGTCCTGTACAAAGTTAACCCTGAAAGAAAAGCCCCTCTCCTTGTAGGATTTGCAACTAGGGAAACAAGAAGAGAATCGAACTTTATTGGAAGAATAAATAAGTTCGCTGAAGATCCGAGATCGGTGAAAACAAAATTGTCCTGAAAACTTCCACCTGTCTGAAGACGAGGAGGCCTGACGTGATCCTGATCGCCGATGGTTCATTTTTAAGGTACTGAGGGTGAAATACTGATTTTACACGGCGCCTTCTCTGGAGTCAATTTCTTCGCTTGGAAGATTAATGGATGCCAAGGGCGTTTCCATCAGTAGAGCCATCCTAAGTCAAGAGGTAGGCGAGGCGGGTCAGTTACACTTCGTAATTCACAAACCCAACCTCCTCCCTTCCCTGCCCGTCCTCATCTCAATTCCTTTTAAAAGTCCAGAACTTTTCCAGCGACTCAACTGAAGAGCTCCGGGAGGATCTGTTTTAATTGGTTAAACTGCAAGTTGTGCAATTGACATACTTTGATGTCCAGGGTTTAAGCGAGGACTTCTTTTCAGAGATGTACCCCCACCCTCCATGGTGGGAGAACAAAAATCAATGAAGTTTCTAATTCAGTGCAAAAAGACTTTCCCATTTTTTTAAAAAAAAAAATAATCAATATTTTGGAGTGGTGGTAGCCACATGGAAGGAACTGGGGATACCCTATTATTGATTGTCGAGAAATTGGATCCTATTGGAAAGAGCAGTACTCGCCCTGGAGAGAAGGGTCTCCTTTCGTGTACTGATCAAACCCTGGACTGCCAAAATGAACTCACTTTCATGGCTTTGTCGTTGGCCAAACATAAGTCCTCAACGAGGTATGTTTCTGGCAGCAATCGGCAGACCAGTAAATGAGTCGGATTCTGTAGCTCTCCACATTCACACAACGTGCTGTTGTCCGCCAGTAGCCCCCACTTGAGCATGTTGGTCTTGCATTTAGGGATTCCAACCCTCAGCCTACTCAGGGTCCTCCAAGTGATGTAAATGAGGTTGAATTCCTCAGCCATATCTTCCTTAAATATTATTACTTGTCCAGTGAGCTCCTTTCTCCATCTTCTAATTTGGTTTTGCTCTTGCGTACCCTCAAGAATGTTTGTTCTTGCCATAAAGCTCTTCCTAGATCTGAACCGGTGGATTTGAGGCTCATATCCATTCATAGGCTGTCCAGGGTCCTTCTCTTGCTTAGTTCTCTTGCTGTCTACTGCTACTTCTCTCCTTATCTTAGGTGGAGCGATACCAACTAGAGGGTATTGTGCCAAGTCGTGTGGGTAGGAAGCGAGAAACCGACCAGACCTTCAACCTTGTGTTGTGCTTTTAAACTCCATCCCTCTATAGTTACTCGCAAGTATTCCTCACTCCCTTAATTCCCTCCCCAAATTTAACAGCCCCGAGAGATGAGCTTGCAGTTGTTAAAGAAAAGGAACGGATCTGCGTTAGAAGAAACGTTTTCTGTTCTTCTGTTTCTTGGCCGGTCCCAACCAGTACAATTTAGAAATGACAAATGAGCAGGACCTTAAGCGAAACAGAACCAAATACAACCTTCTCTTTTCCAAGATTGCCGGAAAATTATCTAGCAATAGTTTTCCTGGCCAATGTGAGGGAAAATGAAGGGATCAAACAGCTCTCCATAGGGCCGGCCCTAGTTTGAGACAGGATGAGAGAGGCCCCATAACGAAGCATCGCATCCGATAAATTGATTTAGCCGGTGGCGGGTCTAGTTATTACGCACCGATTAATCAATCGGATGCCTGTCGTTACTTTTTCCAGTATAAAACGTGGGATGGACGGAGGGAAGCGATTTCGATTTTTTTCCCTCACCCGATAGGAAAATATTCGGGGAGGTGTTTCTGAACAAAAAAAAAAACCTACCTGATGTTTTCTCTGAAACTGGACTGCAGCAGGTGAATCGTTAGAAAACCTTCTCCTCTGGTGATGCTATCGCATACCTGAGAGTTGCTTTTCACCTGCGCTGTCAGCATCATCCTCTCAAAGGCTGATCGACCCGGCTGTGGCCGCTAAAATAGACAGAGAGGCCTCCTTAACACCTTAAAGGACACAGCGGAACATTTGTTCCGGCTGAAGTTTGGAGGGGTGTGTGTGGTTAATTCGGAGCCCCCTCAGACAGATGCCTGCAAGTCTCGTTCTCAGCTGGCGAATAGATTGCCAGCGGTGGAACTAAACGACCGTGACATAGAATTCTCTCCCGTTCTATTTAACGATTAACGAGGAAAAACTTCCTGCACTAGGATGAGAAGGGAACCCCCGCAGTCTTCTGCCGTCTTTGGCTTGGGACACGAAACCCCGACACTCTTGCCGAGGAGTAAGCCCACTGAACGCAATGGGATTACTTCTAAGGAAGTTAAGGTAGAAAGTTGGCAAATCCATTCGTTTTGAAAAGTGTGTGTGTGTGTGTAAGAGAAGAGGGGGGTCACTAGAAGGATCTGACCACCTCACCCGAGCCATTCTAACTCCCGAGTAAGAGTGTCATCCCGTGCGTGCACATCTGGAAATACACGAGATGGATTTTGCCCTGCAATTAGAGTCTCTCCACGTTTCCGTGGACATGTGGCAGGCATGCCTAGACACCGGAGCGCACAGAAAGCTGTTTACCTCCCCACCAAAGTGGTGCCTACTGATCTACTTGTAATTTCTTGCTTTCGAACTGTGTGTGTGTGTGTGTGTGTGTGTGTGTGTGTGTGTGTGTGTGTGTGTGTGTGTGTGTGTGTGTGTGTGTAAGAGAAGAGGAGGGTCACTAGAAGGATCTGACCACCTCACCCGAGCCATTCTAACTCCCGAGTAAGAGTGTCATCCTGTGCGTGCACATCTGGAAATACACGCGATGGATTTCGCCCTGCAATTAGAGTCTCCCCCGTTAGGAGTGGCCGTTTACGTCGAGCAAGCCTGTGTAGGATCGCACTCCACCGGCGCGATCCTACCCCACGCCGCTCCAAGAGTAAGTCTCCCTGTTTAAAGGAGGATTTAATCCCTAGTAATCAACAGAGCACTTCTACCACCGATGCGCTGCCGTTGTTTGTTTATGTGTCCATGTCAACTTTTCTCCGTCTTTCTGCCCCTCCTCCCCTCCCCTCCCCTCTCCCCCTTCCCGACCCCAGTGGCGTGGCTTTGTCCCGGGCCCACTTCGAAAAACAACCGCCCTCCAACCTGCGGAAGTCCAACTTCTTCCACTTCGTCCTGGCGCTTTACGACCGACAAGGGCAGCCGGTGGAGATCGAGCGGACGTCGTTCGTGGACTTCGTGGAAAACGACAAAGTAAGGTTTCTAGATGCTGCTGTCCCGCAAGCTTTCCGCTCCTCTCGAGTTGTTTCCTTGATCCCTGGGCGCAGCGCGATCCTTCTTCGCCCAGTCCTCGGGGGAAAAAAAAGGGATCCTAACAAAACACTTTCCACGGGATTAGAACTTCCGAGAACTTTGGGCTTGCAGAAAAGTAACACTGAGCGCAGGACTTTCCTCCAGGTCAAAGTCGCCCTGGTTCGAAAGCCAGTGGAATCCGACTCTAGGGCTCAGTGCTCATCTCTGTTTATAGCCAAAGAGCCAGCGCTGTCTGTTGTTCTGCAGACATTTCCTTGGACATATGGCAGGCATGATGACTAGACACCGGAGGGCACAGAAAGCTGTTTACCTTCCCACCGAAGTGGTGCCTACTTATCTACTTGCAATTTCTTGCTTTCGAGCTTCTAGGTTGACAGGAGCAGGGACAAAGACGGGAGCTCATTCCGTCCTGCAGTACTCGAACTGTTGACCTGCCGCCTCCCAGCCAGCATCTTAGCCACTTGAACCACTGTCAGTCCCTCCCACCTGTTTATATACTTGCAATTTCTTACTTTCGAACGGCTAGGTTGGCAGGAGCTGGTACAGAGACGGGAACTCACTCCGGGTCTCGAACTGCCGACCTTCCAGTCGTCAAGTTCTGCGTCTTAACAACTAAGCCACTGCAGTCCTTTCGGACTTTCCTTAGATATCCCTTTTAAAAAATCACGCAATCAACAAAATTCTTAGCTAGAGAATTGCCAACCTAGCAGTTCGAGAGCAAGAAATTGCAAGTAGATAATTAGGGACCACTTCGGTGGGAAGGTAACAGCGTTCTGTGCTCTCCAGTGTCTAGTCATGCCTGCCACATGACCACGGAAACGTCTGCAGAAGCAGACAGCGTTGGCTCTCCGGCTTTGAAACAGAGATGAGCACTGCACCCTAGAGTCGGATACGACTGGCTTTCGAGCAAGGGAAACCTTTACCTTTACCTTTAGAGAATTGCACTGTTCAAGAAATAATTAATGTATCATTTGCCACTGGAATCCAGCGTCCCCGCCAGCGCCACATCCCGATCAAACCCTGCTTGCAAATGAGCCGGAACTTACGCGGAAGTTGCTCTTAGTTTTATGTTCATGAAGGCAGGAAAACTTTCCAGGTTTAAGGCCGGTGAGCAGCAGTTCTGGTCCATCTCAACTCACGTCCCAAAGTTTCCCTGGTCAATTCCAGCCTCCCGGAGTTTTTCCCCGTATAGTTTCCTCAGTCCGAGAGCAGCTGAAACGATCCTGATGAATGGGGCGAAACTCTCTCGGTCTGGCTCACTGGGATTCCGCGCAGTTTACTTCGCCGGCGAGTCTTAGCTTCATTAAACTCCTCGTTTATACAGCAAAATAAACTCCTCGCTGGGTTTTTTTTTTTTTGCCGAAGCGCTTTGCTTTGACAAGAGTTGAGGCTCCTGGTTAATTTCTGTTCCAGACAGGAAGATAAACAGAAACAGCGATAGCAGCCTTGCTGCAAATAAATAAATAAATTCCAGATTCCGTGCTGAGATGATACCTTGACAGACCAAAACACCAAAAGTGTGTAGAGACAGAAATGGAAAGATGCACTGAAAGTAAAATCAGGGGGGGGGGGATTTGAAGAGGAGGGCTGTGTGACACCTTTTGCATCCTTCTGTTTGTTCGTGTGGGATTTTAACCATCTGAGCCTATTTTTTAAAAAACTGAGCCAGTCAGAGTAATCTGGCCCAATCCAGGGAGATGATATTGAGAAATTTTTTTTTCTTTCCTGGTTTCTTCTGCTGGGTCCTCCACTCTGCATTTTTTGACTGTCCATTTCTGAGTCTAAAGGTAGGGAAAATAAATATATTTTCACATTACCTTTTCATGCAGAAATTAACCATCCTCCGCCTTTTCTGAAACGGCTTCCTCCAAAATTCGACATTTGTAATTGCAAGAGTCCCAAGGTGAAGTGTTAGAAGGGGGAAAATATACCTAACTTCTAGATGGGACTTCTTTCCAAGCCCCTGCATTGCCAGTGTGGGAAGGCTAAAAAAATATTTAGACTTTAAAAATATTGTTAAATAAGCTTGCACAGACCAATTTTCAGAATACTGATTAAAAATCTTAACTTTCACACACATGATCTAACAGAAGGCTGCTAAATTATAGGGCAAGCAGGATTAACATGAACTGAGACTTTTCTTCAGTTTCCCAGAGATAAATGTAACCCCCCCCACCCTAATCTTAGAGTTGGGATCTTGTTTCAACTTCACTGGAAATAAACCCTATCTGAACATTTTGGGACTCTTCAGGCAGACCTTTATTTAGGCTAATGCATTTAGTGACACCTGATTCGATTTTATTTTTGAACACAGATGCCTGAGCAAGTCGGCTTGCAAAGAAAAGTTAATTTCTTGGAAGAAGGGCAGTTTGCCACCCATCCTGATTTCTATCCTGGCAACTGTATTTGACCAGGACTAATTTTATTGAACTCATTGGGACTTACTGTGGAAAAATACAGATAAAAGGAACGTGTTCCGAATAACTTAATTCCTAAGGCTGATGGGACCAAATTTGTTTTGAACAGTGTGAACCACTGTCTTTCTGACCAATCTCTCTCCTCCTTCCCTCCCTTGCAGGAACAAGGCAATGAGAAAACCAATAATGGCACCCACTACAAGCTGCAGCTTCTTTACAGCAATGGTAAGTCATTCATAGAGGGACGGTGGTGGCTCAAGTAGTTAAGATGCTGAACCTAGAAGGTCGGAGTTCGATTCCTGAGTACTGCATGATGTAGTAAGCTCCCATCTCTTTCCCTGCTCCTGCCAGCCTAGCAGCTCAAAAGCAAGAAATTGCAAGTAGATCAATAGGTAGGTAACACTTCAGTGGGAAGGTATACAGTGTTCTGTGCACTCCGGTGTTGAGGCATGCCTGCCACATGTCCATGGAAATGTTTGCATATGCAGTCAGCACTGGCTCTTTGGCTGTAAACAGAGATGAGCACAGAACCCTAGAATTGGATACGACTGGCTTTCAAGCAAGGGTGACCTTTACCTTTACTAAGTCACTCATCTCCTGCTGCAGTGAATGAGTGATCTCACGCCTAGAGAGTTCCTGCTCTGAACAGTCTAAAAAGGATGAAATCTGATTGTGTTGCCTGCTCAGAAAACCGAAGTTGCATTTAGCTTGGTAATCATAATACCTACACTGGTTCCCACTTTTTAAATTTCTTTTTTTTTGTTGTTGTTTCAAACAAGATGGTTTGACAGGATTGCATAATGTTTTCCAAAATCTTCTTCAACCTCTTCCACTTGAAATGGCACGATGGGGCAAAAGTAAATAAATACAATAGTCATGTGATACCTGGAAGGCTGACAAGCATACCTGTCAAGCGCAGCTCTGGAGATTACGGGACCTGTGCAGAATGTTTCTGTGCAGGTCCATTCTACCCATGCGTAAAAGCCTTCTACTCAAGCATAGAAGTGACCTGCGCAGAACGGTTCTACGCAAGTCACTTCTACGCATGCGTAGAAGGCTTCTATGCATCCCGTTCTGCACAGAAGCCTTCTACGCATGTGTAGAAGGGTTCTACGCATGCGTAGAAGGGTTCTACGCATGTGTAGAAGGGTTCTATGCATGCATAGAAAGGACCTGCACCGAAGGGGTGCGCAGTAACTCCTTCCCCCGCTGCCAAATTACGGGGTAGCGGCAGAACCGGGCAGGAAATGGAGAAAATCGGCCCGGAATTACTGGGTAATTCCGGCCAATACGGGGTACTTGACAGGTATGCTGACAAGTCAAGACTTCTTCTTCAAATGCTTGGAGCAACACTATGATGCATACACATATCTACCAACTGAGGCCACCCTGCATCCATCGGATGAAATGGGCACCAGCAGTCCATGAATACTCATGTAAAATGTGCTAGCCTTTAAGGTACTGTTGATGTAAAAGGTTAGCAGAGTGGTATGGAGTGGCCAGCAAGAGGTTCGCACCTGGCAAGGTGGTCCCTTGTGTGAAAACCAGGCAGAGAGATCTTGGTGCGGAAGAAAACCCAAAGTAGGTTTACTCAGGAAGTAAAAAGGTGCAAGTATATACAGTGCAACAACTGTAACACAAAACAGATATATTTTCTTGGGCTGCTCAGTTGACCTCACTGAGACAGTTCAGTTGTATTATATACAAGTCCATACAGTTCAGTAGCAGTCCAGTCCAGCAGGGTAAATGCAGGCTGTAATGACAGAGAAAGTCAAAGGGTTCTACAGCTTCTGTCCTCCTGGTGGAGGCTTACCCCAAGTAGTCCTTCTTTGTCCAGCAAGCACAGATATCAGGCAAAAACCATAATCAGGATCAGTGCAAAGATTCAGTCATAGTAGGTTCTGGAAGACATAGGAATCTCCGTCCAGACTGTCAGCAGAGGAAGGTGAGCATTGAAGCTCAGGCAAGTTGAGCATTGTAGCTGGAAGTCTGCAATCCTGCTCTGACCTAAATACACTGGCCCATGGAGCACATCAGGGAAAAGTGCCCCTGGAGTAGGGTCTTAAAGGCATCACAGACACAATATGCCTGGCAACCAGTTAGGGTGTGAGGTGAAGACTTATTTATTTATTTATTTATTTATTTATCATTCACATTTGTAAATGCCGCCCACTCAGGCAGAACCCGACTCAGGGCGGCATTACAACAACTCCAAAAAATACATAAAAACATTATAAAACCTTATAAAACCCACCCAATAAAAAACCCACCCAATAAGAAAAAACCAACATCCACCCCCATTTAAAACCCATATCCCAATCACCCGTCCCACCTACCACACAGAGGGAAAGAGAGAGAGTCTTATAAAAGCCAGCCGGCGGGGGCCATAGTCCCGTTCGGGCCCCATACCTGCCCTGCCAGCCAGGTCTTTACTCCTTTCCTGAAGGGCAGCAGTTCACTTTGCAGTCTTAGATCTGTTGGTAGGAGGTTCCAGAGGGTTGGTGCGGACACAGAGAAGGCCCTCCTTCGGGTGCTAGTCAAATGTGCACCCCTCGTTGATGGCACCACCAGAGAGCCTCTCCGGTCCGCTCTGGTTGGACGGGCAGCCACTCTTGGGACGATGCGGTCTCTAAGGTATCCTGGCCCCCTGCCATATAGGGCTTTAAAGGTCAAAACCAGCACCTTAAATTGCACCCGGAGACAAACTGGTAACCAGTGCAGCTCCCGAAGCAGCGGTGAGGCATGGGCATATCGCCCACACCCCATCACCACCCGGGCCGCCGCATTCTGGACCAGCTGCAGCCTCCGAATGGTCGTCAAGGGCAGCCCCATGTAGAGCGCATTACAATAATCTAGTCGGGAAGTAACCAGAGCATGAGTGACCATAAGCAAGGAGCCCCGGTCCAGGAGCGTGCGCAGTTGGCGAATCACCCGAAGTTGGGCAAAAGCCCCCCTGGCCACAGCTGCCACTTGTTCTTCCAGCAGGAGCCGTGAGTCCAGGAGGACCCCCAAGTTGCGCACTGGGTCTGTCTGGGGCAAAACAGCCCCATCCAGTACCAAAGATGGTAACTCCTTGGATAACGTGGGGCCCCCTATCCACAGCCACTCTGTCTTGCTGGGATTCAGCCGAAGCCCATTGGCCCCCATCCAGACCCCAATGGCCTCCAGGCATCCGGATAGGATTTCAACAGCATCACTGGGGTCCCCCCGGGCCGAGATGTACAATTGAGTATCATCCGCGTACTGATGGTACCGCACCCCGTGGGAACGAATGATCTCACCCAGCGGCTTCATGTAGATGTTAAATAAGAGAGGAGAGAGCACAGATCCCTGAGGCACCCCATATTTGAGAAGCCTAGGGCTGGACCTCTCACTCTCTAACCACACCGACTGGGTACGGCCCTCCAGAAATGAGGAAAACCAGGACAACACAGTGCCCCTAACTTACATCCCCTAACAGGTACCACAAGACTCTTTGTCAAGTTTTTCTGCAACAGACTAACACAGCTATCCTCTTCAAAGATTGTGGTATCTTTGAGCCACAATCGGGCATACCCTGGCAATGGTAACTTTGTGTTGCTGGCTAATCTTTCTCACACTTGGTCAGGAGAAAGGAACTGCAGAGTGAACTCACCAAAAGATACCTTCATTTTTGGCAGTTTCATGTCTGACCTAGACATGACCTAGCCATTCTCTTGAGTATCTCCCATTTCTTAGCCTAGTGATGGCGAACCTTTTAGAGACCGAGTGCCCAAACTGCAACCCCAAATCCACTTATTTATCACACAGTGCCAACACAGCAACAGGGGAGGAAGGAAATGCTCCCATTGGGCTGCTGGGCAGAGGGTCGGGTTGAACTCTGTGCTGGGAGAGGGAGGAAGTGCTCCCATTGGGCTGCTGGGCAGTGGGGCGGAGCAAACTCTGTGCTGGGGTGACTGCACAGGTGCCCACAGAGAGGGCTCTGAGTGCCACCTCTGGCACATGTGCCATAGGTTCACCACCATTGTCTTAGCCCAATCTTGGTCTTCTCTCCTGAGATAATTTCAATGCACACCTCCCTGCCTGGCTATTTCAAGTCTTTCTTGAGCTTTACTTAGGCATTCCTCTGCAATGGTTGGGCAATATCTGAAGCTGTCAGGAAGTGAAATCTACACCATCCAGCCATCATCAGAAGAATCTGAGCATCATCCTACATTTCTCACCCACCTCCTTCTTCCTCTTTGAAGCATTTCTGATGGAAAATGGTTTAGCAGTATGTCTGGATGGATGTGTGGGGAGAGAATCATTGGCCCAAACCTTTCCTTCATATGATCACTCCTGCCTCACTGTTTGGCTGGGTAGGGAAGTGTGTGTGTGTGTGAGAGAGAGAAGGACAGACAGACAAAGAATGTGGAAAATAAAAGAAAAATGCATGAGAGAAAGAGAAGTATTGCAGTCATATTCTGTTTATGGAGATCCCATAAACATCTGGTTGACAATGGAGCAGACAGAATACTGGTCAAGAAGGACCTTCACTTATTGTTTGTTTAGATTATGGGGTGTTTTTGTAGTGAGGATAACAAGAATGCCAATGTGACATCACAGCTCATGTGTCGGATCAGAACTTAGGAGGCCTGGGTTCAAATCCCCACTCAGTCCAGAAATTATTTTGACCAGTCATGCTTTCTTGGCTTGATCTACTTCCTGGAGTTGTTGGAGGTTAACATGGGTGGGAAAAGAGCCATGTATGTCTCCTTGAGTGCATTAGAGTAAATGCAACAAACACCCATGAGAGTAATGTCAAGAACTGAGTAAAATGCAGGATCCTACCATTGGTGAATGGGGAAAATATAATGATTCATGTGTTCAGTAGAACAGTCCCGGGGTGGGGGTGGATGTGGAAATCTAATAGACATAGGATCTATCATCGCAACCATGTGGCCAGAATCCAGTTGGCATTTGCATAAAGTCTGTCTAATTTTAATTAATTTTAATTTTTGCACTTGTATGCTGCCCAATCAGGGAACCTGACTCAGGATGGCTCTCATGGTAAATAAACAATATACACAATATACACAGTAAATACAGTCTAACTTGCAGTGGCTAATTTGTAGCTAGCTGATGGCACACATCCTAGTTGTTTGCTAAAATGTGTCATGCACCTCATTAGTTATCTACAATTAGCTCTGGCAACTTGTGCAAGCCATTTCACCAATACCAATAGGACCTTGGCCTATGCATCTCCCTGCGTACATTGAAATAACAAACCAAATATAACAAAAAATAACCAATTATAATGGGTAGGTAAAGGTAGCCCTTGCTCGAAAGCCAGTCGTATCCAACTTTAGGGTTCAGTGCTCATCTCTATTTATAGCTAAAGAGCCAGCGCTGTCTGCATCTGCGGCAGGCATGCCTCAACACCAGACTGTTGCCAGTACTGTACTTCTTTTCCTATTCTACAGGCCCTTCATGTGTGCAGGCACTGGAGAGGTACCAAGGAAAACATGCAGTCCTTTGAATAAAATGGTCTTGTATCCCTGATTTGGTAGACTAGAAACAGATCTTTGGGAAAATACTATTTGCTTGTCCCTCCCGCCCCCCCCCCCCCCAAAGCTTGTTCTTATTACTTTCTTCACGTTCCCCATAGGTGTCAGAACTGAACAAGATCTTTTTGTCCGGCTGATTGACTCTGTCACCAAACAGGTAAGATCTGGTAAATTAACTGCTTCCAACTTCTTTTGCTCATGCCTTGTCATCTGTCCACCTATGAGGTTTCCTGATTGCTTAGAATGGTAATTGTCACCCCAGATTTGTGACTGGTAAACCCATGGTTGGTGTTCCTCATATCCAAACTCTCTTTCCCTCTCTGTATGTGTGTGTGGCCTGCTGTATGAAAAAGATGATCTAATACATTTTGTAATTGTTAGATATGTTTTTTTAATAGTTTCAATATTTTAAACACTAGTTATCATTAGCTAGAATTATTTGTTGTCATTATTGTCTAGAAGTGTAGTTTTAATCCAGCGGTTTATGTAATTCTGCACTTGTTCTACAGCCCATTGCCTATGAGGGACAGAACAAGAACCCAGAAATGTGCAGAGTTCTACTCACTCATGAAGTCATGTGCAGGTAAGACAATTGTATTCGTTTGCATTTGGACAATGATGGTTCAGGAGCCATACAATCACTTTGCTGGAACTACTTAAGCCTGAGATAATTCAGTACCAGATGGTGGATCAACTTGGCATCTCAGATACATTGTTTTGGACTCCATAATGGAAGAAAGATATAGAAAAATGTGTTTAAAATAACATGGAACCAACATTTATTCCATGATAACAGTTTCTCAGTGTGAAGTCTATAGTAAACATAATTTAGTTTCTCATTAGGCTAAACTGAAAGTTAGGGAGCTTTTTCTTCCACCACCACCAGGGGCCATTTGCTTGCAAGGAAAATATCAATCATCTACGAGTAATAGTTCTTAAATTCGTTGAGATAATGGTAGGTAAAGGTAACCCTTGCCAGCTGTATCTGACTCTAGGGTTCAGTGCTCATTTCTGTTTACAGCCAAAAAGCCAGCATTGTCTACATCTACAGACAACTCCGTGGACATGTGGCAGGCATGCTTAGACACCGGAATGCACAGAATGCTGTTTACTTTCCCAACGAAGTGGTACCTATTTATCTACTTGCAATTTCTTGCTTTCAAACTGCTAGGTTGGCTGGAGCTTGGACAGAGACGGGAGCTCATTCTGCCATGCAGTACTTGGGAATTGAACTGCTGACCTGCCGACCTTATATTCATCACGTTCAGCATTTTAACTACTTGAGCCACAATAGTTTTGCAATATCTAATACCTGGATGGGAAAGGTGCATTCCTCTAGGTGTTTTGGGTGCAGCTTACCATTCAGCAGGGGAATGGCTGAAGAGATGCAGCCCAGCCATATCTGGAGGCTCAGATGTCTCCCCATTTCTGGTCTGAGGAGACAGTTACTGGGATGTGTCTATTACCTCAAACTCTGTCTCCTCAGATGTGGGATCCACTGACCTAATAGAAGCAACACCACAACTATCCTTGGAGAAAGAGGGTGGGTGGTAATATAGCTGATGCCTCCGCCATGGCTCCCATGCCCTCCCGGCCCTCTCATGGGCCTCCATCGCCACCACTGTGCCGGCCCGACCAGGCCCCCCATTTGCCTTCCACCTTCTGTGAAAACTACAGCTGAGCTCAGAGGGCTACAGCTGAGCTAGTCAGATGATGTCACAATCAGATGATGATGTCAACCTACCTGGGACTATGACATCAGCTTAATTACATCACTGGGAAACACACACATTGTATAGAACAATTGCTTCCCAATTTGTTGGGCGTACACCTCCCATGGGGCTTGTGACCCCTGCAGTGCTGATCTTGCCAGCCCAAGGTACATATGTGCCAAATTTCAGCAGGATCGGTCCAGGGGTGTGGGAGCCTTTCGAGCACATACAAACCCACACCATCTGTTTTATAGATAGAGATGAGGATTCCAACTTATGGTAACCCTGCCTAGGGTTTCCTAGGTATACAGTACTCAGAAATGGCTTCTCATTCCCTCCATCTGGGGGAACTCCTGGGACTGTACAGCTTGCCCAAGGCTACACAAGCTGGTTCTTCTCCTGGAGGCAAACCCCCTGGCTCTGCAGCCAGGGACCTGAATCACTGATAAAAGCTGTAAGTGGTACCTGTAACATATCATATATGGTCACCAGGCATGGCAATCCCAAGCATGTGTGATGTCCTAGGCAAACTACACGACCACATGCCTGTTGGCTACATGTGCAAAAGACTGCAGATCTGGCAACTGAACCATACTTCATCAGTAGGGATAGAAGTGGGTCTTCCACCAAGCATGAAGTGAACAGGCTGCTTAAAGGGATGTTGTGTAGCGGACATATAGCAATAGAAATAGCAATTACACATAGCGCTTAGTGCACTCTTCGGGTGGTTCATAAGGTAATTAGCATTTCCCTCCCAACATGCTGGGTCCTCATTTTATCAACTACAGAAGGATGGAAGGCTGAGACCACCTTGTACTAATATTTTCATAGCAGAAATTATTCTGGATTGAAAGGATTTTTTTGCTAGAGAAACTCTGCTTAGGGGACGCCCGAATGAGGGTCCTTTCATGTCCCCAAGATCTTTTCCCAGGATCGAACTCACAATGTCAGCAGTTATGACTACAGTACAGCAGTTTAACCACTACGCCACGAGGGCTCTTGTAATGTCATGTAGTTCTGACTTTTAAAAGTTCTGTCTTTCAAGATAGGTAAGTGTCTGGGTAGATTTAGAGCAGGAGTTCCCAACATTTTTAAGACGGGGGCCGGGTCATGCTCTCTCAGTCAGCTTTGAGGGCTGGATGACCATTTTGCTCTGCCTGCACAATGGGTGTGTGTGTGTGGCCATTTTGTCCAAACAGCTCCAAAGGGGTGGCCATTTTGTTTCTCAAATGCCCTTGGAGGAGTGGGGGGGCCACATGAAATGACACCGTGGGCTGGATCTCACCCACAGGCCTTAGGTTGGGAGCCCCTGGTTTAGAGGAACAGTTGTGGGTGATGTTGATGTTGCCTCCTAATGTCTGATAATTGAGATGTTGACGTTTCCTGACTCATGGAAGAGCTGTCTGTCTTAGGCAGGCAGGCAGGCAGGCATTGTAGATTTGTAATTTACACATATCGGGTACAGAGGAACATAATTAAGTGTGGGGTTTAACAAATTCACCCATATCTCCCCAGTTATGGCAGGTCTGCACTGGTTGTCTGCTGTTTACCAGTCATTGTGTACTTCTGTACCTGATATGTATAAATTAATGCCATGCAGTCTCACTCTTCTGTCTGACAAAGTGGACATGATCCATGTTAAAATACAGTTGTTAGTCTTTGAGGATTCTCAACTTGTGGCCCGCAGGCTGGATTCAGCCCACGGTGCCATTTCATGTGCCCCCCCTGCCTCCACCACACCTGGAAGTGCCATGTGGTGAAGGAAGGGCAAAATGGCATTCCAGCCCCTGAAGCTGTCTGAGGGTGCATGACCTGGCCCTGGCTTTAAAAGGTTGAGAACGCCTGCTTTAAGGTGCCACAACTTTTTTGTCTTTTTGTCTCGTCTTGTTTACTCTTTGATATACTTGTACAGACTAACACAGCTTCAGAAATTTCATCTATGAAGGGCTTTAATGTTAGCATCAAAACCTTGAACTTGGCATTATAAACGACAGGCAACCAGTGCAGACCTACCAGAACTGGGAAGATATGCTTGAATTTGTTAAACCACATAATTAATCCAGCCACAGCATTCTGCATGTAAAATTGCAACCTAAAATTTGTTAAACTGGTGGACGTTCTTTTTGATATTCTGAAGCTACAGCTCTGCACAATTATTTGATTTAGGTCACACAGTTATAATTTTTATAACTATTATAAAATTATTATAATTTTTAGATACTGTAATACTTCTTTCAAGTGAAAGATGGGATGAACTTTCATCCAGATTAAAGCATACAGTATATGATTTTATGCTCACAAAAAGCTTTTTAACCTAGCTGTGCTTAATCGTATAGTGGAACCTCGGTTAACGTAATTAATGCGGTCTCTGGGATGTTTCTAACAGTGAAAATTACTTTAACCGAATTTCCCATAGGATTGAATGCAATTTTTCATAGGAGTGCATTGAAAACCAATTAATCCATTCCAAAAGAAAAAAAAATCCGTAAACTGGACTACTATTTTTTTATGGATTTCCTTTTGTTATGTGATGTTTATGTTTACTGAGCCGTTTGTTAACCGAGGTTCCACTGTACATTTTTAATTTGGTACCTAACATTGCTAAGTACTGCACAAAATTTAACAGCCACTCCTTGTAGATTTAAAATCTGAAAAGACCACACTGGATCTCCAGATCAAACTAATTTCAGTATAAAGAAACAGAAACATTTCTTCTTTCTGCTAAAATGCTCTTCACCCACCTTGTAAAAGTCGATGCAACAGTAAAACTTGGATTGAATATACCAAACAAAATACTATTAAACTCTTAAGGGTACCATTGTTGTTTAAAGTGTGGCTTTACACATATTTATATATACCATATTTGCCGGCATATAAGATGTACTGGAGTATACAGTGCACCCCGTTATTACCAAAATAGCTCACCATAGGCTACTATATATAGTACACGATGGACTCCATTTTCCCAGTGTATTTTAAGGGGGGACGGGGGACTGAGTCTTATATGCCAGCGAATAGAGTATGTTTTCTCTTGCACATTAGTTAACCATATATGGTACTTCTAGGTTGTGCATTGATCCCTTTATTCAGTTTGGGGACCAGTTTGCGACTTAGGAATATATCTGATTTCAGCCTGGAATGATTTGATTTGTAAAGTCAATGCAGTGGAAAATCAAAACAATTATAACTTTTTTGGGGTCCTCCCACCCACTGATGTTCATGAAATTTGAAGACATGTGAAAAGGGAACATGTGAGCTTGCCAAAATCCAGACAGTTGGCTTTGAGGATTGCTATTAAAATTTGCCTCTGAAGTTTGCTTTAAAAAACAAAAACCCTAACAAGCTAAAGCAAATTGTGTTCCAGATCTGAAAAAATCTGTAGATTTATTCTGCTTTGCTCTGGAACAGAATATGGCCATTCAGCTTAGATCTAAACAAAATCAGAATTTGTGGATGTTCACTTTATTGTGCCAAAATATATGACGATTCAGAAACTACTAGAGAAGAGACTCCCATTCCCATCACCAAGTACTTAATCCAAAAATCCAACTGGGAAGGCATAACTAATTTTTTGTGGATTGCATGCAGGACATATTCTGAACCTTATAGGTGATCATAAGACATTTTGCAACTGGGACATCTTTCAGATGTTCCCATTATCCCCTGAAAGTGACTTCAGTCATGCTTGTGCAGATGGGGAACAATGGATTTTGTAGTCCAGGACAATCATTTCTTTTTTAAAGAGGCTTTTGAAAATGTTTTGCCAATGGCTGAGTGTTAGGTATTTCTATATACATATACCAGAAACAAAAACCCTATTGGCGATGGAGAGAGACAAAATGAAATCTGCCCCCAACATACACTGTGGAACCTCGCTTTACAGATGCATTGTGCAACAGAAAACTCGCCACATGGAAATAAATCCATTAAAAACAATGCCTTGGTTTACAGATTTTTTTTCAGAACGGATTAATTGGTTTAAATGCATTCCTATGGAAAACTGCACTTCACTTTACAGAACTTTTGTTTTCAATGCATTCCTATGGGAAACCGTGCAATGTATTCCTATGGTGTTTTGCGATAAAGAATTTTTGCGATAAGGAAAACCCTGTGGAATGAATTAATTCCATAAAATGGGGCTTTACTCTGTGTGTGTGTGTGTGTGTGTGTGTGTGTGTGTGTGTGTGTGTGTGTGTGTGTGTGTGTGTGTGTGTGTGTGACACTCTTTTTAATGTGTGAATTTTGTGTTGTTAGCTGCCCAGAGTAGGAAAATCTCCTAGATGGGTGGGGTATAATAATAATAATAATAATAATAATAATAATAATAATAATAATAATAATAATAATAATAATAATAATAATAATAATAATAATAATAATAATGATGATGATGATGATGATGATGATGATGATGATGATGATGATGATGTGTAGGCACCAAGTTCAGCAAGAGTAGGTTGTAATGTACTCAGAATTTCAGAAGTATGTCTTGTCATACAAACTTTGATTAAGTTTGCAGTTGCTTGGTTTTAAACAAGTGCACAAGTAAAGACATTCCATACAATACAGCTACAACAACTGTTGCCACAATGTGTTTTCCACTCTCATTGATTTTTAGGCATTGTGTCTAAATTAAATGTAAAAGCAATTAATTCATTGCTAATTCATGCCCATGAATAAATTCTTAAAACTAACAGTTCATTGCAAACATACAAAGGAAACCACACACAGTTTATTTACAATTCAAGGGACCAGATACAATATAAAATGAACACTGTATCATACTTTTCAGTTAATTATTTCCCAGACTATTCATTAAAGTTTGTGAAACAAGCTCTTCTTTCATTTTCATAGATTATGAGTCAACCTTATAAGCTAAATAGTTGGCTCCATCAGTTACAAAATGAACAAACGTTTTATTAAATTTTAATTTTAGGTTTCTTTACAACTTCTTGTTTTTAAAGTATTTTTAAAAAACATTTTGTAGTACAAAAACAAAGAAAAAAACATGGAATTTAAAAAGAAAGCACTAAAAGAAAAACCACAATATAAGAACATCTTATTATGTTTTAATAAACTGGAATGCTCCCTGTTCCCATGCTGCTATACTTTTACACAAGCACACTTGCAAAAGGAAAAGGGGAGGTTTGACTTTTTAAGATTCTTGCTAGGATAATATTTAATATCATAAAGCAAAGCGAGTGGCAAGAATCTTGTAATGCACAGACAGAAGTGCTTCTGCCTTGGTGTAATTGTAGCTACAATGGGCATAATGTTGAATTATGCCCACACAGTTGCTCAACAGGATTTCAACAAATACATTTCCCAAACTGATGTACAAGTGGCTGTATGTAACACATCTATAGCTCTTAACTTTTTGTATCATGGTTTATAATGAGATTTACATATTAACGTCATGGTGGCTTAGTGGGAGGCTGCTGTGGCTTAGTGGTTAAGATGCTGAGTTTGAGACCTAAGTTTGAGACCTTCCATCATCTGTCCCACCTCCTGCCAACCGAGCAGCTTGAAAGCAAGACATTGCAAGTAGATAAGTAGGTACCGCTTTGGCGGTAAAGGTAAAAACATTCCACGTGTTTTGGTGTCTAGTCATTCCTGCCACATGATTATGTGAGCACCTTACCTTAGAGCTGGATATGACTGGCTTTTGAGCAAGGGAGACCTTTACCTCTATAAAAAAACAGTGACCCTTATTGTAAAAGCATTATCTGATTAGCCTTAACTCATCTGTGCTTGGTAGAGCACAGAAGACACCATCGTAATTCTGTCACATCCTTTCCATATAATGTGACAGATTAGCAAACCAAATCCAAAATGCAGGTCAAAATTCTAATCATTAAACAAGGTGTTGGATCCTTTTCTTTTTTTTTTAAAAGCCATTGATTGGATTTCAATTAACATACCCCCAATAAATAAATAAATAAATAAATGCTGCTACGGTATCACAGTTGGAAGGGAGTTCGAGCAGATCTACACAAGCCAAGCAAACATTTGACTTTATTTAACTTTAAGGTAATCACCCCACCTCACTCCAGGTTGCTTAAAGAGCAGCATCAATTTTTAAAGCACAGCGTGAGTAACACAGGGTATCAAAATTTAATTCACCGTATTAGCCCTGCTGTTCAAGTGGATGTCCATTGTCTCTGAGTGACAGGCGTTTGCCTTTCAGCCTGAATGAAAAGATAAACATCTTTCTGATTTGTCATATGGAGCTGCAAGTCTCTTCTGCCCAAATGCAGACAAGTGTATCCGGCCAGCAGTTACTACATCTCTCTCCCTCTCCGAGTGGCAGATGTGCGCTTAGCAGGAATGTTGTCTAAATATTTATGCAGATGCAATGATGTGTCTCCCGGAGAAGAAGGGGGAAAGAAAAAAAATATCTCTGTTTTCACGATAATTAGTACCGTATTTTCAATGTGGTGTGGATGTTGACGGGCCGGCTGGGATCTTAACGCCTTTACAATCTGCCTTGTTTGGTTTCAAACACACTCGTTGGCTTAAAACACACACACAGTAGGACAGGAACGTACAAAGTGCCAGCAAGCGCTGGAAGGAATTGTACCTTAAGCATAGGATGGCAAACTATATATAAAAAAAGGCATTCCCCGTTCCTGGAATAACCTCCCCTCTCCTACAACTGAACCTTGCCAACTATTTGCTAAGAGGCAAAACGGTTTTGTTGCCAGAAGTCCCTGCGCCTTTGATGCCCAGGGGGGTTTGAAAAGGTATTATAATGTGAACAGAAGTAGTCTCGAGTCCTACAGCTGGCTAATAACAGAGTTGCATTGAGTGCAAGCGAGACCCGCAGCTGTGACTTTCGCCACGAGGCCCAGACTAGACAGTAACAGACATAATCAGCTGGGCCAGCCGGCCAGTGGGTTTAGGTCTTTATCGGCCAGATGGTGTGAATTTAGACACTTTTGTTATGCAATGCCAGGGAGGAGCTGGAGAGAAGAAAACAAAACAAAGCCCACCATGCTGGGTGCTTATTTGGGTTTGAAATTAGAGACAGATTTCTTTTCTTTTTTTAAAAGAAAGTTGAGGGTTGAATTTTAAAACCATTTTCCCGAGGGTGGGTGGGTGGAGAGGCGTTATACACCCGTCTTTGAAATCCAAAGCCCTCCATTTGCTGCAAGGTGATATTTCCATCTAGAGCTGCTTGCTCTGAGCTAAAGGTGAAAGTGTTCATGTTGTCAAGAACTATAAGGGGCTGCGGTGGCTCAGTGGTTAAGAAGCTCGCCTCATTCGCTGGAAGGCCGGCAAGTCAGCAGTTTGAGATCTGGGTAGTGCATGATGGTATGAGCGCCTGTCTCTGTCCCAGCTCCTGTCAGTGGAGCAGTTCGAAAGCAAGAAATTGCAAGTACAGTGGTACCTCATACAACAATTTCCCCGTATAGCAACGAAATAGCATAACAATTAGGTTTTGCGGGGGAAATGGTGTCCCGCATAACAATTTTTCCCTATGGAAAAAACCGTACAACAATTTGTCAATGGGAAAAACCACTTAGCAAAAAAATAAATAAATCGTTGTATGATGCATCCCATAGGGAAAATTGCTATATGATGCATGTATCGTATAGCAATTGTTTTGTTCAACAATGAGCCCCATGGAATGGATTAAAATCGTTGTATGAGGTACCACTGATAAAGAGGGACCATTTCAGTGGGAAAAGATCTTGGGGACATGAAAGGAGCCTCATTCGGGCATCCCCTGAGTGGAGTTTCTCCAGCAAAAACCCTTTCAACCCAGAATAATTTATGACACAAAATTATTATTATTATTATTATTATTATTATTATTATTATTATTATTATTATTATTATTATTATTATTATTATTATTATTATTATTATTATTATTATTATTATTAAGAACAATGAATGTTTGGGGCTTTAAAAACCCTATAAACATTACATTGTTCCCAGGACAATCTTCATGGCTGATCACCAGGAGGATAGCCAATATTCTTGTCGTCCTCCTCCATGCCATATCCTATTCCGAATATTGGCTGGTGCCTTCATTTCGACAGTTTCATATATGTCCTAAACATGGAAGGCAAAAAAAATGGTGATCAGCCATGAAGATTGTCCTGGGAGCAGTATAACACCAGTAGTCTTCTATTTTCCTTCCACATCACAGCGTGACACCCGTGCAGTGATACACTGCAATTTTTTATTACCTACTCTGTGGGCGGTGAGAAATCTGTGGGTGGGGCCAAATCTGAGGGCGGTGCCAATCATCCTGCATTATGGGCTATGGAGGTGAGTGTGGCCAACCAAGTGGGCATGTCCTGGAGGAATTTCCGCTACCAGTTCTGCAGAACCTGACAGAACCTGCTGCAGTGCATCACTGCACCCGTGCTGCTGATCCAGTTCCATGAGTCACTTTCTGGTCCTGAGCCCTTTTGGCACACAAAGTCCTCCTCAGCCCCAGGCCAGGATGGGTGAAGCTGCTGCCCTCCATCAAGATGGACTCAAGTGGGATTTAATCCACTTGGGGACCATCACCCATCCCTATGGACTTCACTGTCCAAGGTCATTAGTCCTCAGGGTTTTCAAGTTAGTTCAACCCTGCCTGATGATCAGTGTTGAGTCACTGGCAGTATGATCTACTCTATTACCATAGGAGGATAGTCTGGCCAGATTGAAATTCTGTCTCGCCCGGAGCCCACGCCATCGGCCCCGGGAGTGGAGACAGGTGGGAGCCGCCAGAGCCGCCGCCAGAGCCGTCGCAGCTGCCTTCGCTCTCCGGGCCCGCCCGCCCGGAGAGCAGAAAAGGACGCCGCCGACGCCGGCCCTCGAGGAGCTCCCTGTCTCGCCCGGAGCCCACGCCATCGGCCCCGGGAGTGGAGACAGGTGGGAGCCGCCGGAGCCGCCGCCAGAGCCGTCGCAGCTGCCTTCGCTCTCCGGGCCCGCCCGCCCGGAGAGCAGAAAAGGACGCCACCGACGCTGGCCCTCGAGGAGCTCCCTGTCTCGCCCGGAGCCCACGCCATCGGCCCCGGGAGTGGAGACAGGTGGGAGCCGCCGGAGCCGCCGCCAGAGCCATCGCAGCTGCCTTCGCTCTCCGGGCCCGCCTGCCCGGAGAGCAGAAAAGGACGCCGCCGACGCCGGCCCTCGAGGAGCTCCCTGTCTCGCCCGGAGCCCACGCCATCGGCCCCGGGAGTGGAGACAGGTGGGAGCCGCCGGAGCCGCCGCCAGAGCCGTCGCAGCTGCCTTCGCTCTCCGGGCCCGCCCGCCCGGAGAGCAGAAAAGGACGCCGCCGACGCCGGCCCTCGAGGAGCTCCCTGTCTCGCCCGGAGCCCACGCCATCGGCCCCGGGAGTGGAGACAGGTGGGAGCCACCGGAGCCGCCGCCAGAGCCGTCGCAGCTGCCTTCGCTCTCCGGGCCCGCCCGCCCGGAGAGCAGAAAAGGACGCCGCCGACGCCGGCCCTCGAGGAGCTCCCTGTCTCGCCCGGAGCCCACGCCATCGGCCCCGGGAGTGGAGACAGGTGGGAGCCACCGGAGCCGCCGCCAGAGCCGTCGCAGCTGCCTTCGCTCTCCGGGCCCGCCCGCCCGGAGAGCAGAAAAGGACGCCGCCGACGCCGGCCCTCGAGGAGCTCCCTGTCTCGCCCGGAGCCCACGCCATCGGCCCCGGGAGTGGAGACAGGTGGGAGCCGCCGGAGCCGCCGCCGGAGCCGTCGCAGCTGCCTTCGCTCTCCGGGCCCGCCCGCCCGGAGAGCAGAAAAGGACGCCGCCGACGCCGGCCCTCGAGGAGCTCCCTGTCTCGCCCGGAGCCCACGCCATCGGCCCCGGGAGTGGAGACAGGTGGGAGCCGCCGGAGCCGCCGCCGGAGCCGCCGCCGGAGCCGTCGCAGCTGCCTTCGCTCTCCGGGCCCGCCCGCCCGGAGAGCAGAAAAGGACGCTGCCGACGCCGGCCCTCGAGGAGCTCCCTGTCTCGCCCGGGGCCCATGCCTTCGGCCCCGGGAGTGGAGACAGGTGGGAGCCACTGCAGCGATTCTTGGACCTTGCTGGGTCGGCGTGGGGAAGGAATGGGTAGCACATGCGGACATTGTCCCCTCACCCCTGGTCCTGTCCAGCCAGTGGTCAGAAGAGGGACGCTTGTAATTATGGGGGAGGGTAGCTGCCATTACCTGAGCCTTTCCCTGCTCCGGCATTGGCTGTGGGGATGTGGGGAAGTGGGAGCTTTTGGGTGCTCCCACTGGAGGGGGGGGTAGTATGGGGCTTGTGTTTTTTAAGATTAATTGTATGGGATTTTCTTTTCTTTTTTCTTGTAATGTGTTAATTTTCAATCTGTTTTTGTAATTATGTAACTATATTTGTAATATTGTATTTATATGTGTTGTAAGCCGCTTTGAGTGGCACTTGTGCTATGAAAGCGGGGTAGAAATTAAACTTATTATTATTATTATTATTATATCTCTACGGATAATAAGAAAAAAAGAAGAAAACATGATTAAAAAATCCTCTTCCTAGCATCTTTCCCCCTTTTCACAGCATATTATCCTCTGATAGCAATCCAAAAGAAGCTAATGAGATTGAGAAACAACAGGTCAAAAGTGGGTTGATGTCAGGAACAGCGTGAATGGAGCTCCTATACATTAAATAAAACACTGAGGCCTTCCTTTTGGATCTGGGTTTTGATACAGGGAGGAAAAGGGGTTATTCTTTCCCCCTGCTGCTCTTGGTTCAAAGGAATAAGCATGCATCTGCCACAGAGCTGTCTGTTTGTTTACTCCCACAGAGTATTGGAAAACAGTGTAAAGGAAAAGGATTATTTCCTTTTCCAAAGCAGTGGCTCTGATCCGAACTGGGCATTCCTGGAGTTGCAATTGACATTTTTCTTTTAAAGCATGGGAGGTACAAAACAGGTCTTGCTTTGATTCTCTGAGCACAACAGTTAATCAGGGCACAGGGTCAAATATGGCTCACCCACTCAGCAATTGCACATAAGAAGAGGGTCCAAGTTCCATCTTTGTCCCCTAAGCACATTCTCTAATGCAGTGGTTCCCAACATGGGGCACAGGCCCTACAGGGAGACTTCAATTCCCAGAAGCCTAAGTCAGTACATTGGCTGATCAGTGCTTTGGGGAATCTCCCAATTAGCTTTTATTAATGACACATGAGCTGACCATGAATGACTATCTATGAACAAATCAGCTGAAGATGGGATGAGCTCAGAGCAGCATTTGCAACACTGTCTAATCATTAGGATACAGTAGCTCAAATCCTGTAGTAAGTCACGGCTAGACTAGGCTCACTGAATCAATGAACTTAGGAAAGGATTGACTCACTAAATCCTCACCATTCAAGGACCCTATTTTAGCTACAATTTACTACTGGATTCTAACTAGGAGGTTATCCAGCCTTTTTCAGCACAGGGACCACATTTAATCCTAGGTTAGTAGACGACGGTACTGCTTCTTGGAGGTGCAACGTCATAGGTACAGTATGTCTTTTTTGCTTTCTGTTCCACCTTGCTTTTTTTAAAAAAGAGAAGTGAATCATGTCACTGTTGAGAGTGACTTTAGACTACAGGACAACCCATTTGTTTTTTTTTTTTTAATCAGGAGCTGCCAATTCCCAGTAATCAAGCAGAATGACAGACATTGATATGCATGCTTGCCTGTCATTCTGCCTGATTACTCTTTACCTGATTGCTTTGTGATCCATTTGCCTTGTGACATCTTGACCCCTGCATCTATAAACCATGCCTGGAAGTTTTACTCCTTTTGTCTGAAGGAGTGGACTTGATCCACGAAAGCTCACAGTAAAAATATAGCAATTAGTCTTTAAAGTGCTGCAGTATTTTTATTTTTTGTTTTTGCTTTCGGTTTTCTGAGATGGCTGAATATACTGTAGCTTCTTAGAGTACATGATGGAACAAAGGAAGTTCAGAAACAAGACAATGGACATTTTCCCCATTTCATCATGTTGAATATGATCAGAAATAACTAGGGAGAAAGGGATTTGGTGCTATAAACACAGCATTGGTGGCTGCTCCTAAACAGGACTAGTAAGGCAGAGTGACCCAAAGAATGGACATGAACATCAACAGTGGATGAGGCAAGCCAGTTCTCATGTGTTCTTGTCCTTATCCCTCACAGAGACATTGTTATTATAAACCATTAAGTTGTTTCTAAGTTATAATTACTTTAAAAGGGTTTTCAAGGCATATGAGATGTTCAAGGTGTGGTTTTCATTGCCACCTACAATTTATGTGGCTGAACAGGAATTTGAACATGTCTGCTAAGTCACAGGCCAACACTCTATCCACTATGCCCCACTGGCTTTCATAGTAATTATGTGCTGTGAAGTTGGTGTTGACTTAGGGCAGCCCTCTAGGTATCATTACTCAGAAGTAGTTTACCACTTTCTCCTTTGAGACTGTGCGGCTTTCCCAAAGCTGTTCAAGTGGTAAGGCATGAAGCTTTGTCAGCCAGACACTCTGTGAATGATCTCCAGTGGTCCTCCTCCCATGAGTTGTATTGGGAATTTGAACTCCTGACCTCTAGCTCCATAGCCAGCTGCTCTAGCGCATTAAGCTTTACCTGGATTGAACATTGGACTACAACTCTTTCAGAACTCATCATGTAACTGAACAGAACTGTAGTCTGTTGTGTTGTCAGAGTGGGCTTCCATATATTTGATGACTGAGATTTCCATCATGCTTTCTTTCCAAAGCATAATTCTTATCGACTGATAAGAGGAGTTGGCAAGCTGTGCCGGACAAGGAAGTGGCATTTTAATCTTTTCAGGATCTCATTTCTCCCACTGTTGCATGTTTAGCTGCTGCAGTGATGACAGACAACCTCCCCTGCTGTTTTCTTTCAATCCAAGAGCTATGCACCCTACGCTACTCATTTGACAATAAAACCATTGTTTCTGAAAAAATCCCAAGAGCATTGTTGCATTTGTAAGCAAGGCGTAAAAGGGGAAAAGAACACCTTGTTTCAAAGAAATAGGTTAAAATTATTGATTTTAACAGTCACTGCCACTGCATTAGCAATCTTGGAAGCAGTGGTGTGAGAGAACGGGTATGTCAACTAAGGATGTGACTTCTGAGCAACACATTGCCCAGACCTGATATAGATCACTACTACTACTACTACTACTACTACTACTACTACTACTACTACTACTAC
Source organism: Bradypodion pumilum (assembly GCA_035047305.1). Classification (NCBI taxonomy): domain Eukaryota; kingdom Metazoa; phylum Chordata; class Lepidosauria; order Squamata; family Chamaeleonidae; genus Bradypodion; species Bradypodion pumilum. The sequence goes on along the minus strand of JAWDJD010000010.1, from coordinate 8,083,663 downwards.
TACTACTACTACTACTACTACTACTACTACTACTACTACTACTACTTCTTCTTCTTCTTCTTCTTCTTCTTCTTCTTCTTCTTCTTCTTCTTCTTCTTCTTCTTCTTCTTCTTCTTCTTCTTCTTCTTCTTCTTCCATGTCTAGGCCAGACGTGAAACTGCCAAAATGAAGGCACTTTTTGGTGAGTTCCTTTCGCCAGACCCAGTGTGAGAAAGATTGGCCAGCAACACAAGGTGGCTGTTACCAGGGTACGGCTGATTGTGGTTCAAAAATACCACAATCTTCAAGGAGTCTCTTTCTGTGTACCTCTACAGATCACTAATCCTCTACAACTAGTAGGCAAATGTTTAGGAAGCCAAACTTTTTTTGTCATAAAGAGGTCCAGACAATGAGAATCATGATCCACAGAGTGCAGCAAAAGGAAAAGATTCATAGAAGCAAGGAATCATAAAGTAACTGAGTTGGAAGGGGCCTTTTAGGTCACCGAGTCCAGCCCCCTGCTCAATGCAGGAATCCGAATCAAAGAAAATCTGACAGATGGCTTTCTGATTCTCCCTTGAACGCTTCCAGTATTGGAGTGCTCAACACCTCTCAAGGCATTTGGATCTGCTGTCATACTGCTCTAACTGTTAAGAGGCTTTCCCTAATATCCAATCTATACCTGTCTTCCTGTAGTTTCAGCCTGTTATTATGCATCCTGCACTCTGGGATATGATTCGTAGGGATTAGATTATACACTTTGTTTTCCCAATTAACTTTTTGTACTCCTGTTGTGTCCAGCCCTTATAAGCAATAGTCCAGGCAATGATGAACAGAATAACAACAGGAGTTTATTGAACAGTCTTTCAGGTAACACTTACAAGGCGCTCCGGACATGAGATGGCTACACTTGTCCCATGTATTCAGTCCCTTTGGATTCTGCCGTTGGAGGCAATGCACTGAGCTACACCTTGTTGATGATAGCGTATAGAGGGGACTTAGGCTTAGCACATCACTAGCTAACCAGTGTGGTAATGGGAAGCATAGATCTGGCCCGACCCCATCCTTGTTTACCCATGGGGCTTATATAGTGTCTCCCCGGTGGTGACTCACTGATACAATGTAGTAACCTGCCAGACAATCATAACCAACAAATCATAACACGATATATAAGTATTAATCAATCAGGAACAGGATCCAAACTTGTAACCAATCACAGAACTCTAATGAGCATAATGAGTGCGCCAACTTTAGCTCCTAATTTGGATGGCGGGAAACCGCCATTGTACCTTTGCAAGGCATTGCCTGAGCAACTTGCAATTCTGCCTTAATGCACAACAACTCCTGAAATCTTTGTTTAAAACAAGAGCATTTGACTAAGGGTGGGGGAAAGGACAAGAGATTTCAGAAAGACGGAAAGAAGAGGCGACTCTCCGTAGCTTTCCAAAACTGCTTCCTAGGCTACAATTTCCACAGTCAGAAATTTGAGCAGTCTCTGCTGGCTGGGAACTTGTGGGATTTGAAGCCCTAAAAAAATAACTTTTTAAAGCTTGTTTCTAGTCCAGGTTTGCTTAAACCTATCTTACACATGGCAATTGATCTGTGTTTTTTTTAATAAAAAAAACAAAATTATACTAGGTTGAATTAATTTGTGATTTGAATTAATTTGAATTAATTTGATTAATTTTAATTAATTTGTGATTTGATTTTCAGGATGGTCCAAACAGATTTGTAAATTTATTTCACTTTGGAACGGAATCTGGCCACTCTGTTTTGAAGTAGACTTCATACAAATCAGTCTGTATCAGGCCAATTGGTCTTGGAATTTGCCCAAATGTGGTGTGTAGCCCTAATTCACATCCTCTACTCTACCAAATATTGTAGAATAAAAAATAATAATTACAATAGAACTCATCATAAATACAAGAAAGAAAGAAGCAAAAAAAATGTACTCTAGTATAAAACATGAGACTGAAATTAAGAAAGCCGTAAACTGTTATTACTACAATAACAATCTAATGGAACAGAAAATCCTTCCTCTCATACAGGAAATATGTGTGAGGAAAATACTTTATTAAAGACTGTTTCTAGCATTGGGTGGTAGTGTTCATTATATTAAATTTTAATTTCCCTCATACTTACTTTGGTATTTCAAAGCGGGTCTTGAATTGCAGTTTTGGGACTATGTACATGCAGTTGAGTTCATTAGTTTAAAAGGGAACAATGGTGCAAAATTATTTTACTGGTGCATAGTCAGAATAATACATTCTTGCCTGTCAGTAGCCAACACTGAACTTTCACAGTTGAATTACTTGAGTGTATTTTTGTATTATATCAAGCCAATTTCACTTACAAGAGCTGAAAGTGGTCCATAGTTTGGAAAACCAAGATCATGGTTTCTTACCTGCTCCACTCATCCAATGTGAATGAAAGATATTAGCTTAAAGAAAGAAAGAAAGAAAGAAAAGTTGACCCCTGAAGTCTCCTTATCTCTTCTGTTTGATCCCTTAGTTTCTCTAAATAAAGGTCTAGCCAGGTATGTGGTGGCTCACTGGTTAAGAAGCTTGCCTTGTTAGCTGGAAGGTCGGCAAGTCAACAGTTTGAGACCCAGTACTACATGACAGATTGAGCAACCGCCTCCTGTCCCAGCTCCTGCCAATCTAGCAGTCCAAAAGCAAGAAATTGCAAATAGATAAATAGGGACCCCTTCGGTGGGAAAGGATCTTGGGGACATGAAAAGAGCCTCACTTGGGCGTCCCCTAAGTAGAGTTTCTTTAGCAAAAATCCTTTCAACCCAGAATAATTTCTGACACAAAATTGTTATTATTATAACCTGCTATGACAATAGAGTATTGTCAGTGACTCATTGCCAATTGTCAGGCAGTGGTTAATTATCTAAAACCAATGATCTTAAACCAATTATACAAATTACACGACTCTTTCCCCCTATTTCCAAATGTCATATACAGTCAAACCTTTACATACGAATTTAATTCCTTCTTCGAGGTTGGTTGTATCTCAAAATATTCTTATCTTGAATTTCACATAGGAATGCATTGAATGCAATTTCCCATAGGAATACATTGAATTTCTTATCTCGAAAAATTCATATTAAAAATTCTTATCTCAAACCTGATTTCCCCCCTGAGATTTCTGGATATATCTCTAGTTTTTCCTAAGTCAAGCCATTCTTATCTTGAGGCCTGACTGTACACATTTCTGGCTTTAACTCCTTTAGAGTTCCCCAACACAAATCCAATGAATTCTCCTCAAATGTCAGCAAACTCATTTTTCTTAATAGTACCGTTTTTCAGTTTTAATTAACATGCCAGTTTACCATTGATCGCCATATTTCACATTTCTTTATACCATTCCTCCAATCTTAAATAGCTATACATTTTCCATTTTTTTTAGCTATTAACATTCTTGCAACTGTCATCATCATCATCACCATCATAATATCTCTCTTGTGTTTTTCCACTTTTCGTCCTCCCAGTTCATTTAAAAAGGCAATCCTAGGACACATTCATATTCTAAGTGATAAGTATCTCTAGTAAGCTGTGGAACTGGGCTAGGGTCACTTCTTAGGCTGCCCAAGGAAATTGTACTCTCAATATTCAGGTATCAATATTGTTATATTCCCTGAATTTTTCCTTCTCTGCTTTCTTCTAACTCCAGTCGTTGCTGTGAAAAGAAAAGTTGTGGAAACCGCAACGAGACTCCTTCAGATCCTGTGATCATTGACAGGTAAGAAACAAAAAGTCTTTTTCTTAAAAAAAAAACAACCTATTCTGCCACATGCAAATGGGTGGTGCAAAGTAAATTAACATTGTTTTAAGTGTTTCCTGAATCATTGATGTCCATTCTCTGCATGGTTTTCGAAAAGTGCTCTTAGAAATGTTTTCTGACATTGGCAGAATTTCTGACCCCCCCCCCCCATGTTTCCGTTTTGGTTATGAACGTTTGTCCAAGTATTCCTCATTTTGTTGTATCTCATGCACTTAAACCTTTTTTTACTGTGCTGGTTACTGACTGCAATAATAAAGTGATTTGATTTGATTCCTCGTTTTGCGACGTCCAGAAACTAGCATTTTTGACAAGGATAGATTCCAACCGGATCAGTGGAAATTGTAACGTTTCAGGTTATTTTTGCCGTTTCATAACCATTCCTTTACAAAACAAGGTTGTTGCCGGACCGTTTTTTTGGAAAAGGCTTCGGCCAAGTTTGAAAAGCCTGATGTTTGGGACTGTACAGATTGTAATGTTGCGTTTCTACATGTGTTTGTCTTCAGAGTATTTCTGAGAAGCAGGTGGATTTTTTTTTCTAAATCTGAGCCAGAATTTTACAAAAGGGATGCACATGTGTGTACGTGTGTGATCTTTGTGTCCTGAAAATAAATTGAGTTTAAAAATTGAACAAAAGTTGAAGAGGTCTAACATGTCATTTTTAACGTATCTATTAGGGCCTGCCGTGGCTCAGTGGATAAGAAGCTCACCTTGTTAGCTGGAAGGCTGGCAAGTTGGCAGTTTAAAACCCGGGTACTGCATGATGGAGTGAGAGCCCGTCTCTTTCCCAGCTCTTGGGGACATGAAAAAAGCCTCATTTGGGTGTTTCCTGAGCAGAATTCTGCAAAAAGATCCTTTCAACCCAGAATAATTTCTGACACAAAATTATTATAATTATTGTGCTGGCTGATCTCAGCGACCTGCCAGCACAATGGTTGTATTGAGCTAAGATCAGGCATCTGAAGAGACAAAAAAGAATCAGATAATGGGTAGAGTTAAGAAGGAACTGTGTTATGTCAAATCCAACCCCCATTTAGCCTAGGACCGTGATGGCAAACCTTGGCACACCAGGTGTTCTTGGACTTCAATTCCCAGAAGCCCAAGTCTCTGCGTATGTGCAGTAAACCCATTTGTGTGGATTTACAGAGGTGTAGTAATATATGCCATGCTAGCACATAGTTAACTTTGGTCTAGAGCCATGATGGCGAACCTTGGTACTCCAGCTGTTCTTGGACTTTAATTCCCAGAAGCCCAAGTCTCAGTGAATCCACATGAATGGGTTTACTCAGAGACTTGGGCTTTGTACAATGTCTGTGCTTTGAGAGCCAAAGCCAAACAAAATGTTCTTGTAGATGCAAGGACTTTCTTTAAAATGGGCAGACAATTTAGCTAAGTGGAGAGAAAAACACTGCAGTTTCTTATTATTACAAGCATTTTCTAGTAAGCATTTCCATCCTTCAGTTGTTGAAGGGAGTTCAACAACCCAAGGGCCTCAAGTTTCCCTTATCTGTTGTACAGAACAATTGAATTTGAAGAGTCTCTTTGGGGACACATCGCTTGTGCCCTTGTAGGGTTTCTGATTGTGAGAACTTGGTAACCAACACTGGCCACTGTGCAAACCCATAGAGAAGCTTTTACTTCATTGCCCAACTGTCCTGATGTACAGTGATAATCTCAAATCCCTGCGCACCCCTGTTCCCATGCAAGCAGGCGGATGCCAGCGTCGGATTACAGCTGTGGTTTTGGAACTTTACTGAGCTTTTATTTTCCTCTTTCAAGAAGAAAGTTCATCTCTTTTACCTCTTCCAATTCCTCTCCTGCTGTTCCGTGGCTTTTGATAAATCCCACCAACCGAGAGCTGTCCAATTCTGTACCGCAGTGACAGTTGCGGCAGAAGATCTGGTGTCTTGTCTCTTTAGATTTATACAGTTTGGCTGGCAAGAAGGACAGTGGGAATCTCTGGCCGGGGAGCATGAGTTCCTGTTGTCAACATTTTTTCTCCTTGAACACAATCCAAGAATTCTTCTGCAGCACAGAGTGTCTCTCCCTGTAGCCTTCACTCTGGCAATGCAAATGTACCCTTTTAAGTTATCTCCCTCTTTGTTTTCATCTATAAGGGTTTCTTGTAAAAGTCAGGGTGATAACAAACCTCCCTCCCTGGTGGAAGTCCCATTCAGTTCAGTGTCGTGTGGCTTCTGGGATAAGCTTATATATAGGACTGCAACTTCAGCACATCAATGATATTAAAAGATTGGATAAAGTTTACGTTCTCCAGTTCAAGGCAAAATCCTCATGAACTCCACCGCCTCTCAACAATGTATTTTCTTTAGTAATTTGAGGATCTGCTTCCTTTCCTATCTGGTTATTGTTATTCTTGTCTATGGCTTATAGTTTTATTGTTAGTGGGTTATTGTATAATGTCTTTTATACAGTAAAACCCCAACTTACAAATGCCCTGAGTTACATAAAATTCGACTTACATAATGATTTTGTGCTAAAACCATGTCCTGATTTACACACTTTCCTATGGGTTTGCTTCGAGTTACATAAAGATTCTTTTTACTATGGGTTTGTTTCGAGTTACGTAAAAATTCATTTCCCTATGGGTTTGCTTTGATTTACATAAAAAAATCATTTTTCCTATGGGTTTGTTCCGAGTTACGTAAAAAAACGATTTAAGCAAAAGTCTATGGAACTGACTTTTTTTTTCATAAGTAGGGGTTTTACTGTATTGTATTATGTTTGATCTTGTATTGTATGGGGTCTTTCTAGTTGTTGTACACCGCTCAGAGTATGAGAATATCCCAGATGGGAAGGATAGAAATAATAAATAATAAATAATTCCCTTTCCATGCATCCTGTTGCCTCTCGTGACAGATATTTGTAGGTTCAAAAGTCATGGCAGTGTATAGTAAGAAGTAGCTTTTCTATCAAGAGATCTGCTCTATATCTTAGAATTCTAATAACCTAACATTTTCTTTAAAAGGGGGAAAAAAAGAAAGCAAAACTTTGATGTTCAGGAATTGATACGCAGCAGCCAGCATAACAGGGCCAGACACAACTTTATTTCGGGAACTGAACATGGAGAGCAATGGCGCAGCAGCGCCTATATATACAATACAGAAAAGCTACGTTCGGGCGGGAAGGAATTGGATTGGTTGGGAGAACAGTGGGGTGATCGTGGGGTGACAGAGACTGTGAAGCCTTTTGCGCTTCTCATTAGAAAGGGCATGAACCCAAGTCCCGCGAGAGCTTAGTTCTAAGAAGAACACAAAATAGAGGATCATCCGATCCCAACAATGAAATACAAACTGTTAAAGCAATACATTCAGTTACATACACAACAAAAACCCAACATGTTTCTGTCATTTATTGTAAAGTATGAGTGAATGCAAAAACTTTTGACAGTTTTCAAAACAAAAGCTTTGGATTTTAGAATTCCAATTATTTTGATGGGTGTGGCGCCAGAAAGACAATTCCAGATACTGCTGGTTTGTTGAACTGGGAAGATTAGACTTCAGATCATACCTGTCAACCGCGGCTCCGGAAAATACGGACCTGCGCAAATGGTTCTGCCTCCTACGCAAACGGCGTAGCCTCCTACGCAAACGGCGTAACCTCCTACGCATGCGTAGAATGGGGCTACGCAAGCGTCAAACCCTTCTATGCATGCGTTGAAGGCGACCTGCGCAGAAGGGCTGTGCAGTACCTCCTTTCCCCCACTGCCAAATTCTGGGGTTTCGGCAGCGCGGGGCGGGAAATGGCGCAAATCGGTGCCGAAAACTGTGAAATCCCGGCCAATCTGGAATGGTTGACAGGTATGTTTCAGATCCCTCTGGAGTATGAAGAAGGCTACATCACACTTAGCAAGTTGCTCTGTCCAGACTACATAGACCCCATAGGAGTATGGTGATGACAAAGTAACACTGCATTAACTCTGCAGAAGTATCTGGGCTTTCAAAAACATCTCATTCAATACAGGGACATTGGAAGTATGGAGGTATGTGGGAGCAGAGATTAAGGTTAGTGGGCCAAATTTTGCTCATTGATTTTTCCATTTTCTTTTCTTCTTCCGTCCCTACTGGAAGTTAGACATTATCATGGCTACCTTCACCCGGGAAGCAGCAAAGCTAACAAATGAAGTTGTGTCTCCAAAGTTCTTCAGCCAACACTTCCTTTTTTGACATTTTGTTTTCCATTAATTTTTTCCTTGAATGATCCAGTATAACAATCAGTGCATTTTTGTTCTTCATTATGCAGCTGTCAGAGTCTAACTTCCTGCGTTCTGTGTATTTCATAACATCTTCATTTTTATTCATTTAATTTAGCAAAAGCATGTGTTGAGGTCTATTATTCCCTCACTTATACCTGGCTAGACAGCTTTGTGTGGTTTAGGTATCTGCCTGGCTGTGAGTTTGATTCCCCATGGTGTCTCCCGGGAGAAGAGGCAGCCCGTGTAGCCTTCATACCTGTCAACCGCAGCACCGGTGAATCCGGGACCTGCGCGGACCGGGTTTGCACAGGTCGCATTGTACGCATTGCGTAGAGGGCTACGCCGCTTGCATAGCCTTCTACGCACACGGCGTAGCCTTCTGCGCATGCGTGGAAGGGAGCTATGGAAGTGTAGAGCCCTTCCACGCATGCGTGCAATGCGACCTGCGCAGATGGGCTGTGCAGTGCTTCCTTTCCCCTGCTGCCGAAATCCGGGGTTTCGGCAGCGCGGAGCGGGAAAGGGCAAAAATCGACGCCAAAAACCGGGAAATCCTGGCCAATCCGGGAAGGTTGACAGGTATGGTAGCCTTGGGCAAGCTGCATAGTCCCAAGGTAACCAGAGAAGAAAGGAATGGCAACATGGTTTCTTTACCTAGAAAATCCTGGACAAGGTCATCGTAAGTCAAAATTGACTTGATGGCACACAGTTATTATTTCTTTGATATACAGTAGAATTGAGAGCACATCATACCATAAGATACATGTTCTTAAAGCCATTTTCAATTTTGTTGGTGTGTACTGCAGTCTTCATTTTAAGAAACTACTTCTGGCCTCATCTATTTTCTTTTGCTTGTTCTAGAGATTGGAGAAAAGCTATTGAATTCATCCCTTTTCCATTTCCAGGAGTTCAGAAGCTCCTCAATGTTATCTTTTATTGTGATCTTAGGCAAGGACCCCAATCAGCCACATGCAACAGCTGAGATGGTTGATGCCATGGCACATGCCATGGGCAAAGCCATGGGCAAAGGCTCTAGGTTAAGGCTAGGAAAAGTTACTCTCTTTGATCTGTAACTCCCAGAATTTCCCAACAAGCTGTTAAGTTATTTGCAGCAGCACAGCAAAGTGAGGCAGGTTTTTAGGCAATTTTATGTTGGAATGCAATCTCCCAGTTCCTCCTGTTTTAGCCCAGCTAATAAACACACTTGGACTAGATACCTGAGAGAAAGAAAAATATCATTTACTCACAAAACGAGGTCAGAAGATACATGTGTTAATGAATCTTGTTAAAGTTGGTTTAGAAAGAAGTAAAGTCTTTCTTCATACCTGTCAAGTGTTCTGTACTGGCCGAGAAATCACATATTTTACCCCTCTTTCCCGCCATCATTCCGAATTTGGAGCGACCAGAGGGAGGGGTACTGCACATGCGAGCCCATCAGAGGCAGAGGTGCACATGTGCGAGGGGTTTCTGTGCATGCACGAAGGGGTTACTGCGCACGCGCATCTGTCAGAGGCTGAGGTGCATATGCGTGAGGAGTTTCTGTGCATGCGCACCCATCAGAGGCAGCGGTGCTTCCCGTATTTTCTCAACCGCATCTTGACAGGTATGTCTTTCTTCCAACCATGTGGCTTGGAAGATGGAGGAGCTCAAAAAAGATATATTTCCTCTTTGAAAGGCAGAAAGCAAGCAAGAGAAGGTCAGAGCAAAACAACCTTTTAAAGCCAGCGGCTGGGTCACACTCCCTCAGACAGCTTCGGGGGGGGGGCAGACAGCCATTTTGCCCTTCCTCCACCACATGGCACTTCCTGGTGTGGCGGAGGCAATGGGCGGCCACATGAAATGGTGCTGTGGGCTGCAGGTTGAGAATCCCTGCCTTAACACGTACAAATAAGTGATCCCTGAGGCAGGAAAGAACCTTTTTAACTGCAATTACAGACAAACAATGCAAAACAACTTCCTTTAGGTCAGGCTAGTATTTTCCTGTCTCTCTGGTTACTGCACACTGGGGTTGCACTTGAATACTCAACACAAGCAGGGCCACTAAGAGTCTGGAAGCTGTAACCCCCCCCCCCCCCCCCAGTCCTTTCCCTCCCATGTTTTGCCTTTTTCATTTTTCAGTTCCCTTCCCCAGTGGCTGACGCCATTGGGTTGACCATATGGTGTCCTCCATGGAAATGGGTTTGTTTTGCCCCAGCCTCTTTCATGGCCTTTCTCATCCCTCTTAATCTGGTGAAGGTGATCTACTATTACCTATTGTATAAATGTGTGTGTTAGTGTGTATGGGATTAAAACAGCCCTGGCTTTTCCTCAACCCCTCCCTGTAGCAGCCTCCCAGCCTCCCCCATTTGCTTCCCCCCTCCCTGGCTTGCAATGATCTCCCTACTTGTCCTGTAGAGTGAAAGCCTTTTGTCCGTTGCTACAGCCTGTCTCTCCTGCCTTGCGCGGCTGCTGCGCCATCTGGCACTGATTAATTTTTTACTACCTGGGAGGTTTGTGAGGAATCAGTGACTTGGTGCGCTTTGCCCTGTCATTTGACAAACGACTGTCTTGGTCCCTTTTAAAGAACACTGGATTTCCTCCCCACTCCCCTTCCCCACGCCTGGATTCTGAAATGATAACCTTGAAAGCCAAAGCTAAGCAAAACAAATCCACACTCAACAAGACTTTATTGGACTCTAGCAAGCTGGCTCCTCTGTTCCCCAATATTTTGCTCCAGGAAAAGATCTTGATGGTGTTAGGCAGTATGTTTGCAGGGCAAAAGAAGGCCAAGAGGAATAAAGGGAGTCATCTGCTCGAGAAAACATCATTTCCTGAACAGGCCAAAGAGTTAGGGGAGGCAGCCTTGGTTAACATTTCTGAAGTGGTTAGCCATGTTAACCTGTGCAAGAATATTGGAAAGTGCATGAAACCAAACAGTAAAAGACAAAAACCATCGTGGCACCTTTTAAAGCTAGCTTTAGTGGGCCAAGTCCACTCCATCAGCCCTTTTTTTAATGTTAGCTTTCATGGATCATGTCCATTTCGTTAGATCAAAGGTCTAAAGACGTGGACTTGATCCACAAAAGCTAACATTAAAATACAGTAAGGCTTTAAGGTGCAACAAAGTTTTCTATCTTTTTGTTTTGTTTTATTTGCTCTCTTATTAACTTAAAAACATTTTTTTTTAAGAACAGACCGTCTATGCCAGGGGTTCTCAAGGGTTTCACGCCACAGGCTGGACTACTCACCTTCAGACAGTGGAGCGGGCTGGACACAACTGTGGTGGGTGCATTTGGCATGCACTTCCATTTCTGGTGTCATCACTGTGGGCCGGATGGAACAGCATTGGGGGCTAGGTCCCGGTCTACAGGCCATAGGTTGCAAACCCCTGCTCTATGCAGTGAAATGCATCTTTTGTAGGATGAGATTTTCCTCACTTTTGAATTTAATATGCTTTGTTTTATGATCACTCATTGAAAAATAAACAGTGAACTTAATTTCTGATCCATGTATCTTGACAGAAATTCCATTGTGGGGGAAGGAGGAAGGATTAATCGCTCAATTGTTGAGAACATTTTAATGTCTAATTGACCCTTGATTATTCCTAAATTATTCTAAGAAGGGAGTTTGTTGCAAGCAAATCACTATTTATAACCACTTATTTCCATGCTCATGGCCCTGACAAATTGGATCAACATCTCCCAATCTTCTCCATCATTAACCATGTGGCTATGGCTTGTTGAGAACTGGAGTTCAACAGTCCTGCTTTATGTAACAACCAATTTTCCCTGAAGGATTACATTCAATTCTATGATCTATTGAGGCCTTGTCAGAGGTTTTGTGTATCCCACAAGCAAGGATTTCACAGTGGTGGCCCCTACGTTGTAGAATTCCTTTTCTGTGGTCTTGTGGCTTACATCTTTGGTGTAAGATTTAAAGCAATATTTAAATAGGGAGTTGCTTCTCGTATTCTGTTTTGAGAATCTCAAAAAAGGACATCACTGCCTTAATCCTGATGCATTCTCTAAAGCAGGGGTGCCCAAACTTCTTGGGCTGCGGGCTGGTCACATGGTCACGTGGTTCCTCCTACCAGAAGCAAAAGTAAAATACGCATATGTGTGTGCATAACATGCCTGTGCATAACACTGCCGTAAATGACCCACAGCTGTCATTTATGGCAGCATTATGCGCATGCATGGGTGCGTTATGCAGACATATACACATATTTTGCTCCTGCTTTCAGGAGCAGTGAGGGCGGCGAGGGCTGGATGACAAGGCACCGTAGGCCAGATCTGGCCCACCTGCCGCAGTTTGGGCACCTCTGCTCTAAAGAGTCTCTGTACTTCTGTCCAATACATTTACTGTTTTCACTAACGTTTTGAGGTCATATCTCTAAAATTTGGGATAAGCAGGTAATGAATGAAAAGAGAAAGAAAAGACAAAGAAAGTTATTTTTGGGGCTAAAATTTTCCAAATACTGTACTCCAGATATTAGCCGAATCATTCTTGGAAATGTAGTCCAAATATTTTCCCCATCTCTGGGATCTATCCCTGGTCAACGTTGTTCTGTCTTTATAAATGTCCCAAGCAGGCGCACAGCTGGCTGGTTGTGCCCTGGATCAGAGAATTGCTGTGATATAGCGATTGATGAGTTGGACTGAAATTTAGGGAAGCAGATTTCTAGTCTCCATGGGGTCATGATATTCATCAGGTAAGTGGCTCAGTGGTGAAAAAACTCGCCTTGTTAGCTGGAAGGCTGGCAAGTCGGCTGTTCGAAACCCAGGTACCGCATGATGGATTGAGCATCCATCTTTGTCCCAGATCTTGGGGACACGAAAGGAGCCTCATTCAGGGGTCCCCTGAGTGGAGTTTCTTCTGCAAAAATCCTTTTCAACCCAGAATAATTTCTGACACAAAATTATTTTTATCAGGTGTGGCAAAGACAGTTAAATCTCTCTCGACTTCACTTGAGGATTGTTATTAAGGATAATGTGGAAAGGGTGCAAGCGCCATGCTTACCTGGAGCTACTTGGGGTGTGGGTGGGGAATTGAATGTAAAAAATAACTAGGAAACAGAAAATCAGGCTAGAAAAAGTGAAAGCTGTCTGATAAAGGCATGGACTACCTGAAAAGATGGTGGGCTTTCCTTCATTGCAGTGGTTTTAACACAAACTAGATGGCCATATGTCAAGGGTAAGGCTGTAACTAGGGTGGAACAAATTGCCCCAGGGCACCAAAATTTAAGGTAAAGGTAAAGGTTTCCCTTGCTTGAAATCCAGTCGTATTTGGCTTATCTGCACTTACAGCCAAAGAGCCAGCACTATCTGTGTCTGCAGACATTTCCATGGAATGCTGTTACCTTTCCAACCAAAGCGTTACCTATTCGTGTACTTGCAATTTCTTGCTTTTGGAACTGCTAGGTTGACAAGAGCTGGGACAGATGATGGGAGCTCACTCCATCTCACTGTATTCAGGTCTCAAATGGCTGGCCTGCCAATCATCAAGCTCAGTATCTTAACCACTAAGCCACCATGGCCCTCACCAATATCTAGGGGAACACTAAAATCTATTAGCGGCTGGTAGTAAAATAAATGACAATATAGTGGTACCTCGGATAAAGTCCAATTCGGATAAAGTCACGGTTTTCATGTACACGTGATGCATTGCATAAAGTCCAAAACTGCTAAAAACTGACATTATCCAAGGTATTTGATATAAGAACCTCGGATAAAGTCCATTTTTCGGACGTTATCTGATGTATCACCCATTTGATTCGGATAAGGTCCAAAATTGGATAAAGTCCAAACTTGTGGAACTGAGTTTGGACTTTATCTGATGTTCTACTGTACTTCCTTCTCTTGTTCCTTTCCCCCCTTTAAAAAAATCATTCGTTGGGAGGGATGGGATTACATTGTTGGTTATGGATACTGTGGACGTTCTGCTTCATCAAGAGGTTGAGCTTGAGGACCCTTTGGGTCTCTTCCAACTTTCCAATCCTGTGGTTCTGAAATAGAAAAAAGGCTAGCCTCTTTCACCACTAGATAGCAGGCACCTCTAATTTAAGTTCCTGAGCACAGCCATTTTTAACCCTTGGCTCCCCAGATTGGGATTGTACTTTGTTATATGAAGCGATGGTGGCGGTGGGATAATCCAATAAAAAAGAGATGCAAGGTAGGATTCTATAGGGATCAAACAATTAATTGCCTTTCCAACTTGCTATTAGCAAAAGGGAAAATCTGTACTCACAACATGAAATTAAGGGAACCATGTCCATTGTGCCCTGAGGAATCTGGGATCAAATATTACCTAAAGATATCAAGTTTTTTTTGGGTATGATTCTCTTCCCAAACATTTGGCTTGACTTTTTCAACAAGATTGGAAATGGTATCATTTGCTCTCAGAAACAATTGAAGAAAAAGTTTTATTATTTTCATATTCTAGGAATGTAAGCCTCCTAATATTCCATGTCTGGAAATCAGCAGTGAATGGTTTCCATCTGTCAATGTCTTCTCTAAAAAAACACAAAAAATATTCTGAAGCACCTGCTGAGATGAGAAACGAAACCACATTCCATGCATATTCAAACATTAGTTTCTCAGAATTGACATTTTCCTCTACCTACACCAAGCATTTCCAACCTATGGCCCGCAGCCGGGCTTCGCAATTCATTTGGCCCACGCTGCCTTTGTTGCTCTCGGAAGTGGAAGTAAAATGCACCCACACATGTGCAAAACTCTGCCATAAGTGCATCTTGCACATATGTGGTCACATTTTACTTCCACCTCCGGGTGAGAGGAACCATGTGACCAGCCCGATAAACTGTCCGAGAGGCGTGGTCAGGCTCACAACCTGAAAATGTTGAGAACCGCTGACCTACACAAATGTATAGACAAACATACCGTGTATAGATGCTCACATATAGTGACCAATCACAGAACTTGCTGGAATCCAGAATAGGGGAGTGAAGCCATATGCTGTGAAAGGCATTATTCAGCACTGGAAACTCCGCTGCCAGTGGCGTACAAATGATATTACATAGTTCCACCCTTAGAGGGGCAATTCTGATGTGACATTTGAAGATTGTTTTGATTATATGAATGCAAAACAAGCCATCACTGGGATCAACTGCAAACAAATCTAAGATACATATGTTGTTCAGTGGCACAGTTGAGTCTGACCCTTTGCGACCCCATGGACCACCGCACACCAGGCTCCTCTGTCATCTGTCATCCTCTGTAGCCTGCTGAGATCTATGCACACCACGTCAATGATGCCATTTAGCCATCTCATCCTCTGCTGCCCTCTTCTCCTTTTGCCTTCTATCTTTCCCAGCATCAATGCCTTCTCATTTGGTGTCCAAAGTACTTGAGCTTCAGCTTCAGTATTTGTCCTTCCGATGAGCAGTCAGGGTTGATTTCCTTCAGGATTGACTAATTTCATCTCCTTGCTGTCCAGAGAGTCTCTTCCAACACCAAAGTTCAAATACATCTATTCTTCTGCGCACAGCGTCCCTTATGGTCCAGCTCTCACAGCCATACGTTACTACTGGGAAGACCATTGCTTTGACTATGCGGACTTTAGATGGCAGGGTGATGTCCACTATGCCTGCTGCCGCCTCAGCTGAATCACGTCCCCTGGTGGCATGCGTGTTCTACCAGCGGCTGGGCATGTCTGAGCAAGTCAGTGAGCTGACGCCAGAAATAGGTATATAAGGCGAGATGGACCTAGGGCTTGTCTCTAGTGTGAAACCATCTTATTGGATAGTACAACTAGGCCATAGTGAGTCTGTCTTGAGCTAAAGATGAGTAGGTACAGCTGTGTTAATAAACCAGACCATTTTTGCTACATTTATGGCAAATATACCCTGTGTGATCAACACAAGAACCTAATCAAGTGGGTATGATTTGCTAACTTAAGCTCCTAGGCAGAATCGGACTTCAGATTTGGATTCAGCGCACTTGATTTAGTATAGGACACATAGATTAGACCAAGTAGCAGACAATATTTTGTGTGTGTGATGCAGTGCAATTCTTATTATTAAAAAAGCGAACTCCTATTCAGGTGGAGGAAGGCTAAAAGGCCATTAACTTGGGCTAATTCATTCTCAAATTGCCCCCCTTAAAAATCAAATTGTCCCCCTCTGGGGCATGTGCCCCATGTTGGGAACCACAGAGATAGACAGTATACAAACGTATAGAATAAAAAATAATAATAAAACAAAACAAAGCAACCTCTTTTTCACAATGCAAATTACATTCTAAGCATATGAATATATACTGTACTGTATATAAATTTGGCTTTTCCTCCCTTCTCCTCTCCATTTTTATTTCTAACATCTGATGCTGATTTCTCTGTAGGCATTCCTTTTATGCCTCTGGATGGTGTTTGTCTTCTTTTTTCTTTCCTCCCTCTTTTCTCCCTCTTCTTCTAAATGCCTTTTCAAGTGGACTCCATTGAGCTTGTAAATTGTACGGGATCACTGAGCTCATAATGAGGCTGCCGGGTCCAAGCGGCGTGTGTCTGTGGGGACTTTATTGTTCATAAAGCGCTTTCCCTGGAGAGTAATACAGTCATTAGGTGTGTGCTGTGTTTAATATTTGGCCATGACAGGAAGCAATAATTTTTCTATCTTTACTGTGGCTTCAGAGTTGTTATTTAAACACTTGGCTTATTTGAGTTCCAGTGGCTGTGAACCAATTAGGCAAGGAATAATAATAATAATAAAGCCAGCAACAAATGGAGGAGTTACTGCTGCTCTACTTTAGCACTGCTTATGCTGTAAAAGCTATCATAGGGTAAGCCCTTCCTTTTCATTACCTAGTACTGGAACCAATTTCTCCCCATCCTGATCTGTGTGCTGAATATATTTTACTATTCTAAGAGAGATCGATGATCCGTTTCTTCCTCATTTGAATGTTTTAAGCCTCCTGTCTTTTCTATCCCAAATAGGAACAAGCTTGGAAATCTTCAGTAGATTTGTGAAGTACAAGTACCGTATTTTCCGGCGTATAAGACGACTGGGCGTATAAGACGACCCCCAACTTTTCCAGTTAAAATATAGAGTTTGGAATATACTTGCCGTATAAGACTACCTCTCTTCCAATGCACACCAAATAAAAATTAACCCACACTCAACCCGAAGACGCGCAGCCCTCCGAGTCGAATGGGCAGGTTATGGTAGAGAGCCAATCCACGCTCACATTCTCCTCCTTTAGGTACAGGAAGATGTGTGCAGCTTGCTTCCCCTTGCTTCATACTCCCTGCACAGAGCAGGGACTCGGCCGCGGCACCCCCCACCATATGCGCCGGACATATGAAGCAAGGGGAAACAAGCTGCAGTTAAGTCCCTGTCCTATAAGACGACCCCCGACTTTGGCACAGATTTTTCGGGGTTAAAAAGTAGTCTTATACGCCAGAAAATACAGTAAATAAAATTTTCCTCCTATTTTCAAAGGCTAAAACCCACGTAGCTTACATGATCGCATAATGACAGTTGCACAAGTGATGTGGCCTGTCTTTATTGCTGTCTATCCCTGCTGGAGTTGATTGGGTTCAATTGAATGGATTTTTGTGTGTTCACATTTGAAAATCTTCAAATCGTTTTCTGTGCTCTTCATATCCCAAATATACCCATAAGCTTTCCTTGTTTCCAAGAAACACGAGGTGTTTTTCTTTTTGAAACGAGTCTCTAAAGATGCACAACGACTACTTTTGTTAACATTGTCAAACTCAATAATATTATTCCCCATTGCTATTTAGTCCTATATACAAAGAGATTCTAAGCTCAACTTTAAAACATTAAACAATCAAAACAGATAAATCATTCAGGTTTGGTGTCCTCTACATCTGAATTTTTAAAATCTGAAGTTCTTTTTCATCTTGTATATGAAGAAATTTAACAGTGTTCCCTGCGCTCCGGTGTCTAGTCATGCCTGCCACATGACCATGGAAACATCTGCAGAAGCAGACAGCGCTGGCTCTTCGGTTTAGAAACAGAGATGAGCACTGCATCCTAGAGTCGGATACGACTGGCTTTCGAGCAAGGGAAACCTTTACCTTTACTATGAAGAAATTGGCACTGCTGGTAAATTCTCATTAAAAATGAACCGATTCTCATCTCAAGAGAAGTTCATTTGGGTACCGTGAGTTGCTAAACCTTCAGTTCCTCTCTTGTGTTCTCCTGTAAGTGAAACCTTTGAGGATGATTATCCCAACATGGTGCCTTCCACATGTGTTGGACTACAACTTCTATTATCCCCTTCCAGCATGGAAAGTGTTGAAGGAGCAGTGATCTAATACATCTGGACAGCACAATGTAGAGGAGGGACTTTAGTTTAAGAAATAAGTGGCACATTATTTAGTATGCTTGGTTAAGACCACAGCAAGGAATCAGGTGGTGATGAGGTCTTAAGGCCATGATGGCGAACCTTGGCACTCCAGATGTTCTTGGACTTCAGTTCCCAGAAGCTCAAGTCACTACTTCTGCTGATCAGGGCTTCTGGGAAATGAAGTTCAAGAACGCCTGGAGTGCCAAGTTTCATTATTTAATTTAATGTAATTTAATTTAATTTAATTGTCACATTTATATACCGCTCACTCGGCCAAAGCCAACTCAGGGCGGTTCACAGTAAAAATTAAAAAAAACACATGTTAAAAACAGTTAAAACTACCCACCCCCTAAAAACAAGGGGTGCAGGATCCAAAGGCACCATGGGGAGGAGTTTTAGGGCCATCCACAGCTACTTTTAATTTCTAGGAGTCTGTGATATTTTGTCTCTCCAGTCAGTACAGATGGCAGCTTTTCAGTGCTGAGAAAATAAAATAGAGTTATGATTATGGTTTTTACTTTCAGTCACACAGTCATTTCTGATAAATTAGGTTTTGCAGGTTTTTAACAGATTATATATAAAAAAACCTGCTGAACATATTTAGTCAGGTTAGTTTAATGTGTGCATGGATTCCACAGTACTGTCAGTGTTCTTAAGGAACTAGCTTTGGTCTCCGTCTTTCATGATCTCATAGTTGAAGGAGAGTCTGTGATGCACACACTTTGTTTCTGAGTAGAATTCAGTTTCAGGACTGCCACATAAAGCCTTGAAGGACTGACACCAGAATTTCCTTCTTATATACCAGCCTATCAATCCATGAGACATAGGTGGGAAATGAATAACCTAGTAGATAATGTTGGCTTGCAAGTCTGAAGATCCCTCACCATAGGTTACACTGAGTGGGGATTATGGGACTTAAAAGCCTAGAAATTTTTGGAGGGCCACAGGTCAGCCTACCACAGAATTCCCTGTCTCACATCAGATCTGCAATTTCTGCTGATATAGAATTAGAGCAATATGCTCTCATCATTATTATCTCATTGCAAGTAAAAAGTCAAAGAAAATGCTGAATGAATGCAGCCTTGGGACTTAGATCCTAAGATTATCTTATTTCTTATGGACACCATCATATTTACTACTGATTTTATGGGCAAATGGGATTTCTCCGACTAGCACACATGCTTAGCCTTTGGAATCCCCATTATCTTTCAACATTAGCTATATCAGCAAGGCCTGATTTTTCCTGGCAGATGAGAGAAACATAGACATGAGATCTTGGATGGTTTCCCTTGCTCAAAATCCAGTTGTATCCAACTCTAGGGTTCAGTGCTCATCTCTGTTTCAAAGCCGAAGAGTTAGCGCTGTCTGCTTCTGCAGGTGTTTCTGTGGTCATGTGGCAGGCATGACTAGACACCAGAGCGCACGGGACGCTGTTACCTTCCCACCAAAGTGCTCCCTATTTATCTACTTGCAATTTCTTGCTTTCGAACTGCTAGGTTGGCAGGAGCTGGGACAAAGACGGGAGCTCCTTCTGTCCTGCAGTACTCGGGAATCAAACTGCTGGTGGAAAAGCAGTTGCCTGCTTGTCCCCCCCCCCTGTGTTTTCTGAGAGAGGAGGAAGGAAAAGTTGACATGATGACAAAATAACAGGGCAGGACTGGAACAAGGCAGCTGTTGTCCTCTTGACTCCAGAAGACAGATGTTGGATGAAAGGAGGAGAATGCAGTGATTTTTGTTCCAAGACAGAACATACAGGAGGAGCCAAGCTGTTATGTTGGGTGCATGAATGGAAGGAATACGTTCAGCTGAGAACTCAATCCTAGGTGTCAAAATCATTTGAGGAACAGTTGGAAAACAAACTCTATTGTGTTAATTTAGAAAAGGTGTTGCTTTGTATTTGGCTTTTTTGGGTTGCATCCTTTAGTTAATACTAAATCCAACCCAGCATCCCAAGTTTGCCCGTCACCAACATATCCCAAAATAGTGGTAGGTGTAACTATGGAGTCCATGTGCTTGGATGTAGGATATGTGTGTATTAAGGAATGTGTGGACTGAGGAATGAATATCTTTCCTGAATGATTAAAAATACAAAGAATGCAAAAGAGAGCCAATACCTTTATTGGATCACTATTAAAAAAAAGCATTTTGTATGCTTTCGAGATCATGGTCTCTTCATCAGGCAGGCAGGTATGTGGGGGCGGGTATGAAAACACCATGAAATCTTTAGCTGCTTGTCCAACATGCATTTTAAAGAGTGCCTGGCATGACAACACCATGCCATGAACTTTCATTAATAATTTTATGCCTGCTTAATGTGGAGACCGTGATCCTGAAAGCTCGCACAACGTTTTTTGTGTGTGATCCAATAAAGGTATCTTCTCCCTCCTGCATTCTTTGCATTTTTTATGATTTGAACATGGATCACACGGCTCATTTCCTTTCTTTTCCTGAATGACGATCTCAAGAGGAAAATCAGGAATGGTGAGAGTGAAACTCCATTGGTCTGACAACCTAGCAGTTCGAAAGCAAGAAATTGCAAGTAGATAAATAGGGACCACTTTGGTGGGAAGGTAACAGCGTTCCGTGCGCTCCGGTGTCTAGTTATGTCTGCCACATGACCACGGAAACGTCTGCAGAAGCAGACAGCACTGGCTCTTCGGCTTAGAAACAGAGATGAGCACTGCCCCCTAGAGTCGGATAGGACTGGCTTTCAAGCAAGGGAAACCTTGACAAACTAGGAATGGAATTCTCCCTACCCACCATGCCAGGATTCAGGCTGCCTCCCTTTGCACAAGTTATTTGTGAAATAAAGACTTTGCACTCAGAGGCTAACCATGTCACTTAAGTAACAAGAATTTTGGTCCTTGGCGAGCTCTGGGAATGTGCTATCATTTCATCTCTGTGTTCTTCCTCTGCATGCGGTGTTGCCGTTCCTTATGGGGATTGACAAAAAGGTTCTCAAATTTTTGGTGCATTTTTAAGGGAACTTTTCAAAATTTCATCTCCCCCTCCCTCCCTTGTCAGGTATTTGACATTAATCACAGCTCAGCCAGAGCTATACAAAACCCCAAAGAGTCTGAAGCTTTAAGCTCCTGGGAACTGTGCAATCCCCAAGCAGTTGGGGAAGGACAGATACTGGAGATGCTATGAAATCTCTCAGCTTCTCCCCCGATCCTTGGGGGAATGCCCTGATCTGAAGAAGGTAAACCAGGAGTTCTCAAATGTTTTAAACCAGGGGCCAGGTCACACTCCCTCAGACAGCTTCAGGGGCTGGACGGCCATTTTGCCCTTCCTCCACCACATGGCACTTCCTGGTGTGGTGGAAGCAGTGCCCCCCCCCCCAAATCCATCTTCTAAACTTGAAGTCTGCAAATTTCATCAGCATCACTGAGAGATGTCCTTTCCCTTATTGGCACCTCAGGCAGCAGATGCTGGACGATTATGGCAAATGTTGGAAAATTGCTATTTGTCATGTGGCTTGATTTTTGCATTTTAGACTAGCCTTGGGTTGCAATGGTCACTACTGTTCCATTACCAATGCTGAAAAAATGATTTAGTTGCTCCATATTGGAAAATGCCTTTGGGTGGTTCTAGTGATCAGAATGAAATACCGGTGAAGTCTCATTAAACCTCGGCTAAATACAGTTTGAACCAGGCATGGGAATTTTGCATTTATTTTTGGGCTACAACCCCCAGAAGTCTGCCAGAATTTTCCTAGCCAGATGTTGTTGTTGTTGTTGTTGTTGTAGTTTTTTTTTGGGGGGAGGGTTTAGCAAAAACAAACAAAGTCTTCTCAGGTGTTTTGAAAAACATACAGCTGAGGACATGAAAGGTTCCCTGTACATAATATAATTGGTAGGACACCAGTCCCTTAATGCCTTGTAACTCCCATGGTCCGGAGCTTTGCCCTTCCAGCCACTTCCCACATCTTCATGAAGACTGATCACATCCAACTGAACATTTCCTTCTCTGCCACAAGGAATTTAACTTTCTTGAGACAACTTTGATTTCTTTCTTCTCCTTTTTGGTTAAAGCCCTCTGAATACTGGTTGCCAAAATGCCTGCAGACCCATGAGAGTGTGACCCAAAGATTATGAAAAATGCATTCCTGCTTTTCATCTCGCCTAGAGATGGCTCTTTTCTGCTAGAAACAGAGATGATCACTGAACCCTAGCGTCAGATACGACTGGCTTTCAAGCAAGGGTGGCCTTTACCTTTACTAGAGTAGGTCAGTGGGAACCAATGGGATATGTACTAGTGCTGAATAAGCACCCATTCATTTCAATGGGCCTACTTTAGCTGAGACTAAAATTGTGTTTAGCTTTCTGTGGCTTAGAAGTGATGCTGTGATTTTTTTTTGAAAAGAAGCTCTTGATTTAATTTGATAGGTGGATTAGAACGTAGGTTGCTATTACCAGATTTTAAGTGTTGTAGTTTGCTGTGATGTTGCTGGTATGTCAATAATTTCCCCTTTGGCCCTTGGTGTTCCCCTTGGGGAGTGAATCCACTCGTCCAATGACTACAGTATGTTTTCCACTCTCTGCTTGGGCTCCTTAAGAAATCTCTCTCTCCAAAACATGCCAGTGACGTTCCCTGCCTCTGGCTTCTGCCTTGATCTCTGATGCTCTATACAAAAAGTACAAATGAGAAGGAAAAGAGATAATTGCTTTGCTCTTCTGTTACTTCTCTGGATCAAAGATGCAAAGACACCAAGGGTGTTTGCACTAAATAGATAAGATTTTCATTTGTCACTTTAAAAAAAAAAATCCAATCTTGAAGGGAAATCGAGGGATATTTGTTGTTTTTAGAGAAGTGTCATGAGGATGAGGAAATTTACTGCTGTCCAAAGAAAGTTGATAACTAAAGATTGCCTGATGCTGCCTCGTATGTTCCTTTAGGATCTTGGTTTGTGGTCAAGAAGACATCTAATTATTTCCAGTGGGATACAATTAAATATTCCAGCCATAAAAGCTGAGTGCTATTTTAAGTCCCTAGACTTTGATTCAGCCAAAAAGTTTTGAAAATTACTGTCAAGCACAATTTAAAGGACATCTTCTCGACTGCATGCCGGCTGTTTTCCTTTCACACATTCAATAGCTGGTGGGGTACTAATGAACTGACAAATACAAGCTGACAGAAGTACTTCCAAAAATAAGGCTGAGTGAGTTGGGTGCGTGGCCGTGAAGCCAAAGGTTGGGAGTTTAACTTCCCAATGTGCCCCTGGGAGAAAAGCTACCCTATCTAGCCTTGGGCAAGGTGTACAGTGCTAGAATTGTTCCCAGGAAAAGGCGATAGTAGGCTATTTAATAAGGATTATACTCTTAAGTAACTCTTAAGGACTGCAGTGGCTCAACTGGCTAAGACTCTAACTGGAAGGTGGCAGGTCAGCAGTTCGAGTACCTGAGTGCTGCATGACAGAATGAGTTCCTGACTTTGTCCCAGCTCTTGCCAACCTAGCAGTTCGAAAGTGAGAAATTGCAAGTAGATAAATAGGGACCACTTCGGTGGGAAGGTAAACGGCGTCCCATGTGTTTAGTCATGCCTGCCACATGACCACAGAAATGTCTGCATAAGCAGACAGCGCTGGCTCTTTGGCTTTGAAGCAGAGATGAGCACTGAGCCCTAGAGTTGGATATGACTGGCTTTTGAGCAAAGTTTACCTTTACCTACCTACGGTAGTTACTCTTAAATCCCATTTAGCCACCCAGTTCTTCACTGGAAAAATGAGCATGGAATTCACAATTCCTCCTCCACCCCCACCACCCCATTTCTTGCTTCTTTGCACACAGAATACTTCTCAGACAAACACAAGCGGACCCAAGGAAGTTAGAGGAGAATTTTTGTTTCTTTGGGTGCATCGAACGACTTCCATTAAACAAGACGTCAGAGGCAGTGTACAATGTGGTGTCACAACACTTGTTGCCAACGGGGGCCTGGAAACGATCCTTTGAGACTGTATATTTTTTTTTGGTGGAGAGTCCTTTATCGGCAAGCATTTCCCAGCGTCTCTTCAAGACATCTGGTTCTCTCATTTTCTCTTTCTTGACTTCTGTGCTTTCAAAATATCTCTGTCAGGCCTTTTCTCTCTCCCTCTCCCTCAGAAAACTATTTAGTCAAGCAACATGACTGAGCGGTGGTCCTTCATGGTAACTTGTCTGAGATATGGCTGTCCTTCAGAGTCAGTGACCTTAACCACTTTGCCAGCTAGCGTTTTGACATGGTTTTATACATTTTTCTGTTTCTCTCCTCCCTCCCCATAACCCCGTCAATGCACTCACCCTCACTAAAGTGTTAGGTCTTTTCCACGCTACCATTTCTACACTGAACATCCAGGGTGACATTTTTACTTGTACGTTTTTTTTTTTTTGATATTGTGATATTGTTTTGGAAAAAGAAAGAGCGATCCTTTGAGACTTGGCATGTGAGTGCAAAAAAGTGCACAAGATGTGAAGAATCATTTTTATGGCCCTTTAATAAAAAGTGAACCACCCCCTCCAGTTGTGTTGAAGAACATTTTAAGTCCTGCTCAATTAATTTAATTTACATTCATGAATATGATTAACTCTCTTGTCAGAAACATTTGACTCCAAACTGTGGCTTAAAGACAATAGGTTTCCCTTGCTCGAAAGCCAGGCGTATCTAGGGTTCAGTGCTCATCTCTGTTTCAAAGCCGAAGAGCCAGCGCTGTCTGCTTCTGCAGATGTTTCCGTGGTCATGTGGCAGGTATGACTAGACACCGGAGTACACGGAACGCTGTTTAAGTAGTCCCCATTTATCTACTTGCAATTTCTTGCTTTCGAACTGCTAGGTTGGCAGGAGCTGGGACAAAGACGGGAGCTCATTCTGTCCTGCAGTACTCGGGAATCAAACTGCTGACCTCCCGCCTTCCAGTTAGCGTCTTAGCCACTTGAGCCACTGCAGTCTTTTAAAGACTGTATTTACTGTCTGCTATGTAAACCGCCCTGAGTTGGGTTGTACCGGAGTGGGCGGTATATAAGCGTGAAAAATAAATAAATAAATATAAATAAATAAAGACAATACTTCTTCCAAAAAACTAATAGGTAAATAAATACATGAGTGTTCTGAATAGCTCGATATTGATCAATAAAAGGGAGTAAATATTATTCTGGGAGATGGGCAGGAATGTAACTTTAAGAACAGCAATTAGCAATTACACTTATTAACTGCCCCATAGTGCCTGTGCACTCTCTGGGTGTTTCACAAGGTAATTAGCATTTTACCCCCTACATGCTGGGTACTAACTTTAGTGACCTTGCAAGGATGGAAGGCTGAGTTAACCTTGATCACCATCAGGATTGGACTCACAATGTCAGCAGTTTTGGCAATACCATGGTTTAACCACTGTGCCACAAGGGTGCTTTCCTTTCCTTTTCTCTCCAGTGGATGATTGAGGAGTATAAAGAATACTTACTGGACCACGGAATCACAGGACTTGCTCATTTTGGGATACATAAATAACATTTAGCTTGCTCCCTCCATCCAAACACCTGAAGTGACCTAGAGGCATCCATGGTGGGTTGTGGAGGAAGATGATGATTATGAAGGGAGAAGTGGAACAGAGGAAAGGAGGGATGGGTGGGCAGACAGGCAGAGGAAGAGATATAAGGTTGACCTGTCTCCATTTGCAACTCTGCTATAATAAATGCAATAAAAACCTATCTACTTGTTTGTTACAAAAAGACAGAATTTTATTGCATTAGTATACTGATTACTTATTGCTTCAGATTCTTAATTTTGAGGCAATAATTCTTGTGAATTTGGGTGGGTGGGGTGAATTTGCATTTTTAAAATGATTCATATTTTTCTTTAAAAACAATAAAATAAGTAGCACACTACCTAACTAACGTGTTGGCTTATCACACATGAATAATGATAACAAGTAATGACCAAGGCCTTAGTGCTTCTGGTTTTCCAAGATAATATCAAGGCTTTCACAGGTACTGCTATGAAAAAGGTTGCTCGTAATCCAGAAATATCCCCTGCCCATTTCATCAGTTAGGGTGACTCTTTCTATGTTGATTGTTCTTGCCAGAATGTTCTACCGAATGATGACGTTGTTGGAACTTTAACGTTGTGACTTGTCCTGAGCTCTTCGAGGGCAATCATAAGAGTAGTGAAGGAAAGTAACTGTGTTCATCAAAAAGGGTTGTTTGAGGTCGGTGGGTGGGTGGAAGGCTATACTAAAAGTGTTCTAGATATTTTACGAGTTAGTCTACAATGTGTCTTACTGCTTGTATCCTTTGGGTGAAAGTGTGAGTATTTATTTATTTATTCAATCAATTATTTTATTATTTATATTTTTAATCCACCCATCTGTGAAGTTATCCTACTCTGAGTAGTGTACAATCAACAGAAACAACCCTATACCATACAAATAAAAGAAATGCAATTAAAAAACATTAACAATAGCCCATAAACAGTAAAACTATAAACAATAGGCAATAATAATAATATTGACTATCACACAACAGTATGAGGTGTCTGAACAATATATGAGAGCCGTAAGGAAGAGTTTTTCATTTATTGTGCCTTTTTAGAAAGAGGCATGAGTTTGTTACCACACACTTGGTTTTACCCCTCTCTTTCTTACACGCACACATGCACACACATGCACACACACAACCTTTCAGTCGTCCCCTTGCTGACGATTACAGCTGTCTTCTCAAGACACTGTTTGAATGTAACTCATGTTGATGCCCTGTTGGGAGGTGAGATGGTCAGGATGAGGCTGACCTTTCACCCTGGGAGGCATAGATCTGAACTTGAGAAATTAATGCTGCCTCCTGAAACTCCTGTGGTTTGAGACCCACATATGGCCAAAACGGAAAAGACCAAATCTGCAGGACGGAGGGGTGGTTGGCAGCCACCTCCTCCTCCACCAGAGGAGAGGCCCAAAGGTGGAAGGAGTATGGGATAATGAATTGCTGCCTTGATCCCCAGAGAGAGTGGGGAGGGGGGGGGATGGATATTTTTCAGCTGAGTCCCACTCTATTCTGCTGTCACCTCCAGCTTTCCAGAGCCCCCCGGGCTACAAAAGCCGCTTCAGTTTGCAGAGCTATAAATCTTACCAAGTTCACCGACTTTTCTGTTCTCCCCAAAGAAATATCTGAAACATTCCCTCTGCCTTTGAAACAGAATCCATTTCCTTGAGAAGTATTTGTACTGGATTAGTGATCGTGTTCCTGATGGTGACAGCCAAAGAGGAGGGCCTCTACACTGGTGGGGTGTACACACATACATGGGATTGTGTGTGTGTGTGACCCTGCCGAGTGTCCCCCTTGAGATCAGACACTTCGGGGGAGGTGGGGAAGTCTTTCTTTCCCGGGGAAAGTTGAATGGAGGATTTTCACACATAACTCTTAATGGTTCCCCCATTCCATGTGTGAATTCTTCCGCATGGATAGCCAGGAGACATGGCTAATGTGGGCAGTTTTAGCTGCTAAATGTGTGGTCTTCACTCAGGCACTTAAGGTGTAAGTCCCCGGCACACTGTGAGTGGTCGGCCACCGAAATGCAAGCCCTAGCAGGAATAGAGAGATTGGCGTGTAAAAGATGCGGACATCTGCAGAAGCTAAATGTTCAGGTGGATTTTTGAAGTTCACAGGAACCAGGTGCCACTTGGAGGAGATATCATGGGAAGATGTTTGCATAAGGGTTAGCCATAATTCAAAGAGTTTGTGCATGGCATGGGTTTTTGATGCACTGGTGATTCTTTTCTTTCATTTCCCTTCAGCTGTTTATGATCTCTCTTCTCCCTATTTATTTATTTTTAAATCATATGAGTACTGAGGGGCAACGGAGGAAATGGATACAGACC
Organism: Bradypodion pumilum; assembly: GCA_035047305.1. NCBI lineage: Eukaryota > Metazoa > Chordata > Lepidosauria > Squamata > Chamaeleonidae > Bradypodion > Bradypodion pumilum. The sequence goes on along the minus strand of JAWDJD010000010.1, from coordinate 8,055,543 downwards.
AGTGAGAGAAGATTGATGGATAGAGTTTGTCTGTACAATTACACTAAACACAGCAATGTCTGTATAAAAAGATGAATGATAAAAAGCTGGACTCTACGGAGTTCAATAGCTCCCACTCTCAAGCGACTGAGCATAGGCCTGAAGCATTGATAGGTCTTTACAGCACTGCTGCACTCTTTGTATATGAGCTCTGCAGTCTAAGGCTGTACAAGAAGCTGTGTTTTTATTTGTTAACTAGCAGAGGTTGCCCGGCGTTGCCTGGCTGTTTTAAATTGTGTTGGAAGGTTAAATTGTGTTAATGTTTGTTAAAAATTGCTTAGTCTGTAATTTTTAAAATGTTTATTTATAGAATTTTTTTTTGGCTTGGCTGGCTGTTTTATGTAACTGAATAATGTTTTAGTTTTTGGTTTTTTTAAAAATAGTTGTACCGTAGGTAATAATTTTAATAATGTGAAGGTAAATGTTTTTTACATTCAATGTTTTTAAAATGTGTTTAGTTGTTTTGGGTTTTTATTTGAGTTAGAACTCAGCACAGGATTTTAATAAAAAAAATTATTTTATTTTATTGACATATGTTTGTGATTTGTGTTAAATTGTGTTTTCGTGTAATTTTTTTGACTTGTTATTATTGTCACCTTTTGTGTAAAATTGTGATTTTGTGTTCTTGTTCTGATTTGTTTTTACTGTTGTGGCCTTTTGTTTGGGCCTGTTGTGTGTTTTTGAATTGTTTTTACTATTGCGGTCAGCATTTGGTACTGGTAGGGGTTTTCTTGTATTTTGACTGTTTTTTTCTCTCCTGGCCTCTGGGTGGAGCTTCTTCCGGTAAGTAGCCTCTTTCTTTCTTTATTCATTTCATTTCCGGTCGTCGTGCAGGTAGGACATGTGGTGGTGAGTTGGCTTGTTTTCTTTATTTTGTGTGTGTGTTGGGTTTTGTATTTTTTTGACTGTTTGTTTTGTTTTTGATTGTGTTTTTGTTTACTTTGTATTTTTTTGGTGTTGTTTTTGTTTGTTTTTGTGTATTTTTGGATGTTTTTGATTGTGTTTTAAGGTGTTTTTTAAAATTATTTATTTATTTTTATGATTTTGTTGTTGTTGTGGCTTTGGGGGGGGGGTTGTTTTATGTCTGTGGGTCGGCCTGGCTGGCCGGCCTGCGGGAATTCCAATGCTGCTTTATGCAGCGTTGGGGGGTTTATCTCTGCGGGCCGGCTTTGCCGGCCAGACCACGGGCATTGGGGAGGGGGGCTTTATTGTGTTATGGTGCTTTGATTGTGTGGAGTCATGAAAGTAGATCGGGGTTTCCCCTTTAATATCAGTGGGGGGGTTGCGATCTCCCTCTCCGCTGGTTCCCCTGGGGTTGGGAGGTTTGTGGGGACAAAAGGGATCTGTCCCCTGAACCCTTCTGGACCCAGGAGACCAGGGAGAGAGTTTCGATTCCCCCCTCCTAAAAAACTCAATTTTTAAACCGCTTGGTTTCTTCTCTTTAAAGACGGAGGTTTTTTGGGGGTGGTAGTGTATTCGATCCCCTCTCCAATCGGATTTTCCCTTTTAATATCAGGGGGTTGGGTTGGAATCGATCTCCTCTCTCAGGTCCTGTGGGTCCGTGAGGGTTGGGGGGGGACAAAAAGGGTATGTCCCCCCAACCCTTCTGGACCCAGGAGACCAGGGAGAGTGGATCGATTCCCCCCTTAAAAAAACTCTGTTTTTAATGAGAATAAACCGCTTGGTTTCTTCTCTTTAAAGACAGAGTTTTTTTGGGGGGAAATCGAACCCCTTTCCCTGGTCTCCTGGGTCCAGAAGTGTTGGGGGGCATACCCCTTTTGTCCCCACAAACCTCCCAACCCTAGGGGAGCCAGCGGAGAGGGGGATCACAACCCCCCACCTACTGATATTAAAGGGGAAACTCCAGTCGGGACCTTCAGGCACTGTTGGTGAGGGAAAGAAGGGCAGTTGGTGTTTGCATGGCTGTGAGGTGGTGAGTTGTTTTTTAAATTTTTCAGGCGCCGGCTTCCTCAGCGTTCTGTGCGCTCATGTCACGTTCATGACTCTGGGGCTTGTAGTTATGGGTTTGTGATTTGTGGTTGTGGTGCGTTTTTTTCTGTGCCTCGATTTTGATTGGCTGTGGCACATTTCTTAATGTTCTTTGTGGTCGCGTCTCTCAGCCTGATTGGCTGTGGCGTGGCGCAAAGAACGTTGGAAATGAAGTTGTTTCCCTTTTTTTGCGTTTGTGGGGCTGTTGCCCCACTGGCGCATTTCTCAATCCTTTGTTGACCTGCGGACTCAGTTCGGCCGTGTGCACGAAGGGTGGGTGCGTGTTAGTAGGGCCAGGCTTAGGAACCTATACGAACTTCCAACGGTTAACCCTTGGTTTTATAGGTTAAGATTCTGTATTGTTGGGCATTGTTTACACCAGCGGTGCCCAAACTTTTTGGGCCATGGGCCGGTCATGTGGTTCAGTGGGCTGGTCACATGGTTCCTCCCACCGGAAACGGAAGTAAAATGCAGAATGAGATAAATTTTAACCTGCCATTTACTCTGCTTAAACCAGCGGTGCCCAAACTACAGCCCATGGGCTGGATCTGCCCCTCAACACCAATTCATCTGGCCCATGCCACCCTCATCTCTCCCGGAAGCACCCATATGGGCGTGTTTTACTTCCACTTCCGGGAGCGGCGAGGGCGGTGCAGGCTAGATGAATTGGCATTGGGGGGCTGGATCCAGCCCACAGGCTGGAGTTTATGCACCCCTCGTTTACACTCATGTTTGTTCTGTGAGTTTTTAAAACATTCATCTTTGCTTTGCGATGTCCATCATCATTCCTTGTTCCTTTCTTTTCACTGGTGAGTGTTTGGCCATAGTGGGTGCCACTTTTGGAGAGTGGATGGCTTTCCCTTTCAAACATCACCTAGCAGAACAACTCGCCTTCTTGGAAAATTAAAATGGTAGCTGCATGGAAACAATCCTTTGCTATTGAAAATTGTCAAATGAATGACACTGTCATGAAGAGGAACTCTATTCCCAACCATATGTTACTCCTACTTAACTATTGAGTACCATTGGTTTCACTTGATTCATTGTTCCATACCTCCTGTTGCGATTACATAATCCTTTGGCAGCTGAGAAGTTATTTGCAATCCCCTTAGTGGATAAGATGCCACTGAAAACCACCATATTGGGCCCCACGGCAAAATAAGTGGAGGAGGAACTCTGATTTCCAATGGTCATGGAGGTGGAAGAGGCTATGACAGATGGACTGGCTGTGAAGGCGCACCTTGTCCATATCCTCAAGGCTGCGGCAGTCCATTGCAGTCCCGGTGTTAAATCCTGCATGTCTCATTTCATATGTGCCACAGGAGATGGCTCCGTGATCATAGGGTGTGGGTCACTTCATGGCAAGCTGGGAGCCACCTTAATCAAATTCACACCAATGGCATTTTTCCTGCTTCAGGGGAAAAAATACATTCTCAGATACGAGTTGTTGATGATGACAATAACTGCATAAGTAGCATTATCAAAAACTTGGAAAATTATTCTTCTGAACTGTAATGCTGGGATAGTATCAGGATAAGCCCCTGAATTTTTCAGAAGTACAAATAATCTCTAGGGCCGTGGCTCCCAATGTGGGACACATGCCGGGGGGATTTGATTTTTAAGGGGGGGGGGCAATTCGAGAATTAGTTAGACCAAGTTAATGGCCTTTTAGGTTTCCTTCATGTGAATACGAGTTCACTGTTTGAATAATACGAATTATATGTCATGGGGGAGGGGGAAAATCAGGATTTTAGAGATGCTTAGATGGGACATGGCCCAAAATAAGGTTGGGAACCACTGGGCTGGAGGAAAGAGCAAGGGGGCAGCCTAAGAACAACCCAACAAGATCCTCATTGAAGAAGTGCTGGCTGCGTGTTGGAGAGAAATTTTTGGAAATGGAGTGGAATCAAATCTTGTGCAGGAAGGCGTGACTTCTGATATGAAACTACTTATAAGAATTAAAAATCCGCCTTGGGGCAGGTACCTTCCTTTGGAAGTGGGAGACTGCAAACTCCTTGGGATTTTTCTTAAGTAAACTTACATAGGACTGCTATATATAAAGTACTAGCAAGGGTTGCCCGGCGTTGCCGGGCTTTTTTTGGGGTTTTTGTTTTTTTAAAAATATGAGAAATGGTTTTGGATGTTTTTTGTTGTATGTGTATTTAAATTAGTTATGTTTTTTTTAAATGTGTTGTTTTTTTATACGTAGGTAGTGTTTTAAACTGTTATTAAAAAATTTGGATTTTAAAAAGAGATAAGGTTGATATATTTTTTTCCCAATAATTGCATTTTTAAAAATAATGTGTTCCTATGTGGTTTTTGGTGATAGGTGTACTTTGGATAAGATTTTTTTAAAAATGTGTAAGTGTATGTTTTTTGTAGATGGTTGTAGATTAATTTGAATTCATTGAGTGTAATATTTCCTGTGGCCACTTAGCGGTGCTGTTGCGTAATGTTTTAATGTTGATTTTGTCCTGGCCTGTGTATTCTTCCTGTTCTTTTCTCATTTCAATTCTGATTCTCGGAGAGGCTGCACGTGTCTTGGTAAGTTGTGATCTCTGTTTTGTTAGGGGTGGCTTTGTTGTGATTTTTGGGGGGTGGGGGTTGTGTTTGTCCTTGTTTTTTTTGGATTGTTTGTGGAAGTTTTTCCTTGTAATTTTTATGTTTAGTATTGTTTTTGCTTTTTTTAATGTTGTTGTTTGTGTTTTTGGAGTGGGTATTTCTGTGGGCCGGCCTCGGTGGCTGGGTGGCCCATTGAAATACCATGTGTTGTTAGGCTGGGGGTTTTTTCGCTGGCCGGACTCGTTGGATTATCTACTCCGCCGGCCCGTGGTGGGGATGGGGGCATGGTCATTGGGGGTTAGGAAGGGTGGGCTAGGTGGTGGGGAGGGGAGCTGTAGTGTGTTATGGTGCTTTGTTTTTGTGGAGTCGTGCTTTGTTTTTGTGGAATCGTGAAAGTAGATCGTTTTCCCCCTTTAATATCAGTGGGTGGGGGCTGCGATCCCCCTCCCCGCTGGCTTCCCTAGTGTTGGGTGGTTTTTTGGGATAAAAGGTGTATATTGGCCCTACACTTCTGGACACAGAGGAACAGGCAGAGAGGACCGATCCCCCACCCCCCTCCTTAAAACAACTCCGGTTTTAAAGAGAAGAAAAGACGGAGTTTTTTTAAGGAGGGGTGGTGGGGGATCGATCCTCTCTGCCTCATCTTTTGTTTCCAGATGGGTTGGGGCAATATAGTCCTTTTATCCCCACAAACCTCCCAACAGTAGGGTAGGCAGTGGAGAGGGGGATCACCACCCCCTCCCACTGATGTTAAAGGGGAAACTCCATTCGGGATCTTCAGGCGCCGCGGGAGAGTAAAAGAAAGCCGGCTGCTGTTTGCTTGCCTGTAAGCTGTTTTTCTTTTTAACTTTCCGGGCGCCGTTTTCCTCAGCGTTCTGCGTGGGCGCGCAGGACGCTGGGGCTTGTAGTTATGGGTTGGTGCTTTGTGTTTTTGCTGGGTTTTTTTAAAATGCGTTTCTTTCGATTGGCTGCAGTGCGTGTCCGAACGCTGCGCCGTGCGAGAGCCTCTCAGCGTGATTGGCTCTGGCGCGGCGCAGCGCAAGGAATGTTGGGAAGTGAAGTTCTTTCCCTTTCTTGCCGTTTGTGGGGCTGAGGCCCCCGTGCCGGATTTTTAAATCCTTCGTTGACCTGCGTAGGCAATTCGGCCGTGCGCACGAAGGGTGGGTGCGGGTCAGTAGGGTGACGCATAGCAACCTATAGCCAGTTCCAACGGTGAACACTTGGATTTATAGGTTAAGATTGTTCTGATAATTTTTGTTTCTGAAATCTAAACCTAGAAGAAGGAAATGCCTATTCAGTGCTACAGTACTTGCTGATGAAGTTTTCCCTTTGTCTTGCATGCAATGCTGTGGTTAACCACAAGCAGCCTTCAATGGATGGTGGAGCAACCTTATATCAAGAGGATATTGCTACACCCGTGCTTATGTTTATGCTTCCTAGCAAAAGTTCAGTCTCATTTCTTTGCAATCTGCAGAGTTACTTCAAAGACTAGTAAAACACTATTACAATGCCTTGTGAACACAGATTCTAGACTGTTAACGTCTGACTACATTGAAAGACTGTGTGAAGTATCGGTTATATCCCTCTAAGGCTGAGAAGAGGGCCAATGGTGGCTTAGTGGTCAAGACCCTGAACTTGATGACTGGAAGGTTTGCAGGTCGGCAGTTTGAAAACCGATTACCTCACGACAGAGTAAGCTCTTGTCAACTGCCCCAGCTCCTGCCAATCTAGCAGCTTGAAAGCAAGAAATTGCAAGTACTGTAGTTAAATAGGTACCATTTCGGCAGGAAAGCTAACAGCATTTCATGCACTTTAATGTCTACTCATGCCTACCATACAACCACAGAAATGTCTGCAGATGCAGACAATACTGGGTCTTCAGCTATAATCAGAGATGAGTACCGCCCCCTAGAGTCAGACATGACTGGCTTTACCTTTACTAAGGCTGAGAAGCACCATGTCCCATCTTGACTGTGAAATACCCTCAACTATCTCATGCACTTGCCCTCCCACTGCCTAACTCAGGGGCGTGCTGGCTATGCAAAAAGGGTGGTGGACAGGGGTGTGTGTGTGTAGCCCATGGAGTTGGGTACGGAGTGACCAAGGCCATGGTGGTGGTGGTGGTGGGGGCTGGTGGATCGCCGTGCACCAACCAGCCATGGCGGGGTGGGGTGGGGCTGGTTGGTGCAATGCAATACCCATCCCACAGAAACAGCACCCTGCTGCCTCAAAGGTTCCAGCTTGGGTGGAAATTGACTTGCACCATTGTGTAGCCACCTAGTGTCATTCTTCTGCCCACTTCTGGGGTGGGGGGTGTCAGACCTTGCAGCGCACTGAGACTTGTCCTGGTGTCCAAAATAGCCACCACGGGCCTGGCCTAATTTATACCACAGTGCAGTTTTTAGGATAACATGGAAAGATGAATCACGTATGTGATCCTGACTTTCTTGGAGAAAAGATAGAAAATGAAAGCAACATTAAATTTTTTTATGTCTAGTAGAATAAACTATGGCCATGTCTACATTATTAAAAATTCCTCCATTTTCATCAGTTTTGCTGGATTCAAATCACTTAAATGCTACAAGAATACATGATGTACATCCATACCTGTCAAGTGTCCTGTAATAGCCGGGATTTCCCGTAATTTTGCGCCACTTTTCTTCATTTCCCGCCCAGAGCCGCCACTACCCCGTAATTTGGCAGTGGGGGGAAAGTAGTTACTATGCATCCCTTCTGCGCAGGTACTTTCTACGCATGCGTAGAAGGGTTCTGTGCAGAAGGGGATGCGTAGAAGGCTTCTACGCATGCATAGAATGGACCTGCGCAGAACTGTTCTGCACAGGTCTGCACAGGTCCCGGAGCCGCGCTTGACAGGTATGTGTACAACTGAAACACGCATTATCTTGCCAAAATATGGGATATTTTAAACCATGGCATTAGTGGTTTAAAAATAGTTTTACAATGTTTTTCTATTACAATTATAGTGCTTCAACATTCCAGTGAATACGGCAGGCAAATATAGGTCTGTTTATTTACTGATATATCATTATAGAGCTATAATACTTAGAATAATTCCTTTTTTTAAAGATCCAAAATTAATACTTTAAACCAGAAGTGAAAACCTCCCTAAAACATACTGAAATGTAGTCCGCAAAACACAATTGCCATCTTAATTTAAAAATAAATGATTGAGAAGCTAATTTTATTTATTTATTTTTCACGCTTATATACCGCCCACTCAGGTACAACCCAACTCAGGGCGGTAGTCCTTTCTATAGATATAATGTAGTCCTTTCTATAGATATAAAAGAGAGGTGTAACGTTGTATGTCCGGCAAGGGGTCATGAATTCCTGATGACACAGAAACATTATGAGGCAAATATTATAATGGCTTGGGAAGTAGTGATGATAAGAGTGTATGTTAACACACCCACCCACACACACATATGATCATCATTAGTCTATTGGTGGGTTTCTCCTGGGACCGTGGTGGCGAACCTTGACACTCCAGATGTTCTAGGACTTTAATTCCCAGAAGTCCAAGCACTCTGTGAATCCACACGAATGGGTTTACTGTGATTCATCCAGCCCGCGCTGGCCTCGTTGCTCCCAGAAGTGGAAGTAAAACGCGCCCATATGGAGGAAGGGTTAACCTGGAAGAGTGTTAACCGTACAGGTGCATTTTTCTTCTGCTTTCAGGAGCGACGAGGGCAGTGCTGGCCAGATTAATCACAGTAAGCCCATTTGTGTGGATTCACAGGGTGCTTGGGCTTCTGGGAACTGAAGGCCAAGAACATCTGGAGTGCCAAGGTTCGCCATCACAGTCCCATGAGATCTTGTTGACCACAATGTTCTTTCCGATTTTCTTTTCGAGAATTTCTTTGACAAGAGTGTGGTCTCTGACAGGATCTTCCAAACAGCCTCCAGACTGATCTGCAGGGAATCTTATACACATTACCAGATTTGCTTTCCTTAAAAAAAAAAAAAAAAAAGATTAAAAATCCCCACAAATGCCCAAAATTGCAATTGTAGCCTTCCTTTTCATTTTCTGGAGTTGCCTCTCTTATTAAGCCATGTTTTCTCTTTGAGTTCACTATTGTTTTCTCAGCCCTCCTGTCACAAAGCAGAGGTCGTATCAACATGACCTTTTGCTGGTAAAAGGAGGTTGCTAAATAATTCACATGGCCAACTTGATTTCTGGGTCCACATTTGTTTCTTCCACTTGCTTAATCAGGATGCTCATTTAATTCTATTCCAGCACCTGTTCAGCAATTAACACCCTACAATTTGCATCTTACCCTGACATTTGCTATCTTTCCAATTAGTTTTTATATCAGTATAATTAGGCAGGGTTATTACAGTGCATCAAACAGGGTCGAGGCTATTCCCAAGTCTTTTAAGCTCTTCCCCAGATTTGTTTAGGGAAGCCACGGAGGGTAAATGGTTGATTAGGATCACTGTTTTTCTTCTTCATTCAGATCAGGAGAAAACTGTTTCCCCATGTGACTTGTGAAAGAGCAGGAAAAAAATATATATCAACCTAGAATAATGAATGTTGTGTGGCCTGCTAATACAGGGGTGAATTTTGGCAGGATTATCAAGAACGGCAGGGTTCTGACATTCTGTTTTATGGCATTAGCCCCGGGAGCAAAGGGGACCATGTCTTAAAGTGTTAGGACTCTGGGAGCGGGAAATGGATGGTAACTAATTCGGAATGGGAGGCAGTATTTGAACAAGAATAATAGTATGTTGATTTCCAGGGTGTAAACTGCGTTGGCAAGGATCCCTCCATCTCCTTTCCTATTTGTCTTTGTCACCATCTTTTGTTGCTGTTGTTGGTTATTTTACTCTGTAACACCCTGAACATTGACTTCAGCAGGGGCTGTGGTGGCCCAGTGGTTAAGTAGCTCGCCTTGTTAGCCGGAAGGTTGGCAAGTCGGCAGTTCAAGACCTAGGTACTGCATGACGGATGGAGCGCTCGTCTCTGACCCAACTCTTGGGGACATGAAAGGAGCCTCATTTGGACGTTCCCTGAGTTGAGTTTCCCCTGCAAAAATCCTTTTAACCTAGAATAAGTTCTGACATGAACCACCACCACCACCACCACCACCACTATTATTATTATTATTATTATTATTATTATTATTATTATTATTATTATTATTATTATTATTATTATTATTATTATTATTATTATTATTATTATTATTATTATTATTATTATTATTATTATTATTATTATTATTATTATTAATAATAATAATAATAATAATAATAATAATAATAATAATAATAATAATAATAATAATAATAATAATAATAATAATAATAATAATAATAATAGTGGCTTATATAATTAAGATTTCTCTCTCTCTTTTAATGGATGGGGTGAGCGGGTAAATTATTTAGAATTTTTAATGGGCTTTTTAAGGGCTTTTACATTAGTTTGATGTTCCTTTTCATTGTTGTTAGCTGCCCAGAGTCGTTGCCGAGTTGGCCGGCAATAGAAATTTGAAGAATAAATAAATGAAATAAATACTCGGGTCAGTGTAAACACTCAAAAACATACCTACACAAATGTCTAAATTAATTAATTTTGCCTTATTTTCACGTATTGTAATTATTGAAACTCACTAGCAGCTGCTGCATTTTCCACCCCCGACTTATACTTGGGTCAATCTATTTTCCTAGTTTTAGAGGTCCAAATTAGGTACCTCAATTTATATTTGGGACGACATATAGTCGAGTATATACGGTAGTCTTTAAAGTGCCACAATAATTTTTTTTCCTGATATGCCTGATCCTTGAAAGTTAATGTTAAAATATAGTAGTTAGTCTTTAAGGCGCCACAATATTTTTGACTTGTTTTATTTACTCTCTGATACACTTGCAAAGACTACCATGGCTACCACTTCAAATATTCCTTTCTCTCCACACACCCCTATGAATGTTTAAGAATGATGGTATATCTGTGACATTCTAAACTATTTTCTCACCCTCTTGTAACTCTGGATTATTCATGGATTTCCCACTTTGATTGGCAGCTGTGTCAGGATAGGACAAAGTTCTTCACACAATACATATTTTAACAGATCAGTGGCAGAAGATGTGATGCCGATCAGCTTGGACAGTTTTTCTTTTAAAGAATAGTTAACTGCTGTTGTACAAGTTCAATATTCTAGGAGTCATGTTTCCAGTACATGGCATATCTAAAATCCTATTGAAGCTGAAAAGAGTTTGTTGTGCTTGTATAATGTTCAACGTAGCCTCTTTTATCCTTGTACCCAAACAAATCAACATGGTTGTAATGACAGCAACATCATAAGATTTCTTCTGACATGATTATTTGCTTCCTTATTTATTTACTCAATTTATATCCCATCTTCCTTCCACTACAGTAGGGGTTCCCAGCTTTCTCAAACTGGGGGCTGGGTCACGCTCTCTCGCTCAGCTTTGAGGGCCAGATGGGCATTTTGCACTGCCTGTATGATGGGGTTGGCCATTTTGTCTCAACAGCTTCAAAGGTGTGGCCATTTTGTTTCTCAAATGCCCTTGGAGGGGTGGAGGGGGGCACATGAAATGGTGCCATGGGCACCACAGGAGCCTCTGCACTAAAGGGACACATATGGTGTAAAGGTAAAGGTTTCCCTTGCTTGAAAGCCAGTCGTATCCAACTCTAGGGTTCAGTGATCATCTCTGTTTCAAAGCCAAAGAGCCAGCTCTGCCTGCTTCTGCAGACATTTCCATGGTCATGTGGCAGGCATGACTAGACACTGGAGTGCACAGAACGCTGTTACCTTCCCACCGAAGTGGTCCCTATTTATCTACTTGCAATGTCTTGCTTTCGAACTCCTAGGTTGGCAGGAGCTGGGACAAAGACGGGAGCTCATTCTGTCCTGCAGTACTCGGGAATTGAACTGCTGACCTTCCGCCTCCCAGTCAGCATCTTAGCCACTTGAGCCACTGCAGTCACATATGGTGTACAAGCAACTAAATCTCTCCCTCCCTCCCGCTTTCTCTCTCCCCCCTCTCTATCTAATCTACCTATCTGCCCGCATGCCTGCCTATCTATCCTATCACAGTAATTTGAAACATTGACAATAAAATATGATTGAACCAACAGAGTGTTAAAAACATCATTAGTTAAAACAAACACAAACATTTTGATTATCTCCAAATGGTGCAAACCCAAGCCTCATCATTGATCGTAATTTTAGAAGAAGTGATGAAGAGTAACCTGAGAAAGAGAACAAACTTCTTCAAGTCTCAGAGAAGGTGTTTCTTGAATTGATGCGATCTGCCTACCGCAGTGGTGTAAAAGTAATGACACACATAGACGAGGGTCAGAGTGAGATGGCTCTCTCCTTTATTTTACAGCTAGTATTTATCATAAAACCTGGCTAAACCTTGAATCAGCAATCCTACTGTTCTAACAAAGGAACTACAGTTACATGACAAATCTTTGTCATATTTCACGGACGTACTTCAGGTAAGATTGCCTGCCGTCAGATGGCCAGGGAGTTTGTACCAAAAGATATATGTATGTTTAGGGTAAGGAGTTCTGGGGAGGAAGACTAGTAAGGCCCCATATCAAGGTCTGGAATTCTTCCACACAATGGTCAAAGGACCATTTTACTGAATTGCAAGTTCAGCTAGGAAGCGTCCTTGGAGAAAAGAAATGTTGTGGACTCCCAGTGTGCCAGGAGTTCCAGTAATGCCAGATGGCATTACTGCCCCCACCTTTCAGAACTTGCTAATGTTAACTAACAATGATTATAAATTTAAGGCGATCATGGGGTCAAACTAATATATATCATTACTACACAAACTAATATATCATTACTACATTGAATTGTATTGAATGTATTTTTTGTTTTTTCCCTTAATTCTAGAACATAATTGCTTCCATAAGCAGATCCCCAATTCTTTTAGCTAAATCATCCCTGAAGACTGCAGTCAATCCTGTGACACCAGGTAGAGGTGATGATCTTTGGAAATCATTTAATTTGTAAAAAGATGGAAGGTCACACAAAATGGCCGACAACTTTGGAAGTGCTGTGGTTGACGCTTGCTTGGGGTTGGGATCAGCTGTCAGAATGGCTTTTCTTTTCTTTGCTAGTTCTTGGATGCAGAAAACACTTGTGTGAGTATGGAGAGAGCTGAGATCTTTTCATGAGCATTTTGTCACTTGGAACAGGTGAGCGCTCGAATCTTTGCTGCCGCTATGGCTTGAGGAAGTGAGGAATGAAAAGAAAGCAAGAGCGTCTTGCTTGGTTGTATTTTAACACCTTCTCTGCTAAGCAGGAGGCCAGCTTAGGGTGCTAAATTCTTGTCTGTGGCTGTCTGTGAAATAAATCTGTGTGTTGTGTAGTTCCAAGCTGTCAGCAACGGTTTGTTGTGATAGGATCCTGAAAGGAGTTTCCTCTCCAATCTGTGGAACAGTTGGCAGCCACTAGGGAGCTGCCTTTAGCTCATATTTCAGAGTTAGCTCATTAGCCCAATAACCGTGGATGCTCGCTTCACACCGGCCTCACAAAGTCCTATTCTGTGTGTGAGAGAGCGAGAGAGCTGCATGAATGTTTTGAGCACATACATGCAAATGCATTTTGCATGTGCAAAATATAATTTTGTGAAATGTAGTCATACAGTTAAAATATACAATATTTATAAAGGTAAAGGTTTCCCTTGCTCGAAAACCAGTCATATACGACTCTAGGGTTCAGTGCTCATCTCTATTTCAAAGCTGAAGAGCCAGCGTTGTCTGATTCTGCAGACGTTTCCGTGGTCATGTCGCAGGTAGGCATGACTAGACACCAAAATGCTCCCTGTTTATCTACTTGCAATTTCTTGCTTTTGAACTGCTAGGTTGGCAGGAGCTGGGACAAAGACGGGAGCTCATTCCATCCTGCAGTACTTGGGAATCGAACTACTGACCTCACAGCTCAATGTATATTATGTAACAGGGATTTCCATTTCTTTATTCATATCAGAGTATTGCACAATTTAAAAATATGGACACATCTGAAATAGAGGTTGCGTATTCTTTTTCCTGGTCTTATTCCTTTCACTTTAACTAGGACATAATAAATTCTCCCCAAATCTCTTTAAATTCTCTTTTTTTTGTTAATCCCTTCTTAACTTTAATTCACATGTTAATCTATCATTTATTGCTATATTCCATAGTTCTTTAAACCAGTCATCAAGCTCAACTTCACAGTCTTTGTTATTGTTGTTGTTGTTGTTGCTGTTCAGTCGCACAGTTGATTCTGACCCTTTGTGACCCTATGGACCATTGACCGTCAGGCACCTTTGTCTTCCACCATCCTCCTCAACCCACCCAGTTCTTTGCCCATTGCCTCTACAATACCATCTAGCCATCTCATTTTTGGCCACCCCCTTCTTCTTTTACCCTCCACCTTTCCCAGCATCAAGGCTTTCTCAAGTGAATCCTCTCTTCTCATTTGATGTCCAAAGTACTTTAGCTTCATCTTTACTATTTGACCTTCTAAGGAGCAGTCAGGGTTGATTTCTTCTAAGATCGACCTATTTGTTCTCCTCGCTGTCCAGGGGACTCTCAAAACTCTACTTTCCATCTTTTAACAAAAGTAATCTCATAGCTGTTACCATTACAATAATTATTTCTTTTTTTTATTATTTCCAAAATCCATTAATAAAGCTTTTCTGGGACACATCTCTAATTTTATAGACAATTTTTGGTTGATTTCTTCAAAACCTTCTTCCATATTTTCTTAACTAATGTACAGTCCCAAGTTCCTACAACTTTGTCCGGTATAATAGAAGCCCCGTTTTACTTATCATATTTGCTAGTGTATAAGACCCACTCTCCCTCCCTAAAATACGCCAGAAAAATGGATTGTGTCTTGTACTGTATATAGTGACCTCTAGTGGGCTATTTTGGTAATAACGGAGTGCGTCTTATACTCTGATATGCTGGCAAATATGGTAATTATTCTTTGGTTTTTGCTAACTCACTTCTTTGGCATTCATCCTTTCAGGGAGGTGTGTTGTTTTGGTCTCTACAGGTTTAGCTTAACTTCTTTCTGTTCCATATTTAGAGCTTGAGAGGTGTGCAGAAAACTTTTCCTTGATTTTAGTCATACTACAGGAGGATGGTATCTTTGAAACAGATAGTTTGGGTGCTCTGTTACCTTATTTTGTTCACTATTTGCTATGACCTCTCAACGGATCTTTTGAGAAGCAACGCCAGACAAATAAAAGACATTTTAATAATAAACTCAGTGGAGGAAAGTTTCAGGCAGACAGCATTCTAGGGCCTAGCCAGGATCCTATTTTTTTTGGGGGGGGGAAAGGGGTTTCAGGAGGGGCAACAATTTCCCAGGAGGGGCAACAATGTCACACTCACATATATAACACTGGCATCGTGGGGTGGGTGGGGTGGGGGGTCCTCTGGCTACAGCCCTGCAGCATTCCCAAAGAGTGGAAAGCATTACAAGTACACTCAGATGTCCCCTGAGCAATGGTGTAGAGTTGGCCAAGCTTTCCAATCCAGAAGCGCTTTACCATAAAACTGTAATCAGGATGCAGTGTTTACTTTATTAGGATGGACAGTTGACATTCTACTGCAACACACAAGCACTTTTGATCAACTGAAAAGTTGTGGTGAATAAATCAATCCCCCTCCCATCTGCATCATTTTCACATGTTAAGTCCCATTTTTGCATTCTGTCAAAATCAACCCAACATGCCTATGAACAATGACGATGGGGTAGTTGGAGTCCCAAATTTCCAGAGGGGTGAAATCTCACTACCCCTACTGAAGTCCATTGCAGTGTAAAGGTAAAGGTTTCCCTTGCTCGAAAGCCAGTCGTATCCGACTCTAGGGTGCAGTGCTCATCTCTGTTTCTAAGGCGAAGAGCCAGTGCTGTCCGCTTCTACAGACATTTCCGTGGTCATGTGGCAGGCATGACTAGACACCGGAGCACACGGAACGCTGTTACCTTCCCACCAAAGTGGTCCGTATTTATCTACTTGCAATTTCTTGCTTTTGAACTGCTAAGTTGGCAGGAGCTGGGACGAAAACGGGAGCTCATTTCCGTCCTGCAGTACTCGGGAATCGAACTGCTGACCTTCCGCTTCCCAGTCAGCGTCTTAGCAACTTGAGCCACTGCAGTCCCTCCATTGCAGTGTACCAGGGCATTAATTCTTTAATTAATTCATTAAGCCAGTTGATGGGATAGTTCAGTGGGTTAGAAAACTAGTTGGAGAAGAGATTGAGATTTCAATTCTCCACTGTACAGCCCAGAAGAACCAGCTTGCATAGTCATAGTTTGTCCCCTGGATAATTGTTTTGCTGGGACAACTATCTTTGTTTTTTCCTCCTCCTTTTCCATTCCCAATTTTTCTCTGTCCTGTTGGGAGACTTCTACCATTCTGCCAAAGGCATGAGCTGTTTTTCATTACTCTGAGTAGCTCTGGCAGAAGGATCTGTAATCTCTGCTGTCCTCATATAAGAGCAAAGGACAGTAACTCTGTAAAGCCTGGCAAGTTAAGCTTGGCAACCCAAGTATTAATTAAACAGCTGATGAAGTTTCATTTGGCTCGTTTTCTCTGCAATAAAAGCTCTAATTGTACAAAAAACAAGACCATTTCTGAGCATCCCAGGAGTGAGCAGTTGCAGAAACAGCAACTGAAATCAGCATGCACATTAGCCATAAACCCCGGAGAGCCATTTGAAAAAGAATAGCTCCAGAGTGTTTTCACCAGCAGTATAACATAAGAGGACTCAACAGCTGGAGCAAATATCTGTGCCTAAGGACAAGGTCCCATGCATTCTCTTGCATCGCACAGTTCCATGTTGACTTCAGAGCAGTGTGGAACTCTTGAAAACCATCCATGCTTTGCAACAGTTCCTCATACCAGACAGTCCAATGGCCACCAAGCATGATACTTGGTACGGCTGTGCTTTCAAAGTCTGAATGGGTCAGAAGGTGTGTGGCTTATGATGCGTTGGAGAGGTAGCATGGTGTAGTGGTTTGAATGCTGGCTTGGAACTTGGTAGATCCAGATTCTTGTTCCCCACTGAACCATGGAGCTCAATGGGTGACATTGGGCCACACCCCTTCTCTCAGCTGGGTTTACCTTTTATGGTTGGAAAGATGAGAGTCAGGTATGGCATCTTGACCTCCTTAGGAGGAAAGGTGGAACACAAATTTAAGCTATGAACAAACAAGCAGACAAATAGACAAATGGCACTCAGCACTGATCTTATATTGTGCCAGGTGAGAATTGGAGAGGGTGTGTGCAGACAGATTAACACAAGCCAGGGTTGGCTAGAAATGTTCTTCACATTTTGCTGTCTAATTCATGGCATTGGAGTGAGAGAGTTCTTGTTAATTTAGACCTTGACCTGCTTTCCCCATCCTGCTCCAAAATGTTATTAAAATCTCATAATTTTGTTTCTTTGAAGAATTGTCGGATTTTGATAATTTTTCTTCTTGTATGATCTTCATTTCCCCCAATGAATGCCCTCTGAAACAGCAGGGTATGTGTCCTAGAAAAGTTTAGCTAGAGGTTCCTGAGGGAGCAAATCCCAAGGGTGGCTATATTAGGCTGAAAGCTCACATGATAGTAATCCATCCAAAGTCAGCTTCTATTGTCTCATGCTTGTGGGAAGTAGTCATCTATGCTCCAGAATATCTATTAGTCAACTTTGCAAGTGGAGATCAGATAGGTCACCTGAACTCTCATTCCACAGTCACTAGAGGGAGGAAGCATGAACCTAATAGAGTCCTATGCCATGAGATAGTTCAGAATGCAGATAGGTTGTTCAGAATGTAATTATATCTTGGGGTCTAGGGGTCTTAATAGCTGCCTAGATAGCTTGGTGGTTGACCTATCTTGTGGCAGAGCCAGAGGTTGTGAGTTTGATTCCCCACTGTGCCTCCAGGGAGAAGATCCAACCTGAGCAATGAGCAATCTGCATAATCCCAGGGTGCTCCATAGAGGAAGGGAATGGGAAACTCCTTCTGTGTATTCACTAATTAGAAGTACTTGAAAAGGGTTGCTAGAATTGGCTTAATGGCACACAATTTTTATTATTATTACTAGAGTTCTAGACAGCTAGATGGAGATGTATTGGTCACCTGATGGTAAGACCTTTTGGAATGTAGGAAGTTTGCTTTTAGGAAGGCATACTGTTTGTCTGAGGGACTGCGGTGGCTTAGTGGTTAAGATGCTGAACTTGACGACTGGAAGGTCGGCAGGTCAACAGTTTGAGACCTGAGTGCTGCACGGCGGAGTGAGTTCCTGCCTCTGTCCCTGCTCCTGCCAACCTAGCAATTTGAAAACAAGAAATTGCAAGTAGATGCCGCTTATGTAGCCTGCCACACAACCATGGAAATTTCCGCAGGCACAGAGAGCGTTGGCTCTTTGGAGACGAGCACTGTCCCCTAGAGTCAGACATGACTGGCTTTGAAGCCAGGGTGACCTTTACATTTACCTCTAAGTAATTATTTGTAGCTGGCTAATTTTTAAATTCTGGGCCAACATCCACTTCTGATACACCAAGAAGCTGCAAAGGGTTGTATATTTCAGATGCATCCTGTTCTTATTTCCTTATGGCATCTATTTCTTTTCCTCCAGTAGCAATTCAGGCTAGTGAGAATAAAAGCATACACAAAGGAAGATTGTAGCTGCTTTTAACATTCCACTTCTACTTATATCTGATGACATTTGAGGAGCACATCTCTCCAAGGAGCTCTGTTCCTTTGGAGACAGAAACTCTGCAACAAAAGAACTGCAGAGCCATATCTTTTGGCACTCTCTGTGTTGTCTGCAAGGGTCCGGGCTGTCATAATTTACCCACCTTGCCTAATTCAGAGCACATGGCTGGCTTCTAACAGGCTCTCCAGAAGTGCATTGCTGTCTGCCTCCCAGTGGGCCCACTGTGAGTTTGTCAGGAACACTGTTAACAATGACAGAGTAGATCGTCAATAATCCCCCCCCCCTTCCATCTCTGATACCTTGAAAGCAACCGGAAGAAAGGGGCCCTTGTGTCATCTTTTCTTTTGGCCAAGCAAGATTTAGCTGAGGGAAAGGAGAAAGTGATATATAGTAGAACCTCGGATAAAGTCCAATCTCCGCTCCACAAGTTTGGACTTGATCCAATTTTGGACTTTATCCGAATCAAATGGGCGATGCATCGGATAACATCCAAAAATGGACTTTATGCGAGGTTCCTATACCAAATACCTCGGATTACGTCCATTTTAAGCAGTTTTGGACTTTATGCAATGCATCACGTGTGCATGAAAACCGCGACTTTATCAGAATCGGACTTTAACCGAGATACCACTGTACTCCAAAGTGATAGTGATGGTAGAGATCATACAATAGATTTCTGGAAATTGTAGTCTTTTAATGTAGAATCAACACCTCAGAAAACGTCAAGGTCTCCCTTGCTCGAAAGCCAGTCATGTCCGACTCAAGGAGAGGGTGATCATCTCTGTTTACAGCTAGCGCTGTCTGCATCTGCAGATGTTTCTGTGGTCATGTGGCAAGCAATGACTAGATGCCAGAGCACATGGAATGCTGTTACCTTTCCCACAGAAGTGGCACCTATTTATCTACTTGTGATTTCTTGCTTTCGAACTGCTAGGTTGGCAGGAGTTGGGACAGACGACAGGCACTCACTCCGTCATGCAGTACTCAGGTCTCGATCTGCTTACCTGCCAACCTTCCAGTCACCAAGCTCATCATATTAACCACAAAGCCAATGCAGCCCCATGGCTGAGTAATAGCCATTAATTGATTTTATATCGCCACGGGAGGGGATGGGAAGGTTGTTTACATTATACCCAATGTGGTGTAGTGGGTAGAACGATTGGGTCCAAATCCCTACCCAAGCTATGGCAGCTTACTGGGGGTGTAGAACTAGTAAAACTGCTCATTGAAAGCAACAGTACAGACTCGCTGAAATCAAGGGGACTTATGTTAATGTCACCTACAGGTCCCATTCCTAATAACATATAATAAGCTCATTTATAATAGGTGATTTCTGAAACATGCAAAAACATACCATACTATTGCAAATGTACTAATGTCTAAACAAATTTTATGAACATAGCTTTTATGCTGTGGCTATATTTATAAATATTTACAATATATTCAAAATAACAATGTTATCAGCAATTGCACTTTCCCACAATAATAACATCATTACTTCAATGAGCCTCTTGCCACAGGTGATACCAAGCTCCTTTGATTTCCCCTAATATACACATTTCTACATGCAAATGTTGACCAAAAACTGCGCTTAAAAATAAATAAAAAGAAGTGTGTTGCAATCCAAAGACAACTCTGTCCTGATTTGCAGATTTGGCTGAGGACTGCAACTCAGCTCGGAGAAACGGCTTCATTTAAAATTGCAAATCCCAGAACAGCTCAGCTACTACAAGCTAGACTGGGAACAGTTACTCCAAAGCATAACTTTTCCAAATTCTGTATCGAAAATCCAGTTTAACTTGAAAAATTGTGCCCTGCAATTTCCTTAGTTCCAGCATTTTTTCTTTTTCCTTCTTTTTTTTTCTGGGCCTTTAGCCATATGTTTTTTCTATAGCAGCCAGAAAAGGCAGCCAAGGTGATTATGACAGTCATGGCAATGAAAAGGAAATCCGTTTGTTCCCTGATTAACTGTTGTATATCATCTGGGAAATTTCTGCATGGGCAAAAACCCCACAACTGCGTTGATTTCTAAAACTTAGACGAGAATATAAAAGGAAAAGCACATTTGGTTTGAATGCAATTGGCCTGTTTAATTTTATTTCCTGGAACAAGACAAACTGTGGTGCTTGCCTTAATATTAGTCACAGGGATATTGGAAAGGAACAAGTTACTTCCCTCCTGTTAAGACTGTATTCTCTTATGATTGTATAACTCCATGTATATTCTGTCACTGTGGCTGCTCAAACTACCCCGACCCCGAACTTTTCCAGTTAAAATATAGAGTTTGGAATATACTTGCTGTATAAGACTACCTCTCTTCCAATGCACACCAAATAAAAATTAGCCCACACTCAACCCGAAGACGTGCAGCCCTCCGAGTCGAATGGGCAGGTTCTGGTGGAGAGCCAATCCACGCTCACTTTCTCCTCCTCGAGGTACAGGAAGATGTGTGCAGCTTGCTTCCCCTTGCTTCATACTCCCCGCACAGAGCAGGAACTCGGCCGCGGCACTCCCCCACCATATGCGCCAGACATATGAAGCAAGGGGAAACAAGCTGCAGTTAAGTATCTCTCCTATAAGACGACCCCTGACTTTGGCACAGATTTTTCAGGGTTAAAAAGTAGTCTTATACGCCAGAAAATACAGTAGTTACATGTGGGGGAAAATTCCTCCTATTATCTTGTCTGTCAAGGAAGCAAGACTAGAACAGATGTTCTGCAGCAGAAGAGCCCAAATGTAAAGGACTTGTAGCAAAACAACCAAAATATAAGTTGTACTCAATCTTTTAAGGAAAGAAACATTTAATATTAAAGTATGAGCAGGAGTAGCTACACCTCATGTCTGTTGCTGTCTCCCCGTGAAGGACAAAACTCTCCTCCAACACCACATCTCAAACACATCTATTCTTCTGCGCTCAGCTTTCCTAATGGTCCAGCTCTCACAACCATACATTACCACCGGGAATACTATTGCTTTGACTATGCGGACTTTTGTTTGTAAGGTGATGTCTCTACTTTTAACTATGTTCCCCAGGTTTCTCATAGCTTGTCTCCCAAGAATCAGTCACCTTTTTATTTCATGGCTGCAATCCCCATCTGCAATGAATTTACATCCTAAGAAAGTAAAATCTGCTTCTACTTCTTCCCCATCTATTTCCCAGGAACTGATGGGGCCTGTTGCCATTATCTTGGTTTTCTTGATATTGAGTCTCAAGCCACCTTTTGCACTCTCCTCCTTCAACCCAATCAAGAGATTCTTTAGGTCTTCCTCACTTTCTGTCACTAGGGTGATATCATCTGCATATCTCAAATTGTTGATGTTTCTCCGAGTAATTTTGATCCTATATTGTGATTCCTCCATCTCTGCATTGCACATTATGTGCTCTGTGTATAAGTTGAATAAGCAGGGTGATAAAATGCAGCCTTGTCTTACTCCTTTTCCTATTCCGAACCACTCCGTCATTCCGTATTCTGTCTTAACTGCATGTATAGATTTCTCATGAGGCACATAAGGTGTTCTGGTATTCTCATCTCTTTAATTACTTGCCACATTTTGTTGTGGTCCACACAGTTAAAGGCCTTTGTGTAGTCAATGAAACAGAAGTAGACTTGTTTCTGCTATTCCTTTGTTTTCTCCATGATCCACCGTACCTTGGCAATGATGTCTCTAGTTCCCCTGCCTCTTTGGAACCCAGCCTGCACTTCTGGTAATTCTCTCTCCACGTGCTGCTGCAATCTATCCTGTATTATCTTGAGCATAACCTTGCTAGCATGTGGGATGAGCGCATTTGTTCAATAATTTGAACATTCTTTGGCATTACCCTTTTTTAGGATTGGAACGTATACTGATCTTTTCCAATCCTGCTGTGGCCATTGTTTTGTTTTCCAAATCTGTGGGCATATTTTAGTGTTCAAGGAATCAAGAAGCAGACCAATGAAGTAGTGAAATTCAGCTCTTTATTACTGGGGTTTGAACACAGTTTGGATGGGGCAAAACTCGGACTTATATACACTATGAACAGTAACAGTAACAATAATACAACAAGCCCATTGGTTAACAGAGTGTGCACATTTTTGATCCACTTATTTGCATAAGAATAGATACATGAGAAAAGATACATTCTGCTCCTGCCAGAAAACACAGTTAACATACATAACATTCTTCCTCCCCCAGGTAACAAAATCCTTTAACCAGGATGGGAGTCTAGTTTCCCTTCTGGGTCGGACGCTTGGCTGAGCCGGCTCAGGGGCTCGTAGGATGGGTGACCCGACTGGAGTGAGGGATTGACTAGAGGGGGAGAATTGTAAACCCAAAATAAAGCCCCGTTTGTCAGATGGAGGTGCAGGGGATCACTCAAAACCAAAATCTAATTCTGTGGATGAACAAGACAACTCAGGGTCCCTTCTGTGTGTACTAAGAGTGGAGGATGACTCTGAACAAAATTGGTCATCATCAATAAAGGAATCCAGAGTGCTAGGCTGGGACAGTGTAGGGGTACACATGGCTGGAGTAGGGGAGCATTCCACAACTTCCCCTTGAAATCGGTCCCTAGAACACACCTCTGGGTCTAAGTTAGATTGCTGCTGACTATTACCTCTGCCCCCTGGGTTTAAACGGGTGGGGGCCAACCCTAACATTGAGTGTCTGTATTTGTCCTGTGGGTCCAGTGTTCTGGGTCTCAATTGATCCACGTGCCTCCTCCAGATCAGACCAGTGGCTGTTTTGATTCTGGAAGAAACAGGACCAGTCTGATCGATCACAAACCCAGGCACCCACGTAGGACCACCAGCTGCATAATTGAGGCAATGTACAGGGTCTCCTAGCCTAGCAGTTCGAAAGCAAGAAATTGCAAGTAGATAAATAGGGACCACTTCGGTGGGAAGGTAACAGCATTCTGTGCGCTCCGGTGTCTAGTCATGCCTGCCACATGACCACGGAAACGTCTGCAGAAGCAGACAGCGCTGGCTCTTCGGCTTAGAAACAGAGATGAGCACTGAACCCTAGAGTCGGATACGACTGGCTTTCAAGCAAGGGAAACCTTTACCTTTACCTTACAGGGTCTCCTGGAGAAAAACCCTTCTGGTGTTGGATATTTGTGCCTTTGTCCTCCACCCAATCTGTCCAACAAGGATGCCAGTTTCCTTCGCTGGAGCAATTCAGCAGGGGACAGCCCTGAGGCAAGGGGAGTGAGTCTATATGTGAAAAGAAACTGGCATAGCTGGAGCTCCAAATCTCCTTCACCCATACGCTGAAGTGCGTCTTTAGTTGTGCGCACCTGCCGCTCTACCTGGCCATTGGTGGCTGGGTGGAATGGGGCAGCAGTGATGTGCCTAATTGCATTCCTTTCCATGAAGGATTGGAATTCTGCAGACGTGGACGTGGACGTGTTGTCAGACACCAGCACATCTGGAAGTCCAAATACTGCAAACAGTCTTCTCAAGTGCATTACCGTGGTGGCTGAAGTAGTATTAGGCACTCTAATCACTTCCAGCCACTTAGAGAATGAGTCTACAACCAACAAAAATAGGGCAACCCTAAATGGACCTGCAAAATCTATGTGCAACCTGGACCACGGGCCCCTAGCAGAATCCCATTCCCGAGAGGGAAGGTGGGATTGCTCTGGATGAGAGATTGACAGCTGGCACAAGTGCCAACCATCTGCTCTATGTCTTGGACCAGTTGAGGCCACCAAAAGTAGCTATGGGCAAGGCCTTTGGAACTTACAATTCCCGGATGACTTGTGTGAAGTAAATGTAAAACCTTTTTCCTGAGAATGACAGGAATGACCACTCGCTGGCCCCATAGAAGGCAACCTTGTTCCACTGACAGTTCCAAATGCTTGCGGTGGAATGTTCTGAATTCCTCGGCTAGAGGAGAGACAGGCCAGCTTTTTTGTACCCAAGACTTTACTTTAGTCAATATTACATCCTTGGCCGTAGCTTTGGCTATATCTGAGGGGATGGCCGGGGGCGAGACGAATGCCTCAACCATGAGGACCTGGTGGTCGCTTTGGATCTCACAATTGGCTTCCCCAACCCCTGGCAGTGGAGAACATGACAGGGCATCAGCGTGGCTGATATCCTTGCCGGGCCTATGCACCAAAGTAAAATTGTATGCATTTAGGAAAATTGCCCAACACAACATCCTTGGGGACAGAATTTGAGGCATGGGCTTCCCGTTCACAAAGATTCCAAGGAGGGGCTTGTGGTCAGTTACGATGGTAAAAGGCCTTCCATAAAGGTAATCGTGGAATTTCTTAGTGCCTGCCATGATTGCCAATGCCTTCCTGTCTGTCTGAGCGTAATTTTTCTCAGGCTTTGAGAGTGAACGGGAATAGAATGTTATGGGGGCTTCCTTCCCGTCGTACATGGCATAACACAGCTTCCACCCTCACAGGGGATGCATCACACACAAGTACAGCTTCCTTGTTAGGATCAAAATGAGTTAATACAGCATCCAAAGATAGCAGCCTTTTGAGTTCTAGGATCGCTTTCTCCTGGCAATGGCCCCAGTGCCAAACAGTATCTTTCTTAAGAAGCCGATGTAGTGGTTCGGCAACTGAGGCTTTGCGATGGAGAAAAGTGTGATAGAACTTTAACAATCCTAGAAATGATTGCAATTCGGCTTTACATTTCGGCCTGGGTGAATTCTGCACAGCCGTCACCTTGAAGTCAGAGGGCATGATACCTTGTGGTGTAATGCGGTACTCTAGGAACTCCACTTCCCGTGCCAAAAACACACATTTGTCTCTTCTAAGACGTAGACTGGCCCCCTCGAAACATGACAGGACTCGATCAAGCCTGGCCGCTAGTTCGACGGTGTCCTTAGCTGTGATTAGGACATCGTCAATATATGGCAAGACACCGGGCAAACCTTTTAAAATACGTTCTACAAGAGATTGAAATATTCCAGGAGACGCATTCACCCCGAATTGTAGTCTAGTTACCTTAAATGCCCCCCTATGTGTTACTATGATCTGGGCTATGGCAGCAGCAGGAGACACAGTTAATTGTTGGTAAGCCTGGGCAAGGTCAAGTTTTGCGAAGCAATTTCCTCCATGCAAGGAGGCAAGAAGGTGGCTTACCATGGGCACAGGATATGCATTCAGGCAAATAGCTTTATTGATGGTACACTTGTAGTCAGCACATATCCTGACCTCTCTGTTACTTTTCAAAGCAGTCACAATTGGTGTCTCCCAC
The DNA here is from genome assembly GCA_035047305.1 of Bradypodion pumilum. Classification (NCBI taxonomy): domain Eukaryota; kingdom Metazoa; phylum Chordata; class Lepidosauria; order Squamata; family Chamaeleonidae; genus Bradypodion; species Bradypodion pumilum. The sequence goes on along the minus strand of JAWDJD010000010.1, from coordinate 8,030,050 downwards.
TCTGCGGAGTCCACAGGCACTAGGATGCCCTGCCCCACCAGTTTGTCCAGCTCGGCTTCTACCTTCTCCTTTAAAGCAAAGGGAACCCGGCATGCCTTCATCCGGATGGGCCGGATGGTTGGGTCAAGCTCAAAGTCAACAAGGGGTCCTTTGTATAAACTTAAACCCTTTTTGAATACCTCAGGATGTGCAGCACAAACATCCCGGATCGGGTCAGAGTCTATTGGGTGGATGCCAGAAAGCCGAATTCCCAGGGGCCTAAACCATTGTGTCCCAATAAGACAGTTAGTGCCCTGCTTAACTACAACCAATGGCAAGGAGGTGCGAATGTTTTTGAATTTAACCAAGAAATTATCCACCCCCAGGACAGGAATCTGGCAACCTTGCACATCCTGGAGGGAAGTTTTAAAGGATTTAAGCTTGGGCCGAGAGGCAGGGGGAATTCTCAAAAACTCCCGCTGTGGGATTATAGAAAAGGTAGTACCCGAATACACCTCCATCTTGAAGTGGACGTCCTGCAGGCTCAGGTCTGCAAAGAAACGCTCGCTGACGATGCTCACTTTGCACGGCTCAGGCTCGGGTGACACTTTGGTGATGGACATGTTGTGGTGCTGACTCTTCTTGGGCACAGGCGCTGGAGGTCTTTGCTTTCACTGTCAGCATACCTTAGCAATGTGCCCTCTTCACCCGCAGTTGTGGCATTCTGTGGTGCAGAAGGGGCACTTCTTGCGGTCATGCTGGGCTCCGCAGCCATCACACTTGCGAAGGAATCTCTTCTCCCGATCGTCATAGTGCTATTGGTGCTTTCATCAGACCACTCGGACTTCTCCCTCTGCGTTGCTGGACTCCAATGAAGACGTGGAACCAGGCGATGCTGAGGAGGATGAAGGTGAACTTTGCTGAGCTTGCACAGCTGAGTCTGTGGCACTCGTGGTGGAGTGGCGATGCTGGAAAAGCTTTATCCTGGACCATGCGGCCTCAGATGCTACTGCCTTTTCTAGGACATCCATGAAGGTTAGCATCTTTCTGATCATGAGGTGACATTGAGCATCTTCGTCCCTCATCCAGGCCAGCAGATGGTCCCAGAGTGCTTCTTCGATGTCCTGTTTGCACGGGGTGGCAGCAATGTGCAGCACAGTGGCGTAGTCTGCAATGGATTCACCGGGTCGCTGCTCTCTTCTGTGGAAGGCCACCCTGGCCGGGAAGATCGAGACCTCTGGCTGCAGGTGCCTCCTCAGTGCGGACATGATTTCTGGAAGTGGCACCACATCCACATCCCTTGGGAGAACGAGGTGGGTTGCCAACTCAAGCGTCTCAGAACTGCACTGAGCGAGGAAACAGGAGCACTTCTGGTTTCCGTCGGTGATCTTCTGCCAGGCCATTGCATGGCGGAACCAGTGTTCATATGTTGCTCATTTCTTTGGATGCGCTGGGTCGAATGGGCTGATGTTGCTGCCATGTGGGGACGCCATCCCATCCTCGTCGCCAGTTTAGTGTTCAAGGAATCAAGAAGCAGACCAATGAAGTAGTGAAATTCACCTCTTTATTAGCGGGGTTTGAACACAGTTTGGATGGGGCAAAACACAGACTTATATACACTATAAACAGTAACAGTAACAATAATACAACAAGCCCATTGGCTAAGAGAGTGTGCACATTTTCCGATCCACTTATTTGGATAAGAATAGATACAAGAGAAAAGATACATTCCGCTCCTGTCAGAAAACACAGTTAACATACATAACACACATAGAATGCAATAATTTGATTCCATCATCTTTTAGGACTTTGAAAAATTCAGCTGGGATACCATCATCTCCACTGGCTTTGTTGTTTGCAGTGTTTTTAAGGGCCTTTCTGACTTCACTTTCTGCGATGTCTCCTAAAAGGGAGCAGTGTTTAGTGGTGATTTTTTGTAGGCAGTGGTAGGATTCAATTTTTTTACTACCTACTCTGTAGGCGTGGCATGGTGGGCATGGTCATGTGACTAGATGGGCATGACCATGTGGCCACGTACCTTGCTGTGTGTGGCCATCACTGAATGGGCATGGCCATGTGACTGGGTGACTATGGCCAACTCAACATCATATACTGTATTGCATGGACAATACATGTAAAATTTACAAAATACAGTAAATGAAGGCAAAAATCCAAGACTCCTGTTAGAATTACACCCATTTTTATCCTTTCAGACAGAACTGCTCCCATGAAAATCTGCTGTCTGCTTTTTTCAGCTCCCCTGAGTTTAAAAGGCAATTGATGGATATGACCCAAAAGCCTGCTGAAAGGGAATGTACTGTCATTCCAAACGAGCTGCTTCCTCTTATGTTTACCTTTATCAGTTTTTCTTGCCAGACACTCAAATGGCTTTTCAAACAATGATTAAAGAGAAGCTACAAAATCAATTTTTTTAAAAAAGGTACATCTTTCCCAGATAGGCAAACCTTTAGCAGTGAGACAAAAATGTTCTGAAAAAGCTTACAGCAGTAGAGTTTCAAGAAGTTACAGCTCTCAGTCTCTCATTGACCGTTTTGCCTGGAGCATACTGGCATTTGAAATTTATGGTACATTAATACCTTTTCTAAGCCTATCTATACAGTTTGCCTCTCAGGAGAAGAGGCAGCTTTTATGGCCTTGGGCAAGTTGCACAGTCCCAGGTTGCCCCAGAAGAAGGGAACGGTGAAGCACTTCTGGGTATTCTCTACCTCAGTGTTTCTCAGCCTTACACAGAGTTAGAGCCAGATCTGATCGATGAAAGAGGAAGGATCCACCCAAGTAGGGTAGGGGTAGGGGTTGTGACACCCCCTCCCCACCTCACCTCTGCCCACACCCACACCCTCCTGCTCGAGCACTAATCGGGCTTTTTTTTTTGCCTTTGAGTGGCTTGGACAGCACTACTACTACCCTCCTCCTGGCCCTCCTCCTGGCCCATCGCTCACGAAGGAGCTGCACAGCCAGGCAATTTTCCCTTCCACAGCTTCAGTTCCAACCCAGCTCTGAATACCCTCCTGCTGCCAGTGGGCAAACTGCTAACTCAGGGTGGGAAAAGCCTACCCTGACAACCCCCTTGCTATGGGGTAGCTAGGGGTTGGGGCCAGCTGGAATTTCTACTACCGGTACAGGTGTACCGGGGTGTTCCGGCTGAATCCCACCACTGCTTGTAGAGCCCTGATCCAGGACTGCAGTGGCTACAAATGCGATCAGGTTGAACATGGCTTTCTTTCTTTCTCTCTCTCTCTTCCTTTTTTTCTTGTAAAATGCATTATAATGCAACGTGAAGTTTGGACCTGTATTTTCAAAGGAAGGGACAAACTTTAGGGTGCTGTATTTGAACTGAATCTGTTGCAAACATGAATTGTTCTCTGCTCCTCTGCCAGGAAGAGTCTGATCTATCTTTGCAGGTGCACTCTTTGATTGCCCCGTTGCAATGTGTTATTTCTGAACTAATTGTTTGAGTTATTTCTTTGTTAACCTTTAGGCGGCCAATAACAAATTAAACATCATTACCTGAGCTTAAAGCCGGTTGTAAATCTCTAGGACCTGGTAGTACAGGGGCATTTCCAACAAGGGAGCAATAAAATAATTTTTAATGGCACACTGGAAGGCAACTTGGAAAGCTATATAAGCAAATGTCAAGAAAATGGGGCAGTTACTTCGATGATTCTTGATTATATAATGCTTTCTATTTCTAATAGCATCTTCTGCTTACAGAGTCTTTCTGTGAAATCATACACGTAGGTGCAGAATCAAAAGGTGAACAATTGACACAGTGGGTTGTATTAGCAATGGGAAAAGTTACTTTTTTGGGACTAGATCTTTCAAAATACAAAAGCTACTATGGATGCAGACAAATGAGTCACTATGGGATGCTATGAGCCAGAATGGAGTACGTATTGAGACTTGTAGTCAAATCCTTTTTCACCCAAAAAAACTCGCTGTTTTTGATAAAGCAAAGCAATCACACTTATATACTTCCCCACTGTGCTTAGTGCACTCTCTGGGTGGTTCACAAGTTAATTAACATTTTGCCCCAGCATGCGGGTCCTTCATTTTACTGACCTTGGATGGATGGGAGGCTGAGTCAACCTTGATCCCTGGTCAGGGTCGAACTCACATCCTTTTATTTGCACCAACATTTTGCAACTAAAATGTCAGTTGCCCTGACATTTTTTGGTTAATCACCAATGATAAACCACTCCCTGAATATGTCACATACTGTACTTCAAAAACACCTTTAAGACACCTTTAAGATGTAAGTGAAAAGTGACCTGTCAGTGGAGAATAACAGCCAAGTCAAAAAAAGAGCAGTTGGGCCTTGCATATATCCTACCCTGATTTTTTTTTGTTAATCACCAAATGTGAATAGTGTTAGGTGCTTTAGACAAAAGTGCACAACAACCCATGTGCTAAAAGAAAGGTGCATAGCAATGTGCAGATAGTATAGGTACTTAGTAAATAATAGCTGAAATCCGGTTGCACAGTTACACAAATGGCATAACGTTTGGAAATGAATTGCCTACGTCAGTGATGGCAAACCTTTTAGAGACCGAGTGCCCAAACTGTGACTCAAAACCCACTTATTTATCTCAAAGTGCCAACACAGCAACAGGGGAGGAAGGAAATGCTCCCATTGGGCTGCTGGGAGAGGGGCGGGGCGAACTCTGTGCTGGGGAAGGGAGGAAGTGATCCCATTGGGCTGCTGGGCAGAGGGGTGGGGGCAAACTCTGTGCTGGGGTAACTGCATGGGTGCCCACAGAGAAGGCTTCAAGTACCATCTCTGGCATGCCATAGGCTCACCACCACTGCCCTACGTGAAGAAATCTCTATAAAAATATCAGTTGTATACTGCTAATGCAACTTGGTGGGCAACAGATGATGTCTATAGAGATTTCTTGATTTATAGTAAGTTGCCAACCAAAGTTACGCCATTTGCATAACTGCGCAAAAGGATTTCAGCCCATAAGTAAATACAGTGAAGCTAAACAGTAAAAGCTTTAGATAAGAATGGATTATTATTGGGAAAATAGCTTGCCAGACATGCATACATTAGAAAAGTGTGCACAGAAAAATGTACCTATCTGGAAAAGGTATATATAACAATGTGTAGAATTAAGAAAAGTTTAGACAAAGGTTTAAAAATGATGGTTTGGAGACTGATGCAAATGTGCAACAGACAGTAGGGGAATAAGAAATGGAATAGAACTGAAGCCAGCAGAACTTCTCCCTACCTGCTGAAGTTGGCTTTCGGGCATTTCTTACTCTACTTGTGTGCTGACATAGAAGACTGCAGGAAGGAATCACAAAGTGCGAAGCAGCCCTTTTTAAAAACCCTGTGAATCACAATGATTGACAAAACACTTTTCTGTAAAGTATGGGGCCAGTCATTGGACCGGAAGCCTGCAGACGAAGTGAAAATATTTGTACAGAGGTTGTATTACTCTGTGCTTATCGCTCATCTTTTTTAGGGTTTTGCTCTCATTCTTCCACCAGCATCGAAACAAACTCAGTGCGTCCAATCTGACTTGGATATCGGACATTTGATATGTGCAGCTGGATTTCTACACAGAAATCAAAATGCTGATGTAGTACCTGACCAATGACCTTCAAACTGGTCTTGGCCACCATCCAAACCTACTCCCTGTTCTCAGCTCTCTTTCTCTCGCTTTTTCACACACACAAAGTCTCACAGGGCACAATATATCCTATCAGGATTTGCTCGAATGGGTTAGTCAGAGGTAGCTCATTTTCCTGGATTCAATCAACTTGAAATGTTTAACGCCTAGAATCAAGGCTGCAATTTTGTGCTGAAGAACCTGTTGTATACACCTACTCTAGTCCCCATGCTTTTTATTATTATTATTATTATTATTATTATTATTATTATTATTATTATTATTATTATTATTATTATTATTATTATTATTATTATTATTATTATTATTATTATTATTATTATTATTATTATTATTATTATTATTATTATTATTATTATTATTATTATTATTATTATTATTATTATTATTATTATTATTATTATTATTTCATGTCAGAACTTGTTCTAGATTGAAAGGATTTTTGCAGGGGGAACTCAACTCAGGAAACGTCCAAATGAGGCTCCTTTCATGTCCCCAAGAGCTGGGACAGAGACGAGTGCTCAATCTGTCATGCAGTACCTGGGTCTCGAACTGCTGACTTGCCAACCTTCCAGCTAACAAGGCAAGCTACTTAACCACTGGGCCACCACAGCCCCTGCTGAAATCAATGTTCAGGGTGTTACAGAGTAAAATAACCAACAACAACAAAAGACAAAGACAAATAGGAAACCTATTCATCGTCATCATCATCATCATCATCATCATCATCATTGAATAAAAATCTAACATTAGATTCACAGTTGAGTTGAAGACTGGTATAACATTAACAGTTCAAGACCTAACCAAAGACCTAAGAACTGTGCAGTGGTTCCCAACATGGGGCACACGCCCCACAGGGGGACTTCTATTCCCAGAAGCTTAAGTCAGTACATTTGGCTGATCTGTGCTTTGGGGAATTGATGTAGGCTTCTACGAATGGAAGTGAAAAAAACAGAGGTTGGGAAATACCATATTAAGGCAATGTCTAAGTATTAGGCAGTACCTAATGTGGTCCCTATTTATCTACTTGCAATTTCTTGTTTTCAAACTGCTAGCTTGTCAGGAGCTGGGACAGAGACGGCCGCCCATTCAGTCATGCATTACTCGAGGTTTGAACTGCTGACCTTCCGCCTCCCAGTCAGCATCTTAACCACTTGAGCCATTGCATTGTACAATATTTTGTGATTTTTCTCCAGTTGCTTGTCCTCAAAGGTAGAATCCAATGATTTTCTTTTTTCCATTGCTAGCCATCTCAAGATGTTTTGCTGTCAGCGGTAGACCCACATAAGGAATCCTCCCCACCTACTCAGGCACTGGTTGTTTTGGTTAGTGAGGAAGAAAAAAAAAATCACATAAGCATATCTTCTCTGTCTTTTTAGCAAACCAAACCAAACAAAGTTTGGGGCTTTTGGGTGCCAAACCTTTTGGCCCAGGCTTTGTGGGAAATCTGGTATCTTCTCCACTCTTGTCCTGTGTATGCTCTCCGATTTGGCATTCCTTTCTAGGCAGGAAGTGCTAATTTTCATGGCATTTTTTCATCACCTGTGGGAAGAGCCAAGCATACACATGTGTTTATATGAATTGCTCTTGGCTTCGAACCCATTTTGTAGCACCAAAACCCCCCAAGCCGGTGGTTTGAGTGGGGGAGAGTGAATGAAGGAGCCGTTTCCGCAGGAATCTGATCACTGTTTTAGTTCTGTTTTGTAAACCATTTCTGCTAACCTTGATCAAACACAGCTGACTGGAGTCAGCATTGTTCATCTGTTTGGATTGTGGCACTTTCACTGCTCGCGTCTTAACACCCCTGCTTTCTTTTATTTATAAAGAACGAATTGTCTTTGTTTGGGGAGAAAAAAAACACACCAGCATGAGATTTCCATTTTTTTCCTCTGGCTTTCTCTGGCTGGATGACAACTGGGAGGCAGACAGTGGATTGAAATGATGGCAAGCTTGCGAGGTAAAGGTCGCTCTTGCTGTTTACCTTCCCACTGAAGTGGTCTCTATTTATCTACTTGTAATTTCTTGCTTTCGAAGTGCTAGGTTGGCAGGAGCTGGGACAAAGATGGGAACTCATTCCGTCCTGCAGCACTCAGGAATCAAACTGCTTACCTTCCGCCTCCCAGTCAGCATCTTAGCCACTTGAGCCACTGCAGTCCCTTTCTTGACCTACTAGTAAGTGCAATTTTTGATCAAACCTGATCTTCATCACTTACCAGCCTACTTCCCCTTAAAGCAGGAGTTCTCAACCTTTTAAAGCCAGGGGCCGGGTCATGCTCCCTCAGACAGTTTTGGGGGCTGGATGGCCATTTGCCCTTCCTCCACCACATGGTACTTCCTTGTGTGGTGGAGGTGGTGGTGGGTCACATGAAATGGTGCCACAGTCTGCATCTGGCCCATGGGTCGCAGGTTGAGAATCCCTACCTTAAAGGCTTTGCCCATTCCTGAATCCTCTAGCCCTATGTTCTTTGACATTTCAAAATCTGTAAAGAAATTGGGTTTGTTCATTTGTTTTGCTTTATAAGAAAAAAAGCAAAGGCAAAATTTGATTTTTTCTGCACAGTAGTGTATCAAGTGTATTCACTTGAGAAAGCTGGGAAAGGTGGAGGGCAAAAAAAAAAAGGGGGGGGGGCGGCCAAGGATGAGATGGCTGGATGGCATTGTGGATGCAGCGGGCACCGAGCTGAGCGGGCTGAGGAGGATGGTGGAGGACAGGGGTGCCTGGAGATCAATGGTCGAATCGACTGTGTTACTGAACAACAAAAAGTGTATCCTTCAGGGATCAAAACTTTGGTTATGTTTTCCTAAACAAGTCCCAGAGGAGAAAATCCCTGGCATTTAATAGTCAGCTGCATGCTGGCATCATAGATAAAGCTGCTGGATGCTTGCATCATAAATAAAGAAACATTTGTGTTAGACTTAATTCTCCGTTAATGTGTACTAGTGAAGGAATTAATTTGTGGTGTGTCTTAAAGTTACTGTTATTCATGGATGGCTAGCTGTAGAAACATTACAGGTCCCCTCACCATGGGTTCAAAATCTACAATTTCAGTTATCTGTGGGTCTAAAAAGTGGTCAATACAACATCTGGAATGTTTGCTTTGGTTCCTCTTTTTCAAGTGCCGTATCTGTTCTGGATATTAACTATCATCATTGTGACAGTCTTCCTGTTCTTAACTCCTCTAAACAACCCTTCTAAGGACATTCCACACCAGTCTCTCAGGTTCTTTAGCAACAAAGTCCATCTATGTCCAGGGCCTCCCTTCTCAAGGATCTTCCCTTGCATAACGAGTTGGAATATTCTGTATTTCAGGTCATTCTTCATGATATGCCCAAGGTATTGGAGCTTTCTTTGTTTAATGGTCTTAAACAGTACTTGTTCTTTATCCATCCGGCACAACACTTCTACATTAGTCACACGGTCAACCCATGATATCCTAAGCAGCCGTCTGTAGATCCACATTTCAACAGCTTTGATTTTCTTTTCAGATACTTTAGTCAATGTCCAAGCTTTGACTCCATACAGTAGGGATTCTCAACCTGTGACACATTTTCATGTGGCCCACCACCACTTCCACTATACCCAGAAGTCCCATGTGGTGGAGAAAGGGCAAAATGGCTATCCAGCACCCAAAACTGTCTGAAGGAGTGTGACCCAGCCCCCGGCTTAAAAAGGTTGAGAACCCCAGCCATACAGCAACCCTGGGAATATGTAACATCTCACTATTTGGATCTTTGTAGAGAATTAGATCTCTACTGCATAACACATTTTGCATTTTTATGAAGGTGGTTCTTGCTTTTTCTATTTAATTTTTAACTCTGGATCCCACTTTTCATTTAACATACTCCCCAAGTTGTTTCCACTCCTCTGATTTATTGAGTTCCTGCCATTAGCTTGCTGTAAGTTGGTGCTTGGCTTATAACAAGAAATTTTGTCTTCTTGGTGTTGAGATCCAAACCATATCCTGCTCCTAAAGCTCTAACTCAGGAGTTCTCAACCTTTTTAAGCCGGGGGCTGGGTCATGCTTCCTCAGGCAGCGTCTGGGGCTGGAAGGCCATTTTGCCCTTCCTCCACCACATGGCACTTCCTGGTGTGATGGAGGGGGGGGGTGTCACATGAAATGGTGCCGTGGGCTGCATCTGGCCCAAGGGCCACTGGTTGAGAATCCCTGATCTATCTCAATCCAGCATCACTGTGTTATTCAGGTATTCCCCATTAATTTCAATGCCAATGTTTTTATTAGTCTATTTTATTAATTATTTTCTAACTACTGTATTTTTTCCATGTGTTTTTAACTTGTGCATGTTAATTGTCCAAAGTGGCAACTGCAATGAGGCAATGTATAAATACAGTAAGTTATCAACCAAGCAAACAAGTACTTTAAATGGACTTTAAATGGACTTTAGTCCATTGACAAATAGTGAGAGTAAGGATGACTATGTTGCCTTCAGAATAAATTCTGGAGAAACTAGACCAGCTTTTAATTTTCATGATCTTCTGCTGGACCTGTGGGTTCAATTGTGTTAGTTCCAGTTACCCTGCATTAAATTTCCCTGATGGTCATTATAATGGCCACCCAAATCTTTCCACACATTTTGCACTCTTTCAAAGTGGCAAGAAAATGGCTTCTTACCATTAAGAGCTGAGACCTCTGTGTCCAACGTGCAGACTTACTCTCTCATAAAGGCAGAGAGCATGGAATACACAAGCCGCTGATCTTGAGACACTCCGTCACTAGTGAAGCATTTCTTCCCATGTGCAAAAAAATGTGTGAATCATGTCACTTCACACCGAGGTGTCTGCGATCAGGGGTGGAGATACAGAAAGTAGGACAAAGCACATGATTCTTTTTAACCAGTTATACGGTTAATGCTACAAAACCTATTTAGCAACATTAAAGATCCCAAAATAAGCACATACAATGTCCTCACCAAGTTTGAGCCTACAAACATTGGTCATTCCATTCTACCTATTTAATATTTTCCCTACAGGTTCTTTATCTTTGTAACTTCGGAAACAAAGTAGATAGCTTGATGGACTAGTTTCTGGGGGAGAAAACGGTGAGAGGAACTGAATGCAACTCCCCCTTTAGTGCGGCAACTCCTTGGTTGACCTTGAACAAAGTCATCATCTCTCATTCCAGTCTGCTTCTTTGGTTTTGTCTTCTCCTTTACTTCCTCTTTTACCCCGTTGGGTGTCAAGGGAGATACAAGATTCTTGCTCTAGCACTCCTAGTGGCCTTTAATTGGCATTATGTGGTATTCTTGTAATACTTCTTTGATGTTATCTCTCCACCTTCCTCTGGCTCTTCCTTGTGGTCTTTGTCCTCTTTCCACATATCCCTTGTATGGTATGGAATTTGAAGACATTCTCTCCAAATAGGCAAACTACTTTTTTTGCTGTCTCTGTATGTAGTTTAAGACTAGCAGGGCTGCCCGGATTCGTGCGGGCAAGTTTTGTTTTTTTTGGGGGGGGGTTGTCCTATCTCCCAGGGTTGAGTTGGAGCATGGCCTCCATCCACGCACCCTCTCCCACACACACATCCACTCTCTCTCTCCCTCTCTGTCTGTCTCTGGCACACATATATACACACTCTTTATTCCTCCTCGTCGTGCACGCACAGACACAGTCACACACACAGAGCAGTGGCGTACTCTGACTCTGCTCTCTCTCCCACTCTCTCTCCCACTCTCAGATACTCTCTCTGTCTCTCCCCTTGTCTCTCAGTCTCTCTGTCTCTCTCTCAAACACACACACACACACACACACACACACCATCCCTGTCCTGCATCTCCAGACAACGGAATGCTTCTGGAAGTGCCATCCATTGCTGGAGATGCAGGCCATGCTGGCGGGAGATGTGGTGTAGTGCTGGGCTGAGGTTTATGGAGCCCCCTGTGTGCTGGTTAGTCACCCCTGCCCCCCATGTTGCTTGCTTCATCTATGGGGCACCCTCCTCCTTGCAGCCCAGCCTGGGGCTTCTGCACCACTGCTGGCAGCATGGCCTGCATTTCCAGGCAACAGCCGGCACTTCTGGAGTCTTGGCAGTTGCCTGGAGATGCAGGCCACACTGCCAGGAGAGGCACGGAAGCCCTGGGATTGGCTGCATGGAGCCTGGCTAGCCACCCCCTCACCCCCGAGAAACCCCCCCTCCCCGATGGCCGCCTTACCTGTGGGGCATTCTCCTCCATGGAGCCCAGTCCAGTGCTTCCGCCTCTCCTTGTTCTGTGAGGGCGCCTGTGCTCTCTCAGGCTAGGTGCCCAAAACCCCAGTCCATGTGTTTCCTGGTGTCAGGTATGGGCCGAATGGAGTGCTCCAGTTGGCCCATGCCTTCTGGAGAAACCAAGGATGAAGGCCCGCCTGTCCTTCTCCGGAAGGCAGCTGGCATACGAGTGCCCCGTTCGGCCCATGGCTGTCGAAGAAGGGCTTTGGCTTCTCCGGCAGGCATGGGCTGAATGGAGTGCTCTGGTCAGCCCATGCCTTCCGGAGAAGGGCCGCCTGTCATCCTCCAGCCAAAATGGCGGCCAGCCAGTGGAGCTTCCCAACCGAGGGGGTGGTAATACACATGCACCAGAATCTATGCAGGCGCAAAACCCTGCCCAGAGTTCCAGGCACTGCTGCCTGGAAACTCCGGGCAGGCTTCTGCGCCTGTGCAGATTCTGGCACATGCATATTACTGCCTCCCCGCCATTTCATGCTGCCAGTGGGGTGGGGCTTTGTGGCCAGTTTTTGGGGGTAAAAACCCCCAAAATGGTCTGCCAGTCCCCCGCGTTGGCCACCCCAGAAGTGTGAGGTAGGCAGGGGCGCCATTTCTAGGGCTTGGGATGCAGGCGTCACACTGTGTATTGGTAACATACAGCGTGACACCTTGATTTTAGTTATATAGATTGGTTCTAGTCCAATTCATTCACTTATAATCTCATTCCTAATTTTGTCCCTTCTTGTCATCCCAGCAGCCTTCCTCACACATCCTATTTCTGTGGTGACCTACTTTCATTTATATTTTGTTGTAAATGGCCATGTTTGGCACTGGTAAGATAAGGTTGGAATGAATATGCTTTGCATGATGCGTTTCTTTGTGCTGGTCGGTATTGCCTTATGTTGTATCATGGAGATGGAGAGGTAGCATTAACTATCTAGGTTTTTTTTCTTAGTTCACTTGGGTAAGAGGGTTTCTAGTGGTCTTGGTCTCTCTCTCTCTCTCTCTTTCAAGCAGCTGGGTAAAGTTTGTTCCTGGAAAAGTATCTAGACCAACTTGGTGGTGGAAACCCAACAACATTACAGAGGTCAGGGGTGAGCAATCTAGAAATGGACACCCTCGACCCATTTCCTCACTACACTGGACCACAGTCCAATGTGAAGCTCCCTGAGGGCCAGACTGAGGGCTTGAAGCTGAGTCTCTGGTCCTTTCTTCCCAGGAGGTGTATCATTCGATATTTATAGCCATGCTTTCTTACAAGGTCTATGACACCTTGGGGACCCATTTAGTGAAGAATGCCAATTCCCCTTATGAATTTTTCATGGTCGAGGAGGAGTACTGCAGACAACAAGAGGGAGCTTATGAAATGTTCACTGCCACCCCAACCTCTCTAAGTTGGACTCCATTATATGGAGTAGGGGTGCTAAGAGAGTATTGGGGGAGAAGGTTGTTCTGTAAAACATACAAGCGGAAAAAAAAGATGCATGGGATAATTCATTAGAGCTTAGAAGTTTCTATCTTTTCAGACTCGAAATCCACTGTCGTCTCCAAACGTGTAACAAACTCTGAACAATTAAGTCAATTCATGAGGATGAGTCACTGTATCTAAAAGGCCATTGCCTAATTCTGAGTTCTGATGTCCCATCTGGAGACCAATGCATTAAAGCAAAAGTAGTGAACTTCCAAGGGAGGAAAACCATGGCAAACCTAGCCTGTCAACAAAAGTCCGCATAGTTAAAGTGATGGTTTCCCCCAGAAGTAATGTATGGCTGTGGGAGCTGGACCATAAGGAAGGCTGAGAGTAGAAGATTAGAGGTCTTCAAACTATGCTGCTTGAGAAGACTTTTGAAAGACCCCTGAACTACAAGGAGATGAAATCAGCCAATCCTAAAGGAAATCTAACTTGGCTGCTCTTTTGAAGGACAAATGCTGAAGCCCAAATACTTTGGCCACCAAATGAGAAGAGAGGACTCACTGGAGAAGGTCCTGATGCTAGGAAGGTTTGAAGGCAAAAGGAGAAGAGGGCGGCAGAGGATGAGATGGTTAGATAGCATCATTGATGCGGTAAGCGTAGATCTGGGTAGAGTACGGAGGAAGGCAGACGACAGAGGAGCCTGGCATGCTGTTGTCCATGGGGTCACAAAGGGTTGGACTCTACTGTGCGACTGAACAACAAGTAAACATCACACACTGTGGCCCAATCCAGCCCTTCTCAGATCTGAAGACAGCCCTTTAGGTTTTCATCCAATGACCAAAGAGCCATCCTATGTTATCGACATTTGGTGGTTCCCTTGCCTTGTTATTTTCTGTAAGACCCCGAGACGTCTTTACTACAGCTTGATAGAAAGATATTTAAGTGAAATGCTGCTGCTATTTTCACCCCCATCTATTTAACAGCCCCACTCCGGATGGAATGTGCTCCCCAAGAACTTCTCAGAAATTGAATTTGTAGGGGTAGATAGGATTTCCTTTCCCTGTAACATGTAGTCATTTGTAGGCTCTCACTTGCAACTTGTAATTGGAGGGGAAGCTTCCCTTTGCTTCCTTGCCCATGAAAATTGTAAGTATTCCTCCCACTGGGACCTGGGGTGACCTCTGACCATATTCTAACACCAGTATCCTGATCCATACCTCCCACTTCCTGAAGGTCCCATTTGTGGATGAAAACATTTGCTCTCAAGGTAAAACTGCAGCCTCAGCTCTCAGGATTGATATTCCTAATCTCTTTTATGAATCACATTCTTCTGTGTCTTGTCATATTCAACCCTAGAATCCATGACTCTCATCTACACCTAGGTAAAAATGAGCCTTCTCCTCTCTTATTGAGTACGATCTATTGCAAACTTTAAATTCAACAATGAACTGTATACCATCTGTATTCCTTGTTAATGCTGCTTGTCTGCCAATTTCCCATTTTATTATCATATTTTCATTAGATTCAATCATTGCTTAACAATATGTTTTAGCACTTACATCAAGTTATCTAGCAGCTGTGTTATACGCATTCTCAGGATCCTATTCATTTAAAGTTGAAATCAATTCTTAAATCACATTTCCCGTTTGAGGTGTTGTCTGACTTATGAACTAGTTTATGATAACGATTCCAATTTCCCTTGTATTAGTAAACATGGCTTGTTGTTATTGTTTTTTTAAAAAAAACTCATCAATGCTTGAGTTTAGAAAATATATCCAAAATATATCCAAAATTCCAAATATATATTTAAAATGTGGACAAATTATGAAAGGCAATTGTTCTGGCATGTGTGGGCTTTCTTTGTTTCAGGTGCCAAAATAACTTAAGTGGACTATCTATCTATCTACAGTGGTACCTCGGATAAAGTCCACTTCAGATAAAGTCCGATTCCGATAAAGTCGTGGTTTTCATGCACATGTGATGCATCGCATAAAGTCCAAAACGTTATCAGAGGTATTTGGTATAGGAACTTGGGATAACATCCATTTTTTGGATGTTATCCGATGCATCACCCATTTGATTCGGATAAAGTCCAAAATTGGATAAAGTCCAAACTTGTGGAATGGAGATTGGATGTTATTCGATGTTCTAATCTATCTATCTATCTATCTATCTATCTATCTATCTATCTATCTATCTATCTATCTATCTAATTATCTACCCACCCACACACCCATATATATACCTACTTACCTATCTATTTCCCCCCCACTCAGTGGGGGGCAAAAGTGGTGTCCAAAAATAAATAAATCATACCAATTAACATTAAAAATGCTTTAAATTACAAACATTTTAAAACTATAAATCAGATTTTAAATGCTATCATAGCCTAAATCCATTTATACATCCCAGCTGTAGTAGGTAAATCAAATTGGTCAATCAACCCTTAATAATTCTGCCATAGTGACCTTTCCCAGGATTTTCTAGGACTAGACTACTCTGAAGTGTTTTAGCATTCCCTTCTTCTAGTCGTCCTCTAGAAGGGGTCCTTATGCATGTTGTCCAAGGCTACACAGGTGGGATCTCCTCCTACATTGTGCAATGTAGATTTGAAATCCTGATCCAGCACTGCAACTTATTGAGTTATCCAGCCAGGAGAGCACTTATATGCTATTGATTCAACAAGGACTAGCTGTTGGATTTAGCCTTACTTGTGTGGGGGAGATGTCATTGCTAATCTGTATGAGGCTCCATAACATTGCAAGAGCCCCTTCAAATGAGCTGTTCTCTACTATTGCTGATCTACTTCCTACTTCTTTCCCCTACTACTTCCTCCTCCTATTCCTGCTCTATTCCCCCTTGAGTACCCTTGCCTTTTTTCTGGAAACAGCTGTAATAGTGACCTCCACGAGGAAATTACGGTCCCCAGTCCCTTCTGCTCCACTTTGTTGTCTACCACCCTTCTCTCCACGTTCTGTTAGTTTGTCTTTCGGCAACATATGGTTCATCATACGTATCATAAAGCAAGGTGAACAATAGCACTTTAATTTGCCCAGATGAGAACGTCAGTCAGGGCTTGATATAAACAATATGTGTAGTATCAGAGCATTCATCTGTCAAAACAGAAGAGAACCTTGCAGGCTAGGAAGGTGACTTTTGGGGATTCACTTTGTGTAGGCACTGAAACATATAAGATCTGGAGAGAACATGAGGCTGGTGTTGTTGCTTATCACCTGTCTGACCTTGAATGGAGCGCTTAACCCTTCCTTATTTCCCCTTCTTCCTCTTGTTTGCCTTCTATTTCCTTTGAGTATCACTTCTTGTTTACCTTGCAATTCTTCACAAGAAGGTTCGGTATGCCAGTTCTGGAAATAAATCTGAAGGCCCAGATATCTTCACTGGATCTCCTAGCTGCCTCCTGAGTGTACCTACCCATCTTCTCACTGGTATCATCATTGCCCGGTTCCTTCAGCTTTCTTCTCCACATCCAGTCAGTGCCATGTCATAGAAAGAGAGACAGAAAGAAGAAGAAGCAGTAACTGTGAAAGTTACTTTTCCTTCTTGCTCATCCCGGTGCCTCACTCATTGAGATATTCTGCAAATTCTGGGCTAGCAATAGTCCTTTAACCATTTGTGATCACCTGAAGGTGTCATTGCTTGATGTTAACCTTCCCCTAACTAAAGTTCTGAAGAATAAAGAGGACATGTTTTTAAAAAGTGAGATACATCTATACATCTTATATTAGATTTATATCTGCCTGCCTGCCTGCCTGCCTGCCTGCCTGCCTGCCTGCCTGCCTGCCTGCCTGCCTATCTATCTATCTATCTATCTATCTATCTATCTATCTATCTATCTATCTATCTATCTATCTAGTGCTCAAGTGATACGAATGGTTTCCCCCTCATGCTTTGATCTCACAAGGATCCTGTTAGGTTAGGATCAAAGAGAGGTCCTATACAGGCATTTTTAAAATTAATTATCATGAACACAATTAGCCCTGACTCTTCCATCATCACTTTCTCCAGGAAGTAGTCAGGAAGCAGCAAGTCGAAAGAGGAGACTTTCTGCCTCCATGTTGATTCAACAAGTAAGCAAGAACCTGGGAAAACTGATGTTCTTGCTCACACATGGAGTCTACACACGAGGTTTTTCTCCTGTTCAGCCTCATTGTCCTTCTTGGCGAAAATTATGGCTGAGAGGGTGAATTTAGGAAGGTGCTTTGCTTTAACCATGTTTGGGGCCCAGGATTAGACCGTGTCTGAATAGGCCCAGAGTCAACCAGCCCAAGATCCCTCACTTACTTGTTGTTGGAAGGAAAATGGTGGCCATGGCTCAGACTCAATCCCACCCCTCTAGAGTGCAGGGCTTTGGGAGAAGAAGAGTCTGCATTCCTAGTTCTCCAACTCAAGAAGGGGAATCTAGGTCCAGGCATGACCAGGTTGGCTGGTCTGGCCCAGGCTGGCTTGAGTTTGGCTCCCTAAGCTTCTCTTCTTCCAAAAGCTCCAGTATTCATAAGCTGGAGAACCAGCCATTATTAGAGATGGATCTCAATAGGCAGCCAATAACCACAACTCAAAGAGTGGGCACTGTAAGAGTCAACCCCCTTTGTTGTGTCTCATTGCTGTCATGCTGCGCATGGCCTCTTCCTGGTCCAGAGGGATGGAATGGTCACCAGTGGTGGAAGCAAGGAGAGCTTCCTCCCTTGTGGTAGGTGTTTTGTCACTTCTTAAACATCACCCCCAACCACACACAGGCTTCTTGTTGAGAGGCATGCCCACAGCTTCTCTGATGCATTTATAGTGGATATTATGAGCAAGGCTAATTCCGCAAGCATCTGCCGTCAGCGTCCCTCATCTAATTTGATGTTCCCACCAGTCTTCTTGATGTTGGCCTGCTTTCGCAAATTGCTTGAGGGACACAGCCAACCAGTCATGGAGCAGGTACAAAGAAACACCAGCTTTTGCAAAGTGAAACCACAGCTAATCACTCTGTATGTTTGTGTGTGTACCTGTATATACACATGTGAGCATTATGTGGCAGGGAACAAGGCAGGTCTGGGTTATAAAAATAATCCTGAAGACCCCCGAAAGCCAGCATCTTGGCACATATGTTACAAAACAACAGCTACATGTTGAGAGAGAGAGAGAGAAAGACAGAGAGAGAGAAAAAGAGAGAATTCTCTTGATTTTGCTTCCTCCCTTCCTCATCCGTTTTGCTTTCTTCCGCTCCAAAGTGAGAGGAGGGGTAGAAGGAGAAAGGTAACCCGGGCATGTGTAACGGATTCTTGCCATTTGCACAAAGTGACGAGAGAGTGCCGTGACAGACACTTGTGATGGGCTCATGGGTTGAGGCCAGCCAGCCTGTCCACCAGTCTGTGACGGAGCAACTTTTCCAACTGGACAGACGGGGTTCATGGTGCTTTACTCTCCCCTTCAAAGTGACAAAAGGTCATCCCCCCTTACTCCCTGCTTCTAAACTGTCAGTGAAAGGAACTGGAAAATGAGGAGAAGGAGAAAGGTCGGCTCTGGGTTGCTTGCCTCTGTTTGAGGGAATGCAATGGGGATAACGAGTTGCTCTTCTCAGTCTATTGAAGGTTTTTCGGGGGCAGATATTTTGAGAAGTGTTACCAGGTGCCGGGTTTCAACCTGAACATTGCTGCCTCTGGCCTGCATTTCCCATCTAAAAGGAGAATGATTATTACGATTGATTTTTCCTTATTGATATCAGGCAATAGCTAGAGCAGGGGTTCCCAAACTTTTCATGCCACTGGTCAGTCATATGGTTCCTCCCACTGGAAGCACAAGTAAAACATACCCGCCCATGTGCAAAATTCTGCCGTAAATGCACCTGTGGCTGTCGTAAAAGTTTACAGCAGCTGCGGGTGTATTTACGGCAGTGTTTTGCGCATGTGTGGGCACATTTTACTTCACTTCCAGAAGCAGCATGGGCGGCATGGGCTGGATGATTTGGTGCTGTGGGCTGGATCCGGCCCATGGCCTGTAGTTTGGCCACCCTTGAACTAGAGTATCTTTGTCTCTCATTCAAACATTCCCAATGGAAGCATCTTTTAAATGAAATGTATCAAGCTCTTCTCAGCCTATTTGTTTTGTTTGCTTATTCATATATTTCAGTTAAAGCTTCTCTGTGCAGAAAGCCCTTGAGAGCAACATACATTTTAAAAACCCCAACAAAACACATTAAAGCCAAAGAGAAGCCAATGCCGGGACTTACAAGCAGACACACAATGAAATGGGACAATAAAATCAGCATTGGCACTATTTTAAGAACAGAATATATGTACCATGGAGGGCATTTTTGAAACACAGCTAGCTATGTGGAGCCCAAACCAGGGGTCAGAAAATTCAGTTATAGAATCAAATTCCTTCCCTCTTTCCTCCAAACTCTGAATCCAAAGCAAAGAAAGTTGTAACTTTGGGTGATGAGATTCTTTGACAACTTCCGTTTCAACCAGAATATCCATCCCAAAAAACAGAGGCTGACCAAGTTTCTTAACTGTACAGTATTGCTTAAGCCATACTTCACGTAAGATGCATTTGATGCAATGTGTTCTTAATGAAAATCACTCATAATGTTATACAAGTTTACATTGTATTAAATCTCACTATAGTCAACACCCCAGTTAAATGTAAATAATGCTGCTGCAAAACCATTTCAATGTATCTAGTAAAGGTAAAGGTCTCCCTTGTTCGAAAGCCAGTAGTATCCAATTCCATTTACAGTGGAACCTCGGTTAACAAATGGCTCAATTAACATAGAAAATCGCATAACAAAAGGAAATCCATAGAAAATAATGGCTCGGTTTATGGAATTTTTTAAGGAACGGATTAATTATTTTTCAATGCATTCCTATGGGAAACAGCATTTAGGTTACCATATATACTTGAGTATAAGCTGACCCGAATATTTTGACCAAGGAAAACAGATTGACCCGAGTATAAGCCGAGGGTGGGAAATGCAGCAGCTGCTAGTGAGTTTCAATAATCAAAATACATGAAAATATCGTAAGATTAACTAAATTGTTGGCACATCTCAATTTGGCACAGTCTTGGGACATTCATGGTTATTGACCAAGTATAAGCCGCGTCCCCTTTCTGGGGCTAAAACAACTCGTCTTATACTTGAGTGCATATAGTAATGTATACTGCTCAAAAAAATAAAGGGCACACAAAAATAAGGCATCCCACGATCTGAATGACTGAAATACTGTATTCCTATTGTTGTCCACATTCTGTAGTTGTATGTGCTGACAACAAAATCACACAAAACTTAACGATGGGAATCAAATTCATCAACCCATGGAGGTCTGGATTTGGAGTTACACTCACAGTGACAGTGGAAGCAAACACTACAGGCTGATCCAACTGTGATGCAATGTCCTTAAATCAAGTCAAAATGAGGCTCAGTACTGTGTGTGGCCTCCACGTGCCTGTATGACCTCCCTACAATGCCTGGGCATGCTCCTGATGAGGTGGCAGATGATCTCCTGAGGGATCTCCTCCCACACTTGGACTAAAGCAACCCCCAACTCCTGGACAGTCTATGGTGCAATGTGGCATCAGTGGATGGAGTGAGACATGATGTCCCAGATATGCTCAATCAGATTCAGGTATGAGGAACGGGTGGGCCAGTCCATAGAATCAATGCCTTCATCTTGCAGGAACCACTGACACACTCCAGCCACATGAGGTCTAGCATTATCGTGCATTAGGAGGAACCCAGGGCCAACCTCACCAGCATATGGTCTCATAAGGGGTCTAGGGATCTCATCTCGGTACCTAATGGTAGTCAGGCTACTTCCGGCGAGCACATGGAGGGCTGTGTGGCCCTCCAGGGAAATGCCACCCCACACCATTACTGATCCACCACCAAACCAGTCATGCTGGAGGATGTTGCAGGCAGCATAACATTCTCCATGGCATTTCCAGACCCTGACATGTCCGTCACATGTGCTCAGTGTGAACCTGCTTTCATCTGTGAACAGCACAGGGTGCCAGTGGCGAACCTGCCAACCTTGGTGTTCTCTGGCAAATGCCAAACGTCTTGCACCGTGTTGGGCCCTCATACCACCCTCATGGAGTCTGTTCCTGACCGTTTGAGCAGACACATGCACATTGTTGGCCAGCTGGAGGTCATTTTGCAGGTCTCTGGCAGTGCTCCACCTGTTCCCCCTTACACAAAGGCAGAGGTAGCAGTCCTGCTGCTGGATTGTTGCCCTCCTACATGTCTCCTGGTGTACTGGCCTGTCTCCTGGTAGTGCCTCCATGCTCTGGACACAACGCTGGCAGACACAGTAAATCTTCGTGCCACAGCTCGCATTGATGTGTCATCCTGGATGAGCTGCACTACCTGAGCCACTTGTGTGGGTTGTAGGCTCCGTCTTATGCTACTACTAGAGTGAATGCACCGCCAGCGTTCAGCAGTGACCAAACCATCAGCCACAAAGCAAAGGAACTGAGAAGTGGTCTGTGGTCACCTCCTGCTGATCCACACCTTTATTGGGGATGCCTTGCAAGTTGCCTCTGATGTTTACCTGTTGTCTCTTCCATTTGCACAACAGCATGTGGAATTGAATGTCAATCAGTGTTGCTACCATGGTGGACAGTTTGATTTCACAGAAGTGTGATTGACTTGGGGTTGCATTGTGTTGTTTAGGTGTTCCCTTTATTTTTTTGAGCAGCATATTTTGGTTTTCAGTGCATTCCTTTGGGAAATTGCATTCAATGCATTCCTATGGGAAATTCGCTTAAAGTAATTTTCGCTGTAAGAAATGTCCCGGAGAACGGATTAATTACGTTAACCGAGGTTCCACTGTACAGCCAAAGATGCAGCACTGTATGTGTCTGCAGACATTTCCATGGTCATGTGGTAAGCCTGACTGGACACTGGAGCACATGGAATGCTGATACTTTTCCAGCCAAAGCAGTACCTATTTATCTACTTCAATTCAATTCAATTTATTACTGTCAAAGACCAGAACAGAATATAGATAAAACATTTACAACAAAATTGAATATATTGTGGTGGGATTATAAAACAAATTGAAAAATTCTCTAAGTTGTTAATTGTATATAATGTAAAAATCATAATATGATATAAAATATTGAATTGAATTGAATATTTATCTACTTTCAATTTCTTGCTTTTGATGCTAGGTTGACAGGAGTTGGGACAGACAACAGGAGCTCACTCTGTCATGCAGCACTTGGGTCATGAATTATTGACCTGCCACCTTTCTGGTTGTCAAGCTCAGTGTCTTGACCATTAAGTCACCATGGCTCTTAAAGCCCTATTAATGTACCTCTTAGTTAGTTCTGATTTGATGGCACCCAGCACCTAGTCAGAGCATCCCTTCTCAGATCCCAAATTCCACTCCTTCAGCCATTGAGCTGTAAAAGAACTGGAAACCATTCAAATTCTTACTGTGTGTATGCGCAGAATGGACCGATACAAAATAACGTTCTCATTGCCTTTGTACCTCATTTTAAACATGGTTTCTTTCCCCCAAATGATGTAGTGAAGGACTTGATATGTGCTTAAAGCAGTGATGCATTTGCAGTGAGCAGGCTAATCACATGTTTTGAAAAGGTGTTTAACTGAAAATTGATGCAGCTTTTTGTAGTGCCCCCCCCCCACCCCATTGCTTCTAGTGGAAAGAAGGCCAATGTTTTAAAAGATTCAGAATGCCAAATTATTAGAGCAGTCTAATCTCCCTAATTAATCTCTCTGCCTTTGGACCTCTCCTTTAAAGACACAAGGACTAATTCTCTTACCCCGGCATCAGCTTGATAATGAGCAGGGAAGAACAGCCAGGAGCTTGATTGTTCTGGATGAACTATCAAGGGTCTGTGGGGAATATGGGTACCTTGACCCTATTGACCTGGAAAGTGCTGAGTGTGGCAAACAGAAAATCTCTGCAGGCCTCTGTTGTGGGGACGGGGGGGGGCACACCATTCTTCACAAACTACCCTAAAAACCAAGTGTGGTGCCAATGTTACAACTTTCATTCATTATATCAAATATAATGCATGTGTTTCCTTCTTGAAATTGTGCACCCCTTGCAGAAGTTCATTTATAGCCAAGATTCATGTGTTCTCCTCTTTTATTTGTAACAAATGTGTGCACACACCAGAACATCCCAAAGTGGAACAGAGAAAAATAGGCATTTTTTGTGTGTGATTGTAGCAGCTCTACGTTCACAGCAAATGTGACTGTTGCTTATTGTCATCTCCACGATTTATGTTCCTTTCCGACGCGGTTATATGCTGTTCATTCATTTTGGAAGCATCAATCACCGGCTTCTGTAGCAGGTAAAGGAAGACAATCAGAAAAAGCAATACAATGGGATCTTGTCATGAAAAGTCGCTACTTTGTAGAGTTAGGACACTGAGAAAACTAACCAAGAGAATGACCCTCGACACCCTCTGAATGGATATGTGTCTCAAGTCTGCCGGTTCAGATCCAGGAAGAGCTTTCTGGAATGGTGGGATTCAGGCGGTTCATGGCGGTACGCTCAAACTGGTAGTAGAAAATTGTTTAATGTTGATTTCATTTTATTTTCTTAATTAAGGGGTGCTGGGTGGTCAGCTGGGTTGGCTAGCATAACAGATAGGTAAAGGTCAACCTTGCTCAAAAGCCAGTCGTATCCAACTCAAGGGTGCAATGCTCATCTTCATTTACAGCCAAAGAACTGTTTGCTTTTGCAGACATTTCTGTGGCCATGTGGTCATCACATTGCCAACGTGTACAGTAATTACCATACTGAATGGTAATTCAGCCCTCCGTATGGTGTACGGTTACCGTATGGAGAAGTACGGTAATTTTTACGGTAATTTTGGAAAATATAATAAAATGGTTACTTCCAGTTGTTTCCTGAACAAATTTTTTAAAAAAGGTTACTGCCAGTTGTTTCCTGAAAAATACTCAAAGAAAATGTCCACCCAGACTCCGCCCACAACTCCACCCACAACTCCACCCACTGCCCCTACGGTATAAGTACGGTAATTTGGCTCAGCCCGTACGGTAATTTGAGGTTCCCGGGTTGGCATGTAGTAAATTTTTCTGAATCCCACCACTAGCTTTATGGCAAGAACAAATATTCTTGAGGGTATGCAAGAGCAAAATCAAATTTGAAGATGGAGGAAGAAACTCACTGGACAAGAAACAGCATTAAAGGAGGGTATGGCGGAGGAACTCAACCTCCCCTATGTCACTTGGAGGACCCTGAATAGGCTGAGGTTTGGAGTCCATAAATGCAAGACTAACATGCTCAAGTGGGGGCTCCTGGCAGACAGCAACATGTTGTATGAATGTGGAGCGAGCGATATAGAACCTGGCTCATTTGTTGGTCTGCAGATTACTGCCAGAAACATGTATTGATGAGGACTTAAGTTTGGCCAACAGCAAAACAAAGAAAATGGCTTCATTTTGGCACTTCAAAGTTTGATCAGGACACAAAGAATGAAATCATCCCACTTTTATATAAAAAGTGTGTTTCCATCTCAGGTCTCAGTTTGTTCTTCAAATATTAGATTTTTAAAGGATGTCTTTATATGCAAAAGATTTAGCTGGCTAACTCGGTGGTTTAGGTATCTGGCGGCAGAGCCAGAGGTTGGGAGTTTGATTCCACAACTGTGCCTTCCAGGGAGAAGAGCCAACCTGTGTAGCCTTGGGTGAGCTGCAGAATCCCAGGAGCTCCCTCTAGAGCAGGGATTCTCAAGTTGAGGCCCGTGGGTCAGATGCGGCCCACGGTGCCATTTAATGTGGCTCCCCACCATCTCCACCACACCAGGAAGTGCCATGTGGTGTAGGAAGGGCAAAATAGCCATCTGGCCCCCGAAGCTGTCTGAGGGAGCATGACCCACCCCCCACGGCTTAAACAGGTTGAGAACTCCTGCTCTAGAGGAAGGGAAGGGTAAACAACTTCTTGGGTATTCTGTTTCTAGAAAACCCTGAAAGGCTTGCCATAAGACAGAATTGACTTGACAGCACATGGTTATTATTATTATATGCAAAGTTCCCTGATACAGTGGAACCCTGGATAATGACAAAACTTGGTTCCACAAGTTGTGTTGTTATCCGGATTTTGACGTTATGCGATCTCTATGGGAGATGCCCCACATAACGATGGAAAAATGGGCAAAAAAACCTCGTTATCCGGTGCATCACTACCAAATCCCCACATAATGACAATTTTTGGGCATTTCCCCGTCATTATGCGGGGCATCACGTGGTGCATAACAAATGCATCGTTATGCAGTTTTGTCATTATGCAAGCGCGTGTCATCCGGGGCTCCACTGTATAAACATGTTATACATCTTTTTCTAACATGCCCTTGTATGTGTGCAACATTTCCTAAGATACACATTTTTGTACTCAATTATACCTAACACACACATTTTATATGTTTTTCCAATAGATACACATACACATATATAATATATAATTGTATGCAGTTTTTGAAGAAGTTAGCAAGTTTGAGGAAAGGTAGTTGTATTGTGGATGAGTTTGGGAAGCGTTAATTAGGTCAGTTAATTTAAAAATGTAGACCAAATGAAATTCTTCCCCGCTGTTATCTCCACCCAGCCAAGGCCATTAGCATTTTTTAAAAAGTTGCTTCACATTAGATGTGAAGGCATATTTTATCCATAATGTCTATTTTGGCCCTCAGAGATTGAAGTCCTAGAAATAGGAGAATAGCATGAAATCTGTAGAAGTTCAATTTGTACTTCTAGAGAATTATACATTTTCATAAAGATGTCTCCAACAAGCACATACAACCCCCCAGCCCCTGGAGATGCATGCATATACAGGCAAAACAGAAGGAAATTAAGATGGCAGTTAATCTAACATACAGATTTATATGATAAACAGCTCTCTCTCTCTCATATTCCCACACA
The DNA here is from genome assembly GCA_035047305.1 of Bradypodion pumilum. Lineage (NCBI taxonomy): Eukaryota > Metazoa > Chordata > Lepidosauria > Squamata > Chamaeleonidae > Bradypodion > Bradypodion pumilum. The sequence continues at coordinate 8,003,887 of JAWDJD010000010.1, read as the reverse complement.
TTCATACAAGTTCCTTGTAGCCTATTTTCCCTTTTTAAGAGAGAAAACAGTGATTTTTTATTTTAAAAAACATACAATTATTGAGTAGATTTTTATCTCTTATCTCACTTTCTTTTGAAGGCTGGGACTCAGCATGGACTAAATTAACATTAAACAAACAAAGAAGAGCATGATAACGTAAAATGAAACTCTTAAAATAGAATTTGATACTTATGTTCTAGTGAGGGAACTCTGCCACCTAGTGATTAAATTTGGTACTACAAGGCACAGGAGCATTTCCATTGGTTAATCTGCTACCAACTGACTGAAATTGGTACTGCAGACTACGAAGAAGAGATTGAATTTAATATTGCAGACTAGAAACCCAAAGGGGTAAAAGAGGAAGTAAAGAAGATGTAATGAAGAAGACTAGAGAAAGATTAAAATTTAAGAAAAATATCAGTATTAAGTACAATATAATCCCGAGAAGTACATCTATATAAGACTTTGTCATACAGGCCAGCTTTCAAGTACTTAGTTTCATAGTCTTGGAGTGTGGCTGTCATACATACACATGCACACAGAGTGGGAGAGAGAGAGAGAAAGTCCTTTAGTACACATATAAGTTTACCATCTGTATATACAATGCATGTATATGCAGGCTGCCCTGAGTGGTGCTTGCATCAAAATAATGGGGTATAAATGTGAATGAATGAATGAATGAATGAATGAATGAATGAATGAATAAATAAATAAGGCTGTACTAATAATGCCTGACAAAATTGTACAAAATTGTTTATCTCATACCAGATACGCAAGGAAATAAGCAGATAATATGAGTGCCTTGTGTATCTGCTATGAGAGAAACAATTTTGTCAGGCGTTATTAGTAGCTAATTTAAAAAAATATCAACTGACATTTGGCAGCAATAACTTTGTAAACTCCTCTTGCTCAATCCTCCCACCATATAATTGAGACATCATAAATTATTATCCCTTGTGTCTTGCTTCTGTCTTGCTCGAGGCTTGCTAGAAGACTTTTCATCTAGAATTTATTGGTGTTGTGCTCTTTGCTCTTCACTCCATTTCAGATGATTTTTTAAAAAAGAAAATGAGAAAGAAGCCTAGAAACTTCTTGCTTGGTTGCAGAATGTTTAATGCTAAGTCTTGTAGTAATCTTGCTATGCAAGTAAAAAGATTTCACCACCACCAACTTCAAAAGTGGAAAGGACCTGTTGGATCATAAAGTTCACCCTCTGTCATGGAGGCCCAGTGGGGAATCGAACTCCTAACCTCTGCCTAATCCTCTGAGCTATCTAGCCATTCTTTTATTTATATTCCTATAGCCAGTAGTTCAACTTAGGAATGCTGTTTTACCCTCATCGTAGAACCGTGATGGTGAACCTTGGCACGCCAAATGTTCTTGGACTTCAATTCCCAAAAGCCCAAGCACCCTGTGAATCCACACAAATGGGTTTACAGCGATTCATCCAGCCCACGCTACCCTCATCGCTCCAGGAAGCGGAAGTAAAACACGCCCGTACGGCCAGCCAGATTTTCTGCTACCGGTTCTGGCGAACTGGTGCGAACCTGCTGATGCCCATCACTGGATAGAATGGAGTGTAGCATCATTTTATTCATTCATTCATTTATTCAACACATTTATATATCACCCATCTGGGAGAGGGATCCCTACTCTGGGTTGTTTATAACAATAAATCAAAATTGCACATATAATAAAATGATAGCAATAAAATGAATACACTTACTCAAGGCAGCAATGTAATAGAAATAACAATAACATATGCAAATGCACCACATGTAATGTCAGATATATTTGTGTAACTATAACTTTATGAACATGAGTTGGCCCTGTAACTTATTGAGTTCGATTTTAAAATTTGTAATATCAATGCTACTGATTTTTTAAAAAAACTATATTGCATGTCATCTTGGGTCTTAGCCTGGAAGAAAGGTAGAAAATAAGCAAGAAAATAAATAAATAAGTGGTGGAAGCTAGACAATCAGGGATGGTGGCTTTCATAACTCGATTTCACATTCACTGAAGTACTTCCTTCACAGATATGTTGCTTCCATGTGAGGAAAATGATAGAGGGCTTTTCAGAAGTGTGTATCTGCCCATGGAGGCAATTCCTTAATAGGGCTTTCTTCTTCTTTTTCCACCATATCTGATTCCGAATATTGGTGATCATCATGGCAATCAGCCATGAAGACTGTCCTGAGAAAACAATGCAGTGGCCTTACATCTGCCATCTGCATCGCAGCATGACACTCATACTACTGATCCAGTTCTGTGAGTTATTTTCTGGTCCTGAGCCCTTTTGGCACGCAAAGTCCTCATCAGCCCCAGGCCAGTATTGATGAATACTGCAAATCACTTCTTATCCTGATCCCTTTTTGCATTCAAAATCCTCATTAGTTCCAGGACAGTATTGACAAAGCTGCTGCCCTCCATCAAGATGGATTCAAGTGGGATTTAATCCACTTGAGGACTATCAAGCAACTCCTACCAGTGGCCACCCATGGATATGCTAGCTGGACCTGAGAGTTGCAGTCTGTAGCATCTAGAGGAGGTCTAGATGCCCGAAGGAGAAAAAGGCAGGGAGCAACATGAATGAGTTGAGAACTTTTCAGTAATCTGCACATTGGCCACTTTTGAAGCCAACAGTGGAATTAGCTCATGCGAGGCACAGTGGAGATTCGGTAATGTTTTCCCAAAAGCACAAAGAAATTTAATTTTCCTATTAAAACCAGGGCTCTACAGCAGGCAATAATAACAAGCTCCAGATCCTCGTCTGACTTAATGCATACCTACAGCCAGATAACCACCAAGGCTTGGGAGTTTGGGCTATTCTTCATGACAATTCCATCCCTTTTCCAATTAGCAGTACATCACAAGCTTTCTTCTACCCTGCCCCTGTTTTTCAGCAACACAAGTTCTCAGGCTTACTCCCTCCTCCATAGGGAAGAATCATTCAATGAGTATGTGTCAGAAATCACCATCTCCCCCTGCTGTTCTCCACCCAACTTTAGACTCCCATGCCTACGCTGTGTGTGTGCATGCATACATACACTCACACACACTCCTGCACATATATGCATGGGCTTTGTGTCTTCAGACACAGATGCAGTTGTAGCTGAGCTGGATGCAAAGATGTCATGCCTTTTTCTCATTAACTCCCACACTGTCAGCCGTTTCATTACTTCCTCCTTGTTGGACACGACATATCCTTGGATAACAGTTACATTTTTGGCGTGGGGGTGGAGAAGAATATTGATGGTTTATGAGCAACAAATCCTCAGGCGGGAGCTGTGTGGGATATTATTTACGTGACCGGGTCTCACTTTCACCTTCTGGATTTGATAGGCCTTGCGGTTTCGGGACTTGAACGTGGACTTGAAGACAGTGAGTTCAATCCGGTGGCCATCTGGGACTGGGACAGGGACTAAAGTGGTTGGAAAGATCAAATTTCTCTCATAGGAGATTTTGAGATCATTGTAAGGCATGCTTCCCTCTGTCCTGCCCCAAGAGGAGAAAACCTTGGCAAAGCTCAAGAGAATATCTTCTCAATAGCTGCCTTGAAGCTCAGAAACTCTTAGACACACAGAAGTGGGGAAGGTTATTTCCACCTATGATGTCCATAAGGCTTGCTCTGTGAGTTTGGTACAGAGCCAGAGGTTGGGAGTTCGATTTCCCACTGGGTCTGTCAGGAAAAGAGCCAGCCTAGATTGTGTTGGACAGTCTTGTGCCTCAACAAAAGAAGGGAATTGTATCCCACATCCCAGAACTATGTCCCATGAAGAAGGCTGGCATAAATTGGAACCAGCTTGACAGCAGGTAGAGCTCTGGTGGCACAGTGGTTAAACTCATGTACTGCACCCAAAGCTGCTGATGTTGTGTGTTCAATCCTGATGGGACACAAGGTTGACTCAGCCTTCCATTCTTCTGAGGGTGGTAAAATTAGTCCCCAGCTTGTTGGGGGTAAAATATTAATTCTCTTCTGAACCGCCTAGAGAGTGGACTAAATGCTATGGGATGATATATAAGTGTAATTGCTATTGCTAGTTATTATCATTTTTGCTGGCAGATACCTGAATGATCATCCTTAATGAATAATACCCATCTATCCAATCTTAAAATCCAATTCATTTTTGTGAGTTACATTTTTACTAAGCTATTTCCCCCTGACACATTACATTTTGCAGTAACGAGTAGGAATGGAGTAACCTTTTTGTATGTAATAATCATTAACTCCCACACTGTGGTTATAATTCACTGTTTGTTTTTTAGTGGAACAATGTGGGGATAGCTAGTTATTACTCATTATTGGAAGGGAAGGCATTGCATAAACAAAGATTCACAAAGTGCTTCTTTGTACATAAAATGTTCTATAGTAAATAAGGAGTAGGAGGGATGCGAGGCACCAGATATTTTTCCGTGGGTAACAATCGAGGGAATTTTGGGGGTTTGCATTTCCTTTTTGTTGCTCTCCTGATCCCTGACTTTTTTCCATCCCACAAACTCTAGTTTGAAGGAAACCAGTCTGTTTACAGGAAGAGGCTTGAAATAGTTATATCTGAGAGGAAACAGAACAGCAAAAAAAGACAACAATGTTGTGGCACCTTAAAGTCTAACTCTTGTATTTAAATGTGAACTTTCATGGGCCAAGTTTACTTCATCAGACATTGGTCCATAAAAGCTCACATTTAAACACAGGAGTTAGTCTTTAAGTTGCCACACATTTTTTTGGTCTTTTTTGGTGTTCTGTTCTGTTCAGATATGCTTGCACAGACTAACATGGCTACCACTTCAACCATTTGAATTACAGTAGTTAATAACTGACCTTGAGAATGAGAAGTATTGTTGCTGTTTTATGGCATCCAACTTGAGACACTAAGTCAGGGGTGCCCAAACTGCAGCCCGTGGGTCAGATCTGGCCCCTGATGCCAATTCATCTGGCCAATGCTGCCCTCATCACTCTGGGCACGTTTTACTTCCATTTCCGGGAGTGACGAGGGTGGCATGGGCTGGATGAATTGAATCAGGGGCCAGATCTGGCCCATGGACCACAGTTTGGGCACTCCTGGTTTAAGCAGAGAAAATGGCAGCCCAAAATCTATCTCATCCTTTTGCGAAACGCAGATTTCAAGGTACATTTTACTTCTGCTTTTGGTGGGAGGAACCACATGGCTGGCCTACGTGACTAGCCCATGGCCCAAAAAGTTTGGGCACCCCTGCACTAAGTCATCAGAGGGCATTTACACTAGCCCACTGCTAGGCCCTCCCTTCTGCGGTTCTCGAGGGAAAGTTCCAAAGTCAGAGAGACAGTCCCAGCTCCTGCCAACCTAGCAGTTCGAAAGCAAGAAATTGCAAGTAGATAAATAGGGACCACTTCGGTAGGAGAAAAAGATCTTGGGACATGAAAGGAGCTTCATTCGGGCATCATCTGAGCAAACTTTCTTCAGCAGAAATCCTTTCAACTCAGAATAATTTCTGACACAAAATTATTATTATTATTATTACTGGAGAAATTGAAACCATAGAACATGTTCGCTGCATCTGCCCCTTTTTATATAGAGACACCTGGAACAACTTCATATCTCCATTGCCCTGCAAGTATCCTGGCCGGCCAAACAGCACCCACACCCACTGGCTGCTACCTGGTGAAAGCCCCACTTCCACCCACAACACTTCCAGGTTCTGTGCCTGTTGTGTCCAAGCATTATTTCTAATAGCTGCTCAATAGCGTCATAATGTTTCCGCTGGAACCGCGCACCATTTACAAAGGCGCCATTTTCAAATGTCTGTCAAAATAGCTGATTCATCAGTACAAACGTTCCCGCTTCTCCGGAAGCCTGCCGAAATGTATCAACCTGTGTAACTGCCATTCTCATGGTATATAAGTTGGCCACCTTGTACATGTTCCCCAGTCTGGTATTATGAGCTGAATAATAAATCACTGTGTTTGACCCGAACCTGCTGGTCAGAATACTTCTTAAGCGCCGAACTTAACAGTGCCACAGCGTGTAAGATCAGAAAAACAATCCTGGAAGGTCCTTCAGCTAAATAAACCACACAAAGGTCTCCTCCAGAGGTATAGGTCATTGTGTAAGGCTACAGTCAAAGGCTCTTGTGCATGCTGGGAGCTGGAAGTCACAGCCCCAACAAACACAACAGGATTTCTTTATTTGTGGAGGTAGAAGGATGGAAACTGTCTGACATACAAGTTGGTGTAAACTAAATTCTGGTGAATTGTTTAGTTGAAATCATGTTGCTCAATGTAGTAAGTGGTGCCAGAGCAAGTCCAGTGAGACACTAAGGATTTGGCTAGTCAATTCTTCTATCAGCTGCATTGATTTAAATGAGCATACTCCAATTACAACTTACTATGTTAAACTAAGTTGACATTGGTTCCTCTGCACTTCTGTATCGTGGACAATTTTTGAATACATTAAATCATAAATAAATACATTACAGAATGGTATGGGCATGAAGGAGAATTGTCTCTGTTACCGCTTGAGATTCCACAGGCAGTAGCCAAATGATTCACTGTGACAATGATGCTACAACCAAACGGCACACAGCAGTGACAACTACCTGTACAACAAAATCGTGCTCCAAAGGAAGAAAACAATATTTTCCGAGGGGCATATGAATATTGCATTTTTGTGCTGGAAAAATACAATGTCCTAGAAAAGTTGAAATAAGTGTGAACACCTGAGCAACTGGTGAATAATAAGTACTTTTTACTTACTGTTCATGATAAACTAGCTGTCCATGATAATATTATTTTTGTATTTGCTAATATTTATAATGTATTTAATTTGTTTAAATTTTTATTGTAAGCATTTTTAAATATGTTGTATGCTGCCCAGAGTGGGAAAATATCCTAGATGGGCAGGACATAAATATCAGCAATCAAGCAAGCAAACAAATAATACACATAGTGGCCCTAATTCATTGACTGAATGTCATTGACTTTGGTTTTGTCCAATGTCCCATTTCTTTCAAGAAGCATCTACCAATGAACTATTTTGTGTTTTCCAGCAACAAATGTTCATGCCCCTTAAATTTTGGCACCTGGGTAAAAGCCCTGGCCACCCCACCCTAGTTATAGGTTCTGCAGCTCGGATGTATTGTTTAAGAACTTGGTCATTGTCTGGAACCATCTTAGCTGATTGTTTCCAAGTTGTGCAGCTGTAGAGTGATGTCACTGTTTTACTTCTTGTGAACTGAAGAGGCAGAAGGGACTTTCCTTTAGGAATGCATAGAAGATGGACCGTAGGAGTACAGGAAACTTAAGGCTGGATTAGAGCTCTGTTTAATTGGTAGAAGAGTATTTCTGGTTATGGGATTGCAGTGGTTTAGTGGTTAAGACACCGAACCTGATGACTGGAAGGTCAGCAGTTTAGTAGTTTGAGACCCAAGTGCTGAGCAATGGAGTGAGCTCCCTTCTCTGCTCTAACTCCTGCCAACCTAGCAGTTTGAAAGCAAGAAATTGCAAGTAGATAAACAGGTACCATTTCAGTGGGAAACGTCTGCAGATGCAGACAGTGCTGACCCTTTGGCTATAAATCAAGATGAGCACTGAACCCTAGAATCAGATATGACTGGCTTTTGAGCAAGGTCAGCCTTTACCTATTTCTGTCTACCAGATCAAAAACAAACAACCAGATACCTAAATCACTGAGTGATCCAGCCAAACTGGTGAAACTACTCCTTAAATATCTCACCTTGGAAGTCCTCTTAGAGTCTCTATAAGTTTGTTCCAAATTGGGTGACACAGAATATGTAAACAAGAAATCAGATCTGATCAACTTCAGAAGTTTCATCTACCCAAGTCTACTCAAGTCTGTACCCCGCCATCCACTGTCCTTCCAAATCACGAGGTAAGGGCATAGTAAGAAAAGCCCAGCTTTGACTTTAAAAAACAAGTTATGCACAGAACACATGTGTTGGATCGGGGTCCAATGTGGGCCGGAGGGTCCCGGAGGAGACTGGTCAAGCAAGACACGTGAGGCAAGATGGAGCGAAGACCAGTGTTTAATGAAGACAATTCAGAAGCTTATATCCTTGCCTAATCTGGCTGCGTGCATATGTTGCGCGTAGCGATACAGAGGAAGCCCTGAGTCTGCACATCATGTTTACACAAGTTAATTGGGAAAGTCTTCACCGGGGGAAGTTTCTTATCTAACTTAATTAACTACTGGGGACATGCATTGTTCCTCGTTATCGGGAGAAAACAAGTGGCCAAAGTTGACTCTAGACTTTAGGGCTTCTGCGGATGCAAGATTACCCATTACATGCCTATCGAGTTAACCATCGGTGCTCTTTAGCTTTCCATTGTCCTAGCTGCCTGTCAGGTCAGCAATAGGTGAATCAAGCTATATCAAATATTCCGCTCCCCAATTTCTGTCCCCTCGAAACCTTACAGCTCGAAGGAGTGATCTCCCAAACTGGGGTTCTGTCAGGGACAGTATGCCAATTGTGTGCGCGGATCCCACACACATACCTTGGCTAGTTAGGTTAGTTTGGCTTCTGCACTTCTGGAAAATATAAAAAATAATGCAGTTCTTTAAATTAAGGTGTCCACTCTATTTAAGGCTAGTTTACAATCAAAATGTGTATTTTTTTTAAAAATGAACCAGGGATTCTCAACCTACAGCCTGTGGGCTAGATTCGGTCCATGGCTCCATTCCATGTGGCCCCCCATCGCTTCCACCACACCAGGAAGTGCCATGTGTTGGAGGAAGGGCAAAATGGCCGTTTGGCCCCCAAAGCTCTCTGAGGGAGAATGACTCAGCCCCTGGCTTTAAAAGGTTGAGAACTCCTGAGTTAAACCGTTGATACTGCTGCACCACCAAATTTTCCAGCAAGAGACGTAGGTGGAGCATATGCATCCTGTATGCACCACAACAGTCCGAATGCACCACAACAGTCCAGTTCAATTGACAAACCAAGTACAGTACCCTGTAAAAAAGCAACCTGGCTTGATTATCATGGTTAGTCAGAGATCTGAACCCAAGCTGAAGGCCTATGAAAAATACTGCAGCATCATAAGCGCTTCAGCCCTTAAGGGATTGCAGTTCTCAGGAGTGTGTAGTTTGTGTTGCTTTATCGGTGTGACTGCTTGTAACAAGGGTATTATGGCTGTGTGTTCAAGGCAAGTAATGCAAGAAGCCATGTGTCAGCACTGGGTTTAATGTTGCTTAGCAGAATCTGTTACAGTAAATCTTTATAGACTGTGGAAGTACACTGCATTCCAGCAAAGTTAAACCAAAGAAAACATTGCTCTTATGGGAAATTAAATTCCATTTCGTAAGGCACAACTATGATTAATTCAGAAACAATGGAAACAGAGTGAATGTGTTGACTGCATCTTAGAAATAGTTTGGTGGCTAGGAAAAAGGGAATAAACAATCAAATAGAGGGAAATGACATGTTTTCAGTCACTGATAATGTCGGAATTTTGTGACACGTACACTCTGAAGAACAGTGGTACCTCGCTTAACGAGCATAATGCGTTCCACAGGATTGCTCTTTAAGCGAGTTTGCTCTTTAAGTGAAACACCATTGTAAGTGACCAATTGTGACTTCTGGCGGAGGGGAGGGATTGCAAACTGCAATTTAGTTGTTAAGCAAGTTTTTGGTTGGTTTTAGTTGTTAAGCGAGGCGACCATTCAGAGAAATGTCTGCTCTTTAAGCGAGCTAGTCTCTAAGCGAGGCGCTCTTTATGTGAAGTTTTACTGTATTGATAGTTGATATATAAATGTACAGACTCTGATATTTTAAGCTTTCCCCTCATTCAGTTAAGTTTATAGTCCTCATGGAGGCAGGAAATAAATCCTTCAAATTTGCTTGCAATTAGTGTGTTCTAGACAGTGCTGGCTCTTCGGCTATGAAACAGAGATGAGCACTGAACCCTAGAGTCGGATACAACTGGCTTTCAAGCAAGGGTGACCTTTACCTTTACCGGTAAGTTTCACCTCCTTAGAGAAGGGCTTTGGAACTATAATATTTATAAGCACCTTTGGCTTTTCCAGCCTTTGCTGAGTTTTTGTGACTTGTACAATACTTACTGGGAACCATAGTTACTGCATGCTGCTCATTAGGTTTTACAAGAGGGTGCCTTTCAAAGAACTACAATTCCTTCTGATTCCATGGTGGGATGGGGCCTTTTATGTCTTAATGCTAATTAACCTGTGAACTGCCCAGAGAGTGCACAAATCACTTTCTGGTCCTGAGCCCTTTTGGCACACAAAGTCCTCCTCAGCCCCAGGCCAGGACTGATGAAGCTGCTGGCCTCCATCAAGATGGATTTAATCCACTTGGGGACCATCATCCTTCCTTGTGGACTTTGGGACCCAAGGCCGTTAGTCCTCAGGGTTGTCGGGTTAGTTAACCACCGCCTGACACTTGGCGTTGAGTCACTGGCAGTGTGGTCTACTCTATGTCCATAGTAGGATAACCTGGCCAGACAGTCAAAAAATTGGTGAAGGAAGAACAAGAAAAACGAAGTAAGCATCCCCCACACAAAATAAAAGAAATAGGAATATGTTTGAAATGCACTTCTTTAATTCCATGTGGTTGTGTCTGGGGTGCAGCCTATGCAAAGGGATGAATGTTTATTTTATGTTATGCCTACCCACTTTCTTTGATGGCCTACCCAGGCCATCTTTGATGGCCTACTCAGGTGGCTCACAAAACATTCATATTTTATGTACAAAAAAGGCTTACATGTCAAAGGCAACGGCCTGAGGGAAGAGATTCCTTTATTCTCTCCTTGTGCTTTCCAGGTTCTCCTTTTCCATCTTAACAACTGAGCTGTGGTGTGTGAGAGTGTAGCAGTGAGCATGGATGTATAATATGTGTGAGCGGTGCTGAGATTGCAGCATTATCTTGTTTAGTCTTCTCAACACGAAGGTTGACATGGATGGCGAGCACGCAAAAGCCTTTTGGCCCGGAGCCTCAGCCCGGCCACATGGTTTCATAATGTTCATTTCAACGTTAAATGATTTTTAATATTCCACATATGGTTTCATGGTTTCAAGCCTCCTCACTGGGAAAGAACAAGAACTGTGGTATTATGATGAATAGTGGACTCTGTCCAGGAACACCCACTTGCTTCTCTCCATATCAAACATGTGGAGCTCCCATTAAATTTGGAAGTCTCTCAGGAGGAGTTGACTTGTCCTATCTAATCCAGGCCCATTTTGTTCTTTCGACCTGGATTGAGTAGGATGCATTGTTCCCATACATTCTTCTTTTAATTAAATGCAGTGGATATGTCATGTCAGTGAAATATTCCAGGTCTGTTTTTACATCTGTAGCCATGTTTCCTCCTTTCCTTCCATTTGGCTTCTTGGAAGGGAACGTTCATCATTAAACACAGCCTTGGATAAGATGATTGGCTCAGCATCTGCTGCCAAAACAGCTCAAATAATAATGATTATATATATATATATATATATATATATATATATATATATATATATATATATATATATATATATATATATATATATATATATATATATATATATATATATATATATATATATATATATATATATATATATATATATATATATATATATATATATATATATATATATATCAAAACTTAATGTTAGGGATTTGGGATTTATGTGTATGTGTGTTGGTTATTTAGGTTCCCAGAGAACAAGATGTTTAGGATTATGTTGCCTGTACTGCAGAATGGTGCGATTCCTCAGGAACTGTTAATTGCGATCTCTCTCAAATGCACTGAGCTCTTCCTGTCTGCAAGAGTGCTTGTGAGTAAACATGCTACTGGCAACTGCATGCTTAACCCTTCCTTTTCTTACCAGTTCATTTATGTCAGCCAGATATGGTTATTCTTTGAGTAGCCAAAGGCCATTTTCCAGACCCATCGATGACTGGAGCATCCTCTGCTGTTGGAAACAGAAGTGACTTCTTTTTTTTAAAGAAAAAAGGACCGTAAAGTGAAAACAAGATATGGGGGAGGATGCATCTTGTTTCATAGAAGAACTGATGAGATCCGTGCTCTGTTTTTATAAAATGTAGTGATATTGAAGAGAAAAAGTTATTTGAATCATCCCGATTCCACCACTAAATAATTATTGACTTGGTTAGAGTCTGTTAAATCCTGCATGCTACGGTGGCTGGAAGCTTGACAAGTCATCACTTTGAGACCCAAGTGCTCAATGACAGAGTGAGCTCCAGTCATCTCTCCCAGCTCCTGCCAATCTAGCATTTTGAAAGCAAGAAATTGCAAGTAGATAAATAGGTACCATTTCAGAGGGAAAGGTAACAGCATTCTGTGCACTCTGGTATCCAGTCATGCCTGCCATATGGCCATGGAAATATTTGCAGGCCCCAGAATATGAGAACCATCCCCAAGAGTCAGACATGACGGGCTTTCATGACTAGCTTTCATCACTAGACACTGGAGTGTACAGAATGCTGTTTAGCTTTCCCACCAAAGTGTTCTCTATTTACCTACTTGCAATTTTTGCTTTCAAACTGCTAGGTTGGCCAGAGCTGGGACAGAGAGGGGAGCTCACTCTGTCATTCAGCACTCGGGTCTTGAACTGCTGACATGCTGATCTTCCAAGTGATCAAGTTCAGTGTCTTAGCCACTAAGCTGCCACACCCCAAAGCAACATAGAGTGTTGTTAATTCTGATTTTAAAAGGTGATAACATTAATTCTGAATATACACCAACTCTTGATCTCATTAAATTTAATGGAAGTGTGTGTGTGTGTGTGTGTGTGTGTGTGTGTGTGTGTGTGCGTGTGCGTGTGCGTGCATGCATGCGTGCATGACATGATGACTTGATTCTGTGAATTGTTAAAACTCTTTTGGCTGAGTGACAAATCAATGATAATAAATACCGTGGTCAAAAATTCAGTTTACTACAATATAGATTTTGCTGGGTTTTAGGGACAGAGTGAAGAAGATTGAAAGGAGAGAGTTTTCATGGCTTCAAATATCGATCATTTCCAATATGATATATACGTTTGATAATTATCTTTAAGAACAATTGTGTTTTGGAACTATCACAATAAACCGAATGGTATCACACTGGATGCCTTTGCTAAACTTTTCGACTTTTAGATTAGAAGCAGTGTCGATGGTAGAACTGCAATGCTCATTTGTCCTTATTTTTAAGTTGTGAAACAAACAAATTGGCGACCAAACCAAATGGCAGCAAAGAATACTTCCCTTAAGTATAGGGTTGGCAAATTATTTTGTTCTGAAACCTGATCTCTCCCCGTTTATTTTTGTTCATGCCTCTGTTGGATTATTATTTTTAAAAATGTCGGATTACAGCAGACAATTCACAAGAGGTTAAAGCCACAGCCTTATTATAAGGGATACTACAAGTAAACATTATTAATTATAAAAATTGCTTAATTTAAGAGGGGTGTTTTCCCACACCTGCCTCTTTCTAATTAGCAAGTCGTCCGCACACTTCAGTTGGTTGAACTCTTTAGTATTTATTCAAGCATACTTGACATTAACATACTGTTTGATGTTTGATAGCTTGAGTTTTTAATTTAACCACACAACAACAAATGGTATTTATGAAATATCAGTGAGCTGGAAAAGTAGCTTGTGTTTCATTTATGTATGCTGTAGTGAGCTGGGAGCAGTTTTCTTCCCCCAGGCTTAGTGGAGAAGAAACATAAGATGTGACATCTTTCTCCCTGACAAGGAAGGTATATCAGGAGCTTGAACGAGATGTGAAATTTGTCGTGGAGGGCGTCATAGGCTTTGGGGGAGGGGAGGATTGTCAGGGTGGGAATTAGACAGGTTGACATAAAGAGGAACTACAAATCCAGAATTCAATCTCTTTTGTCCATTCTCATGCACCAATCCCACTAAAATTAAAGGGCACCCCCCCAAAAAAAAATGCTTTGGGATTTTTGGACAAAATTTGTATTTGATGGTTTCACTAGAATAGAGATTCTCAACATGCGGTGCATGGAGACATTTCATGTGGCCTCCCACCACCTCCACCACACCATGTAGTGGAGGAAGGGCAAAATGGCTGTCCGGCCCCCAAAGCTGTCTGAGGGAGCATAACCCGGCCCCTGGCTTTAAAGCAATTTCTTGCTTTCGAACTGCTAGGTTGGCAGGAGCTGGGACAGAGACAGGCGCTCATTCTATCATGCAGTACTTGGGTCTTGAACTGCCAACTTGCCGACCTTCCAGCTGACAAGGCAATCTTCTTAACCACTGAGCCACCACAGTATACAAAAATATTTCAGTAACAGTTACCATAAGGCAAATTTTAAAAACTGAATTTATTCTATTCCTTTTAACTTTGAATGGATATGTTTTTAAAATAATATCTTGCAACTATATTCTAAGCATTTAAATTTTAAAACTTTTAGCCGGATAGATTTTTTAAAGAATGTATTTTAACTACATTCTAAGCATTTAAATTGCAAAACTTTTACCTCTCGTCTTACCGTAGACCAGAATAAAGTGATTGATTGATACAAAAATAGCAAAATTGATATGTATGGTACAATTGCTTTTTCATCTGACAGATAATAACATAAACGGTTCAGAAAACCACATTGGGTTATAGCTTTGAAAAAGGAGGAACATGTTTGTCATTTAAAAATTCCTTCCTGCACACTGTAGAGCAAAATGTTCATTTATTTCAACTCGATTTCTTTTCATTTCACAGCTTCTGTCACTTCCTTTTATTTCCTCAGCAAGGACAGTGGCAATCCATAAGGTCTCAGGGAATGCTTGACGTATAGGAACTCAAGTTGAAAAGCACCTTTGGGGAAAAGTTTCTTCGGATGCTTTCTAAGAAAAAAGCAGAGAACTTAACAAGACATGGGAAAATAAGGGGGAAATGTTGCTTATCAAGTTTTCAGGGGAGAGAGAAAGTGAAACAATCCATCTGCAGTCCCCCAAGTGTGAGCCAGAAAAGCAATTTGATAAACCACCATTGCATCTCATATTTTTCAAGCGTTTTGACATTTGTTCAAATGTTTTTAAAGGCATCCAGGGTGTGATTGAGACAAGAGGGTTCCCTCCTTGTCTGCAACTTTTATGACGTAAATTCATACTCCTAAGTAGTCTTTTGTCTCTGCAATGAAAACTTTTGCATCCACAATTTTTCTCCGTAATGAAAACTTTTGCATCCAAAATTTCTATAATTTCAAACCCATATTTTCCCCCTTGGATTCTACACACATACCAGCTGCTTTTTATTTCTAATGAGAGACTGTTACTGGAAAAAAGAGCACTCCCTTTACATACAGAAAGTTATGGGCTGAATTCCTCTTTCTCCAGGTAAAGCTGAAGAACAACTTCTCTCTGTAAAACCGGAGAGCTGCTCCTAGAACAGACAATATAAGGTTCACTGGTACCTCGCTTAAAGAGCATAATGCGTTCCACGGGATTGCTCTTTAAGCGAGTTTGCTCTTTAAGCGAAACACCATTGTAAGTGACCAATTGTGACTTCTGGTGGGGGGGGGGGGTTCGAACCCCAATTTAGTTGTTAAAAGAATTTTTGGTTGGCTTTAGTTGTTAAGTGAGCCGACCATTCAGAGAAAATTCTGCTCTTTAAGCGAGTTACTCTCTAAGTGAGGTGTTCTTTATGTGAGGTTTTACTGTATACTATTCCACTCCAAAGCACCATAAGGATTTTTCGCACATTGTTTGGCATTTGTAACTGCAGAATACAATTGGTTTCAGCTCATCTTGTAACTATTAATAGAAATTACTGCAATGTAATCTAGAAAGACTTGGTTACAACTTCCGTCTGAACTCTGAAGTTAACCTGTGTTTCTGGTGAGAAATTAAAATGGTGGCTCTCGGACCCAATATCATCATCAACTATCAAAAGTTAGTGTTGGGAAGTGGTTGGAGCAGAGCTGCGCTCCTGGGAGGGCCACTTTTTCATCTATATATAAAAAAACTGATGTGTGCGTCTGTATGTCCCGAATGCATTTCCACAACCCTTGACTGAGCCCCCTGAAAGTTGGTGCATGCCTACTTTTGGCATCACAGATTGCATAGCCGGAGTCTGGGGGCGGCAGGGGGGGTCTGTGCCCAACAAACCCACAAAATCCGAGAATCCTACATACCACAGGAACCACTGCTTCAGCCAATCTGTAAGGCCTGCACGGATGTGGGCATGTATGAATAATGGCCGCGCGCAGAAGGCAGGGGAAAGCGGTTGTTGGCCATGCACACGCCCGGCTGCCCCCAACCCCACGGAACAACGAAAGGGCCTCACAGGCGGAGCGAGGGAGACGGATGAACTGGTAGCGGGCATGCAACCAGGGCAGTGTGGTCGGAGGCCGACGGGGGGTGCGGCCAACGAAAGGCCGCAGGAAGCACCAGACAAGACCACGGACTGGGGCCAGGAGGCCTTGCTGGGGCACCATTGCTGCATTGAGCTTTATAGTGTAATAGCATGGGTGCCCGGAGGACAGGGGAGACACCCAGGCTAGGTAAGATGGCCATCGGCCACGAATCCCACAGGTGCCAGGATGCCATTGCTCGGGCAGAGCCAGGCACCCATGCTAGTCTCCACTAATCTATGAAAGTCACCAGGTGATTTAGCGCTAGTCTCTCTCAATCTGACCAGCCTCTCTGGCTCCTGGCCAGCATAAAGAAGGGAGAAGGAGAGCTATACACATTTCCTTGAGCTCACTGAGGTGAGATATGGGTGCAAATGATAGAAACAAAACCTGGATGGCTAGCTCAGTGGTTTAACAGGAAAGAGACAAAAATAAAAGTAAAATACCAAAACAACAACAACAAAAAGATAAAGATGATAAAAGACTAACCTTAAAGACTTACTGGTATATTTTAGTGTGAGCTTTTGTGGATCAAGTCTACTTCCTTTGTTATTGTTGTGGCCCAGCCCGCACAGGAGAGCAGACTGGCTGGCAGCCACTGCACAAGGAATAAGGACAAGAGGCAGAGTCTTACTATAGTCTGAAGGATAAGGCAGAGTTGTTAGTCAGAAAGAGCCGAGTTCAGAAGCCGGTCGTTGGAGAACTGAGACAGAAGATTGATCCAGAAGAGTAGTTGAGTTTCCAGGCAGTGGGTCCAAGGTCCAGGGTCAGTAATCAGGCAAGAGGTACAGGTCAGAGTGGCATGGAGTTGGCACGAACACAGATTGTTCCAACAAGGCTTGTGTTAGTATGCATGTCTGCTTAAGAGAATTCAGGCTCAGGGCTCATAGCTAGGAGTGGTCTTTGCAAATGAGCCCTTGCCTTTCTCCTTCACAAGTGTAGCTGATTCAGCAGCTGCATCCTGCATCTTTCTGATGTGCTCGGCTCTGTCTGCTCTTTACTGACAGTAGGAGCCTCAGCATTTGCTGGCTGTGCTCCTGTCAAGTCTTGATCAACAGGAGGCAGTTCCATGCTGACAGCGGGCTGAGATACAGGCAGCAAGTCTTCCTCATCGGACCTGGGTTTCAGAGGCAGAAAATCTTCCTCATCGGATCGGGCTTCCAGGAGCAGGAAGTCTTCCTCATCAGATCTGGGGCAGAAAGTCTTCCTCATCGAACCCAGGCTCCAGGGCCATAACAGTTATGCAAAGCTTGACACCTACATCTATCTCCAGAACTGACTGCTAAGAGAATCCCAAGGGATTTGATTAGGTTTCTTAGGAGTTTCAAGAGGTCACATCAAGGAGTTTGCCACCAACTACTTCATGGAGGTTCTTCTTTTCCTTCTAGAAGCCATTAGCATCACTCAAATGGACAGCAATATCTGTCATTGTTATAGCATGGAAACATTTCTCTTTTGGACAACAGATCTCATTATTCCCAGCCAGTGAGATCACAAAAGGTAGTCCAATCCCTAGACATGGTGACATAAAGATTGTGGTTCACAACAGAAACTCACTGGGCTGAATTTCTGTTCAGTGAAACTGGCTTGCCTCCAATAAGACACCAGCAGACATCTGATTCTGATTTTGGCCTTTGAGTCAATAAGGCATGAATCTTGTAAATTGTGGGTTTTTTGAGGTGGTTTTCAGAGAAAGAAAATAACACCATGGAGCTATTGTTCTGGTTTGCTATCTATCATTACTCATGTTCTTCTGTCGATGCCATTTATATTTTGGCAGAGAGGAACAGAGAGGCATTTAAAAAGAGATTGATAGAAAGAAATGATTCAGATTCGCATGAAATGCTTCAGAGTAATCTCCTTCTAAAAGGCATACATGCCATGCAGAAAGATGAAGAACATCTTCCAGTCCAAGACTGCTTTCCAAAGGCAGACAAAGGCAGCAAGGAAAAATATGTGACAAAAAATAAAATAAAGTTGTGTCAAAGCACTGACAGACTTTACTTTCTTGAGATTTAAGATCACTGCAGATAATGCCTCCAGCCATGAAATAAAAAAGATGCTTACTCCATGGGGAGGCAAGCAATGGCCAATCTACGCAACATAATGCATTTCACAGGATTTCTCTTTAATCGAGTTTGCTCTTTAAGTGAAACACTATGGCAAGTGACCAGTTGTGACTTCTGGTGGGGGGATTGTGAACCCCAATTTAGTTGTTAAGCGAGTTTTGGTTGGTTTTTTGTTGTTAAGTGAGGTAACCATTTAGAGAAAATTCTGCTCTTTAAGCGAGTTACTCTCTAAGCGAGGCACTCTTTATGCGAGGTTTTACTGTAGATAAATAGGTACAGCTTTGATGGGAAAGGTAATAATGTGCATCTGCAAACAACGCTGGCTCTTTGGCTATAAACAGAGATAAGCACTGAACCCTAGGGTTAGATACAACTGGCTTTCGAGCAAGGGTGACCTTTACCTTTACCTATGTGTATCATAAGAATGCTCAACACAACTAGATCATAAAATCTTACAAGAAGAGATGTTTCCTTTTGCTACTCTAAAATGTTACATCATTTCTTTGTGAGGTAGGAACAAGATAGGGTGCTCTTATATTTTAGGACAGCTTGGTGAGGGACCACTTGGACATTGTGGGATGAAATTTCCTCTTTAACACTGAATGAAGAAGGGGGATGCTGGAATTTGTACCCAGTGGACCAGAGCTAAGGCCAGGGGTAACTGAGGGAGATAGAGTGAAAGTTAGAATACAGTACAGGTCAGAGAACATGGGTTAAACATGAATATTGATTTTTGGGCTTTCCCCAGCCTAATGCTAGGAGGCTTTGGAACAGATTCCCAAGGAGGATTGTGTATAGAAAGCACAGCATCACAGTGAAAGTAGACATGACAGTGGCAAATCAGTGACTAGAATAGCTAAATCCCTATGAAATGAGGAGGTTTGCAGCATAAATGGGTGAAAAAAGAGGTATGAGCTCCTTATGTATTCCCCCATTCCAGGGGAAAAATTGTAGTGCTGCGTTGTAAGAGAGAACTAGCGTAGAACTCAAGATCCCAGAGGAATTGTTCTGTGTTGTCAAGTTGCTTCTGATTTCTAGTGAATTAATAACCTCTAAAAGGTCCTATATTTAACAGCAACAGTCGGGGCTAGCAGATTTGAGGCTGGAGTGTCTTTTATTGGGTCAACCCATCTCATATTCAGTCTTTCCCTTTTTCTACTGCCTTCTGCATCTCCTAGCAGAATTGCCTCTTCTCTTTTGGTGTTATGCCCAAGGTAACGCAGCTTCTGTTTAGTCTTGCTTTGATCTTGCATTCATTTGTTTGCCTTTCTGTGGTAGCCATACACCTTTTTTTTTTACAACTCACATTTTGAACTGATAAAATATTTTTCTGGTTTTATGGAAGAGACAACAGACTGTATCCTACTTCTATTACCAAACAGAGAAGAACAAATGAATTAGGTGCTAAATCGTAATTTGATACTTATATAAATCTGACCCTGGCTTTCTAAGTTCCTTACTAAGCGGTTTCAGGCAAATTCATGCCTAATTGTAAAATTAAGGCAAGCTATGAGAAACCTGGGGAACATAGTTAAAAGTGGAGACATCACCTTGCAAACAAAAATCCGCATAGTCAAAGCAATGGCATTCCCGGTGGTAATGTACGGTTGTAAGAGCTGGGTCATAAGAAAAGCTTAAGCGCAGAAGAATTAGATGCCTTTGAAATGTGGTGTTGGATGAGAGTTTTGAGTACTCTGGACAGCGAGAACAAATAGGACAATCTTAGAGAAAAATCAACCCTGACTGTTCCTTAGAAGGTCAAATAGTAAAGATGAAGCTAAAGTACTTTGGACATCAAATGTTAAGAGAGGATTAACTTGAGAAAGCCTTGATGCTGGGAAAGGTTGAGGGCAAAAGAAGCCAGGGAAGCCATCAGGGCAGTACTACCAGTAATGCCGTATAAGGCCAAGAGCTGACAGGGGCCCTGCCGCCGCCGGCCATAACTATGTGTGTGTGTGGGGGGGGGGGGGGGGAGGGAGAAATCGGATTGCTCAGTGTGGGGCCCAGAAATTTCTGGAAGTGGCCCTGAAGGGGGCAGCCAAAAACGAGATGGCTAGATGGTATTGTAGATGCAGCGGGCACAGAGCTGGGCAGGCTGAGGAGGATGGTGGAGGATAGGGGTGCCTGGCGGGCAATGGCCTATTGAGTTGCAAAGGGTTGGAATCAACTGTGTGACTGAACAACAAGAACAACAAAATAAATCTGACCCAGGCTTTCTAAGTTCCTTACTCGGTGATTTCAAGCAAATTCATGTCTAATTGTAATGCATTCCTAGGGGTGACAGAAGCCACTCTTTTCCCTATATAAGGGGTGCCTTTTCAGACCCCAAATTGGTTCTCTAACCCGGGGCTACCAGGCTCTTGTTAGCTGAACTAAAATCCCTAAGGGAAACAACGACCCATGGCAGGATGGATGTGCCCATCAGGGCAAGGAATGGACTGGACTAGATTGGATTCTATCTTGAAGAGTATTCCCTGCCCAACAATCTCTTGGAATTCTGAGACTTCTGTCTCTATGAACTCTTTTCTTTTCACAGGTATTATGTTATGTTTTGCTTCTATGAAATTGCATCTTGGAAAATAAAGCTCTATGTGAGTTTTTACTATCTACTGAGTTGGAGTCTACTTATCAGGCATATACAGGCACTACTGCTCTCTACTTTACACGCTACCAACTAAATAACTGCATACTCCCTGTGTCGGACAGGTGGGAGAATGGGGACCCGGGTTTTGGACAGAGAAGTGACAAAAGACTGTTGAGGGAGTTTGCAGAGTAAAGGAAAATCTAACAGCCTGCTGATCGTTTCCCCCTTGTTTCTCACTTTTTATTTATTTATTTATCTATTTTGTATAGCCGCCCCAATTGACATGCGACTCTGGGCGGTGTACATAAAATCCCCAGTGTTTAAACTATAGAAACCCTTAAAATTCCTAAAAACACTGAAAAACTACCTCCCACCCACACCAATTAAAAATCTAGTTAAAAACTTTTAAAAACATGAGTGATCCTGCTCTAAATGAGCCAGTTTGTGTGTGTGTGTGTGTGTGTGTGTGTGTGTGTGTGTGTGTGTGTGTGTGTGTGTGTGTGTGTGTGTGAGGGGGGTGTTGCTCCCTCTCCACACCTGCCCTGCCACCCAGGTTTTCAGCTCTTTCCTGAAGGGCAGCAGCTCTGTCTGGAGACGCAGTTCAACTGGCAGGAGGTTCCATAGGGCCGGAGCGGATACCGAAAAGGCTCTTCTTCTAGTGCAATAGAGGCGAGCCTCTCTAGCAGTTGATATTTTTAAATAGCCCCTTTGGTCTGCTCTAGTGGGATGGGTAGATATCCTTTTGGTAATGCGGTCTCTTAAATATCCTGGCCCACTACCATGTAGGGCTTTAAAGGTAATTACTAGCACCTTGATTTGCACCCGGAGGCACACTGGCAACCAATGCATCTCCCATAGCAGGGTGAGGCACAGGCATAACGCCCGTACTCCATCACTTTTCCAAGATCAGTTCTACCCTAAATTCAGCGATGGTTGTAGTAGTGTTCAGAAGTTTTCATGAAAAGTGATACATAACTCTGTATTTAGTTTTTCCCCCCAGATACATCAATTTTTTGCTGAATATGTACACTTTTGCCAGAACATTTCCTAATATAATTTATTTTAAATTTTATTTCACTAATGTCTTCACTGATGTTTGCACTTTTCCTAATAATTGATATTGAATACAGTCAATTCACTGAGGGAACTTATGAGATACAGTGGAACCGTGGTTAGTGTAATTAATGCATTCTCCGGGATGTTTCTTACACCGAAAATTACTTTATCCAAATTTCCCATAGGAATGCATTGAAAACCAAAATACTTTAACCAAAATGTGGTTTCCCATAGGAATGCATTGAAAACTATTTAATCCATTCTGGGGGGAAATCCGTAAACTGAGCCACTATTTTCTATGGATTTTGTTATGCAATTTTTATGTTAACCAAGCTATTTGTTAACCAAGGTTCCACTGTACTTTGCCAGAAATTTTCAACAAAGCCAGGGATTCAGCATTCACATGGCTGAATGCATCTCTGAAACCACCATGACCCTACCTTTTAAAAGTTAAGCACTCTCAAATCTCTGACAAATTGTTTTGTTTTTAAATTGTTTTCATCAGGAAGATGAAGAAATTTGCTAACCCTGCTACATTCTAATTAGAAGAAACATGCTGAAATTAAATTCTCACTACTAACGTCTATATCAGAGCCCCAAACTTGAATTCAAAGTGAATTTCGGGATTTCTTTCTTTAAGGAAACCCAAAAGATTTCTAGTTAAGATCAATAAAGCTATTCTGAGATCTCAGCACATTCCTTCCTTCCTTGTTTACTTTCATCTTTCCAATTTCATGAACCACAAAATGATTTGCAGCAATTATACAAACACACTTGAAGCACTGAAATAATAGAATCATAGAATAATTGAGTTGGAAGGGGCCTTTTAGGCCATAGAGTCCAACCCCTTGCTCAATGCAGGAATCCAAATCAAAGAAGATATGACAGATGGTTGTCAAATTCTCTTTTGAATGCTTCCAGTCTGATGGTACATCAAGCTCACTATTGTTACATTGAATAGCAAAACCTTCATATGCTTTCAGGGAAGATTCCCCCCTCTTGAAAGAAATCCAAGCACAGTAATACCTCATACAAACTCCACTTCATACAACATTGAAATCATACAACATCGCCTAATTTCTTGAAAAAAGTTGCCTCATCCAAAGTCGCTGCAACTGTGGATGAGGCATTGGGGTTTTTCCCAGGTTGCATTGTGCCTGGGCAGTATAAAAGGCAGGGCACATGTGTGCATTGCTCTTGTGGGTTTTGCACGAGGCAAAGAGTGTTTAGGAGTGGTTTTGAGCGTGATTTTGGATTCTTTTGAATTTTTTCGTCAGAATTTTTAGAAGCATTCCTGGGATTTTTGCAGCATTCTTCAGGTTCTTGGACAATCAGGATTGTTTGACATGTTTTTGTAATGTATTTAGCCTTTAGACAATGATTTCTTAAAGGTCTGTCAGTTTCCTGTCTGTTTCCTTGACTTTGCCCTGAAGTCTGTCCTGTTACAGTACCATGTATCTCTATGGAAACGACGTTGTACGAGGCATCGCAGCAAGGATTTGGACATTGTATGAGGCATCGCGGCTAGGATTTTGCATGCCTCATACAAAGTCCAAATCCGTATAAAGTCCAAACTTGTGTTTGGACATTGTATAAGATACCACTGTACTGTAATAACTAGTCCATAACCTCTTTAGTGTCTGAAATCAGAAATAATTATCAGATATTGGGGGACAGGTGCCAAACAAAATGTCTGAGGGAAGCTGGAAGGGAAATTTTGCACATCCGTTATTAATATTATTTTAAAGAGTTGGCTTTTTGATGAATGAATGAAATAAATGAAAACCAAAAATAAACAACCTTTTAAGTGATTGGAGCCTACTTACATGCACTTAGGCACTTACCCAAGAAGGACAGCCAAGTAAACGTCAGAACAGGAAATACACTGTCAGAAAAGGGGCAAATGACTGCACAGAATCACGTCAAGAAACAAATGATGAGTACAAGTAAATTGCAATCTATTACATCCTATCACAATGGGGCCAAGGACACAGTGATTAGCTGCCCGTCTTCATCTTCAATTTATTTATTTATTTAATACATTTACATACTGCTCATCTGGGAGGAATTCCCACTGTGGGCAGTTTACAAAGTATAAGCAAACATTAAAAAAAAACACACACACATTAAAATTGCATAATACCGAACCAAAGGCAGCAGCATGCTACAGAAAGCAGAAGACTCTCCATCAATAGAATACCAGCTCTGGGGGAATTAAAATTCAGGGCTTTTTGACTACCACAAGGATATCTCTAAATATTTTTTCCCCAGATTGGTTTAAAATATTGCCAGAGAGGCTGCCTAATGCACCTTGGCAGGTGGGCTGTTCCATAATATTGGGGATGCCACCAAGAAGGCTCCGTTCCTAGTTGTGGCCTTCTCTACCATTCTCATTATCGGCACTTGGAGCTACATACTTTGGGTGGATCAGGTAATGTGGTTCATGTTAAGGTCCCTGCTCTGCCTTCTTAAGGCTCTTTGAGTTAACCCGCAATTTTAGTCCAAGCTGCAGAAGTAAACCAGTGTTTGTTGCATCCTTCCAAGTGAGGACAAGGTGGGCCATAAATCTTTGCTCATGCCTTTCTTGAAAATAATAATAAGGGGGGGGGGAGAGACACCATCACAATCTTTCCAGAAAAGATCAAAATAGTTTGTTTGGATATTTTCATTTTCTGCCCCCTTTTTTGCATTAAAAAAGTGAAAGTGCCCTTGGCGCACACACAAAATGTATATTTCCCTGGTGCTGTCAGAAAACATCCTGGTTTTTTCAACCAAATTCCCATGCAGGAGTGAAAAACCTTGCCGCAGTTTATATAAAAAAATTCACTAGGGCTTGTCAATGTGTCGAGATGCCCTTCTCCATCAAGTATGAGACAATTCTCCCTGGCATATGAGAAAGAGAATTTGTGATGCTCTCAAACAGAGATGCAGAGGAAATAAGTACTAGTTTGCACACAGATTAGGAGAAAAATGAACGAAAAATGGAAATAATGCTGTAACACAAATAGCCTAAATTACACAAAATAAGAGGGAGTACTGTTTCACTGCATGGACTTTTAAGGATCAGGAGCAACAGAGTGCATCTTTCCCAAGAAATAGCCAGTTGTTCTTTGTTTCCATTATGTCTGTGTTTTTCCCTTTGTATACAGATATTTCCCCCTTTGCTACTTAATGGGAAAGAAGCAATGGCCTAGCTGTTAAGAAATAAAACTTCTCCGTTTGTTTCTATGTGAAAGCAAGGCTTCCCAGAGGGCTTGGAAATTCCTCATTGGGATATCTCACCAATTCAAGGCAGTCTAAACCAGTTAGCAACCCCTACCTTAGTCCAGTTGGAGTAAACCCAATGTAAGCAACGTAAGTCACATTGGTTCAGCAGGTCTAACACTAGATAAGAGCCAATGTGGTGAAATGGATAGGATTAAGGACTAGAACTCAGGAGGTAAAAGTAAAGCTGCCCTTCCTCGAAAGTCAGTCGTATCCGACTCTAGGGTTCAGTGCCCATCTCTGTTTATAACCAGAGAGCCAGCGCTGTCTGCATCTGCAGACATTTCCGTAGGCATGTGGCAGGCATGACTAAACACTGGAGTGCATGGAATGCTGTTTACTTTTTCAGCAAAGTGGTCCATATTTATCTACTTGCAATTTCTTGCTTTCAAACTACTAGGTTGGCAGGAGCTAGGACAGAGACGGGAGCTCACCCTGTTGTGCAGCACTTGGGTCTCGAACTGCTGACTTGCTGACCTTCCAGTCATTAAGTTCAGCTCAGCCATGAACATTCATTATGGTCTGTTTATGGCAATAGTAAAACCACTCTTAAGTATATCTTGAAATCCCTATTAGCAGTGGTGATATTCAAATTTTTTTTTACTACCTACTGTCTGGCCGTGGTATGGTGGGTGTGGCCAGAGGGAAAGCCCTGTGTTGCACCTGAATTAGGACTACTTTATTTCAAAACTTGAATGGGCAAGGGCAGCTGGAATTGCTACTACCGGTTCTGGCGAACTGGGGTGAAACTGCTGAACCCCACCACTGCCTATTAGCAGTGGTGCACTGCAGCATGTTCTGTCCGGTTCTGCAGAACTGGTAGCGGAAATTTCCCCAGGCCACGCCCACTTGGTTGACCATGCACACCTCCATAGCCCATAATGCAGGATGTTTGGCCACACCCACAGATTTGGCCCCGTCCACAGATTTGGTCAGTCCACAGAGTAGGCAGTAAAATGTTTTGCAGTGCATCATTGCCTATTAGGGTCACCACAATACAGGAATGATTTGATGGCACCTAAAAAATTAGTTACAACTAACAATAGGGCTTAGTTCCTCATCTTTAAACTGGAGATAAATAGATGTAATATAAGTAAATCAGGGTTTATGGCTATTCTAGTCTACTAAGAAATTTCTGTGAACAGGTCAAAATTCAATTAAAAAAGAAAAACCACCGAAGTGTAATATTTGGGAATTATATAGAGTTTTAGTTTTAATGTTCTACCTCTTTATTGTTTTGTTGTATTGCTTACAACAAAAGTTGTAAGAAAGGTCATTATAATCATCACAATGCTATCACCTTACATAAGGGGTGGAGAGAAAGAGACATTTTTCAAAATCTGGCTAACAAAAATGTCATGGCAAGAAATCAAACTACTGGCCAACAAATCTCAAACAATGTTTCATTCATTTTGCTATGCTACTTTTCATTGGACAAGCAGGCATGTCCAGTGTAAGGCCCATGGGCCAAATTCAACCTCCTGAGACTTTCCACTGACCCATGCGTCCACTATCATCCTGTACCAGGGCCCAAAACATAGGCATCCCCCCTTTGATATTTGGGCACTGGATACACCGCATGCAACTAATCTTGTAGGACTGTGAAGGACTGCAGCTTTGTTTAAGAGCACGGGAATACCTGTAGTAGTCAGATTAAATTCATTTGCTCTACTCAAGGGTCAGTTTTGGGCTGAGGCAGGAGAAGGAAAAAAAAATGAGATGAAACTTTGCAAATGCCACATAAATGAGCTTTCAGCATGGTAGTTTATCCTGCCTCAATCCATCATTCACAGATGTAACGGAGGTTTTAACATGGCTTTGTTTTGGAGTTGGGGGTGGTGGAATTCTCTTATGTAGAGTGTTTCTTTTATTGGGCCATTAAATTTTTTAAGGCTTCGGCTTTTTATATTGGTCAGTCAAAAGGGAAACGAGCCAGACCAAGAAAATCTGTGTAAATACAACTCAAGTTTTTTTTGTCTTTTTCTTTCTCCTTGCCTTCCTTTTTTTAAAATAAAGAGGCTACTTCAGATTCTGCAGAAGTAATAATAAAGCAAGACCTAGTGGGTCACCATATGTGGAAAGCCATCCTCTTGGGCCTTAACATATACACTTAAAGAGTGAAACAAAGAGGAGGAAAGAAGCCGTAATATTGGCAACTGTTGTTAGGTAGTATAAACAATAGCCTGCCATTGGCCCTGAGCAGCGGATCGGATTCCAATAGCACTCAATAGGGAACCTTCCTTTAAAAATTAGAAGAAGCTGGGTTGGAACTGGCCCATGCTGGGCATGGCAGCAGAAGCAAAAACAAGAGTAAATGAGTGGAAATTAAGCAGCAGGAAATGGGGATTTGGCAGAAGGTCGGAATCTGAAACTGCAGAGAGGTGTCAGTGATAAGGGTTGGATAGAGTTTCTGGCTGAAAACAGAAAGAAAGAATGCAGATGTGTTCATTGAATAAAGTACAGATGTAGCAAGGGGGGCGGGAGAAGAAAAGGGGAGGGAAGGGGGGGGAGAGGAATGCTTGAGATGGAACAAAATACAGCCCAGAAGAAATCATGTTAAGTGGAAGTGTAATTTATGTACTCTGTCCATGATCCTGGGTGGAAATGACAGCCTCAGCTTCATCTCACAAGTCCCGTTTATTTATTTATTACTCTCATGTGCAGGCTTATTTCTTTTCCTAAGGGGAAACCAAGGAGCCGGACCGAATGGTCAGTTTTGCATTCTTTCACATTCGCCCCCACCCACCCAAAATATTCTATCTATCGTGTTCATGAAGAAAGATGCAAAGTTGGGTAGATTGTTAGAAAGAAAGAAAGAAAGAAAGAAAGAAAGAAAGAAAGAAAGAAAGAAAGAAAGAAAGAGGGTGTGAGAGAGAAAGAGAGAGGAAGCAAGCAAGCAAGCAAGCAAGCAAGAATTCATGACCATCTGTATCAACCCAACTCTACAGACAGAAATACAAGGTTGAAACTTTTGGGCCGCCATGTAACTGTTAAAGAGAAGGAACTTGTGGTGGTGGTGGTGGTGGGGAATCAACAGTCATAGTTGAGACAGAAGCCTGTCAGAGGTGAAAAATAAACTAGGGACCCTGCCCTATCACCCAAACATTGTTTAATGGGCAAAGAATCAAAGCCAGACCTTGAAAAACCAGACACTCCAATATTTCTTGGTAGAATGTCGGTTTCACTTTTGCTCAGTCAGTTATTTATGTATTTAAAATAACGACACACTGCCTTTCTCCTAAAGAGGACCCAAGGCATCTTAAGAGGTTGAAAACAAACACTATTAATTGTTTGAAAGTCAATAAATATTAAAATATTTGAAAAGAATCTAATAAAATTAAAGATTAAGGTGTGGTTTCCCCCCCCCCCAAAAGTATTGGCCAACATTCGGTTAAAAGTTAATACATTTCTGATTCTCTGAAGAATTGTGAGTTTTGGAAAATTCTTGGGAGGAACTAAGTGAAATCTTTACCCATCTTGGGATTGCAAATATCTGGAGTTCAGCGCCTTCTACATGCAGAGACAGGAATAAGGACATGAAATGTCTGCTTCTGTTCACAAAGCAGAAATGAGCCTCCAGGCAGGCTAGGTATGGTCTAAATCAGGATGGATGATCTTATAGGATTTGAGGTGGACCCCATCTTGGATACACCACAGGTTGTGCAAAGCAGTCACTCCATCACTTCTGGTTCCCCAAAAATATGTTTATCTAAGTTCTTTTTTTAAAATGTGCTTTTTAAATTTTATTGTGCTTCATGCAAACATCTGTACAGAAAACCCTGACTTACAGGTATACCTCGAGTTACATAAAATTTGACTTACATAATGATTTTGTGCTAAAACCATGTCCCCATTTTCACGATTTCCTATGGGTTTGCTTCAAGTTACATAAAGATTCTTTTTCCTATGGGTTTGCTACGATTTACATAAACATTTCATTTTTCCTATGGGTTTGCTTTGAGTTATGTAAAAAAAAATATTTTTTCCAATGGGTTTGCTTTGAGTTACATTAAAAAAAAACAATTTAAGCAAAAGCCTATGGAATGGACTGTTTTCGTAAGTAGGGGTTTTACTTTTACTGTACTTTGTAATGCAATTGTAAGCCACCTTGAGCACAACTTGGTAGCCAAATGGCAAACAGTACAGAGGATCAAAGGCAAACTTTTCACATCCAATGAACCTTGGATTTTTCAAATTATTTATTGATGTTGCTGAAACATCCCTCCTGCCCTCATATCTATCAACACAGAATAAACACACAAAACAGGCAAACATGTTTAGTTCTATTCCCTCCACTTGTTACGTTTACTACCAGGTCGATGTCACAGCTAATGGGAACAGCAGGCTCCCGTTTCTCTGATGTGGGGTTTTCATCACCCTGTCCTAGAATCCTGGGAAATAAAATCTATGGACAGCCTTCATGATAAATGGAGACAGTCTTTGTTAGAAGTCATCCTCCATATATTAGGAGTGTAAATCTGGACTTGATTTAGCATTTGTGCAGCAAACAGCAGGGGTGGTAGGGAATCTAAACACTTCTCCTTGCCAAAGTTGCCAGGATTTCTGTTGCCGGTGTCAGAGGGCATTTGCAGACTTTCACAAGAGCTGCTTTTTTTTTTTTGGTACTTTTCTATAAAATGGGCTTTGCTCAAAAAAAATGCAATTGGTATTACCTTGCTGCAAAAGTAGAAGAGCCCAATGGATTTGTGTTGGTGAATGGTTTTTTTTGTAGCAAATTTTATTTTTATTTTCCAGGTATTTCTGTTGTTTATTTTATTTTATTTATTTGTTCTATTATGTTGTTTTGTTTATTTGTCTGTGCACCACCCAGAGTGGAAAATATCCCAGAAAGGTAGTATAAAAATGTCACAGACAGACAGACACAGACAAACAGACAGACAGACAGACACAGACAAACAGATAGATAGATAGATAGATAGATGGATAGATAGATAGATAGATAGATAGATAGATAGATAGATAGATAGATAGATAGATAGATAGATATCCACCTGCCCTGATAATCATGATCCACACATCTGTATATGTGTGTGTGCTTAGCTTCATAGGGTCAAAAGTCACTACTTTTGAGCAAACATTTCCTGTTGGGTTCTCACACAGTGCTCTTTTTGTCATTTTAGGATTGCCTAGCACTTTCCTCCACATGGACTACATACCCCATGATACTACTGTTAGTTAGGGATGGTGGTTCCAATGTACTGTATGTGAAGACTATTGGTTAAGGAAAGGATGTATGTATGAACCCAGAATCTCACCCTTCCATCCAGGAACATCCAAGTAGACTCAATGTATGCAGAGCCAATATTTTATTTATTTATTTATTTATTTAATTTGACTTGTTTAGCCACCCCCTTGCCAAGGCAACTCCAGGCGGCTTTATACATGAGAGAGTGGACGAATGTTGTGTTTAAGGTATGTGAGCATCCCATGTGGTGAGTATGGAAGGAACTGGTTGCTGAGATTTTATAGAGAGTAAGTATTCGATGAGAATAGCAACCATTTAATAAGGCTGTACATTCAGGGAAAGCTTCTGCAATTTTGTGCTGAAGAAAGGCATTTAAAAGTGGGTCAAAGAAGTTCTTGGCGCCATACAAACCAGTGGTTCCCAGCCATGTGATTTTTTTTTCTTTGTTGGCTTAGAGCTTCTGGACATGTTGTCCCTGTGCTGGCTAAGGCTTCTGAGAATTGTAGTTCGCAAACATCTGAAATGTCAAGTTTAGGAATTGCTTGTATAGAGCTTGTTCTTACTGGGAGGTGTATGGGGAAAGGAGTGTGGACACACAACAGTGACATAAATAGTGGTATTAATACCAAGAATATGCCTTAGGAAATGTGTCAGTGTTACTTTTAAAGTTTTTATATATCTAATGATTTAGATTAGATTAATGCTTTTTCTTCAATTGGTTTCACACTAAATTTAACAGAACACTTCATTTCAAAGTTCTTTGTTACATTACTCTTTCTTTTCCCATTTTTTTCTATTATATAAAAAACGAACCACTAAAATTTGCTAAGAGAGCACATTTATAATGCTACTGTCAAAGGTCTCTGACCCTGCCTCAGCACAGCCTTTAAACATAACCTTTAAAAGTACATAAACATTTTACTCATTACACTAGTACAGGGGTTCCCAACCTATGGCCTGCAAGCCAGATCCGGCCCATAGCACCATTTCATGTGGCCCCACCCCTTCCAAGGGCATTTGAGAAACAAAATGGCCTCCACTTTGAAGGTGCTGGCACAAAATGGCTGCCCCATCGTGCGGTAATAGCAAAATGGCCATCCGGCCCTCGAAGCTGACTGAGATAGCGTGACCCAGCCCCCAGCTGGAAAAGGCTGGGAACCCTTGCACCAGTATGCCAAGTACAGTCAACCCTCATATAACAATGCATTCGGATAGCATCATTTTCGCTAAACAATGCGTCGTTATGCACCATGTGTTCTCCTACATAACAACGTTTTTAGTGTCATTGTCTGGATAACAATGCTAAAATAACCGTCATTATCCAGACAAAAATGTCGTTATGCAGGAAACTCCATAGATACTCACATAAAAACAAAAATCGCTTAGCAATGCTACGTGGGGAACCAAGTAATGTCGTTATGCGAGGGTCTACTGTATATATAACTTTCCTAGGATACTCACTGTGTGATGGGAACATTTATAACAGGAGTTCTCAACCTTTCAAAGCCGAGGGCCGGGTCACGCTCCCTCAGACAGCTTTGGGGGCCAGACGACCATTTTGCCCTTCCTCCACCACATGGCACTTCCTGGTGTGGTGGAGGGCAGGGGGGGGCTTCATGAAATTGTGCCACAAACCGCGATTGGCCCATGGACCACAGGTGGAGAACCCCTGGTCTATAAGATGCTTAGAAACACATCCATTTACATTACTTTGACATGTAAGTTCACTACACCGGCATCAGGGCAAACATTACCAAGTTACAGGCAACTGCATTATTTGTGAGTCACTTTTCCCGAGTTCTGTCAGTACTATACTGTACTTGGAAAAGTGTCTTTTTAGCACGGTTCAGTACAGTACTGAAAGTACCCATATTGTTTTCAAGAGTTTCTTTCCTGTGGTGATAGTGGGACACTGCTCAATTTGTGTGCTGCTGACAGAGTAATGGGGGGATTTTCATTCACTCTTAATGTTAATAGGGAAAGGCAAACAGGTTAGCTCTGCCAGCCACATTCAACTTTTTCTCCTCTTCTCCTTTTCTTCTCTTCATATTCATTTTTTTACCAGCTAATCTGCCCTGCTTCACCTGTCCTATCCATAGGCCATCTCTCTCTCTCTCTCTCCATCATACCTGTCAAGCGCAGCTCCGGAAATTACGGGACCTGCGCAGAATGTTTCTGCACAGGTCTGTTCTACGCATGCATAGAAGGCTTTTACACATGCGTAGAACGGACCTGTGCAGAAACATTCTGCGCAGGTCCCGTAATTTCCGGAGCTGCGCTTGACAGGTATGATGGAGAGAGAGAGAGAGAGAGATGGCCTATGGATAGAACGGTTCTGCGCAGCTCACTTCTACATATGCGTAGAAGGCTTCTACGTATCTCCTTCTTCACAGAAGCCTTCTACGCATGCATAGAAGGGTTCTACGCACGCGTAGAAGAGTTCTACGCATGCATAGAAAGGACCTGCACAGAAGGGATGCATGGTAACTCCTCCCCTCCCCGCTGCCAAATTACGGGTAGCGGCAGCTCCAGGCGGGAAATGGTGAAAATCACTGCGAAAATACGGGAAATCATGGCCAGTCCGGGATACTTGACAGGTATGCTCTTCATTCCCACTAACGAAATTCTTTATTTTTCCATTGCTTGCTGTCTCTCTCTTTTGGTAGTACTTCACCTACCAGTAAAGTAAAGGTTGCCCTCACTCGAAAGCCAGTCATATCTGACTCTAGGGTTCAGTGCTCATCTCTGTTTATAGCCAAAGACCCAGCGCTGTCTTCATCTGCAGACATTTCCGTGGACATGTGTCAGGCATGCCTCAACACCAGAGTGCATGGAATGCTGTTTACCTTCCCACCCGAGTGGTCCCTATTTATCTACTTGCAATTTCTTGCTTTCAAACTGCCAGGTTGGCAGAAGCTGGGACAGAGACAGGAGCTCACTCCATCATGCAGTACCGGGGAATCAAACTCCAACCTTCCAGTCAGCAAGTTCATTGTCTTAACCACTTGAGCCACCGCAGTCCCTTGCAGTTACCAGTACAAATGTTTAAAAAGACTCTATGAACCGGTGGGAAAAAGATCTTGGAAACAGCAAAAATCCTTTCAACCCAGAAATCACCTTTGTGTGTTTCTGACACGATAGGGTGTGTGTGTATAAATGGATCAAAACCAATGCTCAGTTTTCTGCAACAACAACAAAAAAATTATCCATATATGGAGCAAGAAATTCCACAGGTTGGAACTAGATTCAAAAAAGGAAGAAGCACTGGAGATTGTACTGCAAACATGCATTGGCTGCTAGTGTATAACAAGGGGAAGAAGATTCAGACTATGCTTTATAGATGGGAGCAAAGCTTTGAGCATGTGGATCATGAAAAACTATGGGTTGTTTTAAAACATACAGTATTTGAGTTTTACAACTTTGGAATACCCCTATGTGTAAGCTCTACTCTGGATAATAGGCAACTATTAGAATACAATATGAATAAATAGATTCTCCATCCCCCATAAGCAAAGGTATCAGACAAGTGTGTATTTTATCTCCATATCTGTACAATCTATAGACAGAATACAGAAGGCTAGATTAGATTTAGATGAAGGAAGAGTGAAAATTTGTGGAAGAAACATCATTAAGTTAAGATGTGCATGTAATGCCATATTTCTTACAGAAATGACTATTGATGAAGTCGGGGGGAAATTGCAAAACCAGATGGCTATGAAGAACACAAAAATCATGACTAGAAAAGGTTCACATAATGTTGACAATGAAGAAATTGTAATTGTCAGAGACTTTGCATGCATTTGTTCAATCATCAGTCGAAATGGAGATTGCAGCCAAGAAATCAGAAGAAGATGAGACTTGGAAGGGCAGCTATGAAGGAAGTACAGGAGATCTTGAAGCATAAGAATGTGTCACTAGAGACAAGGCCCAGATCTTCCATATCATATACTCACAATTACTGTGTACAGATGTAAAAGCCAGGTAGTGGATAGAGCTGAAAGGGCGAAAACTGATTCATTCAAAATGGCATGTTGAAGAAGTGCTTTACAGACTGCCAGAAAGACTGCAGGACCAAATGAAGCCAAACTCTAGAAGCCAAAACAATTAAACTGAGACTACCAAACAATGAGCACATCACAAAGGTTTCCCTTGCTCGAAAGCCAGTTGTATCCAACTCTAGGGTCCAGTGCTCATCTTTGTTTCAAAGCCAAAGAGCCAGCACTGTGTGATTATGCAGACGTTTCTGTGGTCATGTGGCAGGCATGACTAGACACCGGAGTGCACAGAATGCAGTTACCTTCCCACCAAAGTGGTCCCTATTTATCTACTTGCAATTTCTTGCTTTCGAACTGCTAGGTTGGCAGGAGCTGGGACGAAGATGTCAGAAATTATTCAGGGTTGAAAGGATTTTTTCCTGGAGAAACTCCACTTAGGGGACGCCCAAATGAGGTTCCTTTCATGTTCCCAAGATCTTTTCCCCACCAAAGTGGTCCCTATTTATCTACTTGCAATTTCTTGCTTTCGAACTGCTAGGTTGGCAGGAGCTGGGACAGAGATGGGCGCTCAAACTGTCATGCAGTACCCGGATCTCTAACTGCTGACTTGCTGGCCTTCCAGCTAACAAGGCGAGCTTCTTAACCACTGAGCCACTGCAGCCCCTCTCACAAAATATGAGAATCACTGGAAAGTTAAAGGTAGCAGGAAAGAGAGGAAGACCCAATGTGTGATGCTCTCTCAGTAAAGGAAAACATGAATTTGAGTTTCCAAGACCTGAGTAGGGCTGTTAATGACAGAACATTTTGGAGATCACAAATTCATAAGGTTGCTGAAAAAGACAGGTCAGGACATAACAGCAATTCTTTTTTTTTTAAACTAAAGTGTTGGTCGATAAATGATAAAGAATCACATTAGTTGGGATGATCAAATCAATGACTGCAGCTTTTTCTAACAATCTATTACAAAACAGCTAAAGGAAAAGAACAACAAGCCACAGGAGATAACTGAATAAATAGCTTTAATGGCATAATTGACATAAATTACATAATTTTTCCTTGCAAGCGCTGTGATTTAGATACAGTAAAACCTCTATATATGATTTTTTCCATTCCACGAGGTTATTTGTATGTCAAAAAATTTGTATGTCGAAACCACATTGCATTACCAGAAGAGGCCACTAGATGCCACTGAATTTTTTTTGCATGTCGATTTTTTCTGTTAAAAATTTGTATGTAAAATTTGTTTTAGCCAGGATTTCTATTTGTATGTCAATTTTTTTGTAAATAGAACCGTTTGTATGTCAGGGTTCCACTGTACTTGTCTAAGGTTGCAAGCTTGAGAGTTTAAGGAGAGAAATCCTTCTCTCCTTCAGCAATATTATGAAGGAGATAATATATTTATCTCCCCTCCCCTCAATTAAAAAAATTCTCCTAGTATCAGAATCACACATTTAATGTGGATCCATTTTGGACAAATAAGTTACATTTTGGGTTTCATCAGAATCAATCTAAAGTAACCTGATTTAGTGCGTGACTTCACCATTAAAAATTGTGATATTTTCTCTGCTTATAAAATGGGTGGATTAGATTATTATTTTTAACTGAGCACATGATGTAAAGGCTGATTCAAATCCAATCCAGTGCTTTTTGCTACCAACGTGTCTCCCCCCCCCCCCGCTACTGGAGGTCTTTTTATTTTTTTAATGTTGAAAATATTTGATTGAGCTTTCTCCCCATTCAGTCAATTGTGATTCATTCTTGTAAAGATAGGGTATGGGGCATAGATGGTGTTTCAGTAATGTAGGCAGTGGTGACATGGGGTTTATGAGTAGGAAAACATTCCTCTACAGAGCATTCTCTGATCTTTTCATTAAAAAATAAAAAATAAAATTAGCGCTACAGCAGCCTTTCACCTTATCCCTGGGCTAATAACTGAGCAGGTCAGAAAGGCACCAGAAATTGGAAAGAGTTTTTCAAGCAACTTCGTTCTTTAGCAAGAGAAAAGGTCTCGCTATTTGCCTGTCTGTAGGGAAAAGGATGGAAAGGGATTAGTGTTTTTGTATGTGTGCGTGCGCACACACACATATCAAAGCCCTAAAAGAGAATTATAAAAGGGCTGGCAGAGGCGAGGCTAGAGAAAAGAAAGGAGTTTGGGGTCTGGAATGCAACTTTCATCATGTCCAGGATAAACAGTGAAATTCAGAATCACACCACCGCCCCATGTGAGCACTGATTGCAATTTAGATTGTAATACAGACTGTGAATCGAAAATGTATCAAAAGTATACCATTTGTACCAAATTGTTCCAATTCAGCTTTTCAGTGTAGTTGCAGCCTTAGTAAAAAAAAAAAAAGTTAACTCTGTTCTAGATGTAATTGGAGTATAGATGTCACCATAGTAT
This sequence comes from Bradypodion pumilum, assembly GCA_035047305.1. Classification (NCBI taxonomy): domain Eukaryota; kingdom Metazoa; phylum Chordata; class Lepidosauria; order Squamata; family Chamaeleonidae; genus Bradypodion; species Bradypodion pumilum. The sequence continues at coordinate 7,966,975 of JAWDJD010000010.1, read as the reverse complement.
GTTGAGTAATGCTTGTATGTTGGCTTAGTCTGTTGCCTGGGTGCTAACGGATGATGACTGTTTTCCAGGCCCCCCCTGATCTGTCTAATTAAGGAGTGAACAGCCCTTCAAACAGGAGATGATAAAGAAATAGGTTACTTGATTATCTCAAAAGTATCAAAGCCTCCAAATATAAAGATGAATACCCTTTCAGGTCTATATGGGAGCAAATGATCCTTGACACAATCAGATCAGAATCAAAACAGGACAAAGTCTGAAAAGCTGAACTGAGTCCACAAGGAGATTTAGACCCAGGTCTTCTGAATTTGTCCATCACGCTATCTAATCCACCTACACTGAATTGCATTTCCCTTTTTTTTTTTGTATGCCAGAGAAAAGCTTGGTAGCCATGTTTAATATCAACCTACATTTCTGAGATGATTTTAAGGCAGCAAAGAGCATAGGGGTAATCTTTGCCAGACCCACCCCCTAATAAAGAGACGGACACTGTCCTGGGTTTAAACTGGGCCACGTTTATTAATCACAATTCAATAATGCATGCAGGCCGGCATAGCACTGGTAAGGACGAATGGTTACCAATTATCTCGACCCTCCAACAGAAGCACAAATGACTTAACCTCTGCTTCTGACGTGAGTCTGGCGAACTTGGAGGTTTGGCAAGCTGTTTCTAGCATAGCCTTCCCTTGTTCCTAAAGCACACCTGATTGGCCACCCAAGTTTCCCTCTATCTTATCCATCCTGTGGCCAACCAAGTGTGCACCTGCCGGACTCATAGGGGTCACCCAGTACCCCCTTACCAGTGCTAGCCGCCAAGTGACCAAAGACAAGAACCAAAAAATACCCCAGAACTCAACCATCAGTGACAGTGTGGGATGGGCGAAAACAAGAAGAACCAAATGGCCAATCTAGGTTCAAGCAAAAATTCCCGTCCGGCCCCAAAGCGACCAAAAAAATCACACTGACACCAAGGGAGGGGATGGTGGTCAAACGTTGCCTGGCCCAGCCAAGAAGAAAGGAGGAAGGGGCGGTCTGGACCTCTCCTTTCAAGGAAGGCCCACCCCCCATCCCTTCCGGTCCCATGCGGAAGGGCGGTCCGGACCTCTCGCTTCCAGGAAGGCCCAGCCCCCGCCGCTTCTGGCCCCATGCTGTCTCTAATGGGGCAGGGCCGGCAAAGCGCGCGGCAGCAGAGCCGCGCCGCTGCAATCCCTTGTTGTTGTTCAGTCGCACAGTTGGCTCCGACCATTGGTCTCCAGGCACCCCTGTCCTCCACCATCCTCCTCAGACCACACAGCCCCGTGCCCATTGTGTCTATAATACCATCCAGCCATCTCATCTTTGGCCGTCCCCTTCTTCTTTTGCCCTCCACCTTCCCCAGCATCAAGGCCTTCTCAAGTGAATCTTCTCTTCTCATTTGATGTCCAAAATACTTCATCTTCCTCTTTGTTATTTGTCCTTCTAAGGAGCACTCAGTACTGAATATGGAAGCACTTTTGTTGCAGGTGAATGCCTGCATTTTTATGTCAGAAGGAAGGAAGGATTGAAGGAAGGGAGAGAAAGAAAGAAAGAAAGAAAGAAAGAAAGAAAGAAAGAAAGAAAGAAAGAAAGAAAGAAAGAAAGAAAGAAAGAAAGAAAGAAAGAAAGAAAACCATATGATCTTGACTTCACATTCTTATTGCTGGGTCAGAACTTCACTTTATGACTGGCCGAAATTCCCAACAAATGTCTATTTCTTATGTTCTCTGGGATGCAAATGGACAAATAATTCAACCACAATTAATTCTCATGATGCTGAGTAAACCCTCAGTTCAAGCCACAGCCATCTGTACTTCCTCCTTCACAGGAACAGGGTAGTTTTTTCCGCAGTACATTTTCATAAAAGCCCTGTCACAGATATGGATAAGAATCAGACAAGAGTGTCTCCAAAAGGACAGAGGGCTGTGCCGGGCCCAACCTTTGTGCCCTTGTTCATGCCCAACACAAATACTAATAAAAACTGCAGCACAATTAATTGGTTTCATTAATCATTTTGCAGCATTCTGGCTTGTTGCAGACCAACGCGGGTGTTAATTCAGGTCAGCCAAGCGCTGCTGTTTCCATTCCAGAGGCTAAAGAAACCCCGGTCTTTCCATCAATGGTTTGTCCAGCTGGATGACAGAAAGAAGCAGCCTGTCTTGCCTGCATTCTAGTTTAAAGCCACAAAAATAGCTCTAAAATACTTCAAGGGGGCTTGGCTGTGCCAATGTTGTTGCATCAAAGGCCACAAAGATGTTTGGTAACACCTCCAAGACTTGGGGTTTATATTTGACATATTCTTCTGTGGATAGCTGCTCCCGTAGGCATCTGATTTTAAATTGCTTTTATTAGAAGGAAATATAGTAGAATCTCGGATAAAGTCCAAACTCCGTTCCACAAGTTTGGACTTTATCCGATTTTGGACTTTATCCAAATCAAATGGGCGATGCATCGGAGAACGTCCAAAATTTGACTTTATCCGAGGTTCCTATACCAAATACCTTGGATAACGTCCATTTTAAAAGTGGTTTTGTACTTTATTGCTGCATCAGACTTTATCCGAGGTACCACTGTATATGCAAGTGAAGATCCCTGGGAAGAGAGGCCCTGGGTGTAGATGGACTTCATAGCTGAAGAACCTGGGAGATTGGCGTGAAATGTCCTGAAGCTGAAGTTCAAATCCTTTGGCCAGCAAATGAGAAGAGAGAACTCATTGGAGAAGGCCCTGATGCTAGGAAAGATCAAAGAAGTGGTTGGCCAAGGATGAGATGGCTAGACAGCATTGTTGATGTGGTGGATGTGGATTAGGGGCAGGGGGGGGGGGGTTCTGGAGGATGGCAGATGACAAAGGAGCTTGGCATGCTATGGTCCATGGGGTCGCAAAGGGTTGGACTCGACTGTGCGAATGAATAACAACAACAAGAAAACCCTGGAAAGGGTTGTCATAAGCTGGAATCAACTTGACAGCACTCAGTTATTATTATTATTATTATTATTATTATTATTATTATTATTATTATTATTATTATTATTATTATTATTATTATTATTATTATTATTGTTGTTGTTGTTGTTGTTGTTGTTGTTGTTGTTGTTGTTGTTGTTGTTGTTGTTGTTGTTGTTGTTATGAACCATCAAAGAGCATTACTTGTATTTAAACAGTTCCTGTTTCCATCTAGTATGCTCTTGTTGTATACTCTTGATTCTCCCATAATTCACCAGAAAACAATCTCATTGTGGGAGGGAACTGATTGCATGAAGGGCAATTGTAGCATCCTAGGCTCAAGTGGCTAAGACGCTGACTGGAAGGCGGAAGGTCAACAGTTCGATTCCCAAGTACTGCAGGATGGAATGAGCTCCTGTATTTGTCCCAGCTCCTGCCAACCTACCAGTTCGAAAGCAAGAAATTGCAAGTAGATAAATAGGGACCATTTTGGTAGGAAGGTAACAGCATTCCGTGTGCTCTGGTGTCTAGTCATGCCTGCCACATGACCACGGAAATGTCTGCAGAAGCAGACAGTGCTGGCTCGTCGGCTTTGAAACAGAGATGAGCACTGAACCCTAGAGTCAGATACAACTTGCTTTCGAGCAAGGGAAACCTTTACCTTTACCTATGCTCCTAAGGACACTCTTCCCAAAGGCTGTAGGATTGCACCCCAGACCTACTCTTGTAATGGAAAGCAGAACAAACTGTGCATATTATGCCCATCAGTGTCTGTCATCTGGTGCTTTGCTAAATGGCCATGATGAGAATGTCCTTTGATATCAAACACATTGTCAAATTTTCCTTTCCCTCTGTGTTTTCATTTCCCTGATCTTAAGGAACTCTTCTTCTCTGTCTTGAAACGAAACAATACACAATGTGCTCAATTTTCTTGCCCTAGGCAGGAGAATTTCATTTTAATGAAGTTTGGCTAAAATTTCCATTTGGAGAAAAAGTCAAGTATACTCTTGTTGCACTCCCCCCCCTTTTCCCCAAATGTCCTGATGGAAGAGAACAATTGGGGAAGGATGGGAAATAATTTTTTTTAGGGTTCAGTGGCCTCAAGAAGAGAGACACTTGTTGTGCTTCTCCAGAGTCAAGGTGAAAAGAAGCCTCCTCCTCTAGAAACACTCACATTGGTGAGCCTTACTTTGGAGGAAAACCAAGTCAGCACCAAAACTATGTGCAGAGATCGAGATGTGGATAAATAAAATCCATGCAATTAAAATCACATTCAGGTTCGAACTATAGTTTAGGCATCATGTAGGGGGGACTCAATCTGGGATTTCAATCTGGGAACGCATACACAAAGAGTGCAATTAGATGGGGAAGCATCTCACATTTAGCGTTGCTTGGGGCACAGTGTGAGATATTTCCCAGCGATGGACCGGCACTAGCACTCCAACCTGGACCCCATCTGTGCCTTACGTAGTTTAGTGTAAGGGACCAAAGACAATGAAACAGCCGAAGGGTTGGCTTAACACAGGTTTATTGCATGATGATCCGGAGGAACATGTGGTAATGGCGGATGAGTAGCTCAATATATACAGCTGGCTATACATTTGAATGTGGCTCGTCGACAGACTATTGGTTGCTGCCTGCGTGACGTCGTAGAAGGTCACGCCCTTCTTGACCAGGTGAAGAGGTGGCGGGGAATCTTCCCGCGCTGCTGAACCAGGTGAATCTGAGCCATGAGAGCTGGACGCTCGCTATTGCCATCTAGTGGTCACTAGCTCGCGTCCCCTTATCAGGTTTACATTGATACAGCTGATGGTTATAATGTTGCACACAGAAAGGTTACATTGTTAACACATGGCAAAGGTACATTGTTAAAGGCACAGCTTTACAGAACACAACATCCCTCCCCCCTAGGATGAGACGAAGTCTCTCAGCCAAGATGGCTTGTTGCATGTGCGTTTGGGCCGTGAAGAGGGTTGACCCCCCCGGGGGCGCTACTGCTTCTTTGTCCCTTGTTCTGAAATGGGAGAGGGAGACTTGTTAGTGGCTTGCCGCTGTCTGGCGGCCTTAGGGGAAGGGAAAAACTCCATTGTGGGCAGACCGGGGGCAGTCGGGGCTAACGAAAAACCCCTCTTCTTGCTTGGACGGGTGGGGGACCACTCCGAAAACCCCCCCGGTTCTGAAAATCAAAATCTAACTTAGTAGGGGTATCCGCATTTGTGGGGACATTCCGCGAGATATGTATGGGGTCGGGTTCCTCCTCCTCCTCAGAAAGATCCCCTAGGATATCTACGAGAACATCCTCCTCCCCCCTTGGTGGGGACCCGCGGTCCCCTTTTCCTCCCCCTTGGGCTGAACGGGTGGGGGAGAACCCTAACGCTGATTTTTTCTCTGTTTGGTCTGTGCCCTGCTCATCGGAGACCCTGCGTCGGAGCTGGTCCGCGTGCCGCCTCCACAGGAGCCCTGTACTGGTTTCCACGCGGTACGACACGGGGCCGGTTTGCTCCACAACTACGCCCGGTACCCAGGCTGGGCCCGTGCTAGCGTAATTCCTGCAATGCACGGGGGCGCCTATACTGAAACTCTTTGTGGCCTCTAGCCCGATGTTCCTTCCTTTGTCCTCTACCCTCGTGGGGTCTAGCCTAGTAAGGATGGTGGTCAGTTTCCTACGCATTAAGAGCTCTGCGGGGGAGTATCCTGACGCCAAAGGGGTCACCCTGTACCCTAGCAGAAACTGACAGACTTGTAGGTTCAGATCCCCGGGGCCCATGCGCCGCAACGCGTCCTTCGTGGTGCGGACGAGGCGCTCTACTTGGCCATTGGTGGCTGGGTGAAACGGGGCGGAGGTGATATGCCGAACGGCGTTAATCTCCATGAATGCCCTAAACTCGGAGGACGTGAAACAACTAGCGTTGTCGCTAATTAACGTGTCGGGTATGCCGAACGTGGAAAAGAGCCTCCGCAAGTGCCTAATGGTCTGGGCCGAGGAGGTGCTCGTGACTGGGATAACCTCCAACCACTTGGAGAAGGCGTCCACTACAAGAAGGAACAGGGTGCCTCTGAACGGGCCCACGAAATCAACGTGCACCCGGGACCACGGCCCCTTAGCCGTGGCCCATTCCCTGTGGGGAAGGCGGGCCTCCTCTGGTCTGGAGCATTGGCAACTTTCACAAGTGCCGACCATGTGCTCGATGTCGGCGTCCAGCTGGGGCCACCAGAAGTAACTCCGGGCCAGCGCCTTGGATCGCGCGATGCCGGGGTGGCTGACGTGCAGCAGTTTGAGCACCCGCGGCCGAAGGGAAGTGGGAATCACCACCCGCTGCCCCCACAAGAGGCACCCCCTCTCTAGGGACAGTTCTAGTTTTTTTCTGAAAAATGGAGCGAACTCCTCCGCTGGGGAGGACGCCGGCCACCCTTTCTGGACCCAGGAGCTAACTGCCGCTAACGTCTTGTCCTTCTCTGTCGCTTTGGCAATGTCGGCGGGCACTACGGGGGGCGAATCCAGCACCTCTATCATGAGAACCTGATGGTCCCGCTCCCCCTTGCTCACCTGGCTGGGCGTTAGGGGAAGGGGAGACCTAGATAGAGCGTCCGCATGGCTGATCTCTTTCCCGGGCCGGTAGACCAATGCGTGCTGATACACGTTGAGGAAAATGGCCCACCTGAGCATCCTCGGGGACAGGATCTGTGGGGTGGGCTTATCTGCGGTAAAGATGCCTAGCAGGGGCTTGTGGTCCGTTACAATGGTGAAGGGGCGGCTGTACAGAAAATCGTGAAATTTTTTCGTCCCCGCGACTATTGCTAGTGCCTCCCTGTCTGTCTGTGCGTAGTTCCTCTCTGCTTGGGACAGGGACCTGGAGTAAAATGCTATCGGGGCCTCCCTTCCGTTTTCCAACACGTGGCACAGCACCGCCCCCACCCCCACTGGAGATGCATCACAGGTCAGAACTACTGGGCGTTTGGGGTTGAAGTGGGTCAGTATGGCGTCGGACGCTAGGAGGCTTTTTAGCTCACTAAATGCCCTTTCTTGGTCATCGCCCCACTTCCATGCCTGGTCTTTCTTTAGCAGTTTGCGTAGCGGTTCAGCCACCGCTGCCTTCCGGGGGAGGAAGGAGTGGTAAAAGTTGAGCAGCCCTAGGAACGACTGCAGCTCGGGCTTGGAGGTGGGGCGGGGGGCTTTCTTAATGGCTGCCACTTTGGACATGGATGGTTTTATTCCCTCAGGAGTCACACAAAACCCTAGGAACTCAACCTCGGTTGCGAAGAAGACGCATTTGTCCTTTCGCAGTCTCAGCCCCGCTTTTTCGAATATTGTCAGGACCTTCCCCAACCTCTTGGCCAATTCAACCCGACTCCCCCCCCGTTATTAACACGTCATCAAAATAAGGCAACACCCCCTCCAGTCCCTTCAGGAGGCGTTCCACGAGTGACTGGAAAATTCCAGGCGCCGAATTCACGCCGAACTGGAGGCGCGTCACCTGGAACGCCCCCTTATGGGTGACTATGGTCTGCGCAGCAGCTGCGGCAGGGGACACCGTAAACTGCTGATAGGCCTGTGCTAAGTCGAACTTAGCGAAACACTTTCCCCCGTGTAACCTGGCCAGCAGATGGCTGACTACCGGCACCGGATATGCATTTGGGCGGATCGCCTTGTTGATGGTGCACTTGTAGTCGGCGCATATGCGGACCTCCCCATTGGCCTTTAGTGCGGTTACAATTGGAGTTTCCCACTCCGCGGAATCAACAGGCACAAGGATTCCCTGGCCCACCAATTTGTCCAGTTCCGCCTCTATCTTGTCCTTAAGTGCGAACGGCACCCGGCGTGGTTTAAGACGAATTGGGCGGACCTCCGGGTCCAGGTCGAATGTCACTGGGGGCCCCTTGAATTTCCCCAGTCCTTTTTTGAAAACTTCGGGGTGCGCCTCGCACACCTCCAGAATTGGATCAGTCCCAACGGCGTGCATCCCAACGGCGTGCACCCCCCCAATAAACAAACCCAGGGGCTGGAACCATTGAGTCCCGAGGAGGCTGCAATCTCCCCCTTTGAGCACGACTAGGGGAAGGGACGCGGCGTGCTTCTTGAATTTAACCTGAAATTCTCCAACCCCCAACACTGGAATGCTGTTCCCTTGCACGTCCCGTAGTGTGGACCTCGATGCTTTGAGCTTGGGTCGCTTGTGGGGGGCAATTCCCAAAAACTCCCTCTGGGAAATGATTGAATATGAGGACCCCGAGTCAATTTCCATCCTAATGGGAACCCCTTGGACTAGTACCTCAACAAAATAGCGGGGGTGTCCTGCAGACACGCTGAACACTGGGGGGGGCGTCCTCGCTGCCGTCGGAGATGTGGCCCACGCCGTCCTGCTTCCGCGTGGCCTGGGCGCCGTCCTTGGGTCTCGTTGAGCGGTCTTGTCCCACGGAATGGTCTGCGGAGCTCCTCCGGGTCTCGCGCTTCTTCCTGCACACCTTGGCAATGTGCCCGCGGCGGCCGCAGTTGTGGCACTCGGCCTTCCGGAACGGGCACTTTACGCGGTCGTGGGCCGCTCCACAGCCGTCGCACCGCCGGCTCTCCTTCCGGACCCTCCGGACGTCCTCGACGTCGCTGCTCTCTGTGGACGACCCCGAAGTTCGCCGGGCCGCCTGTACCGGAGCCTCTGCCTTGCTCGCCTTCGGCCGCCAGTCCTGGAGTTCTTGGACCCCGGCCTTTGTAGCTTCTGCGGCCTGGGCCGCTCTGACGACCTCCTGCAACGTGGGAGGCGGCTCTTGGTTCATTAATGTGCGCTGGGTCTCGGCGTCGTTCAGGCCGCACAGCACACAGTCCCGGAGGGTGATTTCGGCATTATCCCATTTGCACGGGCCGGCCGCCAGCCGCAGGGCCGCCACGAATGCGGCGACCGTCTCCCCGGGCGCTTGGACTCGCCTCCAGAACGCACGCCGAGCGGGAAACATCGCCGTGGCAGGCCGGACGTGCTCACACAGCATCTGCATGAGTTCCTTGGCCTTGAATTCGCTCACCCTCCTCGGTGCAATCAGGTCCACCAAGGTCCTTTTGGTTTCTTGTCCGAGCATCCTGGTGAAGATGGCCCTTTTCTTTGCCTCTTCCGTGACTTCGGACTCAATCAGTGCTGCCTGGAAGTCCATCTCGAAGATCTCCCAGTCACCCGGTTTCCTGATTTCGAAACCGGCGCATGTCTTGGTCCCGTGGGCTGCCATCCCATCCTCGTCGCCAATTTAGTGTAAGGGACCAAAGACAATGAAACAGCCGAAGGGTTGGCTTAACACAGGTTTATTGCATGATGATCCGGAGGAACATGTGGTAATGGCGGATGGGTAGCTCAATATATACAGCTGGCTATACATTTGAATGTGGCTCGTCGACAGACTATTGGTTGCTGCCTGCGTGATGTCGTAGGAGGTCACGCCCTTCTTGACCAGGTGAAGAGGTGGCGGGGAATCTTCCCGTGCTGCTGAACCAGGTGAATATTAGCCAAGAGAGCTGGACGCTCGCTACTGTCCACTGGTGGTCACTAGCTCGCGTCCCCTTATCAGGTTTACATTGATACAGCTGATGGTTATAATGTTGTACACAGAAAGGTTACATTGATAACACATGGCAAAGGTACATTGTTAAAGGCACAGCTTTACAGAACACAACACGTAGATCATTTGGATCCAGCAGTACAGTTAGTACTTTCAGGAGCCAGGCGGAAGCAATTCCCCAACAGACAGCAAGGTAGCTCCTGGCAAAAGTGACCATGCGTAAGCAAAACACCAAAGCATCCTCAACATTTGATTGCGTCAAAAGTCTTGCTGCTGAGTAGGAAACAAGGATGGGAAAAGGGCAGATAGGCTGTGGGGGAAACACACTGAAATTGCCATGGGGTAGTCCTTGTCATGGGACTGTGGTGACTTAGTGGTTAGGACACTGAACTTGACAACTGGAAGGTCGGCAGGTCAGCAGTTCGAGACCCGAGTACTGCACGATGGCGTGAGCGCTCATCTCTGTCCCAGCTCCTGCCAACCTAGCAGGTCAAAAGCAAAAAATTGCAAGTAGATAAATAGGTATTGCTTTGGTGGGAAGGTAAATAGCATTCCCATGCACTCCGGTGTCTAGGCATACCTGCCAAAGGAAACATCTGCAGACGCAGACAGCGCTGCCTCTTTGGCCATAACTGAAGATGAGCACCACCCCCTAGAGTCAGACATGACTGGCATTCGAGCAACAGCAACCTTTACCTAGATCAGCGATGGCGAACCTTGGCACTCCCGGTGTTCTTGGACTTCAGTTACCAGAAGCCCGTCAGCACTCCTGCGGATCAGGGCTTGAAGTCCAAGAACATCTGGCATGCCAAGGTCCACCATCACTGACCTAGAGTCTTGTCCCATCCAGCCCAGATGTGTAGGATTTCAGAAAAGACACTTTGATAGACCTTGGCAGAGAGCCCTGGTGGCTCCCCATCGAAATACCAACCAGATCTGATCCTGCCGGATGAACTTGGTCCACTTCTTGGTGGTAAGAACATTCTAGAAGCCGCGGAGAAGAATCAGAAAGTTTGGGAGTAATTATGGAAGCAGGACTGTCTCTCTTATGAGCGAGCGAGAGAGCTGCCTCCAGCAGAAGCTTTGGATAATTTGAAGGGTCGGACGTAAGTGTCATTTAGTCTGCTCCACTACCCCAGGTGTGTTTTACAATACTGTCCTTCTCGCTGTTGTATTTCAGCTGGAGATCTAGTCTGCTTGTATGGAAGAAATGAGAAGGAGCATTACTTTGCCATTTCCCTCTGCTAGCAACAATGTACCTGGCTGGTCTTTTATTGAAGAAAAATAGGGGAAATTGGGATTCCAGCCTAGGGCATTTAGATGCATTGGCACAACCCCGCCATGAACTATTTATTAAGTGCTCTTTCTAAAAAGGAGAACTTGTTGACAATAACAGCTCGGTGAATATCTTTACAACCCTAGTAGTGGGTTAAGATATTACTCTTCTAGGTGCAAATAGAGACAGGTGGGGTTTTCAACAGCTGTGTAGCTGTGGCAATTTTTTTTTGAAAAAGCTATTATTATTTGCGATTTCCCCCCCCCTCTCTTTAGCAGCTAAGGCCACCAAAAAAAAAATTACATTAAGACAAAGAAGCACTTCTTACTAAGAGTAAGTGGTGAAAGGCATGAAAAAAAATACCTCAAGATGCATTGAAACATTTTAGGGAATTAGGGAATACTGATCTCCTGCAAAAAAAGAAAAAAGAGAGAAGAAGGAAAATTAATATTAAAGACAAGCTGTGAGCAGTGCGATTTTCCATCTGGCCCTGCCGCGTTCGACTAACGCTTCCATGACGGAATTCATCTGTCCATCAACTGTCAAAAATTCTCCTGTCTGTAAATCCCAGGATACCCCCTTCTGGCCCACCCCACTCAAAAAATAATCCAAGCCACAAAGAATTCAGAATACACAATCTTCCCTCTGCTTCCATCCCTCTGCAACTGACAATACTACTGATAATAAATAAATAAAAATAAAATAACATGCAAGGTCCCCCCCCGCCCCATTTTAGCTCATTTTCTCTTTTCTATCTTCACCTTCCCTTCTTTTCAATTTTTTTTATTTTTTTTATTTGTAGATATTTGCAGGATGAGAAAATCAGGAAGGATGACGAAAAACCATTCGATCATAGGGAGATTAAATTCTTAACAAACTATTCTGCAACTCTTTCCCCCCCCCCTTACACACACAACTCTACCCCCCCATCTGAGCACAACAGTCAGCGCACATCTGTTTTAGAAGTCTGAGTGGTTGTGAAGTGTGAACTCCCTGCTGTTTAATGTAACTACATGACTATTTAATGTACACAGTGGTAGAATGAGTTGAAATGCCGAGATGCTGGGACCTGCCTGAAGGACGTATATAAACATAATATACAGTGGTTTATTGTGACAAATGCATCTAAATGGAGAGCCGGGATAAACCGGCTTTTTGCTTTGTGAGTTGTGTCATACGGGGATGGATTATTTACTGTGGTTTTCCTTTGACTTGCAAGTTTAACATAAATATACAGGAGGCTCGCCTTCTCAAAAAAATTGCACAGTCAATTTAAATTCCCAAGGCAAACAGGGAACAGCTCCAGGCTGCACCCTGCACACACTTATTCGTTATCAGAAATTTATAGGGCAAAAACCAATATACATAAACGGAGAAATTATGGATTCTGGTTGCATGCAAAGCACAATACTAGTTATGACCATTCCCTTTCTCAACTATCTGGGAAATGATTCGTTTTAGGATGAATGTAAATGTCTTCTGGAGTGACTGTGGTGGTTTAATGGTCAAGACGCTGAACTCAATGACTGGAAGGTTGGCAAGCCAGCAGATCGAAACCCGAGTGCTGCACGGTGGAGTGAGCTTCTGTCTCTGTCCCAGCTCCTGCCAATCTAGCAGTTTGAAAGCAAGAAATTGCAAGTAGTGATTGCAAGTAGCGATTGCAAGAATCAATAGGTAGCGTTTTGTTGGGAAAGGTCACTACATTCTGTGTCTAGTCATGACTGCTATGTGACCATGGAAATGTCTGCAGATGCAGATGGTGCTTGCTCTTTGACTGTAAGTGAACATAAGAACAGCCTTGCTGGAACAGGCCACAGCCCATCCAGTCGAGCATTCTGTCTCACACACTGTGGCTCACCATTTCCTTCAGGGTATTCCCAAGGAGATGCCTTCACCTGCTTAGGATTCTCTGGAAATGATATTGAGAGATATCCTGCTTATCTCTCCAACCCCGAGGTTGTCCTTAGGTATCCATAATTATAGCCATTGATACCCTTGTCCTCCATGAACTTGTCTAATCCTTTCTTAAAGCTGTCAAGACTGACAACTGTCACCACTTCTTCTGGCAGGGAGTTCCTCTGGGTGAAAAAGTACTTTCTCTTATTTGTTTGAGAACTAGTACCCAAAAGTTTCATCGAGTGTCCCCTAGTTCTAGTGAAGATGAGCGCCGAACCCTAGAGTCGGATACCACTGGCTTTCGAGCAAGAGAGACCTTTACATTTAAATGTTTTGGGGGTTTTGTTGTTTGCTTGCCCTTCTTCTCTTTCTTGTAATATATTCTTGGATTGGGGGCATTATGTCAGTAGCACAATTGGATTTGAACTGTCTATTTCAGAATGTGGAGGAAATCATTTTTACAACTTTATTCGATCTGCTCTCTTCCCTTCTCCCTTCTTTTGCACTCATGCCCCTCTTTGAAAAGAAAAATAGAGTCCATTACTTGTGGTTTCTGACACCTCATTAACCAACCATCAGAATAGCATATTTAACAACACTAAGGCCAATTAGATGTTTAAAAATATTTTTGGCTAGAGAGGTAAAGGTAAAGGTTTCCCTTGCTCAAAAGCCAGTCCTATCCGACTCAAGGGTTTAGTGCTCATCTCTGTCTCAAAGCTGAAGAGCCAGCACTGTCTGCTTCTGCAGACGTTTCCATGGTCATGTGACTAGTGCACAGAATTCTGTTTACCTTCCCACCAAAGTGGTCCCTATTTATCTACTTGCAATTTCTTATTTTTGAACTGCTAGGTTGGCAGGAGCTGGGGCAAAGACGGGAGTTCATTCTGTCCTGTAGTACTCAGGAATCGAACTGCTGGCCTCCTGCCTTTCAAAAATAATTTCTGATTGTCAACTTGTGGTGACATCACTTCCCGATTAGATGTCTTGGGCTTCTTCTTCTTCTCCAGCTCGCCATTTCTCCACTTCTAAAATCTTCTCCCCTACCTAAAAGTTTCCCTTCTGTTTGTTTTTCAAGATTTCCGCTAGAAAGGAATGTATCAAGGAAAGTGTGTGTGTGTGTGTGTGTGTGTGTGTGTGTGTGTGTGTGTGTGTGTGTGTGTGTGTGTGTTGCTGTCTTGACTCCAAAGCCGAACAGTGAAATGTGAATGCATGCAAAGAGTTCAAAGGCTTTGCTCTTAATTCAACAACAGAGTGACACTCTCCAAGCAGACTTTGAAATCCCTTCGGATGATGCGGAGGTGTATTGTTGACCTTACTGTGCAATGTAATATCCCCGCTGTGCTGAAACATATCACATTTCGATTGAGAAAACGAGTCTGATATAACGTGAGTCAACTTAAAAATGTAGGCTGCATTTTGGCTGGGGTGTACATGTATTTTAGGAAAATCCACCTAGTTTTCACTTCTTCTTTGACCCTTCAGCCTACTAAATTTATGGATCAGGAAGGATATCAGACAATTTTAAAGCTTGATCCGATTGGCGACATTGTTGATTATCTTGGATTTGTCATTGCAGTACAGCATGCAATTAGTAGATAAAAATCCAGGACTTGCTTTCTTGTAAGCCATGTGCTTGGACAATCAGTAGGATGTGATGTACTTAAGGATTAGATGCAAAATGTTTTCAAGAACTTTTCAGCAGCTCCTCTTTAGGATTCTGATCTTAATTTAAGCACCGTTCATTTAGAAAGTCCTTATGAAGTTGTTAATAGGAGCAAATGGCGATATTTGCAGAGGGACTCATAATATTTGTAAAATTGAGCAAATGGCACAATAAAATAGTTGTGACTTATTTCATTTATTATTTTTGTTTGTTTTTATTTGAATATCCTTATCTAGTAAAAAGAAAAATGAACTAATAGAACAATCTTGTTTGGAAATAGCGATTCAAAAAAAAAAAAAAAAAGCAAGTGTGGAGAAAGAAAGAAATGTTATTTTGGTTAAAACTTTCCAATTCATTAAAACATTCCAGAAGTATAAGAATATTCACTTAAGGTGAGCAGAAGTGTCAAACCTGTTCATTTCTTTTGACACAGGTGATAACAAAAGCAAGGTACATTTTATGCAGTCCTGGAAAATCATAGTAAAGAAATATAAGATAGATAGATAGATAAATCTTTATTGTCATTGTCCTGCACAGAACAAGTGCAGTCTAAATAAATCCTAAAGAGACTGTTATTAATAGATTGTGGTGCTTATTATGTATGGATAGAATCCTTAATACTCCCTAACAGAAAAGTAGATATATGGGTAAATGAATTAACAGATAGATACAGATAGAAACACATATACACGAATATGTGTGTTAATACAGAATTTATATTTTCACTATGAAATATAAAATTAATGTTAAAGTTATTTTTTCAAAGTTATCCCTCTCCCCAAGTTATTACTTGAATCACTTTGTATTTTTTTAAAAAATTGAAATATGGCTCTGTTGTGTTCTGTAAAGCTGTGCCTTTAACAATGTACCTTTGCCATGTGTTACCAATGTAACCTTTCTGTGTGCAACATTATATCCATCAGCTGTATCAACGTAACCCTAATAAGGGGACGCGAGCTAGTGACCACCAGAGGGCAGTAGCGAGCGTCCAGCTCTCATGGATCATAATCACCTGGTTCAGCAGCGCAGGAAGATTCCCCGCGACCTCCTCACCTGGTCAAGAAGGGCGTGACCTCCTACGACGTCACGCAGGCAGCAACCAATAGTCTGTCGACGAGCCACATTCAAATGTATAGCCAGCTGTATATATTGAGCTACTCATCCGCCATTACCACATGTTCCTCCGGATCATCATGCAATAAACCTGTGTTAAGCCAACCCTTCGGCTGTTTCATTGTCTTTGGTCCCTTACACTAAATTGGCGACGAAGGTGGGATGGCAGCCCACGGGACCAAGACATGCGCCGGTTTCGAAATCAGGAAACCGGGCAACTGGGAGATCTTCGAGATGGACTTCCAGGCCGCACTGATCGAGTCCGAAGTCACGGAAGAGGCGAAGAAAAGAGCCATCTTCACCAGGATGCTCGGACAAGAAACAAAAAGGACCTTGGTGGACCTGATTGCACCGAGGAGGGTGAGCGAATTCAAGGCCAAGGAACTCATGCAGATGCTGCGTGAGCACGTCCGGCCCGCCACAGCGATGTTTCCCGCTCGGAGTGTGTTTTGGAGGCGAGTCCAAGCGCCCGGGGAGACGGTCGCCGCATTCGTGGCGGCCCTGCGGCTGGCGGCCGGCCCGTGCAAATGGGAGAATGCCGAAATCACCCTCCGAGACTGTGTGCTGTGCGGCCTGAACGACGTCGAAACCCAGCGCACATTAATGAACCAGGAGCCGCCTCCCACGTTGCAGGAGGTCGTAAGAGCGGCCCAGGCCGCAGAAGCTACGAAGGCCGGGGTCCAAGAACTTCAGGACTGGCGGCCAAAGGCGAGCAAAGCAGAGGCTCCGGTACAGGCGGCCCGGCGAACTTCGAGGTCGTCCACAGAGAGCAGCGACGACGAGGACGTCCAGAGGGTCCGGAAGGAGAGCCGGCGATGCGACGGCTGTGGAGCGGCCCACGACCGCGTGAAATGCCCCTTCCGGAAGGCCGAGTGCCACAACTGCGGCCGCCGCAGGCACATTGCCAAGGTGTGCAGAAAGAAGCGCGAGACCCGGAGGAGCTCCGCAGACCGTTCCACGGGACAAGACCGCCCAACGAAACCCAAGGACGGCGCCCAGGCCACGCGGAAGCAGGACGGCGTGGGCCGCATCGCCGACGGCAGCGAGGACGACGCCCCAGTGTTCAGCGTGTCTACTAGACACCCCCGCTACTTTGTTGAGGTACTAGTCCAAGGGGTCCCCATTAGGATGGAAATTGACTCGGGGTCCTCATATTCAATCATTTCCCAGAGTGAGTTTTTGCGAATTGCCCCCCACAAGCGACCCAAGCTCAAAGCATTGAGGTCCACACTACGGGACGTGCAAGGGATCAGTATTCCAGTGTTGGGGGTTGGAGAATTTCAGGTCAAATTCAAGGAGCACGCCGCGTCCCTTCCCCTAGTCGTGCTCAAAGGAGGAAATTGCAGCCTCCTCGGGACTCAATGGTTCCAGCCCCTGGGGTTGTTTATTGGGGGGGTGCACGCCGTTGGGATGCACGCCGTTGGGACTGATCCAATTCAGGAGGTGTGCGAGGCGCACCCCGAAGTCTTCAAAAAGGGACTGGGGAAATTCAAGGGGCCCCCAGTGACTTTCGACCTGGACCTGGAGGTCCGCCCAATTCGCCTAAAACCACGCCCGGTGCCGTTTGCACTCAAGGACAAGATAGAGGCGGAACTGGACAAGTTGGTGGGCCAGGGGATCCTCGTGCCTGTAGATTCTGCGGAGTGGGAAACTCCAATTGTAACCGCTCTAAAGGCCAATGGGGAGGTCCGCATATGCGCCGACTACAAGTGCACCATCAACAAGGCGATCCGCCCGAATGCATATCCGGTGCCGGTAGTCAGCCATCTGCTGGCCAGGTTACACGAGGGAAAGTGTTTCGCTAAGCTCGACTTAGCACAGGCCTACCAGCAGCTCACGGTGTCCCCTGCCGCCACTGCTGCGCAGACCATAGTCACCCATAAGGGGGCGTTCCAGGTAACGCGCCTCCAGTTCGGCGTGAATTCGGCGCCTGGAATTTTCCAGTCACTCGTGGAACGCCTCCTGAAGGGATTGGAGGGGTGTTGCCTTATTTTGATGACGTGTTAATAACGGGGGGGGGGAGTCGGGCTGAATTGGCCAAAAGATTGGGGAAGGTCCTGACGATATTCGAAAAGGCGGGGCTGAGGTTGCGAAAGGACAAATGCGTCTTCTTCGCAACCGAGGTTGAGTTCCTAGGGTTTTGTGTGACTCCTGAGGGAATAAAACCATCCATGTCCAAAGTGGCAGCCATTAAAAAAGCCCCCCGCCCCACCTCCAAGCCCGAGTTACAGTCGTTCCTAGGACTGCTCAACTTCTACCACTCCTTCCTTCCCCGAAAGGCAGCGGTGGCTGAGCCGCTACACAAACTGCTAAAGAAAGACCAGGCATGGAAGTGGGGCGATGACCAAGAAAGGGCATTTAGCGAGCTAAAAAGCCTCCTGGCGTCCGACGCTATACTGACCCATTTCAACCCCAAGCGCCCAGTAGTTCTGATCTGTGATGCATCTCCAGTGGGGGTGGGGGCGGTGCTGTGCCACGTGTTGGAAAGCGGAAGGGAGGCCCCGATAGCATTTTATTCCAGGTCCCTGTCCCAAGCAGAGAGGAACTACGCACAGACGGACAGGGAGGCACTAGCAATAGTCGCGGGGACGAAAAAATTTCACGATTTTCTGTACGGCCGCCCCTTCACCATTGAAACAGACCACAAGCCCTTGCTAGGCATTTTTACCGCTGATAAGCCCACCCCACAGATCCTGTCTCCGAGGATGCTCAGGTGGGCCATTTTTCTCAACGCGTATCAGCACGCGTTGATCTACCGGCCCGGGAAAGAGATCAGCCATGCAGACGCCCTATCTAGGTCTCCCCTCCCCCTAACGCCCAGCCAGGTGAGCATGGGGGAGCGGGACCATCAGGTTCTCATGATAGAGGTGCTGGATTCGCCCCCCGTAGTGCCCGCCGACATTGCCAAAGCAACAGAGAAGGACAAAACGTTAGCGACAGTCAGCTCCTGGCTGCAGAAAGGGTGGCCCGCGTCCTCCCCAGCGGAGGAGTTCGCTCCATTTTTCAGAAAAAAGCTAGAACTGTCCCTAGAGAGGGGGTGTCTCTTGTGGGGGCAGCGGGTGGTGATTCCCACTTCCCTTCGGCCGCGGGTGCTCAAACTGCTTCACGTCAGCCACCCCGGCATCGTGCGATCCAAGGCGCTGGCCCGGAGTTACTTCTGGTGGCCCCAGCTAGACGCCGACATCGAGCACATGGTCGGCACTTGTGAAAGTTGCCAATGCTCCAGACCAGAGGAGGCCCGCCTTCCCCACAGGGAATGGGACGCGGCTAAGGGGCCGTGGTCCCGGGTGCACGTAGATTTCGCGGGCCCGTTCAGAGGCACCCTGTTCCTCCTTGTAGTGGACGCTTTCTCCAAATGGTTGGAGGTTATCCCAGTCACGAGCACCTCCTCGGCCCAGACCATTAGGCATTTGCGGAGGCTCTTTTCCACGTTCGGCATACCCGACACGTTAATTAGCGACAACGCTAGTTGTTTCACGTCCTCCGAGTTTAGGGCATTCATGGAGATTAACGCCGTTCGGCATATCACCTCCGCCCCTTTTCACCCGGCCACCAACGGCCAAGTAGAGCGCCTCGTCCGCACCACGAAGGACGCGTTGCGGCGCATGGGCCCAGGGGATCTGAACCTACAAGTGTGTCAGTTTCTGCTAGGGTACAGGGTGACCCCATTGGTGTCAGGATACTCCCCCGCAGAGCTCTTAATGCGCAGGAAGCTGACCACCATCCTTACTAGGCTAGACCCCACGAGGGTAGAGGACAAAGGAAGGAACATCGGGCTAGAGGTTACAAAGAGTTTCAGTATAGGCGCCCCCGTGGATTGCAGGAATTACGCCAGCACGGGCCCAGCCTGGGTGCCGGGCGTAGTTGTGGAGCAAACCGGCCCCGTGTCGTACCGCGTGGAAACCAGCACAGGGCTCCTGTGGAGGCGGCACGCGGACCAGCTCTGACGCAGGGTCTCCGATGAGCAGGGCACTGATCAGGCAGGAAATAAGTCAGCGTTAGGGTTCTCCCCCACCCGTTCAGCCCAAGGGGGAGGAGAAGGGGACCGTGGGCCCCCACCAAGGGGGGAGGAGGATATCCTCATAGATACCCTGGGGGATCTTTCCGAGGAGGAGGAACCCGACCCCATACATATCTCGCGGAAAGTCCCCACAAATGCGGGTACCCCTACCAAGTTAGATTTTGATTTTCAGAACCGGGGGGGGGGTTTCGGAGTGGTCCCCCACCCGTCCAAGCGAGAAGAGGGGTTTTTCGTTAGCCCCGACGGCCCCCGGTCTGCCCACAATGGAGTTTTTCCCTTCCCCTAAGGCCGCCATACAGCGGCAAGCCACTAACAAGTCTCCCCCTCCCATTTCAGGACAAGGGACCAGGGAACAAAGAAGCAATAACGCCCCCGGGGGGGCAGCCCTCTTCACGGCCCAAACGCACATGCAACAAGCCATCTTGGCTGAGAGACTTCGTCTCATCCTAGGGGGGAGGGATGTTGTGTTCTGTAAAGCTGTGCCTTTAACAATGTACCTTTGCCATGTGTTACCAATGTAACCTTTCTGTGTGCAACATTATAACCATCAGCTGTATCAACGTAACCCTAATAAGGGGACGCGAGCTAGTGACCACCAGAGGGCAGTAGCGAGCATCCAGCTCTCATGGATCATAATCACCTGGTTCAGCAGCGCGGGAAGATTCCCCGCGACCTCCTCACCTGGTCAAGAAGGGCGTGACCTCCTACGACGTCACGCAGGCAGCAACCAATAGTCTGTCGACGAGCCACATTCAAATGTATAGCCAGCTGTATATATTGAGCTACCCAGCCGCCATTACCACATGTTTCTCCGGATCATCATGCAATAAACCTGTGTTAAGCCAACCCTTCGGCTGTTTCATTGTCTTTGGTCCCTTACACTAAAGGCTCCTTGTATACAAAGACGCCATCCTAACTGGCATAATTTTTGGGAGGAAAGGTCATTTGTTTTTCTGATTACTGCTGATCCGCGGCACTTTTTCTGATGAATGGGTGTTTTACTAGTCCTGCTCTTGTGTTCTGGATTTCTCTCCCCCCTCACTTTTCCATGTTTGATTTATGCGGAAGCTCTTATCGGCGTGTAAATTTGGATGATGGGACTTGGCAGAACTTTCACTCCAACTTAGAGGATGGGAGAGCCTGTTTGCCATTGTAAGGGCCAACTCCTTCTCAAAGATGCCTTTCCAGTTGGTGGCTGACCCAACGGTCACTCAACTGCAGTTAAGTTTCATCAGCCATGATTTCAATTAAAAAGACAGACTCTGATGCTTTCACTTTGGACATAGAGCACATAGACATGAGTATGCCTATGCATGTGTGTGTATGCACATATAGGGGGAGGGCAGTGGCTTGGTCTCTTCCATCTCCTCCCTCCTGCTGTTGCTTGATTTCTTTCAGGGGGGGCAGCGATGGAGAGGGGGAATCAACATGCCCTGATGCCTCTTACAAGAAGGAAACCAATCGCATTTCTTAAATGTTGATACGATTGGGTGATATGCATTAAGCCATGTAGTGCAGGAATAAGGAAGGCAGTGTGCCTAGACAAAGGGGAGGCTGGAATCTCGAGGCCTTGGCACACCCTGACCCACGCGCAAGGGCTTTTGTGTAGCAGATGCCTTGTCCTATTGTTGTCGCTTTCCCTTCTCGACACCCTTGACAACAGCCACCGCCGCTGGCATTCCACCCTGACATCTGTTCAGCTTTATTGATGCGCTCCTTGAGGGATTCCCAGGGTAAACAGGGAATTCTCTACGGGAACCCCATGTTGTAAAAGGGATGCGCTGCATAATGCAAAGGTTTAACCACTATTTAAAGGTATGACACTTGATTGGAAGTGACTGGAATTTTTAGTTCACTCCCTCAGTTTTTACTCCCCTTTCCACTCCCCTTTCCCTTCCCAAACACTTCAACTTAATATGATGGAAACTCATTGATTCCTTCCTTTCCCCTTTCCTCACTTTCTTACCTACAGTTTGGCCATCTTGCATGTGTATGTACAGTTTCACATGTGAACTGTGGATTGCAACAATAAGAGTATTGTTTTTGTCCCTTTGGGCCGCTTGTGTGAACAAGTGTATTCTTCATTAATCCTTACAGAAACTAGACTGTGTGTGTATGTTTGCAAGGTAACAAATAATTATCTATTTCAGCTGTCCTGATATGACAAGACATCTTCACAAGAAACATTCAAACCTTATGAGCTTCCTCGCCTCTAAGTCCAATTTAGGCAAGGATCACTTTTCCTGCCAAAGTGTCTAGAATTTGTGCAAAATTAGTTCTTCTTCTTCTTCTTCTTCTCCTTCTCCTCCTCCAAGAAGGAAAGCAGATACTTAGAAACTCCAGAATGTTTGGCTAACAGTTTCAAAAGATGCAAACAACTCATTGTTGATGATTTTCTAGACATCTACAATTTGTGAATAAATTGCCATTTATACAATTTGTGCAGAAATGAGTGTACTTTTGCCCTCTTGTGGGGAGGGGAGAATAGTTTTGTGGTTCCTTGTTACCACATGCCAGGATGAAATCAGGGAGGATTTGGCATATGTAGTCTGCCCATGATATATATATTTTCAGAGGAAAACAGATGCTAGGTTTTCCCAACCAAATGCCATTCCAAGCTGCAAAGTGTGAGCCTAAGATAAAAAAAATACACAAGAAGCAACATTCTATGAGTAAAACAAACGACAGCAAACTTGTAATGAACCACAAATGACAATCTGATGTTCTCACTTTTAGGGAGGGAAGTTCAGGCATTCCATTCAGCAATGTAATGGTAATGTTTGTCATTAAATGGGCAAAATGTATTACATTTATTTATTAAACAAAATAACATGCACATTCCTGTTTTTAGTGTTCAAATGCACAAGTAACATGAGCTGTAAGTTCAAACAAAGTTTGGCAGCAAGAATGAACTGGACGACAGAAATGGCTGTTGCCTCTGAAGTCCTGTTGCTTTGGTGGTTAAGAAGCTCACCTTGTTAGCTGGAAGGCCAGCAAGTCGGCAGTTCGAGACCCCGGTACTGTATGACGGATTGAGTGCCCGTCTCAGTCCCAGCTCCTACCAACCTAGCAGATTGAAAGCAAGAAATTGCAAGAAGATAAATAGGGACCACCTCAGTGGGAAAAGATCTTGGGGACATGAAAGGAGCCTCATTTGGGCATCTCCAGAGCAGAGTTTCTCCAGCAACAATCCTTTCAACCCAGAATAATTTCTGACCCAAAATTATTTATAGCTTAACTAAACTGATCTAATCAGAAGAGTGCCAATTGCAAGTATTTTTTTCTAGAGGATAACTCATCCTTTCGACCCTATGAGGAAGGGTAGTCAGGTTGAACATATCCTTGTTGTTTGGTAATAAAGGTTATTCCATCTTCTTTTTACCCTTGTCTTGCATGGGGTGGATACTTTTTATGCTATTCTATTTAATTTCACTAAGGGGATACAGAAGGGGAAAAAAATCAATCAAGCACGGCTACTTATGCATTATCAACAGAAGAGAAATTTTATTATCTAAAAAGAGAACGAACAATTAGTCATACAAAAAGGAAAAGTATCCCATTATATACAGTACATTATATATAGACGCAAATTTAGGAACCATTACTCAAATTTAGATAAAAACATAGTACACCTCGTGGTAGTGGAAAAATTATAACCAAGTGGCGTATGATGTTGCTTGTTCTGCTGTTCTTTTTGTTACATAGTGATTTATTACTTCCCAGTGCTTTCAAAATAGTTTTCACTTCACTTTTTAGAACTGCAGATTCTTAATCATATGATTCCATTTCAAAGGCATCTGTCATTCTGCAATCTCTTCTGTATAGCTCTTCAGTATACTGTTTCTAACTTCCTCTTTATTTTCTCAGAGGGCATGCTACTCTGTTGGCCATACAGCATTGCTAATCTATGGTTCTGTTTGGTTACATGATGAATGGTGCTTGGATATTGACTTTATTGTTAGCATATTGATATGTCTTACGTTAACTCAGACTATTGGGCTAGCTGTCATTTGCCTGAATGTGGAGAAAAACAGGTATCTAGCCAGTGTCTCCTCTGCTAGGCCTGCTACTGAGTGAGAAGTTGTGCGACCTTTCTCACAACCAGTGTGAGAACAGCTGTATAGCAAGAAGCCTGCTGGAATTGGGGGTGGGGGAATGTTATATTTTCTACTTCACATTTAGGGAAAAGTATATCAGTTTTAGTCTTGTTTTGTCTAACCTGGTGATATTTACTCAGATCTGCACCAGCTCTCTTTCCTCCTCCTCCTTCTCCTTCTTCATACTAATTCATAGTATTGTATTTCCCAGTGACTTCCCCATACCTCCTCTTGAATGAATCATGATGGTAAGGAGAAATTGAACAGAGGGAGTTCTCCCAACTTGTATAGGTCACTCTCTGCCGTCCTTGAGGTAGTTGTTCAGACTTTCATTCAAATAAATAATAATAATAATAATAATAATAATAATAATAATAATAATAATAATAATAATAATAATAATAATAATAATAATAATAATAATAATAATAATAATAATAATAATAATAATAATAATAATAATAATAATAGCATCTCACAATATGAGCTAGCAAGACAAAGCTCATTTTCCCCATCAAGTATGGACAAATATTAGTGGCTACTAGATCATTTTGAGCAAAGGTGGGTCACTAGAGGTGACGCTGCCGAGTAAAACAGTCATCATCCAAACCCTTCCTTGTTGTATGCAGATGTACTGCTACTCTCTCCCTTGAAATAGGTCTCTCCAGAACACTCTTCCATGTGTTCTTCTGGAGTAACAATGCTGCAACACAGTTGTGATGGGCAGCTACAGCAATGATGTGAAGTTCGATGGGTAGCTAAACGTAAAGGTCTCCCTTGCTCAAAAGCCACTAGTGTCTGACTCTAGGGTGTGGTGCTGATCTCCATTTACAGTCAAAGAGCCAGCGCTGCCCTGCATCTGCAGACGTTTCTGTGGTCATGGTGGCAGGCATGACTCGATGCACAGAACGTTGTTACCTTTCCCACCAAAGCTGTACCTGTTTATCTACTTGCAATTTCTTGCTTTCAAACTGCTAGATTGGCAGGAGTTGGAACTGACGACAGAAGCTCACTCTGTTGTGCAGCACTTGGGTCTTAAGCCACCTTGTACGTGTTCCCCAGTCCGATTTCCTAAGCTGATAATAAATCACTTGTGTTTGACCCAATCCTGCTGGTCAGAGTACTTCTTAGTCACGGACTCAACAGTGTCTTAACCACTAAACCACTTAACCACCCATGGACCATTGGGCAGCTACAGTACAATTGCTTCATTAGCCACAAGACAGAGACTGTCCAAGACTCTGAAGATTTCATTGTTATCTCATGAGGCCAGATCAAATCTGGATTTGTTTCCTCAGAGACGAACAACATTGCAGAGGACCTACATGGGAGCTTCGCTCCTCCTCCCTTAAACTAATTAGAAAGCCTCAATTTAGGCATGTGGGTGGCTGAGAGGTCCGGGAGTGTGTTAGGATTTTCTTCTTCATTCATTCATTTTACTCAAGCCTTGCTTGTTCAATTCATCTTCTCTTGGAACAATATCTGCCACCTGATTCCATCATCACCCAGTTTAAAGAGATTCTCCTGGCACAAGCCCCAGGTTGCTTTTGGATTTTTATCATTCTGTATAATTTGGCTGCCCATTATAATTTTCTTAGGGAGTTCCACTCCTTGTTTATTTTCATTGTGTATATTAGCCATTAATTCCTATCCTCTGCTGTTAGTTATTAACCAGCTGTTGATGCTTTAAAAAGGAGCATTCTCCTCTCTGTGTGGTTAAAGTGCCTCTTTCACAATATATAATTAGCATGCTTGTTGTTGTTCAGTCGCACAGTTGATTCCGACCCTTTGCGACCCTATGGACCATTGTCCTCCAGGCCCCTCTGTCCTCCACCATCCTCCTCAGCCTGCCCAGCTCTGGCCCACTGCGTCTACAATACCATCTAGCCATCTCATCCTTGGCCGCCCCGTTCTTCTTTTGCCCTCCATCTTTCCCAGCATCAAGGCTTTCTCAAGTGAATCCTCTCTTCTCATTTGATCTCCAAAGTACTTTAGCTTCATCTTCACTATTTGACCTTCTAAGGAGAAGTCAGGATTGATTTCTTCTAAGATTGACCTATTTGTTCTCCTCGCTGTACAGGGGACTCGCAAAACTCTCTTCCAACACCACATCTCAAAGACATCTATTCTTCTGCGCTCAGCTTTCCTAACGGTTCAGCTCTCACAACCACATTACCACCGGGAATACCATTGCAAATTGACTATGCGAATTTTTGTTTGGAAGGTGATGTCTCTACTTTTCACTACGTTCCCCAGGTTTCTCATCGCTTGTCTCCCAAGAATCATCTCCTTTTTATTTCATGGCTTGCAATCCCCATCTGCAGTGATCTTAGATCCTAAGAATGTGAAATCTGTCACCGCTTCTACTTCTTCCCCATCTATTTTCCAGCGACTGGTTTAACATGCTTATAAAAATAAAAATGAATGAATAATTAATTAATTTAAGAGTTCATGGAGTGCCCTTCATATAAGGCATGTGTATTAATTGTTCAATGTACCCCTTTTTCTATATACAGTGGTACCTCGCTTTATGAATGCTTCGGTTAATGTATTTTTTGCTTTCCGAATGAAAATCCATTGAAAATAATGACTTGCTTAACAATTTCCTCCCCAGAATGGATTAATTGGTTTTCAATGCATTCCTATGGGAAATTGCATTCAATGCATTCCTATGGGAAATTCACTTTACAGATTTTTCATAATACGAAATGTCCCAGGGAACGCATTAATTTCGTAAAGCGAGGTACCACTGTATCTTACTGTTTAGCTTTAACAGTGCTGCAGTGGTAAGAGCAGATGTTCAGCATGACAGTCCTCAGAGCCAGCCCCTTTCCTCAACCAATAGAGAAGATTTCATGCAGGCACCTAGCTATATAGCATGGTGGCTTGGTGGTTAAGATGCTGAGCTTGATGACTTGAACATCAGCAGGCCAACTGTTTGAGACCCACATGCTGCACAATGGAGTGAGCTCCCACCGTCTGCCCCAGCAGACTGAAAGCATGAATTTGCAAGTCGATAAATAGGTACAGCTTTGGCAGGAAAGGTAACAACATTCTGTGCTCGAAACGACTGGCTTTCGAGCAAGGGAAAACTTTACCTATATACCGTTGTTCCAGGAGCAGTCATTTTGTGAAGTTAATGGCTCTTCACTGCCCATTCAAAATCAAGCGCATATACCTTGCGTCGCAGTACAAATAGTTTGCAACAATATAGTGTCCCTGGGCAAAATCCATATTTCTTGCCACTAGTTTGAGGACTGAGCTCGGTTCAATGGAACAGGATAGCATCAATGGGTGGACGATGGTGATGTTATAGCCCTTGCTAATCTAAAAGTCTAGGGTCCTCTACCCTGTAATTGTGATTGCTATGAATGTAAATGCATTTTTTAGACTTTGTTCAGCTGCTTAGCCTTTCTTAGCCTGTCCTTCTTTTACATGACCAGGGCTACAATTCTTTATACTCTTACACTGGATTAAGGTTGACTGAACTCAATCACTGTAATACTGTTTGTTACTGTACCTGTTAGAAGGGTAATGATGTCACCAGCAGTGGAAGATTTATTTTAATAACAAAAAACTTCCTCCTTCTCTCCTGCTCCCTAATAGCACAACTAGTGATCTGGCTATGAAGCCAGTGGTTGGGCGTTCGATTCCCCATTGTGCCTCCTCTTTTTTAAGCAACCGATGGAGCGGCTCGGCAACAGACGCCTTCCGTGGAAGGAAGGTATGGTAGAAATTGAGAAGCCCCAGAAATAACTGTAGTTCGGTTTTGGATGTGGGGCGAGGAGCTTTCTTGATGGCGGCTACCTTAGATTTGGACGGCCTAATTCCCTCGGGCGTGACACGGAACCCTAAAAACTCAACCTCTGTTTCGAAAAATACACATTTGTCTTTTCTCAGTCGCAGCCCCGCTTTCTCGAACACGGTCAGAACTTTATCCAATCTATGTGCCAGTTCGGCCTTACTCCCCCCCGTTATCAACACGTCATCAAAATATGGCAACACCCCCTCCAGCCCCTTCAGGAGGCGTTCTACGAGCGACTGAAAAAGGCCAGGTGCCGAGTTCACGCCGAACTGTAAACGCGACACCTGGAACGCCCCCTTATGTGTAACTATCGTTTGTGCCGCCGCTGTGGCGGGGGTTACAGGGAGTTGCTGGTAGGCCTGTGCTAAATCGAGCTTAGCGAAACACTTTCCCCCTTTCAGCCTGGCCAGGAGGTGGCTGACCACTGGCACCGGGTATGCATTGGGGCGGATCGCCTTGTTAATTGTACACTTATAATCAGCGCAAATGCGCACCTCCCCGTTAGCCTTCAGTGCTGTTACAATTGGAGTCTCCCACTCCGCGGAATCCACAGGAACAAGAATCCCCTGACCCACCAGTTTGTCCAGTTCCGCCTCTATTTTGTCCTTTAGTGCGAACGGTACCCTGCGCGGTTTGAGTCTTATCGGGCGGACCTCCGGGTCTAGGTCGAAGGCTACAGGGGGTCCCTTGAACTTTCCCAGTCCACTTTTAAACACGGCG
This sequence comes from Bradypodion pumilum, assembly GCA_035047305.1. Lineage (NCBI taxonomy): Eukaryota > Metazoa > Chordata > Lepidosauria > Squamata > Chamaeleonidae > Bradypodion > Bradypodion pumilum. Next base: position 7,938,891 of record JAWDJD010000010.1, on the reverse strand, counting down.
GGGTGTGCGTCGCACACCGCTTGTATTGGGTCCACGCCTACGGCATGCACCCCCCCTATGAACAAACCTAAAGGCTGAAACCATTGCGTCCCGAGGAGGCTACAACTCCCCCCTTTTAGCACCACTAGGGGAAGTTCCGCAGAATGTCTCTTAAAACGAACCCGGAATGTCCCGACCCCCAACACTGGAATGCTGTTCCCCTGTACGTCCCGTAGTGTGGCCCTCAACGCTTTAAGTTTGGGCCGCACGTGGGGGTCGATTTTCAAGAACTCTCTCTGGGGAATTATAGAATAGGAGGACCCCGAGTCAATTTCCATCCTAATAGGGGTCCCTTGTACTAGTACCTCAACGAAGTAATGGGGCTGTCCCGCAGCCACGCTGAACACAGGAGCGTCGCCCTCGCTGTCGTCCGAGATGCGGCCCACGCCGTCCTGCTTCCTCGTGGTCCGGGCGCCATCTTTGGACCTCGCTGGACGGTCCGGTCTGGCCGAACGGTCTTGTGACTGTCTCCGGCCCTCTTTCCCTTTCCTGCACGCCTTGGCGATGTGCCCCCGACGGCCGCAGTTGTAGCACTCGGTTTTTCTGAATGGGCACCTCACGCGCTCATGGGCCGCTCCGCAACCATCGCAACGGCGCCCTCCCCTTCGGACCTTCTGGACCTCCTCGCCGTCGCTGCTTTCCGAAGACGACTTCGAGGTCCGTCGGGTTGCGTGCACCGACTGTCCGGACTTTCCGTGCAACGAGTTTTCCGCTTTGCCAGCCCTCGGACGCCACTCACCCCACTTGTGCATCTCATCCACTCCAGCATTCGTGGATTCCGCGGCTTCCGCGGCCTCTACAACCTCTGTCAGTGTGGGTGGTGGCTCCTTGTTCATCAGGCTGCGCTGCACTTCCTTGTCCTTCAGGCCACACAGCACTCCGTCCCTGAGTGCCATCTCTAGAAAATGGTCCCATCTGCAGGGGGTGGCGGCTACTCTCATAGCTGTTACGAAGGCTTCTACCGACTCGTCCGGCGCTTGAACTCGCCTCCAAAACGCGCTCCGAGCGGGAAACATTGCCCTCGAGGGTCGGAAACGCTCACGCAGCAGTTTCATGATGTCATCAGCTTTGAACTCACCCATCTTCTTCGGTGCAATAATGCCCACCAGCGTTCGCTTGGTCTCCATCCCAAGCATGCGGGTGAGGATGGCCCTCTTCCTTTCCTCGTCGTCTTCTTTGACTTTGAGTTCCACCAGTGCCGCCTGGAAGTCCATCTCAAAAAGCTCCCAGTCTTGCGGTTTGGTAATGTTGAACCCGCTCTGTGCCTTGGCTCCTTGGGGATCCATCATCCCACCTTCGTCGCCAGTTTAGTGTATGAGAGTCAAGACACAGGAAACAGCCAAGGGCTGGGTTAACTCAGGTTTATTGCATGGTGGACAGAGGGAACATGAGGTAATGGCGGACGAACAGCTCTATATATATGGTAGTAACGTATTTGAATGTGGCTCCACGATAGCCCATTGGCTACTGCCCGCGTGACGTCATGGCTGGTCACGCCCTTCTTGTCCAGGTGTAGGTAGCGGCGGGAAACTTCCCGCGCTGTGGCCTTTGATGGGTTTGAACCAAGAGAGCTTGGACGCTCGCTGCTGCCAGCTGGTGGTCATTAGCTCGCGTCCTATTACAGGGTTTATAGTGATCAGCTGAAGGTTACATTGTTACTCGTAGGCAAGGTTACATTGATTCAGATACATTGTTATCACATGTAGAAGGTTACACTGTTAGAACACAACACTAGTTTAGTGTATGAGAGTCAAGACACAGGAAACAGCCAAGGGCTGGGTTAACTCAGGTTTATTGCATGGTGGACAGAGGGAACATGAGGTAATGGCGGACGAACAGCTCTATATATATGGTAGTAACGTATTTGAATGTGGCTCCACGATAGCCCATTGGCTACTGCCCGCGTGACGTCATGGCTGGTCACGCCCTTCTTGTCCAGGTGTAGGTAGCGGCGGGAAACTTCCCGCGCTGTGGCCTTTGATGGGTTTGAACCAAGAGAGCTTGGACGCTCGCTGCTGCCAGCTGGTGGTCATTAGCTCGCGTCCTATTACAGGGTTTATAGTGATCAGCTGAAGGTTACATTGTTACTCGTAGGCAAGGTTACATTGATTCAGATACATTGTTATCACATGTAGAAGGTTACACTGTTAGAACACAACACTCCTCCCCCCTAGGATGAGACGAAGTCTCTCAGCCAAGATGGCTTATTTCGAACACGCTGGGGTCTCGGCGCGGGCTGCCCTGCCCCGGCTTCGCTCCCTCCTCCTTGCTCCCTGGCTTCCTGCCCTGTAATCGGAGAGGATGACTTGTTAGTGGCTTGCCGCGGCTCTGCGGCTTTGTTGGGAGGTGTGTGCTTTGTTTGGGAAGAACCGGGGGCACTGGGGGCTAACGAAAAACCCCTCTTCTCGCTTGGATGGGTGGTGGAACACTCCAAAAAACCCCCCCGGCTAGCAAAATTAAAATCGTAATCGAATTCGGGGGAAGCGGCAGCGGCGGCCGCAAACTCCTTTTCCCCCTCCCCGGGCTCGGATAGAGCTGGTAGAGCTGGCGTGTCAAAAGGATATGAGCCGGGCTCACTGCTTTCCCCCCTGGCTTTGGACTGGTGTCCTTCTCTGTCTCCCCCTTGGGCTAAACGGGTGGGGGAGAACCCTATCGCTGAATCTGGTTGCTGAGCCCCACTGATCGGCCCCTCACTCACTCGGCGCCGCAGTTGGTCAGCGTGCCTCCTCCAGAGGAGACCGGTGTTCGTTTCCACCCAATACGACACTGGTCCCGTCTGTTCTACTATCGTCCCTGGCACCCAGACTGGGCCTGCGTTGGCATAGTTCCTGCAGTGTACAGGATCGCCTACGCCGAAACCTTTCGAGACCGCTAAACCTATGTTCTTCCCTTTATCCTCGACCCTCGTCGGGTCTAACCTGGACAAGATGGTGGTCAGTTTCCTCCGCATCAGCAGCTCAGCCGGCGAGTATCCGGACGCTAAGGGGGTCACTCTGTACGCTAACAGAAATTGACAGACTTGGTGATTTAGATCCCCCGAGCCCATGCGCCGCAGCGCATCTTTTGTTGTGCGCACCAACCGTTCCACTTGGCCATTCGTGGCCGGGTGAAACGGCGCGGATGTGACGTGCCGAATTGCATTTGCCTCCATGAATGCCGCGAACTCAGCGGACGTGAAACAGCTAGCGTTATCGCTGACCAGAGTGTCGGGTAAACCGAACGTGGAAATGACCCTCCTTAGCTGGCCAATGGTAGTGGCGGAGGATGTGCCCTTTACCGGGATGACCTCCAGCCACTTTGAGTACGCATCCACTACCAGGAGAAAAATGGTTCCTCGGAACGGGCCAGCAAAATCTACGTGCACCCTGGACCACGGTCCCCTTGCTGCGTCCCATTCCCTATGCGGGAGACGGGCTACCTCCGGTCGGGAGCCCTGACATGCCTCACAAGTGCCAATCATATGCTCTATGTCGGCGTCCAGCTGGGGCCACCAGAAATAACTCCGGGCCAGTGCCTTGGAACGGACGATTCCCGGGTGGCTGACGTGCAGCAGCTTTAGCACCTTCGGTCGCAGGGACGTAGGAACCACCACCCGTTGGCCCCACAAGAGGCACCCCCTCTCTAATGACAATTCTATTCGTTTTCGAAAAAATGGGTCGAATTCCATGCTTGGGGATGACGCCGGCCACCCCTTCTGTACCCACGAGCATACTTTCTCCAGTGTGCTATCCTTTCCGGTCGCCTTGGCAATGTCGGCCGGTACTATTGGGGGTGAATCTAAGACCTCTATTAGCAATACCTGGCGGTCTCTCCCTACCCCTGCCTTCTGATCGTCCGACAAGGGCAACGGAGACCGTGAGAGCGCGTCTGCATGGCTGATCTCCTTCCCGGGCCGGTATTCCAACTCATGTTGGTATGCGTTAAGAAAAATAGCCCACCGCAGCATCCTCGGGGACAGGATCTGTGGCGTGGGCTTATTTGCAGTGAAGATTCCTAACAGGGGCTTGTGATCAGTCACGATCTTGAACGGGCGACCATACAGAAAATCGTGAAATTTTTTGGTTCCCGCTACTATCGCTAATGCCTCCCTGTCGGTCTGTGCGTAATTCCGCTCTGCTTGGGACAGGGACCTTGAATAAAACGCTATCGGGGCCTCCCTTCCGTCGTTCAACACGTGGCAAAGCACCGCCCCCACCCCCACCGGGGATGCGTCGCAGACTAACACTACTGGCCGTTTGGGATCGAAATGAGTCAGGATTGCCTCGGATGTTAGGAGTTGCTTTAACTCTGTGAACGCCCTCTCTTGCTCGTCACCCCACAGCCATTTTTCCTCTTTTTTAAGCAACCGATGGAGCGGCTCGGCAACAGACGCCTTCCGTGGAAGGAAGGTATGGTAGAAATTGAGAAGCCCCAGAAATGACTGTAGTTCGGTTTTGGATGTGGGGCGAGGAGCTTTCTTGATGGCGGCTACCTTAGATTTGGACGGCCTAATTCCCTCGGGCGTGACACGGAACCCTAAAAACTCAACCTCTGTTTCGAAAAATACACATTTGTCTTTTCTCAGTCACAGCCCCGCTTTCTCGAACACGGTCAGAACTTTATCCAATCTATGTGCCAGTTCGGCCTTACTCCCCCCCGTTATCAACACGTCATCAAAATATGGCAACACCCTCTCCAGCCCCTTCAGGAGGCGTTCTACGAGCGACTGAAAAAGGCCAGGTGCCGAGTTCACGCCGAACTGTAAACGCGACACCTGGAACGCCCCCTTATGTGTAACTATCGTTTGTGCCGCCGCTGTGGCGGGGGTTACAGGGAGTTGCTGGTAGGCCTGTGCTAAATCGAGCTTAGCGAAACACTTTCCCCCATTCAGCCTGGCCAGGAGGTGGCTGACCACTGGCACCGGGTATGCATTGGGGCGGATCGCCTTGTTAATTGTACACTTATAATCAGCGCAAATGCGCACCTCCCCGTTAGCCTTCAGTGCTGTTACAATTGGAGTCTCCCACTCCGCGGAATCCACAGGAACAAGAATCCCCTGACCCACCAGTTTGTCCAGTTCCGCCTCTATTTTGTCCTTTAGTGCGAACGGTACCCTGCGCGGTTTGAGTCTTATCGGGCGGACCTCCGGGTCTAGGTCGAAGGCTACAGGGGGTCCCTTGAACTTTCCCAGTCCACTTTTAAACACGGCGGGGTGTGCGTCGCACACCGCTTGTATTGGGTCCACGCCTACGGCATGCACCCCCCCTATGAACAAACCTAAAGGCTGAAACCATTGCGTCCCGAGGAGGCTACAACTCCCCCCTTTTAGCACCACTAGGGGAAGTTCCGCAGAATGTCTCTTAAAACGAACCCGGAATGTCCCGACCCCCAACACTGGAATGCTGTTCCCCTGTACGTCCCGTAGTGTGGCCCTCAACGCTTTAAGTTTGGGCCGCACGTGGGGGTCGATTTTCAAGAACTCTCTCTGGGGAATTATAGAATAGGAGGACCCCGAGTCAATTTCCATCCTAATAGGGGTCCCTTGTACTAGTACCTCAACGAAGTAATGGGGCTGTCCCGCAGCCACGCTGAACACAGGAGCGTCGCCCTCGCTGTCGTCCGAGATGCGGCCCACGCCGTCCTGCTTCCTCGTGGTCCGGGCGCCATCTTTGGACCTCGCTGGACGGTCCGGTTTGGCCGAACGGTCTTGTGACTGTCTCCGGCCCTCTTTCCCTTTCCTGCACGCCTTGGCGATGTGCCCCCGACGGCCGCAGTTGTAGCACTCGGTTTTTCTGAATGGGCACCTCACGCGCTCATGGGCCGCTCCGCAACCATCGCAACGGCGCCCTCCCCTTCGGACCTTCTGGACCTCCTCGCCGTCGCTGCTTTCCGAAGACGACTTCGAGGTCCGTCGGGTTGCGTGCACCGACTGTCCGGACTTTCCGTGCATCGAGTTTTCCGCTTTGCCGGCCCTCGGACGCCACTCACGCCACTTGTGCATCTCATCCACTCCAGCATTCGTGGATTCCGCGGCTTCCGCGGCCTCTACAACCTCTGTCAGTGTGGGTGGTGACTCCTTGTTCATCAGGCTGCGCTGCACTTCCTTGTCCTTCAGGCCACACAGCACTCCGTCCCTGAGTGCCATCTCTAGAAAATGGTCCCATCTGCAGGGGGTGGCGGCTACTCTCATAGCTGTTACGAAGGCTTCTACCGACTCATCCGGCGCTTGAACTCGCCTCCAAAACGCGCTCCGAGCGGGAAACATTGCCCTCGAGGGTCGGAAACGCTCACGCAGCAGTTTCATGATGTCATCAGCTTTGAACTCACCCATCTTCTTCGGTGCAATAATGCCCACCAGCGTTCGCTTGGTCTCCATCCCAAGCATGCGGGTGAGGATGGCCCTCTTCCTTTCCTCGTCGTCTTCTTTGACTTTGAGTTCCACCAGTGCCGCCTGGAAGTCCATCTCAAAAAGCTCCCAGTCTTGCGGTTTGGTAATGTTGAACCCGCTCTGTGCCTTGGCTCCTTGGGGATCCATCATCCCATCCTCGTCGCCAGTTTAGTGTATGAGAGTCAAGACACAGGAAACAGCCAAGGCTGGGTTAACTCAGGTTTATTGCATGGTGGACAGAGGGAACATGAGGTAATGGCGGACGAACAGCTCTATATATATGGTAGTAACGTATTTGAATGTGGCTCCACGATAGCCCATTGGCTACTGCCCGCGTGACGTCATGGCTGGTCACGCCCTTCTTGTCCAGGTGTAGGTAGCGGCGGGAAACTTCCCTCGCTGTGGCCTTTGATGGGTTTGAACCAAGAGAGCTTGGACGCTCGCTGCTGCCAGCTGGTGGTCATTAGCTCGCGTCCTATTACAGGGTTTATAGTGATCAGCTGAAGGTTACATTGTTACTCGTAGGCAAGGTTACATTGATTCAGATACATTGTTATCACATGTAGAAGGTTACACTGTTAGAACACAACAGTAGCCATGGGCAAGCTGCACAAATCCCAGGGTGCCCCATAGAGGAAGGAAGTGTTAAACCACTTCTGTGCATTCTCTACCCATAAAACCCTGGAAAGGGTAGTCATAAATCAGAAATGACATGAGAGCTCACGATTATTATACCTGTTGACTCAGAAGTATCTGTCCAATTGACTTCAACGAAAAAAAGATTGCAACTTAAAAACTCCCAGGTTCATTTTCTACTTCTGCTGATTTCTAACAGTCTTTCTTTTATGAGTTCAGCAATTTGCTCCACTAATCCTTTTTTAGCCTTATAATCCACCTGTGGGGTGTGGTGGGGTGTGGGTGGGGGCAGGGTTTTGGAACCATTTTATTTTCTTCATTCGAACAAGCATGCCATTGTTCAAATTATACTACACTCCTTTCGTCTTTCCAAAACACTGTCGTCTAACCATGCTGGCATTTTCTCAAACTTGTCCATGCCCTGCTTTTCAACTGTATTGGTCCCTGTGGTTTTAAATAGCCTTCAAACTTCCTAAAGGGATTTAAAACTCCTGACTACAGAGTTCTTCAGCCTTCACCTTCCTTCTCCTCATTTTAAAGATATTCCCTCTTCTGAAATACAATGCAACTGTGCTAGACTTTCTGGGCAATTTTCCAGTTACATATAGATTGGATTTGGTAGTGTTTGGGTTGCTATTCCCGAATGGTTCAGCACCACTTACGGTACATCTCTGATCAGATCCTGGGCACAGTTCAGATTTAAAACAAGAGTTGCCTCTCTGTCTCCTGAGATTCTGTACCGACTGTTCAGAAGCATAATTGTTTCTTGGATCCATGAAGTTTCTTAGTGCTAACCTAAATGTACTAGGCTAAGTGAGAACAATTGACGTCTCCCATTATCAGATCATATTTTCCAATTTCCTTCTCTTTCCCAGTATCACCATCAAAGAATAGGCCAAGGGTTTCATAATAAGCCATCTTCTGCAAGGACAGATTCCTTGTTCACTTAACCCCGTTGTGTCCTTTCCAGATGTTCGGAACTGCAGTTCTCAATTGCTAGTGATTGTGGAAGCCATCATCCAAAACATCTGGAGGGCACAGTTGCCTTCAGTTGTTTTATTTTGTATATTCTGGATGACAGGATAGGCAGATGAGTTTTACGTCATTTGCTGCTAAGAATGTGAAGAATTTTCCCCCCATCAAGGTCTCTCTCTGCTGTTTGTTCAGAGTATCCTCATGCCTCTCCTTCTCTTCCTATGAACTCCACTTCTCTTTGTATGAGAAGCAAAGCACGTGCAAAGCAAAAGAGGTGGATAGAGAGAAAGCACAGGGAAATGGCTGATTATTCCAAAAAGATGCAAACACTCCATCCACTGCATCTGAAAAAAATTGAGGCAACAATGCAATAGCCAACAGGGGTTTGTGTAGTGGCATAATTTGTACAAAAAGAATTGCTAATATAAGAACTGTTGTTGAAAGCATCACAAGACACATCTCATGGATGAGGGGAATCATAGAAGCACAGAATCACTGATTTGGAAGGGGTGTTTTAGGCTATCGAGTCCAACTCTCTGCTCAATGCAGGAATCCAAATCAAAGGGACAGATGATGCTATAGTTCAGGATTTCTCAACATTTTTGCACCAGGGGCTGGATCACTCTCCCCCGGACAGCTGAGCAGGCTGGTCACATGGTTCCTTCCACCTGGAAGTGGAAGTAAAACATGTCCCACACATGTGCGGAATCCACTTCTGCATTCTGCACATGCATGGAGCACATTTTCCTTCTACTTCCGGGAGTGGCGAGGGCATAAAGGGGCAGATGAAATGGCATCAGGGGCCAGTTTTGGCCCACTGGCTGTAGGTTAAGAATGCTCACTATAGTTAATTTGTCCTTACCATGCAAGGATTTACATCCTGACTAGTTAGTAATTAGGATATGTTGCTGGGCTAAAACTGCTAAAACTGCCAGTACTGGTCCAACATTTAGAGATTCAACACTGGAATCTCTGTTTTAAGATGTTAACCTAGGATCTCATTTTTGTATGCAGAGCAGGTGTTGAGTCTCTAAAGGCTCTCCCAGTTCTGTACTGCACTGATTGTTTGAACTGATATTTCAACCCAGAGGTTGTTACCAATGCAGGCTCCTCCCAAAGGGTCTAATTTGTATCACATTTTCACACCGAGAGCAGACTATGCGCATGCCCCCCAATCAGATTTGGAGGCCAATCCACATCTTCAGAATGCATCTCAATTTTATCCAGAGACATTTATACTCAATCGAGTGTAATTTGTGGCATATTGTGGGACAAAATGAGTGCCTTTTCTCTTGGTCAACCTAGTATTTGGTGCCGTATAGATTTAATAATGCATCAAAACTATCCAATTCGCGAACACCAACAGCCTAGACAATGGCTAAAATTGAGGGAAAGTTTTCTCCGCACCTCTTAAGCTCTAAATATTAAATGACAAGAGGTTAATCCAAACCCGTGAAGAGGAAAACTAACACAGCTTGCCAAATGGATGAATGGCAAAGAGTGCCTCCCACCAGGACAACATTCTGTCTGGACTATTTTCAAATAGTATTATAGACTTCGAAGGAAAGTAAGGAGAGCAAAGAATCATCAAGAAGAAAATGTGACTATCTGGGTACAGAATGAATTTTCTGTGAATGCAGAGAAATTCAATCAAAGAAGCATTAATGTGCATTGCAATTTTGTTCCAAAAGAAGAAGAAGTAAATGGCTTAGATCGGGGTGTCCAAACTTTTGGGGATGGGGGCCTGACCACACCCCTGGAACAGTTGAGTGGACCAGAACACACACCCGGAATAGGGCATGTTTGCGCATGCATGTCCATATTCACTTCCTGGTTCGGCACGGACACTTCTGTGCATGCGTGAAACTGGCCATATTTACTTTCTGGTTTAGTATGGATGCTTCTGCGCATGCGTAAAAGTGGCCATATTTACATCCTGGCTTGGTACAGACGCTTCTGCACATGCGTGAGCATGTCTGCACCAACCTGGGAAGTAAATATGGACACTTCTGCGCATTCACAAGGACGTCTGTGCCAAACCTTACATATTCACTTCCTGGTTTGGCGAGGGAGCTTGGGCTGGATAGAAAGGCTTCAGGGGCCATATCCGGTCCATGGGCTGTAGTTTGGGCTCCCCTGGCTTAGATAATACTATTGAAGTAGTCTTATTTTTTAACCTTTTAACTTGTTAATTAATTTTGAATTTTATCTGTATTTCATATACAGGTAGTATGTCTATATTTTTAAATCATGCAGTGTCTGATGCAAATAAAGACAGATCTTAGTGTTAGAATAATCGCACACTGGAACTGGTCCAAACGTTGACAATGTTTTAGCACAAGCTTGAAGTCTTTTTGTCTGTCCAGCTGTTTTGAGTGGAATGTTTGACAACTTTTATTTCAAATGAGTTTCCTATATTTGCTGACCTCTTTTGCTATATTTTAAAGGTTAAAGTATTTCTCTCCTTTAGATCTTCATGGCATCCATGACAAAGGACATAGTATATAGTATTAAATAAACAGGCCTAAGCCTGATGAAATCAAACCCATTGAATCAATGGGAGTTATAGAAATATTGATGCAACCATACCATAATGGATAAATAAATCCACTCTAGCTTAAATAAGCAATTGGATGTTGTTTAATTAATTATTTCAGAATATTATAATTTAAGAAATGTTTATTTAATCAATATATAGGCCAATATCCTAGTGCAAATTACTGCTGATTTGATTGCTTGGTGTCGTGATTTTTACTTGCCCATCACATGCCCAAGGCAGTCAACAGACACCTCATTAATTAGCCAAACCCATTTATTTGATTGCTTTTGCATATATGGCAATTGAAAGAGGATACTGGCCAGGAATATCTACGAAATTACAAAAATAAAATGTATTCATTCATGTCAAAGGTTCGTAATATAAAGATGGATTGTATCAAGTTCACCTAAATGACATTTTTTTAATTGCAAAAATTAAGCAAGAATACATATAAAAAACAAGAATAGCTAAAACCTATTGTACAACTATGCTTGTGCAGATCAAGGCTGTGTATGTGATAGTTGTGTTATGGCCAAAGTAGAAGTGCCAAAGCACTTCTGCTTGGCTCCTTGCACAATCGGTTGTGCTGGGAGTGCACAACTGATTGTGGGATTCAGTAGTGCAATTGCTTGTTGCTGGGCAAAAATGCACATCACATTTATACCAGTGTAACTTGTACATTATGCCAGCACAAACAGGATATTGACTGATATCTGACTAATTGTATATTAAAAGAAATAAATTAAGTAATTTATTATAAAATCCATGCTATATTAAATACGTTATCTCTCCCCTGACATAAATGTAACTTATGTGGATATATTAAAATTATGCCTTTGGCTTCCATTGTAAAACAAATTGATCTAATTCACTCTTCTCAGCCCAATATGAACATCAGAACAAAGTTATCCTATGGACTATTTAATTCTCTCAAACTTGAAATATAAGCCTCAGATCTCAGGGAAGGTTGTATACTGACTGTGTACGTCAGGGAAAACTGCATAAGTAAAGAATATTGTGGAAGTGTAAAAAATATGAGGAAAGGTTTGTGTTTCGAAAATAAATAACACATTGGTGCACTAGCTGGGTGCAATAGACTTACAAAGAAGTACATACAAAATAGGGGACTGAGATGGCTTAGTGGTTAAGATGCTGGTTAAGATTGGAAGGTCAGCAGTTCAATTCCCGAGTACTGTACTGCAGGATGGAATGAGCTCCCGTCTTTGTCCGAGCTCCTGCCAACCTAGCAGTTTGAAAGCAAGAAATTGCAAGTAGATAAATAGGTGCCACTTTGATTGGAAGGTAAACTGTGTTCTCTGCACTTTGGTGTTGAGTCCATACCCGCCAAGTGCTGCTCCGGAAAATATGGGAACTGCTCCAGCCTGGGCGCGCATGCGCAGCAAAAACTCCTTTGCGCATGTGCAGAGCTCATTTGCGATGGGCACGCATACGCAGTAACCCCTTTCCCTGTTGTTGAAATACGGGATGGCAGCGGGAAAGGGGAGGAACGGGTGCAGAAATACAGGATTTCCCGGCCAAACTATACTTGATAGGTATGGTTGAGTCATGCCTGCCAATGTCCGCGGAAACGTCTGCAGATGCAGACAGCACTGGCTCTTTGGCTGTAAATGCAGATGAGCACTGCCCCAAGAATCAGATATGACTTTCTTTCAAGCAAGGGCAACCTTTACCTTTACCTTACACACAAAATAGACATGGGCCAAAAAGACACTAGTTTTCCCCTTCCAAAAATACACTTCAGGTAAGACATATTGTGTGTCCATTCACTTTTGGAAACCTAAGGGATGAGACGGATGAACCCCAGCTAATGACAATGCCAATAACCCATGCTCCATGCCTTTCAGCAAGATGACTCTCAAAGGTGAAAGATCGAGACAAAATCGACCTAACTGGAACAGACACCAGAAAACAGACTTGGTTGGATATTGGATAGTGAGATCAAATATGCATGGACAGCAAAAGAAGAAATTCCCAATGCTACTGGGAGCTATCCATGATGCGGTTGTGTCCCTTCTGTTCAGGAAACCTTGGCTCTCATTTAATCAGAATTCAGTGGAAACTAATTTATCGAGGATGCTGGTATGAACCAGTGCCATAACATGTTAAAATTTTGATTTGAGACTTGGTAGCATCACTTGGTGCAACACTCTCATTTGTTCAGAGTAATTTTTTTTTTGTCCAAGAAGACTCCTGTTCAGTCCCTGGCATCTCAACCCAGCAATATGAACCAACTGCCTTTTGAGAATCTTTATGAGTCACTTCTAGTCAATGTAGACAATATTGGGCCAGTTGTGATCAAAAGCAGAGCCAAGAGTTTCTTCAGTGGAGGGACCATGGGTTAGCAGTAGAGCATCTGCTTTGAGTGCAGCATTCCCAGTTATAAAAAGATTGGTTAACAAGCGATGGGGAGAATACTTCTGCTGCAGATCCTGGAAAGCCACTTGCAGCCACAGCAAACAACATTTAGGTTAGGCAGGCCACTTAGTTATGGCAAGGCCTCTTCGAGTATCAGAAGAGTTGCCTGATGATGCAAATTGGAGAGGCATGAGTAGATTGGTGGCTTGCGTAAATGACAAGGAGTCTTACTATTAAAGGTTGTAGGGTTGTAATGGAACTTGAGCATAAGCTGTGGATTCCAATCTCATGCTTGGTAGAGCAACTTCCTACATGGTTGCATGACAACTTCAGTGATCTCTCCTGGTTTCTTAGGAGACCTCTGATCCCTGGTTCTCCCCTTCCTCAAGAGAAAGGTGGTCATTAGAGGAATGATGATGGGGATTGGTTGAAAGGGACTGTGGTGGCTCAAGTGGTTAAGGCACTGAACTTGCTGACTGGAAGGTCAGAGTTTGATTCCCGGGTACTACATGATGGAGTGATCTCCCGTCTCTGTTCTAGCTCCAACTTTAGTGGGAAGGTAAACAGTGTTCCATGCACTCTGGTGTTGAGGCATGCCTGCCACATGTCCACGGAGACATCTGCAGATTCAGACAGCGCTGGCTCTTTGGCTATAAGCAGAGATGAGCACTGAACCCTAGAGTTGGATGTGACTGGCTTTTGAGCAAGGGTGGCCTTTACCTTTACCTGTAATAGGAAATGAAGTTCATTCCCACTCCCTGCTTGAAAAGAAAGAAAGACTTTCTCACACCTTAATACCAAAAATATGTGAAAACAATTGTCATCTGTGTGCATACAAAGATGTTAGCCTCTCTCTGAATTAATTTGTTCATTAATAAATCCCAAATAAATAAAATTAATGTTAATGAATTGATTAGTTTGAGTTAAACCCACTCATCCTGCCTGAACCGGGACTCAGTTGATCTCATATAAGTATCAATATTCATTTTTCTACACATTATGCAGGGGAAACATAGCTTTGGACATATTTACCATTGACTTCCTGATTTCTAGGTATGAGTATCCTGGACGTGTGAGGCATAGGTTTGGAAATGTATTTGTTGCCACTTCTTTATATTTATATCTATTTAGATTTATGTTAAAAGCAGCTTTGCAGGAATCCAACCCACAGTGTTAGCCAAAGTAATCCTACTGAATCTGTTGAATTTATGCAAGTGTTGATTTATGATTCATAAGTTGATCCACTAGGCCTGCTTTGGATGGAACCAGCATTAGCCTAATGGATTTTAATGGGTTTTTAGATGTTTTTCGGATGTTTGCATATTTTGATTTTTGTTGTCAGTCGCCCGGAGTCGCACTAGGGCGGGGTGGGTGGGTGGGGTGGTTGGGGGTTGGGAAGCATACAAATTTAAATAAATAAATAAATAAATAAATAAATAAATAAATAAATAAATAAATAAATAGAATTTAGACCATTAGAATCAGAAGTGGGAAAATATTAGTTAAGTTTCCTACCAAATTGTTCAGGTGATACTATGGAATGATACTTTCTTCATTTAACCCTGCACTGGCTCAAGTAGCTAAGATGCTGACTGGGAAGCAGAAGGTCAGCAGTTTGATTCCCGAGTACTGCAGGATGGAATGAGCTCCCGTCTTTGTCCCAGCTCCTGCCAACCTAGCAGTGCAAAAGCAAGAAATTGCAAGTAGATAAATAGGGACCACTTGGGTGGGAAGGAAACAGCATTCCGTGCGCTCCGGTGTCTAGTCATGCCTGCCACATGACCACGGAAACGTCTGCAGAAGCAGACAACGCTGGCTCTTCGGCTTGGAAACAGAGATGAGCACTGCACCCTAGAGTTGGATGTGACTGGCTTTCGAGCAAGGAAAACCTTTACTATAAGTATAATAGAGGATGGTACAGGATAGGGGTGCCTGGTATGCGATGGTCTATGCCATGGGGTCACAAAGGGTCGGATTCAACTATGCAACTGAACAACAACAAAATAATAGTACATTTTTTCATGTTGTCTTATTTGAACCTTTTGAGGAGCAGTAAAAAGATGGTGAAACACTTTAATTAACCAAGGAAACAATTGGCCTGATAGCTCATATATCTTAGCCTATGTTGAAACTACCAAGTTTTATTCTGCATTTGCTTGATAAAGTCAAGCTGCGCATTTATTCTGTAAGGTTCACATCTGAGGTTTTTCTAATCAGTTCTTTTATTTTGCTAATATTCTAACGACTGTCAATTTACTTCAGTGGTGCCATTTACAGAATTTTCCAATTAGCTGGAAACCTGTTCCTCCTTCTTCCATAATTACAAGGGGACTCGCTTCAGATCAGCTGGGGCCAGAAAGCAGAGAAGACACTTGCCAAAATCTATGCTGTGAGTGAGTGTGTGTTTTAAATTAACCTTTGAATAAGCTGGCACCAATTGAACATCTCACTTGTGGCATGTGTCAAAATATCCAAATAATCTCTAATAAACATGGCACAAGGAGAACACAAATATGTGTGGACCAGGTTTTCCAAAGAGCTAATTTGTAATGGCTTTCCTTAAGTGTTTGAGGTGGATCACAGTTGATTTGCAGAACAGAGGGCGCGCGCGCGCGCGCGTGTGTATTCAGCATTATTTTGCTTGTGAGATCTACAATGCATTTAGACATTATAGACTCTTTATTAGGCATTTGCTGCCTCCTAAATATTTTAGGTAGCTTAGCAAAATCTCTGTGTGTGTGCGTGTGCGCGAGCGCGTCCATGCGCGTGCATGCGCGTGTGACATGTTCCTTGCTATACAGCAAATCTGCTGCCTTTTAAATTTATTTAAACCACTGACAGCACAGCCACACCGAAATCTCTGATTGTTACATGAAAAGAAAATATATTTAATAATAAGCTCATTGATTTTTAACAGCATCTCTGTGTTGCCTAATTGATGGGAAGTTGTATGTTTGTGTAGCCAACGGGGACTATGAATTAAATATGGCCATCATTCCTTGAGGGGTGCATGTCAATGGAAGAAAGATGGAAGATCTACATTTCCCCCAAGCTAAACAATCCCCTTGTAACATGGATAGGGAAGTCTGGAATACCGGGTGGTGGAGAAAGGAGGGGATGGGGGAGTTGAAAATAAAAAACATCCATCACTGTTTATTAAGTGCTGCTACTTGAAGGTAAAAGAGGTATTGAACTGTTTTTAAATTGGAAGGAATGTAGCTAGACAAAACATTGATGGTAATATTAGGTTGGTGACAAATTTCACTGTTTTGTCCACATTTATCAAAGTAGCAATTTGGAGTGATTTATGCCCCGTGTATCAATGGATTTTTTAAAAAGAAATATATACATTTATGAAGTCTCTTTTAGTAATAAAAATATCTCTTTTGAAAACACCTGTTCCAAGATGCTGGAGAAAAGTGGGGAAGGAATTTATAAGACAGCTGGATATCAAATATAATTTGAGTGCACTTTCCATCTGCAGTAGGGAAAACAATTTAAGAAAGTAAGTTAAGGTAAAAGATATTATTATTTTTAAAAAAATCCTTGAATTGCTTCATATTGAATAGTGTGCAGATAATATGCATTCATCTTTGCCTAGAAGTGGACCGGAAATGTGAAACGTTTAGTTAACTTCTTTTTTAAATGAAGCAATTTTAATTTGCAGTTTTTGGACAAACGTGCTATTGGAAATGCAAACATTTGATAGACAATTAAATAATGCAAACAGAAATGTATATAATGGAGGAAGTTGTATAATTGTGTACAGGAAAAATGTACACAAACACACAAAAAAAAACTCTTGAATTTTTTTAAAAATGTAGATCGATACAGAAACTGGATAGGACATATTTGTTACTGGATCCTTATAAGACTGACACGAACCAGAAAAGACTGGTTCACCCATCCTCACTCAGATGTAAGATGATCTACTTCCACAGGAGTCTGTACCATTGACTTGGGAATAAACATGTTCAACACTCTAGGACTTACTTTTAAATAATATATATATATATATATCACTATATATAATAAAGTGATTGATTGATACAGTAAAACCCTGACATACATATGCCTCGAGTTACATAAAATTCGACTTACATAATGATTTTTGAACTAAAACTGTGTTCCAATTTTCATAACACAATTTCCTATGGGTTACCTTCATGTTACGTAAAAATTGATTTTTCTTATGGGTTTGCTTCAAGTTAAGTAAAAAATTGATTTACATAAAAGCCTACGGAACAGGCTTTTTACATAAGTATGGGTTTTACTGTACTGTTAAATAGACAGTCAGAAAAAAAGATTTTTATTTATGTATTTATTTGTTTGTTCAATAACCCCACCCAATCAGCCAAGGTCTCCCCCCCCCAAAAAAAAGATTGGATGAAAAGATAGAGGATATAACAGTTACATCTATATTGTGGTAGCAACTTGTAGCTCTCTGTATATTTTGGACTCCACTTTCCAGACAAATGATAATGGATGACAGCAATGCTGCTTTCCTTCAATCTGTTTTTGAACCATGTGATTTCATGATCTAAGGACCACAGTGGTGAACCTTGGCACTCCTGCTGTTCTTGAACTTCAATTCCCAGAAGCCCTGATCAGCAGGTGTACTGGCTTGGGCTTCTGTTGATTGAAGTCCAAGAACACCTGGAGCGCCAAGGTTGGCCACCACTGTTCTAAAGCAAGGGAGCAGGTATAGACATGTTGAATGCAAAAGGTCTTGGTCCATATCTCTGACATCTTCAAATAGGGCTGCGCAAGATCCTATCTAAACAAAACACTGCAACTCAACATAGGTTTAGTACAGAGCAAAGTGGACCAAGAGTCTATCATGGCAGTAACTTCCTGTGTGCTTTGTTGATGGAACAGAAATATTCCTTCCATGGTCAGCAAAGTGTTTTTCCAGATGGTTTTGTAAGGGGAACTACAGTGATTCCTCAACATTGGCAATACATGTTAGGGCTACTGTCATTCAAAAACATCTGGAAATGAACACATTTTCCTCTCCTTTCCATAGTAGTCAGTTTAGCTCTAAAGACATTTTAGAAAGCTTTGCCATCCACATAGGCAACAGTGCATCACATTTGGGTCGTCCTGATTATCCCGGATTTGTTGCAGAAAATGGAATGCCATATGAACATTCAGTATTTTTTACAGACAGGCCAAGTAAGAAGTTCCAAGTTGTGTATGTTGTCTCCTTTCTCTTTAAACATTGGCAGATATTGAAAAGCATGTTAATGATTCTGGGATTGAATGTAGACCAAAAGAGTGTCTCTTCCAAGGTGGGTTTCTTCTAGTAGAGTTGCTAGTGATGAAGGCTATAGCAGAACTGGAGGTGTAGCAGTCCAAACGTATCCCTCTATTATGCACCTAAAGGCAGAAGGCCAAACATTTATGCCTAAGTCCAATGGCTGGTCCCAGCTAGAAACCATACATTGAATCTCTACTGAATTGTGAATTAACAGTCCTATAAGCTTTGTACAGTGGTACCTCGCTTAAAGAGCATAATGTGTTCCATGGAATTGCTCTTTAAGCAAGTTTGCTCTTTAAGGGAAACACCATTGTAAGTGACCAATTGTGACTTCTGACAGGAGGGGGGGGGGATTGCAACCCCCGATTTCATTGTTAAGTGAGTTTTTAGTTGGTTTTAGTTGTTAAGCGAGGCGGCCATTCAGAGAAAGTTCTGCTCTTTAAGCGAGTTAGTCTCTAAGCGAGGCACTCTTTATGTGAGGTTACACTATAGTTTCAATGAGTCTACTCAATGTTAGACTATCAACCAGAGGTAGACCTTACTATTTATACCACATTAGGCAGTGTAGGGGCTTCATAATTATGATCAAACAGGTCTATCTTGCATGGCAGTATTCTCTCACATGCTTGAATCCTCTTTCAGTGCTGTATCATTTTCTTTATGAATCAATAATTAACGCCTCTATTAATTGCTTCCCTTAATTGTACAGTCCTGTATACATACAAGATTGAGCAGGAAAAATGTTGCTGCAATTGTACTTACAACTAAATAGTGTAATGTTTGACTGTGATGAAGCAATTGTTAAATTAGACTCTAGGAACAGTGACAATCACTGATTCCTTATTCTAGTTTCTCATCCAACATGCTTTTCCTAATGGCCATTCTACTCCCTTGGAGTTCCATTTCTTTGCCTTGACATCTAGTTCTTCTAGCAGCATCCTCAATTATTGAACATGCAAACATCTGGATGAAATAAACCAAGGAAATAGCCAGCAAGCATTGCACAAGATCCCAAAAACTCTCTCTTTTTTTACCTTTCGATTTATGATGGGGAATGAGTTGGTAGAGTGAAGGCCAAGTAGGAATACTTCCAAGTTTGCAAGGTCTAATGAATATTTTAGGCTTCTAGCAATAAAACTGAAGAAAGCCAACAGACACTTATTATCAGAGCACATGAAGAAAACATATTCAGCCAAAGCAGATGGGAAGACAGTGAAAGGGGATTGTTATTTTCTCCTTCTGGGTGGGTTGGAGTATTTGTCTAATCTATATGATGCCAAAGTCAGAACACATTTGGATACCTAAGGAAAAGAGTCAACCAGTTTGAATGAATTGTGCAAATAATGTACAGTAAAACCCCTACTTATGTAAAAAGTCTGTTCTGTAGGCTTTTATGTAAATCAGTTTATTACTTAATTCAAAGCAAACGCATAAGAAAAATGAATTTTTTACATAACTCGAAGCAAAACCATAGGAAAAATGAATTTTTTACTTAACTCGAAGCAAACTCATAGGAAAATGATATTTATGTAAATCAAAGCAACCCCATAGGAAAAATGAATTTTTTATGTAACTCAAAGCAAACCCATAGGAAAAATGAATTTTTTATGTAGCTTGAAGCAAACCCATAGGAAATTGTGTTATGTAAATCAGGACATTTATGGAAATCAGAACATGGTTTTAGTGCAAAAATCATTATGTAAGTTGAACTTTATGTAACTCAAAGTATATGTATTTCAGGGTTTTACTGTATTCTGACATTTCTGTCAATTTAATCCAGACTAGGAAAGTGTATACAGTGGAACCTCATACAACAATAGCCGCGTATAGCAACGAAATCGCATAACAATTAGGTTTTGGAAAAGAATGGCATCCCACATAAAAAATTTCCCTATGGGAAAAACCGTACAATTTTTCAATGGGAAAAACCACTTAGCAAAAAACCAAAAACATTGTACGATCCATCCCATAGGAAAAATCGCTATACGATGCATTCATTGTATAGCAATTGTTTCATACAACAACAAGCGCCATGGAACAGATTAAAATCATTGTATGAGGTACCAATGTATTCTCTTTGTGTTTTTTTCTACTGGATGCAGCCAAGGTAAAATAGCTTCTAAAGCTTCTGGCCCTCATGAAAGAGTAAGTAACTAAACAGAAGAACCCATCTCACTCTTGGATGTAGGAAAAAATTTCTCCAACAATTTGTCTGCTCTCAAGACTTCAGCACAGGGCGGTAGCCGGGGGGGGGCAGGGGGGCGAAAACCTTCCTGAGCTAACAGCCCACCCCCCCAACCCACCTCATGGTGCCAATGATATATATGAGTGTGACATTGTTGCCCCTCCCAAAAAAAATTGCCCCTCCTAGGAACCCCCCTTCCCCCCCAAGATCTAGAATCCTGGCTACAGCTCTGCTTCAGAAGACATCTCTCACAGATGTTCTAAGCTATGTTGGTCCTCATAAGGACTAGAAACTAGATGTTTAGTTTTTAATTAATAACATATGACGTAAAGCAGGGGTGCCCAAACGATGGCCCGGGCCATGGATCTGGCCCCCAATGTCAATTCATCCAGCCCATGAAGCCCTCATCACTCCCAAAAGCGGAAGTAAAATGCGCCATGAGGGCCCGTGGCCCAAAAGGTTTGGGTACCCCGACGTGAAGTATTTATGACATATGCAAATGATTCCAAAAAGGGTAGACCTGCTTTTCTGTGGCATTGAAAATGAGCACCCCACAGCACCTTCAAAGTTAGTTACTTTCTACTAAATGTGTTTTAACATTCAAGTGCATTTAAATATCACAATTTAATATTGTAGCTTTTCTTATGCTTTTACTCTAGCTCTGTGTTAGTCGTGTTGTGAACCGCCTGAGTCTCAGCTTTGGAGAAAGGTGAGCTCTATTGCAGGTGGTTAAGCAGAAGCGACCCTTTCCATGGTCAAAAGACATGGCGTACCACCCATATATAGTCCTCTATGTCATACCGCTCTGTTATGGATGGGCAGTTTATGTCACGAAGAGGAAGAATCAGCAAGTAAAGGTTTCAGGGCCAAATCTAGCCCTCTGAGGAATACCAGATGGCCATTCAGCTGTCAACCTAGGCACAAGAGAGGTGTTAGAAAAGGGAAGGGTTGCTATGGAAATGGGGTTCATATGACAACCCACTTTGAAGAGCAAGGCAAACTCCTTTGCCTCTTTCTCAGACATATTCTTTCAAAAGCATCCTAGCCAATGATATTCTGATTCCCTTTCCATTCCTATTTACTGCTGGGCTTACACTTATTAAAAAATTGTTGCTCAAAGTTAGAAAGAAAGAAATTCCAGAGGAGAGTTGTAGAAAATTCTCAGATGCTTCTGAGGGGGAGGAAAAAAAAAACTCTTTTCAGAAATCACTTCGAATTTAAATAAAGAAATTCTCCCGTAAGGCTGAAGTATCTACCACAGAGGACACTTGTGACGTCTTTGTATAATTCACTCAAACAACTTTGCTGTGTTCTAATCAGGCATCATGACCAGGATGGGGAATTAATTCAGTCACGTGACTGTGTGTCAGGTGTTTCAATAATTCTGTCATTCTTGGTCCAATCTGATGGGTAATCTGCCCTCGGACCATTATGCTACATCCTACCACTCTTCAATGTAATCCATAGTTCATAGCACTGATTGCTAGTAGGCTTCCTGGTTTGAGGAAAGAAACTTTCCCAAGCCTACCTTGTCTCTCTTCTCCAAATCTTATGGACCAAACAAAGTTACTTTCTTCAGAGGTCACACCCTTGCTCCATTTAGTGTCATACTACTGATTTACCTACACTGGGCTGGCTAACTTTGGAGGTTCTGGGGGCTGAATTTCTGGTGCCCCGATCCACCTCCGCAAAACAACTTTTAAATTAACGACTCATTGTTTGTAGAATCTTATCTCCATATTTGTTTGGCTTATATTTTGAAGGCTGTGGAAGGTTGGGGAAGTTTACATTCTGGTTTAGAGCATAATCACCATTCTTGGAGGCTTACAGGCATGTCTTTCCTAACTCCAAGGGTTTTCTGTAGGGTCTTGGAGATACTCATGGTTTCCCCTTCTCTTCTCAAAGACTCTGTTCAGTCCACATTATTCTGAACAAAAACATAGGTGAAAAACACACAACACATCCTGTCTTGCTTCCTCTCTCTCAATTTTGTACTATGCCTCCTGAGAGAAGAGGCAGCCTATATGACTTTGGGCAAGCTGTACCACCCCAGGAGAAGACTTGACTTAAGTCAGAATTAACTTGATGGCATGTGATTACTATTATGCTGGTTTTGCCTCCTTCCAAGCCAACCTTTTCAATGACTTGTTTCTTCGGCTCTTGGGTACAGCCAGAACATTGACTCTTATCCCTTAATTCAAAGGGTCCAGCATTGTTACATGCAGAGAAGGCAGCTCTTGTCTATTTTAAAAGTAAATATTTTAGGGAGGGGGATGCTGTTGATGTAAACAGTTAGCAGAGTGGTCTGCAGTGGCCAGAAAGAGGTTCGCACCTGGCAAGGTGGTCGCTTGTGAGAGAAACAGGCAAACAGATCTTGGTGCAGAAGAAAACTCAAAGTAGGTTTACTCAGGAAGCAAAAAGGTGCAAGTATATACAGTGCAACAACTGTAACACAAAACAGATATATTCCCTTGGGCTGCTCTGTTGACCTCACTGAGACAGTTCAGTTGTGTTATATACAAGTCCATACAGTTCAGTAGCAGTTCAGTCCAGCAGGGTAAATGCAAGCTGTAATGACAGAGAAAGCCAATGGGTTCTACAGCTTCTGTCCTCCTGGTGGAGGCTTACAGACTACCCCAAGTAGTCCTTCTTTGTCCAGCAAGCACAGATGGCATATCAGGCAAAACCCATCATCAGGATCAGTGCAAAGATTCAGTCATAGCAGGTTCTGGAAGACGCAGGAATCTTCGTCCTGACTGTCAGCAGAGGAAGGTGAGCATTGAAGCTTAGGCAAGTTGAGCATTGTAGCTGGAAGTCTGCAATCCTGCTCTGACCTAAATACATTGGCCCATGGAGCACACCAGGGAAAAGTCCCAGCACCTGTGTGCTCCTGCAGTAGGGTCTTAAAGGCATCACAGACACAATATGCATTGCAACCAGTTAGGATGTGAGGCGAAGACTTACATCCTTTAACAGATGCATATGTGCAGAATTCTGCCAAGTTAAATGTACTGTAGAGTGTGAGAAAAGTGTCCCTCTGATATCAGAAGTTTGCAGAGACAGGCATGACTTCTCATTCAATATGGCACAAAGCTCTACTCTTTTGAATCCACAATGACTTGTACCTTTTCCTCTCCTTTCCTCTGAGTAACCAAACATCGTTGTGAGATGTGAGATTATGCATTTCCTATTAGGCAATCAAATTACCGTACATCTTCTTAAAAAGAAAACCACAAACACCACCTCACGCTCACCAACCCACATGTTTCTTCAAGCCTAAGCTCTCCAGCATTAAAGTGATCCCCTACATTCTAATTATTACCTAATCCATCCAATACTAATGACACTTAATTGTTCCACTAGAACAGTCACTGTTGTTTTTGGCAACAGCAATGAAAACAGTTCCAAATACCATCAAAAGAGCTTATCAACACACAGCATGTACAGCGGGAAAACACTTGAGATACAAGGGAGCATTCGTCTCATACTGCTTCTTAATGCTGCCGACGGTCTTGTAATTCATCCTTTGTATCAATGCACATGTGAGGAGGATCCAGCCACTTGAATGCTATCAAGGAGGGACTTGTTGGTAACAAAGAGAACAGTTATCTATGCCATAGAAGAAGAATTTACTGGTATTACCTAATTTCATGAACTGTGAGCTCTAAATTGATCTTGACTTATCTCAATCCTTTGTATGCTGGATCAAACATACCTTCCCCACATATGTTCATCCCTGGCTTGGGTATTTTTTAACACTTACTTAGCAGTTTATAGAAGGAAGTGAATGATCTCATCAAGAGGCTTACAATATTTTTTTTAAAAAAATTCTGTGCTTATTAATTATGCAGGATTAGTCTAATTATAATTCAGCAAATTAATTAGCGACAGAAGGTGTTCTGAAACATTGGAGTACATTTGCATGTTAAATGGAGAGGCTAGTCTGTAATATATGTAAATTTATGCATGGCTTCATAGTTTTAATTTAAAAATTTGCAGCTGCATATGGCATGGGAGCAGGTGAAAAGTCAGTTTTAGTTTAATGATGCTAACAAACATTGGATGTTGTCCTGTCTTAGGAAGGGAAAAGGCACCTATATCTGCCACTCTATAAATCTGCCAGCAGAGTCTAATGTTACATCAGTGTTCAGGCTCAAGGTCATCAGTGACTAAGGTCCATGGCTCAAAAGGTGTAAAAACACCAACAGAGCAGACCTGTGAAATGAAGGGAGGGAGAAATGTACGTGGAGTCAAGGTGCTCGATTGGATATTATTTCCCTTCGCAAATTTATGCACACACTTTCCCCTACAACTGCAGTTTAGGGACTAGAAGAGCTCTTGGCTTATATCAGAGAGAAATCCCTTATCTGAGCATTATCTGCTCTGGCAGGTGTAAAATAGGTTCCTAACCTTGCATTCTAGCTCTAGGATGTTCATGCTGCCTGCTTCTCTTTCTTGCCAGGAGTTATTGAAAAGTTATTATCCGGTTTTGAATTGAAGAGTGAAGTTTTTAGGAGGTTGGCTTCTCCCATTTGGCATCAATAGTTAAAAACCATTGGACCAAAGTGAGAGACCATTGGCATAAGCGGAGCTCACTGTTCAAGGTTCCATAGAGATTGCTGGGGGTGGGGTGGGGATGATTCAAAGGTGTAGGCATTATTGGGCTCCGTTGAGTAAAAATGCCTTGGTGGAACAGTTCATATGGTGTTCGGAGGAAAGCTAGCAACAGGGGTAATAATTACCCCAACAATTACAATTCAATTTCAATTCAATTCTTTATTTTTGCGGCTGATGGCCAGTTACAATGGAGACATTAAGTCAGACAAGTAGTGATAAATAGTGACAAATGTGGC
The DNA here is from genome assembly GCA_035047305.1 of Bradypodion pumilum. NCBI lineage: Eukaryota > Metazoa > Chordata > Lepidosauria > Squamata > Chamaeleonidae > Bradypodion > Bradypodion pumilum. Next base: position 7,913,661 of record JAWDJD010000010.1, on the reverse strand, counting down.
CTCCTCGGAATATCCATTAGCATCATAGTCAGATGCAATAAAAGCAGAGTGTGCAATTACAAACATACCAAAGGCTAAAACCATCACAACTGATGTAAAACTATAAAATTGTTAGTGACCTTTATACAATAATAAAATGCAAAATAAAATGACCAACAATTAGAATTGCTTCCCAGCACTGGGGAAATGGATGCAGAGGTGATACACCTTTTGTCCTTCTGAGAATGTATGGATATATGGGGAAAAACCTTAACTTAAAGAGAAAAGGAGGTTGTTGGTACATTGTTTTTATTATAGTTCAGTCACACAGTCGAGCCCAACACTTTGTGATCCCATGGACCGCCACACGCCAGGTTCCTCTGTCATCTGCCATCCTCCGCAGCATGGACAGATCTGCGCCCATTGCATCAACAATTCCATCTAGCCACCTCATCCTCTGCCGTCCCCTTCTCCTTTCGATCTTTCCTAGCATCAAGGGCTTCTCAAGTGAGATCTCTCTTCTCATTTGGTGGCCAAAGTACTTGAGCTTTAGCTTCCAATGAGCAGTCAGGGTTTTTAGAGCAAGAAGCTGCTTTTTGTACGAGAGAGCAGATCCAAAATACACGGGGAGAATTATCAGAGCTCATAGATCCAGTGTGCTTGCATGGTTGTGTAAGGGGATCTGAGTTACGTAAAGGTAAAGGGTCGCCCTTGCTCAAAAGCCAATCGTATCCGACTCTAGGGTTCAGTGCTCTTCTCTGTTTCAAAGCCGAAGAGCCAGCATTGTCTGCATCTGCAGACATTTCCATGGTCATGTGGCAGGTATGACTAGACACCAGAGCACATGGAACGCTGTTACCTTCCCACCAAAGTGGTCCCTATTTATCTACTTGCAATTTCTTGCTTTCGAACTGCTACTTTGGCAGGAGCTGGGACAAAGACAGGAGCTCATTCCATCATGTAGTACTCGGGAATCGAACTGCTGACCTTCTGCCTCCCAGTCAGCATCTTAGTCACTTAAGCCACTGCGTAAACAAGAAAGAAAACAAAACAAAAGTCCCCCAAGAAAATGGGGGAAAGGATTCTTTGGCCCACACAGCTTTGTGCCCATTGCATCTACAATACCATCAAGCCATCTTATTTTTGGCCACCCCCTTCTTTTGTCCTCCACCTTTCCCAGCATCAAGGCCTTCTCAAGTGAGTCCTCCCTTCTCATTTGATGTCCAAAGTACTTCAGCGTCATCTTTACTATTTGACCTTTAATGAGCAGTTGTGGTTGATTTCTTCTAGGATCGACCTATTTCTAACACCTCATTTCAAAGGCATCTATTTTTCTGCGCTCAGCTTTCCTAATGGTCCAGCTCCCACAACTATACATTACCACCGTGAATACCATTGCTTTGACTATGTAATTTTTTGTTTGCAAGATGATGCCTCTACTTTTAACTATGTTCCCCAGGTTTCTCATAGCTTGTTTCCCAAGCATCAGTCGCTTTTTTATTTCATGGCTGCAAACACCATCTGCAGCGATCTTTGATCCTAAGAAAGTAAAATCTGCCAGTCGTATCCAACTCTAGAGTGCAGTGCTCATCTCCATTTACAGCCAAAGAGCCTTTGCTCTCTGTGTTTGCAGACATTTTCATGTCCATGTGGCAGGCATGACTAGAGCCCAGCAAGTCACATGGCTATATTTGGCCATGCCCACAGATTTGGCCACACCCACAGAGGGGCCTTATTTTCAAATTCAAAACTTGACAGGTATGTCCCTCTGGTCTCAACACTCTGACGTTGACCATCTCTCCCACGCCAGGTAAGTGTGTGCGCAGTTTGGACAGGGACAGTTAAGGGGTATAGATTTGAATTCCGAACCCACACAGGGACATTTCTCTTTTATAGATATAGATATAATAGATATAATATGACTAGATGTTCTGGCTTTGATATATAGGGAGAGTCTTGATTTTTTTCCCTGGTTTTGGAAGCTCAAAGACATTGCACAAACATACACACACATCTCCATGTAGGGGAGAGAGAAATGCATTTTCTTCATACTCTTCTCTGGACACTATGATGTGCTTGGGAGTCTCTTATGCCAGATTTTTTTTCCGGGGGGGGGGGAGGTATACCACACACAAATCACAATGTGCCAACCCCTAGATTAAAGTTGTAATTTGGTCCTCCACTTGTCCACATTTCCAGTATTCCCATTTTAACACACATGCATTGCTTTGTCTCAACTCAGGATGCAATCAGATGTAAATAAAGGATTGCATCTGTCTCCACCAGAAAGGGTGACTTTGCCGAGAACCATTCACCCTTATTTATTTATTTATTATATTTATACCCTGCCCATCTAGCAGATTTTCCTCTTGACCTATCACTCAAGTTCCGCACGGAAAAAGGTTCAGCATGCATCTGCATCCGGGTTGGCCTGGTTTGTGATATCTTCTACCTCATGTGATTACTAAGGGATTGCTTGCATTAGACCAGGGGTTCTCAACCTTTTCAAGCTTTGGGGGGGGGGCAGCTTTGGGGGGGGGCAGACAGCCATTTTGCTCTGCCAGCCACACATAGCACTTCCAGGTGTGGTGGAGGTGGTGGGGGAGCCCACATGAAATGGTGTCATGGGACGCATCTAGCCCCCGGGCCATAGGTTGAGAGCCCCTGCCTTAGACCAATCCACAAATTGCCTAGTATGTTTCCCCATCTGATTTCACTCTGTACACCTTGAAAATGTGCAGATCCTCCAAGCCAGATGCGCTTCTTCTTATAACCAGTGTCAAGAAGTGTAACAGGTCAACTTAGCTTGAGAGTATCAAATCTAAGAAAATGCCTTTCCATCCCAACAGGGAGACCTGACTCCCACTTTCCTTACACGTGAAAGTCTTTTATAAACCTTAGGCAGCCAGATTACTAACATGAGTGATCAGCGGAAGAGATCACACATGGTTTCTTTTAAAATGTTAATAGCAGCTGTAAACACAGTGGGTTTGACTGAAGATCGCAGGACGGGTGGAGAACTTAAGCCCTCATTCCATCTTTGCAATTAAATTTGCTCCCTACTGCTGCTATTTGATCGCATAACACAGAGGTATGTTTCCATCCCATGGGGAAAGTCACAGCTTCAAGTGGGTGTTTTGAATTGATAAGTGGCACCACAAGGGAATGTTGAAGCTCATCTCTCAGCCCACCGTGGTCTTGATTCAAATCTTTCTCTGTCCCCATGCTTTGGAGACATGTCAGTGTAGCTGACATTTCTGTTCAGTTTTCAAGGACATGCAGGTTTAAATATGCATTCCACAAATCTTTGAACTGGAACTAAACATATGGTGTTAACCTAACTAGATTAACTTAACTTTAAGTATGATCAGACGGTGGGAAAGGTGCATGTCTAATCACATCAGAAAGGGTTGCTTTAGCAAAAACAATCCCCTTTAAAGTGATTTTTCTGTCTGTTGGGGAATTGTCCCCAAACTTTGGAGCCCCACGGCTGGATCAGCCTGGATAAGGGTCATGCTGGAGCACATTTCTCTCTGTGTTATGTGATCATGAGAAAATAGATCATGCTGGATCACTCCACAAGCAGTCCAAATTGCCATATATTTCCCCATATGATCACACTCTTTCCTTTTTTATAACCGCTATGTAGCATGGAGGTTACAACACCTTGTATCAATGCATAAAACCCACATTTCTTCAAACAAGTTCCAGAATGGGGCAGGATAAGTATGACATGGAGCCATGGTTTCATCACATGGAAATCTGGGATTTTTAAAAAGGAATTCAGAGTTGCAATAGAGCAGGGATGGCCGACCGGATCACACCCCAACAGACAAATGTGCAGGCCGGAGACATGATTCTTCCACTACTTCCTGTGGTGGTGGGTGCATTCATGCTACATTTTCACCCATGTTGGCTGCTTGCGCTGATTCCCGTGGTGGCGGGGGCGTGCATGAGGGCACCATGTTTTCATCTGTGCCCATTGCATCAACAATACGATCTAGCAATCTCAAAGCGGTATAGAAATGTAAATATAATAATAATAATAATAATAATAATAATAATAATAATAATAATAATAATAATAATAATAATAATAATAATAATAATAATAATAATAATAATAATAATAATAATAATAATAATAATAATTCTATGCCACCCCTTCTTCTTTTGCCCTTGACCTTTCCCAGCATCAAGGATTTCTCAAGTGAATCCTCCCTTCTCAATTGATGTCCAAAGTACTTTAAACTTCATCTTCAATATTTGATCTTTCAAGGAGCAGTCGGGGTTGATTTCTTTTAAGATCAACCTATTTGTTCTCTTTGCTGTCCAGAGTACTCTTAACATTCTCCTTTCTCCTCCAGCACCACATTTCAAAGGCATCTATTCTTCTGCACTCAGCTTTCCTTATGGTCCAGCTCTCACAACCATACATTACTACCGGAAATGGCATTTCCTGGACATTATCTGTACATTTTCAGTTATTTGAAAAATTCTACACACAGAGAAGGGAACATGTGGAATGAGTGGAAATGAGCCCACATCGCCAGTCCCAGCTCCTGCCAAGCTAGTATTTCAAAAGCAAGAAAGTGCAAGTAGATAAACAGGTACTGCTTTAGCAGGAAAGGTAACAGTGTTCTGCGCACTCCAGCATCTAGTCATGCCTGCAACATGACCACAGAAACATCTGCAGATGCAGACAGTGCTAGCTCTTTGGCTGTAAAGAGATGAGTACCTCCCCCTAGAATTAAATACGACTGGCTTTTGAGCAAGGGAGACCTTTACCTTACAAAAATAGGGCACCTAACTAGTTAATTGTATCTTACTCCACTCTTTTTTTTTTTTACTATGAGTCATTGGATGTTCTGCTCTGCAAACTATTTCTGTCTCCCTGATGCTTTTAATGGACTCAGATATAAAAGCATGGAGTGATAGTACAATGAAAATGCACTGTTGATTTCTTTCAACATTATCTCTATCTATAGGCACAATAGATAGGCACAATGTTCCATGATGACGTTCAGAAATTCCAACTTCTGAACAAAATTTAGCTGGAGTGGAGCCAACTGAATGAGGAAATCCCAGAACAATTATGGAGTGGAACTGTTCCATTCTGCACATCCGGAGATGTGTCCTGAAATTTCCTCTGAGCTTTTTGAAGAAACAGTGAGATACAAATGAAATAAATGGTTCTGGATGTTGGTGTGTGCCTTCCTCATCTACTTCCTAAGATGTTAGCTAAGTTTGTGGCCTGCTCAGCAGCCATATGTCTGTGAAAGTAACTCACTGTTGGCCATATGACAAAATACAACCCTACGGATGACCTATCTTTAGCTGTCAATGTGTTAGAGGGCATAGAATAGGGCACCTCAAAAGAATTTTTGGAAACCTTGCATCTTTGTCTGTAATCGCAATACATGCTGATGGCAAGAAGGGAAAGGACAAGTTATGAAGGCAAGACCCAAGAGGTAGAAGAAAACAGATTTAGTTCTTCAGTTGAAGGGGATTAGAGTCATGTATGTAGAATTGTGACTCCAAAGCATTTTAACTGTCTGTTTTCTTTCTTCACATTAAGTTGTGCATAATGAAAAGGAAGAAAAGATTAACTTGAAATGCTTTAGGCTGTGTGTCTTGCTTATCGAACAGCAAGCAGTGCTAACGTTTCAAAAGAATGTTCTCTTGGTCTCACCACCATCAGTGACACATTGGATAGAAATTCAGGACAGCACTATCTTCTTGGCGATGTCCAGAGTGTGGAACTCCTGGTCAAGACAGTACAGGTTCCTCCCTTGCTTCAACTGATGGGCCAAGAGAGTCATTTCATATGCCTTTGTTATATAAACAACTCTGAAGAGAAACTGCAGTAGAGCCGGTCTAGCCAATTGTGTTGGCTTTCTTTTAGGGTGTCATGTTTGGTTTTTTAAAACAATATATTTGCTTATATTACATTATAATAAGATTTTTAAATGTGCAGTTTATTATCCTTAGCTCTGTCAAATGTCTTTTTTTGGGTAAAGACTATAAATCTCATACACATACAATTGCGCACAAACACAGTGAATCTAGTTGTTATGAACAATGATTTCTCTGACATGACTCCCATCGCAGTTAACTGAGCTAGAACTGGGGTTCCCAACCTTTTCAAGCTGGGGGCTGGGTCACGCTCTCTCGGTCAGGTTCAAGGGCCAGACAGCCATTTTGCCCTGCCTGTATGATGGCGGTGGACATTTTGTCCCAACAACTTCAAAGGGGGTGACCATCTTGTTTCTTGAATGCCCTTGGAGGGGTGGGGGGGGGCACATGAAATGGTGCCATGGGCCAGATCCAGCCCATAGGCCTTAGGTTGGGAACCCCCGAGCTGGAAGGAAATGACTCATAAAGTATTTCCTTCCTGTCCCTGGTATATTTACGGGAACTTGTTAATATTTTTGGGGACTCAAAGGTAGTAGGTGTTTTGGCGGCCAGCCCCTTTCTAATTGCATGGTAGCAGATCTTCTCGCAGCTCTTTTCCTTCTTTGCAGCATATGACTAGATCTTGGAAAACGTACTTCTTTTGATTACAGTTACTGAAATTTCCCAAGAGCAATTAGCTAGCTAGATAATTCTCAGAGAGGTCATTCAGAAAAGTTACTCTTCTAGAATATGGATGATGCACATTGGCTGAAGTTCCATGTAACGCTGGTGGTAGTTTTTGAAAGTTGGCCCCTCGCTGGTCTTGGAGAAACCAAAGAGGACAAAAGACTGAACATTGTCTCATGGTACACATGGCCATCTTAGATGCTCTGTGCAAACCTTAAATGACAGTGCTATTAAGGTATGACATGCCTCACCCACTACATAATTGGGTGAGGTGCTGCCCCTTGCTTGGACAATAAACCACCCATACTCTGTACTTAGACTGGGGCTTGGCGAATGCTAAACCTGGCAAATATCAGTCCTCAGCCCTGATGGTCAAAAAGAGAAGAATCTTAGACAATGCTACCTTTGCAGATGCCAGTGTTTTTCCAAACCACAGTTGAACAGACTGGAGTTCTTTGACTTTCATTCCAAATCAGAAATATGACCATTTTGCTTCCATATGTTTTGATATGGATTTGCTAGAATTTGCAAATTTCATTTGAGTCAGTATAGGATGGACTTTTTTAAAAAAAGAAATTCAGATATGAGAGAAGCCAAAACTAACATTCCCAGTGTCTAACTCTTATAATTTTATTTTCAAATCCCTGGATTTTAAATCTAATAAATTCAGTCATCTTACCACGACACTAATGTTTCCTCCTTTGTGTTGGAAGATTCTATCTAGTCATCCTTTTAATAGATGAATGTCAGGGAAGTACAAAATGCCCTTTCCCATGTTGTGGATAGCTATACCTGTCATATTTAGCCAGAGTCAGCTCCTTTGGTTTCAGTTTGATTCTGAAAAATCCTTTTCTTCCAACATGGGACCAAAATAACTTAAGGGTTTAAAACCAGAAGTAGAGTACACTTTTTCACATAGCAAACACAGTAAAGTAAGCAAGGATGCAACCTCAGGCTTGTTGTGTAGAAAGTACATAATGTACCCTTTCTTTCTCTCCGTCATAATGATATCAGAAGATAGGATCATCTTCCAAACCTAAATGGGGAGAGATTCAAAACAGATAAATGGGATTTATGCCAGCTGGAGGGTTGGGTCCAGCTTGAAACCTAGTATGCTTACATTCTTTGAATACTGCTGAAGTCAGAAGGCCACTGTTGTTTTAGAAAGTTATTGTATTGAGGGTTGACATGAATCCAGCATGACACAATATCGCAAGAGGACATCCACGGGTGCCCTCACAGTGCTGGAGAATCCCTGGATCCTGCTGATTGTGGCCCTTGGGGCCATGGCTGCATAAATGGCCAACCCTCCATCCCACAACAGAGTCCACCATATCTTGAGCCATTCAACAAGTCCTGCTAGCCTATGCTTCCTATATTGAAAGTGGTAGGAAAGAATAGAAGACAGTTGTCTTTCAATAGGAGGAAGATAAGCAACTACATGTTAAGTTGACGAGAGCTCTCCCTCCAACCTTGTCAGCATGTTCAGTAGGAGAAACGACTCTTAGGAACAATAGGTTTGTTGGGTTAAGACACAATGCATAGTTTCTTTCTGTCCTCATGCCTCCCAGTAAGCTAATGATGTAACATCCATGAAGTAGTGTATAAATGTGTTTTATACACCAAATTCCTATCCAATACAAAAGTGCTTTTTTCATACAGCTCATAGTTAAACTGTAGGGTCCAGTGCTACAGGATGCATTAAAGGTGCCAACGTGGACAACTTTAAAAGGTAAGTGGATAAATTTCAGGTAAGGCCCTGAAATGGCTATGAGTCATCTGGATGTGCATTGAATCCAGTATCATTGAAAGCAATGTGCTTCAGTAGATCCATAACTGGGGAAAGTGAAATGGAGAATGTAGTGACACTCATATTCTGCTTATGGCAACTGATTAATGTCCACTGAAGGGAAAGAATAATAATCTAGATACACCTTTAGACATGGTGTTTCTTTCCCATTATGTTTGTGTCAGGCCAAGAACAGGAACCATCTCTACTTGCAGTCTGAAGTTCCACACATTTTTAAAGCCTTAGTAAGAGAAAGGCTTAGGTTTAGTATGCTCATATTCAGTATTCTATTTACACCCTGGCTACTTGCATCATAAATTCAGGAGACCCCAAACAGAATTTCAATTATTTTTGCAGTTTTCTGTTCTTAGATGCCTAAGACTTCAGTAGTCCTGAGATCCATCTTGAAAATCCTGCATTTGACATTTTTTAGAGAGTGAAATATGTTGTAAAATAAGCCATATCCTTCCATATGTGGTGACTGAATTCTGAATCATACCTTAAACAATCAGTATGAGCAAGGTGGGCCAACTAGCAATTGGAACCCTGTCTGATTCTTGTCCAGAAACAAGGTGTGAAAGTTGCTGTCTAATTATAAATGTATTTAAGTGAAAAGTCAGGAAACCCATTCTGTGATTCTCTCATTCCCCTTAAACCATACATCTGTGGTGTTAAGCATTACCTTCTCTTGATTCCTCTCCTCCCACCATTTTATTGTAATACCTCAATAAATATTAATGCATTTACCAGATGCACTCATGTAAAATACCTGTATGTGTATGTGTGTATATATATATATGTGTGTGTGAATATAAAGAATGCACAGAACTCTTTTATATGGCTAGGAAGTTATAGCTTGTCTGGCTGGAAAATATGTGAAAGAACAGGAGGAATGAATGTCATGGTTTAACTAAAGGAAAGATAAAACCTGAAGCAACCCAATGTTGTACATGTGTGACTATTTTAAAAAGTCTAAAGCCAGAGAAAGAAAACGAGGCAGTTTAATGTTTCCACTGGGTGTTAAAAACAAATAAAACAGCCATAATAAGGTAAAATGTAAGCAATGACACACTGGAGTTGAAGTCCTAAAACATCCCATGTGACTTTGGATGAGTTTTTTTAAAAACAAAGGCTGGACTCAAAATGTTAAATAAGGAACACTTGCAGAGATTCAAAACGTGGCGTAAAATTTCTAAGGATCCACCTGAAACAATGCAGATCATGTAGTATTAGAAGTAGACAACATGTTTGTGTTCTAGCCACAGAGTTCACTTTGAACTTCATCCGTCAGCAGTCAGATTTGCAAATGAAGTATGTGTTTACCTCCCAATGACCAATCACAAATCAAAGCATGCTAATTTGCAAGCCACTGGAAATGAGAAACCTTTGTGCTCTGATAGCTATCTTTCAGCATGCCATGCTTCTAAATATATCTATATCTACAGATATTGTCACAGTGTTTCACAACCTTTGGTTTTTGGCAATTCCCCAAAGTCAGCCAATTGACTGACTTAGGCTTTTAATCTTACTGGTGCATGATGGTTTCTTCTTGCATGAGTTTTGTGTTCACCTAGAATGTATTGTGGTCAGCTTTGAAGGTTTGCTTTTGTCAGGGTGAATGGCAGATCAAAGACTAAATGAATAGGCTACCATCCACGCTGCAGAGGGGCGGGGCAAACTCTGTGCTGGGTGGAGGGAGGGAGGGTTTCCATTGGGCTGCTGGGCAGAGGGGTAGGGTAAACTCTGTGCTGGGGGAGGGAGGAAGCACTCCTATTGGGTTGTTGGGCAGAGGGGTGGGGCGAACTCTGCTGGGGGGGGAGGCAGGAAGCGCTCCCATTGGGCTGTTGGGTAGAGAGGCGGGGTGAACTCTGTGCTGGGTGATGGCACTCGTGCCCACAGAGAGGGCTCTGAGTGCCCCCCTAGCACACATGCCATAGGTCCACCACCATAAAAATGCTTATATAACTAACAGCAACCATTCCATCAAGCTGAAGAGAAGCAGGGCTTTTGTCTGGATTAAAACAACAACAACTGTTTTTGAGCTTCCCTAGGGTTGTAGAGAATAATGATATAAATTGTTGCTTAGAGCTCATCTTCATAGATGGGAATGAGCAAGTTTTACTCTTTTCTCCATACTGATGAGAAATTTCCTGTTGCTCTTGATTGTTTCTTTCACAAGAATGATGTTTGCCCATCTTCACACAAAATTGCCTAATCGTATCATTCTTGTAATGTTGCATGTTGTATGAATTGCCCCAAATGAAGATGACTGCTGTCTTATTTTAAAATTTGAAGCACTCGATGGGTTGTTTGCATCTTTCTCAACAGTTCTGTAGAAAAGCACGAGAACAGGAAGCTTATCCTCATAACTCATTCCGTCATCTTATCTCCCCTTCCTCTCTCCCCTTCCTATCTACATGAGCTAAATTCTGGTGCCACATCATATGAAACAAGAGTAGAGGATTTGCTAACCTTACCCTGGGTTAGTGATGTTGACCTTGTTATGGTGTTGAGGAGGGCCTTTAGTATTGTGACACCCATCAGGTGGGATAATTCTTACCACTCTTACTGGACAGGCTCCCCAAAATGGGGATGGCTGCAGCCAATTGAAGATGTAGGCTAAAACTAGACAATATGTCTAGCACGGTGTCAGAAGAGATGCTCCTTCAAGACAGTTCCATCACTTAGCTTTATTACATTTTCCTGGTTTTAACACTGAACTGCTTTGAGAAAAGCAGCATATAAATGTCAGTACGTTGCTGGACTCTAATGAATCCTTTTGCCCTTGTGTTGATCAACTGGTTTTGACTTCATCAACATGTCAATAGTTATTATTTTGCTGAACATCTGAGAGGCAATGTATCTTGCCAAGGCTAGCCCTTCTTCCTCACCAGAATTTAGTAGGGCTTATTTGAATTATAACTCCCAGTATACTACAGCCAGCCTCTGATTCTAAATAAGGGGTTCCCAAGCTGGGGACCCGGGTCGCACTCTCTCAGTCAGCTTCAAGGGCTGGACAGCCATTTTGCCCATCCTGCATGCTGGGGTGGCCATTTTGTCCCAACAGCTTCAAAGGGATGGATATTTTGTTTCTCGAATGCCCTTGTAGGGGTGGGGGGCACATTAAATGGTGCCATGGACCAGATCTGGCCCATGGGCCTTAGGCTGGGAACCCCTGCTCAAAATGCACATCATGCTATTCAGGTCTATTTTGGAACTGTGCTTGGTGCATCGTGCAGATGGGTTTGCAAAGGTGTCAAAACCTGCCCACTTCCATGCATGGATTCAACTAAATACATGTGTGAGGTATTCAGTGTGGTATATCTGTTCCTAAAAGGTACATTTCTGGTTCCTTGATCAGTCTTTCACAGTTTAATATTTGAAGGATGTCATTAACATAAGATAACAGCAAAATTGCAACCAAGTGTTTTAGTGTATAATAATAATAATTTCGTGTCAGAAATTATTCTGGGTTGAAAGGATTTTTGCAGAAGAAACTCCGCTCATGAAGCTTCACTCAGGGAACCAAAATTTAGTGTATTAGCCACACAGAAGCATTTGCACACTCCGGCTTAATTGTAAAAGAAAGCCAGACTAGACATGTTGTGAAGGATGAAAGTAGTTTGTTTTGAAACATTCCCATAGAGAATCATGTGTATGTATGGCGAGGAGTGAGAGGGAATCATATGCCAAAAATTACCATCTCTATAGTAATCATTTTTTAAAAAAATAAATCTGTTAATGCAGATTTTTTCCCCTCAGCAAAGCTGATGTTTGAGTGATGTTATCTTATTATTTTAATGTGCTCCCCACACTGTATATTGCATTTGCGGTTTACTTAAGGATGCTCGTAAATGAATCAGATGCCTAAATATTTCCTTTGTGTCTCCGGAAAACAAAAAGCGTCTGCAGTTTTGAAAGTTGACAAAACTAAGATTTTATTAGAAATATAACACCGTTATATGTGGGGGAACTGGGGAGATCTCTCTCTTTTGCCTTATTTTTCCATTGCTTGTTTTTCTTGTTGGTAAACCTTGGCAAAAAAATATACATCTTTCTCCTTTAAAGTTCTAATTCAAGGCATGAATGTGTGAGTTCTGAAGGGACTTTGGGACTGCGGTAAAAATTCGTTGTCATAGTAACAGAAAGGGAACTAGGCCCAGTTCACCTGGGACTTTAACTTACTGCAAAAGCGGATTTTTTTTTTTCTAAGACAAGCAAGCACTCAGCAAGGGAAATAAATAAATAAATTGCTCATTGTTTTCCCAGCTGACTTTCAACTCCTGCCTCACAACTATTCTCCTCTTATACAAATGCATTTTATTTTGTCCTGCAGCCTTCATGAATTTTCTGTGTCCCAGTTAAATCTGTGGGTTCTCCCTCCCTATTTTCCATTTAAATACACCACTAGGACAACAGGGCAAAATGAGGGGGCAGAGGGGGGGCTCCATCTGGAACAATACCTTATGAAAATATTTCCATGTACAGAGAAAGGACATTGAGAGAAAGAGAGAAAAGGGGGGGGGGGAGAAACGGGGAGAAAGAAGAACAAGTATATATTTGTTTTGAATTGGTTGAACAAAAATATGTTCTCAATAGTGCTGGTTGCCTATGTATAACAATTTTAAGTACAGTAAAACCCCAACTTACAAATTATTATTATTATTATTATTATTATTATTATTATTATTATTATTATTATTATTATTATTATTATTATTATTATTATTATTATTATTATTATTATTATTATTATTATTATTATTATTATTATTATTATTATTATTATTATTATTATTATTATTATTATTATTAAACTTGTATGCTTCAAGTTACATAAAATTCAACTTACACAATGATTTTGTGCTAAAACCTTGTCCCGATTTACATAAATGTCCTGATTTACATAAATTTATGTAACATGATTTCCTATGGGTTTGCTTCGAGTTACATTAAAAAAATCATTTTTCCTATGGGTTTGCTTCGAGTTACATAAAAAACCGATTTAAGCAAAAGCCTATAGAAAGGACTTTTTGCATAAGTAGGGGTTTTACTGTAATTTAAAACCAGCTAGCACCTCCTTGGGTATATTTAATATACCCAAAGAGGATGAACTGCTTTAGAGATGTGCAAATAACTGGTTCTACCTTATTTTGAGATTGGACCTGGTAGAAAACCAGAGAGTGCCATGGATCGTACGGAAGGGTACATCTGGTTGCACGTGTCAGGGTCAGAAGACTGATGCCTCCTCATTTCCCCAGGAGTCCTACAGAAGCTGTGGACCTATAAGGACCTCTCTGGAGGTCTTTAGCTTCTGTTGGATTCCTGGGCAATGATCAAACATTGGTCATCTGACCATGACACATATCCAAGGAGACCTCCTGGATCTCCTTGGCCATATATATGGAACAATGCAGCATAACAGGACTGGCTGAAATACCTTTTGGCTGTTGGTTGGGTATTCTTGTAAGCTACCAAAAGATGATAGAATTGCCTATTACACTTGCCAAACACCTCCCCATTCTTCACCAGGATTCTTCACTAATGCACTAGTAGGACTTGTTCCTCCATCCATTCCTCCATCATGCACAACATGAGTTGCTTCAGGTCAGCCATATCATGCGGAACAACATAAAGTATAGAATCCTCCAACTCATCCCTGGGTAGAGAGGCCCTGGACGTAGATGGACTTCATGGCCAGTTGTATCCAACTCTAGGGTTCAGTGCTCACCTCTGTTTATAGCCAAAGAGCCAGCGCTGACTGCATCTGAAGACATTTCCATGGACATGTGGCAGGCATGACTAGACACTGGAGTGCACGGAACGCTGTTTACCTTCCCACCAAAGTGGTCCCTATTTATCTACTAGCAATTTCTAGCTTTTGACCTTCTTGGCAGGAGCTAGGACAAAGATGGGAGCTCACTCCATTGTGCAGCACTCGGGTATTGAACTGCTAACACCCAGTAATCAAGTTGAGCATCTTAACCACTAAGCCACTGCAGTCCCTGTTTATCCTTTTAAGGAGGAATAAAAGATCTTACAGTGTTTGGTTGGAGTATCTTGACATTTCAAAACAGACTTTTTTTTAAAAAAAATGAAGAATAAAAGAATGGAAATATTCAATACATCTTTATTACTCACTCACTCACCTGCTGCTCTACAACTATGTATTGAACAGAACATATTTGCATACAATACCGCTTGCCAATGTTTTGATCAATGTCTGCATATCAGGGTTTCCTTTTGCGTATCAGGTCCTACCCTGTTAGCACAAATCACTTAAATGGGACAAAACTATGACAGCTGCCTTGTTGCATGGACTTTAAATATTGGAGATGTGAGAAGGTTGCTTTGATCTTTCTGATCAATCACCCAGCTTTTCTGTACTTGCGGCCTTGTGCAAAATGGAAGGGGGTATGTTTCATCCACCCCATCTAAACCCCCACGGACCATGTGTCATATTTCAGCTTAACTGGATGTCTCAAGCAAATGTGAAGGAAATGATATCTGATTTTTTGAAATATTAAATTCTGTCTAGTTTGCGATCTACCAAACTAATGTGAAGTGAGAGACATAGATTTGCCCAAGTCATTATCAGCTGTGTACGGCTATATCACGTGACCATATCTGCCATATGGAAACTCAAACTTTTATCCACTATTCTGTTCACCCAAAATATTATTCAAAGTTGTTATGCTTTTCTCTCCCTGTATTTTCTTTATGTGTATGCCAATAATTTTATAGTGTACATTTCAGCATGACATGTATGTGACCGCAGTTTCATGCGTTATCTCCATATATACCTGCCCAGTCTTCAAGATTAGGGATCCTCTATGGTCAGATTTTGAGAGCAGTACTCTACATGGAGATAGAATTATTCAGCAATGCCCTCCTTTAATGTTATTATGCTATAATTAAAAAGGAACTCTAACTGGTGGCAGTCCAATGGCAGTGATGTCATGCTTGTTCTGCAAACATAAGTACGCAGCAGGATATTGGACAAACTATATATATCAGATTTAAGGTTTCTTTCTTTAAGCAATCTCCACTGCATCCAGAATTATTCAGACTCTAAATAAGGAGATCTTTACTATATCTGCTCCTTGATAACTTCTTCATATGCCATACATTGAAGCTAGATCCTTGTATATGCAAAGCATTTGTTCTTCCACTGAGCTTAGAAACATTTGCATCATATTTATATTCCTGTCAGAACAGCAGAATTGCCTCCTGCTCCACAGAGGGCATCAATTCATAAGAAACCCACTTCTATTGCCATAGAGTATGTGAATGCCCCTTAGACTTGTAGATTGAAATTTGCACTCATATAAAACCATACAAAAATGTTCTGCTTACTGGTGGAGAGAGGAAAATTTATTTTCTTCTTTATTTTTACATCCAGTATATTTTACCTCACCTGAGTGTGAGTGAAAAATATTTGCAACATCTCTGATTTCTAATAATGCCAGACCAGGAGAGACAGCCAGGAAAGTCATTTTAATCTGTTTTAATTGACAGCATCATTTTTAAAAACAGTCTGTTGATATATCCCCTGATGGAGTCTGCCATGCAGCATAATCGTATTACCAAAAAACAAGTAAATACTATGAACAAACTTTTATTTTATTTTTTTAAAAGTGGAGGATATCACACACATGCTATCTTTCCCCCTACAGATTCTTCTTAAAATTTTTCCTCAAGTGCAATCAGAATTGTTTGAAAACAGCAGGAAACCCTCGAGACATGCGGCGGTTCCAGGTAAGTGAGAAGAGATTCATGTTAAGTAAGTTGTCTGCCTTCTTTCTTGATCTACCCAGCTGGCATTTGCTTCCATTGTTCACCACCATCACCACCAGGAGTAATAAACAAGATGACAGTAAATGATAAACCCCATCATATATTGTTCTGGTTTTCCTACATTTGTCGTGTTTAATTCTTACTTCCTAACCCTTCGCCTTTTGGAATCCCCAAAAGAGAAGATGCAAAATGCTTGCACATACACCTGCTCCCCAATTTGGAGAATTACTTTTGTAGTTTAACAATTACTTTTATAGTTTAACAATTATAGTTGTTACCAGTGATGCACTGCAAAAAAAAATTACTACCTACTCTGTGGACTGGCCAAATCTGTGCATGGGGCCAAATCTGTGGGCATGGTCAAGCATGCTGCATTGTGGGCTATGGAGGTGGGCGTGGCCTGGAGGAATTTCCGCTACCGGTTCTGAAGAACCTGACAGAACCTGCTGCAGTGCATCACTGGTTGTTACTCAGTTATAGATCCACGGCCACCTAAAGACAGACTTAGTTAGTAGTTACCACTATTAGTACAATTTTGAAAGGTAACTCTTTACTTGCCTGTTTGTGAAAAGTAACTGGATAGATAAGGAAACACAGAGGTACTCCGTATCTCTTTGTGCAACAGAAAAAGTATTATCTGCTCTTGCAACTAAACATCGCTTGAGCAGCTCTGAAGAACAGGATTTGTGCTGCCCATTCTTGTACACGCAACTAGACAAGAAGAGCAGAAGCCAGAATAGGATCATGTGATTAGTTTACATGTAATAACCATGTAGGGAGGCCACACCTTGTAAATATAAAAGTAACTAAGAGTTACTTCTGGTAAATATTGACTTTGTGTACAGGTAGGAAAGTAATATTATCTCTACATCACTCGTATGTCGATGTAAAGTGAGCAAAGTTGTGCCACTCTAGCTCTTAGTGTAGCCCCTCCTGTTGCAATGGTGTTGCAAGGGCCAATGGAGAGGGCCGCCCAGTCCGGGAACATGGAGGTTTGGAGTGACTGGCTGCAAGGAAGGCACGTGAGACGAAATGTGCGGTGAAGTCCAGTCCCGACCTAAGTTGGGTGGCATATTAATTGCCCTGCCTCAAGAGATCCGTGCTAAAGGCGCACGGGACTTCATCACAGAAGGCTGATGCAAACGTGGCATTTTTGGTGGGTCAAGATAACACCTGTCTCCAGACATTGTCTTGTGATTAATGGACAAACCCACAGTTATCTAAGATCTGGGTTGGCGAAACCCCATTGTTCTCGCCCTATCTCGGAAGACCATGTAACTGTCTCCGGGACTAACTTAGCCGGTGACACAGTGCGCTTACCCAACCTTATCTTGGGTCAGAAGGGGAAGAGCGAGTTCAACCCTAGAGTCAGCAACTTTTTACCTTTTGTCCTATTTCCTCCGCAATTCCTCAGCCAAGGCTCTTATGATTCATGCCAATTAATCTACCTTGCACCCAATTTCCCTTCCATCCGGGCCCATGTTGATTCTCAAGCCATGTGTGTAAGTGAGCGAACCCTTTGGGAAGAGTGATGGCCAATCTAGGCATGCGGGCATACCACACCCTCCCCCTCAAAAAGTCTCAGTTTTGAAAATGGACCTTCATGTCCTCTGTAGGTTTTGAGATTGTTTACAATGTAAATGGAGCTTCATGAGCTGTTTTAGGCTTAAAAGAGATTGAAGTTTTAGTGGAAAAAATCTGAAAGGGGGGGCAAGGTTGGGAACCATTGGTTTAGAACAGGTGTGGGGAACCTGTGGCCTTCTAGGTCCTCAAGTGTGGCTGTAGTTTTGATTTTTTTAAAAAAAATAAGTGCATAGTAGTTAGATTTTTTATAAAATAATGTACATTTTTAGTACTGATACCTAATTAAAGTTTCTTGAATGTGGCCTTATTTGATTACAGCTAAACTAAGGCAGTTTTCCAACAGAATAAGGTTCCTCACCCCTGGTCTAGAAGGTAACTTTGGCCCTGGATTTCTAGAAGTTACCTATCTGTTCTATCTAATAAAGATATCACACAATTCTGAATTTCATACCTACTTATAAATCACACAGCTCCTTTCTGCTTTTGATATCAATGATGAAGTGCAGTTACCTCTTGCTTTGTTATAAATGACAATGTTATGTAGTTGTAGCTTTGTTACTGGAAAAGAGATTAATTGCAACTAACGAGATACTTCCAAAGATGAGTTGATCATAGGAAAGACTGCACTGTGATACTTCAGTGGCACCACATTTTTCATAGCAATACTCTCTGATTGAAATCCTATTGCATAGCCATGCATGCATAACTTAATATTATAAACACAGTTGTTCCAATTATGCCAGGGCAGTCATACTAAGCACTTCTTCAGGCATATTGAACAATTGGTCACAAGAAGAGCTGTGGAAATGATTGTGCAATTGAATAGCACAATCCTTGCGGCCCTGGTGTAAACACAGCATGTTTGTGTAAACAGGATTCTGGAATCTGCATGTTCCATGTCCTCCCTGCACCTTATATCTTACCCTGCTGAAACCTACAATTCAAAACAGCATGGTCACTTTAAGGTCTCTTGCATGGTAAAAGCAACAAGGCCCTTGGGACGATGACCCAGCTGCTTTGCAGGAAAATCTGCCACTGGTTTCATCATCATAGCTGTCGCTGATGTATTGAGAATACAAGGAGGTGAAGTGTGTCAAGTTGGAAACACCAGGCAATGGGGGGGGGAGGGAGGAAGGGGAGGGGAGGGGAAGGACCCACAGGCACTAAATCTCTTCTCCTTTTCTCCCTCTTTTCCACACCATAATTGTTTAAGTCTGTACAGACATCACACTCTCACAGCAATTTCCCTCTTACCAGGGTAATGGCTCCAGACTAGCTTTCTCCTAGCCCTGCTACTGTAACCCGGAAGCCACACAAGCATTACGGCAAAGCCAGTGTAGTGTGTGTGGCGAGTTAATGCTGTAGGTTACTGGGAATTGGTTTTTTCTTTTAAAAGGAGGAAATGTTATCTTTCATTTGAAAAGGAAGGAACATAAATGATTTGGATGAGGGAGTGGAGGGAATTCTTCTCAAATTTGCAGATGACACAAAACTGGGAGGAATAGGGAACACCTTGGAAGACAGGAGCAGAATTCAAAAAGATCTTGATAGGCTTGAACACTGGGCTGAAACCAAGAGAATGAAATTTAACAGGGAGAAGTGCAACATTTTACACCTAGGGAACAAAAATCTGATGAACAGTTACATGGGTCAGTAATACTACAAGCGAGAAGGATCTTGGAATTGTTGTAAAGCAGTCTAAATATGAGTCCACAATGCAACATGGGTGCCCAAAAGGCCAACACTGTTTTAGGCTGCATTAACTAAAGTCTAGTCTCCATAAGCTACTAGTCCCCCTCTATTCAGCACTAGTTAGACCATGTCTAGAATCCCGTATTGCATCGTCCCAGAGAGCAGGATGCGTAATAATGGGCTGAAACTACAGGAAGCCAGATATAGGCTGACTATCAGGAGAAGTTTCTTAATGGTTGGCACTCCAACACTGGAAGCACTCTAGAGAGAATTGGACAGGTCATATCTGCTTTGATTTGGATTCTTCTTTTGTGCAAGAGTTTGGACTTGATGGCCTGAAAGGCCCCTTCCAACTCAGTGATTCTGTGACTCTATACCATTTTAATTATAACCTAATACAGACCCAAAGCAATATTACAGAGCAACAAAACATCTTTAAGCCAAGTGCTATAATGCAATCATCATGCACCTCTTATTTGCCCAACCATGATTAAAGGGATGAGGGAGGGCTATTACTCTCCCTTTCTTCATCACTAGATTCACATGATGTTGCCTTGTTTGTCATTTATGCAAAATTATGTACATCAGGAAAACATTGCACACATCACACCCTAATACAATCACAGTGGAAAATGGATCTTGATTGCCCATTTGAACTAGCCTCACACTCATTGCGTTGCAAGGAGGATAGTTCTTGTGAAGACCCTACTGTTTTTGGTGTTTGGCTCACCTCTCCAATTGCTATAAGAACTGCAGCTAAAATCAGCGAGAAGAGGGACTTGTGTTAGCTAGGAGTTAAGGAGTCTTGTCCAGCTGCTCAAAAGTTATGTCCATGTGCTCAGATCACCTGAAGCAGTGCTGGGGTTCTGTATTTATAGTTCAGGTAGTATCACAATGTTAGCCCAGCCCTGAGAATACACCCCCCCTCCCAATATATATACTGAAGGCCAAGACAGGTTCTTCTGAGAATCACAGTGGGCAAATGGACTTCCAACCTCTGGATCTGCAGGCAGATAACTAACCATGGTGGAAATTATTCTCTAATGGAAACTATGCCATCATTTTTGTAGAGCAGGAGTTCAGAAATGTTGCAATCTACATGTTGATGAACTATGAACCCTACAATCCCTTAGCATTGGGATAACTAAGATTCTTAGATAGAAAATTTGGTAATGCACAGAGGACCAAAATTTCTTCTGCCCTGCTGTTCTAGGGATATTTTTCCTCTAATACATCATCATCAAAAAAGTAATTACAAACATGATAGATTTCCAAAGAGATAGCTACGTTAGCCTGTCTCATTCTGTCTTGAGATGTGGATTTTGATCAGTGAACACTCATACTGAAATAAATGTGAGTCTTTAAAGTTCCATAAAATTTGACCATTTATCCCTCATTTTTTCTCCCTTTCTTTTGGTTCTTTAATTTAACCAACAGAATGAATAGATGTGATCCCAATCAAAATCCAGTTTCCATCTTAAAAGTAACTTTTTTCAGATGACCATTTTTGGAACGTATGTGCATACAAGGAGCTCTAATTTTCTCTCTGTGTGCCTCACAATTCGTTTAGAAATATTAAATTCAATACTTTAACCATTTATAGTACATCTGTGGATTCTTCTCTCTTTATTAAAGTTTAAGCAATGTAAAGCAGGTCATTGTTGAGTTGAAGCCCCCATCAGTTCTAACTAGCCAAGTAAAGGATGACAGATGACAGGTGTTGTGGGCAAGTAACATCAGAAAGGCAGCCTGTTTCTCACCCTGATTTAAGGGAAGAGTATGTTGCTTATTATTATGTAATCAAATGCTACAATTTAAATGACAGTTTTTAATGTGTTTGAAAAATAGTATTAAAAACTTCTTCTGCCATATCTGAATCCAAATATTGCCAATCATCATGGCAATCAGCCATGAAGACTGTCCTGAGAATATAATGTCGTGGCCTTTCATCTGCCTTCCGCATTGTAGCGTGACACCCATAGTACCACTGATCCAGTTCCTGTGAGTCACTTCCTGGTCCTGAGCCCTTTTGGCACACAAAGTCATCATTTGCCCCAAGCCAGTATTGATGAAGCTGCTGCCCTCCATCAAGATGAATTAAAGTGGGATTTAATCCACTTGGGGACCCTAACCCTTCCCTGTAGGTTTTGCCATCCAAAGCCATTTTTCATCAGGGTGGTCAGGTTAGTTAACGGCTGCCTGACACTCACCATTGAGTCGCTGGCAGTATGCTCTACTCTATTACCATAGCAGGATATCCTGACCAGACTGATTTTTAAAATTGCAGCCCTGAGACTGAGTCATACCTGTCAACCATCCTGATTTGGCCAGGATTACCCCGTAATTTGACGTCGATTGACGTCATAACCTGCCCCGCGCTGCCAAAACCCCGCAATTTGGCAGCGGGGGAAAATGCTTTCCATGCATGCGTGGAAGTGCTACGCCGCTTGCGCAGCCCCTACGCAAGCAGTGTAGCACTTCCGCGCATGCGTAGAAGCCCTACTCCACTTGTGTAGGGGCTGCGCAAGCAGCATAGCGCTTCCACACATGCGTGGAAAGCGACCTGCGCACAAGTGATCTGCGCAGGTCCCATTTTTCCAGAGCCGCAGGTTGACAGGTATGGACTGAGTCCAGTTATCTGGGATCAAACCTCACTGAAGTCAGTGGGATATAATGCTAAGTAAACACATACGTATTTAACCGAAATCTTATTGCCTTCTTAGTAGACATTTCAGTGTTTTGCTGATATCCTATATAAACACATCTGGACATGTCCACTTGAATGCAGTGAGATTTTGATATCCATAGTCATGCATAGAATAGACATAGATGTCCATAGATTTGCATTGTGAATATTCTTTATTTCTCCCAATATTTTAATCTATTGTGGGGAAAAGATTGAGGAGGATGAAAGGGGCTCACCCCAAAATGTCTCGGAGAGCTGTTTCCCATGCTGCTTGGCCTGTGGGCAACTCATGATTTTGAGATATTTATATGTAACATAAAATAAACATGGTACAATGTTTTAGTTGTGTAATAGTATTTGCCCTCTTTTCAGAATCCCCAACCCCGACATGGGTTTATGCAACATATATTTGTGCATAGTCGTCTTTTTTTTCTGTACACATTGAATTCTACAAACTCAACTAGCACAGAACAAGCTGCTAGATAAAAAGAAGTGAACAACCCATCCAATGCTTCTAATCTGAAGAAGTTGATGCAAAAAGGCAGCAACTTGTTTGGTTGCAGTGACCATGAACAAAATGTTCAATCTCTGTAGAACCATTCTTACAAATAGCAATTATACTTATACACCACCCCATAGAGTTTAGTGCACTCTCTGGGACGTTTACAAGGTAATTAGCATTTTGACCCCAACATGCTGGGTACTCATTTTACCTTCCTCAGAAGGATGGAAGGCCGAGTCAACCTTGAGTCCGGTCAGGATTGAACTCAAGTTTGTGCCTGTTATGTGAACTTTCTCCTAGAGCCAGAGAAAGTATTTTTGCTGACTTGCAAATAAAATTGCAGCATCTTACAAGCTGGGGGCCTTGGTTTATGAGAAAATTTCGCAGATGTACTGAATAATTTTCTCTCTCTCCCGTCGTGGTTCTAATTTGAAAGGAAGAAGGGGCATAGGACATTTCCTGCAAGTTGTTAAATTAATCTAGACCTGATTCTCAAAACCACTTATGCATATTCTGATGGAGGTTCTGCACATGCTTTTACTACAGATGGGATAATCATGAATTTTTAAAAATGCAGCATGTGTAGAGTCTTCTCAGGATCACTTCATATGGTATCGATGCATATTAACTTGTCTATCCCATCCATTTATTTTCAGAAATTGTTTAAAGTGTAGTTGTTATATTTTTCCTCTTCTCACGGTATGCTGTTGCAATACCAAACTAGTCACTGGGTTTTGTTCTGAATTATTTAAAATGTAGCGCTTTCACCAATACTGATCACACCGGAATGTTTTTATTATCTTATTTTCTCATCTGATCAAGGCACAAACACTCCTTGTCTGGTGTTACTATAGCCTTCTGAAATAGATGATGCTGAGAAGTCTCAACAGATTAAATGACTGTCAGAACTGGGCTATGGGTAAATATTTAAGATGAGCCAGGAATCAGGAACCATAGGAAGATCTGGTTGTTAGAGTGAAATAGTAAGTTAAGTACACCCAAAGGCTACAAGAGGAGGCATGATTTTACAGTAAGCTATTAGTTTGTGACCAGAGTGCTACACGGTGAGCGTCTGTCGTCTGTCCCAGCTCCTTTCAACCTAGTAGTTTGAAAGCAAGAACTTGAAAGTAGATAAATAGGTACAGCTTTGACAGAAAAGGTAACAGCATTCCATGCACTCCAGAATTTAGTCATGCCTGCCACATGACCAGAGAAATGTCTGCAGACACAGACATCTATAACCATGAGCACTACCCCCTAGATTTGGGTACGACTGGCTTTTGATCAAAGGAGATCCGTATTGCTGACCCACCAACCTTCCAGTTGTAAAGTTCATTGTCTTAACCAATAAGCCACTATGGTCCCCCAACACTGTACTAAAAGAGCCTATTTGGACCTCAAATTTCCAGTACCAGTCCCTGTACTGGACTGACCAGGCTGCATCCTGTGTATATCCAACAATACACAAGATTGTATAAAAGTTGAATTCCTGAGCATATTACATTCTTTGCCAAAGGAACATACTAGGTGCTTGCTGATCTTTCTCCAAAGCTATGACTGGGAATGTATGATCGTCCAGATATTCTTATATAGCAACTCCTGTAAGTCCCAACTAACATGAGTAGATGAGTAATGGTGGGAATGGCAGTCCAACAACTTCTGGAGGGCTATCATTTCCCTCTCCCTGCCTCCAGGAGTGAGAGATCCTCCTCCTTGGCAAACATATATGTCTACAGGACCCAGCCCACTATCCAAGAAACTAAGCAGTTTGGAAACTGCAGTGCTGCGCCAAGCATTTATGTTCAGCATCGTACAATGAAAACTATGTTGTGTTACTTTAGATAGCTTGGAGAAGAAATGTCCTTGTTAGACAGAAAGGAATATCCTTGGAAGATGCATTGGCAGGTTGTTCTAGTAGTAAGAAGGCCTTGGAAAGTGTCTTCCAATAGCACATTTATTACCTGGATTTATAACTGCCATCTGTTGCTAAAGGAAACTCCACCACAGCTCCATGATGTTGCCATTTCCTGAAGCATGCAGCGTTAAATTCTTCTGTATGTCCTCTGGCAATCATACACAGACTGACCCTGACTAGTCATTTCCATGAGCCTTAATGTTGTCACGTAATCCCATTTTATGTAGGATTATGTTTTTTCTTATTACTCTTTCTAATCCATCAAGAATCTCTCCATGTGCCTTAGAGGTGACTCACCTTCCTTGCTAGTATTTAATACAAAGAAGAGAAAGCCACTCGAGCGAGTGCAGTGGCAAACAACTAAAACTTAAATAAGGAAGGGTTCACAAAATCTGGGCAGGGCATAAACCTCCTAGCAATGTACTGTAGAACACAAATTGAAAGCACAGTGCTCGATGGGGCTAATAGGACAAATGAGGAAGGCTGTGCTGTGCTGCACTTTCTCCTTTATCAAAGTCCAGTATTTGAGCATGCTGGTTCTGTTACATGCTGTCAAGTTGTGTCTAGCCTATGATGTTCCTATGGATGAGAAATCTCCAGAATGTCTTATCCTCATCAACCCTGCTCAGCTCTTGCAAACTCAGGTATGTGGCTTCTCTTACAGAGTCAAATCCATCTTGCATTTGGTCTTCATCTTTTCTTGCTGCCCTCAACCTTTCCAAGCATTATCGATTTTTTCAGAGAATCTGGCTTTCTCAATATGCATTCAAAATAAAACAGCACATCGTCTTCCTTTTAACCTCCAGAGACAGTTCAGGCTTAATTTGCTCAAGGAAACACTTGTAGGTCTTTCTGGCAATCCAGGGTATCTAACAAAGTTCTTCTCCAGCACCATAGTTCAAGTAGCATTTTCCAATCATTTCTCTTTATTGTCCAGCTTTTACACCACACATAATAATCAGGAATACAAGAGTGTGAAAGATCTGCAGTCTAGCTAGTTTATCCTGTTATGGTAATAGAGTAGACCACACTGTTAGCAACTCAACACTGATCATCAGGTGGTGGTTAACTAACCTGGCAATACAAGGACTAGCAACCTTGGGTGGAGAGCTCCACACGGAAGGGTGTTGGTCCCCAAATGGATTAAATTCCACCAGAATCCATCTTGATGGAGAGCAGCAGCTTCATCAAAACTGGCCTGGGGCTGATGAGGAGTTTGTGTGCCAAAAGGCCACAGGTCCAGAAAGTGTCACTCACGGAACTGGATCAGTGGTATGGGTGTCATGCTGCAATGCCGAAGGCATATGGAAGACCACTGCATTATATTCTCAGGACAATCTTCATGGCTAATCACCATGATGATAACCAATATTCGGAGTCGGATACAGCACTTGAAGAAGAAAGCTCTTGGTCTTGATCTCCAGTAGCACTTCCTTATGCTGGATGATATTTTCCAATTCCTTCATTGCTTCACTTCCAAGTTTCAAATTTTAAAGACAGTTTAATGCATGCCTGAAGAAGTGATCATGATCACGAAAGCTTGCACAACATTTTGTTTTTTTTAGTGATCCAATAAAGATATATCGTCTTCCGCCAGCATTTTTTTTTGCATTATTTACAATTTGAATAAGGATCACACAGATAATCTTCCTTGTTTTCCAAGTTTCAGTCTTCTTGTTCTTGAGCATATCTTGTGTTAAGGAGAAAAGGCAGGAGATGCTACTTGCTTTGTCTTTTCTTCAGGGTGGTGGTGAGGACATGGCAAAAAAGGGCAGTAGCAACCTTGAGAAGGGTTTGGACTAGATCTACCATCTCCCAGATCTGGAATGAACTGAAATTATGCTGAAGCAGGTTTTTAAAATAAGTACTTATTTGACCACTATTTAACTTCCATTATTGTATGTACTTTACAGTGATTAGAGAGTGTTTAAAGATGAGCTAATTAACTAATCAATGAACACTCACAAGGACAATTTATTGTACATTTTATATTCTCCCTCTCATAACAGGGCCACCCCCCCCCACACACACACACACATTAATGTCTTTGGGAAGCTTGCTTGAATTTGGAGAAGAGCTCACCGGAGGGCTGTGATGTGTTGCTTTTCTTCTACCCCTGTTGAAAATAACAATAATAAATAAGAACATTTCACATCTCGTCGTCATCATTTTGGCAAATGTAGAAAATATGTTAGTGCAACTGAACAGTTTGAAGGGAGAGTACATTAAGAATTGTTTCCAGATGTCCAGCCTCGGGAAATATTTTCCCCTCACTTGGAACCAGAGCTGTGCATAGCTTTCCTCTTTTTCTTCCATTTGTGGGCAGAGAAACTGGCATGGGAGAGCATTCCACCAAATCTTTACAAGGAGAGGATGATTTATCCAAGTTTCTTATAGGAACATGCAACTCAGTGCTGGCAATGGCATTGGCCCAACCCTATTACAGTTTTGCTACCATTTTCTATCCTCATCCACAGCAGATTCTCCATCATTCCCAAGGAAGTTTGAGATAAAACAGTTGTCACCCCGCCCTGCCCTGCCTCACTCCACGCCACCCCCACAAAGAAACACCCCAGAACTTTCCTGAAAAGTATCTTTCTGTGTCATTTAGGCTCAGTTCTAACTTGGCAAACAATGCCTTTCCCATGCCACCCCCACCCCCAAGGAGAGACGAGGTTGTTTGCATAGACTTCTGTACAGTCATTTGGAACACAGAAAGAGTGTTTACTAGGATAGGACTAAATGAGTGGTCTCTCTTGGAACATCTTGGCCAAAATCCTCTTCCGTAAAGTTACACTGCATAAACTGGATGGCTTCATTATCCTGTGAAGAGACTATTTAATTTAAATTCACTGAAAGTTTCCTATCCTTCCCTTCAGGTTGCATGGTTTTGTGGATCAGGACCACATTTTTGGGCTATTAAACACTGCTCCCCCAATCACAGAACTCCAGAAGACTTTGCCTGATCAAAAGGAAGCCCCAATGACCCTTGGAGATACAAAACTTTACATTAATTTTAATGACATATTCCTTTTGCTGGATGAAAATGATGATGATGTCATCTGGCTTATCTGGCACAATTTAATGCAAAGAGTATTTCAGCCCTTATTTGTTATCAAACTGGTCTATTTTAGTTAGTGCTAGCACAGAGAGACAGAGGGTGAAATCAGATGGTTGTAAAGGTGTGTGTCTGTTCACGCTGTAATGGGCCACATCAGTAGGGCCAATCTCCATAAAACAATCTATTTGCCAGGCAATGGCTCTGATTTGACTCCAAAATGGTAGAAACCCTACAACTGTACTATATAGTCCACCTTGGGCACAGATCAAAGTTGGACTTTGCATGTCCATCATGTGATCACTGGTAACTTGATCGCACTGGACTACTCCTCAAGTGGGTCAAATTGCCATCTATTGTCCCCTATGATCATATCCAGAGATGTTTCATTCTTTCTAATAGTTGACACAAGTGCCAGTTGAACTGTGCTTGAATGCTTCCCCTCAAAAGTAAAGGAGCTATTTCTATATATGGTGGAGCATATGCTAGAAAACCTCTAGAGAGGCAGAAATATAAAACTGTTAATAAAAAGAACAGAAATGTTGGGAAGAACCAGCAATAGCATTAGCAGCACCTCTGAGTTCCCAAGACTGAGTGAAAGTTGGTAGAAGTGAAGCTTATGTGAGGAGAAGGTTACATATAGGCAAGCAATTGCACAGACAAAGATAGAGGGGGTGGATGGACTTAGGTTACACTAAGAGGGTGAAAACTCTTTTTTTATGTTGCTTTGCTCCATATCTCATCTGGATTCTTTTCTCTTCCTTTGTTTTTTTAAAATATATTTTTAATTCCTACAAACGGGGGGGGGGGGGGACCTACTGCAGATACCTGAAACCATGGATAACAGTGAACCTTATATTTTATATTGTAGACAGTGCCCTCTTGTGACCAGCTCTGGTAGTGTACTATAGAAAAAAATATGTGCTGTTATTACAGGATATTTTGTGGGGAATATTTTTAAACCTGTGGATAACTGAAACCATGCATACTGAACCCTTAAAAATGGGGGGGGGGAAACTGTACACAGACCCACAGGCACATACAAGATGATATTTCATAGTTGTTGTTTTTTTTTACAAAAGACCTAGATTTCTAAAAGTGTTAATAATAACTGTAATAATTAGGTATTAAAAACAATTAGCTGCACAATCCCATGTATTCCCTTTTTCTATAAACACCTATAATTTAAAATAAGAGCCAACATAAAATACAGGGCTGTTTTTGAAAGCTTTGTATGTTCACGTGTATGTTCAAGACCAAGAAGCATACCAGGGCAGAACAAAACTCTTAAATTTACTCATCAACTTCCATAATAAGCTGAATAGACAAGTAGTGCCACCTGTTCATTTCCCTCTCCTCCTGGAGAAATGTACCAGGTAAAGGTAAAGGTTGCCCTTGTTTGAAAGCCAGTCATATCCGACACTACGGTTCAGTGCTCATCTCTATTTATAGCCAAAGAGCCAGCAGTGTCTGCGTCTGCAGACATTTCTGTGGGCATGTGACAGGCACGACTACACACCATAGTGCACAGAACACACAGGGCACTGTTTACCTTCCCACCCTATTTATCTACTTGCAATTTCTTGCATTCAAACTGCTAGTTTGGCAGGAGCTGGGACAGAGATGAGAGCTCACTCCATTGTGCAGCACTTGGGTCTCAAACTGCTGACCTGCCAACCTTCCATTCATCAAATTCAGCGACTTAACCACTAAGACACCGCAGCCCCATTGGGGAAACATATGGCCCTTCAAAATACTGTATAGCCACTATTTCTCATTCTATCTAGATCAGAAATCTGGGTCAGCACCATGGTGAAGGCTTCTGGGAGTTTTAGTTCAAGAACTAGGGTTGGGAACCACTATTGCACATTGCTGCAAATTTCGCTATAATTATCATTACGATGATTAATTTTGCATCCATGCATGCAAATGAACAAAGATGTAAATCTGTGCCTTTTGTCTTTCTTTTGTGTTTACTCTTCTGTAGTGATGTTTAATGACCAGACTTGAACTGACATTTGTAATTTAGTGATGCGTTTGGTCCTAACTAGAGAGCGTGGGTGAAAGAAAGAAAGAAAAGAGGAGCAATTATGAAGTGTGCCCCACTCAGCCAGTGAGTCAAATGAATGTGTACTTAAAATATAAAAATCTACAGCAGGGGTTCTCAACCTTTCATGCTCCCTCAGACAGCTTTGGGGGCCGGATGGCCATTTTACTCTGCCTTCCACACATGGCACTTCCTGGGGTGTTGGAGGCAGGGGGGGGGGCACATGAAATGGTGTCATGGGCCACATACAGCCCCTGGGCCAAAGGTTGAGAACCCTTGATCTACAGCATAGAAGTTTAAATTACCCTAACACTTTTCCGTGAACAGTGTTAGAGATGTTGGATAGGTCAAAATGTATGACCTGTGCTAGGCTGTGAGATGATGGGTGGCTGGTGTAGATACCAGTCTCTGCATTTTAATATGTTTTTAGTGAAATGCCCAGAGTGTACGATGGCCGACCAACTTTGAAGTTGCAACACTTGTTTTCTATACACCAATGTTCTGTAGAAAATCAAATAACTCCAGCCAGTTGCAAGGAGAAGAGTCTATAAATATCAATAAAAGTATTTGTCTCTTACAGCTGGTTTGTGGATCTTATATTCTGCCAAACATCCACCACTATGACTCCCACAATCTCATACTGCTGACCATCAATGAGGTTGATGGGAGATATACATGTCAAAAGGTTCCTCACTGCTTTAACAGGGGGCTGCAGTGGCTCAGTGGTTAAGAAGCCCACCTTGTTAGCTGGAAGGCTGGCAAGCTGGCACTTTGAGACCTGGGTACTGCATGACAGTTTGAGCAACCTGTTTCTGACCCAGCTCCTCCCAACCTAGCAGTTTGAAAGCAAGAAATTACAAGTAGATAACTAGGGACCACTTCAGTGGGAAAAGATCTTGGGGACTTGAAAGGAGCCTCATTTGGGCATCCCCTGAGCGGAGTTTCTCCAGCAAAAATCCTTTCAACTCAGAATAATTTCTGACAAAATTATTATTATGATACTGGTTTAACAGAGATAGCTGCCCTTGAGATCAAAGGGTGTGTGTGCAGATATGCTTCACCTATCTATATGATTTCCATCCTAGGAGTTCGCTGTCATGCTGTTATATAAAATACTAGTAGGGGTGCCCAGCTTCGCCTGGGGGGGGTTGGGGGGGCACTATCCTACCTCCCAGGGTTGCATTGCTTGGGTGCTCCTCCTGGGCTGACCTCTGTCCACTGGACTCCTGCCCCGCCCTGCCAGCTGGCCTGCCTGGCCAAGGGGTGGGGCCCTGTGATGTCACATTTGCTGACCACTCCCAAGGGCTGACCACCCCAAGGGCTGACCAGGTCTGGGCAAGACATCACAAAGGGCATGACATCGCAAAGGCCCAAACCTGGTCAACCCTTATGATTGGTTGAGGACTAAAGGACCAATTATGGGGGTATAATCCCCCGTCATGCGCTTCAGAACCCCAATAGTGACCTGCTCACATGCACAAGGTACATGTGTGCCAAATTTCACGGGGTTTGGTCAAGCGGTGCGGCAGCCCATTCCGTATAAGTAGTGTAGAAAAGAGTGCTTTTCTCAGCCCAGTTATTATGCCATGGAAGTGAATGGAGGCCAAATCAGAACAGAGGAAAATAATACAGGCCTTAGTAGTTGTGGTAGCTGTAGTATAAAGTAGTTGCTGTAACATAAAGCAAAGGGACCACCACTTTGGATGACATTAAAGGAGATTAGACATATACATTGAGGATGAAGCTGCCAAAGGATATGATAATAATAATTTCGTGTCTGAGATTATTCTGGGTTGAAAGGATTTTTAGGGGATGCCAAAATGAGGCTCCTTTCATGTCCCCAAGTGCAGGTCTTGGATACTGAAACCTGAATTTCCAGTCTCCAGCTCAGCGTCTTAACCACTAAGCCACCAGAGGAGCTGCAAAGGATATGATGATGGCTATATATTCCTTCCCATATCAGAGACTTGTATACATCTCAACACCAGCGGCAGAGGAAAAAGAGTGAGAGGTTGTTATTGAACCCTACTCCACTGCCTGTGGGCCAACCATAAACTTCTAGTAGGAGCACTATGAGTGTGGGAGTGGTATCTGATCAGTTGATCATAGTAAAGGGATCGATTGAATGACTGACTGAGTTGAGTGAGCACTTTGGGGCATAATTCTGATCTTTAGTTTGCAAATATCTTTTTTTTTGTTTGCATAGGAACTTCACCTATTGTCTAGTCATTCTCCACTCCATCTCTCCACTCATATGAATAGACCTTGATCACCAGGAATGTCAGTGTAGCATCTTTTACCAGTCTCCAAAACCCTTAGAGAGAAACATGTTGAGTCCCATGATCTTGGGCATCTGAAGACCACTGACCAAAATCAGAGGGGGTGGGAGAAGCATCTAAATGGTTAACAAGGTAATGGTAAGAAATATTGACCTTGATTTGTTTAGCTAAGATGTAAAGATTTCTGCAGGTCAAAGGTTTCCTTGTGTAGTGTTTTGGAGTCTAACTGTGCCTGACCCTCTAACATTAAGCTGCTGTGGCCTGCAGTTTTGAAAACCGAAGAGGACCGGGGAGAAAGAGAAGGGGGGAGAGAACAGGAAATAGAGTGAGGTGTTTCAGGAAGTTGTCAGGAGTTGACTGATTGATTCCAGATGGAAAGGGTCACCTTCTATGACCCAGGAAATACTCACTGGGGAAAGCAGTTGGTTGGGGAGGGCCTGGGAGCTGAAGACTATGGTGGAATGTCCGCTTCCTTTAAGAAAAACAAAATGGACTTTTAACTCTTTGGTCTAAATCATGCTTGACGGTGGTCTATATCCAGCAAGAGATTGAGCGGGGTTATGGCTGGATTTTTTGATATTTAGCATGCCAAATGGCTTTTCATTGCAATGTGAAGAATTAGTAGATATGCAGTGATGGGAAACTGGGACTCGATGCCTAGGACAGTTTGGTGTATGCAAACCAAGACACAGGACACAGCCTCGGGCTGGGTTAACTCAGGTTTATTGCATCGTGGACAGAGGGAACATGAGGTAATGGCGGATCGATAGCTCTTTATATACAGTAGTAGTACATTTGAACGTGGTGCCATGGTAGCCCATTGGCTACTGTCTGCGTGACGTCATTGCGGGTCACGCCCTTCTTGTCCAGGTGTAGGTGGTGGCGGGAAAACTTCCCGCGCTGTTGCCTTTGATGAGTTCGGACCAAGAGAGCTTGGACGCTCGCTGCTGCCAGCTGGTGGTCATTAGCTCGCGTCCTATTACAGGGTTTATATGATACAGCTGAAGGTTACATAGTTGCTATAGGCAAGGTTACATTGGCTCAGATACATTGTACTCCATGTGGAAGGTAAAACCATCAGAACACAACACCCCTCCCCCCTAGGACGAGACAAAGTCTCGAGCCCACACTTAAGCACACTCCCCCCCCCTCAGGAGACAAAGTCTCTCAGCCAAGATGGCTTATTTCGAACACGCTGGGGTCTCGATGCGGGCTGCCTCTCCCCGGGTTTGCTACCTTCTCTTTGTCCCCTGGTTTCCTGTCCTGTAATTGGAGAGGGAGACTCGTTAGTGGCTTGCCGCGGCTCCGCGGCGTTGTTGGGAGGTGTGCTCTTTCTTAGGGAGGAACCGGGGGCACTGGGGGCTAACGAAAAACCCCTCTTCTCGCTTGGATGGGTGGGGGAACACTCCTGAAAACCCCCCCGGCTCGCAAAATCAAAATCAAAATTACAATCGGGGGCAGCGGTCGCGAACTCCTCTCCCCCTTCCCCGGCCCCTGATAGGACTGGCGTATCAAAAGGGTATGAGTCGGGGCCGCTGCTTCTGCCTTCCCCCCTTGCTTGGGACTGTTGTCCACTGCTGTCTCCCCCTTGGGTTAAGCGGGTGGGGGAGAACCCTAACGCTGAATCCTGTTGCTGAGCCCCACAGACTGGCCCACTCACTCGGTGCCTCAGTTGGTCTGCGTGCCTCCTCCAGAGGAGGCCGGTGTTAGTCTCGACCCGGTACGACACTGGCCCCGTCTGTTCTACAACCGTCCCTGGTACCCAGGCTGGCCCTGCGCTGGAATAGTTCCTGCAGTGAACAGGGTCACCGGCGGCGAAACCTTTCGAGACTGCCAACCCTATGTTTTTCCCTTTATCCTCGACTCTCGTCGGGTCTAGCCTGGACAGGATCGTGGTCAGTTTTCGCCGCATCAAGAGCTCCGCCGGCGAGTAGCCTGACGCTAAGGGGGTTACCCTATACGCTAAGAGGAACTGGCATACTTGGTGATTCAGGTCCCCCGGGCCCATGCGCCGCAGCGCCTCCTTTGTTGTACGCACCAGCCGTTCCACTTGGCCATTCGTGGCCGGGTGAAACGGTGCGGATGTGACATGCCGAATGGCGTTTGCCTCCATGAATGCTCCGAACTCAGCGGAGGTGAAGCAACTAGCGTTATCGCTGACTAAAGTGTCGGGTAAACCGAATGTGGAAAAGACTCTCCTTAGCTGGCTAATTGTCGTGGCGGAGGACGTGCTCTTTACTGGGATAACCTCCAGCCACTTGGAGAACGCATCCACCACCAGGAGAAACATGGTTCCTCGGAATGGGCCAGCGAAATCTACGTGCACTCTGGACCATGGCCCCCTTGCTGTGTCCCATTCCCTATGCGGAAGACGGGCCGCCTCAGGTCGGGATCCCTGGCATGCCTCGCAAGTGCCGACCATGTGCTCAATGTCCGCGTCCAGCTGTGGCCACCAGAAGTAACTCCGGGCCAGCGCCTTTGAACGAACTATGCCCGGGTGGCTGACGTGCAGCAGTTCGAGCACCCTCGGCCGCAGGGGCGTAGGGACCACCACCCGTTGGCCCCACAAAAGGCACCCCCTCTCTAGGGACAACTCTAGCTTTTTCCGAAAGAATGGGTCGAACTCTGTACTCGGGGACGATGCCGGCCACCCCTTCTGTACCCATGAACTAACTTTCTCCAGCGTTCTGTCCTTGCCTGTCGCCCTAGCAATGTCGGCTGGTACTATTGGGGGTGCGTCTAAAACCTCAATTAGCAACACCTGGCGGTCTCTTTCTACTCTCGCCTTTTGGTCGTCCGACAAGGGCAAAGGGGATCTCGAAAGTGCATCAGCATGGCTGATCTCCTTTCCGGGCCGGTACTCCAACTCATGTTGGTATGCGTTGAGGAAAATAGCCCATCGCAGCATTCTCGGGGACAGGATCTGCGGCGTGGGCTTGCTTGCCGTGAAAATCCCTAACAGTGGCTTGTGATCGGTCACGATTTTGAACGGGCGGCCATACAAAAAATCGTGAAATTTTTTGGTTCCCGCTACTATTGCTAACGCCTCCCTGTCGGTTTGTGCGTAATTTCGCTCCGCTTGGGACAGGGACCTTGAGTAAAACGCTACCGGGGCCTCCCTTCCGTCCTCCAACACGTGGCAAAGCACCGCCCCCACCCCCACCGGGGATGCATCACAGACTAGGACCACTGGCCGTTTGGGGTCGAAGTGCGTCAGGATTGCCTCAGATGTTAGGAGTTGCTTTAGCTCTTTGAACGCCCTCTCGTGCTCGTCACCCCACATCCATGTCTCCTCCTTTTTAAGTAACCGATGGAGCGGTTCGGCCACGGACGCCTTCCGCGGGAGGAATGTATGGTAAAAATTGAGGAGCCCCAGGAAGGACTGTAGCTCGGTTTTGGATGTGGGGCGAGGGGCCTTTTTAATGGCTGCTACTTTGGATTTAGACGGCTTAATCCCCTCGGGTGTGATCCGGAACCCTAAAAACTCGACCTCGGTTTCGAAAAAGACACATTTGTCCTTCCTCAATCTCAGCCCCGCTTTCTCGAACACGGTCAGTACTTTGTCCAACCTCTTTGCCAGTTCAGCCTCACTCCCCCCTGTTATCAACACGTCATCAAAATAAGGCAACACCCCCTCCAGTCCCTTCAGGAGGCGTTCCACAAGCGACTGAAAAAGGCCGGGTGCCGAGTTCACGCCAAACTGTAACCGCGACACCTGGAACGCTCCTTTATGTGTAACTATCGTTTGTGCCGCGGCCGTGGCGGGGGTCACAGGAAGTTGCTGATAGGCTTGTGCCAAATCGAGTTTAGCGAAACACTTTCCCCCATTCAGCCTGGCCAAAAGGTGGCTGATCACTGGCACCGGGTATGCATTAGGGCGGATCGCCTTGTTAATTGTACACTTATAATCAGCGCAAATGCGCACCTCCCCGTTAGCCTTTAGAGCCGTTACAATTGGAGTTTCCCACTCCGCGGAATCAACAGGAATAAGAATCCCCTGGCCCACCAGTTTGTCCAGTTCCGCCTCTATCTTGTCCTTGAGTGCGAACGGCACCCTGCGCGGTTTGAGTCTTATCGGGCGGACCTCCGGGTCTATGTCGAAAGCTACAGGGGGTCCCTTGAACTTTCCGAGTCCTTTCTTAAAAACGGCGGGATGCGCATCGCAAACCGCTTGTATTGGGTCCCCCCCCACGGTATGCACTCCCCCTATGAACAAACCTAAGGGCTGAAACCACTGTGTCCCTAGGAGGCTACAGCTTCCCCCCTTGAGGACAACTAGGGGCAGTTCCGCAGAATGTCTCTTAAAATTGACCCGAAATTTCCCGACCCCCAACACCGGAATGCTGTTTCCCTGTACGTCTCGTAGCGTGGACCTCAACGCTTTAAGTTTGGGCCGCACGTGGGGGTCGATTTTCAAGAACTCTTTCTGGGGAATTATAGAATAGGAGGACCCCGAGTCAATTTCCATCTTAATAGGGGCCCCTTGTACTAATACCTCAACGAAGTAATGGGACTGTCCCGCGGACACGCTGAACACTGGGGCGTCGTCCTCGCTGTCGTCCGAGACGCGGCCCACGCCATCCTGCTTCCTCGTGGTCTGGGCGCCATCTTTGGGCCTCGCTGGACGGTCCGGTCTGGCCGCACGGTCTTGTGACTGCCTCCGGCCCTCCTTCCGTTTTCTGCATGCCTTGGCGATGTGCCCCCGACGGCCGCAGGTGTAACACTCGGCCTTCCTGAACGGGCATCTCGCGCGCTCATGGGCCGCTCCGCAACCCTCGCAGCGTCGACCACCCTTTCGGACCTTCTGGACCTCCTCGCCGTCGCTGCCTTCCGTAGACGACTTTGAGGCCCGTCGAGTTGCGTGCACCGACTGTCCGGACTTCCCGTGCACCGAATTTTCCGCCTTGCCGGCTCTAGGACGCCACTCACGCCACTGGTGCATCTCGTCCACTCCAGCATTCGTGGACTCTGCGGCTTCCGCGGCCTCTACGACCTCTGCCAGCGTGGGTGGCGGCTCCTTGTTCATCAAGCTGTGCTGCACCTCCTTGTCTTTCAGGCCACACAGCACTCCGTCCCTGAGGGCCATCTCTAGGATGTCGCCCCATTTACAGGGGGCGGCGGCTACCCTCATGGCGGCCACGAATGCCTCAACCGACTCGTCCGGCGCTTGGACTCGCCTCCAAAACGCGCTCCGAGCGGGAAACATTGCCCTCGAGGGACGGAAGCGCTCTCGCAGCAGCTTCATGATGTCGTCCACCTTAAATTCGCTCACCTTCTTCGGAGCGATGATGCCCACCAGCGTCCGCTTGGTTTCCATCCCGAGCATTCTGGTGAGGATGGCCCTCTTCCTCTCCTCGTCGTCTCCCTTGACTTTGAGTTCCACCAGTGCCGCCTGGAAGTCCATCTCAAGCAGCTCCCAGTCTTGCGGTTTGGTGATGTTGAACCCGCTCTGTGCCCTGGCTGTTCCGTGGGGATCCATGATCCTACCTTCGTCGCCAATTTGGTGTATGCAAACCAAGACACAGGACACAGCCTCGGGCTGGGTTAACTCAGGTTTATTGCATCGTGGACAGAGGGAACATGAGGTAATGGCGGATCGATAGCTCTTTATATACAGTAGTAGTACATTTGAACGTGGTGCCATGGTAGCCCATTGGCTACTGTCTGCGTGACGTCATTGCGGGTCACGCCCTTCTTGTCCAGGTGTAGGTGGTGGCGGGAAAACTTCCCGCGCTGTTGCCTTTGATGAGTTCGGACCAAGAGAGCTTGGACGCTCGCTGCTGCCAGCTGGTGGTCATTAGCTCGCGTCCTATTACAGGGTTTATATGATACAGCTGAAGGTTACATAGTTGCTATAGGCAAGGTTACATTGGCTCAGATACATTGTACTCCATGTGGAAGGTAAAACCATCAGAACACAACAGACAGTGATGGCGAATCTTGCCACTCCAGCTGTTCTTGAACTTTATTCTTTATTTATTTATTGGATTTCTATACCACTCATCTGGGTGTTATCCAGAGGTGGGATCCAATTTTTAAAAATTACCTACTCTGTGGGCATGGTATGATGGGTGAGGCCAGGAGGAAATCCTTGCGTTGCACCTGAATTAGTAAAGGTAAAGGTTTCCCTTGCTCGAAAGTCAGTCGTATCTGACTCTAGGGCAGTGATGGGCAGTCTTGGCCCTCCAGCTGTTCTTGAACTTCAATTCCCAGAAACCCTGACCAGCTGGTGTGTTGACTTGGGCTTCTGGGAATTGAAGTCCAAGAACAGCTAGAGGGCCAAGATTGCCCATCACTGCTCTAGGGTTCAGTGCTCATCTCTGTTTCAAAGCCGACAAAGGAACAAAGACGGGAGCTCATTCCGTCCTGCAGTACTCAGGAATCCAACTGCTGACCTTCTGTCTCCCAGTCAACGTCTTAGCCACTTGAGCCAGCCAAATTAGGACTACTTTATTTCAAAACTTTGGATGGGCAGGTTCAGACAGAATTTCTGCTACCGGTTCTGGCAAACTGAGGCGAACCTGCTGAATCCCACCACTAGTGTTATCCCACTCAATTCCCAGAACTGATCAGCAGGAGTGCTGGCTTGGGCTTCTGGTGATTGACATCCAAGAACAGCTGGTGTGCCAAGGTTAGCCATCACTGGCCTAGGAGGAATGGAACTGCTTTGGTGGATTGAGCTGAAGGTTCACCTCACATTCTGTCCCCAAGTGAGCCATTCCTGACTCTGCCACATGGAACATTCCTGTTCTGCCACATCATCTTCTAGAGGTATGGAAAGTGTTCAGCAAATTCCCCATTGTCATTGCTTTGGTTTATTTGGCACGCCAACAAACGCCAACAACAATGAGACAGGGCTTTTGCCCACTTGTGCAAAATGCTTCTGCACACAACTTTTCTCCACAAGAATAGATGAAGATCTAGATTGTTGTTCCAAATAAAAAAATCGGTCCAACACTTGGATTGGCACAGAAAATACCTGTATCCAATGCTTCTGATTCTTATATGCTCCCAAAACAAAATAGCATCCTCTTTAGCTTTATGTGTAATTTTAAACTACAGCTCCCAAATAACCCAAACATCATGGCCACTACATAGCCTTTCAGTTCATTTTCTCTAAGAATCTATTATTTTTCCTCATATTTAAGATAGTAGGGGGGAACTGGGATCTTTCAAATTTTGTGTTCAGGAGACAATGAATGTGAAAATGATTTTTCCTTATCTAACAGTTTGAACAGCTGGATCGATAATGCAGTGATTTAAGTATTTGGCTCTAGAGCCAGAGGTTGGTTCAATTCCCTAGTGTGTCTCTTTGGAGAAGATCCAACCTTGTGACCTCAGTCCCACATTCTTCTATAGATAGATAGATAGATAGATAGATAGATAGGTAGATAGATAGATAGATAGATAGATAGAGAAAGAAAGAAAGAAAGAAAGAAAGAAAGAAAGAAAGAAAGAAAGAAAGAAATGAACTGCAATGAAATTCCACCACTTCTGGATTGGTAGAAGCCATCATGCCTCTGTTAAAGTATGGCATAATTTTTTTCTGTAGACAAGACCTTGTATGAATCCATATCAACACACATGACATAAGAGGCAAATAATGTACAGATTAGATTGTATTATGTCCCTGACCTGCCCAGGTGAACTGGCCTTGTTAGAAAGTGTTGTCTTGCATGTGTGCACATAATTTGTAATAGTAGAACAGGAGTTTCCAACCTTTTCAAGCTGGGGGCTGGGTCACACTCTCTCCGTCAGCCCTGCCTGCATGATGGGGGTGTCCATTTTGTCCCAGTAGCTTCAAAGGGGTGGCCATTTTGTTTCTCAAATGCCCTTGGAGGGGTATGGGGGCTACATGAAATGGTGCCGGCCCACAGGCCTTAGGTTGGGAACCCCTGTGTTAGAAGGATCATGCCCTGTTTTTCTCTGTTCTTCCAGTGACCATTTTTGTTCATCTAGTGTAGAATTTATATATGATGGATTTATTGTTAATAAAATATTATGATTTGGTTTAGCAAATTGTTCTTGCTAGCCTATCCATTCAAAAAGTGCCTAAAATTTCTATTTATTTGTCTCCTATTAGCTATGCTAGCTTTCTATGAGTATATAGTGTCTCTTGAATGCTAATTAAACTTGTGAATTACCCAGAGAGCGCACTAAGGGCCACGGGGTGATATATAAATGCAATTGCTTTGCTTTTGCTTTTTGAATCTGTTGCCACTCTAGAGCGTGCTTGAGTGGACTGATTCTAGGTAAGGCTTCAAACAAATAATAAGGATTTCACTCTTTGCCTCCTCCAGTTATCCAGTTGAGCATTATATACGATTTATACACTTCACACAATTTACACACTTGAAAACATATATACACAACTTTTTTTTGCTAACTTGATTCTATTTTTATATATGTTTTAAGAGGAAAGGGAAGTTCTATTTCTTTTATGTATGTTTGTTTTTATTAAATATTTTCAAGGTGAAATATCACAATTAATCACAAAAGTGAACCAGAAAATTACTATAGTTTTCTGGCCTGGTGCAGGTGGCAACAAAGCCCATTAAAAATCTCCAAGGAAATGCTTCTTCAAAGGAAGCAAACAATAATCATAGTAAACTCAATGTAACTGCATAAAAGGAATGAGTAGGATGAGTTCCTTTCAAATTTTTTGGAAAATGAGAGCGAGGTAGGCAGAGTGTGACCACACAGGGAAATAGAGCAAAATTTGGACTGCATGTGGAATGGTTTGGTGCAATCTATTTCCTAGCAATCAAATGTTGTGTGGGAAAATGCACTTCATCCCCAATCCTGGTCTGTGACCAACCTGGTTCTTTTTAGTTCAGTAGCAAGGCTGCTAATTCTTAAAGTCAGGCTGGAAGACAGACAATCTGCAGATGTACTGACCCACCCCAGCGGGCACGGTTCCCACACAGCGGTGCAATATAGAGAGTCTATTCAAAGAGAGTCCAGATAGCAAAGTTGAAAGAGCAAGCCAAGGTCTTGTAGTTCAAGCAAGTGTCTAGTTCGAAGGGTGTCATCAGAGCTGGCAGAGAAGTCAGGGTCATGGCAGGTAGGTCAAGGTCTAGGCAAGCTATCCAAAGTCAAGCAGTGTGTCGGTCTATGCACTGAAGAATTATATCAATGCTGGAAGACTGCAACAAGCTTGCTTATAAGCCTCCTAGCTAATTGCTATCAGCTAGGAGTCTTCTCTGGTACTTGGCTCTAGCTTGCCTGCGTCTCAGGTGTAGCTGCCTTCTGTATTTTGCCCTGACTGTGGGCTGATCACTGTCAGAGTCAGACCTCTGATCTGACATATCATCTGCCAGGGGAAACAGACTTGGGCCAGATGCAGGCTGAGATTCCTGGCTCAGGACATTTTCAGGTTTGGGTGCAGGCAGAACTGGGCTAGGCATAGGGAGTGCCCCTTGATCCAGGTCATCCTCAGAGTCTGACGAGGACTGGACCACAACAGAAGATCATTTTAAGAGGGATTACTCCTGTTTGAACAATCTGACATTCTCACCTTATGTTACCCGTGCCAAATATGGACACTTATAAAAAACATAAGTAAAATTTTAATTTAATTTAATTTTTGAATTTCTATACCGCCCACTCAGGTACAACCCGACTGAGGGCGGTTCAACAGCATAATCTAAAAACACAATATACAATTTCAATAAAACTAGCATAAAAACATACAAAAGATAAAACAGATGAAACCACTTAGTTAAATTCACCCACCCATCCCTATCAATAAAGAAGGGAGGGGAAGGGATCACTAAACTGGATTAGGCTATAAACCAGTGTGCGGGGGCCATATTCCCATCGGGGCCCCACACCTGCCCTACCAGACAGGTTTTCAGACCTTTCCTGAAGGGCAGAAATTCTGTCTGTAACCTTAGCTCTATCGGCAGGAGGTTCCATAGGGCCGGTGCTGACACGGAGAAGGCCCTCCTTCGTGTGCTAGACAGGTGAGCCCCTCTAGCTGATGGTACCATTAGAGAGCCCCTCCAGTCCACCCTGGTTGGATGGACAGACATTCTTGGGGTGGTCACCACAGAAATTAGATGTCTGAGGAAGGCTGCAGGAGTGACTAGAAGGGATAAAATCAGGAATAAGGTTATAAGGGAAAGAATTGGAACAGAACCAGTCATGCACATACAGAGACAACAAATAAAAGTGGTTTGCCCATTTGGAGAGAATATCTTGGAATTCCATACCTTACAAGGCATATGTGGAAAGAGGAGAAGGACAAAGACCACAAGGCAGTCCCAGGGGAAGATGGAGAAATAACATCAAAGAAATATTACAAGAATACCAAATAACACTGATGGAGACCGCTAGAAGTGCCAGGACAAGAACCTTGCATCTCCCTCGACACCCAATGAGCAAGAGCAAGAACAAGAAGCTCCTGTTAGAGACCCTTTCTGGTGTGATCAGGCGTGCACCTTTAAAACCATCTGACGTCACCCTCTGTGAGTGTGTCAGAGAGAGAGAGAGAGCAGTAAGCATAGCTTGCTTGATCACTTTTAACTCCAGCCTTTGCTACTCCTGGCTTCCACTCTGCTTTCGAATAATTTTGCCCTTCCTATCTCCCACTAAAACCGAAGCTCACATCTCTGTCGTGGGCCAATAGGCAACCATGAAGGAATCGGCACCAAACTGTGCCTTGGGGGTGTGGAGTGTGTGTGTGTGGAAGTTCCATAATGAGCTATAATGGTTTTGGAAAGAGCTCATCTGGCTACAGCAGCTGATCATCTGTTCTTGGCTCGCAGCAGGGAGACCTGCTGTTCAGGAGAAATGTTTAAATTTTTATAAATAAATAGATAAATAAATAAATGAATAATGATATGCTGATGGTGATGATTTCTCCCTCTTCTTGAGATGAGCTTAATTCATTCCAAATAGCTCTTGTCATGTTGTGTGTGGTGGGCTGATCTTGCGTTCGCCCCCCCACCCCCAATCTGTGGCTTTGGCATGCCAGTGGATTCCCTCATTGTGCATCTGGGTGGGGCTGGGACTCACTTCCAAAGTGAACATTTCCCCCCATGACATCAGCGAGCCCAGTCAGATGAACTTCATTATTTTCCTCTTAAACAATGGAAATAAATTTTAATCTCATACCGACTGGCCCAGACCACACTATGGCACCGAGGGAATAAGGGTGAATTATTCCAGTGCCTGAGATATTTACGAGAAGATTTTAAATTGCAACCAAATGTAAATCAAAAATATATTATTGTGCGTGCATGCACACAAATACACACACATGCACACACACGACTGTAAACAAGCAGAGACTATATTATACATGCCCAGTGGGACGGAGGCATATAAATAGTCAACCACATCTCACTCTAATATATATTTCAGGGCCAGGTTTAGAAATGAATATAGGAAAGCTTTGTTTCCACAAATCAAGGGAGGAAAAGGAAGTTATTTAAAAATATTCAAAATATTCCCAATATAGTCAGGTTTGGCAGAAATGTGTGATGTCTCCAGCCATCACACCTGTAGCAGAAATAGTAGGAGACATGCCAATTTTGTCCCATTTATGTATAAATCAAGGGATATATTTGTATGATCAGGCTGGATAGCTCAGTGAGTTGGGAGTTCGATTCTCCACGATGCCTCCTGAGTGAAGAGCCAGCCTGTGTAGCCATGAGCAAGCTGCATAGTCCCAGAAGAAGGGAATGGGAGACAACTTTTGCATATTCTCTACCTACAAAACCCTGGACAGGACCACTGCAAGTGAGAACTGACTTGACATCATCATCATCATCATCATCATTGGTGATGGTGGTGGTGGTAGTGGTGGTGGTGACGGTGACGGTGACGGTGACGGTGACGGTGACGGTGACGATGACGGTGACGATGACGATGACGATGACGATGACGACGATGACGACGATGATGATGATGATGATGATGATGATGATGATGCCAAGTCCTTTCTTCACACTTTACATCAATATTGCTGTTTTGGGGCCAGGTAGGATTTTTTGAACACCCCTCACCTGACGTGCATTGAACATTGGCTAAACATTGAATTTTGCTGTTTTAATGTTTACATTAAGACTGACACACATGTTTTGCACATTATTTTGTATGAGTGTATTTCAAACAGTCTCACCCAATAATATATATTTTAAGCAATTTCCTTATGAAAATAAGTGTTTAATGTTCTATTGATTTACCTATATCAATGCGCTTTCCCTTAGCATGTCTATTTTTTATTGTTATTTCCGTAAAGGGGGGGGAAACACCCCACAGTACAATATTC
Source organism: Bradypodion pumilum (assembly GCA_035047305.1). NCBI lineage: Eukaryota > Metazoa > Chordata > Lepidosauria > Squamata > Chamaeleonidae > Bradypodion > Bradypodion pumilum. The sequence goes on along the minus strand of JAWDJD010000010.1, from coordinate 7,869,474 downwards.
TGAAAAGTATAGATTTCAGAGAATAACTGAATATCGGTAGGGAAGTGTAATTAATTTTATAAATGTGAACAACAATGAATTTCTTCCCCTTTCATAATGCTGTAGAAAACCCTTGGCCTTAATTGTGTTGGGCCTTTCCAATCTGTCTCCATCATACCTGTCAAGTTTCGGGAAATTTCTGTCAAACCCCCATATTTTACACTCTTTCCCGCCATCATCCCGTATTAGTTAGACTGCAATTAGACTGGAGTTACACTGGAGGCCAGCACAGGATAAGCATAGCTGTCCAGTTTCCCATTTTGGCCAGGAAATTTCCCTTATTTGACAGAAATTTCCCGAAACTTGACAGGTATGGTCTCCATTCCTGCCCATGCTTTTGATTCAGTTACGAAACCATTTTAAAAAATTCTAGCATTGAAACTCGGACATATTTCCCATATTCATTTCCCATGCATGCACGTATTTATACACTTCTCATCATGTACACAATTCACACACATTTCCCCCATTTGTGCAAATCTCTTTGTGTGCCTTTTTGAATTCCATTCATTTGAACAATATCTCCATTTTTTTGTAAAGGGTGCATAGTTTTGTGTAGATGGAGTGTGCCAGAAGGTTTACAGTGGATAATATTTTCAAACCCCTCTCTCTTTTTTTGCAGCTGTCTTAGGAAGTAAGAGAGTGATTGTATCAGTGAGAATATTGTGACTACTCAAATTCTCTTCACCCTGTTCTCTACAAGAGATCTTTGTATACATAAGTAATATTTGTATGGAGTTTAAGTTCAGGGGAATTTAAACATGGTTCTGCTCACCCTGCCATGTATTTATAACCGGTGTTGTAAAATGTTAGGGAGAATATGTGACATTATTTGATTATAACCCAAATGTAGGTCTGTCTGCACTCATGGACCTATTATGCTATCAAAGCACAAGGCTTTAGGACTCGATGCTAAGTGGAATTAATGCAAGACAGAAAGATCTTTCTCCCCCTGTAGGAGAGGAATAATCCCATGGGGCAGAATTTCATTTTGCAAAAATAGAATGGGATTTTGAACTTGGCTGAATAATTAAATCCTCCAACATGGATCACACAAAAGTAATTTGCCCGCCTTTCCATTTCTTGCCTATTTAATATCCAGGTGGTGTTATCCACAACAGTGAATGTTGATGGGCACGTACTGGCGGTATCGGACAATATGTTTGTTCATAACAACTCAAAACATGGAAGGAGGGCGAGACGACTTGACCCATCTGAAGGTATGGCCCTTTAACTCATGGTCAAGTGGGAATCATCATGAAATATGTCAAACAGTCACATGGGGGGGGGATGAAATGTCTTTGTGTTTAATAAGAATGTTGAGTGGTCTACACTTGAATTATCTCTGTTTCCCAAAGGAGTTCTGATTTCCCAATATTTGTTCTGATTTAGTTCCCTGTTTTGCCCTGACTTGTTTTTTTTTTGAGTGAAAAATAATTAAAATTGCACATCTTTTTTTAAACACTTAAAAACAAATCTTAAAAACTGTAATAGACACAGTTGTTTTTGAATCCTTGTTTGAAAAGAAAATGTAGGAAGCCTGCACTTCTACACTTCCGGCCCTTTCCCTCTCCCCTGTAACTGAAATCAGCACAGTTGCAGACACAGAAATGCTGATTAAATCAATGATTTTACAACAGGAAAGGCAAGGTACATTCATTTCTAAGGTATTAAGTCCCCTCTGTTTCTCCTTGGCCATCAGTTCAGCTGCTTTCTTCATTTTTCTTCAACTTTCCCTGCTTCCAACTGCAAAATGTAAATGCTGGATTTAAAACCAGAGATTCGTGGCTGGGCTGTTCCATCCTGTTCATTTCTAAGGGCTCTTTGCCATGCCCCTTGGTTAACTCACAAATGCCGCTGATTCAGGTTATATTTACACATTTGTCCAAAGCCAGTGCACAAACCTTAGTTCTCAGCTACAGGTAAGTGAATCACACCTGTTATGTATGTATGTTTGCATGTTCATTGTACTGTAAAGGCAAGAATGTAACCACTCCAAATACAAGGTATCTCAGCTGCAAAGGAACGCGAGCAGACAGCCCATAGAGGGCAGCTGCGAGCGTTCAGTCTCACATGGTTCACATTGCTCAATCACGGACAGCCGCGGGAAAACCTTCCCCGCATTCAGCAGCAGGAGAAAGATCTGCATTCAGCAGCAGAAGCAAGATCTGCATTCAGCAGCAGGAAGAGAGGCGTGCCTGGGCGAGGCCACGCCGGTAGCAGCCAATGAGCTACCGTGCTACAAGATTCAAATGTATAGGGCTACTGTATATATTGAGATGTATCACCGCTATTACCTCATGCTCCACCGGACCATCATGCAATAAACCTGTGTTAAGCCAACCCTTCGGCTGTTTTGTTGTCTTTGGTCCCATACACTAAAACACCTGAGACACAGAAATAATCCAGATGGGACACAGGGTTCTCATTCTTCTTTCATCTCCTGATCCTGGACTGCCAAAATGAAGCCACTTTCTTGGCTTTCTCATTGACCAAACTTAAGTCATCATCAGTGCATGTTTCTGGCAGGAATTGGCAGACCAGTAAATGAACCGGATTCTGTATCTCCCCACATTCACTCAGTGTGTTGTTGTTCGCCAGCAGCCCCCCCCCCCACACACACACACTTGACCATGTTGGTCTTGCATTTAGGGACTCTAAACCTAAGCCTATTCAGGGTCCTCCAAGTGATGTAGGGGTTCTCATAATACAAAATCATAGGAGTATAATTTTTGCATTTTAGTTCAACAACAAAATTTATTTCCAATACTAATACCACAAATTTTTATTGATTATCTTTGTATTCTACAGCACTGCAAAACTTGTACTTAGTAGTATTATTATAATATTCAACAATTGATGGCATTATTACTTTAATGCCATAATAGTTCCAACATGACTATTTCAATTTTACACCCTTAAAAACTTACTATACTAGAGAAAAGGTAGCAAGAAAATGCCAGTAAACATAAATTGTCCTCCTCAGACAAGATAAACTTTTTGTTTCTAATGTCATGCGACCCAGGGTGCTTTGACAAATGCTTGACAGGCCAACTGCAAGTTCTTTTAGCTTACCTATATGGGATAAAAGAGGATATCCTTTCAAGTCTTCACCTTGGATGTTAAAATGATTTGGCCAAGGGGTTCTCAACCTTTTCAAGTCGGGAGCAAGGCCATGTTCCCTCAGACAGTTGAGGGGGCTGGACTGGTGGTCCCCCTGCCATTTACGGCTACTGTAAGTGCGTCCGTGTCTGTCATAAATGTGTTTATGACAGCTGTAAACGAGTCTGTGATTGATTCTGGCGGCAGATGGAGTGAGGGCAAGGGCCGGATTACTTGGTGCCATGGGCCAAATCCAGCCTGTGGGCCATAGGTTGAGAACCCCTGATTTAGGCCAATCCTGGGCTGCATTACCTAAAAAATCTCTCCAAGTACTGCTTCATATTTTGCTGCTTCGACCACCTGAGGCCACCATTGCATGTAGTCTAACAGTAGGGCTGGCTACACTTTGCAATGTACCTTACAAAACTATTTCTTGCGAGTTAACATCAGCAGCCCAGCATAATTTCCGAAACTGACCGGCCATATTGTGTATAATATGGCCAGGCTGTACCCTTAGCCTTTTCTTCTTCTAATGGTTTCTTTCACCTGGATCAGCCCAAAAGCAATATGCTCAGTGCCGGGTGGAAAGAATTTCAGACATTTTGCTCAGCTGGGCTTGACTTGATTTTGAGCAAATCAAGTGCCCTGACATCTTAGTTAAACAGAAATGGAACAGCACAAGATGTGTATGAAAAAGTGTCAGCCATTCCCTTAAACAAACTGCTCGAAACATAACAATGCGCAGAAGGAAACTGACACTAATTGATTTTCGTTTGTTTGGCTAAGCGAGGAATCACCATAGTCTGCAGGCTGTGTTTTCAAGCAATTACAATTCGCTGGATCTGCTAAGCTTCAAATTGGATAATCACCTCCACCCTTGCCAGCCCTATTCTGGCACCAGTTAAAAATAACGAGAGAAGCCCCTCTTGGCCTTATTCTCGAGGCTAGTGAAAGTGAGAAGACTTGGTGACGTTACTCAAAGAGACAAGTTAGTCTATTATTTCATTAGGGGTTTTCGTTTCCTCCCCCTCCTCCCTTTTTAAAAAATGTGCCCCGCATCAACCTAAAGGAGAATTAATGAACTGGAAGAAAATGATTGAATCAGTAAAGAATTTGGAGCAGTGTTAATTCTCCCCCAGCGGGCAGTGAAATAGAAGAAGGAAACTCCCAGGATTCGAAGTCTAGGAAGCCTTCCAGTTTTTCCTTGACTGATTGAATGTGATTGACTGGCTGTTCAAAGGAGGCTCGTATTTTTGGAGCCCTGCCAAAGCTCCCTGCCACCTCTGACCTTGTCAACATTGGGAATGGAGTGATGAATTGACTTTGGTTATGGACTGGAAAACCATATTGGGATCTTGATGGGATGTATATTCCGGGGGCCTTGAAAATATGGGGAAGAAAGAAAAAGGAAAAACAGAACTCTAGGAGGGCTATCCTGTTCTACAAAAATGGGAAATCCTTAACATTGTTGCGAGATAAATGTCAGGGGTTTCCAATGCGTTGAAGCCATCGATAAAGCCAATAATTTCAACACCTCTTGATTAATTGTCAACTCAACTATTAGTTGTACCTCTGTACCTGAGGGGCTGTGATGGCTCAGTGGTTAAGAAGTTTGCCTTGTTAGCTGGAAGGCTGGGAAGTCGGCAGTTTGAGACTCGGGTACTGCATGATGGATTGAGTTCCCATCTCTGTCTCAGCTCTTGGGGACATGAAAAGAGCCTCATTTGGACGTTCCCTGAGTGGAGTTTCTTCTGCAAAAATCCTTTCAACCCAAAATAATCCCGGGCACAAAATTATTATTATTATCTCTGTACCTGACATATAAGGGACTGCAGTGGCTAAAGTGGTTAAGACATTGACTGGGAAGTGGAAAGTCAGCAGTACAAAACTCGAGTACTGCATGACGGAATGAGCACCCATCTCTGTCCCAGCTCCACCCAACCTAGCAGTTGAAAAGCAAGAAATGGCAAGTTGATAAATAGGGAATACTGTTGTGGGAAGGTAAACAGTGTTCTGTGCACTTTGGTGTCTAGGCATCCCTGCCACATGTCCACGGAAATGTCTGCAAATGCAGACAGCACTGGCTCTTCAGCTTTGAAACAGAGCTGAGCACTGAACCCTAGATATGACTGGCTTTCGAGCAAGGGTGACCTTTACCTGACATGTATCTGGGTCATAGCCAGGGGGTGGGCAGGGTGGGCTTGGCCCACCCTGAGTTAGCACTTTGCCCACCCTGGCAAAGAGTGGTTTCCCATAGGTATGCATTGAAAAGAAGCTTTGTTGCCCATCCTGAAAAAATATTCACCCACCCACATCTAGAATCCTGGCTATGGCCCTGCCATCCATACATTAATGCCATGAAGTCTCACTCTTATGTCTGACAAAGTGGACTTGATCCATGAAAGCTAACATTAAAATACAGTCTTTAAGGTACCATAATGTTTTTTGTCTTTGTTTTGTCTGGTTTATATGTTAAAAAATAGTCAAAATCTTGCTGTGTAGCAAGGCAGGTGCGGTTAGAATAATGCTACCATAAATGACAGGTTGGTGTTAACTAAAGAGTTGCTCCTTCAGTTTTTGGGTTGCATGCATCTCTCATGCCATGAAACAAAGTCACACACAATCCAAAGTGGAAGCATGGATCATTCATTTCATTTCATTTCATTTATTTGATTTGTATGCCGCCCACTCAGCATATGCCGACGGATCAGAACCGTAATGGGAAATGGTGGAACTTGGGGCACCTAAGACCATCTCCTGCCCACTTGAACATCGTAGAAAAAATTTAAGTGGAGGAGAATGTAGTACTTCCACCAAAAAAGAGGTTCATGCTTTCAGAGTGGAAAAATCATGATGGTGGCTGACTTGATGCTTATTTTATTGTTTTCCTGTAATATATGCTTTATTTTGCCAAGTATTTTTATTTATTTATTTATATTTATATATCGCCCCAATCAGTAGACTCTAGGCGGTGTACTCAGTCCAGAGAACACCTCACTGGCTGCTCAACAAAGCTTAAAAACAATATAAAAACAGTTAAAAGCCCTTCAACAAGACAGGGGGACTCAGACAAGCAAAAAAGGAGAGCTCGTTGGCAATCCCGGCCACCAGACCCATTCCGCTAACCACTAAACGGTAGCAACTGGGCCTGGAGGTGTAATTCTACCGGGAGGAAGTATGGATTTTTACCTTGAACTGTATTAATTTTATTTTACATGTTAGCATTCCTAATAATATTTGTTATTGTGATTTTTATGCACTTCGGAGTAAACTTGATTGGTTTAAAATGCCTTTTGATGCAAGCAATGAAAAATCAACTTGGCTACAGTGTTTGCCAGAAGCCTAATTCTGGGATTTCCTTCTGTTGCTTTTGCTCTGACTTTGTCCTTTAGCCACACCCTGCATCAAGGCAATTAGTCCAAGTGAAGGCTGGACAACAGGTGGAGCCATGGTGATCATTATAGGAGACAACTTCTTTGATGGTCTACAGGTCGTATTTGGGACCATGCTTGTATGGAGTGAGGTAAGCACGTTTCCTTTGTAGTTACAATTTGCCAAGCAACTTTCCTTTAGAAAAGTGCCTTGGATTTATTCTGTTTATCATTTCTAGTTTCATGAAAGTGCATCATCATAACTATCAGGGGTCCATCTTACTAATAGTTTATGTTTTGGTGGATTGTCTGAAATCTAGCCAGAATCCTATTGGTTTGCATAGCTTGACAGGTTAATAGTGGCTAATCAGTGAAGTGCTGGGGTGCATGCCTGCTCATGTGGTCAGACATATGCCCAACTGAACAACCTAGATGCTCTCAAGCAGCTTGCCAGTTAGCCACAATTAGCCATGGCAAATTGTGCAGAGCTTACTAAGGATCAACAGGATTCTGACAACTCTTGTGCACTCCATTGAACTAGTGCTATCAAACTTATCTAAATATGCAATGTAATTACATTATTAAATTCCTGCAGCAACATCAAGGAATAATGACCAATTATGGAATCCTCCATTATGTTTGTAGTAACTCCTCCTTAATTTATGGTATCCTTAGAGAGCCCAACAAATCTAGCTGGGAGAAGTTGGTCAGTTTTCTACAAAGTGTGTGAAGTTTAACATCGTTGTTGTCTGTTTGCTTTATTACAAACATAGCATCTGTTTTCAGTTTTTCTCTACTCTAAAATAATTCAGTGAAGACAGATACCCTATGTATTATTACTTTCTATAAAGCAGTCAAATACTCAAACAATATATGTACAGTGGTACCACATACAACAATTTTAATCCATTCCACTGGGCCTGTTGTTGTATGAAACAATTGTTACATGATACATGCATTGTATAGCAATTTTCCCTATGGGATGCATCATACAAATTTTTTTTTTGCTAAGTATAATTCCCCATCGAAAAATTGTTGTACGATTTTTTTCCATAGGGAAAATTGTTATGCGGAATGCCATTCCCCCCCCCCCAATTGTTATACGATTTCGTTGCTATATGGGCCAATTGTTGTATGAGGTTCCACTGTATATTTGTTTGAGTATATGTCTGCTTTATGGAAAGTATAAATACATACCATAGGTATCAATATGGTATCTGTCTTCACTAAATTATTAACTTCCACCCCAGATAAACACAAGAGGTGAATTCTACTTTTTGATTGCCTAATGAAATCTCTGCTTAACTAGAGCTAAACTCATTGAGCAATAGGGGCTGTAGTTAAGAAGCTTGGCTTGCTAGCTGGAAGGTCAGCAAGTTGGCAGTTTGAGACCCGGGTACTGCTTGACAGTTTGAGTGCCCATCTCTGTCCCAGCTCCTGCCAACCAAGCAGTTCAAAAGCAAGACCTTGCAAGTAGATAAATAGGGACCACTTTGGCAGGAAAAGATCTTGGGGACATGAAAGGAGCCTCATTTGGGCATCCCCTGAGCAGAATTTCTCCCGCAAAAATCCTTTCAACCAGTGGTAGGATTCATTTTTTTTACTACCTACTCTGTGAGTGTGGTATGGTGGGCATGGCCAGGGGGGAAGCCTTGCGTTGCACTCAAATTATTTTATTTCAAAACTTGGATGGAAGGGGCCAGTTGGAATTTCTGCATATTACCTTCAGTTCTTCGAAATTACTGACGTTCATCAGCCCACAAAGAGTTCGCAGCAGTTTTGAGGCTATGAACGCAAATGAAATACATGAAAATACTAGACATATCAAACACATTCCTGAAGAAGAAATTGGTTATTTTGAAAAAGTCCGTTACCGGTGGATTTTTGAGTTTTTGAAAATATATTCTGCAATATTTGTTTTTCTGTAAATAAATTCACAAGATTTTTTGAAAAGAAAGTCAGAGGATTTGATGCAAGATATCTTAAAAAAAAAACATTGTTTATTAGTTTTTTGGAAGAGAATCAGAATAATTTTTTTGCAAGCTCATTTTGAAGAAACATTGTTTATTAGTTACTTCACTCATGTTATAGAAGACTGAAAAACTTTATTATTAAACAAACCCATTGATATTTTTGCCTCTTAACGTTTTCTTTGTGACGTTTTTGGACTTCTACCTTTTGGCCACCTTTCTTGTTGATTCTACTCTATTACCATAGCAGGATAACCTAGCCAGACCATAATAGAAGCAGAAAATGAGAATGTTGATGGTTCTTGGAGAAATATTCCTGAATACTAACATGTCTGTCCTTGATATTTTCCAGCTGATAACCCCACATGCCATCCGTGTCCAGACACCACCTCGTCACATCCCTGGTGTGGTTGAAGTCACATTATCATACAAATCCAAACAGTTTTGCAAAGGAGCCCCTGGTAGATTTATTTATACAGGTACGTGCATCATAAAGGATGGGCACCTCATTAAGTTGTGGTTTAAAGTAAGTGGAGCCCACATGCAAAGCTCCCTTCCCTTTCTCTATAATTACCAAATTGTGACTGTCTGGAGAGGGGGAAGATTCTGTACATGGGCAACCTCTCTCCTTGACCAAGGACTCCAGTTCATGTGGAGAGGCTATGCTCGTACAGTGGCATAATTGTGCTTTTCAGTTGTGTGTCCATGCTCAATGCAATGATGGCAAGTGGTCTTCACATGTTCCCTTCAATGTCCACGTATTCTAAATCATTATGGAATACATATCTAGTTTCTGCAAGACCCACTGTCTCCTATCTCCCTCCTTTTCTTCTCTTCCTCCTCAACTTCAGGCATTGTGGGAGATATGAGGTTCTTGTTCTGGCACTTATAGTGGCCTTCACCGGCATTGTTTGGTGTTCTTGCAATATGTATTTGATGTTATCTCTCCACCTTCCTCTGGGTCTGCCTCGTGGTCTTTGTCCTTCTCTTCTTTCCACACATGCCTTGGAATTCTCTCCAAATGGGCAAACCACTTGATTTCCTTTTTTCCCATAAATTATAAATGCTTAAGTTTGGTTTGGAAACATTGACACTTATCATAGACCTTTTTGCTGTTGTTGTTATATTGTATCAGTATATATTGCTATATATCAGTATAAATCAGTATATATCAGTATAAAGCTGGCTTGAGACTCAATATCAAGAAAACCAAGATAATGGCAACAGGCCCCATCAGTTCCTGGAAAATAGACGGGGAAGAAGTAGAAGCAGTGACAGATTTTACTTTCTTAGGATCAAAGATCACTGCAGATGGGGATTGCAGCCATGAAATAAAAAGGCGACTGATTCTTGGGAGACAAGCGATGAGAAACCTGGGGAACATAGTGAAAAACAGAGACATTACATTGCAAACAAAAATTAGAATAGTCAAAGCAATGGTTTTCCCAGTGGTAATGTATGGATGTGAGAACTGGACAATTAGGAAGGCTGAACGCAGAAGAATAGATGCCTTTGAAATGTGGTGTTGGAGGAGGGTTTTGAGAGTCCCCTGGACAGCGAGGAGAACAAATAGATCAATCTTAGAAGAAATTAACCCTGACTGCTCATTGGAAGGTCAAATAGTAAAGATGAAGCTAAAGTACTTTGGACATCAAATGAGAAGGGAGGATTCACTTGAGAAGGCATTGATGTTGGGAAAGGTGGAGGGCAAAAGAAGAAGGGGGAGGCCAAGGATGAGATGGCTAGATGGCATAGTAGACACAATGGGCATAGAGCTGGGAGGGCTAAGAGGGATGGTGGAGGACAGAGGCGGCTGGAGGAAAATGGTCCATGGGGTCGCAAAGGGTCGGAGTCGACTGTGCGACTGAACAACAACAAAAATATATTGATAATACAGTCAGTAATGCCCTTATAATACTTTTATTTAAATTCATTTTATAGTTTAAATTAAATTAGAATTAAGTTACAGCCTCCTTTTTAGTTAGAGGACCCCGAATGAATGACATTTGTTGGCTTCTCTGATTGAAGCAAATTGTATCCTGCCCTTTTGCCAGAAAGATTCCAAAAGCCGCTTGACACCATAACCATAATATAATGAATACAATAAGTAGCAAATCAATACTAATAGATCCTTTAATCATTTCAGACTTTAAACAAAATACAAAATTACCTGATTTCCTTTCCACCCGCAGTACTTTGAGTCAACTACTGAACTGCTATGTTTGGACTTTTGTTGACGAAGAAGATGATCTCTTCAAGTAGGGAGGCTTAACTTTATGTTTTCTTTCCTCTGAATTGATTCATTATTATTTTATTCTACTTATTCTTGATTATTTGATGTGTGGTTTTGTCACATGCTGATGCTACTTTGTTAAGTTTGTATTCCCTTGTTATTTTTTGTTATATGCTTTTATGTAAAAGTTTAAAGTCTATCTTGCTTGAAAGCCAGTCATATCTGACTCTTTTTTGGGGGTCTGGGGGGTTGTTTTGCTTATCTCCTTTTCAAGTCGAAAAGCCGGCATTAACATTTCTTTAGTCATTAGGCAGGTATGACTAGATGCTAGAGAGCGCAGAATGCTGTTATCTTTCCCGCTGAAGCAGTACCTATTTATCTACTTGCAATTTCTTGCTTTTAAACTGCTAGGTTGGCAGGAGCTGGGACAGACAACAGGAGCTCACTCCATCAGGCAGCACTCAGTTCTCAAACTGCTGATCTGCTGACTTTCCCATTGTCAAGCTCAGTGTCTTAACCATTAATCCAACCTTTATGTTGTTATGTGCATGTATGCATATCAGTGTGCTGGAAACTGCCCCCATGTTTGTACTAAGTTGAAAAATTATAAAAATGTCAAAAATAAAGAAATAAATAGAATAAATAACACATACCTTATCCCCCCTAAGGGGGATGAGCGAAGATGCTTTGGTTTTGTACAGGCATTGTAGATCAACTCTGGCTTCTGCTTTGAGAAAGTGTGAGACAAATATCACCTGCCCAGGCCAGGTGGTGGCCTCAAGCTTACTTGGTAGGAGTGATAGGTTGTCATAAACTGCCCACTTAAATTTCTGACGATGTCCCCCCATTATTATTATTATTATTATTATTATTATTATTATTATTATTATTATTATTATTATTATTATTATTATTATTATTATTATTATTATTATTATTATTATTATTATTATTATTATTATTATTATTATTATTATTATTATTATTATTATTATTATTATTATTATTATTTTGGCAGTGTGAAAATGTAAAAGAACATCTGACAAGGACAGGTGCCAAAGATGCTGTGCACTGACCAGGCACTATGGTTCTGGCAATTGCCTGTGTGCACTTGGGGAGTGGTGCTAGGTATGCCATCAATGCCCCTTGGAACAATCTTCTGTGTGGCTGTCAACCTACTTCTGTGGCTGCCAATGGAAAGCGGATTGTTGATATTGGGATAGGGCCCCCTAGTGGACACTGCTGACAAAGCAACTGGTTTCTACTGATGATAAAGGGATATTGAAACAAACGTAGAAGAAGAAGGCAATACCTTTTTATGGATCACTTAATAAAAAAAAAACATTGTGAGCTTTTGTGATTCAGGGTCACTTCTCCAGGCATGCAAAAGTAGGGAAATCATCAATGAAAGTCCAAATGTTCGTGGCATGGTGGTGTTTGCCAGGCTCTGTTCCTAAAAAATAAATGTGAAGTAGCAGTCCATTTTTATATCCTTCCCCCATTTAACAGACACAGGAAACCAATCCTCTGTTAAATGGGGGAAGGATACAAAATGGACTGCTACTTCACATTTTGATTCCCGAGTACTGCAGGACGGAATGAGCTCCCGTCTTTGTCCCAGCTCCTGCCAACCTAGCAGTTCGAAAGCAAGAAATTGCAAGTAGATAAGTAGGGACCACTTCGGTGGGAAGGTAACAACATTCCGTGCACTCCAGTGTGTACTCATGCCTGTCATATGACCACGGAAACGTTTGCAGAAGCAGACGGCACTTGCTCTTTGGCTTTGAAACAGAGATGAGCACTGCACCCTAGAGTCCGATATGACTGCCTTTTGAGCAAGGGAAACTCTTCTTCTACATTTGTCTTGTATATGGCTCACACAGCTAATTTGGTTGTTTAGGGATATTGAAGGACAGTGTCAGGATGTTGCTAGAACAGGTATGTGTAATGTGTGTGGACTGGACAGGGGACATATTTGCATCCGTGGCAGGGATGTAAAATATTCCTTACTTGACAACTCTTGGCACACAAAGATGAGGAAAGGTATCATTCTTTTGTTTTAAAAAATTACAAGCAGAAGAGTAGCAGGCACCTGAAAGACTAGCAGATTTATTTCAGAGTGAGGGCTGGTGGTTTGCAATCGCCTTCCTCCAAAATACATTTTTTTCTTTGCATTTTATTTAAGAGTTGGAAACTCTAAATGGCTTCATTTAAAAGGTCAGATTTCTGATGTGAAACATCTGCCTAACTCTCAGCTCTGGGTCAAAGAACATGAGCATAGTATTAATGATAGGTTATCCTTAACATATAATTTGGCCTTGGGTTTGCATCCAAAGTGTGACATAAAATGCACTGAAATGTCAACTGAACAGATTTATCTCCATTCTTTTTCATTTTTTGCTTCGCTGATGCTGAAATCCTTGTAAATGGTGCTACACCATTGGCTTCCACTTGGAAGCAGACTTTCTATAGTTGATGGAAATTGCTACAAAACCGTAGTACAATGGAACCTCAGTTAACGTAATTGATGTTTTCTCTGGGACGTTTCTTACAGCGAAAATTACTTTAACCAAATTTGGATGCAATTTCCCATAGGAATGCATTGAAAAAATCAAAATGCGTTAACCGAAATGCAGTTTCCTATAGGAATGCAGCAGCTGTTGGAAGAACAGGTGGCGGCTATGGCCAGGAGGGCTTTTGCTCAATTTCGAGTGATTCGCCAGTTGGGCCCGCTCCTGGATTGGGACTCCTTGCTCATAGTCACTCATGCTCTGGTCACCTCCAGGCTAGATTACTATATTGCGCTTTACATGGGGCTGCCCTTGACGACCATTCAGAGGCTACAGCTGGTTCAGAATGCAGCTGCCCAGGTGGTGATGGGGTGTGGACATTATGCCCATGCCTCCCCACTACTCCGTGAGTTGCACTGGTTACCAGTTTGCCTCCGGGTGCAATTCAAGGTGCTGGTTTTGACCTTTAAAGCCCTATATGGCAGTGGGCCAGGATACCTGAGAGACCACATCGTCCCAAGAATGTCTGCCCATCCAACCAGAGTGGACCAGAGGGGATCCTTGGGAGGCTCGCCTCTCTGGCACATGGAGGAGGGCCTTCTCCGCGTCTGCACCAACCCTCTGGAACCTCCTTCCAACAGAATTGAGGCTAAAGATAGAATTGCTGCCTTTCAGGAAAGGAGTGAAAACCTGGCTGGCAGGGCAGGTGTTGCGCCCTAATGGGAATGTGGCCCCAGCCTGTTGGCTTATTTCCAACTAGAGCTCAACTGTCCCTCCTTTTTGTGTTGTGTACTGCGGTATTCCTCCATTCCCTATTCCCTTTTTAGTCTTTTATGTGGGGTGGGAGTGGGAGGGTGGGTTGGTAGGTGGTCGAGTGAGGATTTTAATCTGTTTTGTTATATTTTACTGTATTTTATCTTTTTTTACCATTGTGCGTCGCCCTGAGTTGGGTTTCCCCGAGTGGGCAGCATAAAAATCTAAAAATAAATAAATAAATAAATAAAACCAGTTAACCCGTTCTGAAAAAAATCCATAAACTGAGCCACTATTTTCTATGGGTTTCCTTTTGTTAATGTGATTTTTATGTTAACCAAGCCATTTGTTAACCGAGGTTTCACTGTACGTCTTTTCAAATGTAGTCGTGCTGAAAAAGAGGAGGTGTAAGCCTTTTCCATTTAAATGAAAGACCCAAAGTAAAAAATAAAGCGTCCTCCGGTTAATTCACGTTCTTTCCACAATTAGTACATTTAAGAGTTATTATTAGTATTACATTGCACTTCTTATTTCTTACCATTGCTAGTGCATAGGGGCAATCCAAAGGGTCAAGCCTAAACACCGTAAACATTTGTGAGTGAAAAAACATGTTTGCAAAATTATTGATTTTTGAATTTCAGGAAGCAAATTAGCAGCTATTAGCAATTACAGTATTCTGAATTGGCAATCAATCATTACTTTTATTATTTGAGTGCACATCAGTGTGCTGGAAACTGCCCTGGTGTTTGCACTAAGCTGAAGTGCTAAAACAAACAATAGTATAAAAACACCAACCTTTTTTCCATTTTTCGTGTTCAGGGAATGAAGAAGCAGACAAATGAAATAGTGAAATTCAGCTCTTTATTAGTGGGGTTTGAACACACTTTGGATGAGGCAAAACTCTGACTTATATACACTATAAACAGTAACAATAACCATAACACAACAAGCCCATTGGCTAACAGAGTGTGCACATTTTCGATCCACTTATTTGCATAAGAATAGGTACATGAGAAAAGATACATTCTGCTCCTGTCAGAAAACACAGTTAACATACATAACACCATTTCAGGTATAAATTTCAGTAGTTTAAGCATCAGCTTAATACTGATGTGATGTATAACCTGTTCTCAGTATCAGGGGGTCTTCTCTAGCTCTGATGGTGTAATATTTGAAATTTGTAGTTGGCCATAATATATATTTTTTGAAATTATGCAGCATTGTTCTCGGTGCCCCAATGACAATTGCAGAGGTGACCAAACTTTTCTGGCCACAGGCCAGTCATGTGGTTCAGCGGCCAGTCAGGTGGTTCCTACTACCAGAAGCAAAAGTAAAATGCATGCACGCATGAGAAAAATGCTGCCGTAAATGCACCTGTGGCTGTCATAAACAGCCGTCGGTGCATTTACGGCAGCATTTTGCACATGTGCGGAACGTTTTACTTCCACTTCTGGGAATGCTGCGTGCAGTGCAGGCTAGATGAGATGGTGTCATGGGCCAGATTTGGCCCAAGGGCCATAGTTTGGCTACCCCTGGACTATAGGGACCACTGAAGTGCATTTCACTCATAATTGAGATATTTCTATTCCCAGGTCCCTGTATCTTTTTAAAAAAAATTCAATTACTTATCTTCCACTCTGGCACCCTTTGGAATTGCAATATGAATTATCTAGACATTTCTTCATTCTTTTACTGCTGTGTGTGGTGTATTATGCTCCAAGTGTCTGTCAGTTTGGATGCAAAAACCCCACAAGATCTTAACTTGGTCATTTTCGAACACCTCCTCTATCTGATGTTCCTATGAATTCTTTGATGCTGGCTGATTATATTGTTTACATACAGTAGCCGTCTGTGTATTGATTTTGTAACAATTGTGTCTTGCATTATAGTCTGTCTGCACAATCTTTGAATATGCACAGATGCGATGCGGTAAAGTTTATCTTTTCTTGGCAGAAGCAACATTTGCTGTTTATACCAATCCCTTGAATTTTAGCTTTTACAACATTAGTTTGGAGTGCTTGTTCTTGTTCAGCAAAAATTAAACCTACTTTTTATTTCTTGAGTGCATCCAGGTTTTGCCAGGCCCAAGTTTAAGTTGTTATCATGTTTTCCATCAACATTTCTCAGATGTTGTCCATGCAATAGTTTATTTTCCAGCTACTCAATTTTCTTCAAATTATTTTTTTATGTTCTGTCTTTGTTTCTGTTGTTTTCAAAACATTTTCCATTTTCACTGGTTTACGTACTTTTTCTCTGCCTCTCTTGATATAATCATTCAGTCATCTTTTTTCTTTCTTTTTGTACAAATCTACAATTTCTAATTTTTCACATGAAATATAGCCTATCAAGATCACTTTTTTTGGGTGTAGTATTTGATATATATTCTTTATTTTCCATGTTTTTCAATCCAACTTTTCTAATTCACTTTGGGTCTAAATCTATTATTCCAGCTGGGTATCTGATTTTTGGAACTGCCAATGTGTTTATGACTTTGATTTTATTTCCACAATTTCATTTCAATTTTAAAAATTTCCACGGTCTTTTGATATCCTCCCTTTGTGACAACTCTTTAACTTTTATCTGCAGGTTGTTAGCCGCCGCTTCTATTACTCCAATGTTCTCATAGTTGTCATCACTTCCTAATAATTTTATAATATTGAAATTTCTTTGCTCTGTTTCATCAAGTTTTGGTATCTTGCCACATTTTACAGAGAGTCTTTAAGATACCACAAATAGGAAATTGCCTCCCCCAACCCCCAGGGAATTGTAAGATAGGGGGAAAAATAGCCAATGCAGTGCTACAATGATCACATAGGAGGAAAAAAAATAACACTTTCCCTGTCCCTCTGCAGAGGAGCAGAAGAAGTGTTTAATAAGCCCACATTGTCTTGGGCCTCATCACCACTTTACCTTATGGACAAAGGTTGCTTGTATTTTTTGGGTGGCGGAAAGCAGGCTAAACATGATTTAGGCCCTCCTCTATCTTCAAGCAATTTAAGAATCAGAAGCCCCCAGACCGCCCCACTTGGGGTAATCTAAACATGCCTCAGTGGCGCAACCTTCCCCTCTTTTCATTGTGCCTGTGGTATTGATCTCTCTGGAACATGGCTTCAGCCAGTGGTTACCAAAGCTTCACTGCTTGAAGGGAGCCTGGGACAAATTAATTTAAGATGTGAACACATGGTAAAATAGATTGCACTTTGGGCTATTTGTGGCGTGTTCCAGTGTAATCTATATCCCAGTTGTCATGCAATGTACAGGGAAATATGCCCCATCCTCACTCCAATCTGTGCTCTCACTTGAGTTTTTTGTCCAGCGGTAAGACTTCTATTTTTGTGGGCTAGCAGACAGGGCCACTGTCAGAAATTTCTGGGCCCCATACTGAGCAATCCTATTGCCCCCCCCACACACACACACACACAGAGTAATGCAACAGTTATGGCCGATGGCGGCAGGGCCCCTGTCAGCTCCGGGCCCTTTATGGCAGTACTGGTAGTACTGTCCTGCTGGCAGCCCTGCTGGCAGAGATTCTCTGGCAGACATGGAGATCACTCTTATTCGGTGTGTCAGGCCTATGACTTTACAGCTTTCTGACTGAACAAACAATGAGTCAGTCCAGAGGGAACCTTTTCCAAAAAACATATGTGGCAGTGGGAGAATTGCTGTCCTGCAACCAAAAGGTTGGAAGTTTGATCCTGACCAGGGCTCAAGGTTGACTAAGCCTTCCATCCTTCCAAGGTTGGTAAAATGAGTATCCAGCATGTTGGAGTCAAAATGCCAATTAACTTGTGAGCTGCCCAGAGATTGAACTAAGTGCTATGGGGCGGTATATACTGTATTTGCTGGCATATAAGACCCACTCCCCACCTTAAAATATACTGGGAAAATTGAGTGTGTCTTGTACTGTATATAGTGGCCTATAGTGGGTTATTTTGGTAATAACGGGGTGTGTCATATACTCTGGTGTGTCTTTGTTGTTCAGTCGCACAATCAACTCCAACCCTTTGCAACCCTATGGACCTTAGCCCTCCAGGCACCTCTGTCATCCACAGGCACCTCTGTCATCCACCATCCTCCTCAACCCACCCAGGTCTGTGCCCATTGGCTCTACAATACCATCTAGCCATCACATCTTTGGCCGCCCCCTTCTTCTTTTGCCCTCCACCTTTCCCAGCATCAAGTCCTTCTCAAGTGAATCCTCTCTTCTCATTTGATGTCCAAAGTACTTTAGCTTCATCTTTACTATTTGACCTTCCAATGAGCATCAGGGTTGATTTCTTCTAAGATTGATCTAGTTGTTCTCCTCGCTGTCCAGGGGACTCTCAAAACTCTCCTCCAACACCACATTTCAAAGGCATCTATTCTTCTGTGTTCAGCTTTCCTAATGGTCAAGCTCTCGCAACCATACATTACCACAGGGAATGCCATTGCTTTGACTATTTGAATTTTTGTTTGCAATGTGCTTCCATTTTGACCACAGAGCAGAACATAAGCAAGAAAATAGCTAAAGGTTATTTTCAGATGCACCCAAGAAGGTGTGGGGGTCGTGTGGTGGTGGTGGAGTGGGGTGGGAGTTGTTTTGCTGCTGTATACAAAGAGCTGCTCCATAAAATTAGCAAGGGGGAATCCAGTAATTTCTCTGTCCCTCTATCTAAGTAGATAATGCAAGGGAAACGATAAACACAACGATTAAGTACAGCTGCACCTGGTGCAAGCAATTCCCCCAGCTCATTTTGGCTGATAGTGGAATAGTTTAAAGAAAAACACAAAGCAGTAAAGAAATTCCAAACTGCATAATTAACTTGGTGTGTTGTTTTTCTTCTCCAATCACTGTATTAGCGGTATTTAAATGGCTGTTGTGAACCTGGTATTTCCCCAAAAAAACAACAACCATGATAATTACTATCGATTATTGTATAGTTTTAGTCTGAAGCTGTTTTTCTATATGAATGTATGCATTGCTTTAGAAAGCATGCTACATATTTGGCAAATGGTTGTGATAACGTGGAAAGGATGCTCAGAACAAAATCTTTAGTAAAATCATATTTGGAGCGGGGTGAATTCACAATGCAGTATTTATAATTTCATCTCGAGTGCCACTTTTGAATTCTATTAATTCCATTGTCTTGTCTATATTTAATTTGTGCCAAGACTGAGGACTTGGATTTCAAATTGTCTGACAAACAACATGTGATGTTACTTATGTGATTCACCGTTGAGTTTGCTTGCTTGATGTGAAACAGTGTGGAGTGGAGTTTCAAAGCTGCATCAGGACCTGAAACTCAGAACCTGAGTCTGCAGACTTCAGTCAATGGGAAAGTGCATAGGGGGAAAAACCACATCCAACTGGAAAATATGTATAACTGAACAATGAGAATGTAGGCAGACATTCTGGAGGCAGGATCATTCTGTAATCAAGATCACTGAGGGAATCATCCTCAAAAGGCAGAGACCAAGTCCAGAATTCCTATCACCAATGGTCGAGATGATCGTCTTCTTCTTCCATGTCTGGGCCAGACACAAAACTGCCAAAATGAAGGCACCTTTGGGTGAGTTCATTCTGCAGT
Organism: Bradypodion pumilum; assembly: GCA_035047305.1. Classification (NCBI taxonomy): domain Eukaryota; kingdom Metazoa; phylum Chordata; class Lepidosauria; order Squamata; family Chamaeleonidae; genus Bradypodion; species Bradypodion pumilum. The sequence continues at coordinate 7,849,929 of JAWDJD010000010.1, read as the reverse complement.
TACTTTCTTTTGACCCAGTGGCAGCACAAGGTTGAGGTTATCAGAGTACCCCTGACTGTGGTTCAAAAATACCACAGTCTTCAAGGAGGCTCTTTCTGTGTAAAGTAGGAGTTTGGAAAATTCGCAGTGCAACTGCTGACAATGTGAGAAGAAATCTTCATTGTTTAATATGAAACCTAATATTCATTTCATGTTCAGACAGATTAGGCATTAACTGAACAAGAACAGCACGGAGACAGCTTGTTTGAAGAGGAGAGAGCCATAAACTGTTAAAAAGACAACTATAAAAATTAAAGATAAATTCCAAGGGTAAATCTAAATGTCACAGTGGGAGCTATTATTGGCATGCATATGTTCCCTGTAATGGTCCCTTATAATAGGGCGCAGCAAAGTGTGCCACACTAGCATTGCTGTAGTTAAGGATGTGTCAGCCATTTCTCTCCAAATGTTGTCAGTCAAAGCATGCTGTACAGCTGTTGATGGACTGACTGTGGTGCCAAGCCCCTGATGTTGGTTTGAGAAGCTTTCTCCTTAACCCTGGAAAAAAAGAGAAGCAAATAGCCCTTTAACCTTGGATACCTTTGAGTCGTTATTCAGCAAGGTGTCCTCGTATGAGTAGATGTCTCTGCAATGACATTCCACACAACTTTTGTCCATAACGACCTATCCCTTGCAGTTCTTCTCCACGTTGATCCAACATTTTTCTTGAGAAAATCTTCTCATCTGTGAGGTGGTCTTCCCCTAGGTCTTTTGTGATCTTTTGGATACAAATTCATTATTCTTGCATTCCCTCTATTGTCACTTGTCTGTGCAACATGGCCAGCCACATTAATTTGTTCGTCAGGTATTCTGTTGCTACATCTTTTAGCAGTGATCTGTGGCAGTTTTTAAAAACTTTATTGTGACGTGAAATTCCAAGCATTGATCTCTCCATTGCTCATTGTGTTACTTGCAGCTGTTTTTCTTCCACAGCTGTTAAGCCCAGGTTTCGCTGCTCTATGTCATTGCTTTCAAAAACTGCATGCAATAGCCCTTTAAAGTGGCTGGAAAAGGCTGTGGCTGGATGGTTGCAAAGGTGTGCATCTGAATGTACTGGGATGGGAATCAACTCCTTTTCATCTGTATCTCCTTTTCACCTGGAGATCCCTCCAGTTCAGGGGTCAGCAAACTTGGCTTTCCAGGTGTTCTTGGACTTGGACTTCAATTAACAGAAGCCCAAATCATTATACCTGCTGATCAGGTGTCCCAAGTTTGCTGACCTCTGCTCCAGCTAGATTGTGCAGTTTGGGCATGGGTCCAGGTGGGGCTGGAGCATAATTCTCCGAGCCTCGTGTGATCAACTAGAAATAGATCATACCAGGCTGCTTCAAAAGCAGCCCAAATTGTGATCTCTTTCTCCATGTGATAGTTAACGTTTGTCTGGTCATACATCCTGCTATGGTAATGTAGACTGTACAGCCAGCGACTCAATGCCGAGTGTTGTATGGTGGTAAATAACCTGACTCCCTAAAGGGGCCAATGGCTATGGGCGGATGAGCCCCTTTAGGTGGGGTGATGGTACCCTCAGTGGAGGAAATGCCACTGGAAACCATCCTATTGGGCCCAACAGCAAAATGAGCAGAGGAGGAACTCTGATTTCTAATGGTCATGGAGGTGGAAGAGGCAGTGGTGGGATTCAGCAGGTTCACCCCAGTTCTCTAGAACCGGTAGCAGAAATTCCGGCTCGCCCCACCCATCCAAGTTTTGAAATAACGTAATCCTAATTCAGATGCAACGCAGGGCTTTCCCCCTGGCCACACCCATCCAACCACACCCACAGAGTAGGTAGTAAATTTTTTTAAATCCCACCACTGGGAAGAGGCCATGCCAGATGGACTGGCTGCGGAGGCACTCCTTGTCCATATCCTCAGGACTGTGGCAGTCCATTGCAATCCCAGTGTTAAATCCTGCATGTCTCATTCCATGTGTGCTGCAGGAGATGGCTCCATGATCATAGTGTGTGGGTCACTTCATGGCAAGCTGAGATCCGCCTTAAACAAATTCATGGCAATGGCATTTTTCCTGCTTCAGGAAAAAATGCATTCTTGTATATGAGTTGCAGCCGACTACAATCTAAAGTTTCAAAAACTCGGTGTGCAAAAAATGGTTCATCAGTTGACTGAGTAAACATTTTTTAAAACCATCTCTTTGGTCCGATGACCCCCAAAGGCACCCAAGAATACTAGTAGTAACACAAATATAACATAAAATGGTTAACACAGACAGAGAAGGGATGGGGTGGATGCAAACATGTGTCCGTCTGTCTATCCATCGCTGGTATAAGAAAGGCAAAGGCTGTTCATGATGGGAATAGGGTGGATACCACTCAGAAAAATGTTAGAGTAAGCCCTAACTTTGTTTGCATATTGCCTATGAGAAACAGAGAGATGTGCTGGAATCGATTCCTATCACACTTTAAAATTCTGTTACATTTTAAAAATCTCTAGTGGAGAAGCACATAATCTTTTGTATTTGTGAAGAAATCAACATTATAACACTTCATTGAAAGCAAAACAAACCAGGTGAAAATCCCAACCATCAGCATGACTCAAATCCAATTTGAATTGGATCCCAGTCCTCATACTAGCAGGTGTGTATACTACATTTAGACAAGTGTACAAAAATGGACCAAGTCAATGTCATTTGTGCAATTCTGGGGCACCTACAAGAGAGAGCAAGGGACTTTCCACACCAGTGGTGGTATGCCATTTGGCATAGACTAATGGCTGGTTCCATTAAAATAAACATCTTTAAATGTTTACTCACTTTTAAGAAGTGGAAAAGGAAAGTTACTTTTTTAAAAGTCTAACAATAACAGTAACTGATTAACAGGGACCATGCATCTGTAACTGTAATTTTCCAAACCCTGACCAACATTGAGGACTAGAAACTTAATTTTGAAATGACTAAGTTAAAAAAAATCATATTCTTCAAGTGCTGTCGAACCAAGGACTGCATGTTATCATAACTCAATACATTCATTTATAAAATTAATCTTGATAAGTAGCCAGATTCTTTTTCCTGAAGAACAAATCAGAATATTCCCATTGGTTATTTTTAGTTAAATATGTATATCTAAGTTGTTTTTGTAGTTATTTTAAAAAGTTCCTATAGTTTATGATCCCTTTTCTTTGACCCTTGTTGAAGTGATTAGACTTACATGCAAGAAGAGAAATAGCAGATAGTGATATATATGATCTCAGGAGGATTTTGACAAATTCTCACGATTATTGTCAAAACTTCTCTGCATGACTCCCAAAAGGGAAATGGATTCTATGGCAGTTGAAATGTGTATTATTGAACTTCTTAATTGATCTAGAAGAGTTCCCAGTAGGCAGGAAAAGACATTCTATGTATAGTGAAGCTGAAATTCTCAGGTATAGGTTTTCCAATCCACTCCCATTTGATTTCATCCAATGATCTCAGCATCGTAACTCTATTTAAATAAAGTGGTTCCATCTCAATTCAATATGGCTTCTTGCTTCCATATTATTCAACGAAAGTCAGGCAAGGGAGAAGATGAGAGATTGATCAAGGTTTTTGTTGTAACTTTCCATTTCATGGTGTCAAGATAGTCAACACTGTTTACTCTCAAGGATGCATCAATCAAATTCAGTCCCCTGCAATGTGAATTAACACTTTCCTCTTTCAATGTTCTTTTGTTTTATGCACAGCTGGAAATTGGAAATGGATCCTTAGAGCTGCTTGTGCAGCTTTAATTAGTAGTTCACTTCCATTATTATTCCATTAATTTCATATTATGAATAAAATTTGGCTTTTGCTTTCCAAAGGATTTTTTCAATGTAACTCCAGGTATGAGTATGTCTTATCATTTTCCCCAATCTCTCTTCCAGCATTAAATGAGCCTACCATAGATTATGGATTCCAAAGACTCCAGAAAGTTATCCCAAGACATCCGGGTGACCCCGAGAGACTAGCCAAGGTATAAAGTTTTCTAAGCATTTTCAGTACAATTTGATGTTCTGATTGATTGATTGCTATGTCAATAGAACAAATCTATACATGTTTTTTTTTTTGGGGGGGGGGATCAGAAGTTCTTACTCCTCTAAGTGGTAGAGCATTGAATCTGAAGCTTCAATACTATATGGTGCAGTGGTAAAACCACTGTACTGCAACCAAAAGGTTGTGAGTTCAATCCTGACCAGGGATCAGGGTTGACTCAAGCCTCCATCCTTCTGAGGTCAGTAAAATGAGCACCCAGCATGTTGAGGGCAAAATGCTAATTAACTTGTAAACCACTCAGAGATTGCACTATGGGGCGGTATATAAGTGTGATTGCTATTGTTTCACAATTTAGTAATACAGTAATTATTTATCAGTAAGTCTTCTTAAGTTCTGTGTTAACTCAATACTATATGTACTCATTTGGGAGTAATTCCTATAGAACTCAATAGGACTTCTCACAATACATGCATAGGACCACAGTGTTTAGTCATTATCAAAAATGATTTACATTAATAGAATGAAAGAGGTTTACCAGACTAAAATGGTACTCCTGCATTATCAAGGGCAAAATATTGACCATTTTAATGTAATGCAAATTTGCATATTAATGGTAGGTCCCTTGTCTAAAAATTGTCTTTATTCATTGCCACTTTTATCACACACAGGAAGTACCTGTTCTTGTGTAGATAGTTAACATTATGATTCCCTGTTTATTTATCTGCTGAGAAGCAACTGTAGTTAGGGGTTGGTAGACATAGGAATGCTGCCTTCATTAATAGATTTATCTACTTAGAATCCATAAGATCAGTCAGCAGATTTCATCAGTAATGTTAGTTATATTTAATACCTGTAATTCACATGCACTGATTAGAACACCTTCAATTTAGAATAGGACCATTTGAATCACTATATCACAATTAATTCAATAGGTCTACTTCAGTGCAATTTAGTACACTAGGCAACAAGGGTTTTGCCATAAATTGGTACGCATGGTCTCTGAACAAATGGACTCTATCTTTTGTTTGATTTTTTTTGGCTCTGTTTGGAATTGCTACAACAGAATCCAGCAGATCCGGCATAATTTATTTATTTTTTTAAACTAATTGTGACTGCTGTCAAATTTTAATTGCAGGTAAAGCATTAGATTTTCTCTAGTTGGCTCATGCAGGAAAGTTGCTCTCAACAGGATTTCACACAATGCGTACTTATCCTAACTATAGAGTTTTTTTGCACAAATATGAGTCATTTCAGACTCGTATCCCATTGGCCCTAAATTCTATAGCAAAGTTCCCTTTATAACCCTTGGTTGTCTTTCTTCCTTTCTTCTAGGAGATGCTGTTGAAACGAGCAGCTGACCTGGTTGAAGCACTGTACGGAACGCCACATAATAATCAGGTTACAACTTCTCTCCCCCTCTATTTCTCTCTGTGTACTAATGTTCTGTGGATATGTGTGGGAGAAAACAAGACCCTCCTTGGTTCTTCTTCTTTTGTGTCCCAATCAAACCAAAATGAAGCCACCTCCTTGGCTTTGTTGTTGGCCAAACTTAAGTCCTTATTTGTGCATGTTTCTGGAGTAATCGGCAGACCAGTAAATGAGCTGGATTCTGTATTTCTTCAAATCCACACAGTGTGTTGTTGTCTGCCAGCAGCCCCCACTTGAGCATGCTGATCTTACATTTAGGCACTCCAATCCTCCTTGGTGACTGTCCCATAGGTTTCACTCTTTCAGTTGAAGTTCTAAATACAGCAAAAGTCAACCCATGACTAGAAAAGGGAAAATCTTAACTAATATGAGCATTCCAGCACCATGCAATATCTTCTCTCATCTTTAATAATAGTAATGTGTCATCAAGTTGAGATTAATTTACAGTGACCCTTTCACTATAGAGTGAAAGATATCGGCAGTGGTTTACTGTTCTCTATGCAAATTAGCTTGCTTTGTTTGATATCTAAGTGGTTTTCAGGATATAAGCAGAGGATTACTTGAAATCTGATTCAAAGACCTGGAAAGCTGACTTCTTCTTCTTCTTAATTTAATTTAATTTAATTCTTAGATTTCTAAGCCGCCCACTTGGGTAAACCCGACTCAGTGCAGCGTACAGCAATCAAAGCAAATAACAATACAGATAAATATAAATAAAAACAGATTTAAACCCCAAATCAACCACCCAACAACCCACCCTCCTACTCCCACCCCATTTAAAAGACTAAAAGGGAATAGGCTAAAAAGGGGAACAGGAGGAATAGGAGGAGGATAGCAATACAAAATACAAAAAAGGAGGGACAGTTGAGCTCTAGCAGGAAATAAGCTAACGGGCTGGGGTCACATTCCCATTAGGACCCCACACCTGCTCTGCCAGCCAGGTTTTCAATCCTTTCCTGAAAAGCAGCAGTTCTGTCTGCAACCTCAATTCTGTTGGCAGGAGGTTCCAGAGGGCTGGAGCAGACACAGAGAAGGCCCTTCTTCATGTGCCAGAGAGGCGAGCCCCTCTAGCTGAAGGCACAACCAGGGAACCCCTCCAGTCCACTCTGGTTGGTCAGGCAGACACTCTTGGGTTGATGCGGTCTCTCAGGTATCCTGGCCCACTGCCATATAGGGCTTTAAAGGTCAAAACCAGCACCTTAAATTGCACCCGGAGGCAAACTAGTAACCAGTGCAGCTCCCAGAGTAGTGGGGAGGCGCGGGCATAATGTCCACACCTCATCACCACCCGGGCAGCTGCATTCTGAACCAGCTGTAGCCTCCGAATGGTCGTCAAGGGCAGCCCCATGTAAAGCGCATTACAGTAATCTAGCCTGGAGGTGACTAGAGCATGAGTGACCATGCATAAGGAGTCCCGGTCCAGGAGTGGGTGCAACTGGCTAATTACTCAAAGTTGAGCAAAAGCCCTCCTGGCCACGGCTGCCACCTGCTCTTCCAGCAGCAGCCGTGAGTCCAGGAGGAATCCCAAATTGCGCATCGGGTCTGTCTGGGGCAGAGCTGCCCCATCCAAGACCAAAGGAGGTAACTCTGGATAACCTCGGATAACCTTCTTCTTCTTCCTCCTCCTCCTCCTCCCTGATCACCTTCTCTGCATGATGTTTTCCGATCTAAATTATGAGCTATTTTAAACATATATTCCTAGTTTTGGCTACCTTTCCCCTTAAAATCATTTTAGTTACACAGGTCATCAGCCTTCAAATGACTGCTTTGGAATGGGTTTATAGCATTGGCTGTAGTATTTATTTCCTCCTTTCAAATGGTTTTAATTCATTGTTTGTTTATTGTAGCAGTATTTAGAGCGGTAGTTGTGTTGGGATTGTTTCAGCGACAGCAAAAAACAAAACAAACATAGAAGGATTCTGGCACCTTTAAGATTAACAAATTTACCTCTGCGTGTTTGAAGAAGCAGACTATAATCTATGAAAGTTTGCGTTGAAATAAGATTCATAGCCTGAAATGTGCCACTTTTGATGACTTAATTCTGTTTTACTATGACAACTTCCTATGCTTTTAGATTATGAGCACCACTGGGTCCTCCTCAGGAAGAAAGCAGAATAAGAAGCAAGGAAGATATTCTGAGCAATCTAATTTTTTAAAAAAAACCTGCCCAGTAACATCTACTGGTCTATAATTTCTGGGATTTTTTTTAGAGTTGTCTTCTTTTCTTTTGCTAAGGAATCTTTTATTCCACTAAGGATGGTCATTCATTTAGAATGATCTGTTTATGATAGTCCATGAGTGATACCACACCCAAAAATGGAAGACCACTTGTCTTCCTTCCTTCCTTCCTTCCGTCCGTCCATCCTTCCATCCTTCCATCCTTCCATCCTTCCGTCCTTCCGTCCGTCCATCCGTCCGTCCGTCCGTTCCTTGTCACACAGGGAGAGACACATGGTTGCCAGACTAAAGGTGAATTGAACACCTACAGAGGCCATTTGTAAGTCTCAGGCCACATTCCCTGTGCTCTTCCAAATCCTTTTATTCCAGAAAATTCTATAATAGATTCTCCAAATTTTCCTCTAATCATTGTTTGGCAAAAACTGGGGGATTCCCCACAAAAGGAGGTAATGTCTGGGAGTGAAATGGCCAAGGTTTAGCCTCCAGGCTTTACTGGATATGAGAACACTGGGAGAAATTCTGATCCTGATTCTCTCTTCCCCGTTCCCTACAGATATTCACTTAACATCTGCATAGAGTTTCTTTCTTTCCTTTTACATAAATTTTGTCAATTTGCCCGTGATTAAAAGCAACTTGGTCTCTTGCTTCTCCCACACAGGACATTATCCTGAAGCGAGCTGCTGATATTGCAGAAGCTCTCTATAGCGTCCCCAGGAATCCTGGTCAGATCCCTACTTTGTCTAGCTCTCCAGCTCACAGTAGTATGATGGGCATCAACTCTTATGGCAGCCAACTCGGAGTCAGCATCTCAGAGTCCACACAAGGGAGTAATCAAGGTAAAACTGCCAAGAGCACCAGTTTGGGAAGACACCTTACAAACACCTACATATGATGCATCTGGGAGAAAAGGTTCAACTGGAAGTTTCTGAGGATTAGCTAGGTCAAGCTTCGCCTAAGCTTCCTGATCATAACACTGCACAATAACGATTTTGTTACTGGGAATAACACATGCAATTTACATGATATCGAGTGTGCTGATTCCAAATCTGAACTCAAAATTTGCCTATCATGTACAGATTTTAAGTTATAGGCATGCTATAGCTGTTCAAACGGTATTGGGTAATGTATTTTTACATGGGAACATTATAACAGTTGCAGCTACCACTATGCCTGCTGCCGCCTCAGCTGAATCATGCCCCCTGGTGGCATGCATGTTCTAGCAACGGATTGGCATGTCTGAGCAAGTCATTTAGCTCAGGTCAGAAATAGGTATATAAGGCGAGATGGACCAAGGGCTTATATTTAGTGCGAAACTATCTTATTGAATTGTACAATTAGGCCATAGTGAGCGTGTTTTGAGCTAAAGATGAGTAGGTGCAGGTGTGCTAATAAACCGGACAATTTTTGCTACATTTGTGACAAATATACCCCGCATGATCAATGCAAAAACCTAACCAAGAGGGTGAGATTTGCTTACTTAAGATCCTGATGTCCTAGGCAGAATCGGACTTCAGACTTGGATTCAGTGCACTTGATTTGGTATAGGACTCATGGATTAGACCAATTGCATTCCCAACTAGCACTGAGGCAGTAACAAGAAGCCACAAAACCCACTGGTGGTAGGTGCATGTAATAGCTCTATCTAATTTTGTTAAGATTTGTGTCTCTTTTTTCTGTTGATGTTGTGATGGGGTTTGTGCATGTGTGTGTTTGGTATTTTTAAAACCTTCCAAATCAAGCATTTATCATTGCATTATATTAAGGTGAGTAGAACACCCTAGATGGAGAGCTGCCCTCCTCTGAAGAACACCATAAATTACTTGCAACTTTGATATAGTGTACTATCTGTGCCCAGCCTACACAAGTTGTTGTATCTCAGGATTGTCAAGTCCATAACCGTCTGTTAGGTGGAAATGTTTCTTCCTTTTAAACTTTCCCAAAAAAATCCTTCTCAAAAATAACAAAAAAACAAACCCAAAACAACCCACCCCCTTTTTGTGCAATGGAGAATGACCCTCAGTATCTTTCTTGAAATAATTGAGAAAGTGCAGCCTTGACCACAGTTTACTGCTGATCCCACATTAATGTAATAAACATGAGAAACAAATGTGCGATAATTTTTTCCAGAGCTTGAAACACTGAGCCACATTCTGTCAACCGTCAAATGGGATCAGGAGAAAATACACATGTTGTCAAACCGAGGTGTTGTTTGCCAATCATCCTGTGGAACATGCTTCAGGGGTGAGGACCTGAAAAAAGATCTTTGGTAACGATCTTGTATTTTCAGGCAACCCTTCATCCAGAACTCCAAGCCTAGCTTTCATGCAAGATTTATTGCAAAATTGGTAGCAGGCTCTGGAAAGTTGGGACCCTGTTTTAAATATTATACACCTTAAAAACCAATTTGTCCTCAAGAATGTTACCAAAAAAAAAAAGGGGGGGGAAGGAGAGATGTAAAGGATTGAAGACCTTTACCTGTACTCTTTGGAAAGGCTGCAAAAAGTGTTCAACCTATATTAATGTGAGTTCACATGGACCCAACACCAATGTAGAAGTTTTGCTACTAGATGAGGATGGAAGATGAAGTTACAAATTACAGCTAAATATTTATAACAAAGTAGGGGGTGGTAATTAGGGTATACTGGAGATATACTGTACAGTAAAACCTTGCATGAAGAGCATCTCACTTAGAGACTAACTGGCTTAAAGGGGAGAATTTTCTCTCAACGGTTGCCTCGCTTAACAACTAAAACCAACCAAAAACTTGCTTAACAACTAAATTGGGGTTTGCAATCCCCCCCCCCCTTCCAGAAGTCACAATTGGTCACTTACAATGGTATTTTGCTTAAAGAGCAAACTCGCTTAAAGAGCAATCCCGTGGAACGCATTATGCTCTTTAAGCGAGGTACCACTGTACTTCCAAAATGGCATGAGTGTCAAAGTTCTGCCCCTCTCCTAGGTATATTAAGTAATGTTTCCTCATTAGTTTTAAAATGATTCCTTATGGAAGTGGCTTTTTAAAATACCATTCTCTTACCAATCTTAGGGTTTGTTTTATTTATTTTTAAAACTGAGAAGTACTAAACATCAGCAATCTGTGTAATGAGTTACTTTTAATTCTTTAACACTCCTGTGAGGAACAGCAATAGATTACCGTTTTAACACTAATGAATAGCAGGAACAATTTACTTTAGAAATGAAACTTCCAAGATTTATGGCGACCCAAGTTTAAATCTTTCCACACGGTAGTGAAACTCACTGGATGAAGCTGGGTCACTCCTTCCCAGCTTAAGTTGCCTTGGAAATAATCAAATAAAATTCTATCTAGCACATCAGTGCTACTCTGGAAGTCATACAAAAGTCCCCAAATACTCCTTTCTCTCTCTGGACCTCTGGTGGCAGCCATTTGCTTCTGTAGCTAAAAACAGGAGGTCATTGAGTTTTTATTCTCTAATAACATTTGGGCGGGCTGGCCATGTTATCCTACTATGGTAAGGAGTGCTTCTGGTAATTGAAGTCCAAGAACACCTGGAGTGCCAAGGTTCGCCATCATGGGAGTAGACCATACTGCCAGCGACTCAAAACTGATCACCAGGCAGAGCTTAACTAAATTTAACTCTGAGGACTAACAGCCTTGGGTGGCAAAGTCTACAGGGAAGGGTGATGGTCCCCAAGTGGATTAAAAATCCCACTTGAATCCATCTTCATGGAGGGCAGACGCTTCATCCATCCTGGCCTGGGACTGATGAGGACTTTGCGTGTCAAAAGGGCTCAGCACCAGAAAGTGACTCATGCTACTGGATCAGTTGTATGAGTGTCATGCTGCGATGCAGAAGGTAAATAGAAGGCCACTGCATTATAGTTCTCCCAGGAGAAACTTCGTGGCTGATCACCATGAGGATAGCCAATATTCAGAATCAGATATGGCACTCGAAAAAGAAGAAGACTAACAGTTGCTTCCATACACTTCCGTCTGATCAAGATGAATATAAGAAAGCCAATATCTTAGAAATTATTTGCAAATACACCTGCAGTCGAGGGAAATGTATACAATTGCACGTGGGATTTCTCTGCATTGTGTGCAACACAAATGGAAGTCACAATCATAGGGAGTGACCTTGGGCTTTGAGGAGTGTGAAGGGAACATTAGACAAAAGGAAATAGCTAGATTGAGTCATTCCTTAATCTAGGTCACTAAAGGCAGTGTGGCTGAGAGAGATTATCAGTTGTCCTCGTCCGCATGTACTCAATGAATGCTTCTTCCTTACAGCTTACATTCGCAACACAAGCAGCATCTCCCCCCGAGGTTATTCAACGAGCTCAACCCCTCAGCAGTCTAATTACAGCACCTCCAGTAACAGCATGAACGGCTACAGCAACGTCCCGATGTCTAACCTGGGTGTTCCTAGCTCGCCTGGTTTTATTAATGGCTCTCCCACGGGCTCTCCCTACGGCTGTGAGTATTCTGCCTTTTGCTTCCCGTTCCTTCCTCGGAGCTGACCTTTGGTTTGACTTAAGCCAAGAGGCAATCTGCTGGAAAATGTCTTTTTCCTCCGCCTGGGAGGACACCGTGGAAGGCTTCTCGACACAGCAATCAAAAACCAGGTACAAAGGTTCTGCAGAAAGACATAGCCAGGGCTCACGGCTGCGCCGATCTGCAAGGCATGTAACTGGAAACTTTGAAAGTTGCATTGGAAAGTAATGATTCACAGCTGCACAAGAACCCCAATGTCCATTCATTCCTCTAACTGTTATAATTTTGGAAAGTACCTCGTTCCCTCTCTCTTTTTAAAAAAGCAACTTAATGGTTGATGTCATTCTCTCAAAACTGGGACCTAAAGATATTCACGTGATTATAAAACACAGGCAACTAATGCCCTGTGATGACAAGACTGATAAAGACTTGTGCAGGGGGGAAAAAAGCTAGCTTCTTTCTTGTGATTCTTTTTGTCGTCCAATAAAGGTATCACCTACCCTTGCTTTTGGATTGTATACAAGGACCATCTGGCTTTTATCTTTTAATTTTTATTTTCTGTTGATGAAAATCCAGCGAGAAATAATATTAAAATGCAATTTAAGAGATGATCAAATTAAAACAATTTTAAACTGAACATAAAAATGGACTAAGCATGTTGGGGGCAAAATGCTAATTACCATGTCAACTGCCCAAAGAGTGTTCTATGTTCCATGGGGTGGTATATAAGTATAATTGCTATTGCTAAATTCCCCAATTCATTCTTGTTTTGAACATTTGTCTGAAGACAAAACACATCTCTAGCTTGAACAGTGTTATCACAACCACCTTATGCAGTGTTCATGGACTTTAACTGGGCTGGAAAGTCATTCCCTTTCATTCCTTCTGGTATTTCCAACAGATTTTCCCATCTTTGTCCTTTCCTGAAGGCAATGATTTAGGGAAGGATAGTCACTGAACGTCTTAGGCTCAGAAGTACTAAGAGACCTCCATCTACGACATCAGTTTTCACAGTCATCCATAGTCAAACAGGATGAGAAATCTGCTCCCTTGAGGGTTTTTAAAACAAAATGAAATGAAAGAAAAGACAAAACAGCTTTTACCCAACGATGAACTTCCTGAATACAAAGCCACACATCATTTGAGTTTTGAAAAGATCATCTCCACAGTTGTGTTTCCTAAAATGTGCAAATACATAAATAAATAAATCCCACGCCAATGCTTTGGTTGGTGAAAAATGCATAAGAATCGAAGTGGAGTAGGAGGGTCATCCAAGGAAATGACCTTGAATGATCTGGCTAACCCTAACAATAATTGTAGTTCAGAATTATTAGTAGTACTCACGTTTAAAATATTGCACTCATCTGGGACATAAGATTTTTAAAGGCAAAATAATATAGTCTGTGTTTTCGTTTTGCCACTGTTTTTTTCCTTCAAAAACGTACGGCCTGTACATACACTGGAGAGCTCTCAAATCCATGTCCTTCCACACCTGCTTCATAAATATTTATGATATTTAAAATAGATCTCTGTTTTGTGTCTGCCCTCCCTTTCCTTTCATACAAAAAAAAATTCAAGTATTTCTCAGACCGTCTTTATTGAAAAACCCCAGCGACATTTGCAGTCATCTGTATTTTGCTTTTCCTTTCGATAGTCTTCCCCAGACTATTACTAGGTTTTATTTAACACCAATGACTTTTTTTTAATTAAAAAAAATCAAATTCATGCTTAACAGGATACAACATCCAGGCTGTAGCAAAGTTTTTCCATTTTCCCTCTCTTTATAACTGTGAGGTCTGGAAGAATATTAGCATTAATTATTTACTTCCTTTCTGTTGTGAAGTCTCTCACAACATCACTTAAAAGAAGGCTACATAAAAAGATCAGAGGTGATGGAAATGGGGCATTTGTGCCTCTACTTCTTACGTCCTTTTCTGTTATTCGTTTGTTATATATCACGAACCACAGTAACATTCATGTGTTGTTGTTAAACTGCTTTCCGCTTCTGTTGTATATTTGTGTTTGTTTGTTTTTTGTTCGCTCATTCATTTGTTCGTTCGTTCGTTCGTTCATTCGTTCATTCATTCATTTATTAGATTTATATAACTGCCTTTTTCACCTAAGTGACCCAAGGTGGCTCACAACATCAGTTTAACAACAGGAATGGATTTTTTTATTTATTTCTTGGATAACAAATTTTGAGAGTCTTGCCTATCAGTCAGATACATTAAGTAAACATAAAGGCCACCCTGGCTCAAAGGCCAGACGTGTCTAACTCTTGGGGCAGTGCTCATCTCAATTTGCAGCCAAAGAGCCGGTGCTGTCTGCATCTGCAAATGTTTCTGAGATCATGTGGCAGTAATGATTAGATGCCAGAGTACATGGAACACTGTTACCTTTCCTGCCGAAGTGGTACCTATTTATCTACTTGCAATTTCTTGCTTCCAAAGTGCTAGACTGGCAAGAGCTGGGACAGACAACAAGAGCTCACTCCATCGCACATCACTTGGGGCTCAAACGTCTGGCCATCAAGCTCAGCATCTTCACCAGTAAGCCATCACAGACCATTGAATGCCACTGAGCTGAGGAAAAAGGCTCATCTGGAAAGCTTTAAGACTTAGTTAGGTCCAGCTTTACCTAGCTTCTTGTTAAAAAAGAAAGGTTCCAACTAGCTCTGAGACAAGATCAGGAAGCTTTGGGAAGGCTAGGCTAAGCTGAGCCTGAAAGCTGGCGAAATGAGGTCTTTCTCCCAAGTGAGCCATATTATGGTGTCTATAAAGGGTCTCTGTCTCAGGTAAAACTTCCAGAATAAAATAAATGTGGGACTTGTAGTCTAAGAAATAAAAAACCCACATTCCTAGTTGTCAAGATCCAACATACACTGTTGTTCAATGCAGTTCTTCCCTAAGCTGAGTTGAGTACAGTAGAACCTCAGATAACATCCAAACTCCATTCTACGGAGTTGGTCACTATGCGATTTTGGACATCGTGTGGTTCCTATGGGGAGATGCCTCGCATAAAGTCCAAAAAATGGTCAAAAATGGACGTTATCTGAGGTTCCTATACTGTTTTGGATGTTATGTGAGGCATCATGTGTGCATAAAAACCGCAACATGCGAATATGACATTACCCGGTGTGGACGTTATGCAAGGTATTACTGTTTTGGCTTCTAATTCTTATCATACATTCCTGCAGAAAGCCTAGGGAAGTACCATAGCACTAATAAATATCTCCTTCCTAGTACATAGTGGAGCAATAAATAAATCTGAGCAGTCCTTTATGGGACAATATGGCCTATCATTTAAAATAGCCTAGACTTGAACCATGGAGGGTTTGAAGGATCATCCTCAGCTTTCTGAATTTTGTCCAGAAGTGATCACAGTGCAAAACTATTTCTTTTCTGGAGCAGGAGGAGGTTAAGAAAAGCACAGCGCCATAGATGTTCAATATCTATGCTGTGGTGGCTCAGTGGCTAAGAAGCTCGCCTTGTTAGCTGGAAGGCCGGGAAGTCGACAGTTCGAGACTTGGGTACTTGCATGATGGTTTGAGTGCCCATTTCTATCCCAGCTCCTGACAACCAAGCAGTTTGAAAGCAAGAATTTGCAAGGAGATAAATAGGGATCTCTTTGGTGGGAAAATATCTTGGGTGACATGAAAGGAGCCTCAATTGGGCGTCCCCTGAGCAGAGTTTCTCCAGCAAAAATCCTTTTAACCCAGAATAATTTCTGGCATGAAATTATTATTCGCTATGTTCAATGTTGGAAAAGGAAAAAACAACAACAAATATTTGGGAAACACTGCTGGATAGCCCAGTAGATTCGATATCTGACTTCAGAGCCAGATACTGAGAGTTCAATTCTCTGCTGAGCCTCTTTGACAGAGACTGGACCCAATGATCCATAGGGTCGTTTCCAACTCTGCAGTTCTAAGATTGTTATACATTATTAGAAAGAAAAATTAAATGGGGTATCCCAGAGGAGGACATGGCTTTCTGGAACCCTTCCAAGATGATGAGGAGATACTGAAAATGTTGGTTCTGGTTCTTGAGTGTTTTAATGGCTGGCCTGTTTGAACCCCCATCTTAACCACCCACGCGAGGGTCACTGTCCAAGGACATTTCATATTATCTGTAGTAGAGCTAAAATACTATACAAATCTTCCAAAACAACATGGAGTCTTCTAAGAAAGTCGTTGTTTAGCCACTGACAATGTTTAGTTGTTTTCCTACAATCTCTCCAATGTACATTTCAAAATGAGAACATCTTGAGCATTTTTAAAATAATAATAATAATAATAATAATAATAATAATAATAATAATAATAATAATAATAATAATAATAATAATAATAATAATAATAATAATAATAATAATAATAATAATAATAATTTGCCTGTTTGAAAAACTCGTTCTCCCAAAAAGAAATTTGACACATCTATCACTCGTACACGGAGAGCTTTAAAATGGCCAAACAGATGTTGGTGGATTGTGGGGTGTTTTTTTAATTTTAAAAAAGAAAACTGAGAAAATCCACTTCCTGGGTAGGTTATATGTGCCAAGTTTCAGCTCCAGGGGAAAAAAAGAATTTTTTTTACAGCTGAGTTATAAACCCCTGACAGTAAGGGTTTACAATGAGATGCTGACAGACCCTTAGGAAAAAAATTAAAAGGAAATGTTCCGTCTCTGAGAAGAATATGTGCAAAGTAAAATCCAGCTGTGATTGTGTGGGCATACCATGGATCTGTGCAAGAAAAATGATTGTTTTAGCCTCAGAGGAATTCCTAGGCCCGCTTGCTTTCAATTTGGTCTGTTTCATACTGTCTGTAAGTTCTTTATTTTATTGTTATTATATATACTTAAAGCAGCCTTCCTCAGCATTATGTTCTGAAGGTACACTGGGCTACATCATCTCCATTAATCATCCTGCGTGGCAATGGTAGGTTTGTAGTCTTCTTCACTGCTCTCCATTTAGTTTGGGGAATGATGGAAGTTGAGGATGTCAGTTTTAAAATACAGTAAAACTCTGACTTACATATGCCTCTACTTATGTAAAATTCAGCTTATGTAAGTTTTTGTGTGTGTGTGCAGAATTCATGTCCCAATTTATGCAAAAAAAATGAATTTGTATAAGGGGTTTATGTAAGTCTTTAGAGTTCAAAATGGTGGCGGGTCCATTTTGAGCTCTAAAATCCCACCCTGCACCACCCACCAGGAAGTTGTAGGAAGTCACTTACCACGGAGGCGGTGGAGGAGGCAGAGGCAGCACCGATGATTGTGGCAGTTTTGCCATGTTCCGCCATTCATCAGAGCCTTCTACGAGGCACCACTTGGCTAGGAAGCACGTTCCCAGCCAAAACACTGCATTGCACTGTTCATCGGAGCCTTCTCCAGGATGTCGCTTGGCTGGGAAGCATGTTTCCCAGTCAAAAGGCTGCATCACACTGTTCGTTGGAGCCTTCTCCGGGGTGCTGTTTGGCTGGGAACCACGTTTCCAGCCAAACAGTGGCCCAGAGAAGGCTCTGATGAACAGCACGATGCAGTGTTTTGTCTGGGAACATGCTTCCCAGCCACGTGGTGCCCCAGAAAAGTCTCCGACAGACAGCGGAACTGAGCAGATATGTGCGGGTCACTCTCCCAGTCCCTGTAGAAGCAGCAGGGGAGGCGTCAGCGGTGGCACCGCTGGTGGTGGCTCCCCCCGACGGGCAGACACACCCCTGAGGAGGCAGTGGCAGCAGCATGAAAAAGATAGGCAGATAATAATAAATCTTTATTGTTACGGCTGGAGGCCAGTACATGGTAGGCAGATTGCTTCTTCATTCCCTTTGTTTTGATTTTTCTGTATTATTTTTGGTCTGGTCAGAACCGGTTTTTTATTTTTTATTTCTTTTCCAATGCATCCCTATGCGTCAAGTTATGTAAAAAGCTATGGAATGGACTTTTTACATAACTCAGGATTTTACTGTACTGATTCCCAGCATCTTGTGACAGTTTACAGGTAAAGATTGGAGAGATACCTGATGATCAAATACTACCATTTTGGTTCCATGTTACCCCATGATCTGAGATGGCATGTCTTTCAACACCAGTCACTGATGAACAACAGTCGGAGAGGGACATTGTCCTAATTGCTTTTGGCAAGCAGGGTCCTGCAATCATTCCAAAATTACATTAACACCCTTGTATAGTCCATTTTTACTCATTTGTCCAAAGACATGATCTGAAGAAATTAGACATTAGCAAGCTGAAAACCCATTGTCAGCAACATCGTATGCCACTCAACAAGTTACCCGACGATGTATAACTTTGGAAGTTATTGCTCTCCAAAAGTAATATATCATATGTTATGATTTGGGGAAGGGTTTCAGATCAGTTGGAACTTACTGTAATGAGCCAGGAAGCAAGAACTTATAGCTTGGGGGTGTTGTTGGAAATGGGCATGCTGAATATTGATCATGTGTGATAGAGCATGGCTACATTGTGATTTGAAATCATAACCAGTGCTCACACTGGCCTTGTGGGTTGGATCGGGAGTTCAGTGTTCATACTCAATGGGGAGTGAATGGCATTCTAGCCCACAACCCCCCTTCTTTCTTTCCATTTTCTGGTCCTGCCTCTGAACGCTTGCACACCACACACACATTTGATTACGATTCCTTAACTCCTTCTCAAGGACAGTGGTGGCTTAGTGGTTAAGATGCTGAACTTGATCACTGGAAGGTTGGCAGGTCAGCAGTTCGAAGCACAAGTGCTGCATGACGGAGTGAGCTCCCATCTCTGTCCCAGCTCCTGCCAACCTAGCAATTTGAAAGCAAGAAACTGCAAGTGGATAAATAGGCACTGCATCAGTGGGAAGGTAACAGCGTTCCGTGCTCTCTGGCGTATAGTCATGCCTGCCACGTGATCACAGAAACGTCTGCAGATGGTGCTGACTCTTTGGCTGTAAATAGAGATGAACACCACAACCTGAGTCAGACATGACTGACTTTCGAGCAAGAGCGACCTAACTCTTCCCTCCCTAGTCACAAACTAAGAGCCTTGGATCTCTCGCTCTATGATGGCCCCTGGGGAAAAACTTTTCTGGCCACCATCACAAACCACATCTCCAAAATTCTTGTGCCTTCCTGATCTACTCAGTTACAGATCCAGCAAAAAGGTGAAAAGCTACTCTAGTGCCAATCTCAAATATTTTTTTTAAAATAAAGGATACTTGGGTTCTCCTAGACCTGAACATCATGTCCAAACTGCCTATGTCACCAAAACACCACCTTCAGACACCCACACACTCATTTTTACAACAAAGAATCAGAACTGACTACATGGGGAGAAGCCTGGTTAAATCTTCCTGACATTTGAAATTATATCCCCTCTAGCAGCAGATAGGGAAAAAAATAGTAGCACGGAGAGAAAAAAACAGATCAGCCTTTCCATCACGCAGTCTGTAAAAAATAATAATAAACTAATTTCATTCATTTTGTAAGCAGAGCAAATCCTATGGAATTGTAGGCAAACCTGTGGCATGTGTGCCAGAGGTGGCACGCAAAGCCAATTCTGTTGACATGTCCGCCATTTCTGGCAAGCCTGCCCTGTGCTGCTGGTGCCAATGACAGCACAATTTCCCCATTCACCCTTCTCTCTCCAATAATGGGGAGGCAAGAGGAGAGGTTGAAATCCCACCTGTGAGGTGGTGGCGGGGATGAGGTGAGGCAACCAGACACCCACCACCACCACCCCTCCCAGGAGGCACAGGAGGAGGTCATGGTGCATCCATGAGGGGTATGCGGACCCACAGAGGGTCATGCACTCATGCTCATGTGACATTACCAGAGGCGCACTGGCGACATCGCATGGGTGCGTAGGCACGCATGGTGCCTGCCCACGTGGTGCCTCCTCCTCCTTGGAAACTGGGTCTCTAAAAGGTTCACCTTCACTGTCCTGTGGTTTTTGATGGTGTAGTTGTTATCCAAATTATTGCTTTTAAAAATGTTTCAAAAGAGAAGGGAGGGAAAGGAGCTTGTCGTTCTGGTTCTTTTTGCCCCCAAAGTCCTCTTGCTCCCAGCTGAAGTCCTGTTTTTGTCTTTCTCCTCAGTGATGTCTTCAAGTCCAACCGTCGGTTCCTCCAGCACTTCCTCCATCCTTCCATTTTCTTCTTCTGTCTTTCCTGCTGTCAAACAAAAGAGTGCCTTTGCCCCAGTCATCCGACCCCAAGGATCACCTTCCCCGGCTTGCTCCACTGGCAATGGAAATGGGTTTAGAGGTAAGAAAATGCCTGCTTTGCTTCCATATCCCCACGTTTTTAGAAGAGTATGTGTGAGAAGTACATCTAAAGTACCGATGAGAAACACGCATCCATTGAACAACTGTGAGCTGTTCTACTGCCAGGGCCGCCATCAGGGGGGGACCATCAGGACTCCTGTTCCGGGACCAGAGATGATGGGGCCAGGCGCCACCAGGAAACTGCTGGTCTATGCATATGCAAACAAACCATGCATGTGCAGAAAACCATAGGGGTGTGGCGCCACTGGGAAACCACTGTTCTACGCATGTGCAAAAAAACTGTGCATGCGCAGAAAACCATAGGGGCATGGTCAAAATGTGGGTGGGTGGGCGTACCGGGCCTGGAAATTTCTGATGCCGGCCCTGCCTACTGCCACTGGATTAGCCACTATCACAAACCATCTCTCCAAAATAACCATCCAAATCATGGCTCTTTCCAAAATAACCATTCAAATCATGGCTGTATGTGTCCCACAAATTTTCCTGTTCCACATCTCCATTATTATTCATTTCCCATAGTTCTGCTCATTCAGGTTCAAGTTTCTCCATAGTTTGATTATTCTTCAGCAATGTTGTACCAAATCCCCATCTTTTTTGCCTGTCTGTAATCAGATTGTATAATCAGGTCTACCTGCACTTTGGCATGGTCAGATTCCTGAAAAATGCCTACTTCTATTTCTTCTATCTTTTTCAGAATATTACCAGATACAAATATATACTCTATCCTAGAGTATGTGTTATAAACATGTCACAAAGTTCCTTAACCTTTGCCCTACCATTGCTTTGTCTTGCATCAAAATCCTCGAGGCTAAACTAGATATTAAGAAATACATAGTCCATGCAGTCAGCTCATTTTATCTCTCATGGTGCTATTTAATCTGAGATAAGTATCTCAACAGTCAAACCTACCAATAAAATCTGTATTTGCTTCATCGAGATGCCAAGCAAATGGAAAGCATGTGTTCTGTCAAACAGATGTCTTTGACCCCTTGCTTGTAATGGTGTGCAAAATATATCTTCTAATTTGGCCTCAAGACACTATTTTGTGCTGTTTTTAACTGTATAGTTAACAGAATCCTTTGGTACCCTCATGAATTACACAACTGTCATGGTTGCTACTCAACATTAGTGTCAAATGCAGCAACGAGAACAAAGCTGGAAGTTGGGATGGTAGGCCATTGCATATAAATCTTTTTGCTTCTTGCTCTGTCTAAGAAGCAGAAGGGGAAAATATATTATTTCTCTCCTCTCCCATTCAAGATTTCCTTTTAGCCAAATAACCAAGAGAAAAATCTGGCAGAAAAATCTCCAGGAAATCTCCAAGAGTATTTCTGAAAATGTCCAGAAATTGAAAATACCGAATGAGAACATTCCAAAGGCTGCACAGGAATTGTACAGTCCTGTGCAGGAATCACCTATTCCTGCACAGGATTTGGAAATCACGAAAAAGGGAAATGAAAAAAGCCTTACAGGAATGTCAGGGAAAGTATTATTTGGATCTCTAAGCATGGCAAAACTGGAAAAATCTCTAAGAATGATTTCACAAGAATCTGTCTCATCTCTATACTGCTCCCACTCCATTCTAAAGATGAAATGAGGAGATAGAAGGGGTTGTTTTCCAACATTTCCCAACAGTCTTCGAAGTTGGGCAACAATACAAATTAGAAAAATTAATAAATAAATAAATTGGGTTTTTTTAAATTAAAAAAAAAGCTTATTAGTGCCAAATCAGTGGAAGCTAGAATCAGCAACATAGTCTAGTAATGGTCTAATTTGAATGACCTTGGGTAAATAGTTCACAAGGCCAATCTCTGTTTCTAGCCCTGGTAGCCAGTCCGCTTTAGAAAAGTTTCTGTTATCCCATTTACAATCCAACACTATAGCTCAGGCTTTCTTGAGGTTTTTGGGTCGCGGGCCTGACTTTGCCTCCAGGCCAGTCATGTGGTATCTACCATCCGGAAACAGAAATAAAATGCACACCGTTCATGCACAGAACATGTTTTAATTCTGCTTCTGGGATCAGTGAATTGGCGTCAGGGGCTACGTTTGGCCCACGGGCTGTAGGTTGAGAATGCCTGCTATTGCTGCTTACCTGGGAGTGTAATCTATTGCTCTCAATGGGACTTACTTTAGAATTGTCATGTATGTAATTGCACTACTATTGCTTTTTTTAGGCTGATTTTTATTCTCTAAATCTTAAAAAAAGGAATCAGATTGCAACAGCTGCTAAGTGAAATCTGACCCTGGTACCCATATAAGTTTTATGTTATACTTTGAGCCTTTCTACCCAAAGATGGGGGGGGGGAATGAGTTTGAATAAATTTCAGCTCTTTGTAGAGCAAAGGGAATGTATAAGAGGGAAATGGAGTGGTTCCGTAGCCTTCTTGGTCTCTGCAGAGATCCCCCTGAACAGAAATTATTCTGAGACTTCAGCAAGGCAATGAACTTCTGTGATAATACTGATAGAAGCTTAAAAACAGCCAAGGGTCTCTTCCTAAACCACCAGGGGTTTGTCTAAACTGTAATTATTTTTTGCTACGCAAGAAATTTTAGCATAGGTATAAAATACATATGCATACACCTGATCTGAAAGTCTTCCTTGAGTCATCACGTGGCTGCTGTGGCAATCATAATTTTTGATTACCTGGATAGACTGGACTTCTCTTATGCTCTGCATGCTACTTAAGTGCTATTATCACCTATGCTTGACAAAGAGCACACAAAAGCAATGGACTCTTATTTCCATAGGGCTCAATGGTTCTCATTAAAGGTACTCAAGGGAAGAAACCAACATGATTCTTGTTTTCCAGAATGGTGTCAAGAAAGACACATAGATACCCTCAGATAACCTGCTTGGTGCTTTGGTGTATGCAAACCAAGACACAGGACACAGCCTCGGGCTGGGTTAACTCAGGTTTATTGCATCGTGGACAGAGGGAACATGAGGTAATGGCGGATCGATAGCTCTTTATATACAGTAGTAATACATTTGAACGTGGTGCCATGGTAGCCCATTGGCTACTGTCTGCGTGACGTCATTGCGGGTCACGCCCTTCTTGTCCAGGTGTAGGTGGTGGCGGGAAAACTTCCCGCGCTGTTGCCTTTGATGAGTTCGGACCAAGAGAGCTTGGACGCTCGCTGCTGCCAGCTGGTGGTCATTAGCTCGCGTCCTATTACAGGGTTTATTTGATACAGCTGAAGGTTACATTGTTGCTATAGGCAAGGTTACATTGGCTCAGATACATTGTAATCCATGTGTAAAGGTAAAACCATCAGAACACAACACCCCTCCCCCCTAGGACGAGACAAAGTCTCGAGCCCACACTTAAACACACTCCCCCCCTTAGGAGACAAAGTCTCTCAGCCAAGATGGCTTATTTCGAACACGCTGGGGTCTCGATGCGGGCTGCCTCTCCCCGGGTTTGCTACCTTCTCTTTGTCCCCTGGTTTCCTGTCCTGTAATTGGAGAGGGAGACTCGTTAGTGACTTGCCGCGGCTCCGCGGCGTTGTTGGGAGGTGTGCTCTTTCTTAGGGAGGAACCGGGGGCACTGGGGGCTAACGAAAAACCCCTCTTCTCGCTTGGATGGGTGGGGGAACACTCCTGAAAACCCCCCCGGCTCGCAAAATCAAAATCAAAATTACAATCGGGGGCAGCGGTCGCGAACTCCTCCCCCCCTTCCCCGGCCCCTGATAGGACTGGCGTATCAAAAGGATATGAGTCGGGGCCGCTGCTTCTGCCTTCCCCCCTTGCTTGGGACTGTTGTCCACTGCTGTCTCCCCCTTGGGTTAAGCGGGTGGGGGAGAACCCTAACGCTGAATCTTGTTGCTGAGCTCCACTGACTGGCCCAATCACTCGGTGCCTCAGTTGGTCTGCGTGCCTCCTCCAGAGGAGGCCGGTGTTAGTTTCGACCCGGTACGACACTGGCCCCGTCTGTTCTACAACCATCCCTGGTACCCAGGCCGGCCCTGCGCTGGAATAGTTCCTGCAGTGAACAGGGTCCCCGGCGGCGAAACCTTTCGAGACTGCCAACCCTATGTTTTTCCCTTTATCCTCGACTCTCGTCGGGTCTAGCCTGGACAGGATCGTGGTCAGTTTTCGCCGCATCAAGAGCTCCGCCGGCGAGTAGCCTGACGCTAAGGGGGTTACCCTATACGCTAAGAGGAACTGGCATACTTGGTGATTCAGGTCCCCCGGGCCCATGCGCCGCAGCGCCTCCTTCGTTGTTCGCACCAGCCGTTCCACTTGGCCATTCGTGGCCGGGTGAAACGGTGCGGATGTGACATGCCGAATGGCGTTTGCCCCCATGAATGCTCCGAACTCAGCGGAGGTGAAGCAACTAGCGTTATCGCTGACTAAAGTGTCGGGTAAGCCGAATGTGGAAAAGACTCTCCTTAGCTGGCTAATTGTCGTGGCGGAGGACGTGCTCTTTACTGGGATAACCTCCAGCCACTTGGAGAACGCGTCCACCACCAGGAGAAACATGGTTCCTCGGAATGGGCCAGCGAAATCTACGTGCACTCTGGACCACGGCCCCCTTGCTGTGTCCCACTCCCTATGCGGGAGACGGGCCGCCTCCGGTCGGGATCCCTGGCATGCCTCGCAAGTGCCGACCATGTGCTCAATGTCCGCGTCCAGCTGTGGCCACCAGAAGTAACTCCGGGCCAGCGCCTTTGAACGAACTATGCCCGGGTGGCTGACGTGCAGCAGTTCGAGCACCCTCGTCCGCAGGGGCGTAGGAACCACCACCCGTTGGCCCCACAAAAGGCACCCCCTCTCTAGGGACAACTCTAGCTTTTTCCTAAAGAATGGGTCGAATTCTGTACTCGGGGACGATGCCGGCCACCCCTTCTGTACCCATGAACTAACTTTCTCCAGCGTTCTGTCCTTGCCTGTCGCCCTAGCAATGTCGGCTGGTACGATTGGGGGTGCGTCTAAAACCTCAATTAGCAACACCTGGCGGTCTCTTTCTGCTCTCGCCTTTTGGTCGTCCGACAAGGGCAAAGGGGATCTCGAAAGCGCATCAGCATGGCTGATCTCCTTTCCGGGCCGGTACTCCAACTCATGTTGGTACGCGTTGAGGAAAATAGCCCATCGCAGCATTCTCGGGGACAGGATCTGCGGCGTGGGCTTGCTTGCCGTGAAAATCCCTAACAGTGGCTTGTGATCGGTCCGATTTTGAACGGTCAGCCATACAAAAAATCGTGAAATTTTTTGGTTCCCGCTACTATTGCTAACGCCTCCCTGTCGGTTTGTGCGTAATTTCGCTCCGCTTGGGACAGGGACCTTGAGTAAAACGCTACCGGGGCCTCTCTACCGTCCTCCAACACGTGGCAAAGCACCGCCCCCACCCCCACCGGGGATGCATCACAAACTAGGACCACTGGCCGTTTGGGGTCGAAGTGCGTCAGGATTGCCTCAGATGTTAGGAGTTGCTTTAGCTCTTTGAACGCCCTCTCGTGCTCGTCACCCCACATCCATGTCTCCTCCTTTTTAAGTAACCGATGGAGCGGTTCGGCCACGGACGCCTTCCGCGGGAGGAATGTATGGTAAAAATTGAGGAGCCCCAGGAAGGACTGTAGCTCGGTTTTGGATGTGGGGCGAGGGGCCTTTTTAATGGCTGCTACTTTGGATTTAGACGGTTTAATCCCCTCGGGTGTGATCCGGAACCCTAAAAACTCGACCTCGGTTTCGAAAAAAACACATTTGTCCTTCCTCAATCTCAGCCCCGCTTTCTCGAACACGGTCAGTACTTTGTCCAACCTCTTTGCCAGTTCAGCCTCACTCCCCCCTGTTATCAACACGTCATCAAAATAAGGCAACACCCCCTCCAGTCCCTTCAGGAGGCGTTCCACAAGCGACTGAAAAAGGCCGGGTGCCGAGTTCACGCCAAACTGTAACCGCGACACCTGGAACGCTCCTTTATGTGTAACTATCGTTTGTGCCGCGGCCGTGGCGGGGGTCACAGGAAGTTGCTGATAGGCTTGTGCCAAATCGAGTTTAGCGAAACACTTTCCCCCATTCAGCCTGGCCAAAAGGTGGCTGATCACTGGCACCGGGTATGCATTAGGGCGGATCGCCTTGTTAATTGTACACTTATAATCAGCGCAAATGCGCACCTCCCCGTTAGCCTTTAGAGCCGTTACAATTGGAGTTTCCCACTCCGCGGAATCAACAGGAATAAGAATCCCCTGGCCCACCAGTTTGTCCAGTTCCGCCTCTATCTTGTCCTTGAGTGCGAACGGCACCCTGCGCGGTTTGAGTCTTATCGGGCGGACCTCCGGGTCTATGTCGAAAGCTACAGGGGGTCCCTTGAACTTTCCGAGTCCTTTCTTAAAAACGGCGGGATGCGCATCGCAAACCGCTTGTATTGGGTCCCCCCCCCACGGTATGCACTCCCCCTATGAACAGACCTAAGGGCTGAAACCACTGTGTCCCTAGGAGGCTACAGCTTCCCCCCTTGAGGACAACTAGGGGCAGTTCCGCAGAATGTCTCTTAAAATTGACCCGAAATTTCCCGACCCCCAACACCGGAATGCTGTTTCCCTGTACGTCTCGTAGCGTGGACCTCAACGCTTTAAGTTTGGGCCGCACGTGGGGGTCGATTTTCAAAAACTCTTTCTGGGGAATTATAGAATAGGAGGACCCCGAGTCAATTTCCATCTTAATAGGGGCCCCTTGTACTAATACCTCAACGAAGTAATGGGACTGTCCCGCGGACACGCTGAACACTGGGGCGTCGTCCTCGCTGTCGTCCGAGACGCGGCCCACGCCATCCTGCTTCCTCGTGGTCTGGGCGCCATCTTTGGGCCTTGCTGGACGGTCCGGTCTGGCCGCACGGTCTTGTGACTGCCTCCGGCCCTCCTTCCGTTTTCTGCATGCCTTGGCGATGTGCCCCCGACGGCCGCAGGTGTAACATTCGGCCTTCCTGAACGGGCATCTCGCGCGCTCATGGGCCGCTCCGCAACCCTCGCAGCGTCGACCACCCTTTCGGACCTTTTGGACCTCCTCGCCGTCGCTGCCTTCCGTAGACGACTTTGAGGCCCGTCGAGTTGCGTGCACCGACTGTCCGGACTTCCCGTGCACCGAATTTTCCGCCTTGCCGGCTCTAGGACGCCACTCACGCCACTGGTGCATCTCGTCCACTCCAGCATTCGTGGACTCTGCGGCTTCCGCGGCCTCTACGACCTCTGCCAGCGTGGGTGGCGGCTCCTTGTTCATCAAGCTGCGCTGCACCTCCTTGTCTTTCAGGCCACACAGCACTCCGTCCCTGAGGGCCATCTCTAGGATGTCGCCCCATTTACAGGGGGCGGCGGCTACCCTCATGCCGGCCACGAATGCCTCAACCGACTCATCCGGCGCTTGGACTCGCCTCCAAAACGCGCTCCGAGCGGGAAACATTGCCCTCGAGGGACAGAAGCGCTCTCGCAGCAGCTTCATGATGTCATCCGCCTTAAAGTCGCTCACCTTCTTCGGAGCGATGATGCCCACCAGCGTCCGCTTGGTTTCCATCCCGAGCATTCTGGTGAGGATGGCCCTCTTCCTCTCCTCGTCGTCTCCTTTGACTCTGAGTTCCACCAGTGCCGCCTGGAAGTCCATCTCAAGCAGCTCCCAGTCTTGCGGTTTGGTGATGTTGAACCCGCTCTGTGCCCTGGCTGTTCCGTGGGGATCCATCATCCCACCTTCGTCGCCAATTTGGTGTATGCAAACCAAGACACAGGACACAGCCTCGGGCTGGGTTAACTCAGGTTTATTGCATCGTGGACAGAGGGAACATGAGGTAATGGCGGATCGATAGCTCTTTATATACAGTAGTAATACATTTGAACGTGGTGCCATGGTAGCCCATTGGCTACTGTCTGCGTGACGTCATTGCGGGTCACGCCCTTCTTGTCCAGGTGTAGGTGGTGGCGGGAAAACTTCCCGCGCTGTTGCCTTTGATGAGTTCGGACCAAGAGAGCTTGGACGCTCGCTGCTGCCAGCTGGTGGTCATTAGCTCGCGTCCTATTACAGGGTTTATTTGATACAGCTGAAGGTTACATTGTTGCTATAGGCAAGGTTACATTGGCTCAGATACATTGTAATCCATGTGTAAAGGTAAAACCATCAGAACACAACAGGTGCCATGTGTTCTTCCTTTCTGCTCCCTGCATGCCATCTACTATGTATTCCTGCTCTGTAGACAGACATGGAAGGCAGTAAAGAGGGGTGTGTGTGTGTGAGAGAGAGAGAGAGTAGAGGACCTGACAACACTCTCCTCCTTTGTCTGCTCCCCCAAATTGAGAGCAGGTGTCCTGATCCAAAAATGCCTGGCATTTATTTTGTGTCGGATGTCAAGGCTGCTTAGAAACAGTGTGGAGAAGATGTAATGTGACATGACGCAATGTGAAGTGATGAGTACCCTGGTGTCTAATCATCTCATTACAGATGTAAGCCAGCAAATTGGAAACTGCTGGAGCAGCTCAGAGGAATAGCTGCCCACCTCTGCCTTTAGCTCTTTCTGTACACCCACCCAGCAGAGGGAGGTATCAACAAGCTTAGGGAAATGCTCACCCTTGCTCGAAAGCCAGTCATATCCAACTCTAGGGTTCAGTGCTCATCTCTGTTTCAAAGCCGAAGAGCCAGCGCCATCTTCAGAAATTTCCGTGGATATGTTGCAGGCATGCCTCGACACCGGAGTACAAGGAACGCTGTTTACCTTCCCACTGAAGTGGTCCCTATTTCTCCACTTGCAATTTCTTGCTTTCAAACTGGCAGGAGCTGGGTCAGAGATGGGAGCTCATTCCATCGTGCAGTACTCGGGTATCGAACTGCTGACCTGCCGCCTTCCAGTCAGCCTCTTAACTACTTGAGCCACTGCAGTCACAGGCTTAGGGTAGCCAAGGGTTTACAAAAGTACATGAAAACATCTACAAGGAAATAAAGAACGTGGAGCAAAGAAACCTTTCTGAAGTAACAACAACAATTAAATTAAATTAAATTAAATTAAATTACTGTAATGACTTTTGAAGCAAATGAGACCGAGCTCCACCAGTGGGTTACATTCTGTGTTCTGCCCC
Organism: Bradypodion pumilum; assembly: GCA_035047305.1. NCBI lineage: Eukaryota > Metazoa > Chordata > Lepidosauria > Squamata > Chamaeleonidae > Bradypodion > Bradypodion pumilum. Next base: position 7,820,516 of record JAWDJD010000010.1, on the reverse strand, counting down.
AGATCGTGGAAAACATTCAGAATCCCTTACCTAAAGTGGGAAATATTCCAGATAAATGGTATAAAAATGTAATAAAAAAATAATAAATAGCTAACATAGGGATGGGGTTCTAGTAACTCTTTCTTCTCTTCAAAACAATTTTTCCAGGCTCTGCTAATTACCCACAGTTGTACCATATCCACAGTTGTTTTACTACCATTATAAAGAATTGGTGATGATTTTAGGTAGCAGAGTGCTTCCACAAGGAAAGTCAACATCTCAGTAAGGTTATGGCTTTGGCAGGAACATTGGTACCTTGAGAGTTCTTTCTGATGGTGGTACCAAGAACAGGTAGCAATGCAGCTAGGTTGTGTATAAATAAAGCAAACAGCATCACATATCAGTTTCTCCATGTTGCGCCTAATGAGTTTAAGGTCAAGATTTTTCAGTTAATATTTAAAGAATGGCACCTCCTTTCCAAGATTGAGTGACTTGGTGGATCTTTGCATGCATGAGTTAGATGCTATTGCTATGCAATGCTCTCAATCAGAAGTCAAGGATTTTGCAAAAAGGAAGCAAACATCTGAGACTTGATGGTGTTAGTGTTGAGAGAAATTTGAGGGCCTCTAGACCATGAGCAGCACATGTCCAGAGCGGATGTATATCTTATTACCAATACCTATGCAGCTTTTCGAACAAGTTTCTGCAGTATTCCTCTGGGGCCAAGTCAAAATAAGCTAATGGGGCAGTTCCATAGTTACATGTCATGGCACTTCCCTCCTTAAAATAAGTGCAGTGGTACCTCGCTTAAAGAGCATAATGCGTTCCACAGGATTGCTCTTTAAGGGAGTTTGCTCTTTAAGTGAAACACCATTGTAAGTGACCAATTGTGACTTCTTAACCCCGATTTAGTTGTTAAGTGAGTTTTTGGTTGGTTTTAGTTGTTAAGCGAGGCGACCATTCAGAGAAAATTCTGCTCTTTAAGCGAGTTAGTCTCTAAGAGAAGCATTACTGTATGTCTGTTGTTGTTTTGCAGTTGTTCTGAGCCCAGATTTCTCCTCATATCTTTACTAGGATCAGTTCTCGTGAATTCTGCTCATTTGTGGTACTACTTTGCTGCGGTCGTGTCATAGTGCATGTCCGAAAAGTTGAATGGAGTTGATGATCCTCGACAAATGATATGAATGGCCCCAAATTCCTCCCTGAGATTAGACACCCCAGTTACAGCCACACCAAGAGCGCATTTAGCTCCTACTTTGCCTGCTTCTGGAGAAATCCCATGGGGCTACAGCCTTAGTTTCAGGCCATTTGAACTATTATAACATGTTCACAGGGGGCTGATTTCAAAAACTGCTTGGAAGCTTTGTGTGATTTTACAAACTGCAGCTAGACCATTTGGTGAAAGATGGTTATACTGAGTCCCCTGTCATAACAGCTTCACAGGCTACTTATCCATTTCCTCAAGTATGTCTAAGGAAGACACAACAAGAGCATGGACTTTCACAGAAGGTTAGGCAGGCCTTTTCTATAATATCCTGCCAGTCCCTACTTTTCTTCGCAGTCATGTTTTCGGCAACTGAAGAGATTACGAAGAAAGCACATTGCAAGGGATAACACTACAGCCATGTGTGTGTGTGAGTGAGTATGTGTGTGTGTGTGTGGTGATTAAAAAAATAAATATTTATTCTCAACCTTTTGGCTAAGATCAAGTGTAGAGAATGCTACACTTTCCTTTTCTGGTGTGCTTTTAAATCATTGAAGTTGTTTTAAGTTAGTGTTCTTTTAGCTGTTATGTGTTTAATTAATGCAGAGGCATATCAATGAATGCTGGCAAACAACTAAATACGACCATGGACCATTTGCTGGTGTGCATTTGAAAGACGGGAATAATATGCCATCATTTTGGAGCACAGTCCCAGAGCACTGTGATGGCTCAGTGGTTAAGAAGCTCGCCTTGTTAGCTGGAAGGTTGTCAAGCTGGCAGTTCAAGATCTGAGTACTGCATGATGGAATGAGTGCCCATCTCTGTGTCAGCTCTTGCCAACCTAGCAGATCGAACACAAGAAATTGCAAGTTGATAAATAAGGACCACTTCTGTGGGAAAAGATCTTTGGGACATGAAAGGAGCCTCATTCGGGCATCCCCTGAGCAGAGTTCAGCAAAAATCCTTTCAACCCAGAAAGCACCTTTGTGTGCTTCTGACATGATTTTTTTGGAGCATTCTGGGACTGTTGATATTCATACACCTAAACATTTTGGAGAGGATCCTATTGGGCACCCATGGAGCATAATGCTCAGCCTAGTAATATGAGTGCTCATGATTCTAGACGCATTTCACTTATGAAAGCAGAAAATCCCTTAAGGAATATCTGACTTGTGTTAAAGAAAGCGGTCCCAGCTGACTGTTGGTACAGCTGTCTTCATACTATAGCCATGGCTTGAACCACGCTCATGAATGACACAACCAAAGAGCATACCGACTTGTATCCCATACCAGTCAGTTACTTGTGCTTAGGAATGTGCACATCTATTTGAACCAGATCCACAAACATCCTCCTTTCTCCACCTCTTTTTCCACATTATACAGCTGGTTCTCAGAGCCTGATCTCCAAATAGTGTTTATTTTTTTATTTTTTATATTCCTTTATGAACTAAAACTTGTTCCTTTGTGGATTTTTTTAAAAAAAGACTGATGTTCACATGTGAGTATGTGTGTGTTTTTAAGCAGTGTACATGGTGTGTTCCTCCCCTAGACTAAGGCATGTTTGTGCCACTTCTTCTGCAAACATTCAAAAGGCCCACTTGAGAATATGTAACCATTTTAATTATTTGTGTGCATTTGACCAGATGATCACACAGATCTGCTATCTGGTAATGTGCAGATTTCAAACTGGAATCTGAGTTGGGTCCACAGTTAGTCCAGGTAGTACAAATTACCAGTGGAACCTCATACAACAATCGCCCCATATAGCAACGAAATAGCATAACAATTAGGTTTTGGGGGAAATGGCATCCTGCATAATAATTTTCCCTATGGAAAAAAATCATACAACAATGTTTCAATGGGAAAAACCACTTAGCAAAAAATAATAATCATTGTACGATGCATCCCATAGGGAAAATTGCTATACGATGCATGTATCGTATAGCAATTGTTTTGTACAACAACAAGCCCCATGGAATGGATTAAAACAGTTGTATGAGGTACCACTGTATATCAAATCAACACAGAAATTCTTCCCAAGTTGACTAATGATGGATGTTACTTTTCCTTGTTACCAACATTATACAGTTGGTCCTCTTTTTTCCCCCTTCCTTGTAAGTAGGAAATGAACAAAAGTTCTTTGCTTTGAAAGGTATTTATTAGTACTATTAACAATACATGCTTAAGGTGTGGATGTCACCATAGCATCTGGGTGATTTTTGACAGGTTTAATCAAGCATTTCATCAGATAATGGCAATCTTTTGAGGTTAACACAATGCAGCCCATCTCAAATTCTTCCTTCCATTTCTCTCCAATAAAAGATGAGCAAGTGAAGAGAGACTCCCTGTGGGATAATCACAGGGTTTCTAATATTCCACCACACACTGTGGAATGTCATGTCCTGCACTCAGCCTGCTTTATTGAAAAGTTACATCGATTCAATATATAGTAATACAGGCAAAAATAATTACAGGTTTGCGAGCTGTGTAATACCTTAATCCAGATCTCACAAACATTCAATAAAAAGCAGTGTGGAGTGGGAAATAGGCTTTTGGCAGCCCTGGCCCAGAGGAGGAGAAGGAAAGGATGATCAAACAGCCTTTGAGAGCAAAAGGTAAAGGTTTCCCTTGCTCGAAAGCCAGTCGTATCCGACTCTAGGGTTCAGTGCTCATCTCTGTTCAAAGCAGAATAGCCAGCGCTGTCTGCTGCTGCAGACGTTTCCATGGTCATGTGTGTTTCTGCAGACGTTTCCGTGGCCATGTGACAGGCGTGACTAGACACCTGGGGCACACGGAATGCTGTTTACCTTCCCACCGAAGTGGTCCCTATTTATCTACTTGCAATTTTCTAGCTTTCAAACTGCTAGGTTGGCAGGAGCTGGGACAAAGACAGGAGCTCATTCCGTCCTGTAGTACTCTGGAATCGAACTGCTGACCTTCCGCCTCCCAGTCAGCATCTTAGCCACTTGAGCCACTAAAGTCCCATTAAGTCATCTACTTCTATGCCAGGGAATGGGACCATATGGAGCACTGAACATTTTGGGAATCATTTAATCCTCCATCACTGAAGACATTACCATGTCAATTCAGCATCCTTTCGAGCTCACTTATGTTTGCTGCTCCTTTAGTCCTGCCTTCAGCTGTACTCAGTCAGTAGACCAGAACATGAACCATTGAGATGATTGTCAGCTTCTTCTCTAATGTTCCATTTGGGGCTTTTATTTTCTGTTTTAAAATACACTGAAATTTTAATGTCCCCCCCCCCCAGTGTTCCAATTGTGACCACTCCCCCTTTAAAAAGCATTGAAATGTTAATGTTTCCTCCCTTTTATTTTAATTTCAGCAATGACTGGTCTTGTTGTTCCTCCAATGTAAACGAAGAGGAATTCCTGGAAGCTATCCCCCTTTTCCGTCTTCTTTTTCACAGCACAAAACTACTTATTGTTATGGAGCATTAAGTAGGAGTGGTGGTGGTGGGGGAGATCAACAAAGCACTACATGCTCTATTGGTAGGGGAAACCTTGAGTGTAAAGAAAAATGAACAAGTTTTACGGATCGGACATCTTAGGAGGGTACCCTTCTCTGTTCCAGGGTTCATACATGCTTACATCAATATCCAAGAACATTAAAAAGAGGAATCAGCCAAGATCAAGATTTACACTGCTTATGGGATTGAATCTGGAGACCAAGATTGTCTGTTTGCTTGTTTGTTTCTTATGGACACAAAACCTTCCTAATGTTTGTAAAAAAATAAAATAAAAAATAAAATAAAAGGAGGAACAAATTGGCCAACCATTCAAGCTTGATATTTTGGATACTCTTTGTTTTACTTTGTAGGGGGTGGGGAAAGTTGAAGTTTCTATTTTCTATGGAGCCTTTCAGATACCAATTTAGTTTATGCAGAAAAAGAAATAAATCACAAAACAGGGTACCAGCATGGAAGACTTTCTTATAAAACTGATGCGAATGGTGGAACTTGGATGTATGTGTGTATTTGCTTATAGTTTAATCTCTTTTAAAATGGAAAATGTAAGATGTTTTACAATTATTTAAATAAATAAACTTGTAAGTTATTGTATGTAGAGGTAGAAATTGAAGACTTTTGGGAAGGGAGATATTTTATGTCTCCTGTTGTATAATGAACAATGACAAACAATAATACAGTAATAATAATGATGATGATGCAAAAAATGCAGCAACAAGCTCTTATAGTATCTGTCTTCAATTCTCTCCTGCTCCTTATTGAACTGTGTACAAGAATAAATTCTTCACCAAGGACTCAACTAAAACTTTTTATCCAACCTAATGGTATATATACATATATATATAAATATAGGACAGTAGTTAATGTATGAATATTATACACTTTTTCATCTTTTGATTCAATTACAGTTTCAGATACTGATGTAAACTGTCTAGTTTCATACATCATATCAGTAACTATGTATGGTTTTTTTTTAAAAAAAAATCCGGTTTTCGTGTGGAACTGTCATTCTTTTTCAGGTTGCAAGTTGAGCAAGAAGAAATGAGAAAGATTTCACCGGTTGGTTGCTTTTTATGCAGGAAAGGCAAAATCCTGCATATGTTACAGAAAATACTAACATGCATAGATGAAGGTTGACAATCCCAGATGAATTTTGTGAATGACCAAATGCTGACATAGAGGGCACTCAACATGCCTTAAAGTGTCCTGGATTTAAGGGACATTTGTGAAATTTGTCCTGGATTTGTCTATATTCATATCACAATGCCAGTAGCTCAACATATTTAAAATATTCAAAGTAACACAGACCAAAAAATTTCGGTTTCAACTAGAATAGAGACATCAAGTCAGTGAGATTTTGGTTAAGTTAGCTTTTACATAAGGGGCACTGTCTTAATGAATCTATTCTAGTTCGCATTACCAATTGCAGTTAGCCCATACATTTTATTAGAAACTTGCACATTCTTTCTACAATGCAAGAAGAACAATACAGTGATACCTCATACAACGTCCAAACTTGGTTCCACAAGTTTGGACTTTATACGGATTTGGACTTTGTATGAGGTATACAAAATCCTATCCGTGATGCCTCATACAACGTCCAAATCCTTGCCGCGATGCCTCGTACAACGTCGTTTCCCTAGAGATACATTGTACTGTAACAGCACAGACCTCAGGGCAAAGTCAAGGAAACAGACAGGAAACTGACAGAACTTTAAGAAATCATTGTCTAAAGGCAAAATCGCACTCAAAACCACTCCTAAACACTCTTCGCCTCATGCAAAACCCACAAGAGCAATGCACGCATGTGTCCTGCCTTTTATACTGCCCAGGCACAATGCAACCTGGGAAAACCCCCAATGCCTCATACAAAGTTGCAGCGACTTTGTATGAGGCAACTTTTTTCAAGGAATTAGGCGATGTATGAATTCGATGTTGTACGAAGCGAACTTTGTATGAGGTATTACTGTACATATCAAATTTCAATTAGAACAGACATTTGTCTCCCTGACAGATCACCTATTTCCATGGATTTGATACAAAGCTGCATTTTCATTACATTTAGGTAAGAATAGGTAAGGAATATTTCTCCATTCATTCGGATAGAAGGACAGGTTGAGTATGAGAAGATGATAGCAGGCTGCCTCACTGAAATAAGCAAGAAAGCATGCTTTCACTTGTGAGCCCTATGTGCACGTTCTAAACTTACACAGATGTATAATTTGGGGGAAACAATCCTTAGCCATTTATGAAGACTGTCCATGGCTCCCCCTTCAGTTCATTGATCACTGGTTGAAGCCTGTTGGAAAGTCAGTAGCTTCCTTAAGACCTTCAAAAATCCCTTCTGTTGCTGTCATTGTAACCATCTCTACTGCAGACCCATTATGTTGATAATATGTCTATAAAAATCTATTGATCACTTATTGGCTTTTTACAATATACTATTTATATATGTACCTGTATTTTAAGGTGAAACCCAACCTTTGTGCACCCAATGAGGGTAACTGTGTTTTTCAGGGGAATAAAAACATTAGTGTTTTCCCATGATGATTGTTTGTGGAAGTTCATGACCCAAAAAGTGTATCCCTACTTTCTTCATTAGGGTGAGTCTGGACATTCTGCAACAAAGCCTCATTTCAAATACTTCTCTTTTTTAAAAAACAACTGCCTTTGTTAATATCTATGAATCTGTGCTACACAGTAAAATTGAAAATATATAGATAGGTGCTATGTGTATTCTCAAAACTATTTTAATTTTTTGTTGCTTTATTGCATCCTTCATCATAAAGAGGAGACTGATCATGGCCACCTCTATTCTGATTTTATTGCATAGTTCTAATCCTGCTAGCGGGCTGGATAGTTCTGTGGTTAAAGCAGGGGTTCTCAACCTGCGGCCTGTGGGCTGGATGTGGCCCCCGCACTGCCTCCACCACACCAGGAAGTGCCATGTAGTGGAGGAAGGGCAAAATGGCAATCTGGCCCCCGAAGCTGTCTGAGGGGGTGTGACCCTGCCCCTGACTTAAAAAGGTTGAGAACTCCTGGGTTAAATGCTGGGAGTTCATTTCTGCGCTATGTCTTCTGGGAGATGAGCCAGCCTATGTGGCCTTCAGCATAGGATATCCCCAGAAGAAGGGAATGATGACCGTCTTCTTCTTCTTCTGCCATATCCAAATCTGAATATTGGCGATCATCATGGTGATCAGCCATGAAGACTGTCCTGAGAGTAAATGCAGTAGCTTTTCATCTGCCTTCCACATCGCAGCACAACACTCATACCACTGATCCAGCTCTGCAAGTCACTTTTTGGTCTTGAGCCCTTTTGGCACACAAAGTCATCATCAGCCCCAGGCCAGTATGGATGAAGCTTCTGCCCTCCATCAAAATTTCATTTCATTTTATTTCAAGTTTAATTTCTATACCGCTTACTCACCCAGCGGGCAACTCAAAGCGGTGTACATAATAACAATAGGATAGTACAATAATACAGGTAAACATAACACAATAAATCAACAGTACAATAATAAAGCAATAATGTCATCAAATTACAAGATTACAAGTCAGGAAAAACATAATATAAGTAAAGGGGGAAAAGCAAATAAGTTACACTAGAACTCTCCACAATATGGCAATTTCTACAATGTTAAAGATACAAAATTACAAAGACTAATACTGATCCTGACACAATACAATTTATCATTTAATACCAACTAGTACTCTCGGCTACTACAAGTGTAAGACAAAGCCCCTAAAAATGTCTCATCTGAAAAGAAAGGGGGTGTCCCACCACATGGCAGCTGTACTCAGGGAACAGCTGTGCTCCCACCCACCCCTGACCAAGGCAAGTCAGGGTGGGGAGCCGGTGGTGTTGCGGCGGTGTTGCGGCGGTGTTGCGGCGGCTTGGCGGTGGTGGCGGGTCTTCTAGCCCCGTGGCAGGAACTCGGGGCAGCTGCGGCATGCTCCCACCCACCCCTGACCAAGGCAAGTCAGGGTGGGGAGCCGGCGGTGTTGCAGGCTTTCAAGTGGGATTTAATTCACTTGGGGACCATCACCCTTCCCTGTGTACCTCAGCATCCAAGGCTGTTTGTCCTCAGGGTTGTGAGGTTAGTTGATTGCTGCCTGACACTTGGTATTTAGTCTCTGGCAGTATCATCAATCATCATCACCTAAAAAAATATTATGATGCTTATATTTGCTAATACAAATACTCCATGCTTTTTATTTCCATTTCCCCAGACAGTGGCCAACAAAATCCCTAAATTCACATACAAGACATGATGGCAATTGTCCTCTACCTTTTTTATTCTTTGCCCAAAATACTAAGTGGCTTATAAATTATGATATAATTATAATTGCATGTCATGAAGACTCTAACTTACGGCAATCTTTTCCAGCATTTTTTAGGCAGAGAGTAGTCAAAAGTAGCTTGCTGTTGCCTTCTTCTTGCCTAAAGCTACATTGGATGTCTTTTCTTCCAACAGTCACAATGGGAAATCAAACCCTCATCTGGCTCCACAGCCAGATTTCTAAACCAATGAGCTGAATTTTGATACCCAAAATAATAGCATCATGTCATCAAAAGCATCCCAACTCTTCATGCAATCATACTATCACCTCCCCCCGCCATTCTTTAACTAAGATCTGATAATTGCAAGTAAAAGCAACTTAGAAAGATAGAAAAGAAAGAGTATGGTTTGAAAGCTACCTGTGCCAATATCAGTATAAGAAAAACTTCAAGCTAAATTGGAGGCAGGATCAGAAGAACATGAAGGGAAACACGTCGAAAGAGGAAGACTACTCATTTGTATCAAGCAAGAATAAATTAATGAAATGTAGCACATTTCTTTTAGCCATACCTGTCAAGTTTCGGGAAATTTCTGTGAAGCCCCCGTATTTTACACTCTTTCCCACGGTCATCCTGTATTAGTTAGACAGCAATTAGACTGGAGTTAGACTGGAGGTCAGCACAGGATAAGCATAGCTGTCCAGTTTCCCTTTTTGCCGGGAAATTTCCTTTATTTGACAGAAATTTCCCGAAACTTGACAGGTATGATTTTAGCATGGGCTTGTATGGATTATTATTTCCAATACTATGAGGTTCAATGATTGAGTCTTAGGTATAAGTACACTGTGAGCATGGCTGCAGGGAAGAGAAGATGGTAAGATGATATAGAAAAAAATGGCAACTGGTTATCAACTTTCACAGGGATACTTAGCACAACCTCCTAGACTTTTCTAACCAATTGTAGCCACTGCTGTATTGGTTGTGGGATCCTAGAAGCTACCATCCTAAAGATAACTTTCACTATCTTTGATGAACAAATCTTAGGACACTGTGTGAGACAGGGTGGATAAAATCTGTCCTCATTAGTGCTTTGAGAGAGATGGTCTGAGTTCTGAGACACACAAAAGTCTCACAACTGAAGAATGTTGGTTCTATTGGACAACTAGATCAATTTTGGTGTGATATGCCTGCATATAATGTTTGCACAATGGACTCTTCCTTTGAAATACAATTGAATGTGCTGTATTTTAATATATAATGGTTCTTGGATAACATAATGGTACAAATTCAGCCACAGTTGGCATAGCATACATGTACTCTGTTGAAGTACCATAAATACTTGAGTATTTATCCGAATATAAGCCAAGGGACCTAATTTTGACCTGAAAACCCAGGAAAATCGATTGACCTGAGTATAAGCTGAGGGTGGGAAATGCAGCAGCTGCTAGTGAGTTTCAACAATCAAAAGACATGAACATATGGTAAAATTAATTAAATTGTTAACACATCGCAATCTAGTGCGGTCTTGGGACCCTCGTGGTAATTGACCCGAGTATAAGCCAAACCCCCATTTTGGGTCTCATTTTGGGGGCTAAAAAACTCAGCTTATACTCAAGTATATATGGTATCAGAGTGCTAGACTCAGACATGCACATTGCACAACTTGATTGCATAATTGATTGTGTAATTCCCAGCATATTTAGTTGTGTAATACAAATGGGAAACTCCTTTGTGAATACTACATCCTCCTTGCTGAGTTGATGGCTACACTTGTGCAACTTGGAGTTATGCAAGCATAGCTCCACAATAGGATTTCAGCCAGCATTTCAGTAGTTCTTTGTCTCAGTTTGGCTTTGTTGAATCCAAACTCTAGAGGATTAATTACTCATCATGGGTACCCAGATGTTTTTGCACTTTGGCTTGCAGATATCTCAGAGAGCATGGACAGTAATCAAGGATCCTGGGCTAGTCGCAGTTCAAAAGTCATTGCTCATGAATGATCTAATTTACAACCAAAAATGCTGACTCACAAATGGTTGTATTGCAGGGAACTGTCTTTGCAGCAGCTCAAGAGAGATATTTGTAACAACCACATTGTTGGTAAATTTCATGACACATAGTTGGGTTGTGCTGAAATATTTGGCCACACAAATGCATTTTTTTGAACCTTGGATTCCTAGAGATTGAGGTAACTTGTTCAAAATCCGAGTTGTCAGCAGATATCACTGCTGTGAATATGTCAACATTTTCAGAATACAGTATCGCTTATCAATTTCAATAAAAACAACATCAATAGTCTCAAAATATATTGTTCAAAATCCATTTGTGCTATCAAGCACTTTAAGCGGTGAATTGTCATAAATTAATAAATCTCTATAGGCATTATATAATGTAATGTATTGTTTGTAAGCCACCCTGAGTTACTATGGTGAGTGGGCGGAAATATAAATTTGAACTAATAAATAAAATAATAAATAAATTATATGTTGTATGCCAGATATTATGACCATTGACTGCTAAAAGTGAAGTATTTTTGTATAACTGCAACATAATTTCGGGCATTATACCCACCTGTCCTCTCTCTCTTTTTTCACAGATCTTTTCTTTTAAATTATACTCTTTTGGGAGTACACAAGTCTTTTTAAGTCTTTTGGTTTCCTGCAATTTTTCTACCATCTTGAAGACTTCGTGATAAACACAGGATTCAAGCCCCTTATGATAACAAGTAGCCTTTCACTTTGGACAACATCGTCCCTATAAAAATTTCAAGTTTTCACCTGTTTAAAGTATCAGTAATATTCTTGCAATTAGCAGAAACAACTTCCCTATCTGACCAATGATGTTTCAAAAGGAAAGAGTCGCTTTGAACATGTCTCCATGGTTTAAAAAAAAATGTGTGAAGCATAGCATATTGATGAAAATTTTGTTTGGTGGGTTTTATATCATCTACAGATTTTAAAACAACCAGATGGAGGCTGTGATTGCTGAAATGGACATATGTGATTTTTCTTCAAAGCTTCTGTTGAGTTAGGAGATAAACTCCACTGATAACACTTACTCCATCATAATATTGGCTTAACAACTTGGATGGTTCCAAATTGTTTTCTTAAAATGTCTTCAGTGTCAACTCTCTAAAGAAAGTAGCATCAAAATTAACAGTGATTACTATTCATAACAGAGATTAATAAAATCTGCCAATTTTTCACATACTGTAATTTGCTTTTCAAAGCAACATTTTCATGATTGTTTTTGTCCATAGTAGAGTGTTCTACAAGGCTACACTAAGGGACATTTGAACTATTTAAAAAACAAAACATTTTGTGGCATGGTTTCAATGCTTTCATTCAACATTTCTTTAGATAGAAACTAATTTATGTCAGTTTTTCACCCTGTTTGAGATTTAAATATGCATCTGAATTAGCTGTGCTTTCCTTTTCCTTCAGTGTAACATGTTTGCTGCACTCACTGATGACTGAAACCTGCACGTGAAAAACTGATTCGAGTACTATCCATTTGTGCCAAGCATGGTACTATCATACCTGTCAAGTTGCGGCAATGAAAATAAGGGAAGGTTTCCAGGCACCGGTGCATGCATGCGCAGTAACCTGTTTGTGCATGTGCAGTAACCCATTCGTGCATGCACAGTAACCCCTTTGCGCATGCACATATGTGCAGAAACACTTTGTGCATGCGTAGAAACCCCTTCGCGCATGCATGCATGCACAGTAACCTCTTTCCTAGCCATTCCAAATACAGGATGGCGGCAGGAAAGAGAGGGAAAGACCGGTGAATTACGGGAAATCCCGGCCAAAACGGGATACTTGACAGGTATGGGTACTAGTCACCAAAATAGAAACAGGAAATGCAGTGAAGAGATGCCTTTATATTTTCATGCCATGTAAGCATTGCTAACATCAGTTCAGAGCATATTTCCAGCCCAGCATGACACTTCTTTGGGATTTGTGGGCAAAAAAAAATCAACCCAGAAACCAGGGAGGAAAAACCCAGTTGCTACTTGCAATTAGTTTCTGATATTTTAGTTATATCTTTATATAGCAACCAATTGTGCTGACCCACCCCAGCGGGCACGGTCACCACACAGCGGCGCTACATAGGTAACCTATTCGAGGAGAGTCCAGATAGCAAAGTCCAAAGAGCAAGCTGGGGTCTGGTAGTAGTTCAAGCAAGTGTCTTGTCCGAAGGATGTCCAGAAAGGGGCGATAGTGTTGGCAGGGAAGTCAGGGTCACAGCAGGCAGGTCAAGGTCTAGGCAGGCTGTCTGAAGACAAGCAGGGTGTCGGTCTATGCACTGAATAATTTGTACCGACACTGGAAGACTGCAACAAGCTTGCTTATACACTGTAAGCCTCCCAGCTAATCGCTATCAGCTGGGAGTCTTCTCTGGTACTTGGCTCTAGCCTGCCTGCATCTCAGGTGTAGCTGTCTTCTGCACTTTGCCCTGACTGTGGGCTGATCACTGTCAGACACCTGATCTGATAGATCATCTGCCGGGGGAAACAGACTTGTGCCAGACGCAGGCTGAGATTTCTGGCTCAGGACATTCTCACCTTTGGGCGCAGGCAGAAATGGGCTAAGCATAGGGAGTGCCCCCTGATCCGGGTCATCCTCAGAGTCCGATGAGGACTGGATCACAACACCAATTAAAGGCCAGAATCCTGCTGCATAATACAGAGTGCAACTCAGATAGTGTCACTGTCTGTTTGTTTGTTTTGCTGCCTATCTGGGATACTTTCCCACTCTGGCCAGTTCCCATTATTAAAATCATGGTTACTTGAGGAAAATAAATGTTCCCTATTCCATACCTCTCAAGTTTCAGGGACCACTAGGAAGCTCTTTCACTCTTGAATAGCATTTGGATGATACAGCCTTTTTATAAAAAGGTTTTATAACCCTCCCATATCCATGGGTTCTGTTTCTATGGTTTCAGTTATCCATGGGTCCAAAAATATTCAAGTAAACAATCCCTGAAATACATATGCATTTTATTTATTTATTTATTTATTTTTCATGCTTATATACCGCCTACTCAGGTGCAACCCAACTCAGGGCGGTTTACATAGCGGACAGTAAATACATTTCTATGGCACATTACCAGAACTATCTACTAGAGGCCAATTTCTGCAATGTAATATTTACAAGGAGTGCAGGCAGACATTTTGGTAGGTCTCATGTAGGCTGAGAGAGGCATTTGAAACCCCTTCCCCCACTTCTGACGTAGAGGTATGTATGTTAAATATAGGATTTGCTGTTATGTGCAGTTTAAGTTATCCACAAAAGGTCTTGGAACATATCCCTGTGGATACGGGAGGAGGCCTATATTTTCCATTTCCTAGCTATTATTAATCTTCCTGTTGTTAACAAATTTGAAATTATTTCTTTATTTGACAAGTTACACTGTACCTTGTCATATATTTTGGGACACACCTTTTATCTCATTAAAGATTATTTGCCAACTTTTCAAAACATGCTCACTACATGCTCACTACTTCACCACATACATTTCTCCTGACACCCTCTCCACCAAAATGCTGAATATTTTTTATCTATTTGATTAGGGGCTGTGGTGGATCAGTAGTTAAGAGGCTCGCCTTGCAAAAAAATTGCAAGTAGATAAATAGGGACCACTTTGGGAACATGAGTGGAGCCTCATTCAGGTGTCCCCTGAGCAGAGTTTCTCCAGCAAAAATCCTTTCAACCCAGACTAATTTCTGACATGAAATTATTATTATATCTATTGATTTAATTTCACAGGTATTAAATACCGTCCTTAAATCGATGTATAAAAACCTTCCTTTATTCCTACTGGCATAGATATCAAAATTCACTTATCTCATATTTTCTTCCAATCCTGATAACATTTTTCTTCAACCAAATCATGCTCCCACAATGATTTAAGATTGTTGGTATCCTGCCTCCAGTCATATTTTATAAATATTACTTGTTATACCTTTCATAACTATATTTCCTTCTATATCTTCCCTTTTGCATGATGCAGCCTTTTTAATGACCAAAAACTGGCAACTCATTCCTGGACCCACTGCCAGGAATGGGTCCAGGAATGAGTTGCCAGTTTTTGGCAAGGTTCGCACATCCAGGAATGGCAGCAGTGATTTCCAGGCTTTAATATCAATATCAATCACACTTATATACTGCTCCATAGAGCATAGTGCACACTCTGGGGTGTCTACAGGTAATTAGTATTTTGCCCCCAACATGCTGGCTACTCATTTTACTGACCTCAAAAGGGTGGAAGAGTCACATCAACCCATTCTATGGCTCCCACAAGTTGACATACAGGTACATTCTCTAAGGATCCCCAGAACATGGGAGAAAGAAAGGGGAAATGTTAAGTTCCCCAAACAGCAGTAGTTAATTACATCATTTGAGTTGGGTGGCATAACATTAAGCAACCAGATTCCAGCCAATATTTAACCCTTTGTTGAGAGAAAAATTTGTTGTGTGGATTGTTCAAAGGACTCATTGCTTAAACCACTCCTGTTTCTAAAATACAATGTTCTTTATACAGTACAGTATAATGTTTCTAATTGTCTGTCGCTTCATAAAGTTTTTTAACCTGGATTTCCTCTTTCTTTTCTTTCTTTCTTTCTTTCCTTCCTTCCTTCCTCTTTTTCACTTCCCTTCCTCCTTCTTTCTTTTCTTTCTGGAACAGAATGGCTGACTGACCTTTCTAAACTTTCCTCATATTTTAGGATCTGGCTCTTAGGGAATTTGCTAATAAAACATTTAGGATTTTTTTTTAAAAAAAATGTCAGATGCAAGAAAATAATTACTTTTCTGCATCTTGCTGGCAGGAATAATTCCTGCTTTGAATATTTCCTGTGCTCACAGCATAGAGATGTGAAGAAATAAAGATAGGAGAAGAAGGCAATCTTATTTCAAAGCTCTCCCGGAAAAGTAAACACTGTCATGCATTTCATCTTCTATCAACTTCTGAGGAGGCAAGTAGAAACAGGAAGCAAAATTTGATAGCAGAATTCCACAATGAGTTTGTCATGATGGAATACTTGGGAGATCCCATATGTGAAACATAATACGTATAGGAACACGTCAACCAAAGTTTACCAGTCTTCACATATGAAACTATGTTAACCCTGAATTGTGGGCAATAGCATATGGGATGAACTTTCTGCATTGTTAAATACAGGTCAGGCTCAATGAACACCTGAAGAGCAAAGGAACAGGATGCCGAAGCAAGGAGAAAGTCAGAAGTCTAGACCAGGGTCCCTCATACTTAGCTCTCCAGATGTTCTTGGACTCCAATTCCCAGAAGCCCTGATCAATAGGTGTGTTGACTTGGGCTTCTGGTAATTGAAGTCCAAGAACACCTGGAGAGCCATGTTTGAGGATCCCTGGTCTAGACCAGTGATAGCAAACTGTGACACTCCAGGTGTTTTTGGACTTCAATTTCCAGAAGCCCAAGACAGCACTCTTACTGATCAGGGCATCTGGGAATTAAAATTCAAGAACATCTGGAGTGCCAAGGTTCACAATCACTGGTCTAGACCAAAGGAATATTAACAATATAGTGGCATAGCTCAGGTCCATACCTGTCAAGTTTCGGGAAATTTCTGTCAAATAAGGGAAATTTCCCGGCCAAAACAAGAAACTGGACAGCTATGGTTATCCTGTGCTGGCCTCCAGTCTAACTCCAGTCTAATTGCAGTCTAATATGGGATGATGGTGGGAAAGAGTGTAAAATACGGGGGGTTGACAAATTTCCTGAAACTTGACAGGTATGCTCAGGTCACAGATACTTTGGTGATAAGAAAGAAGGGATGGGAGAAGAAAATCTTGTGTGGTACAGTTGTAGTAGATTTACCATGAGATTTTGACTTCTTCTGGGGCTCTAAGACCCTTTCAGTTGACTGGTTTCCCAGTGTTGTTTTATTCTTTTTAAACCAGATACCTGTCCCAAATGTAGCATAAATTTAAAAACTGATTTTATTCTATTTTGTTTTAATTCAAACGAATGTGTTTGTTGGGGTGCATTTTGACAGTATTTCATGCACTTAAACCCTTTTTACTGCACTGGTCATCAACCGCAAAAAAAAAAAAAGTTTTATTGAAGACTGGCTTCCCAATGGGTATTCAATTTTAGAAACACAGGCAGATAATACCATGTCTACTTTAATTTAATTTAATTTAATTTAATAGTCATATTTATATATGCCGCCCACTCAGGCAGAACCCGACTCATTACAACAAGTTCTAAAAACACATAAAAACACTTTAAAAGACCCATACCCCACCCACTTTAAAAGACCCATATCCCACCCACCCATCCCACCCACTATAAAAAGAAAAAGAGAGAGTTCTTAATTCTTTACGTAAGCCAGCAGGCGGGGACCGTGTTTCCATTCGGGCCCCCCCACACCTGCCCTGCCAGCCATAATCCTTTCCTGAAGGGCAGCAATTCTCTTTGAAGTCTTAGATCCGTTGGCAGGAGGTTCCAGACAGTTGGTGCGGACACAGAGAAGGCCCTCCTTCGGGTGCTGGACAGATGTGCACCCCTAACTGATGGCACCATTAGAGAGCCCCTCCGGTCCGCTCTGGTTGGACGGGCAGACGCTCTTGGGACGATGCGGTCTCTTTATGTTGAAAATCTGCAGAAACTGTTTCCCATAACCTCTTACCCAGTCCCTCATGGCAGAGCGGATGGAGATTTGGCAATTCTGCAAGAAGTTACTTTTTTGTACTGCAAGCCCCTATGTTGGGGTTGGGGATATGCACGCAGACAAACAGACACATGCATTTGAATTTTTCAAAAATGTATTTCCATTACTCTTAAATAATAAAAAAGATTAAAACGAACAACATCTCTTTAATAAACAAAACATACACACACTTCCCCAAAAAGGGTTCTAACAATAATAACTGCTGCTTTTTTTTTTTAAACCTCTATTTCCCAGCCTCTGAAAAATATAGATGTCTCTCTTACACACATACTGAACTAAGAGTTTGTTTTGGTCTGACATCCTTTCCACATCAATCAGTTGTGGAACAGTAGCCTTTCTTGCAGCCACTTCTGAGTAACAGCCAGAAAATTGATAGAACAGTTCAAGTATTTCACTCCTTGACAACCTGCAGCTGCTGAAAGAATGAGGATCTGAGGGGCTCTAATTGTGCCAAACTATGAATGTGGAGGCATCTCAGGCCAAGAGGAAATGAAGAGCTGTGGGGTTGTTCAAAAAGGATGTCGAGAGAAGGTTGCTGACATAGGTGCTGCACCTGCTCAACACGACACTTGGCTGCAGAAATCAACAACGTCCAGTCTTACCATGGCATAGAACAGGAGTTCTCAACTTTTTAAAGCCAGGGGGCCGGGTCACGCTCGCTCAGACAGCTTCGGGGGCCAGACAGCCATTTTGCCCTTCCACCACCGCATGGCACTTCCTGGTGTGGTGGAGGCAGTGGAGGGGCCACATGAAATGGCACTGTGGGCTGCATCTGTCCCATGGGCTACAGGTTGAGAATCCCTGGCATAGAAGGAAACCCAGAATGCAATTTTATCTAGTGTGTTGAAGAAAACATCACAAGAAGGGACTGCAGCGGCTCCAGTGGTTAAGATGCTACCTGGGAGGTGGAAGGCCAGTAGTTCGAAACTCAGGTACTGCATGATGGAATGAGCGCCCATCTCTGTTCTAGCTCTTGCCAACCTAGCAGTTCGAAAGCAAGAAATTGCAAGGAGATAAATAGGTACCACTTCAGTGGGAAGATAAACAGCATTTAATTTAATTTAATTTTCACACTTGTATCAGGGAATCCGACTCAGGGCAGCTCACATGGTAAATAAACAATATGTACAATACACAATATACACAGTAAATACACAGTAATACAATATACAAAATTCAATCTACCAAAACAGCATATAATAATATAATAAAACACAACACAATCCTATAACAGCCTCTCCACCATGGCCACAGGCAAATTCCAAGGGCAGTGACAAGGTCCAGCCGCCCGCCGCCATAACGGGCCCCCACAGGAGGTGGGGCCCAGGAGCGCCAGCAGGTGGGGCAGACCTAGTGCCCATGGCCGGAGGGCCTCTTCACCCCAGCCAAGGCCAAAGTCCATGGGTGGCAGCAGAGAGTCCAGCCGCCTGTCGCTGTAGCGGCCTTTTCAAGCTCAGCCCACTCCATGCACTTCAGTGTCTAGGCATGCCTACCAAATGTCCTTGGAAACATCTGCAAACGCAGACAGCACTGGCTCTATGGCTATAAACAGAGATAAGCACTGAACCCTAGAGTCGGATACAACTGGCTTTCCAGCAAGGGTGACCTTTACCTTTATAAACATCACAACAAACACTGATAACAAAATGAACAAATCAGGACCACTGTCTTGCCATGCAGACCAGCACAAACCAAACCTGATGGACTCAGGTTCCTTTAGAATCTCACAGGCAAAAAGCAAGAAGAAACAAAGCTTTATTTGATACTGTAGGTCTCTAAGCAAAACAAAACAAGAAGTTCTCCATACATGAGAAGTGCCAGAAGCATCCCTTCCACCTACTCGGGCTCCCAGGTGGCTAGAGAAGGGGCAGAAGGAACCTTTGCTTGGTATGCATTGCATTGCTTATGTTCTTGCTCCTGTTTCTTGTTCCATTTCAGTTATGTTTTGCTTAAAGAGCTGTCTAATAAAGCTTTGTTTCTTCACCCATTGAGTGCTTATTGTCACTGAGATCCTTAAAAAACCCGAGGCCCATCAGGCTTGGCATGTGCCAGCCTGCTTGTCAAGACAGTCACCGTCAACCATTCCCCTGTCAGTGCTTTTGCCTGGAAATAGTGGAGCTAGAAAACAACTGATAGTTTTTTGCCGTCATGGTTGTCTTCAGTTCTTTTAGCAGACTAAATCTGTGCATCTCAGTCAGAAACCTTCTGAGGGAGGAGTTGAGTGAAAGAAGGTTTTTTTTAATGCTGGCTAAACAACTCAGTGAGTTAGTTGGGAGTTCTGGTCCCAAATGTGCATCCCAGAAGAGCCAGGCTGTATGACTTTGGCCAAGCTGTACAGTCCCAGGACACCAAACTAAGGGAATAGTATGTCACTTCTGGGTAATGTATCCTTAGAAAACCCTGGAAAAGGTCAAATAAGAATTTACTTAGCAGCAAGTAATTATCATTACTATTCCTTTACAGCTGAATAAATACAAACCACAATGACTACATAATGGTTCAGACTGAGGTCTATTGTGAGAGCTTACCAGCAATAAAAATTATACATTTTGGACTCTCATAGGCAATGTTAAGGAAGTTCTAAATTGAAATGTTTAACTTGTGGGAGGCTGTTGCACACCTTTAGCTGGGAATAAAACCCATTGAACTCAGTAGGGTTTCCATCTGAGGAGGCAGGTATACGATTGCAATATTAATTGCCTTAATCAGCCAAAGCTTTAGTTGATTAATTAAAAGAGATGTGAAAGTGATATGTGCCATGTTGGAAAAAACTATTTCGGCCCTGATGAAATTGAATCGGAAGTAAGATGAAATTTAAAATAAAGTTTTTCCTTCTAAATTAAGAATCTTTCTTCAACTGGGCTTAACTGAAAAACAGACCTGGATGGTGGCTGTTAGTAAAGAGAAGTTTCCCTCCCCGCTCTAGTGAGACACTCAATTTCTCAGTAGGAAGGAGAAAATGAATTTTAGGAATGGGGGAACTAAAAGTGGGGGAAAGATAGCAAGAAAGTTACTCTCCTTTTGGAAAGAGTAAAATGGAATACGTTTAAAGGCAGGATAGCAAAACATATTCTTTTAGCTGCACTTTCCAGTGGTTTCTAACAATGATGTGAAATAATCTGTAAAACAGAAGAATTCCGATATCCTTCTATCCTTCTATTCTTCACATTTTTATTTATTTAAGACATTTTAACTCCCATTTGTCTCAATTCCGTGACCTTATTCGGTGTGGAGTCGTGACTCAAGAGCTGGATATTGCTACAAACTTTAGCTTCATAGTGAGAAATATCCCAGATGGGAGGTTATAAAAATGCATTAAATAAATAAATACATGCATACATAAATACATAAATAAATTCCATGGTTGTCCTTAACAGTGTGATCTGCTAGGGTGGAGATGAAACAGGTTGGGTTATATATATATATATAATGTTGATGGATTACCATTCCTTTTTTCCCCACACTTAAATTTTTAGACGCCACCCCATAGTCCTCAAGTCACCACCCTTTAGCTCAGGAGTTCTCAACCTTTTTAAGCCAGGGGGCCAGGTCACACTCCCTCAGACAGTTTCTGGGGCTGGACAGCCATTTAGCCCTTCCTCCACCTCATGGTACTTCCTGGTATGGTGGAGGCAGTGGAGAGCCACATGAAATGATGTCATGGGCCTCAGGTTGAGAATCCTTGCTTTAGGTCCTATGCTCAGCTGCCATCAGCTTAATCTGAAGGAGATGTGACAATCCTAGGGTTAAAACATGGAAAAGTGTTGTTGTTGTTGTTGTTGTTGTTTTGGGGGGGGACTGCATGTTGCCATATTGGGTCAAGAATTCAGGAAATCATGGTTATGTGGCCTTTATTACAAGATGGATCTTGTGGGCTGCTTTCTCCTGCAGATTACTTCTATGCTGTTGTGTATTTAAGGAACTGTGTTTGCCATTTTTTCTTGTTGTGAAAGAGTTTAATATGTATTTGCTTTACTATGGTCCGAAGTATCGCGAGACTTCGGGAGGGTTCTGAACGAGAACAGAGCTGTCAACGGTTCTAACGGTTTTTTCCAACTGTCAGTTCTGATCAGAAATAGCTAAGGAATGTGAGGGTGTGTGGTTAGCTCTGGCCACCTTTTCTTATTCCAAATAAAGTTGTGTGTTTGGCCCATATTGCTGGCTGCTGCCTATTATTTCCAGAACACTAATATGCCTTCTCTGTTAATTTGGCCAACCTTGGTGCTTTCAAATATCCCATCCTTTCCCTTTGTTTGGGGGTTTTCTGTTCCCTTGCCCTCTTGGAACTGGTAATCCAAACAGCCAATTTATACTCTCTGGCTGTCTTCTGCAGTCACATTCTCTCTCTGAAGTAAGCAAGAAAATGACCCTCAACATCCTCTGAATGGATATGAGCCTCAAGTCTGCCGGCTCAAATCCAGGAAGAGCTTTATGGCAAGCACAAACACTCTTGAGGGTACACAAGAGCAAAAACAAATTAGAAGATGGAGGAAGGAGCTCACTGGGAAAGGTTATCATTAAAGGAGGACATAGCTGAAGATCTTAACCTCCCCTACGTCACTTGGAGGACCTTGAATAGACTGAGGGTTGGAATCTCTAAATGCAAGACCAACATGTTCAAGTCGGGGCTGCTGGAAGACAAAAAATGCTGTGTGAATGTGGAGAGATCCAAAATCCTGCTCATTTACTGGTCTGCCAGTTACTGCCAGAAACATGTACCAATGAGGACTTGAGGTTGGTCAATGAGAAAGCCAAGAATGTGGCCTCATTTTGGCAGTCCAGGGTTTGATCGGGACATGAAAGGAGAAGATTCTCTCTCTGGGTCAAACAAGACTTTGATGCACATATTTATTCCCTCCAGTCAGAACACTTGTCGAGTACTGTGAGTGAACATTAGAAGTAACTTGTTGCCACCTCCTATGTATACCCAAAGGTCAACTTCCAAAAATTGAACTATGATAGATATTTTCTGGAGAAAAAGCTGGCTTCAAAAAACTTGGTGCCAAATGCTTAAGGAAGATCTTAAAACCATTAATGTCTCTTGGGAGGATACCAAAGCTGCTGCAAACAACAAAATCACTGGAGAACACTTAATGCCCAATGTGCTTTGCATGAGGCCTGATGATAATGATGATTTGGGAGCATCATTGCCTATGGAGGTTTTCCCCCTGAGTTTTTATGAGTCCTGGTTGTGCAGTGGTTTAACACAGACAAAATGCTGTGAGTTCGATCCTGATAGGATCAAGACTGACTCAGCCTTTCATCCTTCCAAGGTCAGTAAAATGAGCACCCAGCATGTTGGGGACAAAATGTGAATTAGAGTGCCTTCATTTTGAGAGTACCATGGACAGCAAAGAGAACAAATAGGTCGATCCTAAAAGAAACCAACCCCAACTGCTCCTTGGAAGGTCAACTATTGAAGATGAAGTTAAAGTACATTGGACATCGAATGAGAAGAGAGGACTCACTTGAGAAAGCCTTGGGAAAAGTAGGGGCCAAAGGAAGAAGGGGGTGGCAGAGAAGGAGATGGCTAGATGCCATTGTTGACACAATGGGCACAAAAGCTGGGCAGGTTGAGGAGGATGGTGGAGGAAAGGGTGCCTGACTTGCGGTGGCCCATGGGGTCGTGAAGGGTCGGAATCAACTGTGTGACTGAACAACAACAACAACAACAACAACAACAACAACAACAACAACAACAACAACAACAACAACAACAACAACAACAACAACATTTTCACAGTTTCACCTAGACACAGAAGAAGACGAAGCTTGTGAATTGCCCAGAAGGTGCACTAAAGCACCATGGGCAGTATTGTATAATAGCTATTGTTATTTATTGTAATCTGTTTTTCATCATTTTTACCCTGCTTTGGGGCTTAAGGGAAAGTGGGATACAATTTTTAAATGTGAATAAATATTTCAGGGTTAAAGTGGGATAAACATCTAATTGACATGTATATGTGTGTGTATGTATGCATCTATAAATGAATGAATGAATGAATGCTGGTTGTGCTGGACTGTATACCAAAATCAAAAATTAGCATTGCATAGTTATGACCCCCAGAACAAACAACTTCTTGTCTGAAGTTCATGGATCTTTGCACTCCACATAGTTCTTATTTCTCAGCTGGAAGACTTTAGACTTTGGGAAACATTTTTAGCTGGTAAGCAACCGGAAAAAAGGATGGGTGCGGGAAATCAACTCTTTATTTATTTGTATGCCTCCATGGCAAAGCAAATGAATCCTTAAGCAGCCGACATCAAAGCCTGAGTCTCTCTGAAGTTAAAGAGTCTATTAATTGCTGTTTTAAGCTGATTTTTTAATAACCTTCACATATAAACGACACTCAGAGAGAAGGCAGAGGAGCAGAAATCTGATACTTTGGGTGGGGGGGGGAGTTCTTAGCACTTATTTGTGCCTTAGATCTCATCAAATATCCTCTGTGGCCCCTCATTGCCTCTGCATCTCAGCATCTCTCCTTTGGGTATTTATTATTCAACTGGGCTAAGCATTTTAAAATGGTTTGGTAGGGGACTGATTCTAATCTCTAGTTTTCACTGTTAAGCAATGGATGCATGGCAGGACAGTATCCCTCATTCCTGAAATATTTGTTCTTATATCCATGCTCACACATGTTGGAGGAAATTGGGGGATTTAGGCATTAAGGCTATTGGAAAAATAACTGTACCATCTCATGTAGGAATACAGAAAACTGTGGGTTTCTCTTTCTCTTGATTTTACTTTTCCAACGTCAGGTTATTTCTGACCCACATACTTGATGTAAGCAGACAAATTCAATTTTAGAGCCGTTCCCTGCACAGAGAAGATGGTGTTCTACCTGTCTGCCATATGTGTCTTGAAAACAAGGAGTCACAAACATTGTTGAAAACACTGAGGTTGCATTCCATGTGCTCTGATGTCTAGTCATGGCTGCCACATGACCATGGAAACATCTGCAGGCTCTTTGGCTGTAAATGAAGATCAGCACCACTGCCTAGAGCAGGGATTCTCAATCTGTGGCCTGTGGGCCAGATGCAGCCTGTGGTGCCATTTTACATGGCCCCCACTGCCTCCACCACACCAGGAAGTGCCATGTGGTGAAGGAAGGGTAAAACGGCCATCCAGCCCCCAAAGCTGTCTGAGGGAGCGTGACCCGGCCCCCAACTTTAAAAGATTGAGAACTCCTGGCCTAGAGTCTGACACAACTGGCTTTCAAGCAAGGGAGACCTTTACCTTTATCTTTATTTATAGATTACTTAGAAATGGTCTATCATTTCCATTTTGGGGTGGTGTCCTGGGATTGTGTAGCTTGCCCAAAGCCACATAGGCTGGCTCTTCTAGGACTAAACCCCCAACCTTTGGCTCTGCAGCTGGCTGGCTAACTCATGAGCTATCCAGTACAGATTTACCACCTCATTAGCTAAGAAGGCTTCATGCCCGCTACACCAATGAATCAGGATAATGTTCACTGACAAACATTTGGTGATAATACAGTACAAGGAATCATTTTCTCCTGTTGCATTCTTGGCACCATCTACTTTGAATCTGGTATTTCTAAGAGCTTTGTTCCAGAGATGAAGGCATTAGTATCACACCCTGTAGCAGAAGATGCCTGATGCCATTGTGTGGTATAAAGACATCCATGGGGTTAATGGAGTAGGATGACATGAGGTCTTGTGGTCTTGGGTACAATTGTACATTAATGATTGGAATACAATTTCAGGAACAGTTAGCCAGAGATAATTAAACATGCTGTCAAACCCTTTGGGAGACCAGCTAGCTATTTTTGTTCAGCCACGACCTACAAATTTTAATATATATGAGTGCAAGAGAGACTCTAGAAGTAATAGGGTTTGGATTATGTTTCTTACAATAAGCATTCTTGGATATCTAAACAACATTTAGTGCAGTCTCCATCAGTTTCCAGCAAAAGGCAGCTGTTCGATGTTGACACCAGTTTGACCAAGTTTAATTAAGTGTAATTCGACTATAAAAAAGGGCCAGGGGATGGTCTTGCAATATAAGTTTCTGCCGTTTGAGTCATCCTCTTCTTGACTGAGTTGCTGAGATGCTTTGGAAGCTCTGCAAGCATTTTAACTATTGACTGAAGTGGGTCAGTAGCTAGAACGGTCAACTGGAGTATCTTCTCCCTAAGAAGTAAAAGGTGGTTTGTATAGGAAAATCTCATCTAGGAAGTCAGAAAAATAGAATTAGGACAGGGGTTCCCAACCATTTCAAGCCAGGGGTCATGCTCTCTCAGTCAGCTTCGAGGGCCGGATGGCCATTTTGCCCTGACTGCCTGATGGGGGCAACCCAACAGCTTCAAAGGGGTGGCCATTTTGTTTCTCAAATTCTTTTGGAGGGGTGCGGGGCCACATGGAATGGTGCCACGGGCTAGATCTGGGAACCACTGCAGTAGGACATTCCCCCCTCCCAATTACTTCATTTTAGTGAATACGATTCATGTTCTGCCCTCCCAGCATTAACCTGAATAGCCATAATTTTTCCTCGTTTAAATTTGCTGTGAATATTTGAGGGCAACAATTAATAGACTGGCTAATGTCCTGGATGGTTGGGTTTGTCTTTGATTATATCTGACGCTCAGAATGAGGCAGCCACTAATGAAACAGTTGCTGTTTTGTAGACAGAACATTAATTACTTGATCTTAGGACTTGGTAATTGCACGGGCCCCCTCTGTATACATCACTAATTACATTAGCAATTATATGGCATTTTAAAGACAAAGAAATGACTGCAGCAATTGCACTGTCAGGGAAACTGCTGATGTATTTCCATCAAAATGTGTATGTTTCTAGGAACTACCAAGATGGGACAGGCTGGCAAAAAATCTTGGATCTTCTGCCCAAGCCTACCCTCTAGCTGCTTCAATTCTTAAAAAAAAAAAAACAACAACAACAACTTATGTGCTTCTGCATCCATGATTCAAAATGCCAGGAAATGAAACAATATCATGCCAGTATTGCCAGCAGGAAAAGGGATGATATTTGACAGCATCACCAATAGCAGTCAAGATGGTCTACAGGATGCCATCTTGTGCTCACTACCTTTCACAAAGAGACATCAAGATCTTTTGTCAGTTTTTCACCATTTCTCACCCAAGCACAAAGCAATTGGCAAGCATTAATAGTAGTAAGAAGCCTTGCATCCTTTTCCCAGGCATATTGTTATGCCATTATGTCAGGCCATATTGGGCAGAGTGACCGGCGAGGATTCAAGAGTAAAGGTAAAGGTCACCCTTGCTCGAAAGCCAGTCGTATCTTACTCTAGGGTTCAGTGCTCATCTCTGTTTATAGACAAAGAGCTGGCTTCAAATCCCTGCTCCTTCATGCATGTTCATTGTGCATGTTCATTGTACTGTAAAGGCAAGAATGTAACCACTCCAAATACAAACGATCTCAGCTGTAAAGGAACGCGAGCAGACAGCCCATAGAGGGCAGCTGCGAGCGTTCAGTCTCACATGGTTCACATTGCTCAATCACGGACAGCCGCGGGAAAACCTTCCCCGCATTCAGCAGCAGAAGAAAGAGGCGTGCCTGGGCGAGGCCACGCCGGTAGCAGCCAATGAGCTACCGTGCTACAAGATTCAAATGTAGAGGGCTACTGTATATATTGAGATGTATCACCGCCATTACCTCATGCTTCACCAGAACACCATGCAATAAACCTGTGTTAAACCAACCCTTCGGTTGTCCTGTTGTCTTTGGTCCCATACACTAAATTGGCGACGAAGGTGGGATATGGCTGCCCACGGGACCAAGACATGCGCCGGCTACGAGATCAGGAAGCCGGGAGACTTGGAGCTGTTTGAGATAGACTTCAACGCAGCGCTGGTGGAGCTCGAAGTCTCAGATGAGGCCAAGAAGAGGGCCATTTTCGTCCGCATGCTCGGACACGAGACCAAGAGGACCTTGGTGGACCTGATCGCGCCGAGGAAGGTGGGCGACCTCAAAGCCACAGAGCTCCTGGTGGCACTGCGCGCCCATCTCCGGCCAGCGATAGCGATGTTCCCCGCTCGGAGCGCATTCTGGAGGCGAGTCCAGGCGCCCGGGGAATCGGTCGCCGAGTTCGCCGCGGCCCTGCGGCTGGCCGCCGGCCCATGCAAGTGGGAGACCCCAGAAGTCACCCTCCGGGACTGCCTGCTCTGCGGTCTGAGGGATACCGAGACTCAGCGCGCGCTGATGAAAAGGGAGCCGCCTCCCACGTGGCAACAAGTCCTCGACACGGCGCAGGCCGCGGAGGCCACGACTGCCGGGGTGCAAGAGCTTCAGGACTGGCGCCCGAAGCCCGCCAAGGCAGAGAGCTCGGTGCGCGCGGCCCGGCGAGTTTCGAACTCGTCTGCGGAGAGCAGCGACGACGAGGACGTCCGGAGGGTCCAGAGAGAGGGCCGGCGCTGCGACGGCTGCGGCGCCACCCACGCCCGCGCCAAATGCCCATTCCGCAAGGCCGAGTGCCACAACTGCGGCCGGCGCGGGCACATCACCAAGGTCTGCCGGAAACGGCGCGAGGCCACAACAAGGAGTTCTCCAGACCGCTCGGCGAGGCAGGACCGCACCACGAGGCCCAAGGACGGCACCCGGACCACGAGGACGCGGGACGGCGTAGGGCGCATCTCCGACGACAGCGAGGACGACGCTCCGGTTTGCAGCGTTTCCACGGAGCACCCCCGTTACTTCGTTGAGGTAGTAATACAAGGGGCCCCTGTTAGAATGGAGGTGGACTCGGGTTCGTCATACTCTATTATTCCCCAGGGAGAGTTCATGAAAATCGCCCCCCGCGTGCGGCCCAAGCTCAAAGCGTTGAGGGCCACACTGAAGGACGTGCAAGGGAACCGCATCCCAGTGTTGGGGGTTGGGAAGTTCCAGGTCCAGTTTAAAAAGCACACCGCAACGCTTCCCCTAGTCGTCCTCAAGGGAGGAAAGTGCAGCCTCCTCGGGACTCAATGGTTCCAGCCCCTGGGGTTGTTCATTGGGGGGGTGCACGCCGTGGGAGCACACGCCACCGGGACTGATCCAATACAGAGCGTGTGCGACGCGCACCCCGAGGTTTTCAAAAAGGGGCTCGGAAAATTCAAGGGCCCCCCAGTGACTTTCGACCTGGACCCTGAAGTACGTCCAATCAGACTTAAACCGCGCAGAGTGCCTTTCGCACTAAAGGACAAAATAGAGGCGGAGTTGGACAAGTTGGTGGGCCAGGGGATTCTTGTTCCTGTTGATTCTGCGGAGTGGGAAACTCCAATTGTAACAGCGCTCAAGGCAAACGGGGAGGTCCGCATATGCGCTGATTACAAGTGCACCATCAATAAGGCGATCCGCCCTAATGCTTATCCGATGCCGGTAGTCAGCCACTTGTTGGCCAGGTTACACGGGGGGAGGTGTTTCGCTAAACTCGACCTGGCCCAAGCCTACCAGCAACTCCCGGTGACCCCCGCCGCAGCTGCTGCACAGACCATAGTCACCCACAAAGGGGCGTTCCAGGTATCGCGCCTCCAATTCGGCGTGAATTCGGCGCCCGGGATTTTCCAGTCATTGGTGGAACGCCTCCTGAAGGGGTTAGAGGGGGTGTTACCCTACTTTGATGACATATTGATTACAGGGGGGAGCCGGGCCGAATTAGCAAGCAGGTTGGGAAGGGTCCTGACAATATTCGAGAAAGCGGGGTTGCGGTTGCGGAAGGACAAATGCATTTTCTTCGCAACTGAGGTTGAGTTCCTAGGGTTCCGTGTTACTCCCGAGGGAATCAGGCCATCCCAATCCAAGGTGGCCGCCATCAAGAAGGCCCCTCGCCCCACCTCCAAGCCCGAGTTGCAGTCGTTCCTTGGACTGCTCAACTTTTACCACTCCTTCCTTCCGCGGAAGGCAGCAGTAGCGGAACCGCTACACAAATTGTTAAAAAAGGACGAGGCATGGAAGTGGGGCGACGACCAGGAGAGGGCTTTCAATGACCTGAAGCGACTCCTGGCATCAGATGCGGTACTGACCCATTTCAATCCCAAGCGCCCAGTGGTCCTGATATGCGATGCATCCCCGGTGGGGGTGGGGGCGGTGTTATGCCACGTACTGGAGAACGGGAGGGAGGCCCCGATAGCGTTCTACTCTAGGTCCTTGTCCCAAGCGGAGAGGAACTATGCCCAGACAGACAGGGAAGCACTAGCGATAATTGCGGGGACTAAGAAATTTCATGATTTTGTGTACGGCCGCCCCTTCACCATAGTGACTGACCATAAGCCCTTGCTAGACATTTTCACCGCAGATAAGCCCACACCCCAAATCCTGTCCCCGAGAATGCTCAGGTGGGCCATTTTTCTCAACGCGTATCAGCACGCGTTGGTATACCGGCCCGGGAAGGAGATCAGCCATGCGGATGCCCTGTCGAGGTCCCCCATTCCCCGGGATTGCTGCCACGTGGGCGAAGTAGAGAGGGACCACCAGGTCTTAATGATAGAGGTCCTAGACTCCCCTCCAGTAGTACCGGCCGACATCGCTAAAGCGACCGGCAAGGACAAAACGCTGGCCACAGTTTGCTCCTGGGTACAGAAAGGGTGGCCCGTGTCTTCCCCAGCAGCGGAATTCGACACATTTTTCAAAAAGAAACTAGAGTTGTCCCTAGAGAGGGGTTGCCTTTTGTGGGGACAGCGGGTAGTGATCCCCACGTCTCTCCGGCCGAGGGTGCTTAAACTGCTGCACGTCAGCCACCCGGGGATCGTCCGCTCTAAGGCGCTGGCCCGCAGTTACTTTTGGAGGCCCCAGCTAGACGCCGACATCGAACACATGGTCGGCACTTGCGAAGCGTGCCAAAGCTCCAGGCCAGAAGAGGCCCGCTCGCCACATAGGGAGTGGGACGCAGCGAGGGGGCCCTGGTCCCGGGTACACGTAGACTTTGCTGGCCCGTTCAGGGGAACGCTTTTCCTCCTTGTGGTGGACGCGTTCTCCAAGTGGTTGGAGGTCATCCCAGTCTCGAGCACCTCCTCGGCCACAACAATTAAACAGCTACGGAGGGTCTTTTCCACGTTCGGTTTACCCGACACCCTCGTCAGCGATAACACTAGCTGTTTCACGTCCGCCGAGTTCGGGGCGTTCATGGAGTGCAACGCCATTCGGCCCATCACCTCCACCCCCTTTCACCCGGCCACCAACGGCCAAATAGAGCGCCTCGTGCGCACCACGAAAGACGCGCTGCTGCGCATGGGCCCCGGAGACCTCGACCTGAAATTGTGCCAATTCCTGCTAAGGTACAGGGTCACCCCATTGGCGTCAGGGCACTCCCCCGCAGAGCTGTTGATGCGCAGGAAGCTGGCCACGGGAATCTCCAAGCTAGACCCCACGAGAGTAGAGGACAAAGGGTGGAACATAGGGGTGGAACCTTCAAAGAGTTTCAGCGTAGGCGCCCCGGTGCACTGCAGGAACTACGCCAGCGCGGGGCCAGCCTGGGTGCCGGGCACCGTAATAGAACGAACCGGCCCCGTCTCATACCGCGTGGAGACCAGTACAGGTTTCCTGTGGAGGCGACACGTGGACCAACTCAGGCGCAGGGTCCCCGGAGAGCAGGACGGAGACGAGACAAGCAGTGAATCAGCGTTAGGGTACTCCCCCACCCGTTTAGCCCAAGGGGGAGGGAAAGGGGAACATGGGCCCCCACCAAGGGGGAGGAAAGGGAATCGATCCACAGAGATCTTTTGCGGGAGTTCGCGGCAGAAAGGAAGAGCCCCGACCTCACACATACCCCCCGGAATTTTCCCCGAAACACAGATGCCCATAGAAGTTTAGACGTTGATTTACAGTACCAGGGGGAGTTAGCGGAGTGGTCCCCCACCCGTCCTAGCGAAAAGAGGGGTTTCAGTTCAGCCCCTGGTACTTCCAGTCCAAGTAGTCCCTGTGAGTTAGAATGCAATATAGCGCCAATTTCCCGGAGACCGACACCCCCAAGATGGGAGGCAACAGCAAGTCCGCCCACCACAGTCTCAAGGTCCCCCGAGCAAGGATCGGAAGGTAGCAGGACCACAAGGGCGACCTCATCGGTTCCGCGGTTCACAATAGGCGGGTCCCCGGGGTCCGAGAGCAACAGGCAGGGGTTCACCTCCCAACTATTCATTCCGTTCCCATCCCCGGGCGCAAGGCAGGCACAGACGCCCCACAGAGCCACTAATGAATCCCCGTTTCCCGTTGCAGGACAAGCACCCGCGGAATCAGGGATCACAGGCTCTCCAGTACTAGGTCAGACGCAGGCACGCCCCAAGCGCACGTGCGGCAAGCCACAATGGTTGCGGGACTTCGTCCCATCCTAGGGGGGAGGGATGTTGTGTATGTATGCGTGCATGTTCATTGTACTGTAAAGGCAAGAATGTAACCACTCCAAATACAAACGATCTCAGCTGTAAAGGAACGCGAGCAGACAGCCCATAGAGGGCAGCTGCGAGCGTTCAGTCTCACATGGTTCACATTGCTCAATCACGGACAGCCGCGGGAAAACCTTCCCCGCATTCAGCAGCAGAAGAAAGAGGCGTGCCTGGGCGAGGCCACGCCGGTAGCAGCCAATGAGCTACCGTGCTACAAGATTCAAATGTAGAGGGCTACTGTATATATTGAGATGTATCACCGCCATTACCTCATGCTTCACCGGAACACCATGCAATAAACCTGTGTTAAACCAACCCTTCAGTTGTCCTGTTGTCTTTGGTCCCATACACTAAAATTTGACAGCATCACCAATAGCAGTCAAGATGGTCTACAGGATGCCATCTTGTGCTCACTACCTTTCACAAAGAGACACCAAGATCTTTTGTCAGTTTTTCACCATTTCTCACCCAAGCACAAAGCAATTGGCAAGCATTAATAGTAGTAAGAAGCCTTGCATCCTTTTCCCAGGCATATTGTTATGCCATTATGTCAGGCCATATTGGGCAGAGTGACCGGCGAGCATTCAAGAGTAAAGGTAAAGGTCACCCTTGCTCGAAAGCCAGTCGTATCTTACTCTAGGGTTCAGTGCTCATCTCTGTTTATAGACAAAGAGCTGGCTTCAAATCCCTGCTCCTTCATGGAAAAAATCACTGGAAAGTGGGACTAGTAAAACCACTCCTTAAACATTTTACCGACTTTGAAAAGCCTATCAGGGTCACGAAAAGTCAGACAAGACATGAGAGCAGGTAGCATCAATTGTTGTACCGTTCATCTGGACAAATGTCAAATGTTTGGAAATAGGAATATGCAACACTGTGAAATATATTTTTAATCAAGAAATTGAATCTGCCTGTTTCCTTGCAGGTTTCTATAATATTTAAAAACAAAACAGATATTACACTTTCTAGTATAAAACACTGGTATTCATGTCCTCCAAATGTGTACACATCTCTATTCATTTTTAATAAGCACATTCTCTTCTGCCTGTCAGTTTTTGAAAATTAATATTAATATTCATTAATAGTTTCATTTTAAGCATGATAATTTGTGAAAGGGGAAAATTCCAGTATGAGAGATTTTGTTTCTGTTTCATCCTATGATTTGGAGTGAACGGTCAAAATGCCACCCGACCAAATTATCATCCATTTCTAGTTAAGTATTTGATGCAAGATGTTTTATTATAAATCTGTTTCTCTTTATTTGAAAATCTGAAGACCCGGTCAATATCTTCCAGAGATTTGAAGTGTTGGTTATTATGTGTCATTTATGCCTTCTTTCTAGAACTCCAGGAGAGAAAATGTTGGATTTCCTTTCCAAGCTGCACCATAAATCCATCATGCATCAACTGAAAACAGGTATTACCAACATCTTTGAAAATGATGGGGAGAGATAGTCTGCTAGAGGTAGGGATGCCATATTTCCCTCCCCCCAAAATGGGACAGGAGTAAAGGTTGCCCTTGCTCAAAAGCCAGTTGTATCTGACTCTAGGGTTCAGTGCTCATCTCTGTTTCAAAGCTGAAGAGCCAGCGCTGTCTGCTTCTGCAGAGGTTTCCGTGGTCATGTGGCAGACATGACTAGACACCACAGAATCCTCAACCAGCAGGGGATTGAAATTGCCCTTCCTCTCCCTGAGGTCACCCCTACCCTACCCTACCCTACCCTACCCCCCCCCCCACACACACACATGCAGCCCTTGGAGTCCCCGTTTCCCTCAAAGAAGGAGAAAAGGAAGGGACTTGTTTCGGAACAGGTCTTTTGTTGAATGCATAGAGTAAGCATTGCTAAAGAGGAAGGAAACACTGTAGATAGGAAGTGAGACAACTCTTCACTTCGCTTCGGCTTTAGGAATGCTGACTCTATGCATTTAACCCATTGCAGTCTGAAGGAATTCTCCATAGCTTTGAACTGGGATTTTTACATGTTTTTACATGAACCTGACAAGACAGCTTGGATCCATTAAAATCACGGAAAAACGGGACTTATGGCATTTAGTGTTCAAGGAATGAAGAAGCAGATGAATGAAGTAGTGAAATTCAGCTCTTTATTAGTGGGGTTTGAACACACTTTGGATGGGGCAAAACTTGGACTTATATAGACTATAAACAGTAACAGTAACAATAATACAACAAGCCCATTGGCTAACAGAGTGTGCACATTGTTCGATCCACTTATTTGCATAATAGATATTTGAGAAAATATACATTCTGCTCCTATAAACAGTAACAGTAACAATAATACAAAAAGCCCATTGGCTAACAGTGTGTGCACACTTTTTGATCCACTTATTCGCATAAGAATAGATACATGAGAAAAGATACATTCCACTCCTGTCAGAAAACACAGTTAACATACATAACATTCTTCCCCCCTAGGTAAAAACAAAATCCTTTAACCAGGATGGCAGTCTAGTTTCCCTTCTGGGTCGGACGCTTGGTTGAGCCAGCTCAGGGGCTCATAGAATGGGCGACCCAACTGGCGTGACGGATTGACTAGAGGGGGAGGATTGTAAACTGAAATTAAAGCCCTGTTTGTCAGATGGAGGAGCAGGGGATTGCTCAAAACCAAAATCTAATTCTGTGGATGAATAAGACAACTCAGGGTCCCTTCTGTGTGTACTAAGAGTGGAGGGTGACTCTGAAAAAATTGTCATCATCAATAAATGAATCCAGAGTGCTAGGCTGTGACAGTGTAGGGGTACACATGGCCGGAGTAGGGGAGCATTCCACAATTTGCTCTTGAAATCGGTCCCTAGAACAAGCCTCGGGGTCTAAGTTAACTTGCTGCTGACTATTACCTCTGCCCACTGGTTTAAATGGGTGGGAGCCAACCCTAATGTTGAGTGTCTGTATTCGCCCTGTGGGTCACGTATTCTGGGTCTCAATTGATCTGCGTGCCTCCTCCAGATCAGACCAGTGGCTGTTTCGATTCTGTAAGAAACAGGACCAGTCTGATCGATCACAAACCCAGGCACCCACGTAGGACCACCAGCTGCATAATTGCAGCAATGTACAGGGTCTCCCAGAGAAAAAACCTTCTGGTGTTGGATCGCTATATTTGTGCCTTTGTCCTCCACCCTAGAGGGATCCAATCTGTCCAGCAAGGATGACAGT
Source organism: Bradypodion pumilum (assembly GCA_035047305.1). Taxonomy (NCBI): domain Eukaryota; kingdom Metazoa; phylum Chordata; class Lepidosauria; order Squamata; family Chamaeleonidae; genus Bradypodion; species Bradypodion pumilum. Next base: position 7,785,322 of record JAWDJD010000010.1, on the reverse strand, counting down.
TTCCTTCACTGGAGCAATTCAGCAAAGGACAGCCCTGAGGCAAGGGGGGGTGAGTCTATACGTGAAAAGAAACTGGCATAGCTGGAGCTCCAAATCCCCTTCACCCATACACCGAAGCACGTCTTTAGTTGTGCGCATCTACCGCACCACCTGGCTATTGGTGGCTGGGTGGAATGGGGCAGCAGTGATGTGCCTAATTGCATTCCTTTCCATGAAGGATTGGAATTCTGCAGATGTGAACATGGACGCGTTGTCGGACACCAGCACATTTGGAAGTCCAAATGCTGCGAACAGCCCTCTCAGGTGCATTATCATGGTGGCTGAAGTGGTATTAGGCACTCTAATCATTTCCAGCCACTTAGAGAATGAGTCTACAACCAACAAAAATAGGGCACCCCTAAATGGACCTGCAAAATCTATGTGCAACCTGGACCACGGGCCCCTAGCAGAATCCCATTCCCGAGAGGGAAGGTGGGATTGCTCTGGGTGAGAGGATTGACAGCTGGTGGAGGTGCCGACCATCTGCTCTAGGTCTTGGTCCAGTTGAAGCAACCAAAAGTAGCTTCGGGCAAGGGCTTTGGAACGTACAATTCCTGGATGACATGTGTGAAGTAAATGTAAAACCTTTTTCCTGAGAGTGACAGGAATGACCACCCGCTGGCCCCATAGAAGGCAACCTCGTTCCACTGACAATTCCAAGTGCTCGTGGTGGAATGTTCTGAATTCCTCGGCTAGAGGAGAGACAGGCTAGCCCTTTTGTACCCAAGACATTACTTTAGTCAATGTTACATCCTTGACCATAGCTTTGGCTATATCTGAGGGGATGACTGGGGGCGAGTCGAATGCCTAAATCATGAGGACCTGGTTGTTACTTTCGATCTCACAATCAGCTTCCCCGACCCCTGGCAGTGGAGAATGTGACAGGGCATCAGCATGGCTGATGTTCTTGCCGGGCCTGTGCACCAAAGTAAAATTGTATGCATTTAGGAAAATTGCCCAACGCAACATCCTTGGGGACAGAATTTGAGGCGTGGGCTTCCCGTTCACAAAGATTCCAAGGAGGGGCTTGTGGTCAGTTATGATGGTAAAAGGTCTTCCATAAAGGTAATCGTGGAATTTCTTAGTGCCAGCCACGATTGCCAATGCCTCCCTGTCTGTCTGAGCATAATTTTTCTCAGGCTTTGAGAGTGAACAGGAATAGAATGCTACGGCAGCTTCCCTCCTGTCACTTCATACATGGCATAACACAGCTCCCACCCCCAGAGGGGATGCATCACACACAAGTACAACTTCTTTGTTAGAATCAAAATGAGTTAATACAGCATCCAAAGATAGCAGCCTTTTGAGTTCTAGGAACGCTTTCTCCTGGCAATGGCCCCAGTGCCAAACAGTATTGTTCTTAAGAAGCTGATGTAATGGTTCGGCAACTGAGGCTTTGTGATGGAGAAAAGTGTGATAGAAGTTTAACAATCCTAGAAATGATTGCAATTTGGCTTTACATTTCGTCCTGGGTGCATTTCGCATGGCCATCACCTTGGAGTTAGAGGGCATGATACCTTGGGGTGTAATGCGGTACCCCAGGAACTCCACTTCCCATGCCAAAAGCACACATTTGTCTCTTCTAAGACGTAGACCAGCCCTCTCCAAACATGACAGGACTCGATCGAGCCTGGTCGCTAGTTCAACGGGGTCCTTAGCGGTGATCAGGACATCATCAAAATATGGCATGACACCAGGCAACCCTTTCAAAATACGTTCTACAAGAGATTGAAATATTCCAGGGCCCACATTCACCCCAAATTGTAGTCTAGTTCCCTTAAATGCCTGTGCGTTACTATGGTCTGGGCTATGCCAGGAGCAGGAGACACAGTTAATTGTTGGTAAGCCTGGGCAAGGTCAAGTTTTGTGAAGCAATTTCCTCCATGCAAGGAAGCAAGAAGGTGGCTTACCACAGGCACAGGATATGCATTCGGGTGAATAGCTTTATTGATGGTACACTTGTAGTCAGCACATATCCTGACCTCCCAGTTACTTTTCAAAGCAGTCACAATTGGTGTCTCCCACTCTGTGGAGTCCACCGGCACTAGGATGCCCTGCCCCACCAGTTTGTCCAGCTCGGCTTCTATCTTCTCCTTTAAAGCAAAGGGTACCTGGTGTGGCTTCATCCGGATGGGCCGGATGGTTGGGTCTAGCTCAAAGTCAACAGGGGGCCCTTTGTATAAACCTAATTTTTTTTAATACCTCAGGATGTGCAGCACAAACGTCCTGGATTGGGTCAGAGTCTATTGCATGGATGGCAGAAAGCCAGATTCCCAGGGGCCTAAACCATTTGGTCCCAATAAGACAGTTAGTGCCCTGCTTAACTACAACCAATGGCAAGGAGGTGTGAATGTTTTTGAATTTAACCAAGAAATTACCCACCTCCAGTACCGGGATCTGGCAACCTTGCACATCTCGGAGGGAAGTTTTAAAGGATTTAAGCTTGGGCCGAGAGGCAGGGGGAATTCTCAAAAACTCCCGCTGTTGGATTATGGAAAAGGTAGTACCTCCATATTAAAGGGGACATCCTGCTGGCTCAGGTCTGTGAAGAAATGCTCACTGATGATGCCCACTTGGCATGGCTCAGGCTCGGATGACACTTTGGCAATGGACATGTTGTGGTGATGACTCTTCTTGAGCACAGGCACTGGAGGTCTTTGCTTTTTCTGTTGGCATACCTTAGCAATGTGCCCTCTTTGCCCGCAGTTGTGGCATTCTGCGGTGCGGAAGGGACACTTTTTGCGGTCATGCCGGGCTCCGCAGCCATCACACTTGCAAAGGAATTTCTTCTCCTGATCGTCACGGTGCTCTCAGTGCTTTCATCGAACCACTTGGACTTTTCCCTCTGCATCGCTGGACTCCGATGAAGAGGTGGAACCAGGCAATGCTGAGGAGGATGAAGGTGAACTTTTGCTAAGCTTGCAAAGTTGAGTCAGTGGCACTGGTGGTGGAGTGGCAATGCCAGAAAACTTTATCCCGGACCGTGCAGCCTCAGTTGCTACTGCCTCTTCTAGGACATGTTATGTTATGTTATGTTTATTCAACATACCCCACCCTACTCAGCACATGGCCGACTCAGGGTGGCTAACAACATATAAATGACCCCAGGGTAACCCAAGGGGCTTACATATAGGATACAATGTTCAAAATACAATAATAAATACAATGTTTCATGTAAATACAATAAAGCCCAATGTCTAATATTACAAGTTACAATATAAGGTAAAACAATCCACAAAATGCATCCGTGAAGGTTAGCGTCTTTCTGATAATGAGGTGACATTGAGCATCTTCGTCCCTCATGCCGGCCAGCAGATGGTCCCGGAGTGCTTCTTTGATCTTGTCCCACTTGCACGGGGTGGCAGCAATGCGCAGCACGGTGGCGTAGTCTGCAATGGATCCACCGGGTCGCTGCTCTCTTCTGTGGAAGGCCACCCTGGCTGGGAAGATTGAGATCTCTGGCTGCAGGTGCCTCCTCAGTGCGGACATGATTTCTGCGAGCGGCACCACATCCACGTCCCTTGGGAGAACAAGGGGGGTTGCCAGCTCAAGCGTCTCAGAACCGCACTGAGCGAGGAAACAGGAGCGCTTCTGGTTTCCGTTGGTTATCTTCTGCACGGCCATTGCGTGGCGGAACTGGTGTTGTATGTTGCCCATTTCTCTGGACGCGCTGGGTCGAATAGGCCTAGAGGTACTTTGACTTAACTAATCAAAGCCCACACAAGAGAAAGTCACCTGTCCTACATTCACACATACTGTACATAATCAATTCTAAGTGTACTGAAGACTTAGCAGAACTACTTGAAAGGGAAAAAATGATGAAAATGTTAGAAAAGGGATGTAGCATCTGCCATTTGTCTTGCCTGGATCTTATGTGGCTGCTCCTCTAGGTTCATGAGAACTTAGAAAGCCCAAAAAATTTCATCTGAGCACTCCAGAGGCTGGAGTTTCCAGGGGAAACATTGATATTCATTGATGCTTCAGTTGTCAATTCCCTTCTTACTTCGAAATTCATTTTGCTTGATTCAGTAATGGGTGCCGCCACCACCCCTACACACACATTTCAGCATTTGTTTCATAGTTTAATAGCTTTTAGTGGGATGTCAACTAATCCAGAAACACAGGCAAATCCTGGCTACATTTCATTTGGACATTTTTCTCTGCAGCTGGTGCACATTCCTAATAAAAGCATGCATACGTACATACATAGTTTCTATTAGCTGTAATCATCTATGTCAACGATCATCTGTAGTCATCAACCGGGCTCCAAGCCAACAGTTCCCAAGATGGAAGTTCCTAGAGGTTGTTGGACTGCAATTCCCAAAATTCCTCACCATGGGTGGAGCTTCAGAAATGCCAACAATGTCTGGGGGCTCATCAGTGTGAGCCTGTGTTTGAGTAACCAGGCATCTCATTTTTCCATGGCTTCCTTCCCATGGTCCCACCACTTTTATGGCTGAGGGACAGGTGGCGGCAGGAACTTTTGTAAGGCCCACAGATTTCTTCTTACCCAGCAAATCTCAAAAAAAGTAACTTGGGCTTGCTAACTTTACCATAACAGAAAACTTCTCTATGAATCAGAAGCATAATTTGCCCAGCAATGTTGAAATTGCAGAAAAGGCATTGCTACAACCAGCTACACAGTCATTGTTTACCCACAACTCTAGCGTTGGTATGGTGGGGTACATTTTATGCCACACACTAGGTGTTTCATTTTGTCAGGTACTACCTATCCTGCCAACCTAGCAGTTCGAAAGCAAGAAATTGCAAGTAGATAAATAGGGGCCACTTTGGTGGGAAGGTAACAGCGTTCAGTGCGCTCTGGTGTCTAGTCATGCCTGCCACATGACCACAGAAACCTCTGCAGAAGCAGACAACGCTGGCTCTTCAGCTTTGAAACAGATGACCACTGAACCCTAGAGTTGGATACGACTGGCTTTCGAGCAAGGGAAACCTTTACCTTTACCTTACCTATCTGATTTAAGGGTCACAGTGGCATAGTAGTTAAGATGCTGAGAAGGTCATCAGGTCAGCAGTTAGAGACCCGAGTGCTGGACAATGGAGTGAGTGCCCATCATCTGTCTCAACGCCTGCCAATTTAGCAGTTTAAAAGCAAGAAATTGCAAGCAGATAAACAGGTACTGCACTGGCAGGAAAGGTAACAGTGTTCCATGCACTCTGGCATTTAGTCATGCCTACCTGACATGACCATGGAAATGTCTTAGACACAAATAGTTCTGGCTGTTTAGCTGTAAATGGAGATGAACACACACACACACATACACATATACCAATAGGGTTGTACATGACTGGCTTTCAAGCACGGGATCTACCTCTCTGAAAAATGGCATCCACTATTACTTCTTTTTTATACTGAGGCTATAGATTTATTCAGCAGGCACAGCAGAATAGTGTTCACCCTTTGGTTCTGCTAAAACGTTTTAAATCAGGGATGCCCAAACTATGGCCCATGGGCCAGATCCACCAACTTACCTGGCCCATGTTTCCAGGAGTGATGAGGGCAGCATGGGCTGAATGAACTGGCATCGGGGGCCAGATCTGGCCTGCAGGCTGTAGCTTGGACACCCCTGGTTTATTTATTTATAATTTTTAAATTAATTTTCTGCGGTTTCCCCATGCCCATCGGGCATGGAAACGGCCCTTGCAGAGGCCGCTTCAGGAGGACGCTCCTTGAGCCGCGGGCTCTGCGGGCAGCCAAATTAAGGGGGGTGAATAAAGTATAGGGTTTGATTCACCCAATTACCGTGACCTGACCTGCGACTCGGCCAAGTAAGCAGATAGCTGACTTCTGTCAAGCATTAAGTACATAGTTCATCTCCCAGCTCGGGAAATCCCTGGCGCAAATAAGCCATGTTTGTCCCTGCCTAATCCCCAAGACAATGAGGTCCCTGAACCCATGTTTGCCCCAGCTGATTAAACTCCCCTTTGAAGAATTCCCCATTAACCCGTGTACGTGAGTGAGGTAATTTTCCTGTCAGGTGACAGCTTGCCACCGTTGCGCTTTTTTCCCTATAAATGATGTTGCCTTTTTCCAATAAAGTACTGATCTGATCTCGCTCCTGTTGCCTCGTGTTGTCATTGATCAGTCTCCTCCGGGCTCTAACGCCGCCCTAGCGGCCAGACATCGCTACAGCTGGTGACCCCGACGTGATTTACTCGTGAGTAAGAGACCCCGGAGAGGTCTACTCGTGAGTAGCGCTCCACGCGGTCCGGTTCTGCGCTTGAACCGCGACCCGCCAGCCCGGAGGATAGCGCGGCGCTCTGGTCGGCAGCCAGCCGGACAGAGGACGGCCCGCCGCGAGGCATTCCAGAGACATTCCTACCGCTCACTCCTCACTTTCGCGAGGTTTGCCATGGAGGGAAACGCGTTCCGCTCAGGGCAGGCTGTGAGCCCCTGACATCGCAGAGGCCGTTAGAAGGGCCCGTGGCAGAAGGTCCACGCTCCGAGGGCTACCCCAGACACTCGTCGCCCGAACCTGTTGCCTGCAAAGACGCGTCGAACTTCGTCCCGAGAAGGAGACTTCGGAGGACCATCGCAGGTAATATGGGGACTTGTTCTCCTCGACCAAGTCCGTCCGCTAGCCAAAGAACTCGGGAGCAAGAGTTCATAATCCTGGCCAGGGTTTTTCAGTTACGATTTCACAGCAGGGAGCTAGCGAGACTTCTGGCGTACCTCAGGGAACACTGCCTGCTTTACCCAGAAGTAGGTACGTTAACCCTGAAGCTCTGGGATCAGATAGGAGACTGCATTCAGCAAACCCCGAAGGCTCCGGGAGGGATAGTCCGCACATGGAGGAAATGTAGGAGACTCTTAGAGCAGATCGAGCCAGTCCGGGTAGAAGCGGAAGAACCCCCGTTAGAGAAGCCATCAGGCATGCCAGTCGAGCCGACTGCGCCCGCCGCACTCTACCCGACATTCAAGTATCAGCAGAGTAGCGCAGGGAGCCTTCCCGCGGTGACAGCTGCAGACGTCACCGAGGGAACGCAAGGAATGAGAGGCGCTGGCGCTTCTCTGACAACCCCAGGTTCCCTAGTCGTGAAGAGTGCCCTTCAGCGCACAGCTGAGATAGAACTCAAGAAGGGGGAATTGCCAGTAGAACAGCTAGCAGAACTTCGACAGATTTGTCCCATCCGCTTGGAGATGGACGCGCTCACGGGCGCACAGCAGGTAGTACACTCCCCAGTCCCGTACAAGCTTCTCATGGCTTTACGGAAAGCAATCTCAGAGACAGGGCTCCAAAGTCATTTTACGAGGGGCACGCTCCAGCAAGTGTGCGAGACCACCATGTGGATTCCTCACGATTGGAAAGCCGTCATGAGGATGATGCTCACCCCCAGCCAGTACATGATTTGGGACAGCGAGTTCCGCCTAGAGGCGCAAGCTCGGGCTGCCAGGATGGGAGGTGCAGTAATCCCTGACCAGCTGTATGGTTCAGGTGCCTTTGAGTCCATCAACGCTCAAATCAACTTGCCTCTCGCCACCCTAGAGATGTCAGCCGAGGCTGCCTATAGGGCATACTTCAAGGTCCCAGCGTCTGGCAAAACGGCCAAAAACTACACCGCCATTAAGCAGGGAGCCCAAGAGCCCTACATGGACTTCATCAATCGCCTGGAAGAAGCAATTAGCAGGCAGATTGACAATGAGCACGCCCAGGAAGAGCTCATGATTAAGCTAGCCAAAGACAACGCCAACTTGGACTGCCGTAAAGTCTTGCAGTCCTTGGGCAATCGCCCTGACATAACCTTAACGGACATGATTCGAGCATGCTCCGACGTTGGCACAGACTCTTACAAGATGGGTCTGCTAGCGGCAGCGGTGCAGGGGGGAAGAAGATCCAATGGCAAGAACAAAGGGGCATGTCACACTTGTGGCAAGGTCGGTCACTTCGCTAGGGAGTGCCGATCCAAGGGAAGCGGACAAAAGTCCGGCCGTCCCAAGGCTCCGAACACCCTCTGCCCGAAGTGCAAGAAAGGCTACCATTGGGCCAGGTTTTGTCCGAATTCGGGAAACCGGAATCCGGGCACGTCTCTGGCCCCAGTCCAAACAGAGGCTTCCTTCACCCAGATCCAGAACTCCCCAGACCGAGACTAGATTCTAGGCACATTCCAGGCACTGCGAGAGCACAGGCCAGCCCCAAGGGCAGCACGGGGCTAGACTTGACTTGCCAGGCGGACGTTACATGCGACCTGCCAGGCACAGTCTATCTAGTCGACACCCAGTACATGGGACCCCTGCCCAGAGGCTTTATAGGTTTAGTTTTGCCCCGTAGTGTAGCTGGAGCACGCGGAATTTTTATAGTTCCAGGAGTCATTGACTCGAATTTTTCAGGCATTCTCCAGGTCCAGCTTTGGGCGCACCTGCCCCAAACCATCCACAAGGGAGACACGTTAGCGCAACTGATCATGGTTCCTTGTCACTCGCCAGCAAGCAGCCAGGGAAGGCTCAGGGACAGCTCAGAGTCCGGTTCAGCAGGCCGCTCGAGCGCGAGTGAGGCAGTGCAAGGATACCAGGTCTTAGCGACAGTGGAGACCAACATTGAGTGGAAACAGCGCCCCGTTATCGAGGTATTTTTGAACAAAAGGGTGTTCTCAGGGTTACTCGATACCGGAGCGGATGTGAGCGTGATAAGCAGGAGCCAGTGGCCAAGAGAGTGGGCCATTGAGCCGGTCTCCGATGTGTGGGGGGTAGGAGGCGTCCAGGAAGCGTTCAGGAGCCGAGAGTGGGTAGAAGTCACAATCCCAAAGGCTGACGGCACAGCGGTAATTCGGCCGCACATTCTTGACGTGCACATCAACCTTTGGGGGCGAGACATTCTCCAGCAGTACGGTGCTATGCTTACCTTTGGGTAATGGCGTTGCCACTTAAATGGCTCACCGACACTCCGGTATGGGTAGAACAATGGCCGGTAGTGGGAGAGAAATTAGTTGCCCTCAAGCAGCTAGTTAAAGAACAGCTAGACGCAGGACACATAGAACAGTCCACAAGCCCCTGGAATTCGCCAATTTTTGTGATTAAGAAGAAGTCGGGGAAGTGGCGACTCCTCCACGATCTCAGAGAGATCAATAAATGCATTCAGCCGATGGGCCCGCTCCAATGCGGCATCCCAAATCCTAATATGATTCCCGAGGGGTGGGAGATCCTAGTTGTAGATCTCAAGGATTGCTTTTATACAATCCCCCTAGACCCCAGGGACCGGGAAAGGTTCGCCTTTACAGTGCCGGTCGTGAACCACGGTGAGCCCACGCAGCGGTACGCGTGGAAATTTTTGCCACAGGGCATGCTCAATTCGCCCACCCTGTGTCAAATTTATGTTCACGGCGCACTGGCCAAGTTCCGAAGCCTTTACCCTAAAGCAATTGTCTGTCACTTCATGGATGACATTTTAGTAGCGTTGCCGCAGCTCGGCAGCGAAATGTTTTCTGACCTCCAGGCCAGCCTGGGGGACAAAGGCTTACTTATTGCCCCTGAGAAAGTGCAGAGAACCGAGCCCTTCTCATACTTGGGCCATCGGCTTCTCCGCTCTTTCGCAGCACCAGTCCTGCCTCAGATAAATTTACAAGACTCAGTCACCCTTGTAGAATTGCAGCAAGTTTTGGGGAACATCAATTGGGCCAGACCGTATTTTCGTTTAGATACGGATCTCCTAAAACCGCTCTTCTCGCTGCTAACCTTAGGCAAGCAGCCGGCAGACCGGATAAAGATCTCTCGAGACGCGCGCTTGGCACTCGAGAAGGTGAACCAAGCTCTCAGCCAGAGGTGGGTGGATAGGATCGCCCCGGGGCCATATGCCCCGATCCTGAATTTGTACATCGTACGGTCGGGATCCATGTTCACTGGGGCGCTAGGAGTAGACTCAGAGAAGGGAGCGAAAATTGTGGAGTGGGTCTACTTGCCAAACACCTCTTCTCGGAACATTGTTCCGCCCCAAGAACTGGCCTCCGCGGTGATCTACCGCGGCAGGCTGAGAGCAAGGGACATTTCTGGGCACGATTTAGCTAAGATTATAGTCCCGTTCACCAAGGAACAAATCCATCAGTTGATGCAGCTAGGTGACTCGCTTCCGATAGCTTTGGAAGGATTCACCGGAAGCTTGGCATACCATTTGCCCAAAGACCCTAGGCTTGTCTCACTTCAGACAGGAACAGTCAGTTTGTTCGAATTGCTCTCGCTGGTCCCGCTTCAGGGGGCCAAGACAGTTTTTACCGATGGGGGACGCACATATGGTGTCCTGACTTGGCAGGAGGGCGAAGCTTGGCACACGCTGCTAACTCTTCCACAGAAGTCCGCGCAGCGGGCAGAGTTGGCAGCCGTGAACCTTGCCTTGCGCACCTTCGCCAAGGAACGTTTAAATATCATTACTGACAGTCTGTATGTAAGGAATTTGCTTCACAGTCTACCGGGCGCTTACATTACTCCCGCGATAGACAAGAACTTGCTCAGTCTGTTTCTCACTGCTCAATTTCATTTGCGGAACCGCACAGAGCCGCTCTATATTGCCCACATCCGAAGTCACCAAGACCTACCGGGTCCGATTTCCGCGGGCAACAGCAGAGCGGATGCGGCGGCAAAGGAAATTCAGCAACGCTCAGTTTTGGGAGTTTTCACTACTCCAATCCAGAGTCATGCCTTTTTTCACCAAAACGCCAAGGCACTCGCCAGACAGTTCAATCTGCCACTCTCTCAGGCCCAAGGTATAGTCCGCTCTTGCCAGCATTGCGCAGGAGCGCCGGGGGGGCCCTCGTGGGGGGTCAACCCACGAGGGACAGAGGCTAATCAGGTATGGCAGATGGACGTCACGCATGTGCCGCAGTTCGGCAGATGGCAATACATGCACGTCTGCATTGACACCTTTTCCCAGTTCGTTTGGGCAACGGCGCAGAAAGGGGAGGCGGCCTCCCACGTGGAGCAGCACCTCCTTTCCTGCATTGCGGCGATGGGCAAGCCGCGGCACGTGAAGACGGACAACGCGCCGGCCTACAGTTCCAGGCAGTTGGCCGCCTTCATGGCCACTTGGGACATCAAGCACACATTTGGAATTCCCTACAATCCGCAAGGGCAAGCGATTGTAGAGCGGGTCAATCGGACGCTAAAGTCCTATATTGACAAACAAACAGAAAGGGGGGAGCCACCAGCCCTCCCCAAGTCACAGGGAGAAGCACAGATGTGTCTCAACAAGGTATTGTTCACTTACAATCACCTTAATGTTTTTTCGGACTGCACGCCGCAGGAGAAGCATTTCCGCCGTTCGGAAGCTCTCCCGCGACCTATGGTCCGCTACCGAGTGCCACCAGACCCTTCTTGGAGGGGCCCGGTGCCGCTCATAACCTGGGGAAGAGGGTATGCTGCAGTTATGTCTCCTACAGGTGTCGTTTGGATTCCAGCTCGGTGTGTCAAGCCTCACTTGGGACCACATGGCGTGGACCCAGGCCGACCCGAGTCCGATCCCGGAGATGGAGGACCTCACGCTGGCCAACAAGACCCGCCGGAGGAGACGGCCACCGGCGGCGCCGAAGATCACCTGGGGGATGGTCAAGGCACTTTGCAGTAAAGCTGAGGACGCCCTCCAGCGCGGGGAGAAGGAGCCGACACCGGAGAACCTCGTAGCAGCAGTTTTTGCCCAGATTCATGCCAACTCCATGGCGATCATCGTCATCCTGGCCCTCACCCTGCTTCTGGGGGGAGGCGTTCAGGCTACTCCGATCCAGGCTGACGGTTTGCCGCCTGGGGAAGATCTTTCTGCACGAATGCAGTACAACTTGTGGGAAAGGTTGGCGGGTCTCGTCAACCAGTCCGATTTTTGCCTACGGCAGGACATTGGTTCTGCATCTATCCTCAGCACCTGTCTCATCCCCGTGTGCCACGCTCTGGACGCGCGCACCAAGGATGGCGACTGGTTGTTGAAGGCGTTCTTTGGCCCACACACTCCTACCACCTTCTCAGCATACGCCCGCTGGGGGGGACGGCGACTTGCATCAACCTTGCCGGCTGACGCAGCCACTCTTCATACCCCTCGAGTGGCGGTCAGCCCGGACGCTGCTTGCACCCGTATGACCGGCTGTACCTCAGGCGGTCCGACTCGGCGCCGCTGCCTGGACCCCGGCAGCGGCAACTGGACTTGCAACAAACCAGAAACCCTCATTTCGCTGTACGCTCACGTCACCCTACCTTCAGGGTGGTTCTTCACCTGCAACCAGTTCACATGGAACTATATTCCTGCGAATTTGTCGGACTCAATGTGTTGTATCAGTCGTTTGACACTGTTACTCCCTACTAAGGACATGATTGCCCCAAGCACAAATGTTTCTAATGTTTCACATGTTTCCAATGTTTCAAATGTCTCCCCACTCATACGGCACACACGCACAACCCAGTTAGACAGCTCTTGTGACAGCAGCTTCAGAGTAATGAGTCCCGCTGAGTATGTATCCCTAGCAGTCAGCCTTGTCGGCGTGCCAGGCTTGGCCGTCGGCAACGCACGGAGGATTGGCCGCTTGGCTTGCGGTTTGGCAAAAGCCATTAACCATACCTCCACAGCGATAGCGCTCCTCAATCAGGAACAGGCAGAACTTCGCCAGGCCGTTCTTGACAATCGAGCGGCTATCGACTACCTCCTCTTGCTGCACCACCTGGGTTGCGAATCCTTTCATGGAATGTGCTGCTTCAATCTTACTGACAACTCCCGTAAGATCCAAAGCCAGATCACGAACCTCCACACCATAGTCCAGGGTATTACGGAGGGTTCCGCATGGGGGGCTTGGTGGAGTTCCCTGTGGAATTGGATGTGGTCATGGATTCCCTGGGGGTGGCTGCAAACGGTGCTTAAGGTAGTGGTGGGGATAACCATACTAGGCATTACGCTTTGTTGTTTTGCTCAGTGCATTCCCTCGCTGATCTCCAAGTGCCGCCCCAGAGAGAAACTCCGTGACGTCATACCCGCTCAACAGCTGATGCCGCTCTTGCGCAAGGTCGCCAGTCAGGTCCTTAAATAGAAAATAAAGGGGAGATGCGGTTTCCCCATGCCCATCGGGCATGGAAACGGCCCTTGCAGAGGCCGCTTCAGGAGGACGCTCCTTGAGCCGCGGGCTCTGCGGGCAGCCAAATTAAGGGGGGTGAATAAAGTATAGGGTTTGATTCACCCAATTACCGTGACCTGACCTGCGACTCGGCCAAGTAAGCAGATAGCTGACTTCTGTCAAGCATTAAGTACATAGTTCATCTCCCAGCTCGGGAAATCCCTGGCGCAAATAAGCCATGTTTGTCCCTGCCTAATCCCCAAGACAATGAGGTCCCTGAACCCATGTTTGCCCCAGCTGATTAAACTCCCCTTTGAAGAATTCCCCATTAACCCGTGTACGTGAGTGAGGTAATTTTCCTGTCAGGTGACAGCTTGCCACCGTTGCGCTTTTTTCCCTATAAATGATGTTGCCTTTTTCCAATAAAGTACTGATCTGATCTCGCTCCTGTTGCCTCGTGTTGTCATTGATCAGTCTCCTCCGGGCTCTAACGCCGCCCTAGCGGCCAGACATCGCTACAATTTTCAAAGTAAAATACAGAATGAAACACAAACAAGACATAATGAAAAATTACAAAAAAAAATACATCCAATACACAACATAATTACAGTTTTGTTGTTGTTGTTCAGTCGCACAGTCGATTCCGACCCTTTGCGACCCTATGGACCATCGTTCTCCAGGCGCCTCTGTCCTCCACCATCCCCCTCAGTCCTCCCAGTTTTGTGCCCATTGTGTCTACAATACCATCTATCCATCTCATCCTTGGCCTCCCCCTTCTTCTTTTGCCCTCCACCTTTCCCAACATCACGGCCTTCTCAAGTGAATCCTCCCTTCTCATTTGATGCCCAAAGTACTTTAGCCTCATCTTTACTATTTGACCTTCCAATGAGCAGTCAGTGTTGATTTCTTCTAAGATTGACCTATTTGTTCTCCTCGCTGTCCAAGGTACCCTCAAAACTCTCCTCCAACACCACATTTCAAAGGCATCTATTCTTCTGCGTTCAGCTTTCCTAATTGTCCAGCTCTCACATCCGTACATTACCACTGGGAATACCATTGCTTTGACTATTCTAATTTTTGTTTTCAAGGTGATGTCTCTGCTTTTCACTATGTTCCCCAGGTTTCTCATGGCTTGTCTCCCTAGAATCAGCCGCCTCTTTATTTCATGGCTGCAATCTCCATCTGCAGTGATCTTAGATCCTAAGAAAGTAAAATCTGTCACTGCTTCTACTTCTTCCCCGTCTATTTTCCAGGAACTGATCGGGCCTGTTGCCATTATCTTGGTTTTCTTGATATTGAGTCTCAAGCCAGCTTTTGCACTCTCTTCCTTCAAACCGATCAAGAGATTCTTTAGGTCTTCCTCACTTTCTGCCATTAGGGTGGTGTCGTCTGCATATCTCAGATTGTTGATGTTTCTCCCAGCAATTTTGATCCCATATTGTGATTCCTCCATCCCTGCATTGCGCATTATGTGCTCTGTGTATAAGTTGAATAAGCAGGGTGACAAAATGCAGCCTTGTCTTACTCCTTTTCCTATTCCAAACCACTCGGTCATTCCGTGTTCTGTCCTAACTGTTGCTTCTTGGTTCATGTACAGATTTCTCAGGAGGCATATGAGGTGTTCTGGTATTCCCATCTCTTTAATCACTTGCCACATCTTGTTGTGATCCACACAATCAAATGCCTTAGTGTAGTCAATAAAGCAAAAATAAACTTGTTTCTGGTATTCCTTTGTTTTCTCCATGATCCAACGTATGTTGGCAATGTGGTCTCTAGTCCCCCTGCCTCTTCTGAAACCAGCCTGCACCTCTGGTAATTCTCTTTCCACATGCTGCTGAAGTCTATCCTGTATTATCTTGAGCATCACCTTGCTGGCGTGTGGGATGAGCGCAATTGTTCGATAGTTTGAACAGTACATCACAATAAAAACATTGAAAGTATTACTATTAAGGAGCATTGGTCTGGAATGTTTTGATTTCTTTCCATATCGCAATTATTAGTAGTTCACATTTCTGAAAAATTCTCTCTCTCTCTCTCTTATTTGGTAATTGGGAAAATTATTCATAAACTGGGATTTATAAGACTGTATCATCTAAAGATGTAAATAATAATATTATTATGAGAAAAGATGGGAAATGAATCATATTGACATCTTAGGCAAAAAGAGCATTAAGGGATTAATTTGCAAAAGTAAGAACTGTGGAACTTTTCCCCCCAAAGCAATCCATTAAATGACCTTCTTTTTACCCCACATCTGGTGAGTTTACTTAGGAGATTAGGTGAGGTGTTTTGTGTTGAAGAAAGCAATACATCCAATGGGTTTTTAGAAGGTATGGATACTGCCTCAGATGCTGAAAGATGTCTGTTCATTAGAGCTCCTGATTTTCCTTACTCAGGTACCCTTCATATTAGGCACTGTGTTTTGAGATTGGTCACAGATAGGTAAGATGGGCTCTAATTGTACGTTTTGTTGGCAAGGCATGTATCTCTTAGGTAATCCATCAGTGGGAGAGAAAATTGGTTAATAACAGCAAATACACATTCCACTTAATGTCTGCGTTGACTTTTTGTAAAGAGCTTTTTGAAGCCCATAAATACAGTGTCTTCTGAATCAGATGTGTGTGTAACCTTGTTAATATAGAAAGGGATTCTCAACTTGCAGCCCACAGGCCGGATACAGCCCGCGGCACCATTTCATGTGGTTCCCCCACCACCTCCACCATACCAGGAAGTGCCATGTGGTGGAGGAAGGACAAAATGGCCATCCAGCCACCCAAGCTGTCTGAGGGAGCGTGACCCAGCCCCTGGCTTAAAAAGATTGAGAACTCCTGATACAGAACTCTAAAAACTCCTTAAAAGATTTCCTTTCACTGGAGAGAAAAACTTCACTTGATCTTTCCAGGAAATTTTATCTGGATGGTAGATTGCAAAAATATGGATATTGTAGAATACCACAATCATAAAATTAGGACATTAGCAATCTACTCCCAAGTATCACATCCTCGAATTTACTCTCCTAGGAAAGCTGTGACAGAATTTCATAACTTTTGAAATTCTAGAGGAGTCAAAAAGCATCTGAAGGATGCTTGGATGCTTGAACAATTGCACCTCCTGCATCTGTCAGAGAATTATTTGATCCATGTGGATATTTCTAGACTTTTTTGGGAAATATGCAAAAATGTGCAAATCTAATTATTTTCTCTCCTCTTGTGAAACGGATGTTTATTGTTGTTGTTGTCATCTGCTATTCATGTCCAAGTATACATTCCCCTCCCCTGAAAATCATTTTCAGGAAAAATGCCATTGGTGTGAATTTGTTTAAGTTGGATCCCAGCTTGCCATGAAGTGACCCACACACACTATGATCATGGAGCCATCTCCTGTGGCACATATGAAATTAGACATGCAGGATTTAACACTGGGACTGCACTGCAATGGACTGCCGCAATTTTGAGGATATTGACAAGGTGTGCCTTCACAGCCAGTCCATCTGTCATGGCCTCTTCCATCTCCATAACCATTGGGAATCAGAATAGTGAAGTGTTTCCTCTTCTGCTCTTTTTGCTATTGGCCCCAATATGATGGTGTCCAGTGGAATTTCCTCCACTGAGGGGGACCATCATCCCACCAAAGGGGCTCATCCACCCATATCCGTTGGCCCCTTTTGGGAGTCAGGTTATTTACCACTGCCCAACACTCAGCGTTGAGTCACTGGTTGTATGGTCTACTCCATTACCATACTGGGATGTCCAGCCATACAATAGATGTTTATACACACCACATAGTCAGCACAAATAGACATGCTTTTCACCACAAAGACATGAAAACCACATGCAAAGTTACCACATCTGCTAGTCTGTGCAACAAGTGTCACATTTTCCAATTTGCACATTTCACAGAAATGTGTAAAAACCATTGTTAAAATTTACAAAATCTCTCTGAGATTGTAGATAAAAATATATTTCTTGGTCATTTATATCAAATGAAGGGTGATGCTGGGATAGCCATACAGTGTAAAGGTGACCGTGGGGCAGACATGCACACGCACACACACACGACATATAATTCTTATTATTCCAAAAGTGAACTCCTATTTATGTGGAAGAATCCTAAAAGGCCATTAACCTGGTCTAAACATTCTCAAATTGCCCCTGTTAAAAATCAAATTGTCCCCTGTGGATCTAGATAGAGCTAGAGCTAGTGCTAGTAGTAGTGCTAGTGCTAGTGCTAGTGCTAGTGCTAATGCTAGAGAGAGATATATATTTTTTCAGATGAGGATGTGGTGGCATAGAATATCATAGAATAGTATGTTTTTTACATTGATCTTTTTAACTGTATTTTTTCTTGTTGACTATTGTATTATTATTGCGGCTTGTGCCAATATTGTATTCCTGTACTCTGTTTTATTGTCTATTTCACTATTTGTCAACCACCTTGAGTTCTCTGTTGGAGAAGAAAGTGGTATAGAAATAAACAATGATGATGATGATCCTTGGCAATTCTGGAGGAAATTTTGCCCACTTCTCCTTTAATTCTTCTAGAGCAGTGGCTCCAAACCTTGGATCTCCAGATGTTCTTGAACAGCAGCTCCCAGAAAATCTTTGGCCAGTACAGCCAATGGTGAAAGGTTTTGGCAGTTTTAACCTAAGAACATCTGGAGCCCAAAGGTCAGGAATCACTGTTCTAGAGGGTGTCACACTTCCAATTTGGAAATAAACGTTTTGAATGTTCCTACTAAAAACGAGTGGGTTGCTTGATGATTTTATAAGTATGAGTGTATACTTTTCATTAAGATTGAGATGCTTTTTCACAACTGATGGTGTTAGGAGTCCTGCTTGTGTGTTAGTAGATGCCTTGGGTTTTAATTTTTTTCTAGAAAAGGCAGGATGCAAATCTTTTAATAAATAAAATTACAAAGAATCCAGCCTTGCCAAGTGGATTGAAGTTACAAAATTCCTCAAGAGACAGAACAGTGAGTGAAAAATATCTACTGCCTCTGGGAATACAAATATGGAAAAAGAAAGATGCAGTATTTCTTAATCACCAGTATTATTCTGGTTGGGCAGAAGCCACTGAAAGGAAAGAACAGAGAAATAAAAAGGTGGTCATTATTTAACCAAAAACAGACACCAAGTGTCCATTCAAGCTAGAATTGCCATACGTCCCAGAAAACCAGGATTGTCCCGGATTCAAGGACAGAAAAATTGTCCCAGCCAGTTCAATAAAAATCATGTTAAAGTCCTGGATTTTTAAAACTTACTTATTGTATATTATAACACACCATTAAAATAAATTTGTACACTCACCATCAAACAAGCTATTTCCTGCCACATTGGAGTTGGAGTATACCTGGAGACAAACCTTAATGTCCTCGCCTTACACCACCGCCCGATAAGTGTGACCAGTGTGTTTCCTGGAACTGAGGGTGTTAAGAGTTGACCACGACACAACTTCTCAGAAGTACAACAGATCATCTTACAGTAAGAATTAACTGTTGTAAATAAATTCATTTATGTATTGATATAGTTAATATGAAAGTGTTTTTAAGGCTATTTTGTAGATAACCCGCTCATTTTTTGTCAAGTATACTTCTGTCCCGGTTTTGTGGGAGAGAATTATGGCAACTCTAATTCCAGCCTTACCTTTGTTTACTCATGGGTTATTTATTTACGATAGCTAGTTAGACAAACAGAAAGATGGACAAAAAGACAGACTAAGCCCTCATCTTGCATTGAAGCTTCATGCAATGAATGGGAGACCATTGATTATATTTTTAGCCCTGCACACTCTTTTGTGTTGTGAAGCTGCCCGTTTCAGCCCCTTCCACATGCTAGGAGGAGAATTTCTACAGTGAAATTCTCTTGTCAAGTATGGCTCTGAACTGATGTGTCCGATTGGATGACCCTTTACATTTACAGCAGTTTTCATGCAACATGACTGTGCCTTGAACGAATGGAATCCTGGTGCTTAAAATCTTCTGCCAGATAATGCTCTGTTGCTGGGACAGACGATTAGTGCTCACTCCATCACACATCCCTTGGGTCTCAAACTGCTGACCCAATTGTCAAGCTCAGATCCCTTACCACTAAGCCACTGAGGCCACGTGCTCTTTGGGGTGAAAAACACACTATAATTATGTCTGCAAACTACAGATTCCAGTATTCTGTAGGACAAAGACACAACACTGAACCTATGAATGCAGTACTGTGAACTACAACAGTGGGTTACTGCTAGATAACACATCACCATTGTATCCCTTAGCATACAACCATTTGCACAGCTGAAATGCAATGTGTGATATAAATGGTCACTTGTAAGTTAGTCATGATATGCTGCTTTCCCACCAAAGTGATACTTATTTATCTACTTGCAATTTCTTACTTTTGAACTGATAGATTGACAGAAGCTGTGAAATCATAGGAACAGTATGAATTATGCTTTCCAACGGGTGTACTAGCCTTCTTTCAAATGTATAAATGTCACAACAGTATCCTACATCAGAAAGCAACTACACAGGCAATTTAATCTGAGGGGGTGGGAGAAAGAAACAAATGTGGAACAAACAGGAAAAGATCCTTGTGACCCCTTAAATATAACCAAATATTTTTGGCAGAAACATTTGTGGACTACACAGTGTTTGTTATTTTTCCAGCCAAAGTCTAGCACAGCTCAGAAATTGTGAGAAAATGGTTGTGAATACAAGCCTGCTATGAGAGCCCTATAAACTGAAATCAGATGCCGCATGAGCAATGCATATGCCACACGAAGTGACAGCTTATTTCAAACTGCTAACCTCACTTTGAATGAGTTTGAGTAAGCATCCAGAAGTGCCACCAGTTTGGGAGGTATGTATTTATTTATTACAATCACAAAGAACACATTTGGGCTGTTTCTGTGTTTTCCTTCTTGGCTGAGTGCTTACTTGGCTGGGGTCAAAATATCAAAAAAGGTGTTATCCTATGAAAATTTATGAGTTTTTTCTATTAAAGACAGGCATCAAGTCTGCTTTTTAGGGGGCTTTGGGGGCAGTCTGGTCTGCTTTTTCCTTTGTGTTCAGACATGTTGGACATCAGAACAGTCCTAGTTGCCCAAGGCATGTCTTTTGAGCTCATGGTAGGGGGTTCAACTTTATCAGCACACTCCCATATACTCTGTTCCAATGCCTGTGGATACAAGAAATGGCATATATGGGACCCTTGCAGATATCAAAGGTCTAACACAGATTCTCAACCTGTGACCCCAGGCCAGATGCAGCCCATAGCACCATTTCATGTGCTCCCCACTGCCTCCACCACACCCAGAAGTGCCATGTGGTGGAAGAAGGGCAAAATGGCCATCCAGCCCCCAAAGCTGTCTGAGGGAGTGTAACCTGGTCCCCGGCTTAAAAAGGTTGAGAACGCCTGGTCTAACACATGAAACTGTTGACTTATTGAATGAATATTTTATTCTTTTGGATGCAAATCCACTCAGCCAAGAGACCATTAAAGCCAGACAACAGGTAATGTCAGCTATCTCAGAGCATGAAAGGGGAAAATGGATTAAGCTCATAGAAGAAATCAACACAAGTCGCAGCAATCAAAAAGCATGGAGACTACTTAATCTTCTTAAAAATGATGTAACCAAACAACCGGTACATGTTACATCTTAGCTAACCAAATTGCCCACCAGCTATTACTTAATGGGAGACCTAATTCGAACCCATGGAAAAACAAACCACTGAAAAACAAACTGAGGATAAGAGGGAATGAGGAATGGAAGACAAGCAATCTGACTACCCCATTTAACATAGGATTGCTGGATGAGTCAATAGGCAGGTGTAAGAAAGGTAAAGCATCTGACATGGATGAGATTCGGGTTGAGCAGATGAAACATTTTGGACCAATAATGAAAAATGGTTACTTAGCCTGTATAATAACTGCTTCAATGTAGTCCAGATACCAAAGATATGAAGGAAGGCTTGGGTCATAGCTATACTTAAACCAGGCAAGCCACCAGAAGACCCCAAAAAAGCTACAGGGCCATATCTCTTCTTCGTCACCTATATAAGATATATGAATGTTTAATCCTGAACTGACTGTCTGCAATAGTAAAACCCTGTCTTATACCACAGCAAGCTGGCTTCAGACCTGGCAAAGATTGTGCATCACAAATTCTTAACAGAGGACATAAAAGATGATTTGGAACTGAAGGAAATCACAGGCGTATAGTGTTTATAGATCTCACTGCAGCTTATGACACAGTCAACCATGCAGCCTTGCTAAAGAAAGTTTCCCACATCACAAAGTATTTTAAATTCACAAAAATCATAGACTGTTTATTGGAAAACCATAGATTTTTTGTCAATTTCCAAGGACAATGAAGCCGATGGAGAATTCAAAGAAATGGCCTCCTGCAGGGCAGTGTGCAAGCCCCCACACTGTTTAAAGATAAAGGTAAAGGTCACCCTTGCTCGAAAGCCAGTTGTATCCAACTCTAGGGTTCAGTGCTCATCTCTGTTTCATAGCCAAAGAGCCAGCGCTGTCTGCTTCTGCAGACATTTCCATGGTCATGTGGCAGGCATGACTAGACACCGGAGTGCACGGAATGCTGTTTACCTTCCCACTGAAGTGGTCCCTATTTATCTACTTGCAATTTCTTGCTTTCAAACTGCTAGGTTGGCAAGAGCTGGGACAAAGACGGGAGCTCATTCCATCCTGCAGTACTTGGGAATTGAATTGCAGACCTTTTGCCTTCCAGTCAGCATCTTAATCACTTAAGCCTGATCTACCACTATCAGAAGCCACTAGGAGCTTTCTCTACGCCAATGACTATGCAATTGCCACACAGTGCGCAACCTTTGAAGCTGTTGAGAAAAAACTGACTGTGTCTTTGAATTTAATAGCTATACATTATAGGAATAACCAACTGAAGCCAAACTGCCTAAAAACTCAACTCTGCTTTTCATTTGATTTGAAAAACCATGAGGAATCAAGAAGCCTGCAGGTGGCTTGGAATGGCACTAGGCTCGAACATTGCATCACCCCCAAATATCTGGGAGTTACCCTGAATTGAACTCTCACTTTCAAGACCCACTGCCTTAATACCAAGCAGAAGGTTTTTGCCAGGAACAATATTCTGAGGAAAATAACAGGCGCAAGTTGGTGTGCCCCACCACAAACATAAGTTCTTAACAGCCTGTGTCAATGTGGAGAAGTACAAACTATCTCCCATAGGATACAATGCACACAATGCCCCTCAACGTGCACTGAGGAGGACCATATGTTGGCAAGAGGAAATGCTGTTGAAGTGGCCCAATATTGGGCAGATGTCTTCTAACCCTTTTTAATTTTATTTTGTTTTTAGATGTGTTAATTTTAGCTTTGTATGTTATTATATGCTGGTGGTGCATCTGACATGAATAAAGATCAAAGGCTGCTTCTGCTGTAAATATGCTGACAAGCCCCTTTAGTAATCAGACATTGAAATTAAACTGTTAGAATTTTTTTTAAAAAAAACCCTCCTTTTTCTTTGTGATCAGGGAGAAGGGGAAAAAATAACTACACTTTCCCTGTCCCTCCACAGAGGAGCAGGAAAAATCTTTAATTTGCCCACATTGTGTGGCTGTCACTGAACACTAAGAGTTTTTTCTGGTACATGAGTCATAGTCTTTCATGGGAAAGAATTATTTTATACCCTTGAGGTAATAATGTGCTATGATGCCATAGTCTCTATTTAGGACCCAAGTTTCCGCTGGAGTAGGCACCTTGTGATCTTTCAACTTCAACACCACCACTCCTTAGCTCCAGCCATAATATGGGGTAGGTTGGTAAAGCAACATCATAGATCAGCTGGTATATGTTTTGAAACCCAAAAGGGTAACTTAGGAAGAGGAAGTGGGCTCCTTGTGATCTTTCAACTTCAACACCACCACTCCTTAGCTCCAGCCATAATATGGGGTAGGTTGGTAAAGCAACATCATAGATCAGCTGGTATATGTTTTGAAACCCAAAAGGGTAACTTAGGAAGAGGAAGTGGGTGTTCAAGCTGGAATCCAAGAAGCTCAAATCAATATGGGAAGTCTACCATAGATTACCAACTCCCCCCAAAACTCCCCCAAAATACGATCACACCATCTGCAGGATGGTGGTTCTACTAAAGGAGAGCCAACATGGTTTTTGCAAGGCCAAATCATGCCTCACTAATCTGTTGGAATTTTTTGAGAGTGTCAACAAGCATGTGGATAAGGGGGATCCAGTAGACATTGTTTATCTGGACTTTCAGAAGGCTTTTGACAAGGTCCCGCACCAAAGGCTCTTGAATAAACTTACCAGTCATGGAATAAAGGGACAGGTCTTGTCCTGGATCAGCAACTGTCTAAGGGACAGGAAACAGAGGGTAGCACTAAATGGACACTTCTCCAAGTGGAGGGAAGTAAAGAGTGGGGTCCCCCAAGGTTCAGTACTGGGACCCCTGCTTTTCCACCTCATCATAAATTATCTAGAAGTAGGAGTAAATTGCAAGGTAGCCAAATTTGCGGACGACACTAAATTATACAGGGTAGTGAAAATTGTGAGAGATTGTGAGGAGCTCCAGAGGGATCTCTTGTCATTGGGATAGTGGGCAAAACAGTGGCAAATGAGCTTCAACACTAGTAAGTGTAGAGTGATGCACATTGGGGCAAAAAAACCCAAATACATTTATAAACTGATGGGGTCTGAACTCTCTGCGACAAACCAGAAAAGGGACCTTGGTGTCTTGGTGGACAGCTCAATGAAGGTGTCAACCCAGTGTGCCTCAGTAGTGAAAAAAGCAAACTCAGTGCTAGGGATCATTAGGAAGGGTATAGAAAATATGTCAGCAAGTGTCATTTTGCCTCTTTATAAATCTATGGTGAGGCCCCATCTGGAATACTGCATACAGTTCTGCTTGCCATACCTCCAGAAGGATATTATAGAGCTGGAAAAAGTGCAGAGGAGGGCAACCAGAAGAATTAGGGGACTGGAACACCTTCCTTACCATCTGAGGTTGCAACGGTTGGGCCTCTTCACTCTTGAACGATGGTGTCTAAGAGGCGACCTGATTGAAGTTTATAAAATCATGCATGGTGTGGGCAAAGTAGATAAGGGAAAACTGTTTTCCCTATTGCACAACACTAGAACTTGGGGACACTCCATGAAACCTTTGGGTACTAGTTCTCAAACAAATAAGAGAAAGTACTTTTTCACCCAGAGGATCACTGGTCTATGGAACTCCCTGCCAGAAAAAGTGGTGACAGCTGTCAGTCTTGACAGCTTTAAGAAAGGATTAGACAAGTTCATGGAGGACAAGGGTATCAATGGCTATAATTATGGATACCTAAGGACAACCTCCGGGTTGGAGAGATAGGCAGGATATCTTTCAATGCCATTTCCAGGGAATCCTAAGCAGGTGAAGGCATCTGCTTGGGAATACCCTGAAGCAAATGGTGAGCCACTGTGTGAGACAGAATGCTGGACTGGATGGGCTCCTGTAGCCTGTTCCAGCAAGGCTGTCCTTATGTTCTTATGCAAGATCCAACAAGGTTTTCTAGTTCCTAGGTTTCTTCCATCTGCCAAACTCCAGAATGCTAGAAATTGCTAGCTGAAACTGTCCTCTGTGTATCTCAGGTTGAAGTTTTGGCTTCACACACTCTGCTCCGAGATGCAGGCTGAAAACGTCTTTGATATCTCTGTTTCAAATGCAACAATCTCAGCAGTGTATCTGAGCACCAAACACAGAAGCGAAGGTAGCAATAATCACGTCCTGAGGGACTCCAGTCCTATTCTTGTCGACTGTTGTTCATCTCCAGTTTGCCTAATGATAAAGGCTACTTTCTGTTCCTTCACACCTTTTCTCACATCATCCACCCTCTCCCATTTACCTTGCTCAGGCAAGATGTTCTTGGTCAGATCAAAGTCTTGGGCAATCTTCATTCCGTCTTAGTTAGCATGTGCAGAAGATCCTCTGGCTGAAATCTACTATTTAAAAGATATTATTTAACTCTGTCTCACAGTGAAGGGCTGCTTTCTTTTGTCCTGTGGTTGTTTGATTCTGTGTCTAGTTACTTCCCTCAGTCACTTGTTAAGTTCTCGCATCTCCATGCAGAAAGGTATTATGGATCCTTTTCATTCAATCACTTTTAGAAAGAGGAGGCAGCAAGGGGGGAGGAGAAGGAGCTAAGTTTAATACTGTACAGCAGCAAAGGGATTCTCTAGGGCATCAAACCTTGTTCAGGTAGAGACATCTGGTGAAATGTATCACATCAAATTAGCACCAAGGGTATTGAGATTCTAAGCCAGCCAGCAGACAATTCCCTTTCTAATGTACTGCTTTTTAGATTGTTGAAGAAACTTGAATCCCAAATCTCTCATGAAATGAGTGATACTAACATGCCGGCTCAAATACTGAAAGTGAAGATCAAAGAGACATGTGTCCAAATTGGCTTTGCAAACAAAGCAGCATCACCATGTCCCGAGAGAATGAGGTGCTAATTTTATCAGATCTCCCGGACTTTTGCTTCTCCAACTCACCCCTCCCAGGTCTTAATGCTTTTGCCATTTCAGAAAACGAAACACATACACATTTCTCCCTGCCTGCAGGGCAAGTCAATCAGCCATCTTCTTAAACCATGGCAGCTAAAAAAAAAATAGACCCTCAAAAGTTGTGTTTTTAAAAAATCAAAATATCAAACACCATGTAATCAACTTAACCCATTTTAAATGAAAATGCAATGCATTTACAAGCCCTATTTCTAATCACACACATGTTCATGCACAGGAGGAGATGCTCAGAGCCATGAATATTTCAATACCAGCTTTTGGATCAATATCGCTGACTCTCTCAAGCTCTATTGATTTTCAGAGGTTCGACTCACAAGGGTGATAAAATATTTCTCCGGTTATGAAGGCAGAGTTAAAGAGCTTTTGCTGACACTTCAGCATTTACAAGACACATCTCTTGACTAGGTCTCCTCCTCCATCTCCTCCTCTCTTTCTTTCTAGATTTATGACTAAGCATTAAGCCTTGCTAACATGGGCAACCAGGTCCCATTGGGCCCACTTAAGGTCAGAAAGAAAAGTCAGTGTAACTGCACAGCCTTCAGGTCCTTACATTCCGCTTTTCTAGCCAAATCTCATTCCCTCCCACTATCCACCCACCCAGGCCTTATACCCCTAACTTTGATGGCTTTCCCACACATCCCCATGGCCCTTAAACTCATCATCCCACAGAGAGGTTCATTAACTTATAGATGTGGCTCCCTAATTCCAAGATCACATTTAAGGTACAGGTTGAAACGGACACCACCGCAGATGGAGATAAAGCAATCTTCCGCTCAAGCAGGATGGTCTTAATCCTCTCCATGTGGGAAAAGAAATGTTCTTCACAATGCATCCCTATGTCCTGCTCTGCAGATTTACAGGTAGCTCTGTTTACTTTTCCTCCATTCTGGAAGAAATATGTACCTGGTGTAAGAAATACATGGGAAGACATTTTTGTTTAATTCCTCACGGCATCTGAAAAGAATTTATCTGCAACCTCCAAAACATGGCAGCTTCAGCAGCATCACCGATCAAGACTTCTTCTTAGAAAAGAAATTCCTGGAAAGGTGCCTAAAGATATTTTTTGGGTTGAAATTTTGGATCATGAAAATCTGATTTGCTCTATTTTCTCAATTTTGCAAACCTAAACCCAGATGAGAAAGGGAGAGGTTTGGGTGTTGGGTTATCACCCTGTCCCCATAAAACATTATTGCTGCAGAAGCAAGGAGGAGTCTTGCAATCCGATATGTTGTAGTGGTGGCGTTGGGCCCCATGCAGCATGGGAAAGAACTACTACTACTACTACTACTACTACTACTACTACTACTACTACTACTACTACTACTACTACTACTACTACTACTACTACTACTACTACTACTACTACTACTACTACTCATCCAGGGCTTCCCAACCTAAGTCCCATGGGACAGTTCCAACCCACAGCACTATTTCATGCGCCCCCTACAAGGGCATTTGAGAAACAAAATGGCCACCCCTTTGAAGCTGTTGGGACAAAATGGCCACCCCCATCATGCAGGCAGGGCAAAATGGCCATCTGGCCCTCAGAGCTGACTGAGAGAGCATGACCCGGCCCCCAGCTTGAAAAGAAAGCTCTAATCAAATAACATGGCTTGAGCTCTTCACGTCTCCAAATCTCATAAAATTCTATCTAAAAATTCTATCTAGCAAGGATGACAGTTTCCTTTGCTGGAGCAATTCAGCAGGGGACAGCCCTGAGGCAAGGGGGGTGAGCCTATATGTGAAAAGAAACTGGCATAACTGGAGCTCCAAATCCCCTTCACCCATATGCCGAAGCGTGTCTTTAGTTGTGCGCACCTGCCGCTCTACCTGGCCATTGGTGGCTGGGTGGAATGGGGCGGCAGTGATGTGCCTAATTGCATTCCTTTCCATGAAGGATTGGAATTCTGCACATGTGAACGTGGACGCGTTGTCGGACACCAGCACATCTGGAAGTCCAAATGCTGCAAACAGCCTTCTTAGGTGCATTATCGTGGTGACTGAAGTGGTATTAGGCACCCTATTCACTTCCATCCACTTAGAGAATGAATCCACAACCAACAAAAACAGGGCACCGCTAAATGGATCTGCAAAATCTATGTGCAACCTGGACCATGGGCCCCTGGCAGAATCCCATTCCTGAGAGGGAAGGTGGGATTGCTCTGGGTGAGAGGATTGACAATAATTGCTTTCTATTTCACTTGCACCTTTTGAATAATGGGTGTTACATTTTCTTCCTTTATAATCCTTGGGAACTTCACCTGTCATGATGAAACGTCCAAGAATTTCAGCTGACAATTGACATTTTTGTTTTCCCCCCTTCTCCCCCTTGAAAAAAAAAATCAAGTATTTTTTCTTTTCTGTCACTGGAACCCTTGGGGGATGCCTCTGAGTCTCAGCACCCACTTTGGTAATCATTGCATGTTATTTTCACTCTTAACACCTTTTGTGTATATGAAAATAGAAAGACAAGCTTTTCAGCAGGTAGAACGGCACTGTTCCACTGAGGCAGCCGTAAATACAGATGGTGCCAAAATGTATACACATTTTAAGGCATGTTGTTAATGTCTATCTTTTCAAAGTTGGAGTGAATTATGGTAGCAATGTGTAGCATGACATTCACTCAGAGAATTTATACTAGTATCATAAGGTAAAGGCAAGACAGTCAAAGAAAATGGTGGAAACATGTTTGTCGTTCGAGGAGCAAAGGGCCATTTTGAAGTGGTATTTGAAACTAAATAATGCTGTGGAAGTACAGAAACAATGGAAGCATGAGTATGCAACAGAACCTCTAATACGTTGAAAAATTGGATGCATTTATGATAAGTTTGAGACACATGGTACTGTATGTGATGTGCACAAGGGAAGATTTGGGACACTTTGTTCAATGTTGCTCAAGCAGTAGTTCACCGTATTCAGAAGTGTCTGGATGCTGATGGTAACCACTTTGAGCACCTCAGGTAAATGCAGAAGTCAAACTGGACTTATATTCATCTTTTGTTATTGGTATATATTGAGTATTAAAACTTTAATACCATTTTTTCCATTCTTAAAAATGGATATACATCCCTGACACCCTCTAACTATGCCAGATCACCAGCTAATACTGGTTCACTTTCTGAAAAATCAGGGTTTTCTCTTCCTTACATTTTAATCCCCAACCTGGTGCCTTTCAGGTAGGCTAGACTACATGTCCCATCATCCCCAAGCATCAGAATCAAGAGATTGCTTTGCCAGCACATATATAAAAACATTGAATGACACAGAGAAGATTGGCATGGCCCCTATTCAAAGTGTGATATTGGGTTTAGTGCACTGGATTAGGACTCTTAAGACCTAAATTCAAATGTCTCCATGGCCATGAAACTCCCTTAGACCAGTTCTAGTCTTGCCACCTGAGCTATCTTAAAGACTTTCTGCAAGAAGTGGAGGGGGTGAGATATCTGTGTATGATGGTTGAGCTAATTTAATAAAAGGTAGGATATACAGTAGATGTAACCAATGACATCCTTCATATTCTCTCCCCCACCTATTCCTCTTTACTTCCTCTTTTACAAGCTTCTTGCTCTGGCACTTCTAGCGGCACTTCTCTCCACCTTCCTCTTGGTCTACCTCCTGCTCTTTGTCCTTCTCATCTTTCCACACATGTCTGATAAGGAATTCCAAGACATTCTCTCTAAATGGACAAACCACTTTATTTGGTGTCTCTGTATGTAGTTTAAAATTAGGTCTATTCCAATTATTTCCCTTATAATCTCATTCTTGACTTTATCCCTTCTAGTCACTCCAGCAGCCTTCCTCAGATATCTCATTTCCATGGTGACCAAGTTTCACTTATGTATGTTGTAAGTGTCCATGTTTGGCATTGGTAACATAAGGTGGGAATGAATGTGTTTTGTATGAGGTGTTTCTTTGTGCTGGCCAGTATTGCCTTGTGTTGTAAGAATGGAGCTAGCTGTCTGTTGTGTTCTGATGGTTTTACCTTCCACATGGATTACAATGTATCTGAGCCAATGTAACCTTGCCTATAGCAACAATGTAACCCTCAGCTGTATCATATAAACCCTGTAATAGGACGCGAGCTAATGACCACCACCTGGCAGCAGCGAGCGTCCAAGCTCTCTTGGTCCGAACTCATCAAAGGCAACAGCGCGGGAAGTTTTCCCGCCACCACCTACACCTGGACAAGAAGGGCGTGACCCGCAATGACGTCACGCAGACAGTAGCCAATGGGCTACCATGGCACCACGTTCAAATGTATTACTACTGTATATAAAGAGCTATCGATCCGCCATTACCTCATGTTCCCTCTGTCCACGATGCAATAAACCTGAGTTAACCCAGCCCGAGGCTGTGTCCAGTGTCTTGGTTTGCATACACCAAATTGGCGACGAAGGTGGGATAATGGATCCCCACGGAACAGCCAGGGCACAGAGCGGGTTCAACATCACCAAACCGCAAGACTGGGAGCTGCTAGAGATGGACTTCCAGGCGGCACTGGTGGAACTCAGAGTCAAAGAAGACGACGAGGAGAGGAAGAGGGCCATCCTCACCAGAATGCTCGGGATGGAAACCAAGCGGACGCTGGTGGGCATAATCGCTCCGAAGAAGGTGAGCGAATTTAAGGCGGGCGACATCATGAAGCTGCTGCGAGAGCGGTTCTCCCCCTCGAGGGCAATGTTTCCCGCTCGGAGCGCGTTTTGGAGGCGAGTCCAAGCGCCGGATGAGTCGGTTGAGGCATTCGTGGCCGCCATGAGGATAGCCGCCGCCCCCTGTAAATGGGGCGACATCCTGGAGATGGCCCTCAGGGACGGCGTGTTGTGTGGCCTGAGAGACAAGGAGGTACAGCGCAGCCTGATGAATAAGGAACCGCCACCCACGCTGGCAGAGGTCGTAGAGGCCGCGGAAGCCGCAGAGTCCACGAATGCTGGAGTGGACGAGATGCACCAGTGGCGTGAGTGGCGTCCTAGAGCCGGCAAGGCGGAAAATTCGGTGCACGGGAAGTCCGGACAGTCGGTGCACGCAACTCGACGGGCCTCAAAGTCGTCTACGGAAGGCAGCGACGGCGAGGAGGTCCAGAAGGTCCGAAAGGGTGGTCGACGCTGCGAGGGTTGCGGAGCGGCCCATGAGCGCGCGAGATGCCCGTTCAGGAAGGCCGAGTGTTACACCTGCGGCCGTCGGGGGCACATCGCCAAGGCATGCAGAAAACGGAAGGAGGGCCGGAGGCAGTCACAAGACCGTGCGGCCAGACCGGACCGTCCAGCGAGGCCCAAAGATGGCGCCCAGACCACGAGGAGGCAGGATGGCGTGGGCCGCGTCTCGGACGACAGCGAGGACGACGCCCCAGTGTTCAGCGTGTCCGCGGGACAGTCCCATTACTTCGTTGAGGTATTAGTACAAGGGGCCCCTATTAAGATGGAGATTGACTCGGGGTCCTCCTATTCTATAATTCCCCAGAAAGAGTTTTTGAAAATCGACCCCCACGTGCGGCCCAAACTTAAAGCGTTGAGGTCCACGCTACGAGACGTGCAGGGGAACAGCATTCCGGTGTTGGGGGTCGGGAAATTTCGGGTCAATTTTAAGAGACATTCTGCGGAACTGCCCCTGGTTGTCCTCAAGGGGGGAAGCTGTAGCCTCCTAGGGACACAATGGTTTCAGCCCTTAGGTTTGTTCATAGGGGGAGTGCATGCCGTGGGGGGGGGACCCAATACAAGCGGTTTGCGATGCGCATCCCGCCGTTTTTAAGAAAGGACTCGGAAAGTTCAAGGGACCCCCTGAAGCTTTCGACATAGACCCGGAGGTCCGCCCGATAAGACTCAAACCGCGCAGGGTGCCGTTCGCACTCAAGGACAAGATAGAGGCGGAACTGGACAAACTGGTGGGCCAGGGGATTCTTATTCCTGTTGATTCCGCGGAGTGGGAAACTCCAATTGTAACGGCTCTAAAGGCTAACGGGGAGGTGCGCATTTGCGCTGACTATAAGTGTACAATTAACAAGGTGATCCGCCCTAATGCATACCCGGTGCCGGTGATCAGCCACCTTTTGGCCAGGCTGAATGGGGGAAAGTGTTTCGCCAAACTCGATTTGGCACAAGCCTATCAGCAACTTCCTGTGACCCCCGCCACGGCCGCGGCGCAAACGATAGTTACACATAAAGGAGCGTTCCAGGTGTCGCGGTTACAGTTTGGCGTGAACTCGGCACCCGGCCTTTTTCAGTCGCTTGTGGAACGCCTCCTGAAGGGACTGGAGGGGGTGTTGCCTTATTTTGATGACGTGTTGATAACAGGGGGGAGTGAGGCTGAACTGGCAAAGAGGTTGGACAAAGTATTGACCGTGTTCGAGAAAGCGGGGCTGAGGTTGAGGAAGGATAAATGTGTCTTTTTCGAAACCGAGGTCGAGTTTTTAGGGTTCCGGATCACACCCGAGGGGATTAAACCGTCTAAATCCAAAGTAGCAGCCATTAAAAAGGCCCCTCGCCCCACATCCAAAACCGAGCTACAGTCCTTCCTGGGGCTCCTCAATTTTTACCATACATTCCTCCCGCGAAAGGCGTCCGTGGCCGAACCGCTCCATCGGTTACTTAAAAAGGAGGAGACATGGATGTGGGGTGACGAGCACGAGAGGGCGTTCAAAGAGCTAAAGCAACTCCTAACATCTGAGGCAATCCTGACGCACTTCGACCCCAAACGGCCAGTGGTCCTAGTTTGTGATGCATCCCCGGTGGGGGTGGGGGCGGTGCTTTGCCACGTGTTGGAGGACGGAAGGGAGGCCCCGGTAGCGTTTTACTCAAGGTCCCTGTCCCAAGCGGAGAGAAATTACGCACAAACCGACAGGGAGGCGTTAGCAATAGTAGCGGGGACCAAAAAATTTCACGATTTTTTGTATGGCCGCCCGTTCAAAATCGTGACCGATCACAAGCCGCTGTTAGGGATTTTCACGGCAAGCAAGCCCACGCCGCAGATCCTGTCCCCGAGAATGCTGCGTTGGGCTATTTTCCTCAACGCGTACCAACATGAGTTGGAGTACAGGCCCGGAAAGGAGATCAGCCATGCTGATGCGCTTTCGAGATCCCCTCTGCCCTTGTCGGACGACCAAAAGGCGAGAGCAGAAAGAGACCGCCAGGTGTTGCTAATTGAGGTTTTAGACGCACCCCCAATAGTACCAGCCGACATTGCTAGGGCGACAGGCAAGGACAGGACGCTGGAGAAAGTTAGTTCATGGGTGCAGAAGGGGTGGCCGGCTTCGTCCCCGAGTACAGAGTTCGACCCATTCTTTAGGAAAAAGCTAGAGTTGTCCCTAGAGAGGGGGTGCCTTCTGTGGGGCCAACGGGTGGTGGTCCCTGCGCCCCTGCGGACGAGGGTGCTCGAACTGCTGCACGTCAGCCACCCGGGCATAGTTCGTTCAAAGGCGCTGGCCCGGAGTTACTTCTGGTGGCCACAGCTGGACGCGGACATTGAGCACATGGTCGGCACTTGCGAGGCTTGCCAGGGATCCCGACCTGAGGCGGCCCGTCTCCCGCATAGGGAGTGGGACACAGCAAGGGGGCCGTGGTCCAGAGTGCACGTGGATTTCGCTGGCCCATTCCGAGGAACCATGTTTCTCCTGGTGGTAGATGCGTTCTCCAAGTGGCTGGAGGTTATCCCAGTAAAGAGCACGTCCTCCGCCACGACAATTAGCCAGCTAAGGAGAGTCTTTTCCACATTCGGTTTACCCGACACTTTAGTCAGCGATAACGCTAGTTGTTTCACCTCCGCTGAGTTCGGAGCATTCATGGAGGCAAACGCCATTCGGCATGTCACATCCGCACCGTTTCACCCGGCCACGAATGGCCAAGTGGAACGGCTGGTGCGGACAACGAAGGAGGCGCTGCGGCGCATGGGCCCGGGGGACCTGAATCACCAAGTATGCCAGTTCCTCTTAGCGTATAGGGTAACCCCCTTAGCGTCAGGCTACTCGCCGGCGGAGCTCTTGATGCGGCGAAAACTGACCACGATCCTGTCCAGGCTAGACCCGACGAGAGTCGAGGATAAAGGGAAAAACATAGGGTTGGCAGTCTCGAAAGGTTTCGCCGCCGGGGACCCTGTTCACTGCAGGAACTATTCCAGCGCAGGGCCGGCCTGGGTACCAGGGACGGTTGTAGAACAGACGGGGCCAGTGTCGTACCGGGTCGAGACTAACACCGGCCTCCTCTGGAGGAGGCACGCAGACCAACTGAGGCACCGAGTGAGTGGGCCAGTCAGTGGAGCTCAGCAACAGGATTCAGCGTTAGGGTTCTCCCCCACCCGCCTAACCCAAGGGGGAGACAGCATTGGACAACAGTCCCAAGCAAGGGGGGAAGGAAGCAGAAGCAGCGGCCCCGACTCATATCCTTTTGATACGCCAGCCCTATCAGGGGCCGGGGAAGGGGGAGAGGAGTTCGCGACCGCTGCCCCCGATGGTAATGTTGATTTTGATTTTGCGAGCCGGGGGGGTTTTCAGGAGTGTTCCCCCACCCATCCAAGCGAGAAGAGGGGTTTTTCGTTAGCCCCCAGTGCCCCCGGTTCCTCCCTAAGAAAGAGCACACCTCCCAACAACGCCGCGGAGCCGCGGCAAGTCACTAACGAGTCTCCCTCTCCAATTACAGGACAGGAAACCAGGGGACAAAGAGAAGGTAGCAAACCCGGGGAGAGGCAGCCCGCATCGAGACCCCAGCGTGTTCGAAATAAGCCATCTTGGCTGAGAGACTTTGTCTCCTAGGGGGGGGGAGTGTGTGTAAGTGTGGGCTCGAGACTTTGTCTCGTCCTAGGGGGGAGGGGTGTTGTGTTCTGATGGTTTTACCTTCCACATGGATTACAATGTATCTGAGCCAATGTAACCTTGCCTATAGCAACAATGTAACCCTCAGCTGTATCATATAAACCCTGTAATAGGACGCGAGCTAATGACCACCAGCTGGCAGCAGCGAGCGTCCAAGCTCTCTTGGTCCGAACTCATCAAAGGCAACAGCGCGGGAAGTTTTCCCGCCACCACCTACACCTGGACAAGAAGGGCGTGACCCGCAATGACGTCACGCAGACAGTAGCCAATGGGCTACCATGGCACCACGTTCAAATGTATTACTACTGTATATAAAGAGCTATCGATCCGCCATTACCTCATGTTCCCTCTGTCCACGATGCAATAAACCTGAGTTAACCCAGCCCGAGGCTGTGTCCAGTGTCTTGGTTTGCATACACCAAACTGTCCCAATATTTGGTTTGCCTTTTTGCACCGAATGGTAATCTCTTCATCCATTTTGCCATCCTCAGTAAAAGTTGTTCCGTGTCCACATCACGAGAGGTGATAACAGGCTAAAGTAAAGGATTGCTAAAGTAAAGAATGGAATGGCATTGCGCATCATGACTGTTACAGAAGCCATGAAGGCCATCCAGGGTCTATCTGGCCAAAGGGACTCTGGTGAAATTGCAACAGACCTAACAAGCCAACAAGGGACAATCAGTCACTACAGAAATCCAAGCTAGAGTCATATTCTCTACATCACTGAAGAGCATGTTTTGAATGATGAAGGCACATACTCCTCACTCCTTGACGATTAGCCTTAACCTTTAATCAAGATACCTTCCAGATACTTTGGACTGCAAATCCCATCTACAAGTCCTATAGCAGTGATGGTGGAAAAATGAATCCAATCCCCAAAGAGGTAAATGAGAAAAATCTGAAACTCTGGCAGTACATTAACCTTGTGGCCCCTTTCTTTTATATATATAAAAATATTATGGGATTTCTGACTTTCCTTGTTTTGGTGCTGGCAGGGCAGAGGTCAAAGCTTGGAATGTCACCGGGTCTGCTGCTTAGCAGGCAGAGACAATTAGATGAACTGTCTAGACTCCTGAATGTAAGGCAGGGTGATAAGCACATTATCAACTCTCAGATGTGATATAAACAAGATGCTGGGACAGAGTTTGTTTCTCTAGGCTGCTTTGCCCATTTGCTGGAAACCAAACCAAGCCGTTGGCTCCTGCTTGTCCGCTGCCCAGCCTGTTCTCCTTTTCTCTAGTAGACCAAGGGATTTATCCTAGATAAAAAGATAAGATCCATAGGGTAAACAGAGAGCAAAATGCAATCTGTGGCCCCAAAAAAGGACAAAACAGACAAGTAACAAAACAACATGACTGAATAAACAAATAAAATAAAGACAAAGATTCATTGACGGTTCCGTGACTAATTCATTCCTCTTACAAGGTACTGCCCTTGAAGATGAGAGATTTAGAATTAGAATTTGGTTTCCATTCTTCTTTGATAGGAAGAAGCATTTTCACATCTCTTCATATTCAGGAGGGAAAGAAATTGAAATTTTAAAAATTTGATGGAGGAAAAAATAGAAATGGCAACTTCAGCAATCCAGCCCAGACCTTAGAGCTCTTAACTCTCCAAAACCTTGAATTCAAGTTAATGCTAACCTTTGTTTCAAATTGTTTACCACAATGGACTATTGGTTTTTCTCTGACTAGAAGCAGATCTCGGATGCTAACAGAAGTATCCCAGTGACCCACTCCATTCCCTGCTTATCTGACCTGGTGATGGCAGGATATAATTTCCAGATTAAAGAATGTAGGAATCCCTATTCTGGCTTTCATATTAAGGAACATGTTCATAGAGAACACACAAGCCATACCTTAATGCTTGTGTGGGTCCATTGTGCTGAATATGCTGAGTTGGAATAAGAAATCCTTTATCTGTGGCGACTCTCCACATGGACAGGAAAACAATTTCCCAGTGTTCCAATCCACAACGAGAGTCCTGCATAGAAAGTATGGACTGTCCTGTTAAGACTCTTGCCTTCTGTGCATTCAGAACAATGGAAATAATGGAGAG
The DNA here is from genome assembly GCA_035047305.1 of Bradypodion pumilum. Lineage (NCBI taxonomy): Eukaryota > Metazoa > Chordata > Lepidosauria > Squamata > Chamaeleonidae > Bradypodion > Bradypodion pumilum. Next base: position 7,748,836 of record JAWDJD010000010.1, on the reverse strand, counting down.
ATTACCATGTTTTCCCTCAACATATGGTGAGAATTTCCTAAAATGAATGCCAAAACAATGCTATAAAACCACTCTATTCTTCTTTGGTCACCTATTATTTGAAATACTGTGCCCAGTGCTGAGCAACCCATCTGAAGTTGAGTAGCGTCATGCTAGGTGGTAAAATCTTATGAAGAATAGTAGCAGGAGTTGGGTAGTCTTGCGTCCACATATAATTTATTCCATCAAAAGGTCTTGAATCTTTGTTTTTTCAAACTCCAAATAGAATAAGTTTGAGTAAGTATAGTGACAATATATAGATAACAGCTCTGTGTTTAATTTAATTTAATTTAATTTAATTTTTGCGCTTATATACCGCCCACTCAGGTACAACCCAACTCAGGGCTGTTTACATGGTGGACAATAAATACATAATAATACAATAACACAATAATAATACAGTAACCCATCTTCAAAGGTACAGTTACAAAAACGCAACCCACAAAATATACACTTCAATTACAGCAAGAAAAAAAAATTAGAAATACAAGATCCATAAAATACAGTATAACAGCAATAGCAACAATACAATATCAAAAATACCAAAATTCCAAAGGACAAAATTCCACAGGTAATGGAGCCATCAGCTTACTATCATAAATAATTCCAACCTGTTGCCATTTGTATTTTGGATGGACAACCAACCAACTAACTTACCACCCAACCAATGCCAAAAAGGCATTGCAATAGACTTTATCTACTTGCAATTTCTAGCTTTCAAACTACTAGGTTGGCAGGAGCTGGGACAGATGATGGTCACTCACTCCATCTGATGGGCACTCACTCCATCATGCAGCACTCAGGTCTCAAACTGTTGACCTGCCGACCTTCTGGTTAGCAAGCTCAACACCTTAACCAATAAGAAACCACAGCCCTAGCAGAAATACTGTATTTTATTTCATCATGAAAGGGTGACCAAGTGCTACACATAGACAAGTAACTTCAAGACCTCTCCTCCTTTCTTCCGAGTTTTACCCTTTAAATTAGACTTTGGCAGGGCAAATTTCAAGCAGTAGAGACTGGATCCAAAGAGAAAAGCTGGAGGAGACCAGGAGGGACATGGGAAGGTGCCTTCCACTGAGTTACATCACTCGTCCTTCCTACCTAAGACCATCAATACTACCTGGCAGCAACGGTCTTGAACTCAGGTAGGATTCTTTCATAGCTCAATTTGCAACTAAACTCATGGGTTCCATAGACAAAGCCCACATGTTGATACTGAAGGCAGAGCTAAGAAGATATCTCCCATGATTAGAAGGTGATGTGTTTCCCCTACTACAGATTGAATTCTACGTACTTTTGCAATCAAGTAGTCATATTTCCCATCCTGAACTTCTCTCCTCCTCCTCCTCCTCCTTCTGTTTCTAGGTCAGACTTTAAACTGCCAAAATGAAGCCACCTTTTGGTGAATTGATTCCATAATTCTGTTCGCCTGAACTAGTATGAGAAAGATTAGCCAGCACAAGATTGCCGTTGCCTGGGGTACACCTAATTGTGGTTAAAAAATACTGAGGATACATCAAAAAACCAAAAGTAGGTTGATCAGTTCATGCAGCTAAAAAGCATCACTTCAGAGTAAACATATGAATTTGGCCTGCTGGTGCTGTGCTTGCTCAGTTCTCATTTTCTGCCCCAGCAGTAGACGCTCCCTGGATAACAGGAAACCTCCAAAACCAGATCCGTCCCTGAGTTAAAGCAGAAGAATGAGGCATGCAAATAAGTATTTATTTCAGGGTCCCACAAATGCATTAATGCTGTTCCTAAATCCAGTTTCCTGAAATATATATATATACCTTTCTCAGGCATGTCAGCATCAGAAGTCCTTGGGAAGAAGAAAAACAAATGACACAAGCTCACATATTTATGGACAACATAAGGAGATGATACTGTTACAATGTCAGAGCAAATCAAACAGATAACTATAAAGTGCAGAGCTTTGGGGGGGAAGTGGCGAGGGACCTGAAACCTTTTACTGAAGAACCTTCGTGACAGACAAGAACCTCCATTAAAGACAGCAATAAAGACAGAGGACTTGAGCCAAGCGGCAAAGGACTTCTGACAGTGCCAGGGACACAGAGGCAAAAGATGACAGCTCATGTTTCCTATTACCACTCTCTTCTGTTACAGGACCATCTGTCTCTGTGTCCTAAAGTAAAGGCATCCTGTCAAAAGATAGTTTTTGAAGGCTGTAAAAGAACTCAAAGATTCTTCCTAGACAGCCGCAAAGCTCAACAATGCCCAGGTGTTTACATGGAAGAGAAAACTCCGGAAGACAGACTCTGGGTTCTTTCAGTTCTTTCTTCCCCCTTGGATCAGGAAGACGGCCAATATAAAAAAAGACATGAATTTTGGAACATCAACGAGTGGCTGGATATAGTTTCATTGTTGTGTTCTGCAGTGCTAGAAAGCCAAATTATAGAGTCACCAACGTGGCGAGCAAGGAGCTACCAGATAACTGGGTAGACCCACATGACTCTCTACTGCCTGGCCAAGAACAACCATGGGGTAGGAAGATCAAGGACTAATCTGAGAAAGTGAATTTTCCCTGTAGACAACAGCCTGTGTGAATGCGGAGAACAAACTACACCCATATGATACAATGCACACAATGCCCCTCAATGCACACTGATGAGGACCTTATGTTGGCAAGAGGAAATGCTGTTGATGTGGCCCGATATTGGGCAGATGTCATCTAATTCCTATTTGTTTTAGATACATTATTTTTAGTGTTGTATGTTATTACAACACCTCTCCAGCACTTGACGGAGGGTCTTTTCGGTATCCGCTCCAGCCCTTTGGAACTTCCTGCTGACTGACCTCCGCCGCCAACCAGAATTATTGGTCTTTAGAAGAGATTTAAAAACATGGCTGGCCCAGCAGGTGTGGGGTGCTTCTACTAGACCTACCCTCCCCTCCCCCCGGCTGGCTCATATGATTTTGGTCAACTCTACCATCTGGCTTTTAGATTTTAAGATTTGAGATTTTAAGATTTTAGAGTTTTATGATGTTTTAGTTATGTGTATTGTGTGTCGGAGTGTTTTTATGTCAGTGTGGTTTCTTACATTGTAAACCGCCCGGAGTCGCCTTGGTGAGGGGGTGGTTAAATAAGGTGAAATAAATAAATAAATAATACGCTTATGGTACCTCTAGCATGAATAAAGAAAGAAATATCCAATTGGAATCGTGGTTTTTTTTTAATCTTCAAGCTAAATTCACGATTCCACAATGTCTTGCTGCAACAAGAAGCATCATTTCAATTTTCAGTAAGAAGAAACAAGAGTTCAGTGGTACAATATGTGAGATCTGGATGAACCCAATCAGTGGTCAACTGGTTCATGATGGAGCTTGAACTTCCTCTGAAAGACCAGATTGGCATCTTGAAAAAGTCTCTCAGAACTCTGTGGAAGCACACATGGTGGTGGGAGCTTAGAGAAGAGATGGATGGTCTGTCAAGTTCCACTCCTGAAGTTTGTTTTGCCCCATTTCTACATAAGCTTGCAACTTTTTTGGGGGGGAAATAGCACAGAAATGTATTTTTGTCTAATATTTATCTATTTAATTTATAATAGACAAATTGATCTTCAAAATTTGCCTGGTGTACATTATTTTGAAAACAACATTCTTTAATATATCACCTTTTTGTCATTTTCCCCATGAACTGGTATATTTTTATGTGCACTTTTCCCCCAGAACATAAACTGATGATGATGCTTATCACAAATCCAAAAAGTGAAAATTCCACAGAATAACTATAAAGGTTGTCCCATTCCTCTCCATCAATGGGTTCAGCATCCATCATTTCAGTTATATGCGGATCTAAAAACATTCAATAAAAAATCTTGACATTTATTTATTTATTTATTTATTTATTTATAGTTCAAATTTCTATGCCGCCCAATCAGGTAAACCCGAATCAGGGCGGCTCACAACAAAATTAAAACATACATATTAAAAACAATTAAAACCCCAACATACCCACCCACCTATTAAAACTAACCACATTAAAACTGCCCGTATTAGAAAGATGGGGGCTTCATTTTATAAGCCAGCAGGCGGGGGCCACTCTTCCATCTGAGCCCCACACCTGCCCCGCTAACCAGGTTTTTAATTCTCTTCTGAAAGGAAGCAGCTCCATCTGCTCCCACAACTCTACTGACAGGAGGTTCCACAAGGCAGGTGCGGACACAGAAAAGGCCCTCCTTCGTGTGCCAGAGAGGCGAGCCCCTCTGGCAGATGAAACAATTAGAGAGCCCCTCCGGTCCACTCTGGTTGAACGGACAGACACTCTTGGGACAATGCAGTCTCTTAGGTATCCTGGCCCACTACCATGTAGGGCTTTAAAGGTCAAAACCAGCACCTTGAATTGCACCCAGAGACAAACTGGTAACCAGTGCAGCTCCCGAAGCAATGGTGAGGCGCGAGCATAACGCCCGCACCCCGTCACCACCCGGGCTGCTGCATTCTGCACCAGCTGTAGCCTCCAAATGGTCGTCAAGGACAGCCCAATGTAGAGCGCATTGCAATAATCTAGCCTGGAGGTCACCAGAGCATGTGTGACCATGAGCAGGGAGTCCCGGTCTAGGAACGAACGCAACTGTTGGATGACGCGAAGCTGTGTGAAAGCCCTCCTGGCCACGGCTGCCACCTGATCTACAAGTAGCAGTCCTGAATCCAGGAGGACCCCTAAGTTGAGTACCGGGTCTGTCTGGGGCAAAGCAGCCCCATTCAACACCAAAGTTGGTAGCTCCCTGGATAACGCGGGGGCACCCATCCATAGCCACTCAGTCTTGGAGGGATTCAATTGTAGCCCGTTGTCCCCCATCCAGACCCCGACAGCTTCCAGACATCTGGATAGGACATTGACCGCATCACTGGGGTCCCCACGGGCCGAGATGTACAGGTGAGTATAATCAGCATACTGATGATACCTCACCCCATGGGAATGGATAATCTCACCCAGCGGCTTCATGTAGATGTTAAATAGGAGAGGAGAGAGCACCGAGCCCTGAGGCACCCCATAACGCAGGGGCCTAGGGTTGGACCTCTCATTCTCCAACCACACCGACTGGGTCCAGACCTCCAGAAATGAGGAAACCAGGATAACACAGTACCCTGGATCCCCAATCCTTTGAGCCATTCCAGAAGGATACCGTGGTCGACAGTATCGAAGGCCACTGAGAGGTCAAGAAGGGCAAGGATGGATGGATGGCCACCGTCCCGCTCCCGCAAGAGATCATCTACCAGTGTGACCAATGCTGTCTCTGTACCATATCCAGACCTGAAACCTGATTGAAAGGGATCTAGATAATCCGCTTCATCCAGGACTCCCTGCATCTGTCGTGCCACCACCTTCTCCAGTACCTTCCCCAAAAAGGGGAGGTTGGAGACCGGTGTATAGTTAGCTGGAACTGCTGGGTCGAGGGGTTGTTTCTTCAGGAGGGGGCGCACCAAAGCATGTTTTAAAGGTGCAGGAAACACCCCCTTCCATAGCGATGCATTGCTTATAGCCCAGACCCAGCCTCCCGTCACCACCTTAGAGGCTTTCACCAACCAGGTGGGACAGGGATCTAAAGGGCACGAGGTGGTGCGAACAGCTGCAAGAAGCCTGTCCACTTCCTCAGGGACAACTGGATCGAATACATAATATGTATGTATTTCTAGTGTGCATTACCAGAGATGGCCACTAGAGGTCATTGTCTATAATATAAAATATACGGTTTACTCTTATCCTGGGTTTCAGGTATCTGCTGCAGGTTTTGGAATGCATTCCCTGTGCATGTAGGGGGTGACCTATATTCCAATTTACTTACCAAAATACACAGCCCAAGAAGCTTTGGCTGGTGCCCATGGTATACAAGTTATAAAACTAACTTATATAACCAATATGTCAACAAAGAGAGATTTGCATGCTTATGGAAGGATAATAGAGAGGGAACAACTTAACCTCCCCCAACAGGAAGCTGCAGAATACAGAATATGGTAGTGGTGACCAAGAAAGCCTTGTTTCACATCACCCCATAGGTGCATTTTCTGGACGTAGGGACCAACATAAGAGCTAGTCCTAAAGAGCAGAATTTATAAACAAAGTTGCAGAGAAACAGAGGATCCTTCTCATTGGCATTCTCCAGATTACCTGAAATAACATCTCACATTTAATGACAGGAAAACCTAATTTTCACTTTTATGTTCTGTTCTTAATTAAGATTGATCCTTTGGCTCTGAATATGTGGGACAATAAATAAGTAAATAAATATTATCCAGTCTCTCTTCTTATAACAAGAGTGTATTTAGGGAAGGGGGCCACGCTGAGTCACCCCATGTGGTGTAGCGGTTAGAGTGTTGAACTGAGATTTGGGAGATCCTGGTTCAAGTCTCATCTGAAATATGAAACTGAATTATGCCATGGCATAATTGAAAAGATTGTTGTGGGATAATAAATGATCAGAACGTACAGTAAAACCTTGCATAAAGAGCGCCTCGCTTAGAGAATAACTCACTTAAAGAGCAGAATTTTCTCTGAATGGTCATCTCACTTAACAACTAAAACCAACCAAAAACTCACTTAACAAGTAAATCAGGGTTCACATCCCCCCCCCCCCCACCAGAAGTCACAATTGGTTGCTTACAATGGTGTTTCGCTTAAAAAGCAAACTCGCTTAAAGAGCAATCCTGTGGAACACATTATGCTCTTTAAGTCAGGTACCACTGTATCTATTTATTAATGACTGTCATTATTAGTATGACCTTGGCATACAGCAGGGATTCTCAAACTGTAGCCTGTAGGCCAGATGTGGCCCATGGCACTATTTCAAGCGGTGGGCCCGCCTCCACCACACCCGGAAAGGGCCATGTGGTGGAGAAAGGGCTAAATGGCCATCTGCCCCCCAAACCTGTCTGAGGGAACGTGACCCGGGCCCCAGCTTAAAAAGGTTGAGAACACCTGGCATAGAGCTTTCAAGACAGGTTATTTGGGGGAAAATAGCTCCAATGAACTCTTAATGTTCTTTTTCTTCTTCTTTTTTTCTTAATACTTAAACCACGTACTTGCAGTGCAACAGACTTTAGTTTTTTGACATGTTGGCTTTTTGGTTGGTTAAAGGTCACATGCCAAAGATGTAGACTAAATATAGCCAGAAATTATTCTCGCATCTCAAATGAAACAAGACCTTCCATAGTTTCTCCCATAAACACTTACCAACATGGCTTCCCATGTCATTCTCTCTCTCCCTCTCTCTCAAATAATTTTTTATTAGAAAAATCTAAGGAATAGGAAGGACTCCTAAGCAGCAAGGAGTTGTATTGTTTTGTGTTTTTCTAATGCACTGTATGAGGCAAATGGCTGTGAGGCTAAAGAGAAAAAGCCTTTAGTGCAGAAATAACAGGGAAATTGACCTAAAAAATGTTTATTTTTCTTGCTGGGCTGTCAGCTTTGAAAATCAGCAAGTTTCTCTTTCAGGTCAATTAAACTTTTGTTCAGTGAAATTGCTCTGGAGCCAAGTCTCCGGGAACATGAGGTATTGATTGTGAACCCGGCACATGGACTACAGGATCTTTTCAGCCTAAAACACAGGTAAGTGATATCAGGCTAGCAATTTTCCCACACAGTCGCTCAACAACTGTGAAATGTTTTTTCCCCGGGTGATGGAGACTTACCATTGAAATGCTAGTTGTGTGGCCAAGAGAGATGTCATGACCTGGACGCTATCCAATGGCTACTGGCACCAGCTGGCATCCTTTGGCAGCGAAGAGAACACAAATTAAGGATTTCTTCTTACCCAGCAGGAAAAAGTGAAAAAATTCAGAACATTTTCAAGCAATATTACTAAACAATATTAACCTAATAAGCAATTCAGCAATATAAGGTTTAGAGGGAACCATCTACAGTGGGGACAGGTTAAAATATAAGACTTAAACAACACTGCACAGAATGTCCCTGCATAGGACTGCAGTGAACATTGCAAATAAAAAATAAAAAATCATTTCCAGCTACAGCATTTTCTGAATCTCTCCATATTGAGCATGGGTTTTCCCAGGTTCCTGCAAAGCAATTTTTTCATTTTATTTCATGGTTGTTTTGTGCAGGAAACAGCTGAGTTCTGGCATTTTAATGGCCCTTTCCAGTGACTCCTATGCAGGAAAGATGGGATCCTTTGCAGGAATGGCAACAACCTGGAATGGTTTCCTCTCTCTTCCGGCCAAATACCTAAGAGGAAAGACTGTGTTCTCTGCAGGAATTACAATAATCCTGTATAGTTTGGCGATTCTTCCAGGGGGAAAAAATTGCAATGACATTTCTGAGAAATTCTAGAGGACTTCTCATGAGATCTTTTGAAGGGGGAGGGGGGGTGTTTACATGAGAAATCTGGGGAGGCTACAGTAGTGATGTCATATAATATTGTTTTGTATTGACATATTGTTATTGATTTGTTTACTGTATCCTATTGCATAGTTATTTTATTGTATTGCTATTCTCTGTTATATTTGGATTATTGTACTGTACTTTATATGTTATTGTATCTTGTTGTATTTATTGTATTGCTTTGTATTCATATGTAATTTTGTTGGGAACCGCTTTGAGTTGTCTTAGGACAAGAAAATACAAATCCCAAGAAGAAAAGAATGACACACACACATACCCTCTCACTTTTTTGTATGTGGACAAGCAGCTGCAAAACTCGCAATCCTATGAGTGAATAAGTGAAAGAAATAGGAGAAAATATTGTGAACTGGATATGGACATGGGTTTTGGGTAAAGAGAAAGGTCATCCTTGCTCGAAAACCAGTTATATCCAACTCTAGGGTCCAGTACTCATTTCTGTTCATAGCCAAAGAGCCAATGCTGTGTGCATTTGCAGACATTCCTGTGGACATGTGGCAGGCATGCCTCAACGTAGGAGTGCATGGAACACTGTTTTACCTTCCCAATGAAGTGATCCCTATTTATCGACTGTACTTGCAATTTTTTGCTTCCAAACTACTAGTTTGGCAGGAGCTGGGACAGAGGTGGGAGCTCACTCCGTCATGCAGTACCCTGCAAACTCTGATCTTCCAGTCAGCAAGATCAGCATCTTAACCACTCGAACCACCGCAGTCTGTGGATTTTAATTGGAGACATGCTTGCCATATGTCCACATGTCATAACAGAAATTAGACAAGGTTTTTTGGGCTGTTGATTTTGTTTTGGTTTTGCATTAAAGCTACATAATTTGCCAACCAGCAATGCTCTCAAAGGTTAAAGGATTCTGAGAACTGTAAGACAAAACAGTAACTTTCCCAGGATCTGATAGCTGTACACAACAGTTTTTCTTTCTGATTATACACAAGGTATGGTAGAAGGCCCCTTGAAAACATCTACTGTACATCATTTCTGGAATATATTCGCTCTGTTTCGGCCAAATGGCTGTCTTTCACCTAAGTCTTCCAAAAAGGAAGCTAACAGTAAAGGTCCCTAAGCTGATACTCAACCTATATTTCAAGACATGGTTCTATTTGTCAGACCCTGTGTTTGAATTGTCTTCTTTTTGTGCTTCCTCTTTTACCCCAAGGGGATACAAACTCCTTGCTCTTCTAGCACCCTCCACTGGTGCTATTCGGTGTTCTTGTAAGGCAGGGGTTCCCAACTTAAGTTCTATGGGCCGCATCTGGCCTGCAGAGCCTTTTCATGTGGTCTCCCACCCCTGCAAAGGCATTCAAGAAACAAAATGGCCACCTCTTTGAAGATGTTGGGACAAAATGGCCATCGCCATCACGCAGGCAGGGCAAAATGGCCATCCAGCCCTCAAAGCTGACTGAGAGCTGACCTGGCCTCCGGCATGAAAAGACTGGAAACCCCTGTTGTAAGGTTTCTCTGATGTTGTCTCTCCACCTTCCTCTGGGTCTGTGTTTAAATAACATTGTATATTCTTTGTTCTGAGATTGGCAGTCATAAGAACATCCCTTTCCAGTTTCCTCATTTGCACCTAAGCATGGCTTCTGGGATGGAAGGAAGTCTTGTGTTTTCCACCTATATAAATGCGGGAAGACCATGGAGTAATGATGTGAATCATCTGAGAAACTGAAGGGGGAGAGAAAATCCCTCCTTTCTCCTTGTAAAGCTCATTCCCTCTTTAGTGTATGGGACCAAAGACAACAGAACAGCCGAAGGGTTGGCTTAACACAGGTTTATTGCATGATGATCCGGTGGAGGATGAGGTAATGGCGGTGATACATCTCAATATATACAGTAGCCCTATACATTTGAATCTTGTAGCACGGTAGCTCATTGGCTGCTACCGGCGTGGCCTCGCCCAGGCACGCCTCTTTTCCTGCTGCTGAATGCAGATCTTTCTTCTGCTGCTGAATGCGGGGAAGGTTTTCCCGCGGCTGTCCGTGATTGAGCAATGTGGACCATGTGAGACTGAACGCTCGCAGCTGCCCTCTATGGGCTGCCTGCTCGCGTTCCTTTACAGCTGAGATACCTTGTATTTGGAGTGGTTACATTCTTGCCTTTACAGTACAATGAATATGCAATCATACATACATACATAACATCCCTCCCCCCTAGGACGGGACGAAGTCCCGCAACCATTGTGGCTTGCCGCACGTGCGCTTGGGGCGTGCTTGCGCCTGACCTAGTGCTGGAGAGCCTGTGATCTCTGACTCCGCGGGTACTTGTCCTGCAACGGGAAACGGGGATTCGTTAGTGGCTCTGTGGGGGGTCCGTGCCTGCCTTGTCCCCGGGGATGGGAATGGAATGAACAGTTGGGAGGTAAACCCCTGCCTGTTGCTCTCGGACCCGGGGGACCCTCCTATTGTGAACCGCGGAACCGATGAGGTCGCCCTTGTGGTTCTGCTACCTTCTGTTCCCCGCTCGGGGAACCGTGAGACTGTGGTGGGCGGACTCGCTGTTGCCTCCTATCTTGGGGGTGTCGGTCTCCGGGAAATCGGCGCTATGTTGCATTCTAACTCACAGGGGCTACTGGGACTGGAAGTACCAGGGGCTGAACTGAAACCCCTCTTTTCGCTAGGACGGGTGGGGGACCACTCCGCTAACTCCCCCTGGTACTGTAAATCAACGTCTAAACTTCTAGAGGCATCTGTGTTTCGGGGAAACTTCCGAGGGGTATGTGTGAGGTCGGGGCTCTTCCTTTCTGCCGCGAAGTCCCGCAAAAGATCTCTGAGGATCGATTCCCTTTCCTCCCCCCTTGGTGGGGACCCCTGTCCCCCTTTCCCTCCCCCTTGGGCTAAACGGGTGGGGGAGTACCCTAACGCTGATTCGTGGCTTTTTCCGTCTTCGTCCTGTTCTCCGGGGACCCTGCGCCTGAGTTGGTCCACGTGTCGCCTCCACAGGAGGCCTGTACTGGTCTCCACGCGGTATGAGACGGGGCCGGTTTGTTCTATTACGGTGCCCGGCACCCAGGCTGGCCCCGCGTCGGCGTAGTTCCTGCAATGCACCGGGGCGCCTACGCTGAAACTCTTTGCGGGTTCCACCCCTATGTTCCGCCCCGTGTCCTCTACTCTCGTGGGGTCTAGCTTGGAGATTACCGTGGCCAGCTTCCTGCGCATTAACAGCTCCGCGGGGGAGTACCCTGACGCCAATGGGGTGACCTTGTACCTTAGCAGGAATTGGCACAATTTCAGGTCGAGGTCTCCGGGGCCCATGCGCCGCAGCGCGTCTTTTGTGGTGCGCACGAGGCGCTCTACTTGGCCGTTGGTGGCCGGGTGAAAGGGGGCGGAGGTGACGTGCCGAATGGCGTTGCGATCCATGAATGCCTCGAACTCGGCGGACGTGAAACAGCTAGCGTTATCGCTGACGAGGGTGTCGGGTAAACCGAACGTGGAAAAGACCCTCCGTAACTGTTTAATTGTAGTGGCCGAGGAGGTGCTCGAGACTGGAATGACCTCCAACCACTTGGAGAACGCGTCCACCACAAGGAGGAAAAGCGTTCCCCTGAACGGGCCAGCAAAGTCTACGTGTACCCGGGACCAGGGCCCCCTTGCTGCGTCCCACTCCCTATGTGGCAAGCGAGCCTCTTCTGGCCTGGAGCTTTGGCACGCTTCGCAAGTGCCGACCATGTGTTCAATGTCGGCGTCTAGCTGGGGCCACCAAAAGTAACTACGGGCTAGTGCCTTAGAGCGGACGATCCCCGGATGGCTGACGTGCAGCAGTTTAAGCACCCTCGGCCGGAGCGACGTGGGGATCACTACCCGCTGTCCCCACAAAAGGCAACCCCTCTCTAGGGACAACTCTAGTTTCTTTTTGAAAAATGTGTCGAATTCCGCTGCTGGGGAAGACGCGGGCCACCCTTTCTGTACCCAGGAGCAAACTGTAGCTAGCGTTTTGTCCTTGCCGGTCGCTTTGGCGATGTCGGCCGGTACTACTGGAGGGGAGTCTAGGACCTCTATCATTAAGACCTGGTGGTCCCCCTCTTCCTCGCCCACGTGGCAGCAATCCCGGGGAATGGGGGACCTCGACAGGGCGTCCGCATGGCTGATTTCCTTTCCGGGCCGGTATACCAACGCGTGCTGATACGCGTTGAGAAAAATGGCCCACCTGAGCATCCTCGGGGACAGGATTTGGGGTGTGGGCTTATCTGCGGTGAAAATGCCTAGCAAGGGCTTGTGGTCAGTCACTATGGTGAAGGGGCGGCCGTACACAAAATCATGAAATTTCTTGGTCCCCGCAATTATCGCTAGTGCTTCCCTGTCTGTCTGGGCATAGTTTCTCTCCGCTTGGGACAAGGACCTAGAGTAGAACGCTATCGGGGCCTCCCTCCCGTTCTCCAGTACGTGGCATAACACCGCCCCCACCCCCACCGGGGATGCATCGCATATCAGGACCACTGGGCGTTTGGGATTGAAGTGGGTCAGTACCGCATCTGATGCCAGGAGTCGCTTCAGGTCATTGAAAGCCGTCTCCTGGTCATCGCCCCACTTCCATGCCCCGTCCTTTTTTAACAATTTGTGCAGCGGTTCCGCCACTGCTGCCTTCCGCGGGAGGAAGGAGTGGTAAAAGTTGAGCAGTCCAAGGAACGACTGCAACTCGGGCTTGGAGGTGGGGCGGGGGGCCTTCTTGATGGCGGCCACCTTGGATTGGGATGGCCTTATTCCCTCGGGAGTAACACGGAACCCTAGGAACTCAACCTCCGTTGCGAAGAAAACACATTTGTCTTTCCGCAACCGCAACCCCGCTTTTTCGAATATTGCCAGGACCTTTCCCAACCTTATTGCTAATTCGGCCCGGCTCCCCCCTGTAATCAATACGTCATCAAAGTAGGGTAACACCCCCTCTAACCCCTTCAGGAGGCGTTCCACGAGTGACTGGAAGATCCCGGGCGCCGAATTCACGCCGAATTGGAGGCGCGATACCTGGAACGCCCCTTTGTGGGTGACTATGGTCTGCGCAGCAGCTGCGGCGGGGGTCACTGGGAGTTGCTGGTAGGCTTGGGCCAGGTCGAGTTTAGCGAAACACCTCCCCCCGTGTAACCTGGCCAACAAGTGGCTGACTACCGGCACCGGATACGCATTAGGGCGGATCGCCTTATTGATGGTGCACTTGTAATCAGCGCATATGCGGACCTCCCCGTTGGCCTTGAGCGCTGTTACAATTGGAGTTTCCCACTCCGCAGAATCAACAGGGACAAGAATCCCCTGGCCCACCAATTTGTCCAACTCCGCCTCTATTTTGTCCTTTAGTGCGAAGGGCACTCTGCGCGGTTTAAGTCTGATTGGACGTACTCCAGGGTCCAGGTCGAAAGTCACTGGGGGGCCCTTGAATTTTCCGAGCCCCTTTTTGAAAACCTCGGGGTGCGCGTCGCACACGCTCTGTATTGGATCAGTCCCGGCGGCGTGTACTCCCACGGCGTGCACCCCCCCAATGAACAACCCCAGGGGCTGGAACCATTGAGTCCCGAGGAGGCTGCATCTACCTCCCTTGAGGACGACTAGGGGAAGCGTTGCGGTGTGCTTTTTAAACTGGACCTGGAACTTCCCAACCCCCAACACTGGGATGCGGTTCCCTTGCACGTCCTTCAGTGTGGCCCTCAACGCTTTGAGCTTGGGCCGCACGCGGGGGGCGATTTTCATGAACTCTCCCTGGGAAATGATAGAGTATGAGGAACCCGAGTCCACCTCCATCCTAACAGGGGCCCCTTGGATTACTACCTCAACGAAGTAACGGGGGTGCTCCGTGGAAACGCTGCAAACCGGGGCGTCGTCCTCGCTGTCGTCGGAGATGCGCCCTACTCCGTCCCGGGTCCTCGTGGTCCGGGTGCCGTCCTTTGGCCTCGTGGTGCGGTCCTGCCTCGCCGAGTGGTCTGGGGAACTCCTCTTGGCCTCGCGCCGTTTCCGGCAGACCTTGGCGATGTGCCCGCGCCGGCCGCAGTTGTGGCACTCGGCCTTGCGGAATGGACATTTGGCGTGGGCGTGTGCGGCGCCGCAGCCGTCGCAGCGCCTGCCCTCTCTGTGGACCCGCCGGACGTCCTCGTCGTCGCCGCTCTCTGTGGACGAGTTCGAAACTCGCCGGGCCGTGCGCACCGAGCTCTCTGCCTTGGCGGGTTTCGGACGCCAGTCCTGAAGCTCTTGCACCCCGGCAGTTGTGGCCTCCGCGGCCTGTGCCGTGTCGAGGACTTGTTGCCACGTGGGAGGCGGCTCCTTTTCCATCAGCGCGCGCTGAGTCTCGGTATCCCTCAGACCGCAGAGCAGGCAGTCCCGGAGGGTGACTTCTGGGGTCTCCCACTTGCATGGGCCGGCGGCCAGCCGCAGGGCCGCGGCAAACTCAGCGACCGATTCCCCGGGCGCCTGGACTCGCCTCCAGAACGCGCTCCGAGCGGGGAACATGGCTATCGCGGGCCGGAGGTGGGTGCGCAGCGCCGCCAGGAGCTCTGTGGCCTTGAAGTCGCTCACCCGCCTCGGCGCGATCAGGTCCACCAAGGTCCTCTTGGTCTCGTGTCCGAGCATGCGGACGAAAATGGCCCTCTTCTTGGCCTCATCTGAGACTTCGAACTCCACTAGCGCTCCATTGAAGTCTATCTCAAACAGCTCCAAGTCTCCCGGCTTCCTTATCTCGTAGCCGGCGCATGTCTTGGTCCCGTGGGCAGCCATAATCCCACCTTCGTCGCCAATTTAGTGTATGGGACCAAAGACAACAGAACAGCCGAAGGGTTGGCTTAACACAGGTTTATTGCATGATGATCCGGTGGAGCATGAGGTAATGGCGGTGATACATCTCAATATATACAGTAGCCCTATACATTTGAATCTTGTAGCACGGTAGCTCATTGGCTGCTACCGGCGTGGCCTCGCCCAGGCACGCCTCTTTTCCTGCTGCTGAATGCAGATCTTTCTTCTGCTGCTGAATGCGGGGAAGGTTTTCCCGCGGCTGTCCGTGATTGAGCAATGTGGACCATGTGAGACTGAACGCTCGCAGCTGCCCTCTATGGTCTGCCTGCTCGCGTTCCTTTACAGCTGAGATACCTTGTATTTGGAGTGGTTACATTCTTGCCTTTACAGTACAATGAATATGCAATCATACATACATACATAACACCCTCCCTGGCCCCAAACTTCCCTGATTTTTTTTGTAGACACACCAATCCACACAAAGTTAGAAAAATTCCTGCACAACCTGGGATCTTCGGTGAGCCAGGAAAAATGGCTGATGCAAGCAGAAATTTTGCTGAGAAATCTCTTAAGGTAAAAAAGAAATTAGCAAACCACAGAGACGCAGAAAGCTCTTCATCTTTCCCATGGAGCTTCTAACATAATGAAGTCATAGGTGCATACCTGTCAAGCGGCACTCCGGAAAATACGGGAACTGCCTGGGAGCGCATGCACAGCAAAAACTCCTTTGCACATGTGCAGAACCCTTTTGTGCATGCACAGAACACATTTGTGCATGCACAGACAGGTTCTGTATGTGCACACGTGCACAGTAACCTATTTCCCTGCTGTTCTAAATACAAGAAAGCGCCGGGGAAGGGGAGGAATGCATGCCAAAATACAGGATTTCCCGGCCATTCCGGGATACTTGACAGGTATGCATAGGTGTAATAATAATAATAATTTTTATAGTGGGTGGGATGGGTGGGTGGGATATGGGTCTTTTAAAGTGTTTTTATGTGTTTTTAGAACTTGTTGTAATGCCGCCCTGAGTCGGGTTCTGCCTGAGTGGGCGGCATATATAAATATGACTATTAAATTTAAATTAAATTAAAGTATGCTTCTGTCATAAGGCATTTTTTCTAATACTGTACTTTGAGAAGAACAACATCACTTAACCAGTACAGAACAATTACACTGCCTTCCTTCCTTCTTTCCTTCCTTCCTTCTTCCTTCCTTCTTCCTTCCATCCAGATTCTCAAATGCTGCGGATTTAAAATCCCCAAATCAGAAACCAAAAGCTATTAGCAGACTCAGAACCAAAGGTAAACCTCCATTTCAGAAATGTGCCTCCTTTTGTCTCCAGTGCGCAATGCGAATCATAACTCCAATCTGGTCAATGTTTTTATTGGTTGTTTCCCCCCCCCCTTTTTTTTTTCTTCCCGAGCGGTAAACACTCAGCGAGGCTGGGAAACTAAACCCAGCTAATTTGGCCAGTTATGACTCGATTGAAAGGTGATACCATGAGTTTAAAGGGTGATCCTGTCCTTGTTAAGGCAGTCATTCAATCATGACGGCTAAGCCTCCAAGACAGTGGAGCTGCTGTGGGTGTCAGGGGAATTCCTTCCGTTCCTCAGACCAGGAAATGTGTGGTTTGTTAGTTCAAACAGCATCTGTAGGAAGCTGGTAAACAACAGCTGAGATGATGAAAGATCAAATCAACTCCATGCTTTGAAGCAAAGACATATTAAAACGGTGAGAGTAACGATTCTCATTATTAAGTACAGAGAGCAGCCTCATCCCATCTACTCCCATCTATCTACTGCAGAATTGGCTCTGTGATTTTTTTTTCCTGGACAGAGTAGGAGCTGGAGAAAAGAAATCTACGGAAATTACACAAACAAATTTAACAATCATCTTAGGCTACTCAAATATCTGAAGTAGCCCTTTCCCTATCTCCATCTGTCTCTTAAGCTGGACCATGGAAACCCTAATCGAATTAATTTTAATTTAATTTAATTGTCAAATTTATATACTGCCCACTCAGCCAAAGCCGACTCAGGGCGATTCACAATGACAATTTTAAAAACATGTTAAAAACAGTTAAAACTACCCACCCCCTAAAACAAGGGGTGCAGGATCCAAAGGCACCATGGGGAGGAGTTCTTCTACACCAACCACCCAATGGAGGTTACCCTTCCACCTGCACCCCACACTTGACCCGCCAGCCAGGTTTTAAATTCTTTTCTGAAAGGCAGCAATTCCATCCGGAGACGTAGCTCTGTTGGCAGGAGGTTCCAGAGGGCCGGCGCAGACACAGAGAAGGCTCTCCTCCTTGTGCCAGAGAGGCGAGCCCCTCTGGCTGATGGAACGATTAGGGAGCCCCTCCGGTCCGCTCTGGTTGGATGGACAGACGTCCTCAGGGTGATGCCATCTCTTAGGTAACCCAGCCTACTACCATATAGGGCTTTAAAGGTCAAAAACAGCACCTTGAATTGCACCCGGAGACAAACTGGCAACCAGTGCAGCTCCCGGAGCAGTGGCGCAGCATGGGCTTAACTCCCACACCCCATCACCACCTGGGCTGCCGCATTCTGGACCAGCTGTAGCCTCTAAATGGTCGTCAAGGGCAGCCTCATGTAGAGCGCATTGCAATAATCTAGTCTGGAGGTGACCAGAGCGTGAGTCCCGGTCCAGGAGCGGGTGCAACTGGCGAATCACCCGAAGCTGAGTCACAGCCGCCACCTGTTCTTCTAGCAGTAGCCACGAATCCAGGAGGACCCCCAAGTTGCGCACCAGGTCTGTCTGGGGCAAAATAGCCCCATCCAGAACCAAAGATGGTAGCTCCCGGGATAACACAGGACCCCTTATCCATAGCCACTCAGTTAATCATTCACTATGATTAACCAATTTGTCCTCTCCCAATAGGATTTCCTTAGAGATACATGGTTCATCAATCAAACTTGCAAATGAAATCCCTGTTTATTTGCTGCTAGTGACCAATCAGCAAATGAAGCTCACTAAATGTAAGATATGTTAGTGAGGAAAATCATGTGATGTCGTGTGAACCTCACAGATTTGGCTTCCATGATTCCAGCTTTTAAGGTGCTTCTTATTTTTAAGAAAAGCTATAGGGGGAAAGATGCATCAACATGCGCAAGGAGAGTTTCTGACTGATCACGTCTAATTTTTAAGACCTAGAACTAGCTTGTGGCCATGCCCTTTGAACTGAGAGCCTATACAACTGCAGTTTGTGAAATATGATGTTACAAGTCAATTTTGAACTTCAAGTGAACTAACTGTTAAAAGTCCCCCTCCCCATGCCTCTGTGTATGTGCCAAGAAGCAGGTAAAGGAACTGAGTTGTTATGCAAAAGACTAGATAAGACCAGGTCTGCGCTATTGAGAATTTTGTGTATTCGGCTGTCTGTCTCATGGGCCTGGTCTATAAAAGATCTTTGTCTATTTATATCTTTGCCCCTCTTGCTGCAAGAGGAGCCCGTATACATATGCAAGAATAAAGCCTTTCTCTCTCTCCAACTTTTGGTGCAGCTATTTATCTTTTTAAAAACCCCAACAGCCCAAAATAATACTGCTTTGCCACTATTCAGCAATACCAGGAAGATAGATGTTGTGTTCTGTAAAGCTGTGCCTTTAACAATGTACCTAGCCATGTGGTAACAATGTAACCTTTCTGTGTGCAACATTATAACCTTCAGCTGTATCAATGTAAACCTGATAAGGGGACGTGAGCTAGTGACCACTAGATGGCAATAGCGAGCGTCCAGCTCTCATGGCTCAGATTCACCTGGATCAGCAGCGCGGGAAGATTCCCGCCACCTCTTCACCTGGACAAGAAGGGCGTGACCTTCTACGACGTCACGCAGGCAGCAACCAATAGTCTGTCGACGAGCCACATTCAAATGTATAGCCAGCTGTATATATTGAGCTACCCATCCGCCATTACCACATGTTCCTCTGGATCATCATGCAATAAACCTGTGTTAAGCCAACCCTTCAGCTGTTTCATTGTCTTTGGTCCCTTACACTAAATTGGCGACGAAGGTGGGATAATGGCAGCCCACGGGACCAAGACATGCGCCGGTTTCGAAATCAGGAAACCGGGCGACTGGGAGATCTTCGAAATGGACTTCCAGGCAGCACTGATTGAGTCCGAAGTCACGGAAGAGGCAAAGAAAAGGGCCATCTTCACCCGGATGCTCGGACAGGAAACCAAAAGGACCTTGGTGGACCTGATCGCACCGAGGAGGGTGAGCGAATTCAAGGCCAAGGAACTCATGCAGATGCTGCGTGAGCACGTCCGGCCCGCCACGGCGATGTTTCCTGCTCGGAGTGCGTTCTGGAGGCGAGTCCAAGCGCCCGGGGAGACGGTCACCGCATTCGTGGCGGCCCTGCGGCTGGCGGCCAGCCCGTGCAAATGGGAGAATGTCGAAATCACCCTCCGGGACTGTGTGCTGTGCGGCCTGAACGACGCCGAAACCCAGCGCACATTAATGAACCAAGAGCCGCCTCCCATGTTGCAGGAGGTCATCCGAGCGGCACAGGCCGCGGAAGCTACAAAGGCTGGGGTACAAGAACTCCAGGACTGGCGGCCGAGGTCGAGCAAGGCAGAGACTCCGGTGCATGCAGCCCGGCGAGCTTCGAGGTCGTCCGCAGAGAGCAGCGACGACGAGGACGTCCGGAGGGTCCGAAAAGAGAGCCGGCGGTGCGACGGCTGTGGAGCGGCCCACGACCGCGTAAAATGCCCGTTTCGGAAGGCCGAGTGTCACAACTGCGGCCGCCGCGGGCACATCGCCAAGGTGTGCAGGAAGAGGCGCGAGACCTGGAGAAGCTCGGCAGACCGCTCCGCGGGACAAGACCGCTCAACGAGACCCAAGGACGGCGCTCAGGCCACGCGGAAGCAGGACGGCGTGGGCCGCATCTCCGACGGCAGCGAGGACGACGCCCCAGTATTCAGCGTGTCCGCAGGACACCCCCGCTACTTTGTTGAGGTACTAGTTCAAGGGGTTCCCATTAGAATGGAAATTGACTCGGGGTCCTCATATTCAATCATTTCACAGAGGGAGTTTTTGAGAATTGCCCCCCACAGGCGACCCAAGCTCAAAGCGTTGAGGTCCACACTACGGGACGTGCAAGGGAACAGCATTCCAGTGTTGGGGGTTGGAGAATTTCAGGTTAAATTCAAGAAGCACACCGCGTCTCTCCCTCTAGTCGTGCTTAAAGGGGGAGATTGCAGCCTCCTCGGGACTCA
The DNA here is from genome assembly GCA_035047305.1 of Bradypodion pumilum. Classification (NCBI taxonomy): domain Eukaryota; kingdom Metazoa; phylum Chordata; class Lepidosauria; order Squamata; family Chamaeleonidae; genus Bradypodion; species Bradypodion pumilum. The sequence goes on along the minus strand of JAWDJD010000010.1, from coordinate 7,728,448 downwards.
ATGGTTTCAGCCCCTGGGTTTGTTTATTGGGGGGGTGCACGCCGTTGGGATGCACGCCGTGGGGACAGACCCGATTCAGGAGGTGTGCGAGGCGCACCCCGAAGTTTTCAAAAAAGGACTGGGAAAATTCAAGGGGCCCCCAGTGACATTCGACCTGGACCCGGAGGTCCGCCCAATTCGACTCAAACCACGCCGGGTGCCGTTCGCACTCAAGGACAAGATAGAGGCGGAACTGGACAAATTGGTGGGCCAGGGAATCCTTGTGCCTGTTGATTCTGCGGAGTGGGAAACTCCAATTGTAACCGCACTAAAGGCCAATGGGGAGGTCCGCATATGCGCCGATTACAAGTGCACCATCAACAAGGCGATCCGCCCGAATGCGTATCCGGTGCCGGTAGTCAGCCATCTGCTGGCCAGGTTACACGGGGGAAAGTGTTTCGCTAAGCTTGACTTAGCACAGGCCTACCAGCAGCTCACGGTGTCCCCTGCCGCAGCTGCTGCGCAGACCATAGTCACCCATAAGGGGGCGTTCCAGGTGACGCGCCTTCAGTTCGGCGTAAATTCGGCGCCTGGAATTTTCCAGTCACTCGTGGAACGCCTCCTGAAGGGGCTAGAGGGGGTGTTGCCTTATTTTGATGACGTGTTAATAACAGGGGGGAGTCTGGTCGAATTGGCCAAGAGGTTGGGGAAGGTCCTGACAATATTCGAAAAAGCAGGGCTGAGACTGCGAAAAGACAAATGCGTCTTCTTCGCGACCGAGGTTGAGTTCCTAGGGTTTTGTGTGACTCCTGAGGGGATAAAACCATCCAAATCCAAGGTGGCTGCCATTAAGAAAGCCCCCCGCCCCACCTCCAAGCCCGAGCTGCAGTCGTTCCTAGGGCTGCTCAACTTTTACCACTCCTTCCTCCCCGGAAGGCAGCAGTGGCTGAACCGCTGCACAAACTGCTAAAAAAAGACCAGACATGGAAGTGGGGCGATGACCAAGAAAGGGCATTTAGTGAACTAAAAAGTCTCCTAGCGTCTGATGCCATACTGACCCATTTCAACCCCAAACGCCCGGTAGTCCTAATCTGTGATGCATCCCCGGTGGGGGTGGGGGCGGTGCTGTGCCACGTGCTGGAAGATGGAAGGGAGGCCCCGATAGCATTTTACTCCAGGTCCCTGTCCCAAGCGGAGAGAAATTACGCACAGACAGACAGGGAGGCACTAGCGATAGTTGCGGGGACGAAAAAAATTCACGATTTTCTGTATGGCCGCCCCTTCACCATTGTAACGGACCACAAGCCCCTGCTAGGCATCTTTACCGCAGATAAGCCCACGCCACAGATCCTGTCCCCGAGGATGCTCAGGTGGGCTATTTTTCTCAATGCGTACCAGCACGCGTTGGTTTACCGGCCCGGGAAAGAGATCAGCCATGCGGACGCTCTGTCAAGGTCTCCCCTCCCCCTGACGCCCAGCCAGGTGAGCAAGGCGGAGCGAGACCATCAGGTTCTTATGATAGAGGTACTGGATTCGCCCCCCGTAGTGCCCGCCGACATTGCCAAAGCAACAGGGAAGGACAAGACGTTAGCGGCAGTTAGCTCCTGGGTGCAGAAAGGGTGGCCGGCGTCCTCCCCAGCGGAGGAGTTCACCCCATTTTTCAGGAAAAAGTTAGAGCTGTCCCTAGAGAGGGGGTGCCTCTTGTGGGGGCAGCGGGTGGTGATTCCCACTTCCCTTCGGCCGCGGGTGCTCAAACTGCTGCACGTCAGCCACCCCGGCATCGTGCGATCCAAGGCGCTGGCCCGGAGCTACTTCTGGTGGCCCCAGTTGGACGCCGACATCGAGCACATGGTCAGCACTTGTGAAAGTTGCCAATGCTCCAGACCAGAAGAGGCCCGCCTTCCCCACAGGGAGTGGGACGCGGCTAAGGGGCCGTGGTCCCGGGTGCACATTGATTTCGCGGACCCGTTCAGAGGCACCCTGTTTCTTCTTGTCGTGGACGCCTTCTCCAAGTGGTTGGAGGTTATCCCAGTCACGAGCACCTCCTCAGCCCAGACCATTAAGCATTTGCGGAGGCTCTTTTCCACGTTCGGCATACCCGACACATTAATTAGCGACAACGCTAGTTGTTTCACGTCCTCCGAGTTTAGGGCATTCATGGAGATTAACGCCGTTTGGCATATCACCTCCGCCCCGTTTCACCCAGCCACCAATGGTCAAGTGGAGCGCCTCGTCCACACCACCAAGGACGCGTTGCGGTGCATGGGCCCCGGGGACCTCAACCTGCAAGTATGTCAGTTTCTGCTAGGGTACAGGGTGACCCCGTTGGCGTCAGGATACTCCCCCGCAGAGCTCTTAATGCATAGGAAACTGACCACCATCCTTACTAGGCTAGACCCCACGAGGGTAGAGGACAAGGGAAGGAACATTGGGCTAGAGGCCACAAAGAGTTTCAGTGTAGGCGCCCCCGTGCATTGCAGGAATTACGCCAGCACGGGCCCAGCCTGGGTACCGGGCGTAGTTGTGGATCAAACCGGCCCCGTGTCGTACCGCGTGGAGACCAGCACAGGGCTCCTGTGGAGGCGGCACGCGGACCAGCTCCGACGCAGGGTCCCCGATGAGCAGGGCGCAGACCAAACAGAGAAAAAATCAGCGTTAGGGTTCTCCCCCACCCGTTCAGCCCAAGGGGGAGGAAAAGGGGGCCGCGGGCCCCCACCAAGGGGGGAGGGGGAAAGGGGGGATGTTCTCGTAGATATCCTGGGGGATTTTTCTGAGGAGGAGGAACCCGACCCCATACATATCTCGCGGAATTCCCCCACAAATGCGGATACCCCAACTGAGTTAGAATTTGATTTTCAGAACCGGGGGAGTTTTTCGGAGTGGTCCCCCACCCGTCCAAGCGAGAAGAGGGGTTTTTCGTTAACCCCGATCGCCCCCGGTCTGCCCACAACGGAGTTTTTCCCTTCCCCTAAGCCCGCCAAACCGCGGCAAGCCACTAACGAGTCTCACTCTCCCATTACAGGACAAGGGACCAGGGAACAAAGAAGCAGTAGCGCCCCCGGGGGGGGTCAGCCCTCATCACGGCCCAAACGCACGTGCAATAAGCCATCTTGGCTGAGAGACTTCGTCTCATCCTAGGGGGGAGGGATGTTGTGTTCTGTAAAGCTGTGCCTTTAACAATGTACCTAGCCATGTGGTAACAATGTAACCTTTCTGTGTGCAACATTATAACCTTCAGCTGCATCAATGTAAACCTGATAAGGGGACGCGAGCTAGTGACCACTAGATGGCAATAGCGAGCGTCCAGCTCTCATGGCTCAGATTCACCTGGTTCAGCAGTGCGGGAAGATTCCCGCCACCTCTTCACCTGGACAAGAAGGGCGTGACCTTCTACGACGTCACGCAGGCAGCAACCAATAGTCTGTCGACGAGCCACATTCAAATGTATAGCCAGCTGTATATATTGAGCTTCCCATCCGCCATTACCACATGTTCCTCCGGATCATCATGCAATAAACCTGTGTTAAGCCAACCCTTCGGCTGTTTCATTGTCTTTGGTCCCTTACACTAAAATAATGCAAGGTACTTATGATTTTCTTCTTTCCCCTTGCTTTTTCTCATCTATATCTATAAAACAGAGGTGTGGGTTTGTATGTGCTCCAAAGGAACCCGCACCCTTGGACCAATCTCGCTGAACGTTTGCACATACATACCTTGGGCTTGCAAGATCACCACTGTGGGGGTCTCAAAACCCATTTGGGGTTTTATGTCCCCCAAAGTGGGATGAAAAGGGGGCACCATCACCGGCCAGAGAAGCAGCAACAAAACAGTAGTACTGCACATGCGCAGCACAGCCAAGCCAGAGGCTTGAATTTTCCGCTGGGAGATGCTGCCACTAAAGAAAGCTGTGACCGTGATTAGCTTTCTTCAGCAGTGGGGTCTCCTGCCTGTCAACGTACAGTTCTATCAAGCCATGGCCTCCTTTTGCTGACCAAAGGAGGCCGTGGCTTGACAGAACTTAACATTTACAAGCCGGGGATGCCGCCGGGCGGAAAAGGAAAACTGCAGTCAAGCCATGTCATCCTTGCTTTAAAGGACAAAAACAACCCGGGCAAGGCTGGGTAATTAGCTAGTAATTTACAAGTATATGTTTAAGTGAAGAAGACGCATCAAAAAGAAGATAAGCAGAGGCAGGGCTAGATCACTTCTTCAGTAGTGCAGACGCCAAAATACACCTAATATTACTGACCCCGGATACTGGCTGAGGTTAAATGGGCCCTGTCCACACCCTAGAAGTGTAGGAGAAGCATTGGTTGCAAGCTCTCACTTTTTTATTTATTTATTTATTTATTTATTTATTTATTTATTTATTTATTTATTTATTTATTTATTTATTTATTTATTTATTTATTGTTAAATTTCTATACCACCCACTCAGCCAAAGCCGACTCCGGGCGGTTCACAACAGTGGGTAAAAACAGATAAAAACAAATAAAACAGATTTTAAAAAACCAGCAATAAGAACCCACCCCTAAAAAGAGAGGGGTGCAGGAACCGAAGAAACTGTGGGGCAGGCATCCTCCCCTATATTAACCACCCAACGGAAGCCACCCCTCCACCTGCACCCCAAGCTTGGCCCGCCAGCCAGGTTTTTAGTTCTTTTCTAAAGGGCAACAACTCCGTCTGGAGACGTAGTTCCACAGGCAGGAGGTTCCAAAGGGCCGGTGCGGACACGGTGCTTGGGTACAGGACAAATTTTCTGTGAGTGTGGAAACATTCAATCAATGCAACACTTATGCACATGCAATTTATGATCTGGGGGGACTGCAGTGGCTTAGTGGTTAAGATGCTGAACTTGATGACTAGAAGGTCAGCAGTTTGAGACCTGAGTGCTGCATGATGGAGGGAGTACCTGTCTCTGTCCCAGCTCCTGCCAACCTAGTAGTTCAAAAACAAGAAATTGCAAGTAGATAAATGGGTACAAGATGCTGCCTGGAAGGCAGGAGGTCAGCAGTTCGATTCCCGAGTACTGCATGACGGAATGAGATCCCGTCTTTGTCCCAGCTCCTGCCAACCTAGCAGTTCGAAAGCATAAAATTGCAAGTAGAAAAATAGGGACCACTTTGGTGGGAAGGTAAACAGTGTTCCGTGCACTCCAGTGTCTAGTCATGCCTGCCACATGACCATGGAAACATCTGCAGAAGCAGACAGCGCTGGTTCTTCGGTTATGAAACAAAGATGAGCATTGAACCCTAGAGTCAGATATGATTGGCTTTCGAGCAAGGGTGGCCTTTACCTATTTTATGCCCAGCCACATTTATAAATGAAGATCTAGTAAATGGCCAAGATAATGCTATTGACGTAGTCCACTTCTGGTCAAAAACAGTCTAATTATTTTAACATTTTAGTTTGTTTTGATTGAATTATATCTATGTTTCATATATATCCATAATTTTAAGTTGTGCAAAGAAGAAGAAGAATCAGACTAAAATTCCATTACTGTCCTTTTTGCACAAAAGTCTACTACCAGATTTAGCTGGGGAAATTCTTTCTATTATTTCTAATTTTGGGTTGGCAGTTCTTTCCGATCATCTGCATATCATCCAGAAATCTATCCGGAGATCCTGACCTCCCTTCTCCCCACTTTTGGCTTAATTCCCTTTCAAAGAGCCAAACCAGACAATATGTTCGCCGCATTCCATTGCGACCATGTTCTATAAAATAGCAAACACCACTTTGTAATCATAACATTAGATTGCCCTCAACCATGTATCTTGCAGTTAGCACATGTTCTTTCAATACTGGTGAGTGCAAGTAAAGATGGACTTTATCTGCAGGTCTTGATTGAGGGTGGAAATCCTCTTCCATGAAGGCAAAGAGTTTATTACTGGGAACAGACGTTTCAATGAATGACTAGGTCGCCCTTGCTCGAAAGCCAGTTGCATCCGACTCTAGGGTTCAGTGCTCTTTGGTACAGCCAAAGAGCCATTGCTGTCTGCATCTGCAGACATTTCCGTGGACGCGTGGCAGGAACGCCTCAACACACAAGTGCACAGAATGCTGTTTACCTTCCCACCAAAGTGGTCCCTATTTATCTACTTACAATTTTTTTTTTTTTGCTTTTAAACTGCTATGTTGGCAGAGACGGGAGCCCACTCTGTCATGCAGTACTTGGAAATCGAACTCTGACTTTCTAGTCATCGAGTTCAGCATCTTAACCACTTAAGCCACTGCAGTCCCTGACTAAGGTGGCACTAAATAGTGGGTGAAACGACCTCACTTCACAACTTCTTACAATAAAGAGTCTCGTCATTTAATGACAGGCTGTGTGAAGAGGGCTGCCTTTGGTGTGACATGAACCGGCTATTGAATATTTTCAATAGGATGACCTTGAGTATGATGAGAAACAATCCCTTGTTATTTTTTCTGAAGAATCCTTAAATGGGGGGGGGGGGGGACCACATTCACAGTCCTTTGTCGATGAACTCTACTGCACATTCAACTCATTTTCCTAGTGTTAATAATGCTGTACTTCTCGTCATACCCACTGGAGTCCATGTCTTCCAGCCAGAGAGAAACTTTCGCTTGTTTTCCTCATCTTCGTAACTCCCCCACCCCACTGCAAACAATTAATTATCAAGCTGCACCTAAATTATGAATTAGTAACTTTCGGGGAAGAAAAAGCAATAGATTTTACTCGATATTGCAAAAGAGAGAGAGAAAGCACAGGAGATGTCAAAAGCTGGGAGCAGCAGCTGCTGTTTTAGGAACATGGCCTTTTTCTTTGTTCAGAATGCTATTTAAACATTGGCAGGGGGCCTCATTAAAGATGAATCAATGAATTAGTAAGTAGAGTTGTAGCCAGGAGAGACTGAGTGTGCTCCTGTGGCAAAAACAGGCTAGCACAAAAGGAAGGGGAAAGGGGGGAGAATTATAACCCCAGTCCCAATATGTAGCAAAGTCAATATTTTATAATAACCTGATGAGGAAAAAAAAAACAGAACAACACAAGCCCTCAAACTCTGCCTGGCCAGCGAGCCAGAAAAGAATTCCACCTTGTTTCAAAATACATTGAACTTCATGGGCAGCTGGATGACAAGATGTGCTCAGGGCCAACCGGTAACGAACTTTTCAGGCCATAGCAGGCCTCAGGAGGTTGAGTGCAAAGTAATAAGCATCATTATGACATCTGAAGTGTGAAGTTGAACGAGGCTTAGAGACATCTGCTAGGCTTAGAGTTGCACAGTTGCAATCTTTTGACCATCCTTGTGAAGATTCTTTACGATGTGTGAATGCGGAGAAGAACAAACTATCGCCCATATGATACAATGCACATGATGCCTCTCAATGTGCACTGAGTAGGACCTTATGCTGGCAAGAGGAAATGCTGTTGGTTTGGCCCGATATTGGGCGGATGTCCTCTAACCCTTTTAATTCTATTTTGTTTTAGATGTGTTAATTTTAGCTTTGTATGTTATTATATACTGGTGGTGTGTCTGACACGAATTTTTAAAAAAGATTCTATTTGAGCTCAAATCATGATTGCCAATCAGCTAGGCATTTTACAGGTCCAACTTTCTTTGGTTATTTACTTTTTTCATATACACAGATTTGTACATAACACATACACACATATAAATATTCTCTCACAAAGTCTTTAAAGCATTGGGCAGTAATTCAAGTTAAGTGTGTTCTTCATATCAAAAGGACACATTTAATCACTTACACTATATACAGAGGGTGGCAATACACACACACACACACACACACACACACACACACACACACACACACACATTTTAAGACAGGGATTCTCAGCCTGTGGGCCAGATGGGGCCCCTGGCACAATTTCATGTGCCCCCACTGCCTCTACCACACCAGGAATTGCCATGTGGTGGAGGAAGGGAAAAATGGTCGTCCGGCCCCCGAAGCTGTCTGAGGGAGCGTGACCCGGGCCCCGGCTTAAAAAGATTGAGAATTCCCATTTTAAGAGATGTGATCTATGTCTTACTTTTCAACGTTGAATTGAATTATGGTAGCAGTGTGTTGTATGACATTCGATCAAAAGAATTAATGTTAGCATCACCATGCAAATAGGCAGTACAGTCACAGAAAATGGTGGAAGCATGGTTGTCGTTCAAGGAGCGCAAGGCCATTTTGAAATGGTATTTGACATTCGAGAATGTTGTGGAAGTGCAACGACAATGGAAGCATGAGTATGCAACAGAACCTAAAACGTGACTAACAATTGCATGCATTTGTGAGACTTGTGAGATGCTTGATACTGTGTGTGATGTGCACAAGGACACTTTGGTATGGTCACCTTTGCTCAAACAATAGTTTGCCATAATCAGAAGTGTCTGGATGCTGATGATAACCACTTTGAGCACCTCTTGTAATTGCAGAAGTCAATCATGACTTGTATTCATCTTTTGTTATCAGTATACATTGAGTATTACAATTTTAATACATTTTTCTTTCTTAAAATGTACATACATTTTTGCATCATCTGTATATGATGGTCAATATTCTGTTGGTCTTTGTGTAAGATCTGTGCAACTTACTGAAGTATTTATGGCTATTTTTGTGAGTTGCCAGGATGCATCACGGTTGTGTATTTGTGTGTATGACTAGCCAGGTAACTAGGATGTGCTCAATAAGCATGTTCAACTGTTAGCAACAATTGGTGTTGGCAAGTTATACAAAGAGTACACAAACATTCATAAGTTACTGTATTTTCTGGCATATAAGACTACTTTTTAACCCCGAAAAATCTGTGCCAAAGTCGGGGGTCATCTTATAGGACAGGTACTTAAGTGCAGCTTGTTTCCCCTTGCTTCATATGTCCGGTGCATATGGTGGGGGGTGCCGCGGCCAAGTCCCTGCTCTGTGCGGGGAGTATGAAGCAAGGGGAAGCAAGCTGCACACATCTTCCTGTACCTCGAGGAGGAGAACGTGAGCGTGGATTGGCTCTCCACCAGAACCTGCCCATTCGACTCAGAGGGCTGCGCGTCTTCGGGTTGAGTGTGGGTTAATTTTTATTTGGTGTGCATTGGAAGAGAGGTAGTCTTATACAGCAAGTATATTCTATATTTTAACTGGAAAAGTTGGGGGTTGTCTTATACGCCCAGTCGTCTTATACGCCAGAAAATACGGTACTTACTTCATACATGTGGAATCACAGAATTGTAGAGGCTTTGGTAAAATGAGTTCCCAGCATGTTCCCAGCATGTTGGGGGCAAAATACTAATTAACTTGTGAACCACCCAGAGAGTGCACTAAGCACAATGGGGTGGTATATAAGTGTCATTGCTATTGCTAACTACTATGTATAGTTATGGAAGCTGACCCATGAACAAAGCTAACAGGGGAAAAACACAAGTTGTTTGAAAGGTGGTGTCGGAAGAGCAATTTATAGATGTCATGCATCACCAGAAATGCAAATAACTAAGTCCTGAATCAAATAAAATCTGAATTCTCACTAGAAGCGAAAATGACTAAACTGAAGCTCCCATAACTTTGGTTTGAAAAGGCAAAAGATACTGGAGCAGAAAACAATGTTTGGAAATGTGGAAGGCAGTAGGAAAAGATGAATGCATGAGAATGAGTTGACTTAAAGGAAGCGACACCTTTCCATTCACGAAACTGCAGCAGGACTCTTATGACAGGACCTTGTAGAAGTTGGAGCAATTCGAATGCACATAAGAACAAAAATGTATCACAATGTCATTGCAGGTGGTTTTTTTAGAATAGTGTCTTTATATATACAGTATCCCAAGCTTTTTAGAATGAGATTTAGTGAGATTGTTAGCATTAGTATTCTCCTCATTACAACCACCACCACTTCCTTTCATAAAGTGTTATACTCTTACCACACATGCACACTGTTTGCATTTGGTATATGACATCACTAACAATTACCAGATACGTTTCTGTTTTATTTTCCTAACACTTCAGGTGTCAAATTCCATTTGTATTTATTTGATGCCTATTTATTTTATTAGAAAAATTTCTGTGCCACTTAAAAAAAAACCTCTCAGGGTGGTTTTGAACAAAACCTTGGTAGAATCCTGTTAATTTGCACTGTGGTATAAGGATATTTGTACAAGTGATGGCCTATGTAGCATTAAGCTACACAACCAGGATTTTGGTCACAGGCTGATTCATCATCACAACTCCATTAACCATCATCGTCGTTAGCTGCTACTCCTATCGAGTAAACATTTTTTTCCCTGGAAATCATTTTCACTGGCTGTACGGTCTACTCCATTGCCATAGCAGAACATCCAGGCAGAAACCTTAGGGCTACATTAATATACACCTAATATGGTTATGCCACACACTGGATATAGCATTTATTTCCATCAATAGGCTAGAATAGTTTCTTAATTGCATGGAAAAACAGACAATATGATTTACTGAAGAGGTGCCTCAATTCCTCAGATGGTACCTTCCAGGTGTTGAATTACAACTCCCATCAGTCCCAGCAGATCCCCTGCAAGGTGATGGGAGTAGGGTGGAGGAGCCTTGAAGGATATTTACTCCAATGAGATGCCATTATAATATCACTGACTCATAACCGTTCATATCTCCATTTAAATAATTCCAGCTAAGAAAAGACCTTCACTTTCTGGGTCAATGTGTTCTTTGGAAGTTTCTCTTGAAGCAGTTATGGGAGACCTGTGGACTTCCACATAATGTTGGGCATCAATTCGCAACAACTCATTGTGGCCAATGGCCTTGGATAGGTGGGACTAGACTTCTGCAGCATCTGGGTGATCAAAAGTTCTCCATCCTCATCCTAATGTGCAGCTCAAATCTTCTTACCTTCCACTATCTTGTTTTAAATCTTGAGGATCTTTGGAACTGAACAGACAAAGCTTCCTTCATCTTCATCACCAACCTTTTTCTGCTGTGGGCCAGACCATGCTCCCTCAGACAGATGTGCCGGCTGGAGGCATGGTTCCTCCCACCACTTCCAATACTTCCAGTACTTCCGGTGGTAGTGGTGGCAGTAGCCCCATTTTTCATAATGAACTGGAGTTCCAAAAGACAGCAAGTTCCGAGAGTCCTGATGAAACTGATGTGTTGAGTTTCATTAGCGCTCTTTTGAAACTGTAGTGTTGGTTTTTGTCTGTCTCCTCTGGCTGAGTGAAAGTGAGGACAGAGTCCTTCCTACCATTAGACGGAATGAGTCAAGTGCCTCCCAAGAAGCTACCGGGCATCAGTGATACCTCTATTGTCATTCGCTTTTCTACTGTCCCTGAAATACAAGGATGCCCTGAGGTACAAGCAGTGGATGTGACCTGCACTCAAATACTGTAGTAAAACTCATTTCTCAATACACTCAAATTCTGTGAACGGAATGGGGATAGGGGGAATTGTTCAGCCTCAGGCAACAAAATCTGAGATGACCTTGTACCGGAGAAGGGAACAATATTCTCTATCGCCCTTCACATTCTCTTTTGCAGTTGGTGTGGAGAGGCTGAAGCAGACTGAGATGCCCTCTGCCTCTACAATCTTCTCTCATGGGCTACAGCCAGCTTCTTCTCCCATTCAATCATTTACAGTGACCGATCGCTCCTACTGCCTTCCCTATTTCACTGCCCGCCATCACAATTGGATTATTGGTATAATTCCAAAGGGTGGTAATTGACCCATGTGGCTCGCGACATGGAGGGTGAAGGGTTAAAAAGGAACCATGACATCTTTTTAAATAATGGGAGGCTCGAGTAAGGCAGCAAAAGGCTAGCTGAGCTGAGCGGCCATGCCTTCTGTACAAAATTATTGGCGGGCTAAAGACATTCTATATTAGATGGGGGAAATTGACTCCCTTCTATAAAAGTAATTGCTGAGATCCTGGTGTCATCATTATAAGGGAGATATTAGTGTGTATTAAGGAGCTGATGATTTCTTTTTAATTAACTTTGTCTCCCTTGCTGCTGTTTCTAACCTCCCCCTCTTCTCCTCCCACCACAATAACATGCATGCGATGCATCTGGCTTGCCTTATCACTTTGGAAATATGACTCCGATTGTATCAGGAGTGCTGACATTCAAGCAGGTAGCAAAGCACCACAGGCAGCGGAGCCATTACACTTCCCTCATTCCTCCCTTTGGGTTTCCACATAAAGGGCATGCGGATGAGAAGATTGTTAAAGTCTAAGGGGCCAATTTGAAAAGTGATGGAAGGACAGGAAATATAATTTGGTCTTCACCTTCCCACCCTCACACACATCCTCTCATGTTCCTGCAGGTTTCACATCTCTCTGCATCTCCATAGCCCTGGACATTTTATTTATTTATTTATTATTTGGAGTTGGCCAAGGCCAACTCAGGCCGGTTCACAATCATAATAAAACATGATTTAAAATTGCTTTAAAAACTACCCTCCCCCTAAAAAAGGGTGCAGGGTCTGAGGGGGCCGGAATTTCACTATACCAGCTACCCAACAGAAGTCTCCCTTCCACCTGCACCCCATACTTGGCCTGCCAGCCAGGTTTTAAGTTCTTTTCTGAAAGGCAGCAATTCCATCTGGAGACGTAGCTCTGTTGGTAAGAGGTTCCAGAGTGCCGGTACGGACACGGAGAAGGCTCTCCTCCTTGTGCTAGAGCCCCTCTAGCCGATGGTACAATAAGAGAGCCCCTCCGGTCCACCCTGGTTGGACGAACAGACATCCTTAGGGTGATACGGTCTCTTAGGTAGCCTGGCCCACTGTCATGTAGGGCTTTAAAGGTCAAAAACAGCACCTTGAATTGCACCCGGAGTCAAACTGGTAACCAGTGCAGCTCCTGAAGCAGTGGCGAGGCATGGGCATAACGTCCACACCCCATCACCACCCGGGCCGCTGCATTCTGGACCAGCTGTAGCCTCCGAATGGTCATCAAGGGCAGCCCCATGTAGAGCGCATTACAGTAATCTAGTCTGGAGGTGACCAGAGCATGAGTGACCATGACCAGGGAGTCCCTGTCCAGGCACGGGCGCAACTGGTGAATTAATTGAAGCTGCGCGAAAGCCCTCCTGGCCATGGCTGCCACCTGTTCTTCTAGCAGCAGCCACGAGTCCAGGAGGAGGACCCCCAAGTTGCGCACCGGGTTTGTCTCGGGTAAAACATGGAGAATCATGATCATAATGATCATCATGATCACGATCTTCTTCTTCTTCTCCTCTTCCTTCTCCCCATATGGGTGTCAAGGGAGATGTAAGATCCTTGCTCCTGCACTTCTCGCAGCCTCCACCTGCATTATTTGGCATTCTTGTAATCTCACCACCTTCCTCTGGGTCTGCGTCATGCTCTTTGTCCTTCTCCTCTTTTCTCATATGACTGATAAGGAATTCCAAGACCTTCTCTCCAAATGGGCAAACCACTTTATTTGTTGTCTCTGTGCGTAGATTAAGAATGGCTCTATTCTGATTCTTGCCCTTACAGCATAATCTCATTTCTGATTTTATCCCTTCTAGTCACTCCAGCAGACTTCCTCAGATATCTAATTCTGTGGTGACCAAGGTTAATTTGTTCTCCTCCATGTTCTCCCCAAAAGTTTTTGTTAACTTTTTTTCTTATCTGTAATTGTATTGAACTGTGTTGTATTGTATTATTACTTATGTCATATGCCGCCTCGAGTCGCAGATAGTGTCAAGTGAGGCCCAGTGACCATGGTTTTTGGGATTATTAGAATTCTACTCCAAATTTGTAAATGTCCAGGCTCTGGGAAAGCGAGGGCACCCATGTTACCCAACTCTGCCACTGCCTCTAAAATACCTCCTGGTTGTTCCTTCTTTTCTTTACCATCTTTATTTTCCACTCTTGTTGTGGCGGTTGTTTTCTAACCTTCTGCTAATCCCCACACTGCAACCGGTTGTTTACCTCTCCAAATAAATGCCAAGGAATTTCACAGCTCTGATATAGTTAACAGGTCTCAGCCGTGGGACGCATCTTTCATCAAACCCAACTTTGAAATTGACAAAGCTGGCAGTCTGGACTGGAGACGCGAGCGGGGGGGGGGGGGGCTGAGAGAGAGAGAGAGAGAAGAAAATTGTGTATTTCAGGGCATTTCCCATACCTCTGGCTGTGTGGTACTTTCTCTGGTTAGGGTCATAAAGAATATTGTACCTTTAAAAAATGTGCTTGAAACTATTGATTTCTGCTGCTCTAAAGCCCTGACATTCTGGCGCAATGAAGTTATTGCTGTGGGCCCGATGTGGTTTCTTATACTTCTCCTCTGCTAGCCTAGGTCTCCAAGGAGGGTATTAAAGATATTGTAGCTCCCACTTCCTGACTCTGGGATATCAGAGAGATCCTCCTGTGTAAAGAATAATTATCAGCACCGCTGTTACCTCTAGTAAGTGTGTAATTACATGCTCTGTTTTTGTGAGCTGTGGGCTGTGCAATTTTGAATTATAACCATAATGTCCGAGGCAGCCCATCTCCCCTACGCCACCCATACTTGTTACTGCCTCGCAATAATACAAATAATACAAATAAATCAAAATGAAGATAGCATGTTTTCTCCCCACACTGAGTGAGATTAGCAAACAGGGGGGTTTGAGAAGGCATGTTTGCTTCTATGTATCTGTATATTATTTAGATTATATTTTATTATATAAAGTTACTAACAAATATTGAATATGAGGTACAGTAATTGTAATTGCAGAGACAGAATGTAAGAGAAGGGAAAATAGATAAATGGTAGAATCAGAGAAGAGGGAAAGGGGAATTGGTGGCTCAGTGATGAAGAAGCTCCCCTGTTAGCTGGTAGGCAGGCAAGTTGGCATTTCAGGACCCGGTACTGCATGACGGAAGGAGCACCCGTCTCTGTTCCAGCTCTTGGGGACATGAAAGGAGCCTCATTCAGGCATTTCCTGAGCAGTTTCTTCCATAAAAATTATTTCAACCCAGACTAATTTCTGACATGAAATAATAATAATAATAATAATAATAATAATAATAATAATAATAATAATAATAATAATAATAATAATAATAATAATAATAATAATAATAATAATAATAATAATAATAATAATAATAATAATAATAATAATAATAATAATAATAATAATAATAATAATAATGTTGTTGTTGTTGTTGTTGTTGTTGTTGTTGTTCTTGTTCTTGTTCTTGTTCTTGTTCTTGTTCTTACTACTACTACAGAAAGGGGGCAGCATGAGAACATGAATTTAAGCAATGAGGAAACTGCTAGATTATTACCATTGCTGCTCCCAAACTTACATCTATCCTTGTGGGGGATAGCATCACTACGTCTCATGATAAGGTTGGACCTACAACCTTGGACCTACACGAGATAATCCAGGTGAAAGAAGACAATGTTGAACTAACCATGTTTGACAGATGCACAGATCTGTCAAATTCTAATTCACGTTCTAAATAAAATAAAAACAAGACTCCCTGGCAAATAGAAGGGGAAGAAATGGAAGTGGAGATGAACTTTACTTTCTTAGGATACAAGATCACTGCAGATGATGACTGCAGCCATGAAATAAAAAGATAGTTACACCTTGGGAGGCAAGCTATAGCAAACCTAGGCAGCATAATATAAAGTAGACATCACCCTGCCAGCATAAGTCCACCTAATAAAAGCAATGGTCTTCCCAGTAGTAGTGTATGGCTGTGAGAGCTGGACCCTAAGGAAGGCTGAGCCCAGAAGAATAGACGCCTTTGAATTGTGGTGCTGGAGGAGGCTTTTGAGAGTCCCTTGGACTGCAAGGAGATCAAATCAGTCCATCCTGAAGGAAATCAACTCTGATGATGCCTTGAAAGGACAAACATAGGAGCTGAAACTCAAATACTTTGATCACCAAATGCAAAGAGAGGAGTCACTGGAGAAGGCCCTGATGGTGGGAAAGATTGAAGGCAAAATGAGAGCAGCAGAAGGGCAACAGAGGATGAGACAGCATCATTGATGCGGTGAGCGTGGATCTGGGCGGACCATGGAGGATGGCGGATGACAAAGGACCAACTGCGTGACTGAACAACAACAAAAAGATCTGTCAATTTCTAATTCATGTTACTTTCTCTAGTGTTTTCCCCATAACTATAGTTCTACATACAATGTGCATGTTAGAACCCAGGAGGAGATAGGACAGTTTGCGATTAGAGTCCCAAAAAGTTGTTTTTCCCCAAGAGGGATGCAAGGTATTTAAATCTAATATCACTGTATAACTGACAATCGAATAAAATATGAGAGATATTTTCAATATTTGGAGAACCACACATGTACGTTCTTTCATGATATGGTAAGTGGTGATTATCCGGTAGTTCATCCTGCATAATTCCATCAGAGATAAAGACCTCTTGCAGTCAGCCATGAAAATGAAGCCTGTGGGTATTTACAAATAAACAATTACAAAAGAAAACATCCTGGACTGCTAGATACAGAATTGAGAAAAACTGGTACTGATGTAAACAGACACATTTCATCACTCAAGAGAGCACAGCTTCTAAACAGAAATTAAGTATACCATCTAGATTGACACCTAAGCTCAGAAACACAGCCAGCTTGTTTCAAAGATCTATCACTGCAACCATTATGAAAGCATTCCTTATATAGGGTTTGAGATACCCCAAACCTATTGGAGGAAAAGCCTTCTTGGGGGCTTGTTGGCCTAGCCACAAATTTAGCTAGTAGCAATGGGTAGGTCTAAGCCATTTTCAATTCCCAAAAACACATTACAATGGTACTTCATACAACGATTTCAATCCATTCCATGGGGCTCGTTGTTGTACGAAACAATTGCTATGCGATGCATGCATCGTATAGCGATTTTCCCTATGGGATGCATCATACAATGATTTTTTTCCCCTGAGTGGTTTTTCCCATTGAAAAACTGTTGTGTGATTTTTTCCATAGGGAAAATTGTTATGTGGGAAACCATTTCCGCCCCAAAACCTAATTGTTATGCGCTTTTGTTGCTATACGAGACAATTGTTTTATGAGGGTCCACTGTACAATAAGGTGTCTAAATATAAAGTGGTGAAGAAGAGGGAATTTGATATATGGAAAATATACAGATCTATGCAACATTTTCATATGCTAATTTTTAGCATATACATTCATTTTCTGATGATTCGGTTTGTCTACTCTAACCGATTTAATGGGTTTTCTGTAGGAACTGGGTACCAGTGTGATGTAGTGGCTAGAGTAATGGACTAGGACTCAAAAGGTCTGGGTTCAGTTCCTCAGCTCTGCCATGGGTAAAAGGTAAAGGTCTCATATGCTCGAAAGCCAGTTATGTCTAACTCTAGACCAAAGAGCCAGCGTTGTCTGTAGACATTTCCGTGGTCATGTGGCAGGCATAAATAGATGCTGAAGTGCACAGAATGCTATTACCTTCCCCGCCAAAGCAGTACCTATTTATCTTCTTGCAATTTCTTGCTTTCAAACTGTAAGGTTAGCAGGAGCTAGGACAGAGACGGGAGCTCACTCCATTGTGCAGTACTCGGGTCTCGAACTGCTGACCTGCCCACCTTACAGTTGCCAAGCTCAGGGTCTTAACCACTGAGCCACCATGGCCCCTGAACTGGTAAAACCACTTCTTAAATACTGTACCTTGTTTATCTCGAGAACCTTATTAGTGTTGCTATAAGCTAGTTCCAGTCTGACAGCACAGAACAACAGCTGTAGGAACTACCAAATGGGTTCAGGCCGAAAAGCCATGGGCTTCAGTGTCGTTGCTAGAATATAATGTAGAATAAGCCACAACCACAAAATATAATCATTTCCTTCATGTTTTTTTTTTTGCCCAACATAGCTATCTTCCCCAATGTGACCTATTATTTGCATCTCATTTCTCTACAAGATCACCAACATTAATGGTTAAAAACAAGAATTTTAGTAATTAACATTGTAACAGGAATAATTAGAAATCACAAATAATAATCATTTGGGTAAGTAAATAGGGAGATAAGAGTATCAATCAATTCATTTAGCACTGAATATAGCAAAGCTAATAAAAATACTGCACTCAGTGATTTAAAATGGAGATGGGGAGCTAGTGGGCCTTTAGATGTTGCTGCATGATGGAGTGAGCTCCCGTCTCTGTCCTAGCTCCTGCCAAGCTAGTAGCTTGAAGGCAAGAAACTGCATGTAGATAAATACCGTATTTATTCGTGTATAACGCGCACTCGTGTATAACGCGCACCCCTAATTTTCCATGAAACCTCGGTATAAAATTTTGTTTCACACCACGCATTGTAATTGTACCAGTTATATCGGTGAAAAAGCTTGTTCATAAGAGCACGCCTTAAAACATTGAGGGAGGGGGGGATAATCAGACCCACCTGTTGCAGGGTAAAGAAAATGCAATCCGAAACGAGCACTTCCGACCCCCAGGAGCCTCGCTCGAACTGCGAGCTACCTCTGGGCCACGCCTCGTCTCCCGCACCACCCAATCAGATCCCATCAATTTCTTCAAAGCCACACCCCCGCCTCCCCTTCAATAGACAGCCGACCCAATTCTAAAAAGGAAGTAAAAGAGGCTCGCGACGGGGGTGGGACACCAGTCCTCGTTTATAACGCGCACCCCAACTTTGATTTCTTTTTTTGGTATAAAATTTTGCGCGTTATACACGAATAAATACGGTAGATACCACTTTGGCAGGAAAGGTAACAGCATCTCACACGCCTCAGCATCTAATCATGCTTGCCACATGACCATGGAAATGTCTGCAGGTTCTTTGGCTGTAAATAGAGATGAGAACCACCCCCTAAAGTCAGAAACAACTGGCTTTCGAGTAAGGGAGACCTTCTCCATTACTTAGAAATTGCTGCACTCAGAAGCCCCTCATCCTGTCACCACTGGCCAGAGTCGACAAACACTGAAGTCTTCCATTCCTTGTCAAGCCACATATCCCTGCCTTAAAATCAAATCCATGAAGCACTAGAGTAGTAACGTTGAACCTTTTAGAGACCAAGTGCCCAAACTCAAGAGGCTGCCATCCACGCCACAGGGGCGAACTCTGTGCTGAGGAGGGGAGGAAGTGCTCCCATTGTGCTGCTGGGCAGAGGGGTGGGTCAAACTCTGTGCTGCGGGGGGTTGCACAAGTGCCCACAAAGAGGGCTAAGTGCTCCCTCTGGCATGCATGCCATGGGATCACCACCACTGTGCTAGAGCATAACTGTAGCATTATGCTTTAAGTTGCACCTAAATAGGGTTGCCATATGTCCTGGTTTTCCAGGATTTTCCTGGATTCAAGCTGTCCTGGCCAGTTCAAGAAAAACCATGTAAGAGTCCGGGATTTTTTAATTTGAAAAAAGGAACCAAGATCACCCCTTACCAAGGGATTTTTGCAAAGAGTTAATTCACTGCCTTCCTGCCTTTCTTTTAGTTATCCTGCTTGAAAGTGGTGAAGGCAAAACAGCACCCTGAGAAGCCCGTTGGGGAGGAGAGACGCTTGCATGCGAGATAATTGAAAGAAAGGCATGGAGGCAATGAAATAACTTTGCAAAAATCCCTTGGCTCACCTTGAAGATTGAGGCACAAGGAGTTGTCCTCATCCCTTTTCCTCGAAAGCTGGGAGGGAGCAAGAAATACCCAAATCTAAGAAGCCAAACCTCCACCATACCCTGGGACAGAGGATTCCTTATTCATGTGACCGCAAAGGGTTAAGGATCGGTATTCCTAGAAAGGAAGGGAACAGGGTGGACAGAAAGTGAAGAATCCTCCATTGCAAAGGTCCTCCTCCAAAATAAGTCCCTTCCTGTCTCCTTCTTTTCTCTTTCTGGAGGGAAACAGAGGCGCCATGGACAGCATTGCCATTCCAGGCCCCTCTTTAGAACTTCTTCCAAGAGATCCTCGTGTGGGATTTGAGGGTGAGCCTACTTCAGTGGGGTGTGTGTGAAGGGGAGGGTGGGGTGACCTCAGGGAGAGGAAGGGTGGTTTCAAGAGTGGCCCAAGAAATTTTATTCAAAAAAATAAAAATAGAACCATCAAGAATAGTCTTTTGCAAGAAGAATCACACGGGGGGGGGGGACGACCTCTTGACTACAGTTTATTTTAAACTGATGAAGGCTGTCCACCTCAGTCAGGGATTCTGCAAGGTCTTAGAGCCAGGGTCTCCCTGACAGCCCCATCTGATGCATGCACAGTTTGAAGAATGCAATGATGTCACGTGGCTGTCACGTTTTGGCAGGAGAGAATTATGGCAACCCTAACCTAAGATCAAAACCTGTTCCACTTGTTGGTATTTAAATGCATGCTACTCCATTCCTTTTGCGATATTCATGAGCAGAAGCCATTTGAAATGCGCTTCCAGAAACCATCGCCTCCCTTTATTAGCACATGTGCTCCTTTCGATTTCATTTTTCATTTCACCATGTTAATTTCAAGGAAGGCAAGATACCTCTGGTTGTGGGGCCAGGGGAACTATACCTCCAATTTCTCCTGACACTGGCCCCATAGGTCCTGTTATTTTCCACCAGCTGAGGGCTTGTTCCCAGGGTGATGAATGCACTGAAATGTAATGCCTCAACACATGTGATACTACACTGCTTTCTCTTGCTGCCATAAAATCAAAGGTGTTTGCATGGCCCTTGGAGACTGTGCTAGAGAATTTTAAGAGGGATAAACCCAGTGGGGATCTATAGAAGTTATTGTGTATGCCTAACACATTTAATATGGCCTACAAAATTCTTTTTGTGGTGTATATATGCCATAAATATTCCCCATATATCTCTGCCTCAAATACCTTGATGATCTGTAATTGCATTGGCCTGTACACCCTATACAGCACACAGCCAAACAGCAACAATGTCACACCATTATTGTGGATACAGCTGATGTGGCCTTTTTGTCACCCGGTCAACCTTCTGGTAACAATCCTGTTTGAACTTAAGTAGGTGAGCCCTTGGATGACAGAAGCCTTCTCTCACTTTATAGATGTTGGTGTCAACAGCTTTCATGAGTCCAAGGTCAGCTAAATGCTGTCATGAGGCAGACAGACTGGGGTTTTATGGAGAAATGCAATATGCCGGGTTGTTGTTGTCATTCTTCCTCTTCTTCATCATCTTTACTTTCTCTTTTACCACTTTGGAATATTGACGGAGATACAAGGTTCTTGATCTGGCCCTTCTAGCGGCCTCCACCTGCATTATTTGATGTTCGTAATATTCCTTTGAATTTATCTCTCCACCTTCCTCTGGGTCTGCCTTGTGGTCTTTGTCCTTCTCTTCTTCCCACATATGCCTTGTAAGGTATGGAATTCCAAGTCATTCTCTCTTAATGGCCAAACGACTTTAATTGTTGTCTTTGCATACAGTTTAAAATTGGTTTTACATCAATTATGTCCCTTATAATCTCATTCCTGATTGTATCCTTTCTAGTCACTCCAGCAGGGAGTGTGGTGGCTTAGTGATTAAGATGCTGAACTTGATGACTATAAGGTCATCAGGTCAGCAGTTCAAGACCCGAGTACTGCATGGTGTGAGTTCCCATCTCAGTCCCAGCTCCTGCTAATCTAGCAGTTCAAAAATAAGAAATTGCAAGTAGGTAAATAGGTACCACTTTGGCGGTAAGGTAAAGAGTGTTCTGTGCACTCTGGTGTCTAGTCAAGCCTGACACATGTCCACAGAAATGACTGCAAACACAGACAGTGTTGTCTCTTTGGCTGTGAACAGAGATGAGCACTGAACCCTAGAGTTGGATACGACTGGCTTTCCAGCAAGGGCAAGCTCAAGATTACCAAAAAAAATACAATTCAATTACACCATCACAGAGAAGCTTTGATTTAGGCTGCAAGGGAGGCCAAACACAATGTAGTTCATCTTTACTTATTCATTTGCCTATCTTATTCGAACACAAAATGTTGTAATGGTACAAGTGAAGGGAGAAGAACTCTGCAAAGACTAACAGGTAAGTAATTGTTTAAGGGTGGTCAGAGAGTCAGGAAAAAAACAAGCTATGAAATTCACAGAAGTGCACCACATAGTCTAGAACAAGGTTCCTCAGGTTTGGTGCCTCGGGTGTTCTTGGACTTCCATTACCAGAAGCCCAAATCAGCACGCCTGCTGATCAGGACTTTTGGTGAATGAAGTCCAAGAACACCTAGAGAACCAAGTTTGAGGAGCCCTGGTCTAGAAGACCTGGTTGAATAAGCAAGGTCTCAACTTAGACAAGAAGTCCAACTTCAATACAGATGATCTCTTCAGAGCCTGAGCAGATCTTACCTCCAGGAGAACATCTTTCCAAGTTCATATCAGATACTGAACCAGAAGTACCTAGTTCTCGCTCTAAGAACATAGGAAGTGGTCTTTACAGAGTTAGATCTTCAGTCCATCTAGCTTAGCAATGATGTGGAATCACTCTTCCAATTTTCAGACAGTAGGTTGTCCTCACCCTTTGAAGACCATCTCCTTTCACTGCCACCTACAGAGTAGTCTACAAGCACCCACTGATGTGTGTGTATGTGTGTGTATGTGTGTGTGTGTGTGTGTGACACATATAGCATTGTGTTCCCCTCCATCTTAAACCCTCTCATGTCCTTGATATTAATGGTAAAAGATACATGGGAACATGGTTTATAATCTTTTATTGTGATGACTTCCTAACGTACCAATATTTTGAGAAATAATAATGCCTGCACTGGTGGGAAGAAAAAAGTTTTTTGTCTCTCCTTCCCACCCATTTCCCATCCCATGGAAATCAATTGTGGCACTGGATCTTGGTGCTG
Organism: Bradypodion pumilum; assembly: GCA_035047305.1. Taxonomy (NCBI): domain Eukaryota; kingdom Metazoa; phylum Chordata; class Lepidosauria; order Squamata; family Chamaeleonidae; genus Bradypodion; species Bradypodion pumilum. The sequence goes on along the minus strand of JAWDJD010000010.1, from coordinate 7,705,783 downwards.
GGGTGCTAATTGCTAAGCAGATCTGTAAACCACACACACACAAACACATAAATCCAAGGAGGTTATATATACTTCTGCCTGCTATGGAGAGCTGTTACCCGCCACAGCTTGCATTCCTGCAAAGTGATACCCATATATCACAAAACATATTTGCAGCACAAATATTGTTTACACTTGCACGCAAGTCACCCACATAAAAGATGTGATAATATTATCACTTTGAGTGCAGAATTATAATGAGTGGCAAAACCAAGAGGCTTCCACATGCTAATAAGAAGCAGACGGCCCTCTTCCACTCCTTCCTCCCCCATCCTCCTCACTGCCAGATGGAAAGGCAGACAGACCCTGCGCTATAAAAAAATCCTTCATAATAACTTAATAACTACGTTTGTCTACAGGATGAGGAATTTTTAAGAACTGTGAAGAATTTTTCTCTTGCAATATTACCTTTCACCCTCTTTCAGGTAAACCATTAAATTTGATTTCAATAGAAGAATGGTCTTCATTTATCCATTCCTCCATCCCAGTGGGCTAGTCCTGTTTCCGTGGCTTAGTGGTTAAGACACTGAGCTTGAAAGACTGGAAAGTCGGTGTTCGATACCCGAGTGCTGCATGACGGATCTTGGGACATGAAAGGAGCCTCATTTGGGCATCCCCTGAGTGAAATTTCTCCAGCAAAAATCCTTTCAACCCAGAGTAATTTCTGATCCAAAATGTATTATTAGTCCTGTTTCTCCCAAACCCCAATGTTTTTTTTTTAAAGTTCATCATTTTTATCCCTAAACTCAAGAATCAACCTAGGCTTTCCTTCACATAGATGTTTTTTTGGGGTGGTGGTGGTGGTGGTACTGATTCCATCACATTCATAAAATCCCAGTAGCAACAAGAAAAGTTTTTTGTGATAGTGTGCCGCCATCCAAACCAGTTCTGATTAAAATGCACCTTCTTCTGTGTTGAAAGGGGGAAAAAGCATTGGCAGAAGCCAATGGAACAGCCCATTAACTATTTAGTTTTATTGCCAAAGGTCAAGAAAGTCATAACTGCAGTTTATATGATATGCTTAACAGAGAGGTCCACCAAAGCCCTATGGTCAGGTGTTACTGAAATCTGGTTGTCAATAGCCTACCTATTGAAGCTGGGACATCACTGTCAGTGCAAACTTCTTGGTTTTTCCCCTATTACAGCTCCAGAGATTTTTCTGGACAAAGCATATTCTGAAAATGGTTATAATTGTCTCAAAAAAAAGGTGACATGCTGTGGAAAGAGCAGGGAGTCTGTATCAACAGATTCTACATAAAACTCATCATCAATGGCCTGAGTTGAAGCTTAGGTGAGGGGAAAAGTCACCCTTGCTTGAAAGCCAGTCATATCTGACTTTAGGGTTCAATGTTCATCTCGGTTTATAGCCAAAAAAACAGTGCTGTTTGTGTCTGCAGACATTTCCGTGAATACGTGGCAGGCATGACTAAACAGTGGAGTGCACAGAACGCTGTTTACCTTCCCACCAAAGTGGCACCTATTTATCTACTTGAAATTTCTTGCTTTCGAAGTGTTAGGTTGGCAGGAGCTGGAAGAAGATGGAAGGTCAGTCCGTCGTGCAGTACTTGGATCTCAAACTGCTGACCTTCTGAAGTCCAACATCTTAACCATTCAGCTACCACAGTCCCACTTCAAGATATAACCCACCCAGTAAATTAAGCTGGAAAATCAGTAATATTAGTGCAAATGTTATATTTCCACCGCTTACCATGTCAACTTTTTAAAATCTCTCTCTCTCTCTCTCTCTCTCTCTCTCTCTCTCTCTCACACACACACACACACACACACACACACACACACACACACACACACACACACACACACACACACACACACACACTTTCTTCTGCATTTAATATCAAGGTTCTGGAAAGGATTTCATGTAACATTGATGTTTGCTACCCAATTTGATGAAATTCGGCTCAGAAACACATTCCCAGAGGTCTCACGTGACAAGTGGGCATTTCCAGGATCAGCCTGAGGCACTTTGCTGCCTGAGGCCAAAGGTCAAAATAATGTTTCTTTGCATTTACAAGAGTCAACTTGCTTGACTCAAAGTTTCTGGTAAGAATAAATACAGGAATAGGAAAATTACTGGACTACACTTCCCAGAATTATCTAGCCAGCATGGCCACTTGGCCAAAGAAATCACATAAACTGAGAAGAAATACAATGACAGAGAGAAGTGATTTAAAACTGACCAACGGAAAGGATGGTGCCCTGATCCCAGATATCAGAGTTTCAACACATCATTAATGTTTTCATCTTAAAAGGACTATTTCAAGGTCTATGGCAGTGCTACAGGAATGTGATTCTTCATCACATCCCATGAAAACTTAAGAGATGCAAAGTAGGTCTTCTGAAACTCATACCAATCTAATCCCAAAGAGGAAGATCATCAAGAGGTTGATGGGTTGCCTCTCCAGTAGTGGGAAACTGTTTGCTCTAGATCAGGGGTGGCCAACCTTGGCATTCCAGATGTTCTTGAACTTCAATTCCTAGAAGACCTGATCAGCAGGTGTGCTGACTTGGGCTTCTGGGAATTGAAGTCCAAGAACACCTGGAGCGCCAAGGTTGGCCACCCCTACTCTAGCTTTATGGGACAGGAGCTGTTCAAAGTGCTGAAACCTTTTCCCAATAGATTTAGTAGCTTGGATAGCTGAGTTCACTCTCTCTGTGAAATGACAATTGCCTATCTTCACTGTCCTCCTTAACAGTAAATATCTGCTACCTAAGACAACCACCTTCCTTTGACTAACAATTGAGTCAGCTCTGGATTTTTGAATCCACAAACTTTTCTGTGTCATGGATTAATTAGGCAAAGTAGGCTCACCCAACAGATCTGAATACAGATCTACCACCAGGTAATGTGAGTAGCAAAGTTTAGAGGGTGGCAGCTAGAAAGGTTGAAGCTCAAGGGTTTTCTGAGAGGCAGTGGCTGTGAAAAGATCATTTGCTCCACTCCCAAACATCTTTGTTCCTTCTAAGGCAGTGGTGGACAACCTATGGCACACGTGCCAGAGGGGGCACTCAGAGCCCATTCTGTGGGCATGTGCGCCATCACCCGAGCACAGAGTTTGCCCCGCCCCTCTGCCCAGCAGACCAATGGGAGCACTTCCTCCCTCCCCACAGCACAGAGTTCACTCCCACTCCTCTGCAGTGTGAACAGCAGCCTGTTGAGTTTGGGGACATGGTCTCTAAAGGGTTTGCTATCACTGTTCAAAGGTTACTGAGGAGACCTATATTTTCATAACAGTGTGAAATTAGAAAGGATATTATTTGCTTGTGGACTACCTCTGTGTGAGAGAGAAAGGAGGAGAAGAAGTAGAATTGTAAAAGCAGAGCCTCCAAATCCCTAGTATGATGTTCCATGCATTATACTACACTAATTCCTTAATGCTATAATTACTTTTTTATTTTAAAAAAACTATCTAGATTACATACAGCACTCCCTTTTTGCTTGATATTTACAGTTTTTATTGTGTTGCATCATTTACAAATATTTGCCAGATGATTTGGATAGTTTATGGAGAGGTGTGATTTGAAAGCACCCAAATTTAGCTATATGTAATTGGGTGGGTGGAAACAGATTTCTTATTCTGTTCCAGAAAAAGCTCCTTGAAATGGCAATATGCTGACCCAGTTGAATAGGATGGTCTCTGCTGTGTTAAAGAAGGGGAAATCTGCCAAAAATCAGGCAGAGATTCTTGAGAGGTGAGCATTTCCACCAGGGAAAGTAAATATAGATCTCAGATTAAACCCATAATAAAGAAATGACATCAAATAGTGTTCAGCTCTGAGCAGTGTATAATGTTTTAGAAGTTAGAGTGTTCAACCAGGATCTGGGAGGTCTAAGACCAAACTGTCATGAAGCCACGAAAAGTCAGTGGCTGAGCTTGGAAAACTCCCTCGCTTTTTTCCCTGTCAGCCCAACGAACCTGTGAGAATTGTAGTGAAGGTAAAGTAGGAGGGAGAGAGCCATGTACACCACCTTCAGCACGTTGGAAGAAAAACAGGCTAGAAATGTAACTAATAACATTAATAAAGATGTATTGTACAAATTTGCAAATTTGTTAACAATGCAGAAAATATCCTAATATGATTTTTCTTCTGTGAATTGTTGCAGTAATGATTAACTATCTCCAAGGAATCTGTATTCCCATTTCCAATGACCAGTGTCTTGTTCTTGCACTAAGACATGCTGATAATGATAGACTCCTGGGTGTCACAATAAATATCTACCTGTGCAGGTCCTCATATGGAAACAGCACATCCATGCGACATTCAAATGAGAACATTGCTCAAGAAAGGAAGAGTTGCTTTCCTAAGGAATGGGGGCTGAAAGCCACACAACCAATCTCATCTCTTTTTAAAATGAAGCTAGATAAAAATGCTTGAGAAGAATCTAAAGGGAATAATCCTCCAGCAGGATTTTCTTGAACCATTAGGCAGAGCTAGCAAAATTATTCTTCCAAAGAAAGGAGTTAAAGTTATATTCACACTTCGCGAGTGGGGTGGTATAGAAGTCGAACTATAATGATGATGATGATGATGATGATGATGATGATGATGATGATGATGATGATGATGATGATGATGATGATGATAATAATAATAATAATAATAATAATAATAATAATAATAATAATAATAATAATAATAATAATAATAATAATAATAATAATAATAATAATAATAATAATAATAATAATAATAATAATAATAATAATAATAATAATAATAATAATAATAATAATAATAATATAGTTAGCAGGTCAAATTTAGTTACTGTTAATATTGAAATATTACGAAGTCTTTAGTTTCATGTTGTTTCAAAGTAACTGAAATGGTTTACAAGTTACTTCATGGGGTGGGGTGGGGAAAGAATGCATAAGCATTGGCTCCTGTGTGAAAATGCATCTAAGGAGTAAGATAAAACACACAACTATATATACAACTAAAACCAGTTACTGTTACATTACCGAAGAAGTGAGGTTGTCTCCTGCTATGCTACACGTGTAATTAAACTATTTTGTGCCTTAATTAAAGTAGAATAGAATTCACAAGAAGTAATTTAATATTTATAATGAGTTATGTTCAAGTTCTGCTAATGGATACTGCCGTCCTTCACTTCCAGAGCTCACTGTGATGAACAAACGAAGAGCGAAACAAAGCAAAGCTTCAAGTTGCTCCTAGAAGGACCATTCCAGAAATGAAGACTGAGTCAGGGAGTTTGAGAAGGTGATCTAAACAACAAAAATAACAACAACAATGGGAAACATTTGATAGGGTTTAAGGTGACATACTTGGATGTATTCATGATTAAATTGTAAATGAAAAGTGATTTCCCCCCCCCCCATACAATTCATTAGCATAAATTTGTTATAGCACGTGACAGTTACAATTATGTTAGCAATGCAAAATGTAAAGAAAATCTCTGGGGGTGGGGAGGGGAACAGGAGGGAACTATGGGTTTTGGTATGCATACTGATCATTTCATTGTTTATAGGTTCTGTCACTCAGTTCATAGAACCAGTCAGCCAGAAAGGAGCACTTAGGAGAAATAATTGCATCAAGTCCAAAAACTGTAGTTTAGGGAGCCATGGGATTGGTAGTTGCTAAGGAACCCAGCCTCAACTCTAAGCCCCAGGAGTTTCAGGAACGATTCCCCTGCCCAGGGTCCATGGGCACTTAGACACAGGCATTGCCAAGTTCAAGGCATCAGGGAGAGAAAGAATCTGAAGGCAGGGATTCCAAATATCCTCAACTGAATGTGCAAAGTTTGCTCCTTCAGAATTTCCCTTTGTAAGGAGCCCAGGAAGCAAATTCTCTGGATTTGATCAGGAGAGGACCTGTCCACCCCAATTTTACTCCCATCACTTTTTCCTGAATCTAGCTTTGAACCCTGGCTGCTTCAAGATGCATGGAACCTAAGAGTTAGCGCAGTCTCCCCTGGGTTTATCTTGGTTGCTATTATGCAACAACCAGATCAAGAAGACCATTCATATGGAGTCCCAACATGTGAGTGTAGCCGAGCGTTGGCCCTTGTGGCTCAGCACCTTCTTTACACCCTACCTTCCCAATCCTTGTAAATCCAATGATGACACTTCAAAAAACATTTTAAAAATTATTTTAAAATCTTAACCTATAAAACCAAGGGTTAACCATTGGAACTTGCTATAGGTTCCTAAGCCTCATCCTAATGACCCGCACCCACCATTCATGCACACGGCCGAACTGGGACTGTAGGTCAACGAAGGATTGAGAAAACTGACAGTGGGGCAACAGCCCCACAAATGCGAAAAAACCAAGCGGTTTCTTCTCTTTAAAAATGGAGGTTTTTTTATTTGGAAAGGGGTCCCGACCCTCTGCCGAGCAGCCCAAAGGGAGTGCTTCCTCCCTCGCTCCAGCACCGAGTTCACCCCATCCCTCTGCAGCATGGATGGCAGCCCGTTGAGTTTGGGCACTCAGTCTCTAAAAGGTTCGCCATCACTGTGACAGTTTGTGTGTGTGTGTGTGTGTGTGTGTGTGTGTGTGTGTGTGTGTGTGTGTTGGGATTCTTTTTTGGGGTGGAAAGGAAAGTCTTATGCAGCCAGATGGTGCAAGCACAACCTTTGGGCCAGGGGTGGGCATCAGCAGGTTTGCACCAGTTCAGCAGAAATTTTGGCTGGCCCCGCCCATCCAACTTTTGAAATAAAGTAGTCCTAATTCAGGTACAACACAGGTCTTTCCCCCTGGTCACGCCCACCATACCATGCCCACATTGTGGGCTGCATGTGGCTTCAGAGCAACTCTCTGCCCAGTGATGAAGAACAATAGAGGAGTTAACTGTGCATTAAAATTTAGCCATTCATTTCCCCCTTTTTCATTATAAAGTAGACATGAGGCTCAAGGTCTCTCCTTTAACCCCACCATTCCTAACATCAATTGCATTTTCCCCTCCTCCAAAGTTGAATTGCAAGATGTAGGCATTGGCACCTATTCTTTCCTCAAAACGTGTCACAGTGGAACATCACTAAGAGCAAAGACACAAGGAGTCCATTTGCAAAGCAAAGCAAAATAGAGCAAAATATATGGCACTCATTAGTTCCTCCTTCCAACATACACATCAGTTTGAGGTAGCTGTACAGTTCAGTCCCCACCACCACCCCACCTCTTAACTTTAATTGACAGGGGGATCCTGGTGGCTGAAAACCAAGATAAGGGGCCGAAGGTAGAATGATCGGACCGCCATCCTGGTAATAAATCACCATAGCCCAGGTCATGGTTTTGAGTGCAAACGCAGTGTTCAATAAAGCAACACACTCCACCTTTCAGCTTCCAAGCGACCCAGGCTAATTGACCTCATTGTAGTCCCCCCATTAATCATTTTGGCACAAGGGGGCAAGAGGCAGCTGTACTGTATAGACTGATGTCAGAGAGAGGGGGAGCATATGAGGCAAGGAGAAATCATAGACAATTCACCCTTAATTAACTCATTGCTGTGTGTATGTGTCTGTCTATTTTTGTTTTGTTAGCAAGCATGGCATTGTCATAGTCTCAGCAATACGACAGATGCTATGTGGCCAGCAAATGTTCCATGAGCCCTCGAGTGTCCACTATGGCAAATAAAAAGAAACTTAAATGAGAAGAATGGAGCATGGTGACCAACACAACAAACCGGGGGGTGGTGGGGTGGGAGGGGGCAGACAAAGAAGCCATCAGCGGTCATTGATCCGGCCCGAGGGTCATTAATTCAATGCATATGACACTTATTATAATACAACTCCCCACCCTTGACCAGTCATTTCTAGAAGTGCGTAACAAGGAATGAATCAAACAAAATTTTGATTGCAAGGGCTCTTACGATGCAATGCAAGAATTGTAGACCAAAGTTGCACGACACAACTTTTACATCAAATGTGTCCATCAACTATACATAGCTATAGCAATTCCACTTATATACATGGTGCACTCTCTGGCCTGTTCCCAGAGTAATTAGCATTTTGAGCCCAACATGCTGGGTACTCATTTTACTGACCTTGAAAGGACAGAAGGCTGAGTCAACCTTGATCCCAGTCAGGATCGGATTCCCAACCTTCTGGCTCCAGAACAGCAGTTTAACCACTTTGTCGCCATACATACAGCTCTTACATGCATTTACATGGGGGGGATGATGAGCTCGAGAATAGCATTAGACTCACAAAAGCAACTAATGGAAATTTGTAAAACTTCATCTTTTCACTGGAAGGGGAAAATATTATTCCAATGAATGTAAAGCAATTGTCTGGTTAGGAAGTGGCTCTCAAATGCCGGATGCAGGTTTTAAAAATTGATTTTTATTGATTAAAACATTTATTCAATTGAGTTTAATTACTATAATGTGTTTAATTCATTCAGCCATGGTTTAACATTACAACTCTGTATATATTTTTACAGTATCTTCATGAATCTTGTTTTAATCCGAGCCACAGAACTGTGAAAAAAATAAGAAGGAAGAGGAGGCGGAGGTGATAGTAGTAGCAAGTTGGCATATGTCTTCCACTCTGTTTTCTTATTTTTCACAGGTTGGCTCTCCCTGCTTTACAGTTTTATTTAGAGAATAATTTCCAAATCGGTTGTAGAATTGGTACAAGCTTTGTACCATTGTCAATTCAACGTCCCACCCAACACAACACACCCATTTCAGGAATGGGTGAATCAGTCTATATCCTTTCTGCATCAGGTTTGCATGCATCGAATCAAGTACATTCTGTCTAAATTTTGTGTCAGTCTGTATACATGAAGAAAAACAGAAACCACTTGCATTTATTTTTGTGTGCAGTTTACCCTAACATTCTCATGTTATATACAGCCATCTCTCTCATAATGATCTTTATGCTCAATTTTTGACTTGAGCAGTGTTATGTATGTATGCATGTTCATTATACTGTAAGGCAAGATTGTAACCACTCCAGATACAAACGATATCAGCTGTAAAGGAACGCGAGCAGACAGCCTATAGAGGGCAGCTGCGAGCGTTCACTCTCACATGGTTCACATTGCTCAATCACGGACAGCCGCGGGAAAACCTTCCCCGCATTCAGCAGCTGAAGAAAGACCTGCATTCAGCAGCTGAAGAAAGACCAGCATTCAGCAGCAGGAATGGAGGCGTGCCTGGGCGAGGCCACGCCGGTAGCAACCAATCAGCTACCGTGCTACAAGATTCAAATGTAGAGAGCTACTGTATATATTGAGATGTATCACCGCCATTACCTCATGCTTCACTGGAACCTCATGCAATGCAATAAACCTGTGTTAAACCAACCCTTCGGTTGTCCGGTCGTCTTTGGTCCCATACACTAAACTGGCGACGAAGGTGGGATAGATGGCTGCCCACGGGACCAAGACATGCGCCGGCTACGAGATCAGGAAGCCGGGAGACTTGGAGCTGTTTGAGATAGACTTCAACGCTGCGCTGGTGGAGCTCGAAGTCTCAGACGAGGCCAAAAAGAGGGCCATCTTCGTCCGCATGCTCGGACAAGAAACCAAGAGGACCTTGGTGGACCTGATCGCGCCGAGGAAGGTGGGCGACCTCAAGGCCACAGAGCTCCTGGCGGCGCTGCGCGCCCATCTCCGGCCGGCAATAGCGATGTTCCCCGCTCGGAGCGCGTTCTGGAGGCGAGTCCAGGCACCCGGAGAATCGGTCGATGAGTTCGCCGCGGCCCTGTGGTTGGCCGCCGGCCCATGCAAGTGGGAACTCCCCGACGTCACCCTCCGGGACTGCCTGCTCTGCGGTCTGAGGGACACAGAGACTTAGCGCGCGCTGATGAAAAGGGAACCGCCTCCCACGTGGCAACAAGTCCTCGACGCGGCACAGGCCGCAGAGGCCACGTCAGCCGGGGTGCACGAACTTCAGGACTGGCGCCCGAAGACCGCCAAGGCAGAGAGTTCGGTGCGCGCGGCCCGGCGGACTTCGAACTCGTCTTCTGCAGAGAGCAGCGACGACGAGGACGTCCGGAGGGTCCAGAGAGAGGGCCGGCGCTGCGATGGCTGCGGCGCTGCCCACGCCCGCACCAAATGCCCATTCCGCAAGGCCGAGTGCCACAACTGCGGCCGGCGCGGGCACATCGCCAAGGTCTGCCGGAAACGACGCGAGGCCACCCGGAGTTCTCCAGACCGCTCGGCGAGGCAGGACCGCACCACGAGGCAGGACCGCACCACGAGGCCGAAGGACGGCACACGGACCACGAGGACGCGGGACGGAGTAGGGCGAGTCTCCGACGACAGCGAGGACGACGCGCCGGTTTGCAGCGTTTCCACGGAGCACCCCCGTTACTTCGTTGAGGTAGTAATACAAGGGGCCCCTGTTAGGATGGAGGTGGACTCGGGTTCCTCATACTCCATTATTTCCCAGGGGGAGTTCATGAAAATCGCCCCCCGCGTGCGGCCCAAGCTCAAGGCGTTGAGGGCCACGCTGAAGGACGTGCAGGGGAACCGCATCCCAGTGTTGGGGGTTGGGAAGTTCCAGGTCCAGTTCAAAAAGTACACCGCAACGCTTCCCTTAGTCGTCCTCAAGGGGGGTAAATGCAGCCTCCTCGGGACTCAATGGTTCCAGCCCCTGGGGTTGTTCATTGGGGGGGTGCACGCCGTGGGAGCACACGCCGCCGGGACTGATCCAATACAGAGCGTGTGCGACGCGCACCCCGAGGTTTTTAAAAAGGGGCTAGGAAAATTCAAGGGCCCCCCAGTGACTTTCGACCTGGACCCTGGAGTGCGTCCAATCAGACTTAAACCGCGCAGAGTGCCTTTCGCACTAAAGGACAAAATTGAGGCGGAATTGGACAAATTAGTGGGCCAGGGGATTCTTGTTCCTGTTGATTCTGCGGAGTGGGAAACTCCAATTGTAACAGCGCTCAAGGCCAACGGGGAAGTCCGAATATGCGCTGATTACAAGTGCACCATCAATAAGGCGATCCGCCCTAATGCGTATCCGGTGCCGCTAGTCAGCCACTTGTTGGCCAGGTTACACGGGGGGAGGTGTTTCGCCAAACTCGACCTGGCCCAAGCCTACCAGCAACTCCCGGTGACCCCCGCCGCAGCTGCTGCACAAACCATAGTCACCCACAAAGGGGCGTTCCAGGTTTCGCGCCTCCAATTCGGCGTGAATTCGGCGCCCGGGATTTTCCAGTCATTGGTGGAACGCCTCCTGAAGGGGTTGGAGGGGGTGTTACCCTATTTTGATGACGTATTAATTACAGGGGGGAGCCGGGCCGAATTAGCAACAAGGTTGGGAAAGGTCCTGACAATATTCGAAAAGGCGGGGTTGAGGTTGCGGAAAGACAAATGCGTCTTCTTCGCTACAGAGGTTGAGTTCCTAGGGTTCCGTGTTACTCCCGAGGGAATTAGGCCAGCCCAATCCAAGGTAGCCGCCATCAAAAAGGCCCCTCGCCCCACCTCCAAGCCCGAGTTGCAGTCGTTCCTCGGACTGCTCAACTTCTACCACTCCTTCCTCCCGCGGAAGGCAGCCGTGGCAGAACCGCTACACAAATTGTTAAAAAAGGACGAGGCATGGAAGTGGGGCGACGACCAGGAAAAGGCTTTCAATGACCTGAAGCGACTCCTGGCATCAGATGCTGTACTGACCCACTTCAATCCCAAACGCCCGGTGGTCCTGATATGCGATGCATCCCCGGTGGGGGTGGGGGCGGTGCTTTGCCACGTGCTGGAGAACGGTAGGGAGGCCCCGATAGCTTTCTACTCTAGATCCCTGTCCCAAGCGGAGAGGAATTATGCTCAGACAGACAGAGAGGCGCTAGCAATAATTGCGGGGACCAAGAAATTTCATGATTTCGTGTACGGCCGCCCCTTCACCATAGTGACTGACCACAAGCCTTTGCTGGGCATCTTCACCGCAGACAAGCCCACACCCCAGATCCTGTCCCCGAGAATGCTCAGATGGGCCATTTTTCTCAACGCGTATCAGCACGCGTTGGTATACCGGCCCGGGAGGGAGATAAGCCATGCCGACGCTCTGTCGAGGTCCCCCATTCCCCGGGATTGCTGCCACGTGGGCGGAGTAGAGAGGGACCACCAGGTCTTAATGATAGAGGTCCTAGACTCCCCTCCGGTAGTACCGGCCGAAATCGCCAAAGCGACAGGCAAGGACAAAGCGCTGGCCACAGTTTGCTCCTGGGTGCAGAAAGGGTGGCCCGTGTCTTCCCCAGCAGCGGAATTCGACACATTCTTCAAAAAGAGATTAGAGTTGTCCCTGGAGAGGGGTTGCCTCTTGTGGGGACAGCGGGTAGTGATCCCCACGTCTCTCCGGCCGAGGGTGCTTAAACTGCTGCACGTCAGCCACCCGGGGATCGTACGCTCTAAGGCACTAGCCCGCAGTTACTTTTGGTGGCCGCAGTTAGACGCCGACATCGAACACATGGTCGGCACTTGCGAGGCGTGCCAAAGCTCAAGGCCAGAAGAGGCTCGCTCGCCACCTAGGGAATGGGACGCTGCGAGGGGACCCTGGTCCCGAGTTCACGTAGACTTTGCTGGCCCATTCAGGGGAACGCTTTTCCTCCTCGTGGTGGACGCGTTCTCTAAGTGGTTGGAGGTCATTCCAGTCTCGAGCACCTCCTCGACCACAACCATTAAACAGTTAAGGAGGGTCTTTTCCACGTTCGGTTTACCCGACACCCTCGTCAGCGATAACGCTAGCTGTTTCACGTCCGCCGAGTTCAGGGCATTCATAGAACGCAACGCCATTCGGCACGTCACCTCCGCCCCCTTTCACCCGGCCACCAATGGCCAAGTAGAGCGCCTCGTGCGCACCACGAAAGACGCGCTACTGCGCATGGGTCCCGGAGACCTCGACCTGAAATTGTGCCAATTCCTGCTGAGATACAGGGTCACCCCCTTAGCGTCAGGGTACTCCCCCGCAGAGCTGTTGATGCGCAGGAAGCTGGCCACGGGGATATCCAAGCTAGACCCCACGAGAGTAGAGGACAAGGGGCGGAACATAGGGGTGGAACCCACAAAGAGTTTCAGCATAGGCGCCCCAGTACACTGCAGGAATTACGCCAGCGCGGGGCCAGCCTGGGTGCCGGGCACCGTAGTAGATCAAACCGGCCCCGTCTCATACCGCGTAGAGACCAGTACAGGTTTCCTGTGGAGGCGACACGTGGACCAACTCAGGCGTAGGGTCCCCGGAGAGCAAGACGAGGATGAGGCCAGCATCGATTCAGCGTTAGGGTACTCCCCCACCCGTTTAGCCCAAGGGGGAGGAAAAGGGGAGCATGGGTCCCCACCAAGGGGGGAGGAAAGGGAATCGATCCACGGAAATCTTTTGCGGGAGTCCCCGCCAGAGAGGAGGAGCCCCGGGTTGCGGGAGTCCCCGTCAGAAAGGAGGAGCCCCAACCACACTCATACCCCGCGGAAGCCGCGGAAGTCCCCCAGAGGCTCAGAGGCCCATAGAGGTTTAGACGTTGATTTACAGTACCAGGGGGAGTTAGCGGAGTGGTTCCCCACCCGTCCTAGCGAAAAGAGGGGTTTCAGTTCAGCCCCTGGTACCTCCAGTCCCAGTAGCCCCTGTGAGTTAGAATGCAATATAGCGCCCATGTTCCGGAGACCGACACCTCCAGGACCGGAGGCATCAGCGAGTCCGCCCACCACCACAGTCTTAAGGTCCCCCGAGCAGGGATCAGAAGGTAGCCATTCCCCAAGGGCGACCTCATCGGTGCCGCGGTTCACACTAGGAGGGTCCCCGGGGTCCGAGGGCAATAGGCAGGGATTTACCTCCCAACTGTTCATCCCATTCCCTTCCCCAAGCGCAAGGCAGGCACGGACGCCCCACAGAGCCACTAACGAATCCCCGTTTCCCGTTGCAGGACAAGCTCCCGCGGAGTCAGGGATCACAGGCTCTCCAGAATTAGGGCAAGCACGCCCAAAGCGAACGTGCGGCAAGCCACAATGGTTGCGGGACTTCGTCCCATCCTAGGGGGGAGGGATGTTATGTATGTATGCATGTTCATTATACTGTAAGGCAAGATTGTAACCACTCCAGATACAAACGATATCAGCTGTAAAGGAACGCGAGCAGACAGCCTATAGAGGGCAGCTGCGAGCGTTCACTCTCACATGGTTCACATTGCTCAATCACGGACAGCCGCGGGAAAACCTTCCCCGCATTCAGCAGCTGAAGAAAGACCTGCATTCAGCAGCTGAAGAAAGACCAGCATTCAGCAGCAGGAATGGAGGCGTGCCTGGGCGAGGCCACGCCGGTAGCAACCAATCAGCTACCGTGCTACAAGATTCAAATGTAGAGAGCTACTGTATATATTGAGATGTATCACCGCCATTACCTCATGCTTCACTGGAACCTCATGCAATGCAATAAACCTGTGTTAAACCAACCCTTCGGTTGTCCGGTCGTCTTTGGTCCCATACACTAAAAGCAGTGTGCTGCAAATTCTGAAGAAAAGTACATTCAGAAGAATAATGATGTTCTAATCCACATATTATTCTGGAAAGTGCGAATTAAACTGGTTTACCAGAAACTTAGACCAAACTAAATCCCCTCCACACACAAGCATAACTCCTGTATATATTACTTAGTATATATGGGGACTGATTCAAATTTAGTGCAGTCTTGAAGCCATGAGGCTACTCAAGAACTCAGCACATGACATCAAGCACATGAGATTCCTTATTGCAGGGCATTTTCACTAATGCGCTCATGCACACCCAAGCATTGAAAGAAAGAGAGGGATAACAGATAGAAGGTGGGTACTGAAATAAACTACACCAGGTCAGGATTGTGCAATCATCAAAACAATTTTTGGAAATGAACTAAAAACAGAATAGTGGATCACCAACCCGTTAGTAATGCTCCACAAAGTAAGATCCCAGGAAGAATCTACTCTGGAAGACAATGGCTCTTCCTGAGTCCCACCATGTCAGGGGGACAGCTCAATGGTTTTGTAGACCATCCATGGGCCTGATGAAGGCACAAGATGCACCAAGGGCAGGTGATAACATTCGTCATTGACTGCAACTTGTATCCGAGAATGCATTTTTTCCTGAAGCAGGAAAAATTTCATTGGCATGAATTTGTTTAAGGTGGATCCCAACTTGCCATAAAGTGACCCACACACTATGATCTTGGAACCATCTCCTGCAGCACACACGAAATGAGTCGTGCAGGATTTATCACTGGGACTGCAATGGACTGCCTCAGCCTTGAGGATATTGACAAGGTGCACCTTCACAGCCAATCCATCTGGCATGGCCTCTTCTGCCTCCATGACCGTTGAGAATCAGAGTTCCTCCTCCACTCATTTTGTCTTTGAGCTCAATACAATGGATTCCAGTGGCATTTCCTCCACTGAGGGGGACCATCACCCCACCTAACAGCGCTCATCCGCCCATAGCCATTGGCCTCTTTAGGGAGTCAGGTTAGTTAACTGCCACCTGACACTCGCAATTGAGTCGCTGGCTGTATGTCTACTCCATTATCGTAGTGGGATATTTTTCTCACCACATCATTGCAAGTGTGGTTAAATATGAGGCAAATTCTCTGGTCAATAACATCATTAGGCACTGAAAGAGTAACTGAGTGAGGCCATTGACGTGAAAGGGTAAGCCAGCCGCAGGATTGTATTACATATAGAGAGATTCACGCCACTGTTAATAGTAATAGTCATTGTTCATGACTGAGATGATGTTTTTTATATTTTTATATTTTTGCTCTAGATATATGTTAATCTTCCTAATGAAGAATTTTCTCAGAAACCATTTATCGGAATGGGTTTGAAGTGTGCGAAATTTAATTTTGAAGCATGATAATTCACTTCTTGGACTGTTCTATGAAGTGCGAGAAATTCATTCTTTATACATGATACTACTACGTGTTGGATTGCTCCATAATTGACTATAAGAGACTTTCATTTTGAACTCCCATTGAGGAAATTATTGGATTACAGTTTCACTGAATACAAGGAATTTATTTTGAAGTAATACTGAATACAAGTACTTTTATTTTTGAATAAATATTATTGCTTGAGCTTCAACGGTGCAATTTTTTGATCTCTGACTAATGGTCTACAGTGGAGCTTTTGCCAACCAAATTCCTCATTCATCCATTTGCACCTACTAACCCCCAACCCCTTGCTTGCCTCTCAAAGACGCATGTAGACTGTGGGACTCAGAGGGTTTCTGGAAGTGTCACCTGGTAGCCAAACCACTTCTCTCCTAATCTGTAATGGAATAGGAAGCGGGTTTGCTTTTTGAAATAATAGATTTCTGTTCTTGTGTTACTAGAAAGAAGAGAAGGGAAGGAATTTGGCCTTCAGGTGGTTACTGGGGAAGATAATGCCTAGTCGTAATATGCTGTAGTCCAGCATATTATCCAAACCCAATAATAATAATAATAATAATAATAATAATAATAATAATAATAATAATAATAATAATAATAATAATAATAATAATAATAATAATAATAATAATAATAATAATAATAATAATAATAATAAATTTTAATTTATATCCCGCCTTCTCAACCGAGGCCGACTCTAGGCAGCAAACAACATAATTGATACAATACAATAATCCCAAAATACAATAAAGCAATACAAAAAATAAATCAGAACAATGATAAACAGTACAAATCACATGGTAACAAATTCAAAAATATACATCAGCATCAAATATCTTCAATGCTCCAAAAAGGGATGGCTCCCAAGACTAGGAGGTCTATTCCCTCATCCCCAATAATCTCAAAACTGGATGTATAAAGACAAAGAAAAATACCACAACATCTCAGCAATTAAATGCCCTGAGTGACACTGGCCATAGCCATGGCTAGAATTTTTTAAAATGTGTAAAAACACACTTGCTTCCTATGTTGTTTACCAAAAATAAATCAAAAACCTTCCCACACTCAATCACACAGTTCCTTCTCCAGCAGTGGAAAAACATCCCATTTGCACAACTGAGAATTATTTTCTGACCATTTGCTGGTCAGAAAATAAAAAAGGGAAAAGAAATATTCATATCTTAACTTGTTTGGAGTGTTATTAGAATTTTTTTAACCAATCATCAGTCTAACAATCATTCAGTTATGTGCATGCTGGCACAGACACACACAATGCGCACACTGGCCATTTGGCGTTCTGGTGAATGAGCTGAAAATCCCAAGATCAGGTGACAGAGGCTAGGCCTGCATGCTTGAATGGCTCACAAAATGGATTTTACCTCATCGATCTTGAATACAATTAACAAGTTCCACTGGAGCACTTTAAACCAATGAGGCTACCTAGGTTTCGGATGCAAGGGTTCTCACTACCAGATTTGGAAAATGTTTGATTTCTAGATTATAATTCCCAGACTTCCTTGGTCAGCTTGGTTGATGATCGTGCTAGCTTGTGGAAATCAAGGAGTTGGCATTTTTTTTTAAACAAAATAGGAACTTTTTGATGCTGTGCTCATCACCACATCTCCTGATTTTCGGGTGGCCACAGAGGAAGGATACACACATACCCACACTATATGCCCTCCCTTTCTGTGGTTCCTTCCATTTACACCATGTAATGCTTGAATGCTTTCCCTATAGCGATTCAAAGTGAGAACAATCCCCTTCGGAGCTCAATACACAAAACCTATTAATAAGAAAATGGAAAGAGCCGGCTTGTATTCCTCCCTGCTTAATTCCTCAGCCACCAGAGGACTGAGACGCTTCCCGTTAGGGCCTTTGCATGTACACAGGCGGTGTTGAGCATAGCAGATTGTTTCACGGCAGTCAATGCTCTCCTTGTGTCCATACAGGAAACGAAAATCTGTGCCCTTTGCGAAGTGACAGAACAAGGGCACGAAAAGGGAACATCGGGGGGGGATGTCCTCTCGATGCGATCAGATACAAGCCTGCCTTGCGTTTACGATCAGAGATGAGGGAGTTGTACAGCATCACCCCAGGCCAAGCAAGAGCCAAGAGGCGGCCACCTCATTTGCATCTCCCTGTTAATGTAATTGGGAAAGTATGGCAATTATCGTGCTGGGAAATGTGACAAGTCTCCTCTCACCAGCTGAGTCTTCCGGCGCAGGTAGCCGAGAACCTGTCCCATTTGCTAACTTCGGCATGTCAGGAATCGGAGGCTGTGCCCGGGGGAAGCAGGAAGGGGTCATGGCAGAGACTGGTGGCACTAGACTGGGAGGGAGAGGAAGACGTTTCATTGGGATTCATCTCGACCAGTGGTTCCCGATGTGAGGCCGAGGCACCACAGGGGGACTTTAATTCCCAGAAGCCTACATCAGCACATTGGCTGATCAGTGCTTGGGGGAATTGACTTAGGCTTCGGGAAATTGAAGTCCAAAAACCAAAGATTGGGAAACACTGATCTAGACCCACTAGAAGAAATGATTCAAAATTATTTGGAAAAAATTGTATTTTTTAAAGGGACTGAAGAGTCATATTGCGTAATATATCCAATATGTAAAGGCACGTAAATGATTGCAGTTTTGTCTAGTTGGGATTTGCCTCAAAGTTCATCTGCTCCTACCCCTGCTGTAGCAGGAAATCCATGGCTAGAACATTCCTGCCAAATGGTCATTCAAGTTCTGTTTCAAAAGGGAGCCTTTCACCCTCTAAGAAAGGATTTGGGGAGCCAGGTCATGCTCCCTCAGAGATTTGAGGGGGGCAGACTGGTGGTCCCCCGCGCACTGTTTACAGTTGCCATAAATGCATTTATGACAGCCGTAAATGAGTCCGTGGCTGATTGCGGCAGCTGAAGTGAGGGCAAGGGCTGGATTATTTGGCGCCATGGGCCACATGTGGCCTGTGGGTCGTACGTTGCCTACTCCTGCTCTGAGACAATCCATTCCACTGTCAAAAACGTTCTTCCTTCCTTTTTTCCTTTTTTCTTTCCTTCCTTCTTTCTTTCTTACATCCTTCCCCCATTTCTTCCCCCCTCCCCCCCCCCCAGCAATTAGCATTAGGGGGAAACTTCCCATTCACTTATATGTAAGCCCTAGTGAGCGTAAGTGCTGTGCTAGGGCACCATGCTCCACAGGGGTCATTTGTCAGATCCAAAAATGGCACAGGTTGCATCTAGCCTAGAGACCATCCTTGTTTTGCCCAACATTTCTTCTTCCCCATGACTAGAAAAAGGCTATAATAAATTATGCAAAAGACTGCATAAATTAAGCATAGGCATTCCAATTAGCTTCATTTGCATAGTTAGCTTAATTTTCTTGTATATAACAGAATTTCTTTTTCCTCTTGTGAAAATGGTAGGATCTAAAAGCACAGCATAAGAAGATATACACATTTACATATACGCAAGCATGCTTCCCTGTCTGTAAGGTCAGGCTAAAGGAATCATACTCCTTTCTGTGAACAACCCTGTTCATAAAGAAAATAGTGAAACTGGGTCAGACATAATTGGAGCTTTAATATACTTCGTGCAGTATAATTTCAGACTGGATAGGACATTTTT
The DNA here is from genome assembly GCA_035047305.1 of Bradypodion pumilum. Classification (NCBI taxonomy): domain Eukaryota; kingdom Metazoa; phylum Chordata; class Lepidosauria; order Squamata; family Chamaeleonidae; genus Bradypodion; species Bradypodion pumilum. The sequence goes on along the minus strand of JAWDJD010000010.1, from coordinate 7,686,299 downwards.
AATTGTGTTTCCCTTTATAACTGGCAATCAAACTGTGGGGCTTTTTTTTCCCCCTGAGTGTATCTCAGCAAACTTTACATTACCCTTCAGGGATGCTAAACTTTTGCAAGACAAGCTCTTTTGATTTAGCAGCTCAGCTCTTGCAAAGCTTACCTTGCTGACTGTCAAATCATTTTTTTTATTGAGGGCCAAGACCAACATAAAACAGCAATGGGAACAGAAGTTAAAATGGGGGCTTGCTGTATTTAAAAAATGATTCTGATGAAAGAAAGGCTGAAAATAAAACTGACATTTGGAAATTAAAACCAATCTTTCATAGTCTATTATTCAAAAAGTTAAAATGGGCAGATCTCCTTCCTATGAGATTAGGTTTTTCCATAATTTGTTACTAGGTAAAGGTAAACGTCGCCCTTGTTTGAAAGCCAGTCATATTCAACTCTAGGGTTCGGTGCTCATCTCTACTTATAGCCAAAGAGTCAGCCCTGTCTGCATCTGCAGATGTTTCCATGGACAAGTGGCAGGCATGACTAGACACTGGAGTACACGGAATGTAGTTTACCTTCCCAACAAAGTGGTCCCTATTTATCTACTTGCAATTTCTTGCTTTTGAACTGCTAAGTTGGCAGTAGCTGGGACAAAGACAGGAGCTCATTCCATCCTGCAGTACTCGGGAATCAAACTGCTGACCTCCCGCCTCCCAGTCAGTGTCTTAGTCACTTGAGCCACTGCAGTCCCTTAAATACCTTACTACTTGTTCCTAAAACAACTAAAGCTAAGTGGGCAGAATCCAGTTGTTAATCCAAAAGAAGAAGAGCAGAACTCCTGACTCCAGTGGGTCTACTCTAGTTGGAGCTAAGAACTGGATTAAGAACACATAATTGTATGCATGCTTTCAAATAAGCATGTTCAGAACCACAGACTATTATCATTGCATAAACCCCACTGATTTACTTCTTTGTAAGGACTCTGAAAACAGCAGCTTTAGAAAATCTCCAAACATTTTCCCTAGGAAGCTTCTGATTCCATTTAAGGGCAGACCTTTATAAGCATGTTTCAGAGTAAGTTATATTCCAAATTCATTTTCTTGCATTAGATATTAACACTTTTTTCCATCTTGTCTCTGTCTGTCTTGGTGACATGCCAAACACATACCATTTTCCCAGAGGTGGCAGGATGGGGAACGCTGGTCATTTTAATGCTAAAAACAGCTCTTCATACAGCTCACGCCTTTCAGCTTCTTGCCTCCAGTTTATTGTTTGCTTGTTTTGTTTTCGTGACTGTATAAATTGACATGACCAAAGGATAAAAAACAATCGCATACAAACATCCCACTTGGTGTCCCAGGTGGCCAGACAAATTTTGCATGCCATCCCCCTCACCACTGAAATGGAAGAATCATAACAGCACCTGGCTGTCCATAGAACGTATAAGCAGATGCTCTGAAATGGAGCATTGAAAATTGATTCCCTTGGCTGTGGTTTAATGGCAGTCGTAGTTCCAAAAAGTAACTAAAGTTTTCAAAGTTCTGTTCTAATAGTAAAGGACATGTTTCGCAGCCTACAAAACATACACCAGCTAAACTCAGGTGGCTTTTTCTTACTCTGTTCTTAGAAACTGAGCACCAACACACCGCAAGCTAATGGCAGGAACACATGAAATTGAAAGACTGGATAAAATTGTCTATTTGGGGAGTATTTTAAATGAAATTTGGGATCCTGAGGTAGAGAATAGAATATGGATAGAAAAAGCAAGCTCCACCTTCATAAAGATGTGACATTTGTTATGCAGTAGAAATCTAACTCTCGCTACAAAGATCTGAATAGTGAGATGTTACGTATTGCTATGGAGTAGAAGATTGGACATTGACTAAAGCATCTGAAAAGAGAATCTAAGCTTTTGAAATGTGGATTTACAGACGGCTGTTAAGGATATAATGGGTTGTTGTTCAGTCTCACAATTGATTCCAATCCTGTGACCCCATGGACTATCGCACGCCAGGTACCCCTATCTCCCACCATCCTCCTCCTCAACCTGCCCAACTCTGTGCCCATTGCATCCACAATACCATCTAGCCATCTCATTTTCTACTGCCTCCTTCATTTGTCCTCAACCATTCCCAGCATTAAGGCTTTCTCAAGTGAATCCTCATTTCTCATTTGATGTCTGAAGTACTTTAGCTTCATCTTCACTATTTGACTTTCCAAGGAGAAGTCAGGGTTGATTTCTTCCAAGATCAACCTATTTGTTCTCCTCACTGTCCAGGGTACTCTCAATACTTTCCTCCAACACCACATCTCAAAGGCGTCTATTCTTCTGCGCTCAGCTTTCCTTATGGTCCAGTTCTCACAACCATACATTACCACCAGGAATACCATTGCTTTGACTATGAGGACTTTTGTTTGCAAGGTGATGTTCCTACTTTTCACTATGTTCCCCAGGTTTCTCATAGCTTGTCTCCTAAAAATCAGTTGCCTTTTTATTTCATGGGTTGACCATGTGACTAACGTACAAGTGATGGATAAACAACAAGAACCTTTTAAGACCATTAAGCAGAGAAAGCTCCGATACCTTGGGCATATCGTGAGAAACAACATGAAATATATAATAGTCTAGCTCGCTATTCAAGTGAAGACCCTTGGGAAGAGAGGCCCTGTACATAGACAGACTTCATTTATTTATTTTTTGTTCACGCTTGTATGCTGCCCTACTCACGGAGTGACACAGGGTGGCTGACAAAGTATAGCAAAACATCACAAAATATTACAAATTATAGATTCAAACTATAAATCACATTGTCCTCTGTTGGCACCAGGGGCCACTGGACATTAGCCAGGTCCAGGGGTTGGAGCCCGGGGCTCAACGTCCTTGACGGGGTCTGGGGCTCAGTGTCCTAGACGGAGCCCGGGGATCAAAAGTCCTCAATGAAGCCCGGGGCTCAAATGTCCGCAACAGAGCCCGGGGCTCAACGTCCTCAACGTAGACAGACTTCATGGCTAAACAACCTGAGAGACTGGTGTGGAATGTCCTCAGACAAACTGTTCTGAGGAGTTAAGAACAGGAAGACTATTGCCATGGTGATAGCCAATATCTGGAATGGATACGGCACCTGATGAAGAAGATCTTAGAAAAAAAATTAAATTCAATTTTTAGCAACTCTGCATGCAACAATCCCTACAGTATTTTTAAAAAATGTAGGCCAATTCACCATTAGATGTTATATCTTTTGCACAAATGCATAACATGATTTTGGGCACTGTGCATGAACATGTCTTACCATTTGTCTTCAGATTCTCTTGCCATTCACCTTCATTAGATGATTCCAAGTTTTAGTATTACAAGAAAGAGATCAAAGTTTCTCCATATTGATCTTTTCTACAACAATACATAGTTATATGTACCTCTGTCACATCTTTTGTTCCCTTTCCTCCAAGCTAAACAGATTCAGATATTGCAACCTTTCCTAAATGGTGTAGATTATTGATCATTTTTATATTCTTGTTTATCATGTTTAGATGGGTCAGATGGTTGGGAGGCCTCCAGAGATCTAGTAAACAAACAAAATATGGATCCCATGAGCTGGAACCTTTCTGCACTTGTTTCTTATGGCTTTCCTGGTTTTATATTTTCCTGGTTAAAAGTTAACACCAATATATAGCAGCTTGAACTAGAAAGCGGAATAAAGAACATTTGCAGAGACACCAACGTTCATACTAACCACTGGGAATGCAAATGTTTCACCCAATGGACCAACCTGAAGAGGATGTAGGAATAAATTCACAGTCTACAAGAATCCTGAATCATAAGAAATACTTAAGCAGAAAAGATGTTGATCTACAGGGGCAGCTTTGCTAGTGGCCTTTAACATTAGTGGACTTTAACATTGTGGATGGTTGTTTTATGTTTACTGTCATGGGTGGCCTTCTGGACAGAAGGGTGGTATTTAAGTGAGATAGATAGATAGATAGATAGATAGATAGATAGATAGATAGATAGATAGATAGATAGATAGATAGATAGATAGATAGATAGATAGATAGATAGATAGATAGATAGAACAATGACTTCTGTAAATCATGTGTCCTCAAAATAGTATGTTCCTGGCCTTCTTACATTTCAAGAGATATTACATCTCTGTCTTTATTACAATATTCCAAGCAGTATAATCAATAATGCTATCAAAATCAGTTATGCAAATTAACCAGATGTATGCAAATTTGCAGATGTTATTCCAAACACATAGATTTGCATTGTTTCCCTGATAGTGAGTTTCAGAGGTCGGGTCCCGTCCCCCCCTTCATTTTGTGTAAAGAATGATCAACCTTGCAAATGTTACACCTGAGAAGTAAATTTACAGACTTTTCTAAGCAGAGAAGCATGCTAAGGACTATATACCACAGAATATTGTTTTCATGGGGTACACCACCCTTTCCGATCAGTCCCAAACACCATGTAGTTGTGAACACTAGAAGAGAGTCTACAGCCATGGTTCCCAATGTAGGGCACATGCCCCACAGGGGGGCAATTTGATTTTTAAAGGGGGCAATCCGAGAATGAGTTAAACCAGGTTAATGGCCTTTTAGGCTTCCTCACAGGAATAGGAGTTCGCTTTTTGAATAATAAGAATTGTATGTCAAGTGGCTAAGATGCTGACTGGAAGGCGGGAGGTCAGCAGTTCGATTCCCGATACTGCAGGATGGAATGAGCTCCCATCTTTGCCCCAACTCCTGCCAACCTAGCAGTTCGAAAGCAAGAAATTATGAGTAGATAGATAGGGTCCACTTTGGTGGGAAAGTAACAGCACTCCATGCACTCCGGTGTCTAGTCATGCCTGCCACATGACCACAGAAATGTCTACAGAAGCAGGCAGCGCTGCCTCTTCAGTTTTGAAACAGAGATGAGCACTGAACCCAAAAGTCAGATACGACTGGCTTTCGAGCAAGGGTGAACTTGACATTTATCTATGTCACTGGGGGAGGGGCATCAGGATTTTAGAGATGCTTAGGTGGGTCATGACCAAAAAAGGTTGGGAACCACTGGTCTACACAGACAGATCATCTCTGGAAATTCTCCAGCAGCAAAGGTGGGATCACAAAATATCAGTATTTCATATTAGTTCTTTGGAGCTGAGCTGAGCTAGAACTTAACAGCTCTTATCAACAAGTTGAATAACTTGAAGATCCTTGATGGAGAACACCACTATTTCACACAGCAAGAAAGCAGACTTGGAGTTCTCTCTTTCCTAGTTGGTATATCACAACGGGACATGTTGTTGAGTATTTCATAGTTAGTGATGGACACTCTGTCCCAAATGTGGTCTTTTGGACTTGTTGTACCCGTGATTACATTTTCCTGACCATAACATTGCTTTCTCAACAGACAATCTTTAGAAGAAAATATAATACCCATGAAAAGCTGTGATGAAGTGGTGGTTTTCCTTGCTGCCAAAATTGGGCCCAGGGGTGGGAGGAGGGGAGGAGAGTGAAAATCTGTAGCCAAAAATTAAACGGGTTCTTTCTCAGCCCTTTAAAAACATTTAGAGGTCAATCTCAGAATGCTTCAGGGCAAGAGTGGACCTTTTTATTCTACGTTTTGAGAGATGAACATCATCATCAGCATCAACAACAGCTGAATTTGTGCTGATACAGAATTTGTGCTGGTTCCACTCCAAATGTGAAGTTTTATCCCAAAGGAGCTATTGGATTATTTCTTTTCATCAAATTGGGTGAAATTTTTTTTTAAAAGACCATCTGCATTTAAAAATAAGGTCTGCAAGTCAGAGTTGACAGAAAAGAGCAGAACTTAAGAAAGTTACTCTTTCTTAAAGGTGGCTCCCTCTCCCTGTGGTTATTACTGGTTGGGTGGATTGTGGCAGATGTTAACTACAAAAGGTTTTTTTTTTTAATTCTTGCAGATGCAGCAAATACCTGTAAGATGTTGTTTTTTCCTCTCAGGTCAGAGCTTAGAGAAGTTCTTTTTTCATACTTGAAGTCCCAGAATCCTCCAGACAGTTGGATGACTTGAAGGCTATGAATGTTGCGCTCCAAAATAATAGTTCCTCCAACCTGTGCTGCGAATGAAAGAGACACAAACCCAGCATACCAGAGATATCTGAATTTCAGACCATTAGTTAATATTCTCAGGATTTTTCCCCTTAATAAATGCAGGATTGGATAGAATATTTTGTTGGGGGGTTTTTTGTGTTTTTTTAAAAGGCATACCATATGTTTCAACACCTCCGGTCAACCAAATTGGGAAAAGTAAAGGATGACGACCCTTCCGTTAAGAGGACTCATGTTATTAGCCTAATGCATAGGGAGGAGTGATGTATTAAGGCATTAAGAATCAAAACAATCACATTAAAGCTTGACAGCATAAGGAGGAAACAAAAGATGAGAACTTTAACACAAACCAGATGGCTTTTAATAGCTAATACCACATTTAAGCAATGCTATTAAAAGAGGTCCACTGTACTTTTTTTTAACGTTGGTATTTTGCAAATTTGAGGTTCCCCCTTTTTTTCTCTCCTTGCCTCCTTATCATGCTATAGTTCCCCTCCATGAATATCCTCAGTGCTACTGCTTCCTGCCCCCACCATAAGAAGTCCAAATCGTACGTCAACCCAATTAAGCCGACACCGTTGTAATAAATGAGGGTTGTCAGTTAGTCTCACTTGAGACACAAACTCTAGCTAATATTACTCAATATGCAGATGTTTTCTGTCTGCTTCCTTTGCAGAGAAAGAGAGAGAGAAAATGAATGTGCATGTTTCAATGGATTAATGATGAATCGGTGGTATTGTAGAACGGAGGATATTATCGTGTGAAAGGAGGTTACATGAAAAACTGGTCCCGAACATTTCTAAACAATCCAACTCTTCTGTGTTTGGGGTTTGGACCATTTTGGAAATTAGCTTCTAGACCACACAACCAGAGCTCTTCATCCACAAACACACACCGGATTAAAATTATTAATAAAACCACAAGAAGCTTCCTAGAACGCCAGAGTTATCAAAAACCTCTCCGGGGCATTCCAGGGAAATACTGAGCGAAAGAATAATACAAAGCAGAAGTCAGCTCGGCTCTACAGCATTTTTAGGATACAAGCAGGAAGGAAAACATGAAATATGACAGACCTCAAACCTCGGAGCAGAAAACAAGCAGAAGTTTGGCATGAGCCCTGGTTTGGGATATGGAGTCATTCTGCTGTCCCTGTGGTATGCTTCAGAACATGTGCAATGAATAAAACAGATGTGTAAAGGAATCTCAAATAATAACCACTGATTCATCTGCACATTCGTATTTATTATGGTTACTATTGTTATCATATTATTACACTAAGTATGTATAGTCCACCTGTCTTTGAAAGAATCCAGAATGGCTCGCAAATGAAAGGCCTGAAACCAATGGATCATATGTTTCTCCAAGAATTGTTGCACACTTGCCATGTCTTTGTGCACGCTACGAATGCTCTGTAGGGCTGAGAAACTCTCTGGGGCAGGATTTTTGGTGCCACAAAGATTTCCAGTGGGAGCAAGTGGGGGTTCGGGGCAAATCCCAGTTTCACTGCTGTTGGATTCCAAAGTACGCCCCTGGACTTTGGCCAAAGGAAACACGTTTGCAACACAAACCAGCAAACGACAATCCTGTTGTCATACATTAAAACAACAGAACATTGAAAGGCGGTCAGGGACAGACCCAACTCAAAAACCAAAAGGTAAAATGAAATGAATCCAAGCATCTCTCAGACTACCCCAGAGGTCGGTTTGGAAAGCACAGTTTTAAGTTGGTATCTAAAAAGGTGCATGGGAATTTTTTGTGGGGAGTCCATATGGGTAACACTACAGCACTAGTCAGGTTGCTTCTTACAGATAACAACCATGATTTGCTTAGCAATTTGGATTAGATCCGCAGGTGTCAGACTAATGGCTTGGCTATACATCCAAAAGGGAGGGGACATTTGGGTTGCTTAAGGTGAGTTAGACAGACTGGGGTGGCTTCGTGGTTAAGACACTGTTGTGTCCAAATGTTTAATAATGTATATTGCTTTAATTTACATTCACCATTAAGTCTTTGCTGTGATAGTGCGCCATTTCTGTAAGGTGCCTAATTCATATGTTCTCAATGTACTCTGATTGGTTTACCCAGGTTTCCCGTGTTAAGTAAAAGCCCGGGCAAATGTATCATTGTAACTGCCGTTCTGTCTATATATAAGTTGCCACCTCATCCATGTTTTCCCCAGTCCAAACTGAGCTATAATAAATGACTTGTTGGTTAACCCTGATCTGCTGTCGCATTGCAATTAATACTCGAACTCAACAGACACTGAACTTGATGACTGGAAGGTCAGTAGTTCAAGACCTGAGTGCTGTGCAGCAGATGAGTTCTTGCCATCTGTCCCAGCTATTGCCAACCTAGCAGCTTGAAAGCAAGAAATTGCAAGTAGATAAATTGGCACCATGTTGGTGGGAACAGTCACAGGGTTCTCAATTCACTACGAGAGTTTAGTGTAACGGACCGAAGTGGTCACTAGCTCGCGTCCCCTTATCAGGTTTACATTGATACAGCTGATGGTTATAATGTTGCACACAGAAAGGTTACATTGTTAACACATGGCAAAGGTACATTGTTAAAGGCACAGCTTTACAGAACACAACATCCCTCCCCCCTAGGATGAGATGAAGTCTCTCAGCCAAGATGGCTTGTTGCATGTGCGTTTGGGCCGTGAAGAGGGCTGACCCCCCCCGGGGGCGCTACTGCTTCTTTGTTCCCTGGTCCCTTGTCCTGAAATGGGAGAGTAAGACTCGTTAGTGGCTTGCCGCGGTCTGGCGGCCTTAGGGGAAGGGAAGAACTCCATTGTGGGCAGATCGGGGCTAACGAAAAACCCCTCTTCTCGCTTGGACGGGTGGGGGACCACTCCGAAAAAAACCCCCGGTTCTGAAAATCAAAATCTAACTTAGTAGGGGTATCCGTATTTGTGGGGGAATCCCGTGAGATATGTATGGGGTCGGGTTCCTCCTCCTCGGAAAGATCCCCCAGGATATCTACGAGAATATCCTCCTCCCCCCCTTGGTGGGGACCCGCGGTCCCCTTCTCCTCCCCCTTGGGCTGAACGGGTGGGGGAGAACCCTAACGCTGATTTTTTCTCCGTTTGGTCTGTGCCCTGCTCATCGGAGACCCTGCGTCGGAGCTGGTCCGCGTGCCGCCTCCACAGTAGCCCTGTGCTGGTTTCCACGCGGTACGACACGGGGCCGGTTTGCTCCACAACTACGCCCGGTACCCAGGCTGGGCCCGCGCTGGCGTAATTCCTGCAATGCACGGGGGCGCCTACACTGAAACTCTTCGTGGCCTCTAGCCCAATGTTCCTTCCCTTGTCCTCTACCCTCGTGGGGTCTAGCCTAGTAAGGATGGTGGTCAGTTTCCTACGCATTAAGAGCTCTGCGGGGGAGTATCCTGACGCCAACGGGGTCACCCTGTACCCTAGCAGAAACTGACACACTTGTAGGTTTAGGTCCCCGGGGCCCATGCGCCGCAACGCGTCCTTCGTGGTGCGGACGAGGCACTCTACTTGACCATTGGTGGCTGGGTGAAACGGGGCGGAGGTGATATGCCGAACGGCGTTAATCTCCATGAATGCCCTAAACTCGGAGGACGTGAAACAACTAGCGTTGTCGCTAATTAATGTGTCGGGTATGCCGAACGTGGAAAAGAGCCTCCGCAAATGCCTAATGGTCTGGGCCGAGGAGGTGCTCGTGACTGGGATAACCTCCAACCACTTGGAGAAGGCGTCCACTACAAGAAGGAACAGGGTGCCTCTGAACGGGCCCGCGAAATCAACGTGCACCCGGGACCACGGCCCCTTAGCCGCGTCCCATTCCCTGTGGGGAAGGCGGGCCTCCTCTGGTCTGGAGCATTGGCAACTTTCACAAGTGCCGACCATGTGCTCGATGTCGGCGTCCAGCTGGGGCCACCAGAAGTAACTCCGGGCCAGCGCCTTGGATCGCACGATGCCGGGGTGGTTGACGTGCAGCAGTTTGAGCACCCGCGGCCGAAGGGAAGTGGGAATCACCACCCGCTGCCCCCACAAGAGGCACCCCCTCTCTAGGGACAGTTCTAGCTTTTTTCTGAAAAATGGGGCGAACTCCTCCGCTGGGGAGGATGCCGGCCACCCTTTCTGCACCCAGGAGCTTACTGCCACTAACGTCTTGTCCTTCTCTGTCGCTTTGGCAATGTCGGCGGGCATTACGGGGGGCGAATCCAGCACCTCTATCATAAGAACCTGATGGTCCCGCTCCCCCTTGCTCACCTGGCTGGGCGTTAGGGGGAGGGGAGACCTTGATAGAGTGTCCGCATGGCTGATCTCTTTCCCGGGCCGGTAGACCAACGCGTGCTGATACGCGTTGAGAAAAATGGCCCACCTGAGCATCCTCGGGGACAGGATCTGTGGGGTGGGCTTATCTGCGGTAAAGATGCCTAGCAGGGGCTTGTGGTCCGTTACAATGGTGAAGGGGCGGCCATACAGAAAATCGTGAAATGTTTTCGTCCCCGCGACTATTGCTAGTGCCTCCCTGTCTGTCTGTGCGTAGTTTCTCTCCGCTTGGGACACCTTGGCGATGTCCCCGCGGCGGCCGCAGTTGTGGCACTCGGCCTTCCGGAACGGGCACTTTATGCGGTCGTGGGCTGCTCCACAGCCATCGCACCGCCGGCTCTCCTTCCGGACCCTCCAGACGTCCTCGTCGTCGCTGCTCTCTGTGAACGACCTCGAAGTTCGCCGGGCCACCTGTACCGGAGTCTCTGCCTTGCTCGACTTCGGCCGCCAGTCCTGGAGTTCTTGGACCCCGGCCTTTGTAGCTTCTGCGACCTGGGCCACTCTGACGACCTCCTGCAACGTGGGAGGCGGCTCTTGGTTCATTAATGTGCGCTGGGTTTCGGCGTCGTTCAGGCCGCACAGCACACAGTCCCGGAGGGTGATTTCGGCATTCTCCCATTTGCACGGGCCGGCCGCCAGCCGCAGGGCCGCCACGAATGCGGCGACCGTCTCCCCGGGCGCTTGGACTCGCCTCCAGAACGCACTCCGAGCGGGAAACATCGCCGTGGCGGGCCGGACGTGCTCACGCAGCATCTGCATGAGTTCCTTGGCCTTGAATTCGCTCACCCTCCTCGGTGCAATCAGGTCCACCAAGGTCCTTTTGGTTTCTTGTCCGAGCATCCTGGTGAAGATGGCCCTTTTCTTTGCCTCTTCCGTGACTTCGGACTCAATCAGTGCTGCCTGGAAGTCCATCTCGAAGATCTCCCAGTCGCCCGGTTTCCTGATTTCGAAACCGGCGCATGTCTTGGTCCCGTGGGCTGCCATTATCCCACCTTCGTCGCCAATTTAGTGTAAGGGACCGAAGACAATGAAACAGCCGAAGGGTTGGCTTAACACAGGTTTATTGCATGATGATCCGGAGGAACATGTGGTAATGGCGGATGGGTAGCTCAATATATACAGCTGGCTATACATTTGAATGTGGCTCGTCGACAGACTATTGGTTGCTGCCTGCGTGACGTCGTAGAAGGTCACACCCTTCTTGACCAGGTGAAGAGGTGGCGGGGAATCTTCCCGCGCTGCTGAACCAGGTGAATCTGAGCCATGAGAGCTGGACGCTCGCTATTGCCATCTAGTGGTCACTAGCTCGCGTCCCCTTATCAGGTTTACATTGATACAGCTGATGGTTATAATGTTGCACACAGAAAGGTTACATTGTTAACACATGGCAAAGGTACATTGTTAAAGGCACAGCTTTACAGAACACAACAGAGAGTTAGCAACCATTAAAAATAAATGTAAACTTCTGTTCCCTTCCCACTCCGAGTGGCAAGGAAGGTTCAAAGGGGAATTTACCTTTTTTCTCTCAACATCATTAAACAGCTTTAAAGACAAGACAAGCAGAACTTTCCAATTGAACAGGGTCCCCAAAGGGATATCCAGCCAATTGCTGTGGTTCACACCGCGATAACATACACACTGGAAGCAAACCAAAATAGAGCAATCCTACCCAAAGCTCAAAAACAGTAGCCACCCAACAATGAGCGAGAAAGGTGTGGAAATGAACACTCTGGGGACAAGCTGGTTCACACACAAACCCGATCACCAGGAAAAGGAGAACACGAATTCTAGGACCATTCCTTCATCTATGGATACTACCAGTTAGCTCCAAGTTCAAGAGATGAACCTACATGCATTGACAAGCACTCAGAAATCTGGATGATACTGATAACTCTTTTAAGGTAAAGTCCCTATAGGGACTGCAGTGGCTCAAGTGGCTAAGATGCTGCCTGGGAGGTGGAAGGACAGCAGTTCGATTCCCGAGTACTGCAGGACAGAGTGAGCTCCCGTCTTTGTCCCAGCTCCTGCCAACCTAGCAGTTAAAAAGCAAGAAATTCTGTCACACAGCAGTTGAGGAGGATGAAAGGGGCTCACCCCAAAATGTCTCAGAGAGCTGTTTCCCATGGTGCTTGGCCTGTGGGAAACTCATGATTTTGAGATATTTATGCATAACTGCAGTGGCTCAAGTCGCTAAGACGCTGACTGGGAAGCGGAAGGTCAGCAGTTCGATTCCCGAGTACTGCAGGACAGAGTGAGCTCCCATCTTTGTCTCAGCTCCTGCCAACCTAGCAGTTAAAAAGCAAGAAATTGCAAGTAGATAAATAGGGGCCACTTTGGTGGGAAGGTAACAGTGTTCCGTGCACTCTGATGTCTAGTCATGCCTGCCACCTGACCATGGAAATGTCTGCAGAAGCAAACAGCGCTGGCTCTTTGGCTTTGAAACAGAGATGAGCACTGAAACCTAGAGTCGGATATGACTGGCTTTCGAGCAAGGGAAACCTTTACCTTTTAAAGGTCTCCCTTGTTTGAAAGCCAGTCATGCCGGACTCTAGAGGATGGTAGGCAGACATTTCTGTGGTTACGTGGCAGGAATGACTAGATGCCAAAGTGCATAGAACACTGTTACCTTTCTCAGCAAAGTGCTACCTATTTATCTACTTTCAATTTCTTGCTTTCAAACTGCTAGGTTGGCAGGAGCTGGGACAGATGATGGGAGCTCATTCTGTCACACAGCAGTTGGGTCTCAAACTGCTGACCTTCTGTCCTTACAAGTCATCTAGCTCGGCATCTTAATCACTAAGCCACCGTGGCCTGATAACTTAAAGGTTATGGTTATGGTTATGGCTATGGCTATGGCAATGCCTATGGCTATGGCTATGGCTATGGCTATGGCTATGGCTATGGCTATGGCTATGGCTATGGTTATGGTTATGGTTATGGTTATGGTTATGGTTATGGTTATGGTTATGGTTATGGCAATGGCAATGGCAATGGCAATGGCTATGGTTATGGTTTGTACCAGGGATTCTCAACCTGCGGCCCGCAGTCTAGATGCAGCCAACGGCACCATTTCATGTGGCACCACCACCACCTACATCACACCAGGAAGTGCCATGTGGTGGAGGAAGGGCAAACTGGCCATCTGGAGCGTGACCCGGCTCCCGGCTTTAAAAGGTTTAGAACTGGTTTGTACTGAAGAAAGTTTGCACTACCAGTAACCATAAAGTGTGTTACTTTTTTTGGAAATGGTAGCTGTGTTAGTCTGTGGAGGCATATCAGAGAGTAAACAAAACAAAAAGACAAAAGAACATGTCTGCACACCAACAAACACCTGAATGCTGATTTTTGGACTGATGTCAAAACGTGATCCAGTGCTTTCTCTATAATCAGTCAATACAAAAAAAAAACATGGAAGGGTTTCTGAGCCAAAGGATGGGGGAGAATTTCATTTCTTCCACATTTATAAGATCAACTTCACTTAGGCTTCCCAGACTAATATGAGATTCAGAACCTCATTATCTTTTAGCTTCTGCACTTTGTAGATTTTTTGCGATGACGTTCTTGCCTTGACTACATGCAAAAAAAATTGCATTTATTAGGGGGAAAAGCTTGCAAAATGTTTCTGTAAAGGAAAGCTGAGCATTAAGATTAAATTTTTGTGGGATTAAAAACAAGAAAGCAAAGAAAGAAAAATCCCAGATGCACAGATTGATCAGCCAATGGAATCAACAGATAATTAAATGCAGGCAAAACTAACTTTGGAGATCACTTAGTCATAGGGTCAGCATAAGCGGTAAGCAACTTGACACCACGTAATGACAACAACACAACTAACAAAGACCAGATATAGACTTCTAGAACCAGGCCATAATTACATTTAGGTTCAGTTTTTAAAGAGGTTATGGAGTTTTCTACTATTGTATGCTGAAGCTCTCGCTGCTTGGTAAAAGCTCTATCCCAGGGGTGCCCAAACTATGGCCCTGGAGGCTAGATCTGGGCCCTGACGCCAATTCATCCGGCCCGCAAAGCCCTCGTTGCTCCCGGAAACAGAAGTAACACTTGCCGGTACAGGCCGGATGAATTGGCAATGGAGGCTGGATCCGACCCCCAGTCCATAGTGACCAGACCCCTGAACCACGTGACCGGCCCAAGGCCCAAAATGTTTGGGAACCCCTGATCTAACTGCTCTTGTGAAGACAAATAGCAATAGCAATGACACTTCTATACCACCCCATAGTGCTAATGCACTCTCTGGGCAGTTCACAGAGTAAGTAGCATTTTGCCCACAACATGCTGAGTACTCATTTTACCAACCTTGGAAGGATGGAAGGCTGAGGCAACCTTGATCCCCGTCAGGCTCAAACTCACATCAGCAGTTTTGGCTGCAGTACAGCAGTTTAACCATTGCACCAAGAGGGATTTGTATATGCCATGGGGTGGCCAAATTTGATGCTCCAGACCTCATCCCCTGATGTGTGCTATCAGGATATTTATTTATTTATTTATTTAAATTTATATGCCGCCCAATCAGGAGAACCCGACTCAGGGCGGCGTATAACAGTTAAAAATATATAAAAACAGATTTTAAAATCCCAAATCGCCCACTCACTTCCCCACCCTACTACCCCCCACCCCAATTAAAAGAATAAAAAGAAATAAAAGGGAATTGGGGGGGGGGAGAATACAACAACTCAAAGGGAGGGATATTAACTAAGTGCTAACTGGAGATGAGCCAACAGGCTGGGGCCGTATTCCCATTAAGGCCCCACAACCAGTGGTGGGCATCAACAGGTTCGTACCAGTTCGCCAGAACTGGTAGCAGAAATACTGGCTGGCCCCGCCCTTCCAAGGTTTGAAATAAAGTAGTCCTAATTTGGGTGCAATGCAGGGCCTTCCCCCTGTCCATGCCCACCATACCACGCTCACAATGTGGTAGTAAAAAAAAATTGGAACCCACCACTGCCCACACCTGCCCTGCCAGCCAGGTTTTCAGACTTTTCCTGAAGGGCAGCAGTTCTGTCTGTAGCCTCAATTCTGTTGGAAGGAGGTTCCAGAGGGCTGGTGCGGACACGGAGAAGGCCCTTCTTCATGTGCCAGAGAGGCGGGCCTCTCTAGCTGAAGGCACAACCAGGGAGCCCCTCCGGTCTGCTCTGGTTGGACGGGCAGACACTCTCGGGATGATGTGGTCCCTCAGGTATCCTGGCCCACTGCCATATAGGGCTTTAAAGGACAAAACCAGCACCTTGAATTGCACCCGGAGGCAAACTGGTAGCCAGTGCAGCTCCCGGAGCAGTGGGGAGGCACGGGCATAATGCCCACATCCCATCACCACCCGTGCAGCTGCTATTCTGAACCAGCTGTAGTCTCCAAATGGTCATCAAGGACAGCCGCATGTAGAATGCATTACAGTAATCTAGTCTGGAGGTGACCAGAGCATGAGTGACCATGAGTAAGGAGTCCAGGAGCAGGCGCAACTGGTGAATTACTCTAAGTTGAGTAAAAGCCCTCCTGGCCACGGCTGCCACCTGCTCTTCTAGCAGCAGTCATGAGTCCAGGAGGCCCCCCAAGTTGCCCACTGGGTCTGTGGAGCAAGACTGCCCCATCCAAGACTAGAGGTGGTAGCTCACTGGATAACCCCGGACCCCCAATCCAAAGCCACTTAGTCTTGCCAGGGTTTGGCTGAAGCCCATTGTCCCCCATCCAGATCCCAACAGCCTCCAGGCATCCAGACAGGACTTTGACCGCATCACTGGGGTCCCCACGGGCCGAGATATACAGCTAAGTGTCATCCGCGTACTGATGGTACCGCACCCCGTGGGAACGGATGATCTCACCCAGTGGCTTCATGTAGATGTTTAAAAGGAGGGGAGAGAGCACCGAGCCCTGCAGCACCCCATATTTAAGGGGCCTAGGGCTGGATCTCTCACTCTCCAACCACACCGACTGGGTATGGCTCTCCAGAAAAGAGGAAAACCAGGACAGCACAGTGCCCTGGATCCTCAATCCTTTGAGCCGTTCCAGAAGGATACCGTAGTTGACAATATTGAAGGCCACTGAGAGGTCAAGGAGAGCAAGGATGGTCGGATGACCACCATCCCGCTCCCACTAGAGATCATCCATCAGTGAGACCAATGCCATCTCCGTACCATGTCCAGGCCTGAATCCTGATTGAAAGGGGTCCAGATAATCCGCTTCCTCCAGAGCCCCCTGCAGCTGGCATACCACTGCCTTCTCCAAAACCTTCCCCAAAAAGGGGAGGTTGGAGACCAGCCTGTAGTTGTTTAAGACAGCTGGGTCAAGGGACAGTTTCTTCAGGAGGGGGTGCACTAAGGCATGTTTGAGCGGTGCAGGAAACACCCCCTCCGCAAAGAAGCATTTATTATTGCTCCGACCCAGCCTCCTGTCACTGCCTTGGCGGCTTTCATCAGCCAGGTGGGACAGGGATCCAAAGGACATGTGGTGGGCCGCACTGCTGCAAGGAGCCTGTCCACTTCATCAGAACAACCGGATCAAACTGATCCCAGATCACACAGCAAGACTGTGCTCTGGGGGGCCCCAGGCCCTCACTGCCCATGCCGGGGTCAAGCCCCACATGGATCCGATCGATTTTCTCCACCAGATGGTCAGAAAAGTCCTCAGCTGAACCCTGCCAACCAGGCACCAGCCCTTCCCCCCTGCCAAGGAGGGACCTGGTTACCCAAAACAGGGTGGCTGGGTGATTATCAGCAGAGGCAATAAGGGTGGTGAAATATTGCTGTCTCACCACCCACATCGCTACTAAGTAGGCCCTAATAGCGACTCTAGCTAGTGTCCAATCGGAATCGCTCTGGGTTTTCACCCAGCGGCGCTCTAGGCGTCTCTTAGCCCGTTTGAGCTCCTGCACTTCAGCCGTGAACCACGGGGATGACCTGGACACTCGGGCTCGGAGAGGCCTCAATGGTGCGATTTCATCCAAGGCTGCTGTCGTCATCCTGTTCCACAGGTCGACAGGCGCCTCAGTTGAATCATGTGACAGATCCAGAGGAAAATCCCCCAGTTCCCACTAGAATCTGACCGGATCCATTAGTTGCCAGGGGCAGGCCAATTTAATAGACCCTGCCTCCCTACGGTGAAGCGTCACCCCCAGAAAGTCCAGAGTCACCAGGTAATGATCTGACCATGGCACAGGTACTATGTCTAATTTCTGTAATCTCAGATCACATATGCTTCATGATATGCTTAATGCATATAAGGGGGTGCTGAGCCTTTGGTCTTTTTGCACTTCCATGGATGTTATATGACTTGGAAGAAACTCATTTTATGAAATTAAAGACAGTGAACTGTCTTCATGGTGTTGCACCATCCAGCTAGTAGGAAAGCCCCTCTGTCGCTTATCTCTTACTAACCATTCCTAACATGGGTTGTGCCCAAGTCAGTCTAGCCTTCTTAGAACACGATACAGTATTTGGATGCCTACAATGTAGCATAGAGCCCCCCTGGCACCCCTCCACTGTGAGTCTCTGTGGGCCTGTTTGGTGTGTGCGTGCGCGTGTGTGCGCGTGTGTGTGTGTGCGTGCGCACATGTGTGTGCATGGGGGGGTGAAGGGGGAGGCGTGGAGCCTCGGGCAGGGTCTGGAGCAGGTTAAGGGGGTTTCACTGGGAGGAGGGAGGAGGGAACGAGGGCCGTGGCTCCCTTGGGCAGTTTACCTCGGAGCAGCAGTTAAGGTGTGTCTTATGGTCAGGTGCATCTTATGGTCTGAAAAATATGGCACTTGGAATTCCTTGCTTTCAAACTGCGGGGTTGGCAGGAGCTGGGACAAAGAGCTTACTCACTCATGCAGCGCTCGGGTATCGAACTAATAACCTACTGACTTTCCAGGCATCAAGTTCAGTGTATTAACCACTAAACTACCACCACAGTCCCTCTTTCTGTGTACCCCAGCCCAACATTACCATGGGGGGGGGGGACACGTGCAATTAATGGGGGTGGCAGCGTGCTGGACTGGATCCAAACAGCACCATTGTTGAGAAACTGATTGATTACAATGGGTCCAGTCAACATATGCTGAACTTGGCCTCTATCCTCCTGTGTGTCCTTCCAGGGGGGGAAACTGGTTTATGTTGAAGCCTAACATATATTTTTAAGAAGAATAAAGCAAATAAAACTCAGCTAGCCAGTAGGTACACTTGAGTCAAAGCACCTGCATTTTATGCAACTGCAATTTTTAAAAAAATATTTTAATAAGCAAGATGGCCAGGGGGCAGGGAGGGACAGGAAAAGTAAAGAAAAGAGTCAGCATAACAGAGAGGCAGTGCTTTGTAAATTATTCCAGACTTTCTTAACAAAATGCAGACTAGCCTTGGTTACTTCACTTGGTTCCTCTTTGCCCTCATTATTGGCATTTTCCAGTCTTGCAGTTGGTGAGAGTTCCCTGACTACTGTCGGTTTCCGGTCTTGATTGTCAACCTCTACTTTGGCAATTTACAAGTGAGTAATGAATAGATTCTCGTGCACCTACTTTCTGGCACAAGTCAAAGCCCACCTGGGCGTCTGATGGGCAATGAAAATGGTTAAGGAGCATAAGCTTTTGACACTAACCCAGAAGCACACATAATAAATAGCGTTCTCCACGAAATGATCAAAAACAGCTGGCCTGAGTGCGGTGGAATAGAACTGAACTGGAGAGAAGAAATGAATTAAAGATAAAGTGTGTGTGTGTGTGTGTGTGTGTGTGTGTGTGTGTGTGTGTGTGTGTGTGTGTGTGTGTGTGTGTGTGTGTGTGTGTGTGTGTGTGTGTGTGTGTGTGTGTGTGTGTGTGTGTGTGTGTGTGTGTGTAAAACATTTCCTAAATGACGGATGCTGGTTTTCATAATGGCAATCCAGGAATTTCTGCTGAAAAGGCAGGCTAGGTTTTTAACTACTCCCCCAAAACATAGCAAATGTTTGAATCTCTTATTTGTTTCTAAGAGACCAGAAATTCCGAAACATGTGCTGGCTTTAAGACAAACAGAAAGAAAAGAGAAAGAGAAAGAGAAAATAAGAATATTGTGGCGGAGGAGAGAAATGAGTTGTGTGTGTGTGTGTTGTGTACAATGAGAAATCAGGCATAGATAAATTGGACATGCATTGTATACCTTAATTAAATTGGTTAAACACTTTCTTTCTTTTTTTACCCTTTGGGGCAATCTGAGTATGCAATTGTAATGTTATAAGTTTATTAACACAGCCAGAGCATGTGGATAGTGTCTATCTGTTTGACAGGATCTCTTTCTCCTTCTATTCTTCCCATTTATGTACATTCTTTTCTTAGGGTGGAAATTACACTGACCACAAGATATACATTTGAAACGTTAAAGTTGCCCTTATTTGAAAGAGACTTCTTCTGAAATCTGGGTTAATGCAACCTAAGGCTATTATTTATTTATTTATTTATTTATTTATTTATTTTTATTTTTATTATTTTTATTTTTATTATTTTTATTATTATTATTATTATTATTATTATTATTATTATTATTATTATTATTATTATTATTATTATTATTATTATTATTATTATTATTATTATTATTATTATTATTATTATCCCAGCACCCTCGGCCCCTGCACCCTTTTTAAGTGAGAGGGTGGGTAGTTTTTACAGCAGTTTTAACTATGTTTTTAATTATGTTTTTAATTATGCTGTGAGTTGACCTTGGCCAAGTGGGTGGTATAGAAACTGAAATAAATAAATAAATAAATAAATAAATAAATACTATTATTATTATTTCAAATTTATATAGCCGCCCACTCACCATGTCATGGCGACTCAGGGTGGCTTACAAAATTAATACAAGAAGATGACAAAAATAGCGAGAGTTCAGAGGTTTGGGTAGGCGGTGACGTATCCCTCAGGAGGGGCGGAGGTGTCCTTGACCACCCGCACAGCCAGGCCGGCAGTATCATCCGCCCACATGGCTGGGGCGTCATCTTCGGCCGTTGGCTCCATTGGGTGGCCTTTTTATCCCCCTGGTCAGGTGGAAAGAGTCCGGGGGGGGGGGGAGAGGTGTCCTTGGCTGCCTGCACAGCAAGGGCAGCGGTATCAGCCGCCCGCACGGCCGGAGCAGCATCTTCGGCTGTTGGCTCCTTCAGGCGGCCCTTTTCTCCCCCCAGTCAGTTGGAAAGAGTCTGTGAGGAGGCGGAGGTGTCCTTGGCTGCCCACACAACCGGGGCAGCGGTATCAGCCACCCACACAGCCGGGGCAGTGTCTATAGGCTGGATCTTCATCCAGGGCATACAATGGGGTATCAAAATCCAACGTCCGGCTTCACAATCAGATATCTAAACTCTCCAATAGTCATCAGTAAAGGTAAAGGTCACCCTTTCCCAAAAGCCATTTGTATCTGACTGTAGGGTTCAGTGATCATCTCTGTTCATAGCCAAGAGCCAGTGCTGCCTGCCATCTGGTACTTATTTATCTACATGCAATTTCTTGCTTTCGAACTGCTACATTGGCACGAGCTGGGACAGAGACGGGAGCTCACTCCGTCGTGTACCACTCGGTTCTAGAACTGCTGAACTACTGACCTTCCAGTCATCAAGTTCAGTATCTTAACCACTATGCCACCACAGTCCCTCCAAGTTATCCAAGTACTCCATGGCAATTCACTACTTTTATTTCTCATTGAGACTTTAGGAGGGGCTGGATTGATGTTTCATCTTTGTGTTCCTACTGCCTTTAAAAACATTAAAAATGTATTTCTGCAAACCGTGGGTTGCTCTCACACCAGTTGGCACTTCCATCCTATGCATTGATCGCCAAGCTTGGTTACATAAGTGACCACACTGAACATCAGAAATAGAAGGAATGAGGACTATCTGTATTATTCCAAAGAATACTTTAGGGCCCACATATGTTCTCTTGGCTGGAGACAGTAGGAAGGATGGAAAGGTGAAGAGATCATGAACAGTGATGCACTGCAGCATGTTCTGTCATGTTCTGCCAAACCGGTAGCGGAAATTCCCCCCAGGCCATTCCCACTTGATTGGCCACGCCCACCTCCGTAGCCCATAATGCAGGATGTGTTTGGCCACGCCCACAGATTTGGCTACGCCCACAGATTTGGCCAGCCAACAGAGTAGGTAGTAAAACTTTTTGCAGTGCATCACTGATCATGAATGCTATTTTTATGCGACCATGTGAGCATCAAAGTTGTTTAGCACAACAGTAATGACAAGAGTTGAAAACTGGCATGAAATACTGTATACTAAAAAAAGCCATCTGACTGGGAGATGCAAAAACACATGCACAATCATACGTAAACATGTATCCAGCCTTGAAAATCCTTTCATGGTTTACATTTCTATATCAAATCTATCAATATCTATCTATCTATCTATCTATCTATCTATCTATCTATCTATCTATCTATCTATCTATCTATCTATCTATCTATATATATATATATATATATATATATATATATATATATATATATATATATATATATATATATATATATATATATATATATATATATATATATATATATATATATATATATATTAATTCATATTAATATATATATATATTAATTCATATTAATATATATATATATTAATTCATATATATATATATGAATACACATTTGACATCTACAACAGTAAACAACAATAAACAAAGCAGCTTGATCTTACCCTAGATCAAGGAATACACTGACAAATATAAAAACACTGTAGTACGATAACATCAATATACAAACTAACCAAATATTGCATCTCACTAACTAATCCAATAAGATACGGGGATGATAAATGTGACTCACTCAAAGCCGCAACAGAACAATATGTTAAAATCAATGAAGGAATTTCTTCCAGAGACAGTAATTAGGCATTTTTGCTGTGTTCCCAGCAATTCCAGGTGCCACTCAATTTGCCTCTCCTACACTGGGGGGAACATACTCTGAACCTAGGGGGGGGGATTGCTTATTTCAGCAGGTGCTTGTGTTTGTGCATCTGGGCTGGCCCTACCATTAGGCAGATCAGGGAAGCTGATCTCAAAGGGCAGGAAATTGTTAGCTGTTGACTCTATTGACTAGAACAGTGTTGTTGTTAAAATAGGGTTTATATAACTAAAAGAGGCCATGGTGGCTTAGTGGATAAGACACTGAGCTTGATGACAAGGGCAGCAGATGAGAAGTTCGAGACCCGAGTGCTGCATGATAGAGTGAGCTCCTGCCTCTGTCCAACCTAGCAGTTCGAAAGCAAGAAATTGCAAGTAGATAACTAGGTACCACTTTGGTAGGGAGGTAACTCTGTTATGCAGCACTCGGGCCTCAAACTGCTGACCCACTGACCTTCTAGTCAACCAGCTCTTAACCACTAAGCCCTTGGCCAAATTCCAGATATTTTGGAGTGCATACAGAAATGGGAACGTGATGGGTTTGTTCTGGGACGCAGGTCAGGCATGGGCTGGGTCACCAGGACAGGGGGATTCATCCTGGTGCGCCCTTGCCTCTGGCACCCTGGGGTGCAAATAATAATTTTATTATTATTTTATCCACCTGGTGCACTGCACTTTAGATTAAGGCATTGCTCCAAGCTCCCTCCTTCAGCTTGGAGCAATGGTTCATATTAAAGTGCTTAGCACTGGGCAGAGCAAGCGAGGGGCGGTGACCAAGCGGTTCCTGACGGCAGCCTTCTCCCCCGTCCCTTGATCACCACCCCTTGCTCCCACCCATGATGCCCAGCACACCCCTGACACAGGTGAAATAAAATTTTGCCTCTTGTTCGGAGTTGTGATTTCAAGACCTATTGAAACTCCTTTCTGATCCCAGCTCGAGGAAACATCACCCACACTTCCCTTCATCTGGTGTTTGAATAGAAGGGAGAACAGAGCAAGCTGTAGATTGTCAGCTCTAGGTGTACTTAATAAACATATAACTCCCTTTTGCAAGAACATCTGGAACAGTGTTGCTAATGCTTTTGGTCAAATTCATCAGGAGGCACTGAAAAATGGTAGCTTAAAGGGGGAAAAACCCTCGTGTTAACACAAGATTGTTGAGCACACCAGGGAAAACAGATTGTTCTTGCAGTCTTCTGGGTGCCGTGTTGTCACTCCATCCACCAAGGAAATAGAGTCGATTGGCAAAGCATAATGAAGTACTAAAGTTATTTAAATTAAGAAAAGAGAAGTGTTTGGCTGCCCCACAGATGCTACAGAAATACTGTAAATAGCAAAGTTGAGCAAAATAGCAAGACTTCATCAAACAGCTCAGATATAAATAGAGATCATTTCCCCCCACAGTCAGATTCTCCTCCTTGGCCACCTGGTTTTCTTCCCAAATGCATGAGGAATTTGGGCAGAGGAGTTGTAAAGGCTTGAAATTGGAGAGGGATGGGATTTTCAAGCAAAATGCCCAGTGGATCTTTGTTCTTCTGAATCCCTGTCTCATCCAGGGCCATAGTCAGGATTCTAGATGTGGGCAGACAAATCTTTTTTCAGGATGGGCAACAATGTCATATATATATATATATATGAATACACATTTGACATCTACAACAGTAAACAACAATAAACAAAGCAGCTTGATCTTACCCTAGATCAAGGAATACACTGACAAATACACACACACACACACACACACACACACACACACACACACACACACACACACACACACACACACACACACACACACTTGTGTGTGTGTGTGTATATATATATATACCCTGAGTTAGCAGTTTGCCCACCCTCAAACTCTCGGCTGCTTTTTATATATATTTGAGTTTGAGGGTGGGCAAACTTAGGGTGGGTGACGCCCACCTTGGCCACCCCCTGGCACGGCCCTGGTCTCATCAAAATTCATAGGAAGGATCTAGATCAGTGGTGGTGAACCTATGGCATGCATGCCAGAGAGGGCACTCAGAGCCCTCTCTGTGGGCACATGTGCCATCGGCCCAGCACAGAGTATGCCCCACCCCTCTGCCCAGCAGCCCAATGGAAGCACTTCCTCCCTCTCCCCAGCACAGAGTTCGCCCTGCCCCTTTATGGCGTGGATGGCAGCCTGTTCACTTTGGGCACTTGGGCACTAAGGTGTGTCATCACTGATCTATTTATAAAATCATGCACGGTGTGGACAAAGTAGATAAGGAAAAACTGTTTTCCCTATCGCACAACACTAGAACTAGGGGACACTCCATGAAACTTTTGGGTACTAGTTCTCAAACAAATAAGAGAAAGTACTTTTTCACCCAGAGGATTACTGGTCTATGGAACTCCCTGCCAGAAGAAGTGGTGACAGCTGTCAGTCTTGACAGCTTTAAGAAAGGATTAGACAAGTTCATGGAGGACAAGGGTATCAATGGCTATAATTATGGCTACCTAAGGACAACCTCCGGGTTGGAGAGATAGGCAGGATATCTCTCAATGCCATTTCCAGGGGATCCTAAGCAGGTGAGGGCATCTCCTTGGGAATACCCTGAAGGAAATGGTGAGCCACTGTGTGAGACAGAATGCTGGACTGGATGGGCTGTGGCCTGTTCCAGCAAGGCTGTTCTTATGTTCTTATGTTCTTATCTAGATCATTATATCTATCTTTAATCTAGACAGATATAATGGACAGGTCTTGGACTCATGGAGGTATTGTCTATTTAACATAGCTGCAATCACAATTGCACTCATATACTCCACCATAGTGCTTAGTGGGCAGTTCACAAGTTAATTAGCATTTTTCCCCAACATGCTGGGTACTCATTTTGCCAACCACTGAAAGATAGAAGGCTGTGTCAACCTTAATCCTGGGTCAGGATTGAACTCACAACCTTTTGGTTGCAGTACAGCAGGGTTGCTGTGTGGATAAGGAGGGGAGGGAGAAAATTCAGTGATACAAGGATATAAATGTAAAAAATAATGAACTAATAAATACATAATGTGAGGTTAATAATAATAATTTCATGTCAGAAATTATTCTGGGTTGAAATGATTTTTGCTGGAGAAACTCAACTCAGGGGACACCCACATTAGGCTCCTTTCATGTCCCCAAGAGCTTTTCCCACTGAAATGGTCCCTATTTATCTACCTGCAATTTCTTGCTTTCAAACTGCTCAGTTGGCAGGAGCTGGGACACAGATGGGCACTCAAACCATCATGCAGTATCCAGGACCCAAACTGCCAGCTTGCTAGCTTTCCAAATAACAAGGTGAACTTCTTCACCACTGATCCACCACAGTAGTCCAGGATTGATAGAAAAAGGACTAAAACCTTGTCTAGATGTGTAAGAACATATCTTTTATTTCAGATGTATTTCCAGTTTTCTGGAGGATATAAGCCTTGTAATTAGGCCAAAACTATTGCACATTTTGTCTTCTGGAAGGCTCTTCAAGGGGATGCCTGATGTAGTCAATGGCTCAAACAGCTGCCAGAAAGATTCTTTTCAAAGAACATTTAAATCAAAGCAACTGGAAACATCTCAAACCCATGTCAAGACAATGCCTGGAAGAGCTGGACATTATGATAACATTCCTGGCACATATTACAGGATTATTAGAAGGACAACTTGGAAAGAATATGCATACAAATATCAGTAATAGGTTGTCAGCTGATCTGGCAGCACGTGTGAGTAGATGAACCACATTCAGCCCTATACTCATGTTTGATTAAGCGCTGAAAGATAATATGGTTAAGTGAGACGAAGCACTATGTTGAAGCAAAATGGACAGGTATCCTTTATTTTAAAAGTCCTGCCTCTGAAAATATCCTATCTTATAGAGGTGGCCCTATATGTAGTTCACATACCATACGTAGTTTTCCATTGGTATGGGGAGAGGGACTGTTGCTTTCACATCTCCTCTGTTATTGGCAATTCCCTCTGCATTTTTATTCTCAGACAAGATGTGAGTGAGCATATGCCCGATTTTAACATCCCAGAAACCCTCCACAGTGACAATTCTCTGATGGATACATGGTATGTATTCTTCTTGTGCCATCAAGTCTCTAATGTTGCCCTACCAAAGGAGGGATGTGGTTGGAACAAAGAAAGAATGCAAGTATTACAACCAGGGAAATTTCTTGCAAAGGTCACTCTTATGCACATGGTATGTTCAAGTTTGCCCTCTTTCCTGTCTTTAGAAAAGACCATTGTGTGAAGGTCACATATTGGCTGGTGAATTGTGGATATTGTAGAGAAGGAAGGAAGGAAGGAAGAAATCTCAGGTTCTGGTTAATGATCTATCCCATAGTAAACTTGAGTACACTTCAAGCACTAAGCAACATGGTTCCAGATTTATGTCTTTAAAAAAATCTTGAGATCCTCCATACCTTATCTGGAATTTGTAAATTAAAAAGGAAGCAATGAAAGACAAATAGAACTGGAAGTCTTCTAATGGTCTTCTCATGCAACTTTGGGAGAGTTGGGATGAGAAAGGGTTGGAATGAATTCTCCTGCCACAAGAAATCTCATGAGCTGTGATGCTAGAGGTCCACTTCCTACCAAGCCCCAAATGTTAGGAGGGGGCTAATGCCAGTAAACCAAAAAGCCAAGGCACAGAGCTAACAAGTGAGCTCTGCCCTCACGTAAGAATGTGTAAAGATGGAACCCCAGAAGAAGAAGAAGAAGAAGAAAGAGATAGATAGATAGATAGATAGATAGATAGATAGATAGATAGATAGATTGACTGACTGACTGACTGATTGATTGATTGATTGATTGATTGATTGATTGATTGATTGATTGATTGATTGATTGATTGATTGATTGATTGATTGATTGATTGATTGATTGATTGATTGATTTTGGGGGCTACATCCAAACATGGGATTCTTCCAAGCTCTTATGTGGACCTCTGAAGGTTGCTGGACTGAAATTCCATTCAACCATCTGCTGGCCTAACCACATCAGGAGAGTTACAAGTTGTCCACCTGTGATTTAAGCAGTAGACCCAAACATGGTTCTGCTGTTATGTGCTGTCAAGTTGCTTCTGATTTATGGTGATTCTAACAGGGTTTTCATGAGATACGTTAATGGAGTGGTTCATCAATGCCAACCCCCAGGGAGTTTCCATGGCCAAACAGGGATTTGAACCCAGGTTTCCTGAGTCTGCACCACACTGGCTTCCAATGTGGGTCTTAGAACCACAAGTTAAATTGTCCATAGTGTCTCCAGAGCAGCACTGCTTTGTCATATATAGGAATCTGGGAACCACCTTTTTAATTTCCTGCAATATCCAATGTAGCAAGGAACCAATTTGTTTGTGGAAATTAAAATAGCAGCCCCAGATTTAAGGTGATTGGTTCACGTCAGATAACTGCTGATGATCAACAATGACATTCAGGAGGGGAGCAGGCACCATAAAAGATTTTACTGAGGGTGCCCTCAAATCTGGATTAGCCCTAATTTAAAACTTGAAGGAGACGTTCTAAAAACCGAGTTCTTTAAGATATACCTTTCTAAAATCCACCAGCAATTCCAAAAGATATTTTTGCATGTGGCTTCCATCCAAGGGAGAAAGTCACCATCTGTTTGAAGAATGGGAGGTTAAGAAGGAAATATTCTTTGAGGTTCCAACACTTAAAGAGCCCATTTGTCACTAGACACACGATAACTGAACTGAAGAAATTCACACACTGGCTGAACAAATAACACATTAATTTGAAGCTTGTTTTTCCAAAGAGTATGATATATGTCTGAGGTTCAGATGTGCTCCAAGAATGTCAGCACTCAGACAGGTGGTAGTGGAATCCATTCCATTGGAGCTGGTGTTTTAACAAGAGACTAAATCCCATTACACCACTCCTACCTAGAGGAGACACATTGAATCAGCCACATTGGTGTGTGTGTGTGTGTGTGTGTGTGTGAGTGAGAGTGAGAGAGAGAGTGTGTGTGTGTGAGTATGTGTGTGTGTGAGAGAGAGAGAGAGAGAGAGAGAGAGAATTAGTATCGAAAGAATATAATCAGATGAATAAATAATTAATAAATTGCTAAGTCAACTCTTCTGCAAGCCACGTGGATTCAGTGAATCAACTCTCATTGGCACTAGTAACTGGATTTGCAAAACCAAGCTTGATGGATGGGGTGTCAACATGTAGAGAAGGTTAATTACTCGGAAATCTTATAATTCAACACTTATAAGTTAACCTTCCCCTTAATAAAACTATTAGGCATTTCAGCTCTGTTGAATGTGTCCTTCTTATTGCTCCATAACTATGGCGGCGAGGACATCAACATCTCTATTTCCTGAGAAGACCAGAGAGCAGGCCTTTCCCGTGTTGGTGCTGTGTCCCGTGGGACACATGTTCCTGACAATTTCATAATGGTGGAGTGACCAAGCATTGGAACTGCTGCTGAAATTATTTCTGGAATGACTGGTTGAAGGAAAGGTCATGAGGAGAACCTAGATAAAAGAGCCTAGAATCCTACAAAAGCTGGTTGTTTTGGGTGGTTGGGCAGATGGCAAAAAACATCCACCATCTGGAGCAGTTGCCTCCTTTTCTGTTAGGGCAGGCATTCTCAACCTCTAGCCAGTGGGTCAAACCTGGCCCCTGAAGCCAATTCATGCACCCCCTGATTCCCATGTTGCCGCTGCCACCCGAAAATGCTGAAAATGTGCCAAAAATGACAAAAACTCACCTTTTTGTGCATTTTCAGCAAAAATGTGTGTTTTCGTGTGAGAACTCGCCACAAACATGTGAGAACTTGCTAAAATGCATGAGAATTCACCGAAACCATGTGAGAACTCACCAAAAATGTGTGTTTTTGCTGGTTTTTGGCACTTCCAGGCGGCGGAAACGAGGGCATCGGGGAACATGTGACCGGCCCGCAAAGCCATCTGAGGCAGAGTGATCTGGCCCAAACTCAGAAAAGGTTGAGAAAGCCTGTGTTAGGGTTTGCATCTCACATGGTGCTCCTGAGGTCCATGGTGAGGTCTTTCAAGGCTGAGAACTCTAGAATCTTTTTCAGTTTCTGCATCAATACTGCCAGGGTTTACACAAACACATGGGTTGCTTGCACCAAAAGGGCGGGGTATAAATGTGAATAAATAATTAAACATGGCTCACATATTATGTCACTGGTTCACCATCCCATGACGTTCTCTAAACGGCACTGACAAATAGCACAGTAACTGTACATGACTCAGTTTCCCTCTCTTTCTCTCTCTTATTTTCTTTGCTGCCTTGGTCTTTGGAGAGGGATGCCCAGATTTTGCACAAAATAACACAAATACAGCTAACACAAGAACATCTATTTGGAGACCATCTGAATAGAACCCAATATAGGAAGTACACGTCTCACAAATGCAATAAAATTATATTTATTGCTAAAAATGCCTAACACCTTTCAGCCCGTTAATATCTTATAGCCTTCTTCAGGGGGCTACAAAAACATAGAGAAAGTGAAATGCCTAAACTAAAGGAAAACACACCTAATCCTGAAGAAAGACTTTGAGGCATTCACAAGCTAAATGGCTTTTTTTATGGCAGCAGACATCATTTTTCCGGCATTTTGACACACATTTCTCTGACTATGAGTAACACATATGTAAACACCTTTGTGCTGAGGTAACTAACAATGACATCAGCTGGGAGTGAGTCTAGATAACTGGCCAGCTTTTAAAACTCTCCTATACAAAAATGTCAAGATTTGTCAATGTTGTACTCACTATGTCCAGGATGTTGTGGCACAGGAAGTGTGGGTTCCTCAAAAAAAGGGGGGACACAGGTGAAAGGGTCCTTGTGAGTAGAGTCCATTCTTGCAAAGAAAGCAAATTCTGGAACCGCTGTGTTTATTTCTGTAAAGTTGATCCAGCCTGAATTTCATTTAAAAGGCTTTAAAGCAGGGGTTCCCAACCTAAGGCCTGTGGGCCACATCCAGCCCACAGCACCATTTCATGTGCCCCCTAATCCTCCAAGGGCATTCAAGAAACAAAATGACTTCCCCCTTTGAAGCTGTTGGGACAAAATGGCCATCCCTATCATGCAGGCAAGGCAAAATGGCCCCCTGGCCCTTGAAGCTGACTGAGAAAGCATGACCCGACCCCTGGCTTGAAAAGGTTGGGAACCCCTGCTTTAAAGCTATACACTTTGAGTTGTTTCCTTTGTGTTTTGGCTTTTTGACCACAAGCGATAAAAATATAATATTTGAGATTCATTTGAGTAATTTATCCTGCTACGGTAATAGAGTAGACCAAATTGTCAGTGACTCAATGCTGATTATCAGGTGGCGGTTAACTAACCTGGTAACCCTGAGAACTAACAGACTTAGGTGGCCAAGTCCACAGGAAAGGGTGGTGGTCCTCAAGTAGATTAAATCCCACTTGAATCCATCTTGATGGAGGGCAGCAGTTTCATCAATACTGGCCTGGGGCTGAGGTAGACTTTGTGTGCCAAAAGGGCTCATGCCCAGAAAGTGACATGTGGAACTGGATCAGTGGTACGGATGTCACGCTGTGATGCAGAAGGCAAATGGAAGGCCACTGCATTATATTGTTCCCAGGACACTCTTCATGGCTGATCACCATAAGGATAGCCACTATTCGGAATCGGATATGGCACTTGAAGAAGAATTTAAAAAATTGAATGATGTTTCCCTTACAGTTGGTGCTTTGTACCTTTTGGTACAATTTATTGTGTTTGCAGTAGTCATGTAAAGAGTATCGCCCCAGAGACCCCAGAGAAAGGTGCATTTAAAGGATTCATAACATGCCATATACAAGTTGCTAGATCTGTGGAAAACACAATGAGAAATAATCCAGCAATATGCTCGGGATCAAGCTGTTCAGCCCTGTCCACTTGACTTAAAGTGCAGGTTAACTATTTAGAAAGGCCACCTGTGTGTGTGAGAGCTAGAATACAAAAATAATCCTGATATGACCCAAATAGCATATTTCCACTTTTGTGGACAAGAGTCTCAAATATGTCACTTTTCAGGGAGGTGACAATTTTAATGGAAAGAAACAGGATAATCTGATGTGTCTCTTCTTGCAAACAGTTATGTATGATAACTGTGTTTTCTCACAGGAGCGGAATGTATCTTTTTTCATGTATCTATTCATATGCAAATAAGTGGATCGAAAAATGTGCACACTGTTTTAGCCAATGGGCTTGCTGTATTATTGTTACTGTTACTGTTTATAGTGTATATAAGTCCGGGTTTTGCCCCATCCAAACTGTTTTCAAACCCCACTAATAAAGAGCTGAATTTCACTACTTCACTCTTCTGCTTCTTCATTCCCTGAACACGAAACTGGCGATGAAGGTGGGATTGCGTCCCCACATGGCAGCAACATTGGCCCATTTGACCCAGCACATCCAGAAAAATGGGCAACATACGAACACCGATTCCGTCACGCAATGGCCTCAGAGAAGATCACCGATGAAGACCAGAAGCGCTCCTGTTTCCTCGCTCAGTGCGGTTCTCAGATGCTTGAGCTGGCAACCCACCTCATTCTCCCAAGGGACGTGGATATGGTGCCGCTCGCAGAAATCATGTCTGCACTGAGGAAACACCTGCAGCCAGAGGTCTCGATCTTCCCGACCAAAGTGGCCTTCCACAGAAGGTAGCAGCGACCTGGGGAGTCCATTGCAGACTACGAAGCCGCTCTGTGCTTTGCTGCCGCCCCATGCAAGTGGGACAACATTGAAGAAGCACTCCGGGACCATATGCTGGCCAGCATGGGGGACGAAGATGCTCAATGTCGCCTCATGATCAGAAAGACACTAACTTTCAAGGCTGTCCTAGAAGAGGCGGTAGCGTCTGAGGCCGCAC
Organism: Bradypodion pumilum; assembly: GCA_035047305.1. NCBI lineage: Eukaryota > Metazoa > Chordata > Lepidosauria > Squamata > Chamaeleonidae > Bradypodion > Bradypodion pumilum. The sequence continues at coordinate 7,654,214 of JAWDJD010000010.1, read as the reverse complement.
GGTCTGGCATCAAGCTTTTCTGGCATCGCCACTCAACCACCAGTGCCACTGACTCAGCTGTACAAGCTCAGCAAAATTCATCTTCATCCTCCTCAGCATTGCCTGGTTCCACCTCTTCATCGGAGTCCAGCGACGCTGAGGGAGAAGTCCGAGCAGTCCAACAAAAGCACCGAGAGCACCGTGATGATTGGGAGAAGAAATTCCTTTGCAAGTGTGATTGCTGTGGAGCCTGGCATGACCACAGGAAGTGCCCCTTCCGCACCAAAGAATGCCACAACTGAGGGCGACAAGGACACATTGCTAAAGTATGCCAACAGCAAAAGCAAAGAACTCCAGCACCTGAGTCCAAGAAGAGTCATCACCACAAAACTTCCATCGCCAAAGTGTCACCAGAACCTGAGCCGTGCCAAGTGGGCATCATCAGCGAGCGTTTCTTTGCAGACCTGAGCCTGCAGGACATCTCCTTCAAGATGGTCAGAGGGCACTAACTGTCTTATTGCGACCCAATTGTTTAGTCCCCTGGGAATCCGGCTTTCTGTCATTCATGCAATAAACGCTGACCCAATCCGGGACGTTTGCTGCACATCCTGAGGTGATCAAAAAGGGTTTAGGGTTATACAAAGGACCCCCTGTGGATTTTGAGCTTGACCCAACCATCCGGCCCATCTAGATGAAGCCACGACAAGTACCCTTTGCTTTAAAAGAGAAGATAGAAGCCGAGCTGGACATGGCAGGGCATCCTAGTGGTGGTGGACTCCGCAGAGTGGGAGACACCAATAGTGACTGCTTTGAAAAGTAACGGGGAGGTCAGGATATGTGTTGACTACAAGTGTACCATCAATAAAGCTATTCGCCCGAATGCATATCCTGTGCCCGTGGCAGGCCACCTTCTTGCCTCCTTGCATGGAGGAAATTGCTTCGCAAAACTTGACCTTGCCCAGGCTTACCAACAATTGACTGTGTCTCCTGCTGCTGCCATAGCCCAGACCATAGTAACGCATAGGGGGGCATTTAAGCTAACTAGACTACAATTCGGGGTGAATGCGGGCCCCAGAATATTTCATTCTCTTGTAGAATGTATTTTAAAGGGTTGCCCAGTGTCCTGCCATATTTTGACGATGTCCTGATCACCGCTAAGGACCCTGTCAAACTAGCGGCCAGGCTTGATCGAGTCCTCTCATGTTTCGAGAGGGCCGGTCTACATCTCAGAAGAGACAAATGTGTATTTTTGGCACAGGAAGTGGAGTTCCTGGGGTACTGCATTACACCCCAAGGTATCATGCCCTCTGACTCCAAGGTGGCGGCCGTGCGAAATGCACCCAGGCCAAAATGTAAAGCCGAATTGCAATCATTTCTAGGATTGTTAAACTTCTATCACACTTTTCTCCATCGCAAAGCCTCAGTTGCTGAACCATTACATCGGCTTCTTAAGAAAGATACTGTTTGGCACTGGGGCCATTGCCAGGAGAAAGCGTTCCTAGAACTTAAAAGGCTGCTATCTTTGGATGCTGTATTAACTCATTTTGATCCTAACAAGGAAGTTGTACTTGTGTGTGATGCATCCCCTGTGGGGGTGGAAGCTGTGTTATGCCATGTACTAAATGACTGGAGGGAAGCCCCCATAGCATTCTATTCCTGTTCACTCTCAAAGACTAAGAAAATTTATGCTCAGACAGACAGGCAGGCATTGGCAATCATGGCTGGCACTAAGAAATTCCATGATTACCTTTACGGAAGACCCTTTACCATCATAACTGACCACAAGCCCCTCCTTGGAATCTTTGTGAACGTGAAGCCCACACTTCAAATTATGTCCCCAAGGATGTTGCGTTGGGCAATTTTCCTAAATGCATAAAATTTTACTTTGGTGCACAGGCCCAGCAAGAACATCAGCCACGCTGATGCCCTGTCACGTTCTTCACTACAAGGGGTCAGGGAAGCCAATTGTGAGATCGAAAGCGACCACCAGGTCCTTATGATTGAGGCTTTCGACTCACCCCCAGTTGTGCCCTCAGATATAGCCAAGGCTACAGCCAAGGATGTAACATTGACTAAAGTAATGTCTTGGGTACAAAAAGGCTGGCCTGTCTCTCCTCTAGCCGAGGAATTCAGAATGTTCCACCACAAGCGTTTAGAACTGTCAGTGGAACGAGGTTGCCTTCTATGGGGCCAGCGGGTGGTGATTCCTGTCACACACAGGAAAAAGGCTTTACATTTACTTCACACAAGTCACCTGGGAATTGTCCGTTCCAAAGCCCTTGCCCACAGCTACTTTTGGTGGCCTCAACTGGACCAAGACATAGAACAAATGGCCAGCACTTGTGCCAGTTGTCAATCCTCTTGCCCGGAGAAATCCCACCTTCCCTCTCGGGAATGGGATTCTGCCAGGGGCCCATGGTCCAGGTTGCACATAGATTTTGCAGATCCATTTAGTGGTGCCCTATTTTTGTTGGTTGTGGATTCATTCTCTAAGTGGATGGAAGTGATTAGGGTGCCTGCTACTACCACTTCAGCCACCACAATAATGCACCTAAGAAGGCTGTTTGCAGCATTTGGACTTCCAGATGTGCTGGTGTCCGACAACGCGTCCACGTTCACATGTGCAGAATTCCAATCCTTCATGGAAAGGAATGCAATTAGACACATCACTGCCACCCCATTCCACCCAGCCACCAATGGCCAGGTAGAGCGGCAGGTGCGCACAACTAAAGACGCGCTTCGGCATATGGGTGAAGGGGATTTGGAGCTCCAGTTATGCCAGTTTCTTTTCACATATAGGCTCACCCCCCTTGCCTCAGGGCTGTCCCCTGCTGAATTGCTCCAGCGAAGGAAACTGTCATCCTTGCTGGACAGATTGGATCCCTCTAGGGTAGAGGACAAAGGCACAAATATAGCAATCCAACACTAGAAGGGTTTCTCGTCCGGAGACCCTGTACATTGCTGCAATTATGCAGCTGGTGGCCCTACATGGGTGCCAGGGTTTGTGATCGATCAGACTGGTCCTGTTTCTTACAGAATCGAAACAGCCACTGGTCTGATCTGGAGGAGGCACACGGATCAATGGAGACCCAGAGTACTGGACCCACAAGACGAATACAGACAATCAACACTAGGGTTTGCCCCCACCCATTTAAACCCAGGGGGCAGAGGTAATAGTCAGCAGCCAGCCAACATTGCCCCAGAAGTGTCTTCTAGGAACCGATTTCAAGGGGAATTTGTGGAATGCTCCCCTATTCCAGCCAGGTGTACCCCTACACTGTCCCAGCCTAGCACTCTGGATTCCTTTATTGATGATGACCAATTTTGTTCAGAGTCGCCCTCCACTCTTAGTACACACAGGAGGGACCCTAAATTGTCTTATTTATCCACAGAATTAGATTTTGGTTTTGAGCGATCCCCTGCTCCTCCATCTGACAAACAGGGCTTAAATTTGGGTTTACAATCCTCCCCCTCTAGTCATCCCCTCATTCCAGTCGGGACACCCATCCTATGAGCCCCTGAGCCGGCTCAGCCAAGCGTCCGGCCCAGAAGGGAAACTAGACCGCCATCCTGGTTAAAGGTTTTTTTTTACCGGGGGGGGGGATGTTATGTATGTTTACTGTGTTTTCTGATAGGAGTGGAATGTATCTTTTCTCATGTATCTATTCTTATGCAAATAAGTGGATCGAAAATGTGCATACTCTGTTAGCCAATGGGCTTGTTGTATTATTGTTACTGTTACTGTTTATAGTGTATATAAGTCCGAGTTTTGCCCCATCCAAACTGTGTTCAAACTCCACTAATAAAGAGCTGAATTTCACTACTTCACTTGTCTGCTTCTTCATTCCCTGAACACGAAACAAACTCACCCTCAAATCAGTAAATATCACAACACTGGTTTGCATGGGATTTTCTAGAAGAATCTACCATAGGGACAGAGGTCGGGGCACGTCACACCCTCGACTTCCCAGATGGGCCAACCAGCATGGCCAATAGTAATGGATTATGGGAATTTTAACCCAAAAAATAGAGAAGACTCAATGTCCCACACAGCTGATCTATCTCATGGGAAGCTCTTGGACAGAATCTGACTATTTCAAGAATAAGGGTATAGAGATCATTGATTTCGGCGAGGGGGTGGCAATACAAATATAACTATAAAATAAAAATAAATAAATAAAGATTTTGTCGACTGCAACTCATATCCAAGAATGCTTATCTCCCCCCCCCCCAAACCTGGAAGCAGGAAAAATGCCATTGGTGTGAATTTGTTTAAGGTGGATCCCAGCTTGCCATGAAGTGACCCATACACTATGATCACGGAACCATCTCCTGCAACACATTTGAAATGAGTCATGCAAGATTTGACACCGGGACTGTAATGGACTGCCGCAGCCTTGAGGATATTATCAAGGTGCACTTTCACAGCCAGTCCATCAGTCATGGCTTCTTTCACCTCCATGACCATTGGGAATCAGATTTCCTCCTCCACTCATTTTACCATTGGGTCCAATATAAAGGTTTCAGTGGCATTTCCTCCACTGAGGAGACCATCACCCCATCTAAAGGGGCTCATCTGCTCATAGCCGTTAGCCCCTTTAGGAAGTCAGGTTATTTACCACTACCCAACACTCGGCATTGAGTTGCTGGCTGTATAGTCTACTCCATTACCATAGTGGGATCTGTTACATTGACCAACCACTCTGTGCCTCTGTACCTGATGTGTATAAATTGATGCCATGAAGCCTCACCCCTATTTCTGATGAAGTGGACTTGATCCATGAAAGCTCACATTAAAATACAGTAGTTAGTCTTAAAGGTACCACAACATTTTCTTTAGGTCTTTTCTGTTTTGCTTTGTTTACTCTCTGATATGATGGGAAACATAAGCTTCCATGGGAGTCCAGTGGATCGTGATACACCACTGGGATGTAAAGCATCTTTCATGGTTCTGTAGACCATCCCTAGATGTAGGTAGCTTAAAATAACAAGTGGCTAAAACAAGGTTAGGAAGAATTGGACCTATGAAATCACACAACACACATGAGTATTTTGAAAAAGCAGTTTAAGATAATCCAAATTTTCCAGTGTTGGTTAGGGTGTTTGCCCTTGGATCCTGATGTTCAGATTATTGTTTTCAGCCAGCTCCCTGGTAATCTTTGACCTGCCACTCCTAAGCCTGATCGCCCCTAAAGAGCTGTTGAGGATCAAGCCGAGGCAAGAGAGAACCATGCCCACTGCCTCAGATTTTTTGGAAGAAGGGTGGGGTGTAAAATCCAGTAAATAAATCAAAACAAAAGAGCAGATGTTTCAGAACACATTTACAAAAACTCAATTTTTCCTAAATATAATTGAATTTCCTAGAACTATGAAATAAAGCTGTCTGTGGTATGGTTTCCACGGTCCTTCTTTACCTCCTAGGTCCTCTCCCACATGCATGTGAATGCACAAGTACACAAAGTAAGCTTCACAGTTAGATTCACTGTGTTTATAACTGCACACACCATGAAAGGTTTTCAATTAAAAATGAACAGATTTGTCACTGAAATGTGAGTTCTTGCAAATATTTCTTGCTGCCCATAACTTGAAGCAGATGTGTGTACGTAGGAGGCAGCCTACAAGAGGGAATCATACATTTTCTCTGCTTTTAGAAGCATGAACGGAACAAACAGGTTCATAGAAGGAAAATTAGCTTCCCAGTAGCCCAGTTTAACATTGTGGGTTAACGTTATTATGAAGTCACCAATCTATACATAACAACTTAAAGACCACACCAGATTGTTCAGACATCAGAAAATCCCAGAGGCTATTTGGGCATATCATGAGAAAACAAGACTACCTGGGGAGGGAAGGTTGAAGGTAGGAGGAAAAAAGGAAGACAACATACAACAGTGATGTGAACCATGGCACTCCAGTCAGCACTCCTCCTGATCAGGGCTTCTGGGAATTGAAGTCCAAGAACATCTGGAGTGCCAAGGTAAGCCATGGCTGACATATGAGATGGATTGACTCCATGGAGGAAGCCATGACCTTCAATTTGGAAGAGCTGTGCAGGACTGTTTATGAGAGGCCATCATAGAATTCACTCATTCATTCCTCTACCAATGTGTTTTATGCCATCTTTTGCCAAAAATGCCCTTCTGCACTCTACATAGGACAAACAGGACAATCTCTGCACAAAAGAGTCAATGGACATAAAATTGGACCTCAGGAATGGCAATACACAGAAACTGGTTTCATACCACTTCAATCTACCTGGACGTTCTACCCAAGACGTGAAAGTTGCCATTCTGGAACAGAAACATTACAAGACAAGGATCCAGAGAGAGACAGCAGAGATAAAGTACATCCATATGCTGGACACCCATCTCAAAGGTTTGACTATTAGTCAAGGGTTTCTGGGACATTATCAGATTTGATACACCACAACTAACAGGTTGTTATATACTGTTGTATATTATATGTTGTTCTGTTATGCTACCTTCACGAAAACTACTTCCATAGAATTCTCATTCATAGCCTCAAGCTACCACACAGAACAAAGGATGGGCTCACACAATTGTCAATAGATGCTGAAGGTTAAACTCATTAGCAAATGTTTAATGCCAGGTGTTTGTCTTGTATCCTCCTACTAACCATTTGCGATGCAACATGGTGAAACTTCACAACTAATATGAATAACAAACAGATCTCTTCTGCTATTACCAGTTGTGAAAAGCCATATTGATTTGCATACTTATCTGTTATGCTGACCACCCACTCTGTGACTTTATACCTGACTAGCAAGGGTTGCCTGGCGTTGCCGGGCTTTTTTCTCCATGTGTTTTAATAAAAAATGAACCAATTTTATTTTTGCAATAGTTTTAAATTGTGTTGGAAGGTTAAATTGTGTTAATGTTTTTTAAAAATTGCTTAGTCTGTAATTTTAATTTTTTAAATGTTTATTTATGTAAACATTTTTTGGCTTGGCTGTTATTAACTGGGATCTGCTTTTTTTGGTTTTTTTTAGGATTAATAAAAGAAGAAAGTATGATATAATTTTTTCAAATTGTTTTATGTAAGTGAATAATGTTTTATTTTTTTGAATTTTTTTAATTAGTTGTACCGTAGGTCATAATTTTAATAATGTAAAAGTAAATGTTTTTTACATTCAATGTTTGTGTGTTTTTGAATTGTTTTTACTATTGTGGCCAGCAGGTGGTGCTGGTAGGGGTTATTGTATTTTGACTTTTTTTTCTCTCCTGGCCTCTGGGTGGAGCTTCTTCTGGTAAGTAGTCTCTTTCTTTATTCATTTCTTTTTCAGTCCTGGTGGAGGTAGCACATCTTTTGGTAAGTTTGCTTGTTTTCTTTGTTTTGTGTGTGTGTGTGTGGGCGGGGGGGGGGTTGTAATTTGTATTTTTTGTCTGTTTGTTTTGTTTTTGATTGTGTCTTTGTTTACTTTGTATTGTTTTTGGTGTTTTTGTTTTTGTGTATTTTTGGATGTGTTTGACTGTTTTTAGTAATGTTTTAAAAAATTATTTATTTATTTGTTGGTGGGGAAGGGACGTGGTCATTGGGGGTTAGGAAGGGTGGGCTAGGTGGTGGGGAGAGGGGCATGGTCGTTGGGGGTTAGGAAGGGTGGGTTAGGTAGTGGGGAGGGAGGCATGGTTGTTGGGGGTTAGGAAGGGGGAGCTAGGGGGGGGCGTGGTCGTTGAGGTTAGGAAGGGTGGGCTCGGTGGTGGGGAGGGGGGCTTTAGTGTGTTATGGTGCTTTGATTGTGTGAAGTCGTGAAAGTAGATCGGGTTTCCCCTTTAATATCAGTGGGTGGGGGTTGTGACCCCCCTCTCCGCTGGCTACCCTAGGGTTGGGAGGTTTGTGGGGAGAAAAGGGGTATATTGCCCCAACACTTCTGGAACCTAAAGATTAGGCACAGTGGATCGAATCCCCCCCTTCCTTTAAACCACTCCGTTTTTAAATAGAATAAAAGACGGAGTTGTTTTAAGGAGGGGGAGGGGTCGGATCGATCCACTCTGCCTGATCTTTTGGTTCCAGAAGTGTTGGGGCAATATACCCCTTTTCTCCCCACATACCTCCCAACCCTAGGGTAGCCAGCGGAGAGGGGGGTCGCAACCCCCACCCACTGATATTAAAGGGGAAACTCCAGTTGGGACCTTCAGGCGCTGTTGGTGAGGGAAAGAAAGCCAGCTGGTGTTTGCTTGGCTGTGAGGCAGTGAGTTGTTTTTCATTGGGGGTTAGGAAGGGTGGGCTAGGTTGTGGGGAGGGGGTGTGTGGTTGTTGGGGTTAGGAAGGGTGGGCTCGGTGGTGGGGAGGGGGGCATGGTCATTGGGGGTTAGGAAGGGTGGGCTAGGTGGTGGGGAGGGGAGCTTTAGTGTGTTATGGTGCTTTGTTTGTGTGGAGTCGTGAAAGTAGATCGGGTTTCCCCTTTAATATCAGTGGGTGGGGGTTGTGACCCCCCTCTCCGCTGGCTACCCTAGGGTTGGGAGGTTTGTGGGGAGAAAAGGGGTATATTGCCCCAACACTTCTGGAACCAAAAGATCAGGCAGACTGGATCGAATCCCCACCCCCACCCCTCCTTAAAACAACTCCGTTTTTAAAGAGAAGAAAAGACGGAGTTGTTTTAAGGAGGGGGGGTGGGGGATCGATCCACTCTGCCTGATCTTTTGGTTCCAGAAGTGTTGGGGCAATATTCCCCTTTTGTCCCCACAAACCTCCCAACCCTAGGGTAGCCAGCGGAGAGGGGGATCGCAACCTCCACCCACTGATATTAAAGGGGAAACTCCAGTCGGGAGCTTCAGGCGCTGTTGGTGAGGGAAAGAAAGCCGGCTGGTGTGTGCTTGGCTGTGAGTTGTTTTTCTTTTTCATTTTTCGGGCGCCGGTTTCCTCAGCGCTCTGCGCGCTCATGGCGCGCAGGACGCTGGGGCTTGTAGTTATGGGTTGCTGTTTTGTGTTTGTGCTGCGTTTTTTTTAAAATGCTTTTCTTTCGATTGGCTGCGGCGCGTTTCCGAACGCTGCGCCGTGCGAGAGCCTCTCAGCCTGATTGGCTCTGGCGCGGCGCAGCGCAAGGAATGTTGGGAAGTGAAGTTGTTTCCCTTTCTTCGCGTTTGTGGGGCTGTTGCCCCACTGCCGGTTTTTTCAATCCTTTGTTGACCTGCGTACCCAGATCGGCCGTGTGCACGAAGGGGAGTGCAGGCAAGTAGGGCGCGGCATAGCAACCTATAGCCAGTTCCAACAGTTAACTCTTGGATTTATAGGTTAAGATGTGTATAAATTGATGCCATGAAGCCTCACTCCTATGTCTGTTGAAATGGACTTGATCCACGAAAGCTAACATTAAAATACAGCAATTAGTCTTTCAAGTGCCACAATATATTTTTTTTGTCTTTTTGTGATGTAAGTCGCACTGAGTCAGGTTTTATCAGAATAGGGCGGCATATAAGTCTGAAAATTAAATCAAATTAAAATTAAAATTAAAATTAAATTAAATTAAAGATTAAATTAAATTAAATTAAATTAAAGTGGTAAAGAAGCTCACCTTGTTAGCTGGAAGGCTGTCAAGTCAGCAGTTCTAGACCCGAGTACTGCATGATAGATTGAGCACCTGTCTCTGTCCCAGCTCTTGGGGACATGAATGGAGCCTCATTCAGGCATGCCCTGAGTGGAGTTTCTTCAGCAAAAATCCTTTCAACCCAGAAGAATTTCTGACACAAAATTATTATTATTCATAGGGTCATCACAAGTTGGAAGTGACTGGATGGCACGTAAAAAGACAGAGGTGCACTCTCTTTTCTGAAAAAGCAAGTGAAGGGGGGAAATCCTTATTCCTCCCTACTTTGTTCTGATCTAGTAACCAAGCTCTTATTAAATAGCAGAAGGAGTCATGTCTCCTTACATTTATTTTTCTCCTTCAGGTGCCGACAATTTTGAAGACCAAAATAGAATACCTCTGTGCTTCTTGTACTCAGATGAAAGCCCAGAGTGCAGAAAGTGTACTATTTGGACAACCATTCCCATAATCCCTGCCAGTAGCCTTGCTGATGAGGCAATCCGGGGATGTGTTGTCCACAGGGTGATTTCCCCCCCCTCTACTGAGTCCATCTCAAACATGGCATTCTGATAATCAGGATAACATGAAGGATTTACAGGTAATTGTACTGTAGATACTGCACTGTGGAGATACTAGAACAGTGATGGTGAACCTTGGCACTCTAGGTGTTCTTGGATTTCAATTCCCAGAAGCCCAAGTCGGCACTCTTGCTGATCAGGGCTTCTGGGAATTGAAGTCCAAGAACAGCTGGAATGCCAAGGTTAGCCTTCACTGTACTAGAACCTAGAAATAGACATGTTCCCCCTACAGAGAATTGATGACTCACATTTGAAACATCCTGTGTTAGTAAAGTACATGAATGACTTTTAATACTGAAATGTACTAGTGAAAACTACAGCGAAGAAGAATCTTCTAAAAATTCTCTTTGTTGTACAAAACACACTACGTAACTATAGGTAAAGGTCTCCCTTGCTCAAAAGGCAGTCATGTCCGACTCTAGGGAGTGATGCTCATCTATGTTTACAAACAAAGAGCCAGTTCTGTCTGTAGTATCTATAGCAGGGGTGCCTAAACCATGGGCCATATCTGGCCCCTGACACCAATTCATCCAGCCTGTGCTGCCCTCGTTGCTCCTGTATGGGCGCGTTTTACTTCCACTTCCAGGAGCAGCAAGGGTGGTGTGGGCTGGATGAATTGGTGTCAAGGGCTGAATATGGCCCATGGACCATAGTTAGGGCACCCCTGGTTTAAGCAGAGAAAATGGCAGCCTAAAAGTCTATCTCATCCTGTTGCAAAACAGATTGCAAGGCATGTTTTACTTCCTCCTCTGGTGGGAGGAACCATGTGACCGGCCTGCTGAACCACGTAACCAGCCTGCTGAACCACATGACTGGTCCACGAATGGAAACATCTGGGCACCCATGTTCTAACAGTGTCGAAATCCAATGTGGTGCAGTGATAAAAATGTTAGAGTAGGATTCAAAGACCTGAGACCTGAGTCCCTAGGTCTCCCTTGCTTAAAAAGCCAGTTGTGGACAATTTTTATTTCAAGTTACAGCCAAAGAACCAGCGCTGTCTGCAGACGTTTCCATGGTTAATTGGCAGGCATGAGTAGATGCCGAAACACATGGAATGCTGTTTCTTTTCCTGCCAAACTAGTACCTATTTATCTACTTGCAATTTCTTGCTTGCACTGCTAGGTTGGCAGGAGCTGGGACAGATGCTGGGAGCTCACTCTGCCACACAGTACTCAGGTCTTGAATTGGTGACCTGCTAGCCTTCCGGTAATCAAGCTCAGCATCTTAACCACTTAGCCACTAAATGGCCACAAATCTCAGCAGGTGACTTTAGGCCACTTGCACCTCAATTTCATCTACCGTATTTTCCGGCATATAAGACGACTGGGCGTATAAGACGACCCCCAACTTTTCCAGTTAAAATATAGAGTTTGGAATATACTTGCCATATAAGACTACCTCTCTTCCAATGCACACCAAATAAAAATTAACCCACACTCAACCCGAAGACGCGCAGCCCTCTGAGTCGAATGGGCAGGTTCTGGTGGAGAGCCAATCCACGCTCACGTTCTCCTCCTCGAGGTACAGGAAGATGTGTGCAGCTTGCTTCCCCTTGCTTCATACTCGGCCGCGGCACCCCCCACCATATGTGCCGGACATATGAAGCAAGGGGAAACAAGCTGCAGTTAAGTACCTGTCCTATAAGACGACCCCCAACTTTGGCACAGATTTTTCAGGGTTAAAAAGTAGTCTTATACGCCAGAAAATACAGTACCTTACAGGGTTGCTTCAAAGAGAGAATAACCATGTACATCACTTTTGACTTACTGAAAGAGAAGTGGGGAATACATTGGATGGCCACTTAGACCTCATCAGACACTGAAGACATAAGAGGACACTGATTTTGGTATAATTGCATCTACCGATTTGTATGTGTAGAGGCAAATTCAGAAATGATGTTTGCTATTTAATCAGAATTGCAATGCATCTCATCCACGTGGAAAATACGATGATCAAGTGACTTGTCTGACTTCTCAGTCCAGGTCCTAACAAATAGGCAAATGTCAAGTGATCCCCCTTCACCTTTTTGAATTAGACGTGGGTTTGCTAGCCCTTCAAATGGAGGAGTAGCCTCTCAAAAAGAGAGCATGTGACCATCCAAAATAAATAAAGATCTACTCACCCAGGAGGCAGTGCGTTTGAAATCAATGGCCTAACAACAGAGATTGTGGGATACACCCTCCCATTGTATGCAGAGGGAAAGGTTGGGAAGCGCACAATAATCAGAACAGGTTCCAGATGGTCCTCAGGAGCTGCCAATTGGCTACCGCCGGTTCAGAAGACAGTGGAAGATATGCAAAGAAAAGGCTCCAAGTTCCAGGACCAAGACAGCAAGTATGCATGAGAGTGTGCCTCCTGGCAGAAAACACTTTCCGCACATTGCCAAGAAAGTTTAGCTGCTGCAGGTGTGAGCGCTTTTCCAAATCTAGCTCATTAAAATATGAATTTTGCAAAGGGGGATTCGAGTCAAACATCTGGGAATCGAAGGCTGGGGATGGGAGCGTATCACAGGCCAGGGCGCAAGACACACCATGCACAGGCAGAGGTACTTGTAGACGCACACACACACGGATTTGAACATCCAGGCCAGGTCAAAATGCTCTGCTTCAAGGGCCCTGGACAATGTCTGAGAACGACCATTGCGGGGAAGGTAACCCGAAGATGCTAAACAACAGGAAATTACCCCAAGAGTCTGTCAGCACAATCAACTGTTATTTTCATTGTTCTTTGGCAAAAATTATATATGGTCAGGAACACCTGGGCTGGCACACTGCCCAGTTTTGACTAATTGCCAAGGGAGAGGAGCAGTGATTTGTCTTCGGTGGGGTTTCCTACCCTCGCTCCTCAAAACATGTGGTTTCACTTTTCCCCTCTCCCTGCAGGAAATGGCAGGACAGTGAAACACAGAATAAATGAGTTCGATTCCAAGAGGTTGCCTCCTCGGAGGCTGCTCCAGAAATAACTGTCTTGTGAGAGCCTGTTAATAACCGAGACTCTATACACTGTCTTCAGCAAACAACATTTCAAAGACACGCTGTTCCCTCACTCCATGGGCCCCGTGTAAATCCCAAACAATGGGGAGTAAGGAAGACCGGTCATATTCTGTGTCAAAACCCTTTAAGTTTCAGGCAGGAGGAGAGCACTTGCTTTGTTTCAGAGAACAAAGCAATCCAGTATGATAATGGCGTGTTTCAACCAAATAGCAAATGGGTTCCCGATTCCATTTTGATGTTGTTGTTTTTGCGAGGAGTTACATGAATTTGCCAAGAATCCCATACTTTCTTGCCCTCATCGTCTTCTTTCATGTCCAAATCAAACTTTCAACTGCCAACATGAAGGCACTTTCTTGGCTTTGTCATTGGCCAAAATTAAGTACAGTGATACCTCATACAACAATTTTAATCCGTTCAATGGGGCTCGTTGTTGTACGAAACAATTGCTATATGATGCATGCATCGTATAGCAATTTTCCCTATGGGGTGCATCGTACAATGATTTTGGGTTTTTTTTTTGCTAAGTGGTTTTTCCCATTGGAAATTTGTTTTACGATTTTTTCCATAGGGAAAATTGTTAAGTGGGTCGCCATTTTCCCCCAATACCTAATTGTTCTACGATTTTGTTGTTATACATGGTGATTGTTGTATGAGGTTCCACTGTACTTAATTAAGCCTGTTGGTCTTACATTTAGGGACTCCGACCCTCAGCCTATTCAGAGTCCTCCAAGTGAAGTTAAGGAGGCCATATCCTCCTTTAATATTATCCTCCTTTAATGTTATTCCTTGTACAGTGAGCTCCTTCCTCCATCTTCTAATTGTTCATTTGTACCCTCAAGAGTGTTTGTTCTTGCCATAAATCTCTTCCTGGATCTGAGCCAGCTGCTGTGAGGCTCATATCCATTCAGAGGATGTTGAGAACCATTCTCTTGCTTAATTATCTTGGAGTCCACTGCCTTATGGCAAGAACAAACATTCTTGTTTGCAAGAGCATAATCAAATTGGAAGATGGCAGAAGGAGCTCACTGGACAAGGACTACATTAGAGGAGGACACCGCTGAGGGACTCAACCTCCCCTACGTCACTTGGAGGAAGCTGAATAGACAGAGGGTCGGAATCCCTAAATGCAAGACCAACATGCTCAAGTGGCGGCTACAGGCAGAAAACAACACGCTCTGTGATTGTGGAGAGATGCAGAATCTGGCTCATTTGTTGGTCTGCTGATTACTGCCAGAAATTATTTATTTATTTATTTATTTATTTTTCTGATTTATATTGCCGCCCAACTCTGAAGACTCTGGGCAGCTCATGGAAAATAAAATTAATCACATTTAAAAAAACAATTAAAAAAACCATTGAAACTGCCACCAAAAAATTACTCCGACCCCTATAGATCAAAAGAGAATAAAAGAGGGAGAGCATGTTCTTACTAAATCAGCCAGCAAGCAGGGGTCACCCCATTGCTGGTGCCCCACACCTGCTTTGCCAGCCAGGTTTTTAGCCCTTTCCTGAAGGACAGCAACTCCGTCTGGAGACGCAGCTCAATTGGCAGGAGGTTCCACAGGGCCGGAGCAGACACAGAGAAGGATCTCCTTCTGGTGCTAGACTGATGAGCCTTCCTAGCTGATGGCACAATGAGAGAGCCTCTCTGATCTGCTCTGGTTGGATGGACAGATGTTCTCAGGGTTCTCAGGGTAGGTATCCTGGCCCACTACCATGTAGGGCTTTACCAGCACCTTGAACTGCACCCGGAGGCATACCAGTAACCAGTGCAGCTCCCAAAGCAGTGACGAGGCACAGGCCCACCGCCCGCACTCCATCACCACTCAGGACCAATTTCAGCCTCCGAATGGTCATCAAGGGCAGCCCCATGTAGAACACATTGTAATAGTCAAGTCTGGAGGTGACCAGAGCATATGTGATCATGAGCAAGGAGTCCTGATCTAGTAGTGGGCGTAACTGGCGTATAACACGAAGTTGTGCAAAAGCCCTCCTGGCCACAACTGCCACCTGCTTTTCGAGCAGGAGTCGCAAATCCATGACCACCCCCAGATTACGCACCGGGTCTGTTTTGGGCAAAACAGTCCCATCCAGAACCAAAGAAGGTGGCTCACGAGATCTGTGCCAATGAAGACTTAATTTTGGCCAGTGACAAAGCCAAGAAAGTGGCTTCGTTTTGGCAGTTTAAAGTTTGCTTTGGACTCAAAAGAAGCAGCAGTATAGTGGGAAAGGGCAGAGTCAAAGGATCAATCGTTGGGCAACAAATACCACTGCTATGTTGCCAGTTGTGCAAACCTGATATGGATAATATAATATATCACTAGGTTATGTTGAAGATAGTATGGTGGCTTAGTGGTTAAGCTGCTGAGTTTGATGGTTAGAAGGTCAGAAGTTCGAGACCCAAGCACTGCATGACGGAATGAGCTCCCATCGTCTCTTCCAGCTCCTGCCAACCTAGCAGTCCGAAAGCAAGAAATTGCAAGTAGATAAATAGGTACCACTTTGGTGGGAAGGTAAACAGCATTCCATGCACTCCAGTGTCTAGTCATGCCTGCCACATGACCGCAAAAACATCTGAAGGCACGGGGGTGGTTCTTTGGCTATAAATGGAGAGAGTCAGATACGGCTGGCTTTTGAGTAAGAGAGACCTTTACCTTTACCCCTTTAGGTTATGTTGGAGGATTTGTCATAACTCTGTACCGCCAGTACATTTTAAAAAAATATTAATTCTGTGCCATTAAGTCAATCCTGACTTGTGGTAACCCTTTCCAGGATTTTCTATGCAGGAAATACTCAGAAGTGAGTTACTCTTCTCTTCTTCTGAGGGCATCCGGGGACCCTGCAGCTTGCCCAAGGCTACATAGGGTTGGCTCTTCTTCCTGGGAGACCCAATAAGGAGTTGAGCTCTCAGCCTCTGGCTCCAAAGCCACATACGTAACTCCCTGAGCTGTTGAGCACATTTTAATACAAACATCTTATTACATTTTAATGCTATTTTTTTATTTAAAAAAATACTGTAAGCTGCCTTGTGTAAACAAAGTAAATAAATAAATATACAGTACTCTCTACACACTTGTCTGCATTTCCACTCTCTTCAGCATATGCATTTTGTGTAGTGCTGTAAAGATGACACGTTTCATTTCATTTTATTAAACAGCCCGCTAAGTTTTAGCAGGCTGAAACCGGTCCATTTTTTCAGGTCCTGCAAGTCCAAAATCTGGTTTTGCAAAAAAAAAGTTGCATTTTTTCATTTCTCCTACATCCCTCCCAGTATTGCCATTTTGAATGGACAGCTTCACGTATTTGACACAAAGACAAGTCTGATTCTAAGCATGTTCAGTTTATACCCTTAGCATGTTAACAGCGGCTGGAAATCTTGAAAGCACAGGATTTCTGATCATAGGGAATATTCATAGCTCCTTCGCTCAAAACACATTTAGAATACTTGAAAACCTTTCACTTCAAACATATAAAGGTAACTATCAAAATGGTGAGGTTGTGGCAGTGGTTAACATGTGCATTGTGTACAGGCACTTGAATTGGGCTTACAAGGTACACAGCTAAGTAAAGGTCTCCCTTGCTTGAAAGCAAGTCATGTCTGTCTCTAGAGGCTGGTGCTCATAATCTCCCATTTACAGCCAAAGAGCCAGTGCTGTCTACATTTGCAGGTGTTTCCATGGTCATGTAGTAGGCATGAATAGACACTGAAATGCATGGAACACTGTTACCTTTCCTGCCAAAGTAGTACCTATTTCTCTACTGCAATTTCTTGCTTTTGAACTGGTAGGTTGGCAGGAGCTGGGACAGATGATGGGAGCTCACTCTGTCATGCAGCACTCGGGTCTCGAACTGCTGACCTGCAGATATTCCATTTGTCAAGCTCAGTGCTAGGTTGGCAGAATGAAGGAGTCATTTGAAAACCCTCCCTTGCTTCTATGTCTCAGGTACATATGTTAAATATAGGGTTTGCTGTCATCCATTGTTTCAGGGATCCACGGAAGGTCCCAGAATGATCCCTTCAGATATGTTGGTGTGTTTTATGTTAATGGCTGCTCTTTGTATTGTAAGCCACCCAGAGATGCATTGATGAGGGGGCGGCTAAACAAGTCAAATTAAATAAATAAATAAATATGGAGGGAGATTGGAATTTAAATGGGAATATAACAAGTTTCATCACAGTGGACACAACCAGGAAAATTGTATGCCTGATTAAACTGACACCCAAGCACTAACAATTAGTGGTCAATTTCAGAGTCTTCCCTCTTCTTCTTTTTTAAGGTTTTTAAAAAAGTACAAACAGAATTTGGGATATGCGTGCAAGCGAGGAAGAAACAGAATTTTGAAGCAAAACCCATGGTCCCCATGAAAATCGAAAAGCAAATTTCAAAATTTTATTTCTGTTCCAAGGGTTCAGGTTCGCAGCTCCTCTGCTGTTTTGCAAACCTTGCCCCTCACCCCCTGGTAAAACTCTGCAAAATAATACTTGTGTCTTACATAAATGTACGTGGGAGTTGGGGAGGGGGAGGTCCCCTTACTTTTCTGATCCTTCTAAATCCCACTCTTGGATTGCAGACTTGCAAAACCTTTGGAAAAGAAGAAGACAAACGCACAATCCCTTGTCTTGTAGCTTTATCTCCGTCAAGACTCCCAGCTTTGACATTGTGAGACTTTGCTGTAAAGGATCGCCTGTTTACGAGAACCACCTGTCTAAAATGACAGCTTGTCCCTTTAACGTCTGAACATATTTTTAAGGTTAACATACCACTAAAAGGGGTGGGGGTGGGGGCAGAGAGAAAATACCTTTCCCTAACCCCCAATTTTTTTTTAAAAAAAAGAATCTAAGATGCCCTGTCTGTACAAAAAGCCTGTTTCAAATAGAGTTTTGTTACCAGTCGCCCACCCCCTGCTGCAGCCCGTTCTGCTCTTTCGCTTAATTGTGTAATATTTTAAGATTTCATATTGGATCCGTTTGTGGCAGTGGTGTGGTTTATATCAAGATACAGTCAAACCTCGCACAAAGAGCACCTCGCTTAGAGACTAACTCGCTTAAAGAGCAGGATTTTCTCTGAATGGTCGCCTCGCTTAACAACTAACACCAACCCAAAACTTGCTTTACAACTAAATCGGGGTTGACAGAAGTCACAATTGGTCACTTACAATGGTGTTTCGTTTAAAGAGCAAACTCGCTTAAAGAGCAATCCTATGGTCCGCATTATGCTCTTTAAGCGAGGTACCACTGTACTCCAAAGCTGGCTACCTGGGCCATGAATTTCTCTGTGTGTGAGAGAGTGGGAGAGAAATACGAGAAAAAATTGCCGGTGATGGACTGCAAAAAAAGGGAAAACAAAACAGAACCCAGACCGAATGGAAGAAGATGCTTTCTGGATCACACCAAAAGTCATTCTAACATCCTGTTCTCTTCAGCTGCAAGCTATATGCTTGTGGCAGACTCGGAGGTAGGATATGAAGCAGGATATAAGTTCAATAGAAATATGACATCGTAGATAAAGTCTCAGATTAGGACCCAGGAGATCTGAACCGAAATGCTTGCCCAGCCATGGAAACTCGCTAGGGTCAACAACGCTAAATGCTGTTTGAACATCCCACATGCCTGAAAAGCCCTATCAGGGTTTCTGTATATCTGAACCAGCTTGACAGCACAAAAGGACAAGTTAATCTCAAAGCCAGAACTACGAAGATCCCCAACTATTCTTCCCCAATAATACATGTTGAGACCAAAGAAAGTATTACTTTCAGGATGTAAGTACTGTAGTGTAGTTGTGTTTTTAATACGATCTGAAGAGAAAGTCAAGCAATTACTGTATTTTCTGGCGTATAAGACTACTTTTCAACCCCGAAAAATCTGTGCCAAAGTCGGGGGTCGTCTTATAGGACAGGTACTTAACTGCAGCTGACAAGTATATTCCAAACTCTATATTTTAACTGGAAAAGTTGGGGGTCGTCTTATACGCCCAGTCGTCTTATACGCCGGAAAATGCGGTAGTTGTTGCTACCATTTGATATGTCAAATGCAATTAGGTATATTGCAGTTACATTGGAGAGTTAGGATGTTCAAGACTAATAGGTCCAAAGTTTCCAAACATCTAGGGAGTCCTTTCAGTATTGCTGCAATCACTATGGGGACAAGAACAGATTTTTTTCCCTCCATAGATGCTCAACTTCAATTCACAAATCATGCTGTTTTGTGAGTTCTTCCAGGTTTTTTCTCCTCAATTTGCGCACCTATCATCATCATCATCAAATATCTCTTTGGGATACACTACATTCTTTTCCTTCTTTTTTCGAGGCGCTCAGGCCCATATTTAATGAAGGAATATAACAATATAGTAGGATATAGTAGTGCTTGCCCCAGTGGGCAAACTGGCTAGTTAAGCATCACTTCTTTCATCAAAACAATGGTATATTGGGAGCAATTGTTTATAGTAGGACTCTGGTGACTTAGTAGTTAAGCTTGGCAACTAGGAGGTTGGCAGGTCAGCAGTTTGAGACCCGAGTGCTGCATGACAGAGTGAGCTCCCATCTCTGTCCCAGCTCCTGCCAAACTAGCATTTCCAAAGCAAGAAATTGCAAGTAGATAAATAGGTACTACTTTGGTGGGAAAGTAAACAGTGTTCTGTGCACTCTGGTATCTAGTCATACCTGCCAAATGTCCAAGGAAATGTCTGCAGATACAGACAGCACTGGCTCTTTGGCTATAAACAGAGGTGAGCACTGAGCCCTAGAGTCGGATATGACTGTTTTTTGAGCAAGGGCGACCATTACCTTTACCCCAAACCACCTACATCGTTTGGCCCCATAGAGATTTAATATTCAAAGATGCAATATCCCCAAAACAAGGAATCTACTACTTCAAGGGTTCTCAACTTTTTCAAGTCGGGGGCGAGGTCATGCTCCCTCAAACAGTTGGTGGGCTGGACTGCTGGTGCAGCCGCCGCTGGCGGAATTGGCTGTGGACTCACTTACGGATGTTGTAAATGCACTTACAGCAGCTGTAAATGAGTCCACAGCTGTCATAAACACATTTACAACAGCCATAAATGAGTCCGCGGCTGTCATAAACACCTTTACGATGGCTGTAAATGAGTCCGCCGCCAATTCCGCCAACGGTGGCTGGAGCAAGGGCAAGGGCCAGATTATTTGGTGTCATGGGTTGGATCCAGCCCATGGGCCATAGGTTGAGAACCCCTACATTACATAGTCACCTCTGCGATGCTTTCACACTTTAAGAAAAGATCAAGAAAAGGAAGATGATGACATTTGGGTTGAGTGCAAACCCCACATTGAGTGAGACTGTAACTCTATGCCAAATCACCTTCTTTCCCTTCACCCCAGCAAAGGTGAAGAATGCAATGGATGATTTTACTCTACGTGGGACCCCATCAGTCCTACTGCTACATTGCTAGCACTGAGTCTTGGTGGTTTTTTTTTCCCTTTGCTGCGTCTGAGCTGTTTTGACATGTTTATTTGTTTAATTTGTTTATTTTGACTAGCTCTGATTATAATTGGCAGCAAGGCGCAGAATTAACATCAGCCAGTGTCTTCGACTTGTCGGTTACGATAATGCAAAAAGCATGCTGAAAGCCATTCGTAGCCCAAGAAGTTTAGACCAATTTCACTGCAGCTTTGCATCTAGTTGGGAAGAAAGGGGAAAGGTGCTGGAAAACATAGAAATGAAAAGATGATACTGTAATATGATTTTCTGGGAATTAATCCAGCGGAAAATATTGTTTTTTTTTTTTCAATAAAGAAAGAACTTTTAAATAAAATTTTTAGAAAGGTTTCATATATTTATTGCATTATACTTCTTTTGGGATGAATTTTACTTTGGATATTAATACAAACAACATCACACAAGGAAAAATTCTGACTGCACATGCTCTTGGATCTTATTCAAGACTGTGCATTATTAATAAAAGTGCATGTAAAGATATATATGAAATTGCAAAGTTCTCACACAAAGTTTTTAATTTGGGATAAGACTTCTATGGAGAGTGTGCAAACTGTTCCAACACCATATGCAGAAGGCGCTTGTTACTGTGCGAGGCCTCCCATATCGTCCCTTGTGCACATCAAACACATGTTTGAGTACCATACATGCCACACTTATCATGAATACATGCAATTGTTAGGCATGTTGGAGGTTCTGCTACATACTCACACACACCTTCATTGTTGTCGTACTTCTGCAACATTCTTGAATTTCAAATATCATTTTAAAGTGGTCCTGAACTCCTCGGATAACAATTGTGCTTCCAACATTTTATTTGACTGTCCTGCTTGTTGCATGATGATGCTAGAATTCATTCTTTTGAGCGAATGTCATACTACACAACATACCTGTCAAGTGCGGCTCCATAAAATACAGGAACTGCTCTGGCCTGGGCACGCATGTACAGCAACAACACCTTTGTGCATGCGCATAACCCCTTTGAGCATGTGCAAAACCCCTTTGTGCATGCACAGAACCCCTTTGTGCATACACGCATGCACAGTAACCCCTTTCCTGGCCGGCCAAAGTTCAGGATGGCTGAAGGAACAATCGTTCAAGAGGGGTGAAATATGGGATTTCCCGGCCGGTCCGGGATACTTGACAGCTATGCTACACAATGCTACCATAATTCTATTCAACTTCAAAAAAGTAAGACATGGACAACATCTCTTAAAATATGTATATAATTTTAGCATTCTCTGTATATATGATCCACAGCATCAGTCTTTGCATCAGCACCTAAGCAAATGGCAATATTTGCAAATCAACATTCTGTGCACGTGCCTGTGTGATTTTTTTCTGCTCATCTATTGCTTATCCAGTTCCACTCATTACATTTTATTTTTTTTAGCTCTATATCACCACTGAACTAAAATAAATGCAATACCTTTTGCATGGGGTTCATCTCTAGATTATACCTGTCAAGTATCCCGTTTTCCCCCGGGAAAACCCCTTATTTTTACCCCTCTTCCCGCCCCCTCCCGTTTTATTAATTTCCCCTTAATATCCCTTATTTTTTTTAAAAAAAAATCCTGACCGGAGCCCTCACAGGCAAAGCTGCAGTATGTTTTTCCGGCCACCATCTGGAGGGAGATTAACTCCTCAGCTGCTGGGAGGCTTGGAAACTACAGAGGTTGCTTTTTACTTCTTTTACTAATTCCCTTCCTTAAGCTGGATCCGACATTCTCAGGAGTTGGTGCTTCAACTGGTTGCAGTGAGGAATAGATTGGTTAATTTGGGGGAATTAATCCCTTGCTGCTCCACCCTGAGTAAGGTAAAGGTAAAGGTTTCCCTTGCTCGAAAGCTAGGATGGCAGGAGCTGGGACAAAGACGAGAGCTCATTCTGTCTTGCAGTACTCGGGAATCAAACTGTTTACAAGGTGATGCCTCTACTTTTAACTATGTTCCCCAGGTTTCTCATAGCTTGTTTCCCAAGCATCAGTCACCTTTTTATTTCACGGCTGCAATCACCATCTGCAGAGATCTTTGATCCTAAGAAAGTAAATCTGCCAGTCGTATCCAACTCTAGGGTGCAGTGCTCATCTCCATTTACAGCCAAAGAGCCAGTGTTGTCTGTGTTTGCAGACATTTTCATGGCCATGTGGCAGGCATGACTAGAGCCCAGCAAGTCACATGGCTATATTTGACCACGCCCATAGATTTGGCCACACCCACAGAGGGGTGTGGCCAAAATTTCCCTTATTTTCAAATTCGAAACTTGACAGGTATGCATCTAGATATAGCAAAAATTATGATTATTAAGACACACCAGATATTACTTGGGTTTTATAGACACAAGGTGTCTTAGGTTTATAGACACAAGGTGTTTTCCAACCAGTTCTGGGCTGTAGGGTTGATGAAAACCATGCCACAGATCCATCCCGCTGTCTCTTGCATCCATATACCTTTTCAGGAATTAATTTTCCTTACAGACAGGATCCTTGTTATCAGAAGATTCTGTACTAGAGCCTACCCATGAAATGACAGTGCATGGGAAAGACAAATGACTTTCTGGGCAGTAGACATTTCTGTGCAGTCCAAAAGGAGTTTTCATAAGCAGTGAGTACGGGACTGTTCTGTTTCAAGAAAAGGTGGATAAATCTTTTACTCCACCACTTTTCTAATTTGAACGTCTTTTCTCGTTTGAGTATTCAAATTGCAAGTTCTTTCTGTTCTGTTCAAGAAGAACTTTGCAAACAATGGTAATAACATTGTTTATTTCAAATAACACAGAATTCTCTCTCATTTCAAATAGTCCCTGTTAGTCCTAACATGAAGAGAGGGCTATGTTGGACTTGCCTGTCATAGAGATATTAAAGATGAGGAACCTGTCAAAAGGGAGGAGGAGGAGGATTGGGTTAGGGGAGAGAGAGATGGAAACTCTGCTTCAGCACCAGAAACATGGTTAAATACACAGGGACTCAAGAGCTGACTTTGAAGAGCTAACTGTTCAAAACCCTTTGCCTGGATGGATGAATCTGTCAGCTTTGCTTTCTCCTACATTGGATTTTTTAAAAAATCAAACCTCAAGCTGTTGCTTTTTCATTTATGAAGACATCTGCAATTTGTGGTAAGTTCCTATAACCAGTTCTGATTTTTCTCCCTACTCTTTCTCCTCAGTTTTGGGATGGTGTAGTTCACAGTACGTTCTGGAGAAGGGAAATTTGTCCCTGAAATGGCAGAATTCGTCAACCCTTGGGTTCCTTGTGTTTAAAATGCAAAGTGTATGGATCCAAGACACAATGGTATGGATTCGTGGCATAGATTTAATTTAGTAACAGTCTAAGCTTGTATGAGGCAGCTTCTCATGTACCATCTGGACTCAGTTTCCCTGAAAAACTCTGAAGCTGAGAATGTGATCAGGTTGACATTTCTCCTACTATTTGGTGTGCTAAGGGGATGGGCTGGTTTTCTCCTTTTTTCCTACATACTTGCTGGAGCAAACCAGTCTAGAGCATTCTTATCTGCAAATTTCTGGGTTCTGCTAGTAGCTTCAGGTGTAGAGTTGCCATAATTCTCTCCCACAAAAATGGGACAGAATTATACTTGACAAAAATGGGCAGGTTATCTACAAAATAGCCTTCTTTAAAACAAACATAATACAATGACAGCTATAAAATACTTTCACATTAAATACATCAATATATAAATGAATTGATTTACAACAGTTAATTCTTATTGTAAGGGGATCTGTTGTACTTCTGAGAAGTTGCATCACAGCCAACTCTTAATGTCCTCAGTTCCAGGAAACACATTGATCACACCTATCTGGCAGTGGTGTGAGGCGAGGATGTTAAGATTTGTCCCCAAGTACACTCCAACTCAAATGTGGCAGGAAATCACTTGTTTGATGGCGAGAGTTCAAATTTATTTTAATGGTATATTATAATACACAATCAGTAAGTTTTAAAAATCCAGGAGTTTAACATGATTTTTTTTTTGTACTGGCAGGGACAAATTTTCCAACTTTGAATCTGGGACAATCCTGGTTTTCTGGGACATATGGCAACCCTATTCATGTAGGTAGATTACTCCATCTTGTCCCCCCCGCCCCAGTGTGAGTGATTGCTGGAAACCAAACAAAATGATCTTCTGGCTGTCAATTTGCCATCCTCTGTCAATTTATCAATATCATGAAAGAAGAGTTTAAGAAGAGAAATCAGCCAGTTCACAATATCCGCCCCAGCCCTTTGGAACCTCCTGCCGACACACCTCTGCCTCCAACCACGACTGCTGGCCTTTAGGAAAGATCTAAAAACATGGCTGGCAAAGCGGGTCTGGGGTGCTGCTGTTGGATCTACTCCACCTCACTGGCTCATATGACCATCTGATAATTTTGTCATGAGGATTTTAGATTTGGGATTTTGGGATTTTAAGATTTTAGAGTTTGTATGATGTTTTATCCATATGTACGGGATGTTGAGTGTTGGGGGTGTTTCTTGTGTTGTAAGCTGCCCGGAATCACCTCGGCATGGGGGCGGCTAAATGATTAAAATATAAATAAATAAATAAATAAATAAATATGTGTTTTGTACTACAAGTATTTTGTGAGTTTTCAGAGTAATTAGTGTAATTCCTATTGCTATTGAGGTGAGTGTGCTATTTGGTTGCAAAGATCATACCAAATGGCATACCAGACCTTATCTGACCACAAGAGACCCTATTTAGCCTGCACCAGCCCACTCCCAATGAATCCATGTAGATGAGCCTGAGAATTACCCCTCAAACTCACCACTTAAGACAGTGATAACCATATGATCTACATGTGTAGACCAAACTAGACCAAAAGAAACAGGGCTGGTCCTACCATTAGATGAAGGCAGCCATTTTATGAGGCATTTGCAGGAAGGGTGGAGGAAGACCAGAAAGGATGCTAGAGAGAGATAGTCCACATGCTCTGCTCTGTGTTCCCTTAGCTATCCTGCATGTCTCATTAATACAGGTTGATTCTTCTCTACCACTTTGTTTTGTGTAAGGTGTTAACTGTGCTGATAAATTAACTCTATTCTTCCCATTTTTAACAAAATAATTGGCAACTTCCTTGGTTTGCAGTTTGTTTAGGATGGAAGATGATTATTGTGTACCGCTTGATACTAGGAATGTGTTCTGAAGCATTTTTATGTTTGGTTTTGGAGTACAGGTCCAATTATGTTATTGTTGTGACTTCTGACATAACTTGATGAAAACAGCCTCAAGCTGGAGGTCTATGTGAAGTAGGTATATAAATAAAGCAACAGTGACAAAATCCAGATCACCCCCTATTCCTGTCGATAGCAATTTTCCTTATACCAGTTCAAACTACTTACCCATCCATTCCAGTGTTATGTGTCCCTATGACATTGTTTAGGAAATTTCTAAGACATTATAAACCCTCTTGTTTTGCTGTTGAGTCAATCCTTGGCCCTGATCCTACATGAGCTGACTGCAAATGTCTCACAGTTCTTTACAACTGTGCAGCTCTGGATCAAAGTACAATGAAGTCCTAGGCTACGTACAGTGGTGGGATTCATTTTTTTTACTACCTACTCTGTGGGCATGGCCGGGGGAAAGCCCTGTGTTGCACCCAAATTAGGACTACTTCATTTCAAAACTTGGAAGAGTGGGGCCAGCCAAAATTTCTGCTACAGGTTCTGGCAAACTGGTGGGAACTTCCTGAATCCCACCACTGGCTATGTCACACACCAGGATGGGACATTTTAGATCCCCAGATTCAAGTATTTATGCAGAAGTAAACCCCGCATGGTAGGTATAATAGTATGTCTGGCCGGACATCCTGCTTTGGTAAAGGAGTAGACCGTACAGTCAGTGACTCAACGGCAAGTGTTGGGCGGGGTAAATAACCTGACTCCCTAAAGGGGC
Organism: Bradypodion pumilum; assembly: GCA_035047305.1. Classification (NCBI taxonomy): domain Eukaryota; kingdom Metazoa; phylum Chordata; class Lepidosauria; order Squamata; family Chamaeleonidae; genus Bradypodion; species Bradypodion pumilum. Next base: position 7,627,751 of record JAWDJD010000010.1, on the reverse strand, counting down.
CAATGGCTATGGGCAGATGAGCCCCTTTTGGTGGGGTGATGGCCCCCTTCAGTGGAGGAAATGCCATTGAAAACCATCATATTGGGCCCAATGGCAAAATGAGCAGAGGAAGAACTCTGATTCCCAATGGTCATGGAGGCAGAAGAGGCCATGCCAGATGAACTGGCTGTGAAGGCGCACCTTGCCCATATCCTGAAGGCTGCGGCAGTCCATTGCAGTCAAGGTGTCAAATCCTGCATGTCTCATTTCATACATGCCGCAGTGGATGGCTCCACGATCATAGTGTGTGGGTCACTTCATGGCAAGCTGGGATCCACCTGAAACAGCTTCATGGCAATGGCATTTTTCCTGTTTGTCACTCTTCTTTCACAAATCCACCAACTGTGAAAATGATTTTCAGGGGGAAATGTATACTCAGACACGAGTAGCAACCACCGCCACCGAAGTATAATAGGAAATCTCCTAGAAAATGGTAGACATGGGCTGAGTTTAATAACGGTAACTAGAGTAGGCCTATTTGAATGGATAAAACCTATGGCACATCAAATTCCCACTGATTCAGTGGGCCTACTCTACTGTGACTTATTACTTTAAGCAACAGGATTTCAGCCAATAACTCCAAGCTTCAGTCTCTTGTCACAAATAGTTTGCTTGATTTTTGCAAAAAAAAAGAAAGAAAGAAAGAAAGAAAATGGTTTGGCTGAGCGGAGGAAAAGTCTAAATCCAGGAGGCCCTTAAATGTGGGGAAACTGCCCCCATGGTAGTGGGGACACAGGGGGGCATTGTGAAAAGGGGGGAAGCTTGTTTGGTTTGGGCTTGCCACTTACTGGAAGGCTAGGAGTACACAGGAACACATTTGGGCTCATGAGGACCACACCAGTGATACACTGAAGCAGGTTCTGACCTGTTTGGGAGAACCGGTAGCCGAAATTCCCCCAGGCCATGTCCACCTGGCCGGCCATGCCCACCTCCATACCCTATTGTGTTTGCCATGCCTCAGATTTAACCCCCGCCCATAGATTTGGCCCTGCCCACAGAGGTGGTAGTAAAAAAAAATTGGAATGCATCACTGGACCACACATTTATAGCTCATGTGTTACCTTTTGCCCAACTCTGCCCTAAAGAGATGCCCCACAATCTGCAGCCAACCTGAAGGAATTGGCTTTGACAAACCCACGATGTTTTTCTGCCTGAGGCCAATGACGAGATTGTACTGTCTCCCCATACAACACAAACCAGTTAAACAGTCTAGCTATCTAAATTTATTTTGGTAGGTCAGGTGGGCAGAATAATGTGCTCAACCATGCTTGAAAGCACCAGCTTGCTTTCGGACAAACTGGGAAGATTTAGTAGGCTGAGGTAAGAATCCCATTCTGCCTCATGGTGGGGCTGGACCTGGAAGCAGAAAGCTTTTTGTCATTTCCTACCCAATCCTTAACTGGAGTTGCTGAGAATTGAAATTGGGACTTTTTGCATGTAAAGCATGTGATCTCCCATTGAGCTTTGGGTGAGCATAACTGGGGGAAAGCCGACAGGAGCTGGGCAGCATCCGGTTCGGGAAAGTGTGTACTTGAGTAGTGAGGAGGATGCAAAAACTACTGAGCAGAGCGAGGAACTAGTCACTAGCATTCTAGCAGAAGGATGCAAGAGGCAGTCTAACAATGCAACTGGACACAAAAGACTGTGTCAGAAAAGCATATATAAATGCTTGTATACAAATGCCAGAAGCCTCCGGAGCAAAATAGGGGAGCTGGAATACTTAGCAATAGATAAGAATATTGATATTATTGGTATCACTGAAACCTGGTGGACGGATGATAACCAATGGGATACAGTTATCCCAGGCTACAAACTATACAGGAAGGATAGGAAGGGGCAAACAGGAGGTGGTGTAGCCTTGTATGTCAAAGAAGTGATAAAATCGTATGAATTGGAATATCTAGGTGATTTGGAGTCACCATTAGAAGCTCTGTGGGTAAGAGTACCAGGCCACAAGGATGGTCTAACAGTAGGCATATACTATCGGCCTCCGACCCAAACTCTTGAGGGAGACTGGCAGTTGGAGAATGTTGTAAAGGAGGCATCCAAGAAGGGAAGCCTGGTTATAATGGGGGACTTCAATTACCCTCACATAGACTGGGTGAACTGTTGTTCAGCACATGATAAAGAGATAAAGTTCCTAGATATGCTAAATGATTGTTCCCTGGGACAGATGGTTGAAGACCCAACTAGAGGTACAAGAATCCTTGACTTGATCCTGAGTAATACTCAGGATCTGGTGCAAGATGTTAACGTGACTGATCCAATAGGGAACAGTGACCACAACTCAATTATGTTTAACTTGATCATAGACCGCAAGTCACTGATAAAATCTAACACAGAGACCTTAAATTTTCAAAAAGGAAATTTCCCAAAGTTGAGGAAACTAGTAAAAAAGAAGCTGAAAGGGAAAATTGAGAGAGTCCATACACTCCAAGAGGCATGGAGACTGTTTACAAAAACAATAACAGAGGCTCAATTGGAATGCATACCCAAAAGGAAAAAGGGCACTGCCAGGTCCAAGAGGACTCCAATGTGGCTTACAGGAGCTGTTCGGGAAGTGATCAAGAGCAAGAAAAGCTCATTTAGAAGATGGAAGGCTTGTCCGAATGAGGACAGCAGGCAGCAACATAAATTCTGGCAGAACAAATGCAAGGCAACAATCAGGAAAGCAAAGCAAGACTTTGAGGAGCGTATAGCTAAAAATACTCAGAGAAATAACAAAGACTTCTTTAAGTACATTAGAAGTAAGAACCCAACTAGGAAGGCCATTGGACCATTAGATGACAATGGAAGGCAAGGGGTTATTAAAGAGGAAACAGAGATTGCAGAGAGACTCAATGAATTCTTTGCTTCAGTATTCACTGAAGAAGACAGAGGCCACATGCCCAAAACAGAGCCTATCTTCGTAGGGAGGGAAACCGAAGAATTAAGCCAGATAGAAATAACCAGGGAGGAGGTCCTTGCATGTCTTGTTAAACTAAACACTAACAAATCACCAGGACCAGATGGCATCCATCCACGAGTTCTCAGGGAACTTAAAGATGAAATTGCTGATCTCCTAGCCAAAATATATAATCTTTCCCTCAAATCAGGCTTTGTGCCTGATGACTGGAAGGTAGCGAATGTAACACCAATTTTCAAAAAAGGATCCAGGGGCGATCCAGGAAATTACCGACCTGTCAGTTTGACATGTGTCCCAGGTAAAGTGATGGAAACCATCCTAAAAGATAGAATTAATAGGCACATAGAAGAGAAGGCGCTGCTAAAGGAGAGCCAACATGGCTTTTGCAAGGGCAAATCATGCCTCACTAATCTGCTGGAATTTTTTGAGAGTGTCAACAAGCATGTGGATAAGGGGGATCCAGTTGACATTGTTTATCTGGACTTTCAGAAGGCTTTTGACAAGGTCCCACACCAAAGGCTCTTGAATAAACTTACCAGTCATGGAATAAAGGGACAGGTCTTGTCCTGGATCAGCAACTGGCTAAGGGACAGGAAACAGAGGGTAGCACTAAATGGACACTTCTCCAAGTGGAGGGAAGTAAAGAGTGGGGTCCCCCAAGGTTCAGTACTGGGACCCCTGCTTTTCAACCTCTTCATAAATGATCTAGAAGTAGGAGTAAAAAGCAAGGTAGCCAATTTTGCTGACGACACTAAATTATACAGGGTAGTGAAAACTGTGAGAGATTGTGAGGAGCTCCAGAGGGATCTCTCGACACTGGGGGAGTGGGCAAAACAGTGGCAAATGAGTTTCAACATTAGTAAGTGCAGAGTGATGCATGTTGGGGCAAAGAACCCCAATTACACTTATAAACTGATGGGGTCTGAACTCTCTGCGACAAACCAGGAAAGGGACCTTGGTGTCCTGGTGGACAACTCAATGAAGGTGTCAACCCAGTGTGCCTCAGCAGTGAAAAAAGCAAACTCAATGCTAGGGATCATTAGGAAGGGTATAGAAAATAAGTCAGCAAGTGTCATTTTGCCTCTTTATAAATCTATGGTGAGGCCCCATCTGGAATACTGTGTACAGTTCTGGTCGCCATACCTCCAGAAGGATATTATGGAGCTGGAAAAAGTGCAGAGGAGGGCAACCAGAATGATTAGGGGACTGGAACACCTTCCTTACCATCTGAGGCTGCAACGGTTGGGCCTCTTCACTCTTGAACGACGACGTCTAAGAGGTGACCTGATTGAAGTTTATAAAATCATGCACGGTGTGGACAAAGTAGATAAGGAAAAACTGTTTTCCCTATCGCATAACTCTAGAACTAGGGGACACTCCATGAAACTTTTGGGTACTAGTTCTCAAACAAATAAGAGAAAGTACTTTTTCACCCAGAGGATTACTGGTCTATGGAACTCCCTGCCAGAAGAAGTGGTGACAGCTGTCAGTCTTGACAGCTTTAAGAAAGGATTAGACAAGTTCATGGAGGACAAGAGTATCAATGGCTATAATTATGGATACTTAAGGACAACCTCCGGGTTGGAGAGATAGGCAGGATATCTCTCAATATCATTTCCAGGGAATCCTAAGCAGGTGAAGACATCTGCTTGGGAATACCCTGAAATGGTGAGCCACTGTGTGAGACAGAATGCTGGACTGGATGGGCTGTGGCCTGTTCCAGCAAGGCTGTTCTTATGTTCTTATGTTCTTATGAGGTCTTGCCAAACACCCCTCTTGACAAATTACTGTTGAAATGCTGTTAGCAGCACAGGCGTGGTCTGAAGCCATAGGATACTGAAGCAAGCTGCTCTGGTGGATATATCTAGGCAGCATGCCTGTGGCTATACAAGTTGCTCTCTTCCCAAGAGGCACAGTGAGGAATCGAACTCCCAACTTATGACTCTGCAGCTAGATATCTACACCATTGGCCTATTCTAATTAAAGCAAGTTGCAACTAGAATAGACGTAGTGAGATCAATGGAACTCATAGAGGGTTGACTCATTAAATCCCTGCTGATTCAGTGGCTCTACTCTAGTGTGACATACTATTCAAAGCAGCAGAATTTCAACCAATATTCTTCTTCTGCTGCCGTATCTCAATCCGAATATTGGCGATCATCATGGCGATCAGCCATGAAGAAAGTCCTGAGAATATACTGTAATGCTTCCATCCTTCTGCATTGCAGCATGACCCACATACCACTGATCCAGTTCCGCGAGTCACTTTCTGGTCCTGAGCCCTTTTGGCACACAAAGTCCTCCTCAGCCCCCAGGCTGCTGCCCTCCATCAAGATGGAATCAAGTGGGACAATCCATTTGGGGACCATCACCCTTCCCTGTGGGCTTTTGGACCCAAGGCCTGACATTTGGCGTTGAGTCGTTGGCAGTATGGTCTACTCTATTACCATAGCAGGATAAACTGGCCAGACTGGTTTCAACCAATATAAAGATAACCCACCACAATCTGCCCTACTTAGAAACTGTGGAAATATTTGCAGTCCTGAGTGTGTTGTATATTAGGGTTGTGGTATTTTTTTATTAACTCAAGTTAGAAAAGTCTAGCACTTAAACAACAGCTCACATGGTACATGACTAACTTCACTTGAGAATGTGGTCAAGAGGGTGGATGTAAGACTCTGGTTTTAAATGAAGCCACAGTTCCTCACAGTCAAACTTAGAATAATGGAAAACTCTGTGCATAGTTCTCTATTGCCATCTTGTGATATAATATTGCACTAACCTAAGGATTGGGAACACGGCTGGTTCTTACTACAATGAAGCTGGCATCTTGGAAAGAAACCTGCTCAGGTTTATATCTACTAAGCGGTTTGTTTGTTTTTAGCCCATGTTTCCTGCAGTGGCTCAAGTGGTTAAGATGCTGTTATGTATGTACAATGTTGCTTTAAGAAATGTATGAATGTAACCTGACCACAATTACAATGTAGCCCAGCTGTAAAGGAACGCGAGTAAGCTGCCCATAGAGGGCAGCTGCGAGCGTTCAACTCACATGGTTCTCATTCCCCAAATCACCGGCAGCCGCGGGAATTCTTCCGCACCAACAAACTACTACGGACACGGGGCGTGACTCACACGACATCATGACGGTAGCGGCCAATAAGCTACCGTGCAACCAGATTCAAATGTATGGTGCTACTGTATATAATGTGATGTACCTCCGCCATTACCACATGTTCATCCTGACCATCAACCAATAAACCTGTGTTAGTCCTCACTGCGACTCCTTCTTTGTCTTCCGTGCAAGACCCTAAAGATGCTGAACTTGATGACTGGAAGGTTAGAGTTCAATTCCTGAGTCCTGCATGACGGAGTGAGTTCCCGTCTCTGTCCCAGTTCCTGCCAACCTACCCACTCAGTGGGCGTGGCTAATTATGGGCATGGCTTCAAATGCCACCACCCCCCAGATAAAAGAAAAAAAAGAAAAGAAACCTACCTTGCTCTGGGAGGAGTCCCAGAGCAGCCAGGTGTTGCTGGCGGGTCAGCCCCTCACCATCCAGGGACGCTTTCACCGGTTGTGGTGCTGCTAGGTGAGCGGGGCTGCTAGGAGGTCAGTGGGGCGGGTTGATGGCCTGGCGCCAGCCTCCCCCTCCCAGCACGGCCAGAAACGCATCCCATTTGCCTCGCCTAGAGCTGAAGGTGCAAGGAAAATGTGGAGATAAACACGCACCTTCAGCCTAGGGCAAGGCAAATGGGATGCATTTCCTGCGGCGCTGGGAGGGGGAGGTTGACAGGTTGGTGTGGCCATCGAAGTGGGCATGGCATGGAATTTCTACTACTGGTTCGCCAGAACCAGTGAGAACTGGCCACAATACAACACTGGTCTTGACCATCACAAGGTGGTGATTTTCAGACAGCCACTAGTCAGGGAAGTCGTAGCAGCTGATTTCTTGCACTGGTCTAAGATTCATTTGCATAGCCTGAGGTCCTCCAGCTGGGTTTTGTCTTGCAGCATAAAATGGCTACTTACGTAAAGGGAGATAGATGACTTGAAATAAGACAGAGCTGCCTGTATGTGGCTGTGAAGAACCAAATGGATCAAGCCCCAGATCAAAAAATAATAATAATCAAGAAGCGCATTTGAATGGTTATCATGTGGAAGTAGGACCCAGCTAATGAAATCAAATTACAGGAAAAGAGATTTCTTTCTTTCATTCATTTATAATACAAAAAAATAAAATAGAAAAAGAAAGTAAGAGAAAAGAAGAAAAACATAAGAACTTAGTAAAAACACAATCTTAATTCATTATATAATAGTATGTGCACCCATCACCCAGCAGGATAATACAGTGGTACGTCATACAACAATTTTAATCCATTCCACAGGGCTCGTTGTTGTACGAAACAATTGCTATACAATACATGCATCATATAGCGATTTCCCCTATGGGATGCATCATACAACGTTGTTGTTGTTTTTTGCTAAGTGGTTTTTCCCATTGAAAATTGTTGTACATTTTTCCCATAGGGAAAATTGTTATGCGAGATGCTATTTCCCTTATAGATACTAGCTAGAAGGCTGGCAAGTCAGCAGTTCGAGGCCCGGGTACTGCATGACGGATTGAGCGCCCATCTCTGTCCCAGATCTTTGGGTCATAAAAGGAGCCTCATTTGGGCGTTCCACGAGTGGAGGTTTTTCCACAAAAATCCTTTCAACCCAGAATAATTTCTGACATGAAATTATTATTCTCTTATACACAGAGGCTAGATTTTGACTCCAGTTGAGTATCCATCAGGGCAGGCATTACAAAGTTGGAGGTAGTGCAGAAAAAATGTTCCAAAATGACCCGTGGGAGGCTGCAATCTTAAGTGGGAGACGAAGGGCACTGTTTAACTTTTTGCCTTTTATCACTCTGCTCTCTAATTCATCCTCTCCTGCTGCTTTGCTGCTGTGAGGGAAATTACGCAGCTGTCCTTATGTATTTTCTCCTCCAGTGAGAAAAACAGACTCGCCGTGTATTCTGCCTTACAGAGGACATTCCACTTTGAAGAGAAAAATGTTTGAAAGCATCTTCTGGTAGGAAGACTGTCTAGTACAGGAGTACTCAACTTTTTTAAGTTGGGGGCTGGGTCACGCTCCCTAGGACAGCTTTGGGGGCCAGATAGCCATTTTGCCCTTCCTCCACCACATGGAATTTCCTGGTGTGATGGAGGCAGTGGGGGACCACATGAAATGGTGCTGTGGGCCGCATCCGGTCCGTGGATCACAGGTTGAGAATCCCTGGTCTAGTACAGATCCATTTAAAAACATTAACCCAAAGTATAGATACTAAGAGCCTAGAAGCTACCCATCAATGAGGCTCACCTTGAGTAAGAACATATGCTAGCCAGTGTACTAGCATCACTGATGTTGTCGTTGAAATCTAGTAGTAAGTTACAATCAGAGGGAACCTATTGAATCAGTGAAGATTTAGCAAGTCAACTCCTATGTAGGCTTTGATGATTCAACAGGTGTGCTCTAGTTGTGACTTACTACTACATTTCAGCCTGGAATTGTACAAATTAGTACAGGTGAAACTCGGAAAATTAGAATATCATGCAAATGTTCATTCAGGTCAGTAATGCAACTTAAAAGGTGAAACAAATCTATGGGATAGACTCATTGCATGCAAAGCAAGATAGTTGAAGCCTTACTTTGTTATAATATTGATGCTTATGGCTTACAGTTTATGAAAATCCCAACCCCCCAATCTCATGCACCCCATAATCATCACATAATCTCATGTATGCTGTTTGCCATGAACATCACAATTACGTATAACGAATTAAGGCATGACATATCTCATTTTGCATGTAGTGAGTCTATCTCATATATCATATTTGTTTCACCTTTTAAGTGAAATGAATGAACATTTGCACAATATTCTAATTTTCTGAGTTTCATCTGTATATGCACCTAATAAGTACCCCCATTGTTATGTTTGCATGTGTTTTTGACAGAGCAAACAAAGCTGCTTTACCTGTGTGTGTGTGTGGGGGGGGGGGACGACTCTTCTGAAATAGCCATTCCTTTGCCTTTACAGTACTATATCCCTGAAAAAAAATCAGGCAAAGAGGGGGCTAAATGGCCAAATTTACCTACAGTATGTCACCATATTATTTGGACTAGCAAGTGGTAAAGGAGGAGCAAATTTGTCAACTGCACTTTCCCTCAGGTTCAAATTGTGCATATTTCAATAAATTCTGAATGAATGAATGAATGAATTCTGATCATACCTGTCAAGTTTCGGGAAATTTCTGTCAAATAAGGGAAATTTCCCGGCCAAAACGGGAAACTGGACAGCTATGCTTATCCTGTGCTGGCCTCCAGTCTAACTCCAATCTAATTGCAGTCTAACTAATATGGGATGACAGCAGGAAAGAGTGTAAAATATGGGGATTTGACAAAAATTTCCCGAAACTTGACAGGTATGATTCTGATCTAAAAAAAACCAAATAACCCAAAATTAATTTTTCACCCATTTATAACAATGGACAAATCTGCCAACTTCACTCACGCTTGCATTCAAAGTGCATGACCTTTAGCAAATTCTGATATAAAGTATACACGTATGTGTTAGAACTTCTCATCTAGAGCTATGTTTTTTGTTTTTGTAACTCAGTAAAAGCTAATTAAAAGCTTCAGACCAAGAGGCTCCGATTGGCGGGTGGGGGTGGGGGTGGGATTTCCATCAGGCAGTGAAGTAGCTCTAGACCAGTGATGGTGAACCTATTAGAGACCAAATGCCCAAACTCAACAGGTAGCCATCGGTGCTGCAGAGGAGTCGGACGAACTCTGTGCTGGCGGGGAGGGAGGAAGCACTCTCATTGGGCTGCTGGGCAGAGGGGTGGAGCAAACTCTGTGCTCAGGAAGGGAGGAAGCGGTCCCATTGGGCTGCTGGGCAGAAGGGTGTGTGTGAACTCTGTGCTGGGGCAATGGCGCATTTGCCCACAGAGAGGGCTCTGAGTGCCCCCTCTGGCACGCATGCCATAGGTTTGCCACCACTGCTCTAGACCTTTGAACAAAGGAATATTTTTTAAAAACTCACTTCCAGGTTAGACAGAAAAGAACAAAAAATATCACTGTACTGTACTAACCAAGACAAGGGGAACATTGTATGGATGATTCAAACATCAATGCCAGCACTGCAAGTTGGGTAAATAGCAGAGAGCAAATACTCCAGTTGTAAGAGTACTGCATTTTCACACCAAAGATCAGTCTAGCTTAAGCATATACAATATCCTGATTCTGTTAGAACAGGGGTGGCTAAACTTTTTGGGCCGTGGGCTGGTCATGTGGTCCAGGGGTCTAGTCACTATAGCCCAGTGGCCGGATCCGACCCCCAATTCATATGGGTGCATTTTACTTCCGCTTCCGGGAGCGATGAGGGCTTCGCGTGCCAGATGAATTGGCAGCCGGATTCAGCCCCCGGGTTGTAGTTTGGGCACCCCTGTGTTAGAACAAGAACTAATTTGCTGTCCTTTGAGTCTCCAAACTTTTAAAGAAGACAGAATGTAGAGGCGAGGGGTTTGCAAAATGTAACAAAAAGCATTGGGAAACCCTACACTCACCTCTAGACCCCTTTATTCCACAATGCTGCCTCTCCCCCTGGTTTATATCATTTTAAAAACTAACCATAAAGGATTGCCCAGAACTCACCTCCTCCCCACCCCCCTTTTAAAGCATACATACTGTAATTTCTCAGGAAAACACTCTGTGAAAAGCAAGCCATATATCGTGGCATAGGAATATGTAACCATCGTTCCCGCAGCCATGCAAAACATCTGTGACCTTGTGCAGAGGTCATCTCCGTAATCATGTTTCTCTTTACTTTTAAAGAAATGTCAGGCCATTTTTTACACAAGACTTATGACAGGGTGCTGTTTATTGTATCACCAAGCCACTATAACTCCGCCATAAGGAAACTGCTATTATTTGGAGAATATATATCTTTTTGACTAGCAGTAAAGATGAAAATTAAGAAGAGGCTTTTTCATCGAGGTCAAGAGTGTCTCCTTTAATAATGCTGACATCTTCTGGGGAGTAGAGAACATGGGGTGGCTTCCCCTCCCTCCTCTCGGAGCCCTGGTCAAACCAATTAAAACTCCAGGACATTTTTAACAGTCAGAGATGGTTCCCGACCAAAAACCATGCATTAAATGATGACCTGACCCATATGCACTCAGGAGGTTTGGGATCTGAAAGCAGATCCAAGTTCCTTGGCTAACTTTGACCAGTGAAAGGTTCCCGAACATTAACCGGGTCTCAGAATTCTGCAGAACTTTGGAAAAGAAGAGGGTCTTATGTTGCTCTTCATAAAATGATGCCTCCAAAGCACTTCAGGTGCTGTTGGACTTCGAATCCCCAACAATAGTTTGGTGAGGGCTTTAACTCTTAACCATCTACTTGTACACTTAAGCTCCAGATGTGTAACTGTAGGAATCGGGGCCGCAGAGGGCCGGAGGTCCCGGAGGAGACTGATCAAGAAACGATACGAGGCAGCATGGAGGAGGATAAGATCAGTGGTTTATTGGGAAAAAGGCATCATCATATATAGGAGTAAAAGCGCAACGGTGGCAAAAACAGTCATCTGACAGAAATCACATCACCTGTTTACTCGGGTTAATTGGGAATCTCTCAGAGGGAAGTTAATTAACTTGGCCAAACACAGACTGGGGAAAACACCATTGTTTGGGGATTAGGCAGGGGTAAACATAGCCTCTGTTTACACCCGGGGTAAAGTTGAGCTTGGAGATGAGTGATTGTTCTAATGGGTAACTGGGTTAGCTATTCGCTCTCTCAGCAGATCCGCTGGTCAGGTCAGGAAATTGGGTGAATCAAACCCTATCATTTATCCACCCCCCTAAATTTCTCTGCCCGCAAAGCCCACGGCTCAAGGAGCGTTCCCCCGAAGTGGCCTCTGCGCGGGCCGTTCCATGCCACTGGGGCATGGGGAAACCACATGTAACAGTATGTAGTGTAGAGTACAACCCCGTATAACGAATGCCTCTTACAGCAAAGAAAATCATATAACGGAGAGGATTTGAAAAAAACATTGTGCCCCATATAACAAAAAATTTCATTGTACAATGCAATACATCCTTATGGGGAAAATGGTACAACAAAAATCTCTACGGAGAAAATCACACAACCGATCTTTTTTTATTGTACAATTTTCCCGATAGAGATTTTTGTTATACGATTTTCCCATAGGGATTTGCGTTATATGATGCAAGCATCGTATACGAAAACATTGCATAATGAAGTGCCTCGTAGAATGAATTTTTTTTGTTATATGGGGTTCTACTGTATTTAGAGTTTCCCTGTTGCAGGGTTTATAAAATCGACGCACTAGGTCCATGTGACTTTCTCTACTCTTCAACTTCATTGTAGTAAAATGAAAGGGGAGGAAATAGAGCCCTCGTGATGCAGTAGTTAAACTGCTTTACCGCAGCCAAAACTGCTGCTGTTGTGAGTTTGATCCTGACAGGGATCAAAGTTGACTCAGCCTTCCATTCATTTGTGGCCAATAAAATGAGTACCCAGCATGTTGCGGGCAAAAAAATGCTAATTACCTTGTGAACCACCCAGTGAGTGCATTCAGTGCTATGGGGTGATAATATAAGCGTAATTGCTAATTGCTATAGTGGTTAAGACACTGAGCTTGGAGACTGGAAGGTCAGGTTTTGATACCCAAGTGCTGCACGACAGATCTTGGGGACATGAAAGGCGCCTCATTTGGGCATCCCCTGAGCGGAGTTTCTCCAGTAAAAATCCTTTCAACCCAGAGTATTTTCTGACATGAAATTTATTATTTATTTATTGGTGCTTGAGCTCATTTCTAAACATTTTAGAGTTCATGTAAATGTAACTCGACCTCGGTCAGATATTTTCAGTAGGGGAGACAGCAGGGCCACCCCAAGGAATATTGATTCCCAAGGCAAAGAGCAAGGTGCTGCCCTTCCAAGCAGAAAACTCAACTGGATTGGTTGTTGGTTGTTTTGGGTTTTGATTTGTTGTGGGTATTGTTGTTATTTATTTTCTGTTTCTCCACCACCCAGAGTGGGGTAACACCCAGATGGGTGGCACAGAAATGAAATGAAATGAAATGAAATGAAATGGATTGAAATAAATAAATAAATAAATAAATAAATAAATAAATAAATAAATAAATAAATAAATAAATAAATAAATAAATAAATAAATAAAAATGGAACTGATTCACATCTGAAGGAAGCAACTGCATGATCTTTCCAGTCGGAAGGCTTCTTAAGGGATTCTGGGAATTGTAATCCAATAAAAGTCACATTCTCCCAGCTCTGCTCCAGATCCAGAACTTCCTACGTTAGAATTTTGTTTCTTCTTTCACCAGAATTTCCTGAAATTTCTAAAATCACTGTATAAAAAATGAATTGGGGGGGTTTATTAAATGTACTATTTGGGACAACATTATAGTTTGTGTCATATCCGTCAAGCACCGCTCCGGAAAATACGTGAACTGCTCTGGCCCGGGTTCACATGTGCAGCAAAAAACCCCTTTGCGCATGTGCAGAACATGTTTGTGCATGCACAGGTGGGTTCTGTAACCCACGTGTGCTGTAACCCATTTCCCCATCATTCTAAATATGGGACAGCGCTGGGAAAGGGGTGGAACGCGTGCTAAAATACGGGATTTCCCGGCCAATCCGGAATACTTGACAGGTATGGTATGTGCGTGTATGGATAAATAGGAGGGCTGGCGGGTGGGCAGACAGACAGATAGGTATATTAGAAGACATATGTCCCCAGAACAGTGAATTTGTCATTAGGGGATTCTGGACAGGATAGTTCAAAAAAGTTACTTTTCAAAACTCTGATTATGAAAGCTAGCAAGTTTGGCGATTCTATTGGACTTAATAATATTAGGATTTATCTATGATTTAGGATTCATATAATCAGAACCCAGAAATATAGCTAGCAAATGGTGTGTTCTCCTTTGAGGGCAATTATTAATTTCTTAGATTTTTTTCTATTTTAAAAACCACAGAGAATGATGTGGGTCTCTCTTATTGGGGTTGAGAATTCGTTATTGATCAACCCTTTTATTTCAGATTCCCTTTGATATCACTTATCAAACCATGCCTGTTGTTTCACTGGTGCCTGGCAGAATACCACCTTTGAAGACTATAGTGGACTGGCTTGGGTGGATAAAGAGTCCTGGCCAGGTTTGCCTGAAGCAAAGAACATTATGCCACCCTTTCTCAGTCCATGTTCAGAAGTTTACTAGGTTGGAGCAACAATCTTACTTCAACACAGATCTTTCTCTTACCTCTGGAGAGCAGAGTGAGTTTTTTTCAGTCGATAACTTCATTTGTTCGCTTGTTTAGTTTAGATACCATCCCACTAGAGAAAACTCAGCTCTGGACTTGCGCTAATGTTAAAACTCGCAAACCTTCAATACACCATAATAACAAAAATAAGATTATAAAACAATACTCCAGGAATGTGACTATAGCTGGATATCTCAGTGGTTTAGGCCTCTGGCCGTGAGACCAGAGATTATTGGGAGTTCAATTCCCATTGTGCCTACAAGAAGAACCAGCCCAGGATCCTCCCAGAATTGACTTGATGGCATGTAATTATGATTATTAATATACATAATACATCCACATACAAAACACAGAGTCTTCCTTCTCTGTTTGGGTTTGCGCTTGGCTTTTCTTGCATGCGATATCGATGCAGACACCGAGAGAAAAGCTGATCAGGGACCACACAACACCTAACACACAAATTGGAAGACAGAAACGAGGCATACAGAGATGAAGAGTTTTTTTTTAAAAAAAATAAAGTATCCATCCAATTTCCCAACCCAAATTAAGACAAGAACTTTCATAATTAGTTTTTACTCCAGAGACCTCCCGCGGGAAATGAAAGAACCGAAAGAGTCATAAAGTAAATGGTTCCCCCCCCCCCCCCGCCTTCTTCATTAATATTTGGCTCTCACATGCAGGCCAGATAAATCTAGCACAAGGAATTAGGAAATCTATAGCAGAGGGGTTGGTGACGAGTTTGGACGTGAGCCACCTGCATTGCATACTTAGATGTAAATCCCATTTTATTCACTGGAGTTTACTCCCCTAACAAATCCCCCCATCTACAACTGCAACCATAGCAGTCCTGTGGATTAAAGCAGGTTTGGACTAATCCAAGCAATCTCTTTGTTTTTCTCAGCGAGTTTTTGTGTGGTTCATGTAATGCAGAAGGTTTTGATGCTCAGAACTAACTTGTTGCAACTAATGTAGCAACTGTAACAAGCTAATTACTAGGCAATCAATAATGTAAATGGATGTTGCAATGCTACTTTCTAGGTATAATGGGTAATGAGTTTTTTAAATCACTCCGCCAGAAATGTTACAGGTCATGCGCCATTCCATTAGCAATCCTAAATATTGTTGTTGTTGTTTTGCATTTTTCATTCCAAGGTGTAATATTAGAAATGGCTACTATTACTCTGCATTGTAATGGCATGTTGGTAACAACAACATAACACTTTTACTTACTAAGTTGCAGCCAGGCATGGGCTGGGCCACCAGGACAGGGCTGCACTTTAGATTAAGCCATTGCTCCAAACTCCCTCCATAAGGTTGGAGCAATGTTTTATTCTAAACTGCCGCGAGTCGAGCGGAGCAAGCGAGGGGTGGTGACCAAGCAGTTCCCGGGGGCTGCCTTCTCCCCTATCCCTTGGTCACCACCCCTCACTCCTGTCCAGCACCCTCCCATGGTGCCCAGCACACCCCTGGATGCAGCACAACAAAATTATGAGTAATCACAGCAACAATTATATCAGCCAAGTGGCTGATGAAAATTGATGAATAATGCACGGAGTTACTTTTAAAATATAACATTCTAAGTATTGTTCCCTGATGGTAACAGTTCGAGTACATTAACTACAGCACTGTTCCTTCTTCTGCTGACTATGGACCTGACAATATTTGAATGACAGGTCCATAGGTCAGCAGGTTGCAACCCTGAGACCAGAATGTTGAATTTTCTGACACGCTTGGTGAAAAAGTAGCTATGGTTTCTGCCCCACATAGAGAGCATTGCAACAGCCGATTCTGAAGATTACCAGTGCATAGGTCAGTGTCAACAGGGGCTTTTGGTTCAGGAATGAGCAGAGTTGGGTAATGCGTCACAGATGGAAAAAAAGTGGACCTGACTGTCACCAACACTTGATGTTCCGCACCCAGATTGTGGGTGCTCTTCAAATGAAGGAGAGCGACATCCCTTAAAGTAAGGAAAATCAACTGAACCTGGGACTTATTGCCTCTGATCAGTATGACCTACATCTTATTCTGATTCAGTTTCAACCTATAGTCCTCTGTTCCCCTGCCTCCAGGCACTCCTTCATCATCATCATCATCATCATGTTTAATTTGTATGCTGCCCACTAGAGCTGCATTTCATCAGAATACTAATGACTTCACCCAGGGGCCTCATATAGATGTTAAACATCATTGGGGAGATTGCTGACTGCCGAGGAACCCCATATTGTTGCACCCAGGGATCAGTCAACTTCTCTCTGAGCTGTAGGTTCTGGACATGTTCCTCCAAGAAGGATCAGAGCCCCACCAAAGCATGGGCCCTAATCCCAATCCCAGAGAGCCTGTCCAGGAGGATACCGTAGTTGACTGTATCAAAAGCTGCTGAAAAAGGACCAACAAAGAGGAATCCTCCCTGTCATTGAGTGGGGTGACCAATACCTTCTCGGTACTGTGGTGAGGCTTGGCGTGGATCGGGGCACTCAGAATTCTCCAGAAATGACCCCAGCTGGTCTGCAACCACCCTCTCCACCACCTTGCCCATAAAGGTGATGTTGGCAATCAGATGGTAGTTGTTAAGATCATCAGTCACTGTTGTGTTCTAATGGTTTTACCTTCCACTATGTATCTGAACAAATGTAACCTTGCCTATAGCAACAATGTAACCTCAGCTGCATCACATGAACTCTGTAAGTGGACGCGAGCTAATGACCACCAGCTGGCAGCAGCGAGCGTCCAAGCTCCTTGGTCCAAACTCATCAAAGGCAACAGCGCGGGAAGTTTTCCCGCCACCACCTACACCTGGACAAGAAGGGCGTGAATGCTCGGGATGGAAACCAAGCGGACGCTGGTGAGCATCATCGCTCCGAAGAAGGTGAGCGAATTTAAGGCGGACGACATCATGAAGCTGCTGCGAGAGCGCTTCAGTCCTTCGAGGGCAATGTTTCCCGCTCGGAGCGCGTTTTGGAGGCGAGTCCAAGCGCCGGACGAGTCGGTTGAGACATTCGTGGCCGCCATGAGGATAGCCGCCGCCCCCTGCAAATGGGACAACATCTTAGAGATGGCCCTCAGGGACGGCGTGCTGTGTGGCCTGAAAGACAAGGAGGTGCAGCGCAGCTTGATGAACAAGGAGCCGCCACCCACGTTGGCAGAGGTCGTAGAGGCCGCGGAAGCCGCAGAGTCCACGAATGCTGGAGTGGACGAGATGCACCAGTGGCGTGAGTGGCGTCCTAGAGCCGGCAAGGCGGCAAATTCGGTGCACGGGAAGTCCGGGCAGGCGGTGCACGCAACTCGACAGGCCTCAAAGTCGTCTACGGAAGGCAGCGACGGCGAAGAGGTCCAGAAGGTCCGAAAGGGTGGTCGACGCTGCGATGGTTGCGGAGCGGCCCATGAGCGCGCGAGATGCCCATTCAGGAAGGCCGAGTGTTACACCTGCGGCCGACGGGGGCACATCGCCAAGGCATGCAGAAAACGGAAGGAGAGCCGGAGGCAGTCACAAGACCGTTCGGCCAGACCGGACCGTCCAGCGAGGCCCAAAGATGGCGCCCAGACCACGAGGAAGCAGGATGGCGTGGGCCGCGTCTCGGACGACAGCGAGGACGACGCCCCAGTGTTCAGCGTGTCCGCGGGACAGTCCCATTACTTCGTTGAGGTACTAGTACAAGGGGCCCCTATTAGGATGGAAATTGACTCGGGGTCCTCCTATTCTATAATTCCCCAGAAAGAGTTCTTGAGAATCGACCCCCACGTGCGGCCCAAACTTAAAACGTTGAGGTCCACGCTACGAGACGTACAGGGAAACAGCATTCCGGTGTTGGGGGTCGGGAAATTTCGGGTCAATTTTAAGAGACATTCTGCGGAGCTGCCCCTAGTTGTCCTTAAGGGGGGAAGTTGTAGCCTCCTAGGGACGCAGTGGTTTCAGCCTTTAGGTTTGTTCATAGGGGGAGTGCATACAGTGGGGGTGGACCCAATACAAGCGGTTTGCGATGCGCATCCCGCCGTTTTTAAGAAAGGACTCGGAAAGTTCAAGGGACCCCCTGTAGCGTTCGACCTAGACCCGGAGGTCCGCCCGATAAGACTCAAACCGCGCAGGGTGCCGTTCGCACTCAAGGACAAGATAGAGGCGGAACTGGACAAACTGGTGGGCCAGGGGATTCTTATTCCTGTTGATTCCGCGGAGTGGGAAACTCCAATTGTAACGGCTCTAAAGGCTAACGGGGAGGTGCGCATTTGCGCTGATTATAAGTGTACAATTAACAAGGCGATCCGCCCTAATGCATACCCGGTGCCGGTGATCAGCCACCTTTTAGCCAGGCTGAATGGGGGAAAGTGTTTCGCTAAACTCGATTTGGCACAAGCCTATCAGCAACTCCCAGTGACCCCCGCCACGGCCGCGGCACAAACGATAGTTACACATAAAGGGGCGTTCCAGGTGTCGCGCTTACAGTTCGGCGTGAACTCGGCACCCGGCCTTTTTCAGTCGCTTGTGGAACGCCTCCTGAAGGGACTGGAAGGGGTGTTGCCTTATTTTGATGACGTGTTGATAACAGGGGGGAGTGAGGCTGAACTGGCAAAGAGATTGGACAAAGTACTAACCGTGTTCGAGAAAGCGGGGTTGAGACTAAGGAAGGACAAATGTGTTTTTTATGAAACTGAGGTTGAATTTTTAGGTTTCCGGATCACACCCGAGGGGATTAAGCCGTCTAAATCCAAAGTAACAGCCATAAAGAAGGCCCCTCGCCCCACATCCAAAACCGAGCTACAGTCTTTCCTGGGGCTCCTCAATTTTTACCATACATTCCTCCCGCGGAAGGCGTCCGTGGCCGAACCGCTCCATCGGTTACTTAAAAAGGAGGAGACATGGATGTGGGGTGACGAGCACGAGAGGGCGTTCAAAGAACTAAAGCAACTCTTAACATCTGAGGCAATCCTGACGCATTTCGACCCCAAACGGCCGGTGGTCCTAGTCTGTGATGCATCCCCGGTGGGGGTGGGGGCGGTGCTTTGCCACGTGTTGGATGACGGAAGGGAGGCCCCGGTAGCGTTTTATTCAAGGTCCCCGTCCCAAGCGGAGCGAAATTACGCACAAACCGACAGGGAGGCATTAGCAATAGTAGCGGGAACCAAAAAATTTCACGATTTTTTGTATGGCCGCCCGTTCAAAATCGTGACTGATCACAAGCCATTGTTAGGGATTTTCACGGCAGGCAAGCCCACGCCGCAGATCCTGTCCCCGAGAATGCTGCGATGGGCTATTTTTCTCAACGCATACCAGCATGAGTTGGAGTACCGGCCCGGAAAGGAGATCAGCCATGCTGATGCACTTTCGAGATCTCCTTTGCCCTTGTCGGACGACCAAAAGGAGAGAGTACAAAAAGACCGCCAGGTGTTGCTAATTGAGGTCTTAGACGCACCCCCAATAGTACCAACCGACATTGCTAGGGCGACAGGCAAGGACAGAACGCTAGAGAAAGTTAGTTCGTGGGTACAGAAGGGGTGGCCGGCGTCGTCCCCAAGCACAGAATTCGACCCATTTTTTCGGAAAAAGCTAGAGTTGTCCCTAGAGAGGGGGTGCCTTTTGTGGGGCCAACGGGTGGTGGTCCCTACATCCCTGCGGCCGAGGGTGCTCGAACTGCTGCACGTCAGCCACCCGGGCATAGTTCGTTCAAAGGCGCTGGCCCGGAGTTACTTCTGGTGGCCACAGCTGGACGCGGACATTGAGCACATGGTCGGCACCTGTGAGGCATGCCAGGGATCCCGACCAGAGGCGGCCCGCCTTCCGCATAGGGAGTGGGACACAGCAAGGGGGCCATGGTCCAGAGTGCACGTGGATTTCGCTGGCCCATTCCGAGGAACCATGTTTCTCCTGGTGGTGGATGCGTTCTCCAAGTGGCTGGAGGTTATTCCAGTAAAAAGCACGTCCTCCGCCACGACAATTAGCCAGCTAAGGAGAGTCTTTTCAACGTTCGGTTTACCCGATACTTTAGTCAGCGATAACGCTAGTTGTTTCACCTCCGCCGAGTTCGGGGCATTCATGGAGGCAAACGCCATTCGGCATGTCACATCCGCGCCGTTTCACCCGGCCACGAATGGCCAAGTGGAACGGCTGGTGCGTACAACAAAGGATGCGCTGCGGCGCATGGGCCCGGGGGACCTGAATCACCAAGTATGCCAATTCCTCTTAGCGTATAGGGTGACCCCTTTAGCGTCAGGCTACTCGCCGGCAGAGCTCTTGATGCGGCGAAAACTGACCACGATCCTGTCCAGACTTGACCCGACGAGAGTCGAGGATAAAGGGAAAAACATAGGGTTGGCAGTCTCGAAAGGTTTCGCCGCCGGCGACCCTGTTCACTGCAGGAACTATTCCAGCGCAGGGCCAGCCTGGGTACCAGGGACGGTTGTAGAACAGACGGGGCCAGTGTCGTACCGAGTCGAGACTAACACCGGCCTCCTCTGGAGGAGGCACGCAGACCAACTGAGGCACCGAGTAAGTAGGCCAGTCAGTGGGGCCCAGCAACAGGATTCAGCGTTAGGGTTCTCCCCCACCCGCTTAACCCAAGGGGGAGACAGCAGCGGACAACAGTCCCAAGCAAGGGGGGAAGGCAGAAGCAGCGGCCCCGACTCATACCCTTTTGATACACCAGTCCTATCAGAGGCCGGGGAAGGGGGAGAGGAGTTCGCGACCGCTGCCCCCGAATGTAATTTTGATTTTGATTTTACGGGCCGGGGGGGTTTTCAGGAGTGTTCCCCCACCCATCCAAGCGAGAAGAGGGGTTTTTCGTTAGCCCCCGGTGCCCCCGGTCTCTCCCTAAGAAAGAGCACACCTTCCAACGACGCCGCGGAGCCGCGGCAAGTCACTAACGAGTCTCCCTCTCCAATTACAGGACAGGAAACCAGGGGACAAAGAGAAGGTAGCAAACCCGGGGAAAGGCAGCCCGCATCGAGACCCCAGCGTGTTCGAAATAAGCCATCTTGGCTGAGAGACTTTGTCTCCTAGGGGGGGGGGAGTGTGTTTAAGTGTGGGCTCGAGACTTTGTCTCGTCCTAGGGGGGAGGGGTGTTGTGTTCTAATGGTTTTACCTTCCACTATGTATCTGAACAAATGTAACCTTGCCTATAGCAACAATGTAACCTCAGCTGCATCACATGAACTCTGTAAGTGGACGCGAGCTAATGACCACCAGCTGGCAGCAGCGAGCGTCCAAGCTCCTTGGTCCAAACTCATCAAAGGCAACAGCGCGGGAAGTTTTCCCGCCACCACCTACACCTGGACAAGAAGGGCGTGACCCGCAATGACATCACGCAGACAGTAGCCAATGGGCTAACATGGAACCACGTTCAAATGTATTACTACTGTATATAAAGAGCTATCGATCCGCCATTACCTCATGTTCCCTCTGTCCACGATGCAATAAACCTGAGTTAACCCAGCCCGAGGCTGTGTCCTGTGTCTTGGTTTGCATACACCAAAGTCACCAAGTTAGGTTTCTTCAGGATTGCCTGTACAATCATCTCCTTCAACCTGGCTGGAAATATACCTTCCCGGAAAAAGGAATTAGCAATTTCCTCGACCTATCCTGCCATCTTCTCCCTGGCAGCTTTTACCAACCAGGAAGGGCAAACGTCAAGGTGGGAAGTAGTGGCCATACAGTCAGTGAATGTCCTGGAGATTTCACGAGCCCTTTCATCAAAACAAAGATGCTTGAACAAGGAATTTTGCATGTTGGAAAAGCCCCAACATCTCATTTCTGGCGGAGGAGGAGGAGGAAAAGAAAGGGGGAGCATTTCAAAATGTTCTTTTTGTGTAGTTTCTCTATCCTCAGCATGAACAGAACTATTTGGGACAAAGTAGTGTCAGAAACACAATTTATCTACTCTCTTCTCCCTGCCTAGAATGACTCAGTGTCTGGCCAGATCCAGAAGGAACGTACAGACAGAACAATGTAGGAAGGGAAGGGAAGGAAATGAGTTGGGGGGGGCGGGGGGAGTAAATAAGAAAAGTTGCTGGAACAGATTATA
This sequence comes from Bradypodion pumilum, assembly GCA_035047305.1. NCBI lineage: Eukaryota > Metazoa > Chordata > Lepidosauria > Squamata > Chamaeleonidae > Bradypodion > Bradypodion pumilum. The sequence continues at coordinate 7,605,452 of JAWDJD010000010.1, read as the reverse complement.
GTTCACCTGCTAAAGAGAGGAAATGAGCTATATTCTTTTCTTGGAAGAAGGATTTTCACAGAACAGCTGGTGATGTCATACATTTCCTTTGTCTGCCTTACAGTAGCAGATCCAGTTCATTCTGAGAGCATACTCCACTTCCCATCGTTCACGTAGAGTCTGCGAGTTTATTAAATGTATGGACAGAAGACAGAAGAGAAAATTCAGGGCTCTGTCTATGCTGCAGTTCAACAGAAGGGCAGGGAAAAGCAGTACATGGGTTGTGATCCTACATACAGTAATCACTTGCAGAAGAAAGAGGAGGAAGAGGAGGAGGAGGAGGAGGAAGAAGAGGAGGGAGGCAACCCAAGGTTCACATCTTTGCTTGAACAGGCCAATTCAAGACTAGGGGCAAATGTAAAATCACTCCTTGAATGCCTCATATACTTCGAAACCCTATTGGGATTGCCATAAATCAGAAATGACTTAATAACACATACAAAATAGGTGGCGTCAGGTTGTTACTTCTAAAACATTACTGTTCACTTATGTTTGCCAATGTAAATCCAAGGGTGCAAACCTCCACTGTTAATTGCTGCTAGTTAAGAAGTCAAGGCTTGGATTTCTAGTTGTGCTCCAGGATCCTGGACTGGCCATTGGTTTGAGGGGTTTCATTCTAGGGATTCCCTTTTTGTTGTTGTCAAGGGCCAGGGTTTTTAAGGTGCCGATTTGTTGGGGGCTACCTGCTAGTAGTGAGTGAAGCCAATAATGGCTGGGGCTACCTCCATGCTTGATCTACTTCTGGAACTGCAGTGGCTCAATGGTTAAGAAGCTTGCCTTGTTAGCTGTAAGGTCAGCAAGTCAGCAGTTCGAGACCCGGGCATGGCCATAGCCAGGATTCTAGATGTGGGACAGAGACGGGCGCTCAATCTGACAAATCTGGCAAATATTTTTCTTCTTCAGGATGGGCAAGAAAGCCTCTTTTCAATGTATTCCTATGGGAAACCGCTCTTTGCCAGGGTGGGCAAACTGCTAACTCAGGGTGGACCATTGTTGGAGTATAGTGGGGGCATGTGGGAATCTGATAGGGATAAACCATAAGCCAAGTTCATGAGAGTGCAAACACTCTTGTTTGGCTTCTGAGTTTCCCCCGAGAGATGTCCTTCATCTCTTTACTATGTTTCAATCGTTCCCTGAAGGAATGTCAGTACACATGTAATCAAGGTCCAAGCTTCTACTATGGAGAGACTGATCACACAAGTTTGAGACTAGTATGCTATCTTAGCTGCTCTAACCAATCAGGACTCTAATCACGTACTGTAGCTTGCATGATTCTCACACGGTATCCTAATGTTACAAACAATGTATGCCGAATGTAACCTACGGCTGAATACTCTCTATTGTTCACTATGCAACCCATTTTGCTCCCTTTCTACTGAATGCACTATTGTTCCTATATTCTTATCTGCTGTTGAATTTTGGCAATAAAAGATACTGGTTGGGGTGGTTCGAGAGAGCTCTCCCCAGGCAGTCGGCTGGACCGTATCTCTGTCTGGGCATTTCATGGTGTCAGGATTTCCTCTCGCAATAGGCCATGCCCACCCTGGCCACCCCGTGGCTATGGCCCTGGACCCGGGTGCTGCATGTCAGATTGAGTGCCCATCTCTGTCCCAGCCCCTGCCAACTTAGCAAGAAATGGCAAGTAGATAAATAGGGACCACTTTAGTGGGAAAATATATTGGGGACATGAAAGGAGCCTCATTCGGGCGCCCCCTGAGCAGAGTTCCTCCAGCAAAAAAACCTTTCAATCCAGAATAATTTCTGACACAAAATTATTATTATTATTATCCCTTTTCATTCTCTCCTCCACCCCCATCTCCTATGGGTCTGGTGGGGTGTCAAACCAATCGCTGCTCACTAACAAAATTAGGCCTCTGGCCACAGGTCCCCCCCCCCCCCATTTCATTATGCTCTCTGGGAATAAATCTTTGTAATCCCTACGCTTCCTTCTCTGCTGCATCAATTATAGTCTGCTAAACTGTATGCAAAATTCCGTGTGCAAAAAGTCCACCAAGCTTTTTGTCGGATTTGATCTTGGCTCAAGTAGACTCCCTCCTCTTAGGTTCTGCTCTTTCCTTTCATTCACCGGTTTTCTCTGCAATTCATTTCTGTCCTTTACCACCTCCTTCTCTTTCTCTCTCTCTCACACACACATACACACGTTCAACGCCTTGCCAAATAATATTCTATGAGCTTTTACACAGGCCTTCCCTGCTCTCTCTCCAGCTAAGACAATAGCCTGCTTCTTCTTCTTCTTCTTCTTCTTCTTCTTTCCTGTCCAGGTCAAACTTTAAACTGCCAAAATAAAACCGCCTTCTTGGCTTTGTCTGTGGCCAAAATTAAATCATCGTTGGTACCTGTTTCTGGTAATAAGCGGCAGACCAGCAAATGATCCAGATTCTGTATCTCTCCACATTCACACAGCGTGTTGTTGTCTGCCAGCAGCCCCCACCTGAGCATGTTGGTCTTGCCTTTAGGGACTCCAACCTCAGCCTATCCAGGGTCCTCCAAGTGACATAGGGAAGGTCAAGTTCCTCAGCCATATCTTCCTTTAATATAATACGATAAATCTTTATTGTCATTGTTTATTGAATACAGTGGCTCAAGTGGCTAAGATGCTGACTGGGAGGTGGAAGGTCAGCAGTTTGATTCCCGAGTACTGCAGGACGGAATGAGCTCCCATCTTTGTTCCAGCTCCTGCCAACCTAGCAGTTCAAAAGCAAGAAATTGCAAGTAGATAAATAGGGGGCCACTTTGGTGGGAAGATAACAGCGTTCCGTGCACTCCGGTGTCTAGTTATGCCTACCACATGACCACAGAAACATCTGCAGAAGCAGACAACACTGGCTCTTCGGCTTTGAAACAAAGATGAGCACTAAACCCTAGAGTCGGATACGACTGGCTTTCGAACAAGGGTGACCTTTACCGTTAACTTATTGTATTAAAGGAAGATATGTTGTTCTTTGTTCAGTGGGCTCGTCTCTCCATCTTCTAATTTGATTTTGCTCTTGTATACCCTCAGGGATTGCAGTGGCTCATGTGGCTAAGACTCTGACTAGAAGGTGGAAGGTCAGCAGTTTGATACCCGAATACTGCAGATGGAATGAGCTCCTGTCTTTGTCCAGCTCCTGCCAACCTAGCAGTTTGAAAGCAAGAAATTGCAAGTAGATAAATAGGGACCACTCCGGTGGGAAGGTAAACAGTGCTCTGTGCGTGCCAGTGTCTAGTCATGCCTACCACATGTCCATGAAAACGTCTGCAGAAGCAGACAGCGCTGGCTCTTCGGCTTTGAAACAGAGATGAGCACTGAACACTAGAGTCAGATACGACTGGCTTTCGAGGAAGGGTGACCTTTACCCTTAAGGAAAACGGATTGTGATGGCTCAGTGGTTAAGACACTGAAATTGATGACTGGAAGGTTGGTAGGTTGGCAGGACAAATCCCGAGTGCTACATTATGGAGTGAGCTCTCATCTCTGTCCCAGCTCCTGCCAACCTAGCAGTTTTAAAGTAAGAAATTGTAAGTAGATAAATAGGTACCACTTTGGTGGGTAGGTAACAGCATTATATGTGCTCCAGCATCATCATGCCTGCCATATGATCACAGAAACATCTGCAGTAGCAGACAGCGCTGGCTCTTTGGCTGTAAACGGAGCTAAGCACCATACCCTAGAGTCGGATATGACTGGCTTTTGAGCAAGAACAACCTTTACCTCAAGGATGTTTCTTCTTGCCATAAAGACAATAGCTTATACCAGGGATTGCTAATCGTGGCACTCCACTTGGGCCTCTGGGAGTTGAAGGCCAAGAATACCTGGAGTGCCAAGGTTAGCCGCCAGGGGCTTATACTCTGCTCAATTTCAACTTGACTACTGCAGTCACATCTGTCTGACCCATACCTGTCAAATTGCTGGTGTCGAAATACGGGAGGGTTTCCAGGTGCCGACATTAGCACATGCTCCCCACTGCCTGACATCAGAGGCCACATCGCACATGCACAGTAACCCCTGCACACATGCGCAGAAACCAGGTAAGGGGTTACTGTGCATGCGTACCCATCAGAGGCAGCGGCATGCATGCTCAGTAACCCCTTTCCTGGCCGTTCAAATACGGGATGACGGCAGGAAGGAGCGTGACGGAGCGGCGAATTATGGGAAATCCCGGCCAAAACAGGATACTTGACAAGTATGGTCTGATCTAATGCTGTTGGGATTGGCTCTACCATAAGGCAGAGTGAGGCAAGGGTCCCAGGCAGCAGATATCAATAGCCATAACACTTATATACCACCCCATAGCACTTACTGCACTCTCTGGGCGGTTCACAAGTTAATTGGCATTCTCCCCCCCACACACACACACACAGGGTGGGTACTTATTTTACCAACCTTGGAAGGATGGAAAGCTGAGTCAACCTTGAACCATAGTCAGGATCGAACTCACAGTGTTTTGGCTGCACTACATCAATTCAAACATTGCGCCACCGGGACTAGCCGTCCCCTGCGCAACTGGATCCGAAAAGATCACACGTTCCTGATAAAGCGCCACACACACACCCTGACAATTAGTCATAGGAAAACCCAAGTTCTCTGGGACATCACCGCTGGTGTTCCCCAGGACAGGCCAAGACTACAGAGAACCCACTGAGTGGTTAGTAGAGAGAAACACAGCCCAATTTGTGGCTTGTCCAATCGGATAAGATTCCCAAGGAGAAGCAGCTGCCTCCCCCCCCCCAAACAACCCATTCTTCCTTAATAAACCATCCAGGGTATTAAATTTCAGGCCTTGTGTTTTTGTGGATCTACGGGCAATTTCCAAGCCTAGCCATTACCAGTGAATGCGGTGACATTAATATGAGTAAATGCAGGAAAAAGGATGAAATAAAACATATCCTATTGAAGGAAATGAGAGCTCCTTAAGAAAGAAAAACACACATAGGAAAAGATGTGGGCATATCAGAATACAAATGGGCCACTGGGGAGCCCCAAATTCCACAAGCATGATGTTATTGAAGTGTTTGATACCCGAATAAGCACCTGCAGATATGAATTACATCGTTGTTCAGGCCACGAGTGTTGGAGTCCTGACATCTCGAGACGCGGTCATGTTATATTTCAGACCCCGCTGCCAAGTGGATGGGATGGAATAAATCAGTCAGAGTTACAAGAGACCTTATCGGAAGGGCTTCCAAAATGTACCACCTGCATCCTAAACATCTGGGGCAGACCTACATATGAAGGACAAAGGAAGGAAGGAAGAAAGAAAGCCATTCCTTCCAAGCGTGCCCCCCTCCAGTCTTGCAAGAAACGATGAGAAAAAGTCTGCCTCTCGCACTTTTTCACAGTCGGTGTTTTAAAATCTTTGTGTTCTTCCGTCCCGAATCTGTAGAGACTGACATATGTTGATAAATGCTTCGAATGGGGACAGAATCCTGCTGCCATCCTAAACTGGCCATGCCAAGAGGTACATCAGTGTCCTGCTCGAAGAGGATCAAGTTTCTCAATGCGCAGAGAAAAGTTCTTTTTCTGGACAACAGTTCCCAGAATACCGCTGGCTTGTTTAACATGCGTAGGGGTCAATTGTCCTGACAGTCTTTTTCATGTGGGTGAGGGGAGATGAGGGTGGTTTTATTAGACAGTTTTAAATGTGATTTTAATCTGATTTTAGTTAGGGGTTTTTATTGATGTTCCATTGGTTTTTTAACAAATTTGTAAGCCGCTTTGGATCACCTTTGGGTGAGGAAAGTGGGATTGAAATAGTGTAAATAAAATAAATAAACACCCCAGTTAACTTTTCCAAAGTCTTCTTTTACCCATCTGCCAAGTGGTTAAGACGTTGAGCTCGACTAGAAGGTTGGAGTTTGATTCCTAGGTAGCTCCTGTCTCTGTTCCAACCTAGCAGTTCGAATGCAAGAAATTGCCAACCTAGCAGTTCGAAAGCAAGAAATTGCCAACCTAGCAGTTCGAAAGCAAGAAATTGCCAACCTAGCAGTTCGAAAGCAAGAAATTGGAAGTAGATAATTAGGGGCCACTTTGGTGGGAAGGTAGACAGCGTTCCGTGCACTCCGGTGTCGAGGCATGCCTGCCACGTGACCACGGAAACGTCTGCAGATGCAGACAGCGTTGGCTCTTTGGCTATAAACCGAGATAAGCACTGGACCCTAGAGTTGGATACGACTGGCTTTCATGCAAAGGCGACCTTACCTAAAATTTTGGATTGAGGTAGCTCCCTGTTCTGGTTTACAAGCCACCCACAGGAGGGTCCAAATGAATGTCTCTGTGGCTTATGGTGTTCACTGTATGTTTAGCCCTTGAATCTCAAGAGGTGTTTTTGTTTCAGTTTGCTTTTGCATTCCAAATATGAAGGAATTTGTTAATTTCTTTTCAAAATGGAACTCAAATGGTATGCACACTCATCCCTATCCTGACCCTCACTGCAGGTCAATAATTAGCCATGCCCACTAAGCCTTTTAACACCCTTTATTAACTGACTAGCAGAGGACCCGGTGTTGCCCAGCGCTACCCTACCTGGGCCAAGGAGAGACCCGCCCCCGCCCCCCCCAGCTGCCTTACCTTTTTGTCTGCTGTCGTCACAGCTGTGTTCTCAGCCCCATCGTGAAGCGCCATCTCAGCCTGACTCTGGCCGCTGCCGGCCTCCCCAGCGACTACGTTCAGTGGGTAGCCATCACAGCCTGGCCCCTCCGTCCTCCCGTGGGTTGTGTCAGGTGGAAGGGAGGCTCCATTTGGGTGGGCGGGCAGAGGACCCATGGGGGCATAGGCCTGCGGAAGGTGGCAACCCGGTCCCGTCCACCGCCCGCCCCATGGCTGTGGGTTCTCCCTTCCCCCTGAAGCATACTTCAGGAGTGCAGAGGAGCCATGCCGCGGTGTCCGCCTGCCAACAGTAGTTGCTGGGGCGGGGGCAGCCGTAATGGCTGTAGTCCATACTGGCGGTTAGGCCATGCGCCACCTGGAACTCTGGGAAGACTTTGGCACATGTGTGGAATTTCTCAGGGTTAGGCGCATGCATGGATTCTTGCGCATGCACAGTCACCTCCACTGGTCATTTCTGCCAGCTGGGGGGAGTGTTGCAGCCCCTTTTCAGGGGCAAGGACCCCAAGGTGGGCTGCTGGTTACCCACGCCGGCCACCCCAGATGTTGAAGGTAGGTGTCCACGCAGTTTCCAGTGCAATCAGTGCAGGGGTTTCGTTTTGTATGAGGGAACCCTGTGATGTCACGGATCCCCAGATCTGGTCAGCTGGGAATTGGTTGAGCTGTGGCGATGACATCACAACCCCCCTGGTTGGCTTTCCCCCCTTGCTTTTTCTCCTGTCGGTGGGGGCGTCCCCTTTGTGGATTGATTTAGGGGGCATACCCCTCCCCATAGGACTTGACACCCCTGCAGTGACCATCTCTGCGGCCCAAGGTATGTATGTGCTGAGTTTCAGCACGATCGGTGCAGGGGTGTGGATTTGTATAAGGAACATACAGCACCGGACCTTGATTTTAGTTATATAGATTAGTCATCTGACCATATCAAGTTAACAAGTGCTAAAATACATTAGATAAAATATGATTGTAAAAACAGAATAGAAACAGTCACTTCAAGTGCTTTACTGGTAATGATAACAACTATGATGAACAGAACTGAAGAAAGCATGTTTTATGCTTTTCTTAACTTTCTTGATTATCTCATAGACAAAGTCTGGAAGAAAAAACCACTTGGATTTATTTGCACAGGCATTCTCAAGACTGAAATTTCATTACAGGTCCTTAAAATTTCCTCCTCTGGGTTTCCTTAGAGAGGAAAAAAAAATCTTAATTGATCTCATTTATTTAAACCATTTATACATGCTACATTTGATCTCAGCCAAAAGGCCAAGAAACGATAAACTATTTATATAGTTCTGTCCAGCTGGAAAGCTCTCCAAAGCCGTTTCCAGATCAGTAAAAACCAGAAAGCCAGGCTCTGCCCTCTCATGTAGAGGGTAAAAATACACAACACAAAAGGGAAAAAAATTATATGAAAGGGGAAAGGAATACAAGAAAACTCGTACAACCAATTCTTCATGCCATATATTTATTTTTTAATGGCCAGCTGAAATGGATGAAGTCACAGTTTGAATACAAGTTCCCATACAATATGCTTCTTTGGATATACAGGACTGTATTTAGTTTCTCATGACTTTCAGTGGATGTAAGAATAAAGTGTTGCAACCCTGAAGTCACCCATTCTGCAAAGACCTGGCAAGTTCAATGGTGGATTGGGGGGGCGGGGGTTATGTGTCTGGACTTGAGATTTTGGAATCTAAAACAAGAACGTGATAAAGGTATGAGATGAGGTAGCTCCCTTGTCTTGGTTTCGCAAGCCACACATATACTTTTAAAAAGAGGTTCAAGGTCCATTTATGGATAGGTAAAGGTCTCCCTGACACAGAAGCCAGTCATGTCCAACTCTAGGGGGCGGTACTCATTCCATTTACAGCCAAAGAGCCAGCACTTTCTGCATCTGCAGATGTTTCCATGGTCATGTGGCAGGCATGACTAGATAGATGTCCACTGGTACCTTTCCTGCTGATGCAGTACCTATTTATCTACTTGCAATTTCTTGCTTCGAGATAGTCTTGCTTATTTTTAAATGCCTGTGTTTTTTTTTAAAAAATAATAATCTGTGGAACTTCTGTTTTGAAAATGAAGAGGAAATAGGAGTGAATTCCAGCACACGTTTCACAACCTGATTGTTCTATGAAGTTAAAGATGGGAAAATTCGCTTTTTGGGGCAACAATTGCAAACCCCTCCAGTCATAATTTATTTTTATCCTTTAAAAGGGTTTAGAACACAAGTTCTCAACCTTTATATGCCGGGGGCCGCGTCATGCTCCCTCAGACAGCTTAGAGGGCCGGATGGCCATTTTGTCCTTCCTCCAACATATGGCGCTTCCGGGTATGGTGGAGATGGTAGTGGTGGTGGTGGGGCACATGAAATGGCACCACTGGCCGTAGGTTGAGAATCCCTGGTTTAGAATAAGAGTGGGGGGGGGAATCTTCCCTTCTCTGTCTCTCTCTCTCAGATACTACATTCCATTCCTTGCTCCTAAGGAATAAAAGTTTTATAATTGCAATTTTATTAGCAATCAGATCCTCCAACTGAACACACATTTTCTGGTGTCGGTGTTAAGGTTTTATTTTCATTTTGATTTAGCTAACAACATGTGAGAAGGGGAGAGAACAGAACTGACAACCAGAAGAGTTCAAATTTCCTGTGTGTGTGTGTGTGTGTGTGTGTGTGGATTATATCTTCAGCTGCAGTAATGTGAAATGCTAAATGTGGACGGAATAGTAATAAGTAAGCAGTTCCTATGTTTTCTTATGGGAATACTTAACAGCAGAAGTATGTTTCCCCAAGAGATCCTTCCTCACCATTTGGTCCAATTTCTTACTCTGAGAACTGAACCACTTCATGATGTAATGCTCACGGGAAAACATTCTTCTCAAAAGTGTGTCTTCCTAGGAGAAGACTGGAGAAAACATCTTAATATTGCTTAAAGAGCCCTGAGTGTCTGTTTGCCTAAAGCCTTTAATACTGAAAGCATGGATAATGTAGAGCAGGGATTCTCAAACTGTGGCCTGTGGGTCAGATGCGGCATCATTTCATGTGGCCCCCCACCCATAGCTGTCAAGTATCCCTTATTGGCTGGGGAAACCCCTTATTTTACCCTCTTTCCCACCGTCATCCCTTATTAATTCGACTGCAATGCCCTATTGCCACCATTGGAGGGCAGCACAGGATAAGCATAGCTGTCAAGTATCCCTTATTGGCTGGGGAAACCCCTTATTTTACCCTCTTTCCCGCCGTCATCCCTTATTAATTCGACTGCAATGCCCTATTGCCACCATTGGAGGGCAGCACAGGATAAGCATAGCTGTCAAGTATCCCTTATTGGCTGGGGAAACCCCTTATTTCCAAATCCAAAACTTGACAGGTATGCCACCACCACATCCACACCAGGAAGTGCCATGTGGTGGAGGAAGGGCAAAATGGTCGTCCGGCCCCTGAAGCTGTCTGAGGGAGCATGACCCAGCCCCCGGCTTTAAAAGGTTGAGAACTCCTGATTTAGAGACAGACCTCTCTCCCCAAGTTTGAAAAAAGACACTTAATGTTTGAGACCTCCGAAAGGTTTAGGGTTTAGGGTGCAGACCGATGCTATGTGTGATCACTCAAAAACATGGGAAAAATGCAGGGTGTGGAAAGTTACTTTCAAAAAGTACTAGCTGTATATCTCCAAGTGCAAAACCATATCTGGTTACTCCTAACTAACCCTCGTTGTCTCATTACACCACTCTTAACACTTCGATTCCTTTTTCTGTTACCCGTTTGTTTCCATGTAAAGATGCTTGCTTTAAAGGACGGCTTAAAATCTGGGGAATGAAAAGCCTTAAAAATACCCTACACATTTAAAGAAGAAAATTCTTTGGAGAAACATTTTGAGGTCATGAGGCCGGCTAAAACTGATGAGAATTGCTCGTCCAACCCAATTGCTGTGTGTTTTTTTAAATGTACTGAGTAAGACTTGTGATTGAACATCCAAAGTTTGACAGCTAGCAGCACCAGACTGATCAACCTTTTGGCCAGCAAAGTGACAGAGCTAAATGGGTTGTTAAAAGAACAATAATATAGATATTTCATAAAGCAGCCTGGAGATAATGTTACCTTTTTTAAAATTTTGAACACCCAACTCAGCAATTGTTGGTTTAGAATTACTTGGGTGCGTCAATTCCGATTTATGATGACTTGCTCCAGAGTATTTCAGGCAGAGTACTCAGAAGCGGTTTCCCATTCTGGGGAGCAACCTGGGATTGTGTAGCTTGCCCATGGCTATCCAGGCTGGCTGTTTCCCCCGGGAGGCACAGCAGGGAATCAAACTCCAAACCTCTGTCTCCACAGCCAAATACCTAAACCAGTGATGATGAACTTTGGTACTCCCGCTGTTCTTGAACTTCAATTCCCAGAAGCCCTGATCAGCAGGAGTGCTGATTTGGGCTCCTGGGAATTGGCGTCCAAGAACACCTAGAGTGCCAAGGTTCGCCATCACAGACTTAAATCATTGAGCTACTCAGCCACCTATCCCTTGGCTTTTAAAACTCTGGGATTACAACACTCTGGCTTTTAGACGTCTCAAAGAGTGTGGTCTTGGCTTGGATCCAGAAAGTTCGGTTTCACTTACCAGTGATAACTTTCGTTCTTCGAGTATATAGTTTGTGAATACACACTCATGGGTTATGCGCCTGCGCAGAACGGCCGATCGGAGGCTTGAAAAGCTATTGGTCAAAAGTTTTGGCGGTAAGACCGCCCACCGTACCGCCCACCCTGAGGCGCCCGCGCGCCATTTTACCTCAGTTCCATACTTAAGCCAAGCACAGGATAAACCAACTGATCTCATCCGTGCAGCTCAAGAGGGGAGGCAGGGTGGGTAGTGTGTATTCACAAACTATATACTCGAAGAACGAAAGTTATCACTGGTAAGTGAAACCGAACTTTCTCCTTCGTATAGTTTGTGAATCCACACTCATGGGAGATTAGCAAGCTCACACTTACTTGGTCGGTGGGCAGTCGGATGAGATGATCCCACGATGAGCTGAAGATCCTCTAGGTGGACCCGTCAGGGGCGTTGAGTCCGGAGCCCTCTGGTGAGGACGACACGGCCAAGCCTGGCGTCCGCAGTGGCTCTGGTGTCCACCCTGTAGTGCTGGACAAATGTGGAAGGTCTGGACCAGGTGGCAGCCTTACATATGTCCTCAAGCGGTGTGCCCTCCAGAAAGGCAGTGGATGTGGCAACCGCCCTGGTGGAATGCGCCCTGACATGCGGTGGAGGTGGCAGTGAGGCTGACTCGTAGGCCAGGTAGATGGTAGAGGTGATCCATTTGGAGAACCTTTGAGCAGAGATGGGTTCACCCTTGGACTTTCCCCCATAAGCCACAAAGAGGCATTGTGACTTCCTGAACTCTCTAGTCCTGCTGGTGTAAAACAATAAAGCTCGTTTCACATCCAGTGTGTGCCAAGTCCTTTCTTGGGCGTTAGTGAGGTTCTGGAAGAAGGTTGGCAAGGAGATAGTTTGTGCCATGTGAAACTTGGTGACCACCTTGGGTAGGAAGGTGATGTCCGCTTGGAGGACGACGCGGTCGTTGAAGAACTGGAGAAAAGGTGCGTCTGCTCGCAGGGCAACCAGTTCACCAGCTTGACGTGCAGACGTGATAGCCACCAGGAATGCCGTCTTCCATGTGAGGAGACGAACATCGGCGGTAGCCATGGGCTCGAAGGGGGTCCTGGTGAGCACGTTGAGAACGGTGGACAGTGACCATTGAGCCGTCGGTGTCCAGGCTGGCGGAAAAGCGTTCCTTAGCCCTTTGAGGAAGCGCTTTACCGTTTGGTCGCGGAAGGCCCCAGAAGCGGGCGAGCCAGCAGGAGAGTGCGCTACTACCGCTGCGAGATGCACTCGGATGGAGGTGATGCTGAGGCCAGACTCCGCCAGCTGGAGGAGGTAGGTTAAAATGTCCTGCAGTCCCACCTGCGAGGGGGGCGTTTGTCGGGAGGCCAGGAAAGCACAAAAACGCCTGTATTTGGAAGCGTAGGACTTCCTTGTGGAAGGGCGCCGCGCTAGTTCAAGGATCCTGGACAGTCTGGGGTTATCCTCCACGCGGTGAGGTGGAGGCTGGGCAGGTCCGAATGGTGCAGCTGGCCGTGCTCCATTTGGAGGAGCGTCGGTGACTCCGGTAGTGTGCGATACTGCGACGACATGCGCAACAGTAGCGGAAACCAGGGTTGGCGCGGCCATGCTGGCGCCACCAGAATTGCATTGGTTCTGTGTTGGTACATCCTGGTGAGTACTTTCTGGACCAGAGGAAACGGAGGAAAGGCATAGAGATAGTCCTGATCCCACCGTTTCATGAAGGCATCGCCTTCGGAGTTCAGTCCGATGCCTGCCCTGGAGCAGTACCTGCTGAGTTTCCTGTTGGACTCCGATGCAAAGAGGTCGATGCTCGGCGTCCCCCAGGCCTCGCAAAGCGATTGGAACACTCCGTCGTCCAGCTCCCATTCGTGGGTCGTCGAAGTGAGACGGCTCAGGTGGTCTGCCAGGACATTCAGTGTGCCCTGAATGTGCACTCCAATTGGGAAAATGTGCCTCTCCAGGCACCATTCCCACAACTGCACTGCCAGGTACAGGAGGGTGGTGGACCGTGTTCCTCCCTGCTTGTTGAGGTACGCCACCGCCGTGGTATTGTCCGAGGCCACTTGAACCGCCTTGCCGGTGAGCAGAGTCTCGAAGGAACGCAGGGCCTTCCAAATGGCCAGCAGCTCCAAGTAATTTATGTGGTGCACCGTTTCGTGCGGTGTCCAGGTGTCGTTGACCGTGAGAGTCCCGCAAGCAGCGCCCCAGCCGAGGTTGCTCGCGTCGGTCAGTATCTGCAACGAAGGTTGCGGGGGGTAGAAACTCTTCCCCGTGGCCACGTTGAGTGGTGTAGACCACCACAGCAGTTGGTCCCTCAGTTCTGGAGATGGGGTCAACCGTTTGGACTGGCTCTCCCGAAGTGCGTCGAACTCGTGAAGGAGCCACGATTGCAGGGACCTGAATTTCAACTTGGCATGGGGAATCACTGCCGTCGTTGAGGCCATCAGGCCTAGAAGTCTCTGAGCCTTCTTCGCTCGGATGCATGGTTTGGTGCGCAGTTCGCTCACCCCCTGCGCAATATCCTGTAAGCGTTTCTGGGGAGCGTAGGCTCTCGTAGCAAGCGAGTCGAGTACCGCTCCGATGTACTCGACGCGTTGGGAGGGGATCAACTTCGATTTGGTGAAGTTGATCCTGAGGCCGAGACTCTCCATGAGGTGGACCGTGTATTGTGTGTCCCGAACGGCCGACGATTTGGTGGGGGAGACGATCAACCAGTCGTCGATGTACGGGAAGACCCTGATGCTCCGTTGGCGGAGGAATGCGGCCACCGGAGCCATGCATTTGGTGAAGACCCGCGGTGCCGTGGCCAGACCGAACGGTAGGCATCGGTACTGGTACACGGAATTGTCGATGCGGAAGCGGAGAAACCGCCTGTGTTCCTCGAGGATGGAGACGTGGAAGTAGGCATCCTTGAGGTCTATGACTGTGAACCAGTCCCCTTTGTTGATGAGGGGGAGGACGGTCTGCAGGGTCACCATCCAGAACTTCCTGGTGTGGATGCATTTGTTCAGGCGGCGCAGGTCCAGGATAGGGCGAAGGCCTCCGTCCTTCTTCTGGACCACGAAGTACCTCGAGTAGAAGCCGTTGTCCCAGTCGGACGGTGTTACCCGCTCGATGGCTCCCTTGGAGAGAAGGGTTGATATTTCTTCCTCCAAATGGGGGGACGAGGTGGTGAGACGATGTCTTCCTACCCGAGGCACCCGCACGAACTCGATGGCGTAGCCAGAGGACAAGATCTTTAAGACCCACTGGTCGTCCGTGATGCCCGACCATACCTGGAGGAAGTTCCGGAGGGGGAGGTACGGGATGTGGAGCGAGAGAGACTCGGCCGTCGCAGCTTCAAACGCGGGGCTTGGGCCTCGCGCCCGAACGTTTGTCCTGTCCGTAGGGCCGGTAGCGAGGCTTGTGCTGCCGCCGCTGTTTGTAGGAGCTGGATCTAGGCTGCTCCGTCGGTCCCTGCTGCTGTGGGTTGCCCTGGAACCGCCGTGTGAAGGGCTGGAACCTCGGCCTGGTGGGCGGAGCCGGCGTGGTGAGCCCCAGGAACTTTGCCGTGGAATTTGTCTGGCGCATCTCATTCAGGACCTTGTCGGTGTCCTGACCGAAGAGGCCCTGCCCGTCGAAGGGAAACTCCTCGATGAGCTTCTTCATAGCGTCATCGAGGGAAGTGTCCCTGAGCCAAGCATGGCGACGGAGGTAGATTGCGGAGGCCATGTCCTTCGCCGCATAGTCGTTGATATGCCGGGCAGTGCGCATCAGCTGCTCAGCAACGAAGTCCCCTTCGGTGGCCAGCGCGTCAATGCGCTTTTGGGCGTCGGAGGGCAGTTTCGCTATCTCAACCTTCACCTGCTCCCAGAGGTGAGATTGATACAGGCTCATGGCGGCCGAGTAGTTGGCGGCACGGAAGAATAGGGAGCCGGTGGCGTAGAACTTACGCCCCACCGCGTCCAGTTTCTTTCCCTCCGGCGTCGACGGGACTGGGAACCCGCTGGTGGCCGTCCTGTGCTGGAAAGCCTTGACCACCAGGGAATTCGGCAGGGGGTGAGCCTGCAAAAACTCGACGTTCTCGTCCAGGACCCGGTACATGTTGTCGAGCCTGGACGAAACGGATTGCGCCGCCAAAGGTTTCCTCCATGTCGCCCTCGCCGAAGTCATCATGGAGGGGAGCATGGTTATGTGGACCGGCCGCACAGCACGTCTGTCGAGCTTCGCGGTCATCTGATCCTCACCCTCCAACGGCGGTTGATCGACCTTCAGGTTGAGTGCGGTGCCCAGCCTTGTGAGCATGGCGGTCAGTGAGCGTTGGTCCTCACCACGCGGTGGGTCCACTGAGGCGATAGCCTGCTCCGGCGTGCGCTCGGCGTCGACGTCTCCCTCGTCCTCCTCCGACGACGAGCTGGGAGGCAGCCTTTCATCCACGTTGGGACCGCGCCAGTACGGCCTGGGCGGGCCCGCGGGATGGGAATCCACCGCATCAACGTCCGGACCACACCATGACGGGTTGGGTGGGCCGGCGGAGCGGGCACTCGACCCACGGGAGGTCGGTGGGGCCACGGCAGGGCCGGGATGCCCGGGGCTTGCGGTGGTCGGGCCCAGAGCCGCAGAGGCCGCAGGCATGGAGGCCTGGAACTTGGTCGCAAACGACGCCATGACCTGGAACATTTCTCGGACGAGGGCCATCTGAGATCCGTCCGAGTCCGCTGATGGTGGAGCCCCGGCAGCCGGCGGGATGGTGGCCCACGAAACGGTGGGTGTCGAAACGGTGGCCGGTGTCGGCGTCGGCGAAACGGTCGTCGGAACGTTGACGACCGCGTCGTCTGTCGGCGTCCTGGGCCTTGGGGAGACGGAGGCCTGCCTCGGCGAGGAGTTTCTTCCCCGAGGAGGAGAGGGGAGCACCTGAAGTGGGCGAGCTGGAGCCCCAGCCCTGCGTCCTTTATCAGGTGACCCGGAAGACGACCGTCCTCCCCAGATGGAGGATCCCGGAGAAGGACATCGGGCAGTCGAGAACGGCGGCGAGGGCCCGGGAGAGGCGGGTGTGCGCGGGGTGGGAGGAAGCGACCGTCTCTTCTCCGACCCACGCTTGCGCTTCTTCTCACCGTTCCTGTCCTTCTTTTTCTTCTTCCTCATCGGAAGCACGGAGGAAGAGGCCGGCGGCGGCTGGGCGGCAGCGGCGGATGTGGAAGCGGACGCGGCGGGAGCCAGAGCGAGCTCCATCAGATGAGCCTTGAGGCGATTGCTTCGGTTCTGCACCGCGAGGCGCGTAAACATTTTGCAATGCGGGCAAGACTGGCTCTGATGCGACTCTCCCAAGCAAAAAAGGCACAGGCTGTGTCCGTCGGAAGCCGGGAACTTCTTAAGGCAAGCCGTGCACTGTTTAAATGCTGCAGCCATCAACCGCGGAAAAAATTCTTCCAGTGGAAGTTTCTGGAGGCGAGTACCCCGAAGGGCGGACCAGCCGCCACCCCCTTGAGGGGGGAGACGGTGATCGATGCGAAAAAATTGGCTACTGAATCCACTCGAGAGAAGAGACAGAGCCGGGGTGGCGATCCTGCCCGGAGGACAAGATCGCCGAGAAAAATTGTAGAAATTTGCCAAAAGACTTTCCCTCAGAAGGGCGAAAAAATTGAGGAAGCTCTCAACGATCGTCCTGCTGCTACGGCGGAAAGAAGAGAACTGAGGTAAAATGGCGCGCGGGCGCCTCAGGGTGGGCGGTACGGTGGGCGGTCTTACCGCCAAAACTTTTGACCAATAGCTTTTCAAGCCTCCGATCGGCCGTTCTGCGCAGGCGCATAACCCATGAGTGTGGATTCACAAACTATACGAAGGAGAACAAAATGCATTATTCTAAGTGCCTAAAAGAAACCAATGGGCTTTACAGTACAACTTTAGAGGAAGTTTTAGAGAATGGCAAAGGTCATGGAGACTGACAACTAACCCAGGTTTCATTGACTTCAGCGTGTCTGCACAGAACCAAACCTAGGTCAAGCCTACAGACCTTAACTATAGGCTTATAATCCAAGTGTTTATTAAATCAGCCTTTCCCAACCTGGTGCCTTACCCGTATGGTGGACATTAATGCCCATCAACCTTCATCATGGCCATCTGAATACAATAGATTAGAGACGGCTGTATTAAATATACTGTACCACAGTCCTGTTCAGGGGGAACCCATTCAATCCAGCTAACAGAAAAGAACTTGTGCTGTGGGGAGGTAATCATGGTTAGATAACTGTTGGACCAAGACATCAAACAGTCAACTTCTAAATCCTGACTTTGTCCGAGGGTGGACTGTAGGGGCTCGCTGGTGATCCCATCAGCCAGGGACGCACATCTTACTGGGACCAGGAGGAGAGCCTTCTCAGTGTTGACCCTGACTCTTTGGAACCTCCTGCCACCAGAGCTGCATCTTCAGGCAGAACTGTATCCCTTCAGGAAGGCTCTGAAAGCCTGGCTCTGCCAGCAGGCATGAGATGCATCTGGCAGCACAGCTCAGCCTTGCTGGCTCATTTAGCCCTGTGGGGTTTTAATTAAGGGGTTATGTTTTTTTAAAAACAGATTTTAATTTATCATCAGTTTTATCAGTGGGTTTTTAATTGTATAAGTTGTTTTATTTGATGTAAGCCGCCTTGGGTCGCTGAGGTGAGGAAGGCAGCCTATAAATTGAATAAATAAATAAATAAATAAATAAATAAAACTGTCCAAATGAGCTTGGGCCAGTTGCCCTCTTTCAGTGATTTGCCTACCAGGGTTGTTAATTCATGGGGGAATCTAAATCTGGCCACCCATCATTCTCAAACATGTCAAGAAGGCATCTTTGTTCTACTGTTCTTGCACGTGTTGCTTTCATATTGTTAATTGCCCTGAAAATAACAACACTGAAGGATGAGTCAAACTTCTGTAGATAAAACAAGAAATGTTTGTGTGCAGATTTAATTGCAGATAGCCAACACATGCACACAGCCAACACATGCACACTCACATAAGCAATCTATTCATCTGATTTCAAGATGTTTATTCTTAGCTCAAGATTCAGTAGTAAGTTATTGCCGAAAAATGTGTCCCTTTCGGCTTGCGACCTAGTCTCTGAAACTACAAGCCAATTGTCTATATAAGGGAAGACTCAATTCCATTGAGTCTCAAGAAAGCTGCCACGGTGAAGTAGGAGGAGGAAAAGGAGGAGAAGAAAGAGTAGAAGAGATTGTCAGAGAAAATAACTTCTGGAAGATTTGGAAACCATATCTTGAATATACATTAAGGAAAAGAGGAGGTTCCATGCCGGTTACTGGATCAACTGAATTTTTGGACGATCATTAGAGAGACAGGTCGCATCTCTCCTTTGGCAATGTAACATAACACAGAGTGAATTACTTTGCTTTATTAACTGTATTATTTAGTGAGAAAGAGAATTTAGAAAATAGGAGGATAACCAATATAAAAGTAATTTCTTTTATCACTATTAGTACCATGGTATTCGTTTATGAATGCAACCATGTTAATTTTCAACTTTTAATATTTTTTCTTTCCTGTTTTTTATGTTTATTGTTTTTAGTTAATGTATGTTTTATTCTTTTTTTTGTTTGTGTATTTTTGAAAACTTCTAATAAAAACTTTTTTTTAAAAAAAAAAGAAAGAGTAGAAGACAAATTACAGTGGCACATCAAACAATTTTAATCTGCTCCACGGGGCTCTTTTTTGTACAAAACAATAGCTATATGATGCATGCATCATATAGCGATCTCCCCTATGGGAGGCATCATACAACATTTTTTTTTGTTAAGTGGTTTCCCCATTGAAAAATTGTATGATATTTTTCCATAGGGAAAATTGTTATGTGGAACACCATTTCCCCCCAAACCTAATTGTTATGCGATTTCGTTGCTATACAGGGCGATTGTTGTATGAGGTTACTTGTATATACAATTAAGGGTGGATATATTCATGCAAATATCAATGAGGCACCTTGAAATGACAAAGAGGTCTAAATGCTGTGGTGGTAGAAAAAGAACTGAAGACTGGCTTAGCGGGAAGCATGTAAAGAAAGAACAAGGAGGAGTCTGAGACTTCCTCAAAACTCTGGAATATTCCAAATTGTCTGCACATGAGCAGTGATTAACTCCTTTGCGTGACTTCACAGGGACGAATAATAATAATAATAATAATAATAATAATAATAATAAAAAATAATAATATAGATGTTAAGCTATAAAACCTGACGTTGCATTACGTGATCCTTTCCTCTTTTTTATTGAACAGTGCAAGCTCTTCACCAAATTGATTTATAGTGCCAGAAAACAGCAGTTAAGAGCATCACAGGGAAAGTATTTAAAAAGAAACATCCATGGGATTGGAATACACTCAAGAAAATCCCCCTATCAAGGGGATGACTGCAAGTAGTTTTGCCTAAGTTAAATGTCTGTAGGCTTTTTCATCTGCATGGTAGTCCCTAAAATTTAAATCCCAATTCTTTATTTGGCTTTTATTGCCCATCAGAGAACAATCTTAAACATGTATTATTTTTTGTAGAAGTACATTTTATGGGAAGGTGGCCATTTAAAGATGAGAATGAAAGATGTTTCACCAATTTGAAACACAGAATAGAGACCAATTAAAGTTTACCTTATCTTTTTAAAAAAGGGACCCTTTCACTTGCATATTTAGAAATACAGTGGAACATCGTACAATCGCCCCATATAGCAATGGAATCGCATAATTAGGTTGTTTTTTTTGGGGGGGGGGATGGTATCCCGCATAACAATTTTCCCTATGGGAAAAAATCGTACAACAATTTTTCAATGGGAAAAACCACGTAGCAAAAAAAAATTGTCATACGATGCATCCCATAGGGAAAATCGCTGTACAATGCATGCATCGTATATCAATTGTTTCGTACAACAACGAGCCCAGTGGAACTGATTAAAAATAGTTGTATGAGGTACCACTGTACATTAATATCTTCTCTCCTCCCATGGTATTTTCTTTGGCTTTAATTCACCAACGGCATGGGATGAAAAAATTGTCAGCCCAAACTCTAGCTTGAGTGCCGAGCTCTAACTACTGCCAGTTTTGAGTGGAGCACACATCCAGGTTTTAGGAATATGTTGTGTTTGTTTTGGCAACGCTGCAGGGTTGAACAGTTTCCATTCCCTCCAAACTCAGTCAAACGGTTTTGAAATATTGCACAATAAAAGTCATTAATTATAACTGTCCTCTCTTGCCTTCCAAAAGGAGGGGGGAAAGCGAGGGAAATTACGACTGACCAGTTCCAAATCTGTGCAGGGGGCAGGAAGTGGAAAGTCAAGAGGTCACTGGAAAACACCCAAAACTAACACCACCACCCCTCCCCAAGTTTCAGAAAGCGAATATGTTCCATTTGCCTTCCATTCCAATGTAGACTTGGGTTGGAGCCCCTAACTCTCCAAAGATTAGTTCAAGTAGTTAATTGCTCTGTTACGCACAATTTATAAAGCTTAATTACAAAACTAATATATTAGCCTTCTTGTCTAAGTGTCAAAGACAAAGTTATGCCTTCCCACAAGGCCTGTGGTGCAATTAGATCCTTCTTTGTGCATCCAAGTAAATGAGCATTCCAATGTCGGGAAATATGGAGTAGCAGCATACAGGAGCAACTTGTACGGGTGGTTCTTGGAATCTAGAGCCGGGAAAAGTCAGATTCTCAGACTACAATACCCAGAATCTCTTCGATGAAAAGGTCATGTCTCTACTGTTAAACTCAACACTAGGGAACATTTTTGGCCTAGATACTATAATGTAATTGTGTCAGAAATTATTCTGGGTTGAATGGATTTTTGCTGGAGAAACTCTACTCAGGAGATGTCCAGATGATGCTCCTTTCATGTCCCCAAAATCTTTTGCCACAGAAGTGGTCCCTTTTTATCTACTTGCAATTTCTTGCTTTCAAACTGCTAAGTTGGCAGGAGCTGGGACAGAAATGGGTGCTCAAACTGTCATGCAGTACTCGGGTCTCGAACTGCTGACTTGCCAGCCAGCCAGCTGACAAGGCAAGCTTCTTAACCACTGAGCCACCGCAGCTTCTTGCCTATAGATACTACTCCATAGATACTACTCCATAGATCAGGGGTTCCCAACCTTTTCAAGCCGGAGGATGGGTCATGCTCTCAGCTTCGACGGCTGGATGGCCATTCTGCCCTGCCTGCATGATGGGTGTGTGGCCATTTTGTCCCAACAGCTTCAAAGTTGCAACCATTTTGTTTCTTGATTGCCCTTGGAGGGGTCGGAGGGCACATGAAATGGCACTATGGGCCAGATCCAGCCTGTGGGCCTTGGTTTGGGGACCCCTGCTATAGATACTATGAACTTACCATTCTCCTTAGCAGAAACTAGCCTGAACTGGTGCCCAGAAGAGTCTGGAAATGTAAGGTTTTCACCTCTGAGTAACCATTATTGCCATCTTTTAATATTTCACCTGGTGTTGATCATGCATGCTGATTTTTCTGGCACTAAGAACCTCTTGTGTTTGGAAGCAGACATGACAAAAGAACAGGGTTGCATTACTTTTTTGCAATACATTCTTATTTATTATTTATTTATTAGTTCAAATTTATATTGCTGCCCACTCGCAGAAGCAACTCAGTAATTATTCTTCCTTAATGAACACAAACATATGTTCATCTGCAGGCCAAACAGTCGGCATGTTTGCTTGGTTCCAGGAAAAAAAAATTATGCCAACCACAACCATCCATTCCCTGAATTCTGTTCAGGCTGGCAACTTGGTAACCGAGCCTTCTGGAATTGTCGGTGGAGAATTTGAACATTGCTTTCTCTTTGACGGAATGGCCTTGATTCTCACCCTGATATTTCTGCTTTATGCCAAAAACCTGCAGAAAGCACAAGCATCTCCCAGACCTTCCAGTTATCAGCTATTTGTAGGCAACCATTGGGATTATTCGCTGCAGTTGTGGAGCTCAGCTAGTAGGCTTGCCAGAACCATCTTTTCTGTCACGCAATAATCCTGGATCAGCCTTTGTAGCTAAATTGTGCTTCGTTCGGAGTCTGGTTCAAACTTAATGAATCTCCCCCTTCCTTTCAAAGAAATGCAACTTACCTGCTCTTAAGTGTTCAGGCTAAGAGCTATTCCAAATATGCACAGAAATACAGCAACTTTTTAAAAAGAAAGAAAGATGTAGGTTGGCCTTCAAACATTCAACACAACTGTGAATTCTACTGGTTGAAGACCACTTTGGAGGTAACACATTTTCACTGTTAGAAACAGCAGCATCCAAAGCTAGCGCAGGAACGATAACATGCAGATGAGAAGAGTCACATCGCCATCCTTTTGATAATGTTGCAGTTGCATAAACAACACATTTCCACATTTAAGAAAATAAAGGAAAAATCATGATCTAATTTTAACATATCCAGAATTGTTTTGGCAAAAGAAGACTAAAGGACAGCTATAAAAACATCTATGATGCTGACTGGCTTGCTTTAGTTCCTGTGAAAAGATGGAACCAGATGGCTAGATGTGACCTTTGCCAAACTCTCTTAATGACCAAATTAGCATTAAAAAAAAACAAACAAATCTAAATGAGACAAGATTTGTAGCTGCCTAGAAAGTTCCCTTTAAATGGTGAAGTTGAGAATCGAGAGAACACGGTTGAGGACTGGAAAAGGGTTACCTGCTTTTCACCTAGAAAACTAATCCCTGGCCATTTTGAATTCAAGGGATCAATAAGGCAGATGAAAGGGAACACTTCTGCTTGAAACCCTGGAGTATGGCTTCTAAGAATACACGATAAACTAAGTTAGTTGGAGTAATAGTTTCAAGTAGGATACAGCAACCTTCTGTCTCCTGGTAGTCAACAAATTTTAACTAAAAATGTAAGGATTTAACCTGATGCTATTTGGATAATTTGTTATTGAAAAGTTGGCCCCTCTTTTCATTTGTGTGTGTAAGGCGGGAGCTTTGCTCTTGTGCACGTTGAGTTCTTGTTCAAATCATCTGGGCAAAAAGTCTACTTACACCTTTGATTTGACTATAAACATAACTACAACTGGGTAACAATTGCCTTGGCTTGTAAGTTTTCCGGAGGTCTTGAGTTGCTAGCTGAGCAAATGGAATAGTGAACTAGATGAACTTTCCATTCCAGGTGTGGGGTTCCAGCTGTTTGGTTTTAGCCAACACAGGCAATCACAAGAAATTATGAAATTTGCATTTTAAAAGCTACTCTTCTATACAACAGAACTTTAACAGGTCAATTTGCATATACACAGCATGCAATAAGTAATGTATAAGATACCACAGTAGGTACACATTTAAGAGAGAAGAAAACATTACAATACCCTATTAACTTTCTGGTTGACATTTTTCTACAGCTAATGTAGTTTAAGACATAAGAAACTTCAAAGGTCTTCCATTGAAGGCACAAAGCTTCTTCTAGAGTAGTGGTGGTGAACCATGGCACTCCAGGTGTTCTGGAAGTTCAATTCCCTGAAGCCCTGATCAGCTGGAGTGCAACTTGTGCTTCTGGTAATTGAAGTCCAAGAACACCTGGAGTGCCAAGGTTCGCCATCACTGTCCTAGAGTATCCAGAACTAGTCCCATCATTTGCTTGGCAAATGGAGAAAATCTGCAATCAACAAGATTGTTTCCATACCAAGTACAACTGACCTAACTGTTGTTGAAACCTAAGATGTGCCAGCCAAAACAATGTTTAGAAGAATACCTCACTATTATTATTTTGTAAATGTAAAAGCCTTCCGTAAAGATATTTACTGTATATTTTATATTTCCGGAGCCAATGCACCACAAATGCATGGATTCATAGTTTAACTGGAAATGAAGAATATTTACTCCCCTTCCAGAATGGCTTCATAAGAAAGTCCCTAGGAGGAGAAACATTTTTAGTGTGAATAAGTTCATTATTTATGGCCAAGAGGAAACACTTTGTGCTTAAAACACAGCCAACAGGGCCCACATTTCTGACCCATTCCGAAGTTGCCCTTATGTAGGAAAATCTCAAAAGGTGAAATTGCCTTTTCAAAGTGTCAATCTAAAAACTCAGTTTTGTCCTTTCTTTGGCAAACCTCCAGGTTTCCCCATACGGGAGGGGCTTGCCCAAAACAGCTTATACAGTAACCACAGGGGCTAAGGATGGCAAAGAAGCCACAAAGTACGCATTTCTTCATTCCTCAAAGGAACAGTGTTTCTCAGAGGCATGTGGTCACTGGATAAAATGTTTGACTTTATATGCAGTTCAGAAGTGAGGAGTCCCCTGCCAATTCCTCTCTCGTCTCCGGTACAATGGTCCCAAATACCGCATTCCCCAGAAGTGCTCTATGAGTCTCAGTTCACTCACTATTTATACTTCAAGCTCTCCATTTAGATGTGTAACCTTGGCTCAGGTTACAGCTCCTACCTCTGGATGGTTACCAGAAGTGGAGTGCGCCTACATGCTAGGTCTTAACAAGTCCCAGCTCTTGAACTTGTGACAGCAAAAGCAACCTTCTCTTGCCTAAGCAATCAATTCTAGCCAGCACTTGGACTTCAAACTGCCATACAGACAGAACAAATGTTCTATTTATGGCCCCAACCATATTTTTCACTGCTCCCAAAAACTAGGGGGATAAGAAAGTCTCTAAATCCAACTATAGATCCATTGAAACCAATAGCACATACCCGACTTATGACTGACAGGCCCTATTCATTTCAATGGGGCTATTGCATTTGGGTAAGCCCATCAAACTTAAAGGCACAACATAGAACGCTTCAAAGATTTACAAATCTCAGATCATAAAGAATGGAATGCAAAACCAGTGAAACAAAAAAGATATATTTTTATTTCTTACCCATGGCACCAATCAAATGCTCTAGAGAGCTTACAAATATTTCACAATTATAAAAACCAAACCATTTAACACACACAATTAAAATACAAAGAATTACAATGTCCTGGGAAAATAAAAATGTGTGAAACTGCTCTCTTCTGGGAAAAACAAAACAGGACTATGACAACAAAATACTGGAAGGGTTAAAATAGTAAAAACCTTGTTGTTCTTTGCAAGAGCTTATGGGGCACATCATTAGTTCCCTAGATAAATAATTCCTGGGGCAAATGTTTGCAACAGCCCACAGAACTGACCTTATCACATAGTGAGAAGCATTTTAAGTTGCACATCTGGAAAGAAAACCTGCACAAGGCTGAAGTTGATTCATGAAAAAATTGAGTGTGTTACTGTACAGACAGCAAACCAAGCGACAGAATTCAGAAATTTCCTGGCGCAACAGAAACCTACAATAGAGCCACTACAATAAGTGATGGTGAACCTTGGCACTCCAGGTGTTCTTGAACTTCAATTCCCAGAAGCCCTGATCAGCAGGAGTGCTGACTTGGGGCTTCTGGGAATCAAAGTCCCAGAACACCTGGAGTGCCAAGGTTCACCATCACTGCACTTCATGATCATTTGGGGTGGGGTGAGTGTGTCTTAACAGACGATAAGGACAGGAAGTACAGGAGTAAAGAAAGAAGAGTGTGAAAATGAACTATGATGGACATTGTATACTTGATCATAAAATGTGCAAGAACTACTCCGAAGCCATCAGTGGCAGGATTATGGACATTGCTGTGCCACATACAGGCCAGAATCCCATTGCTAGTCTCAAGTAGACAGTATGTCCATTTAATTAAACCCTGAATGATAATCAACATGTATAAAACCCAACTGAAACAATGGGTGTACTCTACATGGGACTAGCAATACAACAGAGAAGGTGCAAGGATCCTCATCTCTCAGCTTTTCCATTGTACAGGGTAGTACCGTAGATCTCTTGTGATATGTGCCACAGCAGTTATTGGTAAGGACAATACTGGAGTTCTTGTCTATAATTATACCTGGTTATTATTTTAAAAAAATGGAATTTTGTGAGTGAGGAAGCGTCCTTTGTGTATACAGCGGTACCTCGGATAAAGTCTGATTCAGATAAAGTAGCAGTTTTCATGCACACGCGATGCATCACATAAAGCCAAAACTACTAAAAATGGACGTTACCCAAGGTATTTGGTATAGGAACCTCGCATAAAGTCCATTTTTGGATGTTATCCGATGCATCACCCATTATGATTCGGATAAAGTCTAAAATCGGATAAAGTCCAAACTTGTGGAATGGAGTTTGGACTTTATCCAAGGTTCTACTGTATCATTAACTGTATATATTTTGTTTAAAATTACTGTATATACTTGAGTATAAGTCAGATTTTTTAGCCATCAAAATGAAGTCCAAAAATGGCACTCGGTTTATACTCGGGTCAAAATAAACATATTTACCATAGTTTCATGTATTTTAATTATTTAAACTCACTAGCAGCTGCTGTATTTTCCACCCCCGACCTATACTCAGGTCAATCTATTTTCCTAGTTTTAGGGGTCCAAATTAGAGGTCCAAATTTAGAGGTCATTTAGATCACGTCACCTATTGGCCAGGCGGACCGTGACGTATAGATGAAAAATTAGAAATGATTTCTATGATTTATATATTCGGGGCAACTTATAGTCGAGTATATACGGTAATATAACTCTATTCTTTACAAATGACGAGACAACCTTATAGCAAGTCTTTCAAAAAATGACCTGGGTTGATGTTTTTCATTTATAAATAGGATCTGTTTTATGCAAAAAAACAAAAAACAAAAACCTGGCCATTTATGTGCCATCAGACATATAATAAAAACATTGGGCTTTGGTAAAAAGTCCTAATGGGAAGAGATAAAGACTAGGTAAAATGATGAAGAGCTGAGGGTTTGCAATAGTATTGAGTAAACATCTGCTTATAAAAAGTTGTTTTAACCCACATACCTGTATAGTTGGTTTTTATGAGGAAAGCACCAAACTGTACAGTAATGGGCTAAAACATTTGGGAGAAAAAAACGGTGAAATATTTCTATAAAGATTCCACCAAAGACTGTGGCGCAAGATCAGACTTGCCTATGGCAGGAAATCAACAGTTTAATAAACTGTTTTCAAATCAAATGGCCAAAAGCCTATTGCAGTGATGGCTAACTTTGGCACTCCAGGTGTTCAATTCCCAGAAACCCTGCTAAGCAGGAGTGCTGACTTGGACTTCTGGTAATTGAAGAGCAAGAACATCTGGAGTGCCAAGGTTCACCATCACTGGCCTATTGCTATACTTCATACACATAAAAGGAATCATGCAAGCGATTCTAGCACTTTCTTCTTTGATGCTAACAAGACAGGCTTCCAGAATGATCACCTACAAAAGATTTTCAATTCTCTATTTACATTATACAACTGTAATAGGAGTCTGGCCAATGAATAACGGATACATTATTTTTACCCCTAGTCCTTCATTTGTTTCCTTAACTTTTAGCAACGGTAAATTATGCCAGTTTTTGCTTTCTTGTTGTAAATCAGAGCCATATAATTAAATCCATGTTTTTTTAAAAAAAAATCTTTGACATTTGTTGTATCAATAAAAAAAAGAGCATATGCTTCTATTTGTCCCAATGAAACAAACAAAACAAAAACCTGGCAAGATTTAGCTTATGTTACTTTCAGCAAAGCTAAAATCAACACTAATTTCAGATAGATTGTGGACCTATTAATTTTTAATTGTATGTGAGTTCAACTGCGTATACAGCACCTTTCACAAAATAAAAAGCAGCTTCCAAAAAATAACTATTTGTAAGATTCATGTCATACTGCCCTCTTCTGATATACCCAGGATACAGCCCCCGAAAAAGAAAAAAATACTTGAAACAAAGTTGTCATGTTTTTAGCTGGGAGTTTAGAAAGACCTATGTCTTTCTAAACTTGAGCAATGGGTGAACGTTTATAATTATTTGCAAAAATAATGCTACAGCTAAAAATAAAGATGCCCAAAGGATAATTTAAAAAGAATCTACGACTCTAGAAACATCAGTGGGATTTGCCTATATGAAATGCAGAGCCTTGAAAAATCTTACAAGTTACAGTAAGAAACCAACTATTCAAATATAGTGATAAATGAACACTATTGTATATGAAGGTAAGTAAATACACACAATAATTTAATCATTAAGGGATTTTTAATTATTATAGGATTTTGGTAATGGATGTTTTAAAATTTCACTTTAAAAGTATTTCCAATACAGAACAACTTAAAGCCTACAGTAATAACTCACATAACGTCCACATCGGGTAACGTCATATTCGCATGTCGATATTTTTATGCGCACATGATGCCTCGCATAACGTCCAAAACCGCTCAAAAAATGGATGTTATCTGAGGTATTGGTATAGGAACCTCGGATAATGTCCGTTTTCAACCATTTTTTGGTATTTATGCGAGGCATCTCCCCATAGGAACCGCATAATGTCCAAAATCACATAGTGACCAACTCTGTGAAGGGAGTTTGGACATTATCCGAGGTTCTACTGTATTTATTTAATCTCTTAGCAATAGCAGAAACAGTTTAGACCAGGGGTTCCCAACCTACAGCCTGTGGGCCAACCCCGGCCGACACCGCTGCTTCTGCTGCACCCGGAATTGGAAGCGGGTGCATTTACATCATCTTAAAATGCGCCCGTGCATATGCAAATGCACCCATAGCTGTCGTAAACATGGAAATGGGTGCATTTATGACAGCCATATATGCACCTGCTTCCACTTCCAAGGGGCGTAGTCCTGCCTGCTCAGCTGTCCAGGGGTGTGGTCAGACTCACACCCCTTGGTTTTGCAAGCAGACATAAAAAGGTTGGCCACCCCTGGTTTAGACCAATGAGCTATCATTCAGTAACACATGTTTATTTTAAAAAGAAAAATCTACATTTTTGCTGTCTTCAACCTCAACAGAACACAAGAGGGCTTTCCAACAACTCCCAGCACGGCAATGCTATAGAATCAAACTGAGGGCGAGTTCCATTAAGCACAGAATTGTACTGTAAATGTCACAATGAAATGATTTGGTTTTAATTCTCTATCATAATTT
This sequence comes from Bradypodion pumilum, assembly GCA_035047305.1. Lineage (NCBI taxonomy): Eukaryota > Metazoa > Chordata > Lepidosauria > Squamata > Chamaeleonidae > Bradypodion > Bradypodion pumilum. The sequence continues at coordinate 7,576,233 of JAWDJD010000010.1, read as the reverse complement.
CCTCGCAATCACCAGCTAAGTATGCCAGCTTGCTGAATCTATTCCACTGCATGGTCTTAATCAGAAAATATCAGAAGGTAACTACACTACAGATAGTGGGTTTTTGCCAGCTACATTCAATCATAAACCAGACATTTAAAGTTACAATGCCTTCTTTAAAGCACCTCCTTTAATTGCCTATTCTTCCAAGTTGTTGTTTCCAGTTTACCAGCTATCTATAATTCTTTCCTCCCAAAATCAGACAAGCAAGGAAATTGAAGTGTTATCTATATTGTTTTTTTAAATAAAAATATTCATCTAATGGTGTATCCTAGGTTAACCACGGTAACTTAGCTACTTGAAGTTAAATAGCCAACACTCACATTTCAATCTGCAACAGTCAAATCAAACAAGTTGTTTTCATTTTCTTTAGCACTCAGCACACAAATGCTGTTCCTCCTTCGCTTGGATTTACGAGGGCCAATTACAACACGGCCATTCTCTTGTTCTTTGTCCATTGGAAAGAACGCCGGCATGCAGTTTATTTGCTTTGGATGAAACAGCTCTGTTTCTTGAGAACTGAAGGACGACTTTCTTCTCTTGGTTTTGCAAGCAGAGCCCAACGGGGATTGGCCTCTCACATTATTAGCATGTACCTGAATCCAAACAAGCCCCTCATTTTCGGTACCTCTACACTGTCTCATGCTGCGTCTTACCATTCTGGAGACACCACTGAATGACGCTTCTATTGAATGCTCTAAATCTTTTAAAAATTCACAGTCATTTACACCAGGTAGTAGTCCTTCGGTATTTTTTCCAGCTGCATCCAAATCATTATGGGGTGCTTTAGACTGAAAAACCTCAAGATTTGAACCATAGCAGGTGAGTCTTCTGCTTCTTCGCGGAAATCTTTTTAAATTCACGGTATCGCTCATCCTTATCAGATCTGTTTCAGAACCTACTGTAAAGGAGGAAACGTCTTTGGTCTTGCTGTTTTCATCAGTTCCATGGAGGTTATGTACCTCTGGTTCCCTCTGAACCTCAGGCTCATTTGAGGTACAGTCATTTTTCAACACCAGTTCGTTTTCATGCACGACACACTTCAGTTCCTCAGGACAGCTATTTTCAGGCGGGTCCAGAGGAAGCATTTTCTTAATGTCATTTGCAGCATCACCCTCACGTTGTGAGAATGGACTCGTCACACCGTCATGTCCATTCAGAAGATCCAAGCAGTTGTCTTCATCAAAACAAAGCACTAGGTTTTCAGCTTTTCCATTCGTAGATTCTGCACACAGGAGACTCGAGCTGGAATCGTCTAAGATAAATTTTTGATTAGAGGAAGGTAGGTTGTTTTAACTATCTAGCACCAGGCTCTTGTTTAGAACTGCCTTACTGCTCTCGAAATCAGGACTTCTAAGTAGGCCACCACCTTTCCTTCCCTGCACCAGAACTCTTAAAATGGTACAGAAGAAAAATATCTCATATTGTTCTCAAACTATAATGACAAAAAGAAATAGATTTTGGGGAAACATTTTTTGATCCCCACTATTGTTTGCTTGCTTCACAGACTGTACAGACGTTTTCAAAAACCATAAAATAGCCACGTTATTATGTCTCAGACTGATGGCAAAATGGAAAATATGGAGGGAGAAAAAAAGTATAATTTTTTGTGGCACTTTAAAGACTGAGCTATTTCAGTGCGAGTAGAAAGAAATCAAGATTTCTTAGAGCACCACATTTATCATAACCCAGACCAACTCAGCTTTTCTTAATATCACGACATCCCCTCCCTAGAAACATTTGTTATCAATTTTATGACAGCTAGAGATACCCTCCAGGTAGTTAATCTTACCAAGTTTAAGTAGCAACTTTAAGTTATTATCATCTTGGTAGTTGCATTCCTAAAACACTGCATTGTTACTTTCTCTATTCTCTGTATCTTAACTTGGTCATGATTCCTATGGAGATAACATATAAATATAACTCAGACACAGTATTTGCATTCTTTCTGTCTGAAAAAGTGGATTCTGACCAATAAATGATCACATGGTCTTTAAACTGCCACAACATTTTGTCAAACCCTTCCCTCCTCTCCCCTCTCCTTTTGCCAACAGGAATAGGGAGTGGCTGGAATTTGGAGCATTGCTTGCTACTGTGGAAGTCAGTCCTGCAAATGTCTACATCTTTGCTCCAGTTCGACGTGGGTTCTGCAGCAAATGGCAAATCTGGCAGAGTGCACGGAATGCTATTTACCTTCCCACCGAAGTGGTCCCTATTTATCTACTTGCAATCTCTTGCTTTTGAACTGCTATGTTGGCAGGAGCTGGAACAGAGGCAGGAGCAAATTCCATCATGCAGTACTCAGGTTTCGAACTGCTGACCTGCTGCCTTCCAGTCAGCATCTTAACCACTTAGCCTTCAGCAATTTGTCTCCAGATTTTTGTATTTTGCTTAAAAAGAACAACAGGATTTGGTTCAAAGTTTCAAATTCTTTTGATGGAAATAAGCTAACCTCAACTGCACTTCTAGTACATCACTAATTATTGGAATTTGAAAAACAGAACAGACTTACATACCAAGGATTGATTTTTGTGATATTGATGAGCTTCGACAAGAAGACACAATTGAAATCTCTTCTGCCACTTCAGTAATTGGACTCAAAAGGGGTATCTTTGATACAGTCTCTCGCTGGTTATGCAATGCTTTCTGCTCCTTCTTTTTCTTTCTCCTCTTTCCAAAAACTTTCTGTCTTGGAGCCTGAAAATATTTAGAAGCCATCCCAAAACATCCTGGTAAACATATTTAGAAGCCATCACAAAACATTCTGAAGGAAATGAAGCTTAGAACTGATAGACATGTAATAATGTATAGTCATTGGCTGAAATGCTTTAGGGGAAGAGCCAGAGGGTGGAACATGTTGAAGGAGATAAAAACCAGGACTTTCTCTTGGTCCAGGGCTCCATGCTGTTGAAAGTTTATGAGTGAGCTGTGAACTTAGCAAATATGTAGTCTATTAAACCAGAGGGAGAAGCCCTTCGGGCTTCCACACTTAGGCAGGCTTTTATTATTTTCAATGTGCTTACTGATTTAAAATTGCTTCATTGCCTAGAATTGTTTTGCTTTCTGAAACTAAGAAATGTGTAATTGGCTTTACTACAATATATAAATTTTAAAAATACATTAAGATGACTGGAATGGTTTAATTTCCTATGCGCTACCTTACTTACAGCTTAGATTTAGGTCAGGATACGTGAGAAGGCAAGCTAAAATCCTGAATTGCTTAGCTGGAGGGCGTCAGTTCAGGTGCGGTTCCCACCTAAGTGTAGACTAAGGTTCTACTCATGAGTAACGGGTCCGTTACACAGCTTCTAAATGAAAACATAAGAGCTTTTGCTCGTTAATTACTACAAAAGGATAGAGAAGATTTTGAGTCGAGAATATACCTGACACTACAACCTAAGGAGATCTGAAGAACTTGCAATGAAGATTTGCAGTTGTGACAATACAGAGAAGAGTAAAATCAACTATTGGAATCACTGTTGCTATTTTCTCCCAGAAACGCTGTATTTCAGTTCTCAAATCCTGCTATCTCATGATCTTTTCAATGTTTTCCTTCTACCTGATTACTACCACCACTAACAGGCTGCCTTTCTCCTTACAAGGAAACTCAAGGCAGCTCACAATGTTAAAAAAATAAAATAAAATCAAAACACAATAAATTATACATGAAAAACAAACTATTATAGTAATTAAAATACATCGGATAATTAAAGATATTTAGAACTTTAAAAAACAGACTTATTCAGCTAAAACTCAAGGGACTCAGTTACTGTATGATTATTACAAGCTTGCCTGAAGAGGTGGATCTTACTCTGCAAATGACTACAATGTATAGTGTTACTCACCGGTTTCTTTTTACAAGAAGATTTTGCTATCGTTTTGTCCTTCTCAAGTACACTGGATTTGCACTTGGGATTATTTTTGGTTTTGGTTTTTCTTGTGTCACTGATCTGCTGTCAGGTAAATAAACACATTATAAAGTCAGAATGAAAACTGAAGCGGCTACACATATGAATTATGCTTTAAGCAGACTATAAAACAAAGAATAGTGAAAGGTACTGTATAGTGCTACCTTAGAACTCTAAAAATTAAAGTTCTTGTTAGTTGGATTTAGTTCCTTGAATGTCAGGTCATTCACAGGTACAGTACAGTAAAACCCCAGGTTACGATGGAGGTACGTTCCAACAGCCTCCATTGTAACCCCAAAAAATTGTAACCCAAAACATCCATAGGGTTGCATTCAAAAATTTAACAAATGGTCAAGAACTGATCATTGTAAACCGGAAAAATATATTAAACATTTGTAAACCGGGATGGCATTTCCATAGGATTTGCCGTTGTAAATCGCAGAAAACTTAAACCGAGGCGGTTGTAACCCGGGGTTTTGCTGTATTTCCCAATTAAGACAGACTTTTGCAGTTGAGATATTGTAATCTCACTGTGCCTAGAGTACAAATGTGGTTTTCTAGATCTTGTGTTATTGTACATAAAGCACCAACTACAACTGGAACAATTTTAGTTTTCTTTTGCCATAATTGCTCGATCTCAAACTATAATTTTGTATTTGGCAATCTTTTCATCTTCCTTCCCTTAAATTCAGCATCCCCAGCTATTGCCACATCTACTATCCAGACCCGTTTCCGTTAAAAAATGATCTAGTCATGTTTGATGTGAGCCACATGTTCAGCAGTTAGAATATTAAAATCCCGTAATATTTTGACTTAATCTTTCTGCAGGCACAGATAATAAGTAATAGGACACTGACTGGGAGGCGGAAGGTCAGCAGTTCAATCCCCGAGTACTGCAGGGCGGAATGAGCTCCCATCTGTGTCCCAGCTCCTGCCAAGAAAATCGAAAGCAAGAAAATTGCAAGTAGATAAAAAGGGACCACTGCGGTGGAAAGGGAAACAGCGTTCCGTGCGCTCCGGTGTCTAGTCATGCCTGCCAGATGACCACAGAAACGTCTGCAGAAGCAGACAGCGCTGGCTCTTCGGCTTTGAAATAGAGATGAGCACTGCACCCTAGAGTCAGATATGACTGGCTTTACCTTACCTTACTGGTTTTTTTAATATAATTATTATTGGTATCATCAACTTCATCATCAACATCACTCAAGAGATGCCAAACAGAATTTTATTTCATATTACCTGTAAAGCTAGTACTGATTTGTTGAGGGATAATTTTAAAGAAAATCCTGCGTAACTGCTAATTGCCCCCACAGGGAAATGTAGAAAAAAATGGAGTGGGAGAGAGTGCTCAATCTAGTAAAATGAATAATTAATCAATAAAAGAATATACTTACCTTCCCTTTAGCAGAGGACCTGGTAATTCTACAAGTAGCCTGAAGATCAAGAGAGCTACTCTTTGTTTCTGAAAAATGAGACAAACACTCAAATTATTATAGTCTATATTAGATATGTGCACATTAACAAGCTTTCAAAATGTTTAGCAGAATTTTGCAGCCTTTTGGTTAGACTCATTCTACTGCTTATACTTCATTATATACAAGTATCTTCATGGTTGGATAATTATAAACAAGAGAAAAATATTATAATCTGTCCTGAGCAAGATAATACCCATATCACATACAGTATATACTTCTGCTAACTGTCCATGTTGACTCACTGAATCAATTATTTAAGTGTTGAATTCACAAGACTCATTGACTCAAGAGTTTAAAACTAGATTTAGTAATTTCACTTTGATTTTAAGTACAGTAGAACCCTGCATAACGAAAAAACTGTTCCACGGAGCTCTTTGCTATGCGGTTTTTTTCGTTATGCGGTTCCCTATGGGAGATGCCCTGCATAACAGGGGGAAAAGTTCATTAACCGGGGTTCCCATTAAGCGGGTATACCCGTTACCGAAAACCCCGCACAACGAAAAACAATTTCCGTTGTGCGGGCCAAAACAATTTTTCCCCGTTGTGCAGGGTATCGCCATTGCATAACTAATGCTTCGTTGTGCGAATTGTTCGCTATATGATGCATTAGTTATGCAAGGTACCACTGTATTATCATATATAGTCACTGGTGCCTTAAAAATAACAGAATGTTTTAAGTTATATTAAGTGCAAAATGTATATGAATACTAGGATAGTGGGGAACATGTGGCAATACGCATTTATTCTATTTGCAAAAGAAAGACCATAAACCAGTTTTATTATATATAATTTCATAATTCAAGATTTCCCTTTCTAGAAGCCAATGGTGGCCCTGGTAACATTCCTACATTTATCACCAATTTACAAATATTACTAGTCTACTGTGGGTCCCTTTATCACACTGGCAATAAGTAACAATACCCATTGAGTATCTTTCTGTTGATAAAGAAATATTAATTATAAGTATACAAGAACATTACTTCACCTTTCAAATCAGAGTGTGTAGCACATTCAGGTTTCAAAGCTACTTTTAGTGTCCCTTGGCCCTACAGCAGAGAAATAACATTGCAAACATATACTTACTAAAAGAAAATCAAACAAACCAAAACCACAAATTCCTACAACTTGATTTATTTCATAAGACTATTCAAATCACACTGGCATCTGGCTGTTCCAGCTTCAAAATGTAAATGGGCAAAAGTGGCAGTTCACCTACTGATCTGGGCAAGAGACACAATACCAGTCAAATGTGATACAAAGCATGACATAAAAACTGAGAAATGCTGCCTCATTCTGGCATCATCCTCCACATCATAGGCTTGTATAAAACCTGTTCATGGCTCAGTTCCTGGTTTCAAATTAGCAGACAAAAATACTGATTTCGATCCATTTGTTTGTATTGTGTCTGCTGAATTATAAATGCCAGGACATCGGAATGGGAAGAACAGCTGTACCTATTTGATTACCAGTACAGAAATTATAATATGCAAGCTGTAAACCAGGGGTGGCCAAACTATGGCCCACGGCACCAAATCATTCAGCCTGTGCCACCCATGCCACTCCCGGAAGTGGAAGCAAAATGTGCCTGCTCATGTGCAAAACACTGCTGTAAATGCATCTGCAGCTGTTTACAACATCCGCAGATGTTTTACGGTGGGAGGAACGTGACTGGCCCACGGTGTGAAATGTTTGGCCTCCCATGCTGTAGACTGGAAATTGTTAATCCCTACTACAAACGTTTTGGCAAACTAGTTCTAAAACCAAATTCTCAGTTGAAAACTGACTCAAGGCTTTACAATCAACCCAGTGCATAGTATGGAAATTATATTTTTAGGACTGTGTCACCGATAATCTGTTGGCTATGTTGGCTAAATAGTAAGATAAGGTGACTTTAAGGTCATATCCTAACATGAAGTCAAAAAGCATTCAATGTAAGGATGGAATTTCCAATCAACTATACTTACATACAAGCACAGACAATTAGGGAAAATACAGGTGTGCAAACTTGGGACAAAAAACACAAATAAATGAAGCCAACTTACATTGTTATCATCATTATCATCATCGTCAAAAATTGGTTGAGAAAAGGGTTGCTTCATTTTGGGAGACTTTTCTTCTGTTGAACCTGATGGGCTGAATGGGACTCTGTTTGGTCTATAAGGAGGAATATCCACTGGAAGATGTGTTTGAGATGCGTCTAGATTTTGGTTGCCTTGCTTCATGTCTATTGTTCTGGCACTTGTTCCTGTAATATTATTTCCACATTATGGGTATATGAGGAATGTTAACAGATTCCTAACTAATTTTATGTTAATATTCATTTACTATACAGTATTTGTCTATCATCTCATAAAGTTCTCTAAGTGGCTTACCAACACACAAAAGCAAGCTAAATAAAATAAGTGTGAAATCCAAAACTTGAAATCTCAGCAAACTACATACATTCTGTACACAGGCAGATATCCCTCTGTAAACTCAATACACTATACCTGGGATTCTCAACCTATGGCCTGCAGCCCCATTACATGTGACCTCCCCAGCCTCCACCACCAGGAAGTGCCATGTGGTGGAGGAAGGGCAAAATGGACGTCCAACCCCTGAAGCTTTCTAAGGGAGCGTGACACGGCCCCTGGCTTTAAAAGGTTGAGAACTCCTGCTATACACTGGAACCTCGGTTAACAAATTTAATGCATTCTCCAGGACCTTTTGTACTACAAAAAAATTGTAAAGAGAATTTCCTATAGGAATGCATTGAAAACCAATTAATCTGTTCTGGAAAAAAAATGTTTACCGAGCCACTATTTTCTATGGATTTCCTTTTGTTATGCAATTTTTGTGTTAGCTGAGCCGTTTATCAAGCAAAGTTCCACTGTAATAGGTTAAGTAAATAAATCACTGTATATACTCGAGTATAAGCTGAGTTTTTAAGCCCCCCAAAAGAGGACATGGCTTATACTCAGGTCAATGACGAGGGTCCCAAGACCATGCCGGATTGAGAAGTACCAACAATTTAATTAATTTTACCATATTTTTCATGTATTTTGATTATTGAAACTCACTAGCAGCTGCTGCATTTCCCACCCTAGGCTCAATCTATTTTCCTTGGTTTTCAGGTCAAAATTAGGTACCTTGGCTTATATTCGGGTATATATGGGGTATCTGTCCCCATCCTCAGACTCCAAACATGAGAACTAAACCAACAAGAATGGATTAGATGGTGCTTTATCTGCTTCCATCAATCACATGATGTTAACCATAGGGTCCAAATCCTGACAGATATAAACAACATTCAAGTATCTTGCAAATGTGTCACCTATTTTTCCAAGGACTGTATTGTTTTTCCTCAGGTACGGTCATAAAAGATAGTGGAGAACCAGGAGAAAATAAGCAGTAGACAGAAACCTGCATTTAAAAGCTGGGAAGGCACTACAGACCTTTCTGCAGTGGTTCACAATTCATGTTGGAGAGCAGTTCAATTCCTCCCTCCCTCACTGGACTGTGATAATCATCCTATAAAAAAACAGTGTTATCTTTTAGTTAACAAAACATTTTCAGATGACCAATACAAATTTTAGAAAAAGCCAACCCTTTAAATAAACGTGAACTACTGGAAAGTATGCTGAACAGTTCTAAAGCATGATGAAGGGGGAAAGGCCACAGCTTTTAGAAAATTAATAAACCTATAGGATGGGAATAGCAACAGCATCTCTAGAAGAACTTACTATATGGTTATTAAATATGCAAGAATAATTATGGAAAGTCACATAAATTTTTTTCTGTGACTATTCAAGCAAAACTCTATGAAGCAGCATTGCTCAATTTTAAAAATCTCAGACCTGTTAAATTACAATTCCCATCATCACCAACCAGACTAAACTAGAGCAAAGTTGTTATTCAGTTAAGGAACATGCAGTTGCAGTACAAACTGTATTTCAGAGTGGGTCAATTATACATTATATTTAGATCTCAGTTCTTCTTTAAGGAATAAAAGGTAGCATCCATTAGCTCCCAGAAAGTACAGAAAGAACATACCAAAGATCTACCTAGAGCAGCACAGCCAACAAGTCAAAATGCTTATGAGGAATCCATTAGTGGGAAATGGATGCCAGTATTGCTCCTTCCAACTTTGGTTACTAAGCAATTAGCACTGGGAGACAAACTGCCTCTGGTATGGGAGGAAATGTATGACACTATACAAACACTAACAGATTTACCCTAATTTTCATTCAGCCCTCTTAAAGTCAACTAGGCTAGTAGCCATTAATATATGGTGTATTGTTGGACTTCAGTCCCCAGAAGCCCAAGTTAGTACACCTCCTGATCAAGGCTTCTGGAAATAATAATACAATGGAACCTCTATCACCCCGTATAGCAATGAAATTGCATAACAATTAGGGGTTTTTTTTGGGGGGGGGGGGGAATTGCGTCCCACATAACAATTTTCCCTATGGAAAAAATTATACAATTTTTCAAAGGGAAAAACCACTTAGCAAAAATATTGTTGTACAATGCATTCCATAGGGAAAATCTCTATACAATGCATGTATCGTACAGCAATTGTTTCATACAACGAGCACTGTGGAACGGATTAAAATTGTTGTATGAGATACCACTGTAATTTCATGTCAGAAATTATTCTGGGTTGAAAGGATTTTTGCTGGAGAAACTCTGCTCAGGGGACGCCCGAATGAGGTTCCTTTCATGTCCCCAAGAGCTGGGACAGAGACGGGTGCTCAATCCATCATGCAGTACTTGGGTCTAGAACTGCCAACTTGCCGGCCTTCCAGCTAACAAGGCGAGCTTCTTAACCACTGAGCCACTGCAAGTCCAATAACATCTGGGGACCTAAGTTTGAGAAACCCTGCTCTAAGAATACACTAGACTTAGACCAATAATGTCAGCCTGGAACTGTAGTCCAAGAACATCTGGGGGGCTCAAGGTTGAGAAACCCTTGACTAGAATTTGATAGTACTGTATTCTGCATACTCATCTTCTTCTTCTTCTTCAGCATCTTGGCCAGCTGAAGGTGGATAACTGGAAAATGGGATAGCATACAATAATGTTCATCTCAAGAAAAGACATTAAAGCACATACATACATACACATATATGTGTGTGTGTGTGTGTATTGTTGTTGTTGGAAACGGCAGAGAATCAGTACTCTACCAATTAATTCCCTGATTAAAAATGCCCACTCCCTAATTAAAAATGCCCAGATTGGAGCCAGCCAAACATTTTTTAAAAATTTCACAATTTTGATTCCAGGCCCAGGCACAAACTCCGTTACAACTGGGAGGTGTCATATACTAACCATCATGCTTTCAGGTGTCTTGACTGGTGTTTTCTTCAGAGCAGAACGAAGAGATCTGGCAGGCAATTGACTTTGCAAGGGGGTGACAGGCAGTGTGGCTTTATCAAATATCTCCCATCTATGTTTTTTGGCAAATCTAACCTTCTTACAGCTGTTTTGAACTGAATCACTCCTGCTTAATTCTTCATTGGAATGTAGGGACTTCAATCCTTGTGGGTGGGGAGGAAATTGGGAAAGTCACTTTAGGCTCTTATACATATCCAACTAAATTCAATTGGAAGAGATTGCAGTTAAGTGTGTATAGGATTGCAGCCTCCTAGTTTTATTTAAAAAGTCAGTTACCCTAATTGCACAAGTGAAACATTAGGTGTTCAAGAGTATATCAACACTACAACTGTAGCAGTTCATCAACATTTGAACTGTGAAGGCTCTCCATACTGAGATTTTTATTTTGGTGTGGTACTTGAGAGTTCTCTGGTATACTGCCTTGAACTATTAACACCTCCCCAAATTGCAAATTCTTAGATTACACAGGATGCACCCCTGGCAATGAAATGGATACCAAACAATTATAACTGTGTAGTACAAACATGACCTGAAGTGGACATGTGCAGATTTGTATTTTTGGACTAAGAGGTCCAGGATTCTCAAGGCTATATTGCCACCCATCTCTAACACAAAGGAATGGCTCTTTATTGTGTCAAAGAACAATTTGCTTTTTAAAAATAAATAAATGTTACAATATCAGTGAAAGAGCAAAAACAATCTAGCATTTCTCACGAATAAATACAGGAGTTAGTCTTTACTGTGCTACTACATTTTTTGCTGTTCTGTTTTAAGCTGAGATAGCTTTTCTCAATAGGTCTACCTGGTTCACAAGGAAAAGATATTACGTCGTAATACTGAACTTTGCTACTTTGCCATTCAGATCTGCTGAAAGTTTGTCCTCAAAAGAAATGCTATGAACAGAAGGGGGGGGGGTTTCCCAACACTACACTCTCCCTCTAGACCAGGGATTCCCAACCGAAGGCCTGTGGGACGGATCCAGCCTGTGGCACCATTTCATGTGGCCCTCCACCCCTCCAAAGGCATTCAAGAAACAAAATGTCTGCTCAACTTTGAAGCTGTTGGGACAAAATGGCCACCCCATCATGCAGGCAGGGCAAAATGGCTGTCTGGCCCTCAAAGCTGACTGAGAGTACGACCCGGCACCTAGCTTGAAAAAGTTGGGAACCCCTGCTATAGACTTTCCTCTAGTGCAGTGTTTACCAAAGTTATTCTATCTTGGAACACTTTACAAATCCTAAAATTTTAACGGAACACTTTTTTTGATTTTGATTTGATTTTTAATTTGTACCCCGCCCTACTCAGCTTGTAGGCCGACTTTTTTGTGACATTGTAGCTTTTTACAACTGACAATGGAAAATCCCAGGTGGTATGGAAATTAAATATTTATTCTCTTTTTAAAAGACAAAGAAAAACATGTTTGCACATCCTAATTCTATTTGAACACATAAATTCATAGAACTTACCAGATTTAGGTTTTGATGCTTCCTTACTTGGAGTACATCCCAAACACCCAGATTCGACACTGTTTGCTGAACAGACTGGAACTATCTAGAACAGTGATTATGTGTCAGCCATATTCAAACAATACTTTCATATATGGAATATTGACCCTCTTTAAGTTGTAGACATGTGAAAAAGATGAAGTACAAAAGCCCAGATGTTGAGGGACCATAGAGACTCTTTCATGGTATTGACCCATCTAACAGCTTTGTTGAGATCACAAGGCGAGGACAAAAGACAAAAAGAGGCATTTTTTCTTCTACCCCTCTGAAAAATAATGCAGACCTACCCTGACTTCAGTGGAGCTACAGGGAATCTGTATCAGAATTTTGCACTGTTTCAAGTCCAAAGAGGAAGGAAAGAAATAAGTTTTCATTCTCTCCTGCATGCTCCCATGAGAGAATTGGAGATCTGAACTGCTATACCAGCAAAGCCCATGGGGCTTTCTGAAGTCCATTATCTCAGATGTGATTTGAAACTCAAAGCTGAATTATTCTTACTCTCCCGCGATCCTGCTGGATGGGCATAGGCAGGGTAAGAAACTCCAATGCTGTACAAAGCCAGTCTCTTTTCTGCTGAGATTTTTTTTTTAGCAGAACCATATTCTGAAAGGAAGCAAACCCCTTCTTTTTCTCTGCCTGGGGGACTATTAGCAAGCACTCAGCAAAAGTATTTTCACTTTCAGCTATTTAGAACTGAATAAGGTCGTTAAAATCTGTGACTTTCAACTTAATTGACAACCACCACAGCCTTAATAGTAGTTAAAAGATTAATGCTTTATGACTGCAAAAAAGTATTTGCCATGTTGTTCGATGGAAACAGATCCTTGCTATATACCAGTGATGGCGAACCTTTTAGAGACCAAGTGCCCAAATTGCAACCCAAAACCCACTTATTTATCTCAAAGTGCCAACAGAACAGCAGTGGAGGGAGGAAGTGCTCCCATTGAGCTGCTGGGCAGAGAAGTGGGGTGAACTCTGTGCTGGGGGAGGGAGGAAGTGCTCCCATTGGGCTGCTGGGCAGAGGGGTGGGGCAAGCTCTGTGCTGGGGTGACTGCACGGGTGCCCACAGAGGGTGCTCTGAGTGCCACCTTTGGCACGCATACCATAGGTTCGACATCACTGCTACATACAAATGTCTAGTCTACAACTGCCAACTCCAGACTACTTAAGAGTACTAAGAGTATTAGCAAATCTGAACGAAGAGCATAGGCTGGAGAGGTAAAGAAGTGCTACCAGCATTAACACAGACCAAGACATTTACAAAGGTTCTATAGATTACCTCAGAAATAGCAATCGTGCCAACAGGAAGAGTCTTCTCTGATGGGGAAGCCATACTGCTCATCTGGATACTAGCCGATGTTCTAGCTCCATTCGTGGACAAATGATTTATATTGTCCTCCAAAGCAACTTCTTCACATTTTGGTAAGCAAGCTCGACCAAGTTTGGATTGTTCGTGCGGTGTTGTATTCACTTCCTTAACTGCAGTGAAGACATGTCCAAAATGTAATTATTTTATTAATTAAAAATCTCTAAATACAAATTTTCAGATACCACCTCTCAATGCAGATTTCAATTTTGTAAGCAATATTGCAATCCAATGATGTTCATGTATTTTTCATCTCACCCAAATAATTTAAGAACAAAAGCATGAGATACTTGTCTAAGAGACTAAAAATACATATTGAGAATTACTGCAAGAAATTTCCAGTATAGATTTAAGAAGGTACACTATTATATAATTTTTTTGATTAAATTTAAATGGAAAATTCCGTAATAGATTTGATTTGATTTAGAGGTGAGGTTAGGTGTTGCTTACTTACAGGTGTCAGTTAAATGGATCTCTTTCTCATTTTCTTCAAGTGGCTGCAAAGATGATTGGAAAGCCATTATCTTATCCTTCAGCAAAGTGTTCCGAGGTTTTAAAGGACTGGGCTGAGGAAAGAAACCAAAACCAGTTCTCTCAACATATGCAAGATGAAATGTTGTAAATCCTATAAAAACAAATTATTGTTCAATCCTTTTTTTTAAAAAAACCCTCTGATTTATGAATGTGGAAAATTGTGCTTCTGTGTCTATATTCAAAACACCAGAAAATAACCCAACATTGCTATGGAATATCCTGCTTGTATTACCAGCAGGAAAAAAGATGCTAAGCTTTACCTAGCAAATGTCAGCTGGAATGTTATCAACACCAACCTCAACAGCCAATATGTTCTACATCAGGGTTAGGCAACTATAACCCGTGGGCCAGATCCGGCCCATGGCATCAAATAATTCCACCCCACCCCTGTTCCAGCCGCTGTTGCAATCTGCCTTCGGCTCATTTATGGCTATCGTAAACAGGTTTATGATAGCCATTAAAAGGGGGGGGGGGAGGAGTCCAGACCCTTCAACTGTCTGAGGGAACATGATCCGGCCACTGACTCAAAAAGGTTGGCAGCTCCTGTTCTACATGATACCCTCTTGTTCTCACTACCATCTGCAGAGGCACTAAGAAAAGGAAAATTCTAGAATTTGACTACTTTTTACACCCATTCAATACTTCATATCCAAACACAAAGCAATTGTCAAGGCTGTTTTTTCAACAAATTAACTAAGTATCTACACTTATGTAGCAATAATCTCATGGAATGGACAGCTTTTCATTCTTTACTAATCATAAAAAGATTTTTACCATACCAAATATTTTACCTGCATGAACATGTTCTGCATCTTTACTCTTCTTTGGTAAGCAATGTATTTGATAAGAGAATTGTTTTCTGGGGAACCACGTAATCCAATTGTTGATTGCCGCCTAAGTTTCTTTATCAGACTCTTGGCTTCCCCTAAAATAATTGTTTATGTTGAACACTTAGCAAAAGCTATACAAACCTATAAGCAGAGAATCAGTTTTCAAAGCAGCCATTTCAATTCAGCAAATTTAAAATGAACCGTAGGATATAAAAAATTTGTAACGTGAAATTATCTTATTATTTAAACCAGAGATGGTTAACTTCTGGTATTCCGCAGTATCCAAGAATGCATTTCCCCCCTGAAGCAGTCTGGTCTTCCACATAGGCTAGTGGTGATGAACCTATGGCACATATGCCAGAGGGGGCACCTAGAACCCTCTCTGTGGGCGCACATGCTGTTGACCCAACAGTTCACCCCACCCCCTCTGCCCAGCAGCCCAATGGGAGTGCTTCCTCCCTCCCCCCAATTCAGAGTTCGCCCCACCCCTCTGCAGCAAGGAGGTCAGCCTGTTGAGTTTGGGCACTCGGTCTCTAAAAGGTTCGCCATCACTGCCAGAGGCTATGTTAAGTCTCATGAAAACTGCAATCTCAAACTACATCTATACAAGCACATATCCCCCCCCAATCATGCCCCAAATCGACTTATTTTCATATGTATTTTATTCTGAACAATCAACTGTAGCAATCTACACATTTTATTTATGTTAACATTGATCTAAGTACTGCAGCCTGGGTTTGATAGCTAAAATTTATAAGCTCTTGAAGAAAGATGCTAATTCACAAGATTCTTTGAGAAGAATATGGGAAGAGGATTTTAATATAAGAGTATCAGAACTAAAGTGGCGGTCCTTCTGGAAACAGAGGACAATGAGAACTGTGTTAGAGTTAAAGAGCATAATTATAAAATGTTATGGAAGTGGTATTTAACTCCAGTGAGGTTGAATCTGATAGATAAGTCCATTAATAATTTTTGTTGGAGATGTAAGAAAAGTGTAGGAACTTATAAACATATGTGGTGGGACTGTAAAGTTGTTGAAGTTTTTTGGAAAGGGATTGAAAAAGAAATAATAGAGATAATGGGGAAACCGATTAAGCTTGATCCAGCAGTCACTATGCTTACGGACCTAGAAAGTTTAATGTTAAGTAAGGATGAACAAGAACTTGTAGCAATTTTTTTATCGATGGACAATGCATAGCAAGAAAGTGGAAGGATCCCAGGGAATTTAGAATTAGAGGACTGGTATAGGGAAATTTGGCAGTTGGCTTTAAACAAGAAGTTGACATGGGAACTAAACGAGAAGAAAGGGATAGTTAAAGAAAATAAATTTGGGGAAATGTAAAAAGTATAGCTTAATTATACATTAAGGAAAAGGGGAGGTTTTTTGGATCAATTGAATGTTTGGATATGTTTGTTGAAGGCATTGACTGCAGCTCTTTTTCTTGGCATTGTATTATATCACTGGGTGAAGTATCATGTTCTTATTTGCAATGTTTTCAGTGTGTTGGAGAGGAAAAGAAAATAAGATAACTATTATATAATGTAGTTTTATAGTAATTTGATGTTTTTTTTTAAAAAGTTAATATTATTCAATGTAATGTTTCCTTTCCTTATCAAATATTTGTTTTATTGTGTTTTCATCTTTTTGAATATTTAGTTATGTAAGATTTCTTCTCTTTTTATGTATGTATTAAAAACTTATAATAAAAATTTATAAAAATAAAATAAGTAATGCGGCCTTCTGAATTTTATATCATATCATACACACAACATATAAAAAAATATTTTTGCTGAAAGTACACTAAATGCCCTACCTGCTCCTACGAAACTCAGAGCTACCACTTAATATATTTATTTTAGGGCAAACTATGCAGTGTGCCAGATGTAGTAAAGAATGAAGTACAAAAATAATTCTAACTTTATAAACCTTACCTTTACTTGGTTTAGTAATAGGCTCAGGTGTAATTCCCAAACCAGCTGTTGTAAGACTAGAAAAGTCTATAGGTGTTGTTTCGCCGATTGATTTTTCATTGCCTGGCTTTGAATCAGGTTCTGTTTTGGTAGGTGTCAAATAGTTCGCATCCCCTGGGAAGGCAGGAGGATCCACTGTTTGAGGGCTTCTCATTTGGTCATGATCCTTATCCTTTGGGAACACGAAGGCTTCTGCAGAAGTATTTGCATCTGGGGCACTTGAAAAGCAGCTTCTTGTGCAACCATCCATCTTTGTTGTAAAATTAGCACTGATTGCGTATTGTAACATTCAGAGTAATTTTGTATTACCTTGGGGTTTTTTTGTTGTTGAAAACATCATCATTTTACCCAGGATTCTCATCTTTTTCCCCCTTCTACTTTCACTGTTGAATTTCAGTACCAACACATCAGATCTGGAATAATTTTTAAAAAGCAAGACAGTACAGTATTAGCTAAGATAACACCAAGACTTATCCTTCTTAAACTAATGTAGACAGGCTTACAGCTTTACTATGCCATCTTTGTTTCAAAGCCAAAGAGCCAGCGCTGTCTGCTTCTGCAGACGTGTCTTTGGTGATCTGGCAGGCATGACTAGACACCGGAGTGCACGGAACGCTATTTACCTTCCCACCGAAGTGGTACCATACTACAGCTTTATTATACTGTACCTTTACTATAAACAGAGATGAGCACTGAATCCTAGAGTCAGATACGACTGGCTTTCGAGAAAAGGGCGACCTTGACCTTTACTTTGTTTACGCTCCAACAGGCCTCTTGCCATGACAGACTCAGGAATCAATGAATTCAGTAATAATACTGTTAGTTCTTCCAGAGTGAAGGGGGAAAAGAGGGAGTCCTTCTATCCCAGGGGCTTCAGGGCCACAGAGCCCTCCTGATCAACTGTGACTCTTTGGAGCCCACACCCGAAGGGAGGATGATAGGACTTGTAATACCTGCTAGGCGATCACCACACACCCCCATCCCAATGAAAAGTAAAGATCAGTTAAGAATAATTTTGTGTCCAAAATTATTTGGGTTGAAATGATTTTTGCTGGAGAAACTCCGCTCAGGGGACCCCCTTTCATGACTCCCAAGATCTTTTCCCACCAATAGTGATCCCTATTTATCTACTTGCAATTTCTTGCTTTCAAACTGCTATAGTAATTTCAAGTCAGACATTATTCTGTGTTGAAAGGATTTTTTATTTTATTTTTGCTGGAGGAACTCTCTGCTCAAGGGACGCTCAAATGAGGCTCCTTTCATGTCCCTGAGAGAGCTGCGACAGAGACGGGCGCTCAAACCGTCATGCAGTACCCGGGTCTCGAACTGCCGACTTGCCAGCCTGGCAGGCTAACAAGGCGAGCTCTTTAACCACTGAGCTACCGCAGCCCCTTTCCTACCTGAGTCCCCTACAGACCTCTTAACCGACGGTGGCAGTTACGGCTGCCTCGGCTCGCGCTCCCAATTTAAAAGTGACTCTCACACTGTTCCAGGCACCGTCGCATATCCCTCCGCCCAACGGTTCCCGGCCTTCTCACGTACGCTCTTTTCCATTCCCGCCCGCGATGTCCAGCTGAGTTTCAACTCCAAAGTGGGGAAAACTGACTGGTTTTGTCACGGTCGACTGGGTAAAAAGAACCCTCCTCCCCGGACTACTTTTTTGGTCAGTCCGAAACGAGTCCCGGCACGGCGGGAGGAGGTGGAAGGGTGACGCATTGAGCTACTGAGGTGTTTTTTTTTTAATTAAAAATGCCACGTGGTGAGAGCTCCACCAATCACAAGCGGTGTTGGCAAAAAGGTTTAAAAAAACGTCGCCGCCCAACAAGCCACGCCCACCGATTCCCCTAACCAGCGATACCCCTTATTGGGGGAAGCAAAAGTCCCGCCTACCCAATAGAATTTTCGTTTCCTATTGGACTCGGAGGCTCAAAGAGGAGAAGGAAACGAAGCCGCGGATTGGCTGGCGCAGAAGTCAGCCAAAGAGGCTCGGCTGGGCTTCCGGGTTTGTAGCCAGGGGCTGGCAAGACGCGGCTGAGGGCGCGTCAATAACGCTGAAGGGAAAAGGCATGAAGCGAGTCACCCTGTTTGTTAATGGCAGCCCCAGCAATGGGAAGGTGAGTTGGGGGGGTCGGAGGTAAAAAATTGCAATTAAAGGCAATTAATTCCATTTATTATTCTCCTTCTTGTCATCCTCTCAATGCTTAATTAAAAAAAAAAGTTATTAGTTGCTTCCCCACCTTTGTAGGGGATTTTTCTTTTTCTCCTCACGACAACCCCGTGAGGTAGGTCTGAAGCTTCATGGGTCCCCTTTGGGAGGTTTCAGTTCAGCTCTTAGATCAAAAGTGCCCAAACTACGGCCCGTGGGCCACATCCGGCCCCTGACAACAATTCATCCTGCCTGCGCCGGCCTCGTCGCTCCTGGAAGCGGAAGTAAAACGCGCCCGTACGGATCTGGCCCACGGACTGGCGTTTGGGCACCCCTGGTTTAAGCAGAGAAAACGGCAGCTTAAAAATCTGTCTCATCCATTTGCAAAACAGAGGCGTGTTTTACTTCCGCGTCCGGTGGGAGGAACCACGCAGCTGGCCCACTGAACCACGTGGCCGGCCTGCGACCCAAAAAGTTTGGTCACCCCTGTCTTAGTATTAAATTATCAAGTAGAATACTTAAGCGAGCTAAAGTCAAACAAAAGGAAACTGAGGATGAAGCAAAATCATTATAAGAAGAACACATAAAAACGTATCTTGAGAAGGTTAAAAGAAATTTGATATATCTAAAAAGAGATTACTTCGAATATAATAATAAAAACTCAAAAATGTTAGCTAGGGCTGCAGAGGAAAAAAAGGGAAAGAGTGAAATAGGAACGTTAATAAATAAGGGTGGGAAGAGGTGTCATAAAATAAAGGGGAAAAAAGAAATAGTGGAAGAATTTTATAAGGAATTATATTCTAGGAAAGTAATTGATGAAGAGAAAATGAAGGAATATTTATTGAAGTACAGTGACTTTGAAATAACTCAAGCTCATAGGGACATACTAGAAGAAGAAATTTCCGAAAAAGAGATAACAAACGTCATAAAAAAATCTTAATATTGGAAAGTCACCGGGTGAAGACGGTTTCCCAGCCAAATTTTATAAAGAGTTTACAGAGTTAATTGTCCCAAAAATTAAAAGGATTTTTAATTATGTTTTGGATGGTGGGAAAATGCCACCTTCTGGGCACAGAACTATTATAACACTGTTTCCTAAACCAGGAAAAAATGTAGAAAAAAATAGAGTCATACAGACCAATAGCGTTGATCAACCAAGATGCCAAAAATTTTAATGCCATAATAACAAATAGACTAGATACGTTTTTGGGTAATTGTATAAATACAGATCAGGCTGGCTTTATGAAAGGCCGAAGTATGGCGGATTTGACAAGAAGGGTAGTAAATACAATGTGCACAGCTGAATCAACAAAAGAACAAATAGGAGTAATATCGTTGGACATTTACAAAGCTTTTGACTCTTTACACACCCCTGGTTTAAGCATAGAAAATGGCAGTTTAAAATCTATCTCATCCTGTTGCAAAACAGATTGCAAAGGCGTGTTTTGCTTTCGCGGCCGGTGAGAGGAACCATGCGGCCGGCCCGCTGAACCACATGGCCAGCCCACGGCCCAAAAAGTTTGGCCACCCCTGTCTTAAATGCTTCCAAGCAGACACTGACAAAATTGTGCTTCCCTGAGAAGCAAGGACAAAAAAACCTGGCCAAACTGTGAAGATAATCCAAAAAGCACGGACCCATTTGAGGCAAAAATGTATATGAATTCTGTATTTATTATGAATAACACTATTCTGATATTATTAATTCATGTTAGTAAAAAAAAATTACTTCACTGGTAAATAAAAATAAATAAAAATAAACAGTGATTCTTCACAAATTTGTACTTCCAAAATGATTAGTATATATTTCCAAGAAGTCTTAATCAAAGTCAATGAAATAAACTTAGACAACAGTTTGCCTCTTTGGATATCCCTGAGATGCATGGCAAGGTTTTCCCTTAAAATAAATCAATAGTAACTTGCCAGGATAATTAGCCCAGTCTGGCTTAGGTGGGAGAAAAAAATGGGTTGTTTTCACCCTGCAGAGCTTTTTATGCATGACTGGTGTAGAAATTGAGCAAGGATGGGCAGCTTAGTGGTGCATTTCTTGTGGGAGTAATTAGAAATAATTATCGTGTGCTGTTGAGTGGATTGTGACTCATGACAACCCTTTCCAGGATTTTCTAGATAGAGAATACAGTGAAGTGGTTTAGCCATAGCAGTAATAATAATTGTCAGAAATTATTCTAGGTAGAAAGGATTGTTGTGGAAGAAACTCTGCTCAGGGAACGCCCAAGTGAGGCTCCTTTCATATCCCCAAGAGCTGGGACAGAGACGGGCGCTCAATCCATCATGCAGTACCCGGGTCTCAAACTGCCAACTTGCCAGCCTTCCAGCTAACAATGTTAGCTTCTTAACTGAGCTACCATAGCAATTAAACTTATATACTGCCTCATAGAGCATAGTACATTTTCTGGGCTGTTCACAGAGTAATTTACATTTTGCCCCAACATGCTGGGTACTCATTGTACCGACCTTGGAAGGATGGAGGCTCAGTCAACTTTGATCCTCATCGGGATAGAACTCACAATGTTTTGGCTGCAGTACAGTAGACCCTCGCATAACGACATTACTTGGTTCCCCAAGTAGCGTTGTTAAGCGATTTTTGTTGTTATGTGGGTTTCTATGGAGTTCCCCGCATAACGACATTTTTAGCAGATAATGATGGTTATTTTAGCGTCATCCGGACAACGACACAAAACGTTGTTATGTGGGGAACACGTGGTGCATAAAGACGCGTTGTAAAGCGAAAAGGATGCTATTCGAACGTGTTATGTGAAGGTTGACTGTACAGCAGTTTAGCCACTCTGCCACCCTTCCTCTAGGGGGTGCTCTGGGACTATGCAGCTGACCTAAGGTCACACAGGCTGGTCTATCTCCCTGGAGGCCCAGTTGGGGAATTCAACCACCAACCTGTGGTTCTACAGCCAGATATCTAAGCTACTGAGCTGTCCAGCCAGTATTTTGAAAGGAGTGCATGAGAGTTAACTTACATTTGCAATAAAGGAGAAAGGCATTGATTATGTTGCTGGCTGAAAAGACATGGGATTCGTCAGTAATGGTGGCTTTGTGGTTAAGAAGCTGAGCTTTATGACTGGAAGGTCAGCAGTTCAAGACCTGAGTGCTGGGCTGCAGAATGAGCTTCCATCGTCTGATCCTGATCCTGCAAACCTAGCAGTCCGAAAGCAAGAAATTGCAAGGAGATAAATAGGTGCCATATTGGCAGGAAAGGTAACAGCAGTCCATGCACTCCAGCGTCCAGTCATGCCTGCCACATGACCACAGAAACATCTACAGAAGCAGACAGCGCTGGTTCTTTGACTATAGACAGATGAGCACCAAATCCTAGAGTTGGACACGACTGGTCTCCCTTTCAAGCAAGGGAGACCTATTATGTTTCTATCCAGAACTTACTCTAAGGAGTTGAAACCCCGCTATATGAACTTCTTCCTTCACAACATCCTTAGGAGGTTGTTTCTGTGGAGAGAGAATGACTAGTCTGGAATTATTCAATGAGCTTCATGACTTTGTGAAGAGTTGAGCCCAGGTCTTCCATTCCAGATCTCACAATCCAACCACATCATCCTGCTGCGCATGGCTGCCTGGTCAGAGGTTTGGTAGCAGAAGGCTGTTTGGGTTGTGGATTGTAATCTGGCCCCAAAGAATGGCCTGAAAGTATGTTATGTGGTTCATATGCCAAGGGATGGGTGGGGAGAACCCCTGAGTGAGTGATGTCCTTTGAATGCTTATTCAGATATTTTGTTCCTGGATATGAATATGCTTTCTTTCCTCACTAATAGCTGTACATTGTACATGGGTTTCTTAAGACTTTTCCAGAAAGGAAGTCCAAGGCGGATTTGGATTCTAAATCAGTCCTTTTGTGCCAGCTAAATTCATACCTTTAAAAGAATTGGATGTTTCGGGAATTTAATAAACATGGGTGTGTCTGTCCTACCATTTCCAATTTATTATTTATTTTTTTGTATCTGGCATTTCAGAAGTAGTTTAATTGCTGCTATGACCTAGTTGGAACAAGCTTGGAGATGCGCAAGATGAGTCATGCACAGAGGAAGGCTCCTGTTTTAAAACAGCTGTCTGTGAAACTGGTAAATACCAGGAAGCCAAGCTTAAAAAGTGGAAAGTGTTTGCTCATTTTTCTTCAAACCTTTTAACTAGGCAGCCTTGTGTTGGAGCATTAGGAAGGAAATTATGACACACCGTTTGCTGGTTATAATGCCTTCATGTTCCTATGGATTGAGATGGATGTATTTTTATTTTTGCCTTACACCAAGGCCATTTAACTCAGCTTTTTCTGCACCAGTTTCCCCCCAATATGGCACTCTTCATCTGTTTGGGACTGCGACTTCCACTAATTCCAGGCAGCACAGGGGACTTTATTCTCAAACACCTGCAGGACATCAGGTTGGGAAAGGTGTGTCTATTCTAGTTGTGGCCAAACGTGGCACTCCAGTTGTTCATGGACTTCAATTTCATGTCATTTATTAGATTTGTATCCTGCACTGCTCAACAAAAATGTGACTCAGGGCGGCTTACAGTAGAGAATGTACAATACAATTATAAATTACAAAGTTACATATTAATATCAATCACAGTGACAACACAGAGATACAGAATATACAGAAATACAAAAATAAATAAATCCAGCTGCCTTCGCTCTCTGGGCCCGCCCGCCTGGAGAGCAGGAAAGGACGCCGCCGACGCCGGCCCCTCGAGGAGCTCCCTGTCTCGCCCGGGAGCCCACGCCATCGGCCCCGGGAGTGGGGACAGAAGCAGCAGGACTTGGTCACCGCCTCCGGTCTCCCCTGCGGATGGGGCGGAGAGACCTCTGCAGCATCGGACACCGGGAACCACCACCACCACCGGCGTCCCAGGCTCTGCCCTCGGCCAGGGCTTGAAAAGCCATGGAGGCGGCAGGACCTTCGTCACTGCCACTTTTTACTTTTGGACTTGTTAGGGCCGGAGAGAGATGTGTGAGATGTTATTGCATTACTGAGATGTTACTGTGTTACTGTATTCTATTATATTGTGTACTGTATTTTTCCTGTATTGTATCATTGTTTGATATGTTGTGAGCCGCCCTGAGTCGGCGTATGCTGAGTGGGCGGCATACAAATCAAATAAATGAATGAAATGAATGAATGAATTACAAAGTTCCATATTGTCACAATGCAAAAATATCAATATTACAGCAGCAAGCACCACAAAAGCCAAAAACAAAAACCTCATCCACAAAGTTCCCACAGCCCTCACATGAGAAAGTCCGGCAGCCACAAAACAAGAGTCCAAAGTCATCGCTCTGGTCCTCCTGCCTGAAGGGAAAGGACCAGAAGAACGCAATGAGCATCTTCAGCCTCCGGTGACCACGGGGGCTCTTAATCCTCCTGCTTCACGGAAAGGGTGCGGCAGCGCAACTGGTGTCCTTGGAAGAGGTCCGAAGCGTCAGCGGGGGCCGCGAACCGGCTGCTCCCACTTCCCACCGGCCGGCCAAGCCAGGGACATCAGCAGCGGTGGCGACAGGGCGGTTTTATGGCCGTGAGAGCCTCACCCCAGCTGCTCTCACTTCCGACTGGCCATCCAAGCTGGGGGAAGAAGTGCGGGTCCTCAGCGGCGGCGGCAGTGGGGCAGCTTTATGGCTGCGAGAGCCTCACTCCAGCTGCTCCCACTTCTACCGGCCGACGGTGGTAAGCCCAAGCCAGCACACCAGAAGCCCAAGCCAGCACACCTGCTGATCAGGCCTTCTGGGAATTGAAGTCCAAGAACCTCTGGAGAGCCAAGTTTGCTGACCCCTGGTCTATTCTGAACAGCCAGTGTACTGCAGTGGTGGCACTTGGATGGATTCACTGTGGCATAATCATCACTGGGTCAGCCTGGGCTCTTTCTCTCAGCCCGCCCCCAGTTCAAAATGTTGCTGTTTATATAAGGGTAATGTTGAAGTTACTGGAGTCAAGATAGAATATGAACTATGATGATAAATAAATGCAGGAGATTAACTCCTGCATTTATTTATCATCATAGTTCATATTCTATCTTGACTCCAGTAACAAGGTTTTGGACATGTCTCTTTTGTAAGGCTGAATAACTGCCGAGAGTCTTTTCCTCTAAACGCTGACAAAGGAAGTCAATCTAAGCTGCCATACTTAGTTGCTATTGATTTAAGACAGGATGAACTCGTGCAAATTGAATTCCCAGTCGATGTCGTGCCAGAGGGCATTGCAAAGGAATCTGGAAAACTTTCCAAAAGAAAACCTCCACTCACATGTTGAGGTTGTGTATGCTGAATGGGTGTGGATTGCAAGGAGGTTGGGGTCAAGAGGATGCTCTCCTGTTACTCATGATAACAGCATTTGGCAGGGCTCAGGTTAGAGACCGTTTCTGAAATGTTTTGGAAACAATAAGTAATCAACAGTAGAGAAATGAGTATCAAAAATGTCCCCCCTCCCCTTTTGTTTTTTCTTACCTTAGAACAGCAAGTGTATGTTTTGTTTTTTAAAAGAAGGAACCTATTTTGATTAAGATAAATCTGTGCAGCTTGTATATAGTTTGGGGGCTCAATATATATATATTGTATAAGTTGAAGGGATCTTGAAATCTGTAATCCATTATAAAGGTTTAAAACAGGAGTTCTCAGCCTTTTAAAGCCGGGGGCCAGGTCACACTCCCTCAGACAGCTTTGGGGCTGGATGGCCATTTTGGCCTTCACCCACCACGTGGCACTTCCTGGTGTGGTGGAGGCGGGTGCCGTGGGTTGCATTTGGCCCACGGGCTGTAGGTTGAGAACCCCTGGTTTAAAAAGTGGCTGTGTTTCTTTTTAATTTATATTTTTATTGGTTTTCATATAATAAACAAAAAATGATAAACAATACACCAGACAAATAAAAAGTGCATTAAATAATACTGGTAATAAAACGAATGAAATATAACAAATGAAAATAATATATAACAAATGAAAATAATATATAACAAATGAAAATAAAATATAACAAACGAAAATAAAATTGTTGGGATTGTCTGCGTAGACTTCTGAACCAATTAACTACAATTCTCCTTCCAAAATTGGATCGTATCAGGGCTTGGTTTAAATTCGTTGTCATCTGACAGTACAAATTCAACAAGAGGATCCCAAATATCCCAAAATGGGATCTTTGTTACCATTCCCTTTTTCTGATGGATTTGCATAGTCAGTTTCTCGTTAATTGCCAATTGCCAATTATCTGAATACCATCTAGCCTTTCTAATGTTTGTTCCACCTTTCCATTCCTTGACAAGCTGTCTTGCTAGCATCAATAAAGATAACAGTAATTCTTTTTTATTATCTTCCAAGTGCAGATCATCAACTTCACCCAAAATTGCCAACTTTGGACTTAATATTATTGTTATTTTTAATATTTTACTCACTTCTTCTATTTCTTTCCAAAACTTCCTCAAGTTGTCACACGACCACCACGTATGGATATATGTCCCTTTCCCTTTGTTGCATCTCCAACATAACTCAGAATTCTTCTTTCCCATTAAATAAAGTTTGGCTGGGGTAAGATACCATCTCCAAAGAAGTTTACAATTGTGTTCTTTTTCCTTAATTGAAAGTGATTTCATATTTCTTTGAGTCCATTTCCATTTCCAATTCTCCTCTTTAATTGTAATTCCCAAATCATCTTCCCAAGTTTTCTTAAGCCATTGTTGAGTTTCTTTCTATATTAAATAAATAGAAAGGAGTTGAGAAATGGGTTGTGGGAAAGAAAGCTAACCGTGCATAGTGGGCCAATAGACTACACAGTATTCCTTTTCCTTTCTTAATAGGTTGTAGCTGTGTATGGGACGCTATCTGACCTGCTCTCTGTAGCTACTAGTAAGCTTGGAATCAAAGCAACCAATGTTTACAATGGGAGAGGTGGACTTATTGATGACATTGCTTTGATCAGGTAAGAGATGTCTGAATTTATTGGTGCCTTTCCTAAACTCTCCTGCAGCAACCAAAGGGACTGATGCTCTTTTAAAAAAACAAATGAGAGGCAAAAAACCAACTCTTACTGGAGTATATTACTACACTCTAGTGTGAAAGAACCAAGCCACACTTTGATTGTAGCAAAGGTATTGCCTTTTAGAAGTTGTTCCACTGCATCTCCCAGTGTTCCTCACCATAGATCAGGGGTTCCCAACCTTTTAAAGCTGGGGGCTGGGTCATGCTCTCTCCGTCACCTTTGAGGGCTGGACAGCTATTTTGCCCTGCCTGTGCGATGGGGGTGGCCATTTTGTCCCAACAGCTTCAAAGGTGTGGCCATTTTGTTTCTCGAATGCTCTTGGAGGGGTGGGGGTGGGGCTCATGAAATGGCGCCACTGGCCGGATTTGGCCCATGGGGCTTAAGTTGGGAACCCCTGCCATAGGTAATACTGGTTAGGGCTGATGGGAATCAAAGCCCAGCAAATCTGGCTTTAGGGCATGTGCTCAGGGCATCTTGCACTTTTCCATTTCCTGCTCCACTTTCTGCAATACAGTAAAATCCTGACTTACATATTCATCGGGTTGGCACATACATACCTTGGGCTTGCGAGATCAGCACTGTGGGAGGTCACAAAACCCTTTTGGGGGTTTATGCACATAAACCAGGCCTTGAGGAGGAAATACCAGGGACGTTTCCTTTTCCCTCAAAATACAACAATCCCATTTACCGGCGCCTTTCCTGCCTCCCCCCCCAAAAAAGTTCCCCACAATAACCGCCCAGGTTCGAGGGGAGAAGGAAGCCCAAGCCCCATCCACCAAACTCGGCCTGAAGAGAAGCCCGGGCCCAATTCCCCCGCTTCAGTCCCCGGCCCTCGCCCACCTTACCTGTCCAGAGAGGGTCTTCCTCCAACACCACCCAGGCTCCCGCTGAGGTCTCCTGGGCCCGGCCCAGGGTCTGGTCCACTACTCCCGCCGGCCAGGGTTTTGCCTCCGCCGATTGGGCCAGCCCGGGCTGAGCCGGCAAGGCGGCTGCTGAGGCATTGTTGCTAGGCTGCTGAGGCGGCTGCTTGAGGGCCATGGCCACCGCTGCAGGGAAAGAAGGTCATACTTAGTGGTGGTGGCAGTTTTCCCCCTGGTGGAGGGATCCCATTGAGGTGGCGCCTGGCCTGGACTTGCCTCAGCCCGGCCCCACTGAGGGGGGGCGGAGCAGAGAAAGTGGGCACAGAAGGCTTGGAGGCTGTCTTTTCCCTCACAAAAAAGGAAGGCTAAAGGGAAAAGAAGGGAACAAAATGGGGGAGTCTTTAGTGCTTTTTAAAAAAAGCCATTTTGCGTTCACTCAGGGCATGCGAAGGTGGCTTTGGCGGGGAAAAGGCCCAAAGCCGGAGAAAATGGAGGTCTTCTAAAACGGAGGCTGTGGTGCGCATGCACAGTACTGCAGTTTCATTGATTTTTCTCCTGTCGGTGGGGGTGTCCCCTTGGTGTCCCACTTTGGGGGGGCATAAACCCCAAATGGGTTTTGTGACCCCCACAGTGCTGATCTCGCAAACCCAAGATATGTATGTGTCAAATTTCAGTGACATGGGTCATGGGGTGTGGGTTCCTTTAGAGCACATACAAACCCACACCTCTGTTTTATAGATATAGATATTCTTTCGGGGTTTCTGTTAATGGTTTTGTTTCGTCTCTTCGAAGCTGGGATGAATTTGTCGGGAAGCCTTTTTGCAAGAAAATCATCCTAATTTGGGCTTGCTCCCAAATAATTGAATCTGGTTTGAACTCTTTTTTTTCCTGTATTCCCACTAGACAATAGTTTAGCATTTAAGTACCTGAATGAAAAGCAGATGTGCAAATAGTAGATTTTAGAAACTGGATACCTAAAATTCTTGAGATTGATTTTACCTCTACAGTATCCTCAAAACTTAAAACTGTAAAAGAGCAAGTTCTGTAATGAGCTGATAAAAAGTTAGCCTTTGCTGAAAAATAAAAACCTGTAAGATATATTTGCCTTCTCAGGAGAGGGGAGATATTCTCATATAAAATAATCAAATGTTAATAGGTTATTACGTTTTTTACATCATAAACTCAAGAGTTATGCAACTGTGTGTGTGAGAGAGAGAACCAATCCTGGCAACAGACAAGTAGAAACTAGAAGAACCTCCTTGCACTATTTCTTTAACACATCTAGTATTTCACAATAGGATTTGAGAAAATGTGCTCATTACAGCAACTTTGATAAAAGTATTGTTAGTAATGGCTTGTATAAATGACTAATAACAAGACTGTTTGTGCTTGAAGTCATAAATCTTGCCTTATAGGAAGCTGAATACAGTATTTGAAACCCACAGCTCTTGAATGTGAAAGAGAAGCTATTCTTAGACGAAACTGACTTCATGTAAGATTGTGCATTTGGAACTGGGTAATTGGTTCCTGAGAACTAATGGCTACATCATGAAAAATTAGCATGGCCTACTATCTAGGACAGTATCAAAACATCTACACCAAACATATGAATCCTAGATATGCTCCTATTCCGTATTATCTTCTAAGATGGTTGGCCAAAAATTTTGGGCTGTGGGCCGGTCACATGGTTAAGAGGGCGGGTCATGTTCCTCCCACCAGAAATGGAAGTAAAATGCACCCACACATGCGCAAAATGCTGCTGTAAATGCATGACAGCTGTGGGTACATTTACAGCAGCATTATGTACGGGCACGTTTAACTTCCCCTTCCCAGGAGTAGTGCAGGCTGGATAATTAAGCGGTGCGGATTGTAGTTTGGGAACCCCTATCCTAAGAAATGTAATACAGAAAAACTGACTGACCTGGCATTTTGTTTTTACCATATGATTTTTCCAGCTCTTGAGGCAGTTGTGCTGATTTAGTGTCCTTAATTTAAGTGCAAAACCTTGGAGGCTGAATTTAAGCAAGTGGTTCATATTATCTGAAAAGGAGTAGCATGCCTCCCCTTTGTGCATGAAAACATAAATCTTTTTTCTCTTGTTGCAGAGATGATGATGTCCTTTTTGTATGTGAAGGGGAACCATTTATTGGTAAGCATCCAGAGATTTCTCTTTTTACATTTCTCAACTGTTCCAACTGCTATATTTTAATGTGTGCTCTCGTGGATCAAGTCCACTTTCTCAGACATAAGAATGGGACTACATAGCAATCATTTCTCCATTGCCTCAAAATAAAAAGATAGTAATTGGTCATGGATTATAAATTGTGTGAGTCAATGGGGAATTTCCCAGTTTGTGATGACTTGAGACCACTATTGGGTATTCTGTCCTTTTCCAAATGAGATTAGTTTGTTAAATAACAATTGTTACAAGGCACCCTTTCAATTTATTACAGAGGTTAATTCTGTTCCTCATGTATTGTCATGAGAGTAGTGATGAAGTACAATGTTTGTTTTATTGGGTTTATTTAAAGAAAAATATTAATTGGGGTATGAAGTTTATTTCAATTTTAAAAAGTCAGCAGACAGATTGTGAAACTGAAAGCCTGACAATGTTCAGAAAATTATTCAACTTATAAAAGAAGTAACAGTGGTTACATTTCTGTCCAGTCTCCGTTTTGTGTTATTACTTTATGCAGTAGTGACATAAAGTAGTCTGTCACATGTTAAAAAACAATACATATTAGCCTAATGGCAGATTCCATTATAATCAAGCCTCCAGAGTTTTAATCAGGTGTTTTTTAAAATTTCTTTTAAATGTTTCTTCTTGTAGTTTACATTGCTATTTTCTATATTTGCAGATCCACAGATTGACCTAAGCCATCCAGAGCCATTTACAGGATCTCATTCAGACTGGTTAACACTCAATGTTGGAGGACGGTACTTTACAACTACTCGGTAAGAATGTGGTGCCTCATTGTAAAATTTAGGCTTGGGTGAAAGCTATTTTATTTTTGCAAAGCATTTGAATCAGCTCACTAAGGCAACAGACAGATCACAACAACAAAAAATTGTTCCAAGAAATTGTTACTTCTGCATCTAAATGCAGCTTCAGCACTGTAAATAGTACCAATTTAACCCTCTCAGGTGGAGCTGGAACAAAAAAATAATAATAATTAATGAATTTTCCCCCAATAATGTTTTACTAGTGGATACATGCAATTAAACATTAAATTTAACAACCAAAAACATAAACAAAACAGTTCTGCAGGTGAAAGCCAAACATGTGTTTCATAATCTGAACATTGCTATAAAAATCAAGATCTTCAACGTACTCATTAATATTTCTATTTGTCTCTCCTAGGAGCACTTTAGTTAGTAAAGAACCTGATAGCATGCTGGCTCGTATGTTTAAAGATAAAGGTCAGTATGAACTGAAACTCTAATCCTTTCTCTTCTGACATGACTTATCAAGGGACTTCTTCCAAAGCTGTGATAAAAGGTGGATGACATAATTCATTGCCCAACTCCTTTCAACTGTCAGTAATTCAGCTGCAATAGTAGCTAGGAGATAAGAGCTAGAATTGTCTTGCTGATTTAAGCTTTAATAATGAATGATCAGCTGGTTGTATTTCTGCAGATACACTCGATTATGCACCCAGTAACACAATAATAATAATAATAATAATAATAATAATAATAATAATAATAATAATAATAATAATAATAATAATAATAATAATAATAATAATAATAATTTTTAATTTATATCCCGCACTTTCTCAGCCGAAGCTGACTCAAGGCGTCCATTACAACATGTAGATACCATACAATACAATAATGAGCATGAAAAGTAAATTCGGTACAATAATCAATAGTCAATAATAAACATAAATTAATTAATACAATATAATACAGTACATTTAAAAAACCAGTGCAGTACAATTCGAAAAGTCAAATTACAATATAAAATATCACATCAAAAAATAAACCCATTAATAATAATGAATAACAAGAAATATCCAAGACCACCCACGAAATCCCCTGCTTTTAGAGTCTTTTGAGTCCGAGGGGGAGGGGTGGCAAGAACGCCGGCTGGTGGAGTGGCCTCTTCGCCCCCACTGGGCACCTCACTTTGCCCCACAACCAGCACCTCATTAGTAAGTGGTGTTTTGCTGCCAGGAATTACAGTAGAACTCCACATAACGAAAAAAGTCCGTTCTGCAAGGCACTTCATTATATGATTTTTCCCCGTAAAAATTCATTTCCCTATGAGTTTGCTTTGATTTACATAAAAATTTCATTTTTCGTATGGGACACCCAAATGAGGCTCCTTTCATGTCCCCAAGATCTTTTCCCACCAAAGTGACCACTATTTAAGTAAAAGTAAAGGTTTCCCTTCCTCGAAAGCCAGTCATATCCAACTCTAGGGTGCAGTGACAGAGATGGGCGCTCAACCCATTATGCAGTACCCGGGACTGGGTTTTGAACTGCCGACTTGCTGGCCTTCCAGCTAACAAGGCGAGCTGCTTAACCAGTGAACCACCACAGCCCCTTATAAATTTTCAATAATCTATGATAGTCAAAAATTGGCTTATTGCAATTAAAAAAAATCCCATTTGTGAAAAACCTTCAAAATATGCTGATGTTTGTGTTACATTTTCTGCTGGAAACAGATGCCTGGGGAAACAAGCGGGATCAAAGAGGAGCGTTCCTAATTGACCGCAGTCCAGAGTACTTTGAACCAATTTTGAACTACTTGCGTCATGGGCAACTCATTGTGAATGATGGCATCAATTTGGTGGGTATGTATAATTGGGCTGGCAACTCTATAAGTTGTTATTATTATTATTGCCTGTGGTTGTTGCAGCCAAAGCCTCACCCTCAGACAGCCTAAGGAGGCTGATGGATGATACCTGCATAGCAATAAATGTACTGGGGCTTCTAAATACTGGTTCTTCCCCCCCCCCCTTTTTTTTTTTTTGAAAAATAGTCAAACTGTATGTGATGCAAGAAACTAATTTCTCATACAAACCTTGCTTTTATTCGAATAAAAGCCATTATAATTCATTAGAAAGCAGTGAAAAGCTGTCCATGCACACTAGGAAAATGCTGGGAACTATTATCTTCCCATACTAAGATAAAATTTGATTAGATTTATTGGCTAAGTGTAGCAGACACATAAGGAATTTGACTCCGGTACCAAAAGCTCAAGTCAGTGTGCTGACTGGCCAAGAATAGTAAAATACAGTTGTACCTCACTTAAAGAGCATAATGTATTCCACAGAATTGCTCTTTAAGCGAAACACCATTGTAAGTGACCAATTGTGACTTCAGGGTGGGGATGTGAACCCATATTTAATTGTTAAGCGAGTTTTTGGTTGGTTTTAGTTGTTAAGCAAGATGACCATTCAGAGAAAATTCTGCTCTTTAAGCGAGTTAGTCTCTACGCAGCGAGGCACTCTTTATGCGAGGTTTTATATGCAGACTCATCATTGTCTTGAATAAGACCAATAACCATTGAGTCATCTGCAAACTTCAAAAACTAAAGTGAAATCTGTATGAATCTCTTGAGCTGTAGTAAGCTGTCCATACTGGAGATTTGCTGACTATCCTTTAAAACACTGAAGAACTTTTAAGATCACTAATAAAATTATTGTACTTTCTTAGCAACTGCAGAAAATACTGTATTGCTATCCTATAGGTAACATTGGGGGGCAATGTGGTTTAGTGTCAGACTAGGATTCAGGAGGCATAGGTTCAAATCCCCATTCCCTCATGGAAAATCATGGAGGGGGTGGCAATGGTAGAACAGTCATTGAATGTTTGATATGCCTCAAAACCTCCGAGTACAAGCTCTTCAACTGGATTCCAGCCCAAGATACAATTGTGTTCTGTCAAAAGGATGGTGAGGTTGGCTTGAGAGGTTGACACTAAAGAAGGAGTTGTTTCAACTTCTCCCCTACCCCATTTCTGCATAGGTGCAGATAGTAGTTTGGTAGTAGTGGTGCATGTGTGTGTGTGTGACATCAGTTTGATAGTCCAGTTCTTTCTCCCAGTGGAATTACTGGCAGCTCATTTTGCATGTCTCAATGAAGCAGCAGGCACTGTCTTGGGCCAATTTAGGACCTCTTTATTTTGGAGTCTGGGGGATTGGTGTCAGGTCTGATTATGAGAATCCTAAATCCTATGTAATGTGACCATTAATTAACTGATAGGAACCAGGGAAATGATAACATTGAATTAGGCACAAGGGAATTCTATGTGCTTGTTCCTCTGGGCTCAAAATGAACCGATGCTTTGCCCAAAATAGATTCACTTCTGCTCCCCTCATTAAAGGCTGGGCTGGATGGTGGCTTTGGGCTGCCCTGTTCAGGCACAGTTGCACAGGGCTGCAGCTGGGGACCTCTGCATCCTGTGTTCCTAAATTTTATTCAGCTCCTCTGGTCCCCTGTGGAAACGAATGTGGCTTGCAGTAGAAACACACCAGTCTTCAATTGGAGAGCCATGAGACTGTTCGGTAAAGACATAAATCTCCTTTCTATAGACCCCAATTAAGTCCAATGTAAACCATGCACAGCTGGCAGTTTTATGAGGGACAGTGGTTCATATAGGATTGTTAAAAAGGATTAGAGCCATTTATTCTCTTTCCCCCCTTCAGGGACAGGTGATGAGGCTGGCTGTAAAATAGAAACACATCAAATTTGGGGTTGGTGCAGGAATAGCATTGGATTGGGGGCTAGTGTACTTGATCAAACAGCATAGTGGTTTGTGTTTCAAAGTCTTTAGCTGGAGATAGGTAAAGGTAAAGGTTTTCCCTTGCTCAAAAGCCAGTCGTATCCGACTCTAGGGTGCAGTGCTCATCTCTGTTTCAAAGCCGAAGAGCCAGCGCTGTCTGCTCACGCAGATGTTTCTGTAGTCATCTGGCAGGCATGACTAGACACCGGAGCGCACGGAATGCTGTTTACCTTCCCACCGAAGTGGTCCCTATTTATCTACTTGCAATTTCTTGCTTTTGAACTGCTAGGTTGGCAGGAGATGAGACAGAGACAGGAGCTGAAATCTTTGTCCAGCCATGGGGCTTACTGTAATCTGGTGGCAGAAGTTGTTAGCATATTGGGGAAGAGAACATTCTTTACTCATCTCACCACTGTAGGATAAGACAAACACGCTATATCAGTGGTGGCGAACCTATGTTACATGTACCAGCGGGGGCACTCAGAGCCCTCTCTGTGGGCACTTGTGCCATTGCCTCAGCATAAAGTTCACCCACCCCTCTGCCCAGCAGCCCAATGGGAGCGCTTCCTCCCTCCCTCCAGCACAGAATTTGCCCCACCCCTCTGTGGTGCGGACGGCGGCCTGTTGAGTTTGGGCACTTGGTCTCTAAAAGGTTTGCCATCACTGCCTTATATCAGGGATGTGTTCCTTACACCTCTGGAAGCTAATCAATTTATCCATGCACACATATGGGTAACAATATGAGAAATATCTTACTATTGCTCTGATCTATCAATTGTGGTTAGGAAATTTTGTTCTTTTGCTACCACCTCGTCAATAAATGTATTCTGTTTCTGCTTATCTTAACCATTTTAATGACTTTTAGTAACACTGTCTCAATGAGGATTTTTGACCCAGTACTGCTTGGTTTTTATCCTTTACCTAGAAAAATATATAGAGGATAAAAATAAGTTTTAAGAAGTCCACACCCACCATTGTAAACACTAATCAGGCAACATTATTAGCCACTGAAACTTGCTTCAAACCTTTACTTCAGGTCCTGTTCAAGATTGAATTATGATTAACACTGCCTAAAGATTGGTACCAACGCTACATGAGCAAGAAGCATTTGCTATTTAGTAGAAAGATTAATGCCTGCAGCAATGGCTGTTATTATTTTTATCACACTTGTGTCCCGATTTTCCTCTTTGAGGTAGTGCTCAAGGCAGCCTGAGAGTCGGCATGGTGTAGTGCCGTAATGGCGAAACTTGGCACTTCAGGTGTTCTTGGACTTCAATTCCCAGAAACCGAAGTCTCTGTGAATCCACACGAATGGGTTTACTGTGGATTCTCAGAGACATGGGCTTCTGGGAATTGAAGTCCAAGAACTTCTGGAGTGCCAAGGTTCCCCATGACTAGTGTAGTGGATAGAATGACACAGACCAGGGCTCACTTGTCCAGGGTTCAAACTTATGGTGGGCCATGGAAACCTACTGTGGGTAGTGATGTTAAAACCACTGCTTATAGTACATGCCTCACGTGCCTTGAAAACCTTATCAGGCTGGCTATAATTAGGATGTAGCTTAAAAGCACAGCATAGAACAAACAAATAAGACAGACTACAAGTATAAAATAGAAGAGATTGAACATGAAATTGTTAAATATAACAAATAATAACAGTTGCATGTCATGACGTCAATTCTGCCTTATGGCAATCCTTTCCAGGTTTTTTTAGGTAGAGAATACACCGAAGTGGTTTCTCGTTCCTTTCTTTTGCGAGCATCCTGGGACTGTGCAGTTTGCCCATGTTGACTTTTCTTGCAGTGGGAAATCAAATTCCCAATCTCTGTTTCCGCAGCCACATGTGTAAAATGCTGAGATCTCCCGCCAGCCAAATAATAGCTGTACTGACAAGTCAATTCAAACTTACAGGAAGATACCTAAACCATTAAAATCTAGAACCATTATATCTAGAGATAGTTAAAATCATTGCAGTAGCTAAAAAGGCTATGCATGCCTAGTTTAAAAACGCATGTCTTCCTACCCTTTCTAAAAGCGTTAGGAGTTGACACAGATTAAAACCTGATTACTGGAGTCCAAGTTGAAGGTTAAGGAATTAGGGCCCTGAGCATGTGTAAAGACTCATAATGTATTCCATCATTGTTTCCAGCGATTGCAAGGTTGCATACTTGTCCTTTCTCATAAAGTATCTGTGATTTTATGTTAGGAGTCCTTGAAGAAGCCAGATTCTTTGGAATCGACTCGCTAATAGAGCAACTTGAAGTAGCCATTAAGGTAATTATACCTTTTGTACCATTTTCACTTCTTCATCCAATAAAAATAGCCACAAAGTCACCTTGATAGTTTTTTGCTGTATTTTTGCCTGGAAATGTTTCCATTTCTTAAAATTCCCTCCCCTGCCACCAAACATTTCTCATGATATTTAATTAGTTACATAATAGATGCAATAATACCAACTGACAAATTTAAAATGTGTATAGTGAACTTTTTTATTGGTTCCTGTTTTTTGCATTGACATAAATATGGTATATGTATATCCAAAGAATTTCTCAGTAGCATCTGAATTGGAGTTTTAACCATGATCTTGCATTGCTGAGAATTACGCCGCGATAGCAATACTATACTGCCCTTTGCTTTCTCATAATCCACCTTTCCTTTCTCTGCAGAATTCACAACCGGCTGAAGATCATTCTCCAATCTCCCGAAAGGAATTTGTCAGGTTCTTGCTTGCAACCTCAACCAAATCTGAGCTACGCTGTCAGGTATCAAAGGGGTGGGTGGGTGGGGGAGAGAACAGTGGTTTGTTAGTTTTTTTATGTTAGCATCTGAAACCTAGGGAGTGGATGTTTTCTATGATAATGCCTCCCCTTCTCAGCCTTCTCTTTGTAATTTGTGTAGCCAGAGGGGTCAGAAATGTAGAAATGCCAGAAGAGCAGTTAGAGCATGTGTGCCCAAACTATGGTCAATGGGCCAGATCTGGCCCCTGATGCCAATTCATCCGGCCCACACTGCCTTCGTTGTTCCTGGAAGTTGAAGTAAAACCCCTGAGTTAGAGTATATTTGGTGATCACCTTATCCATGCCAGGATGTCTCACCTAATGTTGTTAATAACACCTTTAATGTAATGATCAATAATTAATACTTTATGCATTTCAGTTCCTCGATATACCCCATTCATCTAAGCATGTGTACCTGTCTACCAAATGAGGTGATGCTCTGTAGGAACTGCAGTCCAGGAAA
This sequence comes from Bradypodion pumilum, assembly GCA_035047305.1. Lineage (NCBI taxonomy): Eukaryota > Metazoa > Chordata > Lepidosauria > Squamata > Chamaeleonidae > Bradypodion > Bradypodion pumilum. The sequence continues at coordinate 7,538,251 of JAWDJD010000010.1, read as the reverse complement.
GGTTATGCCAGGCAAAATGGTTAGTCCTTAAAAGGCCACAAGATCCTTTATTGTTTTCTCTTTTTATTTTCCAGGGCTTAAATTTCAGTGGAGCAGATCTCTCTCGTTTAGATCTCCGGTACATCAACTTCAAGATGGCCAACTTGAGCCGATGCAACTTAGCCCATGCCAATCTGTGCTGTGCAAATCTGGAACGAGCAGATCTCTCTGGATCTGTTCTAGATGTGAGTATTTTGGTTGAGAAAAAGAATAAGGAAATGTTTTTCTCTTTTTTTTCTTCTATTCATGACAAGCTTTTTGTAGGTGTGAACATCTGACATGTCACTCAGCTAAAAAATGTCTCATAGGATGACAGCAGTATTTTTAGGTGATGCTAGTCATAGTAGCTAACTATTGACCAGAACTCAAAAATGTACAAAGAGAGCTCTATGCTTTGTCTGTTTTTTCCCCATACAGAAGGATTTCCAATTAGACCTGGGAAAGATAGATAGATAATTCTTTATTGTCATTGTCCTGCACAGAACAACGAGATTGGGGGAAAAACACTTATCAACTCAACAAAACCTAAACAAAATACAACTATACAAAATTATCAACATATTCCCACCCCACATATACACAATTAACCTCTAAAAAGCTCTAAAATTCTAAGGCTCTAAAACCTCTAAAACTATATACAGAAGCTCCCTCATAGACTGCATTGCGCTGCATTCAAAGCCAGAACCGCTTTTGGGTAGAAACTCTCTTAAATCCTTGAAAACCAAATGAGAAATCTTTATGATTGAGCTAAGAGCCATCTACAGTTTCATGGGGTTGAGATCCTGCCATTGAACAAACAAGATTCAGAAACTGTCATTTCCCACTAATTTTATAAAAGGAAAAACAAGATTTGCCTGATTGGACAACACGTTAAAGAACAAGAACTGTTTAAGACCATTGAGCAAAGAAAGCTCCAATACCTTGACCATATCATGAGGAACAATATAAAATATAGAGCAGGGGTGCCCAAACTATGGCCTATGGGCTGGATCCAGCCTGTGGTGCCTAATAATCTGGCACTCAGCGCCCTTGCCGCTCCCAGAAGTTAAACTCACCCACGTTTAAATGCACCTATATTAACAACAGCCACAGGTGAATTAATGGTAGTGTTTTGTGCAGGTGCGTTTTGCTTCCGGTGGGAGGAACCATGTGACCAGCCCGCTCAACCACATGACTAGCTTGCAGCCCAAAAGGTTTGGGCACCCCTGGTATAAAGTACTCCAACTGCAAAGATTCCTGGGAAGAGAGGCCCTGGAATTAGACGGACTTCATGGTTGAAGTACCTGAGAAAGTGGTGTGGCAAGTTCTGAGGACTATCACCATAATGATAGCCAATATGCTGAACAGACCATGGCACCTGAAGAAGAAGAAAAACAACTTCCAGGTTTTTTTTAGGTGGATGGGAAAACATTTGCAGACTATACCACCACCATGTTACCAATGCAAAAAGAAAAATATACCTGCTCTAGTTTTTTTAAAAGGGGGACTTTGGGAACCTGAGATGCTTAGCAAACTTCATATGAGCCCCTTGTTGCCTAACTTTGAGGTATACAGTCCTGTGCTAGAAAAACTTGTGTTCCTAAAACACTGAGCATGTACATTCCATGAGATTATCCCCTCCCCCCCCCAAATCATCACACGATTTACAGTATTTGCTGGCGTGTAAGACCTACTCTCCTCCCCCCTTAAAATATACTGGAAAATGGAGTGCATCTTCTACTGTATATAGTGGACTGTAATGGGATATTTTGGTAATATTGGGGTGCATCTTATACTCTGATGCATCTTATACACCGGCAAATATGGTATATATAAAAGGAGGTACATAAGTGTTAGAATAGATGACATAAGTGTTAGAATAGATGACATGATTGGTCTGTTGGGTTACAAGACTGAGCCTAGATAGAACTGACAGCCATTTATCAGACTATTACAATAGATTCTTTGCTCTATTAACAGGTCAAAAATGGATGGTTTTGAAATGTAAACCTTAAATTAGGGTAAATATCGCAAAGGCTTAGACTGAGATCCCAGTTTGGAAACAGTGGTAATCCTGCTATAAGAACAGAAAGCAGTGTGCTTGTTGATATACCTTTCTGAAGTGTGCCTACTGGTTTGTCTCCAACCGGTTCGGAGTCATAACTTTTAAATAAACATGGTTTGTAGTTCTGGCTCTTTGGGACAACCTGGAGCACATTTTGTTAATGACAAATTCTAGATGGAATGTCCCATGTTTGTTTATTCCCATTTTCAAAAGGATCCAAACTGAAGTGACTTCAGCTCACTGGTTCACTTAAAATAAGATTTACAAGTGTAGTTTATAAGAGTTCAGAAGTCACTAATGAAAATGATAGAGTATCTAGTCCTTGGAAGTGCCTCAGCTAACATTGATCAAGAATATGCTGAATGCAAGCATATGTATTTCTGAATGTGACATGTTGCATCCTTTTTTAATCTGTTTACTTCTTGGCAGTGTGCCAACCTCCAAGGTGTGAAGATGCTTTGTTCTAATGCAGAGGGAGCATCGTTGAAGGGATGTAATTTTGAGGACCCCTCAGGTCTTAAAGCTAACCTGGAAGGTAAATGGGGGAAATGCAAACACTTTTCTTTATGTTGTTGTTTTCACTTATATACTGCCTCCCAATGCTAAGGACTCTCACAAGGTAATTTCAGTCAGGATTCAGGCCCGGTTATGGTACCGAGACGGCATTGGTTGCTCTCATGGATGATCTCTGGCGGGAAAGGGGCAAACCCTTTGTCCTTGCTCTTCTTGGCCTCTCAGTGGCTTTCGATACGGTCAACCACAGTATCCTTCTGGGCCGGCTCCGAGGGGGCCCAGGGCACTGTGCTGTCCTGGTTTTCCTCATTTCTGTCGGGCCGGACTCAGTCAGTATCTTTAGAGAGTGGGCAGTCTAGCCCTAGGTTGCTCCCCTGTGGGGTACCTCAGGGCTCAGTACTCTCACCTCTATTGTTTAACAACTACATGAAACCACTGGGTGAGATCATTCGTTCCTACGGGGTGAGGTATCATCATTATGCAGATGATACCCAGCTGTACATCTCAGCCCATGGGGACCCGATTGATGCAGTCAAAGTCCTAACCAGGTGTCTGGAGGCTGTTCGGGTCTGGATGGGGGATTGATGCAGTCAAAGTCCTAACCAGGTGTCTGGAGGCTGTTCGGGTCTGGATGGGGGACAACAGGCTACAACTGAATCCTGGCAAGACTGAGTGGCTATGGATCAGGGCCCCCGGAAGCTACCATCTTTGGTCCTGGCTGGGGCATCTTTGCCCCAGTCAGATCTGGTGCGTGATTTGGGGGTCCTCCTGGACTCGCGGCTACTGCTCGGGGAGCAGGTGGCAGCCGTGGCTAGGAGGGCCTTTGCACAGCTTCGTGTCATCTACCAATTACGCCCGCTCTTGGACCGGGACTCCTTGCACGGTCACTCACGCTCTGATCACCTCCAGATTGGATTATTGTAACATGCTCTACATGGGGCTGCCCTTGGCGACCATCCGGAGGCTTCAGCTGGTCCAGAATGCGGCTGCCTGGGTGGTGATGGGGTGTGGGCCAGTGGTGGGCATCAGCAGGTTTGCACCTGTTCGCCAGAACCGGTAGCAGAAATTCTGGCTGGCCCCGCCCATCCAAGTTTTGAAATAAAGCAGTCCTAATTTAGGCGCAATGCAGGGCTTTCCCCCTGGTCACCCCCACCACACCATGCCCACAGTGTGGTAGTAAAAAAAATTTGGAGCCCACCACTGGTGTGGCCGTTATGCCCATGCCTCACCACTGCTTCGGGAGTTGCACTGGCTTCCGGTTTGCCTCTGGGTGCAATTCAAGGTGCTGGTTTTGACCTTTAAAGCCCTACATGGCATTGGTCCGGGGTACTTAAGAGACCGCGTTTCCCCAAGGTGGTCAGCCCGTCCTACAAGGGCAGACAGGAGGGGCTCAGTGGTGGTCCCATCTGTGAAAGAAGTCCATCTTAGTGGGGCCAGGAAGAAAGCCTTCTCTGTGTCTGCACCTTCAGAAAAATGTTGAAGACCTGGCTATGTCAGCGGGTTTGGGGCATGTGTGACTCTTCTGTACAAGCCCGCTGGCTTATTTAGCCTCTTGAGGGATCCTGCCTCTCGCTGTTAATATCTTTGTTTGTTTTTTGCCATTTTATGCTGGTTGGTGGGAGGGCGAGGGTGTTTTTTAGTCATAATCTGATTAGTTTTATGTGTTTCTAATGTTTTTAGTGGGTTGGGTTTGGTATTTTTTAGCGGTTGTTGTTTTACCTGTTGTCATATTGTATTATTTTATATATGTTGTTAGCCGCCCTGAGTGATGTTTTTCATCAGGAGGGCGGGATATAAATAAATAAATTGCTGGGCATGCTGTGATGGGGAAAAAATATAAAACTGCAGGATTGCTGAACTCAAAATGGGAGTTTACCAGCTTAATTTGCATCATCTGAAGATGAATCCATTTATTAGGGAAAACAAATTAGGCAAAGGAGGAGGAGGTCACACATAGTTTACAACAGCTGTAAATGAATCCATGGCTGTCGTAAACATGTTTACAATGGCCATAAATGAGTCCGCGGCTGATTCCACTGGTGGTGGCTGGAGCGAGGGCTGGATTATTTGGGGCCATGGGCCAGATCCGGTTCACAGCCTGTAGGTTGAGAACACCTGTTGTAAACTGCACTTGAGTAACTGTAGCTGCACACTTGCCCTCACATCTCAATTTGCACCTCAGTATTAATTCACAAGCAAATGCCATTATTTTAAAACCCAATAGCATGGGCTACTGAGTAGTAGGACTAGAGGGGGGGGGGTAAGGGAATCTTTAACTGTTTTAATTGTTTTCACTCCTGGAAAGAAAGGAGAGGGAAAGGGAATATGGAAGTCACCACATCTGATAAATAATAATTGAAAACAGAAACCGAATTCACCTTCCACAGGAAATCACCCTGCTCAAGACTCCACTTCTTCTGGTGTGGGGAGGCTTAAAGCAAACTGATGTGTTTTCTTTTGGTCTTAACATTGTATGTGCTGTTTTTAGGTGCCAACTTGAAAGGTGTTGATATGGAAGGGAGTCAGATGACTGGCATTAATCTAAGAGTTGCAACTCTGAAGAATGCAAAGCTGAAAAACTGCAACCTAAGGGGAGCAACCCTTGCAGGAACTGACTTAGAGGTAAGTTTCTTTCTCAGATTCATGAGCAGTTGAAAAGGAAAATGAGGGTTCTAGTGGTTTTCTTCTGCTTTCCAGTGTAGAACAGTGTCTAGTTTGCCTAATGAGTATTAGGACATACTATATCACTGCAGTAGTTCAAGTGGCTAAGACGCTGACTGGGAGGCGGAAGGTTAGCAGTTCGATTTCCGAGCACTGCAGGATGGAATGAGCTCCTGTCTTGGTCCCAGCTCCTGCCAGCCTCGCAGTTCGAAAGCAAGAAATTGCAAGTAGATAAATAGGGGGCCACTTCAGTGGGAAGGTAACAGCGTTTCTTGCGCTCCGGTATCTAGTCATCCCTGCCACATGACCACGGAAACATTTGCGGAAGCAGACAGCGCTGGCTCTTCGGCTTTGAAACAGATGAGCACTGCACCCTAGAGTCGGATATGACTGGCTTTCAAGCAAGGGAAACCTTTATCTTTATATCACTTATGGTCAAATTTGACATTAAGTCAGGATGCTGCTTATTGATCATCCCAGATTTCCTCCTTCAATGGGATTTCAATTGAGGCAGATGTATTATTAATCAGACTGGCATTCTAAGCCTTCTAGTGACCAGTCACAAAACAAAGCACATTTACATTCAATGAGGCAATGACAAGCATGTTTTTCACCACTTGAGAGTGCACCTTTTCCACATACAGGCCCAACATTTAGGCCAGTATACCATTTGGGGCAAGGGACCGTTTTGGCTTAGTGGTTATGACACTGGGCTTGACGACTGGAAGGTCAGCAGTTCAAGGCACGAGTGCTGTACGACGGAGTGAGCTCCTGTCTGTCACAGCTCCTGCCAATCTAACAGTTCGAAAGCAAGAAATTGCAAGTAGATAACTAGGTACCACTTTGACGTGAAAGGTAGCAGGGTTCCGTTTGCCTCAATGTCTAGTCATGCCTGCCACATGAATATGGAAACGTCTACAGACACAAACGGTGCTGGCTCTGGCTGTGAACGGAGATGATCACCGCCTTCTAGAGTCAGACAAGACTGGCTTTTGAACAAGAGAGACTTTTACCTTACTGTTTGGAGCAATGTTTAAATGTCTCTGTTTGGCAATCATTCCCCATCATGTAACCATTCTGAAAACTAATGTGAGGCCACAATGGGACACAAAGGGGCCATTCAACAATTACGTGATCCTTTTTCTGGGGGAAATTGACCCCCTCCCCCCATGTAATCCAACCGTAATTTTCGCTTTGACCCCCTCGTGCCCCCTTTAAAATTACGTGATCCGAACCACACAGTACTGTATTTTGCACCACCAACCAGTGGTGGCGCTGCAGGGGAAATGGGCAGGCAGGCCAATTACATTGATGCAGGAGGCGATGCTCTAGCCTAGCCTCTTGCTCTCCCTGCAACCAGGAAGCATGGCTTTCCCCCTTCATTTTCACCACATTGAACAAGGCACAAAAGGTAAATGAAACCAACTATATACTCGAAGAACGAAAGTTATCACTGGTAAGTGAAACCCAACTTTTTTATGCACAGGTTTGGTTTCCCACTGTCGGTTAGAAAAAGCTCCAAATGGAATATGCAATTTTGATCTGGAACCCCCCACCCCAGGACCCCACGTAAAGTTCCTGCAATTTGGATAGCAGACTCCCCCCCCCCTTTGAGGATCACGTAATTGTTGAATGGCCCCAAAAGGGAGCCAGTTGGGACAGACAGAGCACATAGGTACCCACCCTCCCACAATCATGTAACCACTGACTCCTAGCCATTGACTAGTTTGACTTTTAAAAATGTAAGTTTAAGCTCCAGCAAATGTGTCCTTTCTGTTTAGAACTGTGACCTGTCAGGCTGTGATCTACAAGAAGCAAACCTGAGGGGATCGAACGTCAAGGGGGCGATCTTTGAAGAGATGCTGACTCCACTACATATGTCTCAGAGCGTCAGATAGGTTGTCCAGAACACCGGGAACTATGCTGCAAACCATCCTTTCTTTTTTAACCATAGGAGTGTTGCTCCTTTCATGACTTGAGTTTCTCAGTGGTGCCTAAGGAACTACCTCTTGTGACACATCTATGGGACACCGCTCACCCCACACACCTTTTTGCAGGCATAGGAATAGATACTTTACTGAATCCAAAAAAGACCGAGCAGGATTTAGAACTTAGCATTTTTTGCTGTTCTTGTGCAAGCACGCTGACCCTGCTCGTACCACCTCACTGTTAAGAATGCATCTTAAGCTTTTGATATTATCATTTTAAAAAGCACAATATATGCAATTTATATTTATTACATTTCTGGGGGCACCATAGATTTTTTTTTAAATTGCTGAGTTCATACCTAGTAGCAAAGCTTCACATGTGCCAAGGGGGTTGGTGGATTGCTTTGCTCAATGGGAATATATTCAATTGTGTGTTTGACTGTATGTGAACTATACCCACTTTTAGATTTATTTTGAGAGCAACAGTTGCTAACTAAAGGATCATCATGGGTAGGGTAGGTTTCCCTCCAGTGACCCTCAATTTAACTATTCCAAGACTGATTTTGAGGCAGTTTCAAAACTTAGTCCACCTGTCAATGATTCTTAGTTTGGGAAATATATCCTTGTTTATTGATCAAGCAACGGGAGGTACAGTTTTAATGTCCTGTTTTTAAAACTCCCCACTGCTTTATAATCAGGGGTTCCCAACCTTTTCAAGTTGGGGATCAGGTCACACACTTTCAGCCAGCTTCGAGGGCTGGACGGCCATTTCGCCCTGCCTGCATGATCTGACCTGTAGGCCAAAGTTTGGGAAACCCTACTTTATATATCAGCACAAAGTCAGTTTTTTATGTTGCTCGAAAAATTCCAGCTAAGTTTTGTTTGGTCTTGCCTACATGCCTCCTAGTAGGGAGGGACCAGAAATCACTTAAGCAGTGACACTGGAAGGCGGGAGGTCAGCAGTTCGATTCCCCAAGTACTGCAGTACAAAATGAGCTCCCATTTTTGTCCCAGCTTCTGCCAACCTAGCAGTTCAAAAGCAAGAAATTGTAAGTAGATAAATAGGGACCACTTGGGTGGGAAGGTAACAGCGTTCCATGCGCTCCAGTGTCTAGTCATGCCTGCCACATGACCACAGAAACGTCTGCAGAAGCAGACAATGCTGGGTCTTCGGCTTTGAAACAGATGAGCACTGAACCCTAGAGTCTGATACGACTGGCTTTCGAGCAAGGGAAACTTTTACCTTTAACATGTCTTAAACTAAAGTACCTTTTTACAAATGTACTTTTGAAGTCTGGATAACAGAATCCTCTCCTTGGGCAAAAGAGTAGCAAACTATAAAGCAAGTGTAGAGAACAGTTAGTTCTCTATCCCTCACCTCTATAGAATACATTAATTAGATTTTGACTCATGTCTGTCCCAATTATCCTTTATTATCATCTTTCTCCACCCTGGTAACTGATGTATGTTGGTCTATAAAAGGGGAGAATAAAATTACTGCAGAAAAGGGAGGGGTATCAGTTAGGGTTACTAAATAGATGGTTGGATTTAGCCTGGGGAAAATTATTCTTTGAATCTGTCTATTTGTAAGCATCCAATGCAATGACTTGTATTGGAAGGCCAAGAAAGCACCTTTTTTTCTCATACTGTTGACATTTTGCCTTCTAGGCATCCGTTTCCAAAAGGCAAAAAAGGCTTCAATGATTTGTGCCGTCATCTGTTTCAGTTTGTGCTCTGGACTGAAACTGACTTGTAAATTAGTTTCTAATTTGGTTTCACTTTGTCTGAATCTCACACAAAAACAATCCAAATTGGGTGCAATTTGTTGCCCATTCCCCTTTACATGTTAAAGTTACATGTAAAGTTCTTCCAAGGGTTCTCAACCTTTTCCAGCCGTGGGCCGGACTGGTGGTTTCCCCGGCCGTAAACGCTGCCATAAAATGCACCGGCGGCTGTCATAAATTCATTTACAGCAGCTGTGGGCGCATTTATGGCTGTCGTATCACAAGTATCACAATTTAAATAGGTGGGTTTTGGTGGGAGCATGAAAAAGACTTACAGGCTGCCTCCATTGGTTTCTTGAGTTTTTCAGTATTACCCAACACTAAGGGAAGAGACAGAACTTCACTCGATAAAACTACATTATTTAAAGGTGCTGCTGCTTTTAAGATACCAAGCCACCTCCGGAAAGACTTAATGTGGTCTTTTGTTTAGCTCCCCACCCCCCTTTACTATTTTTGTATCAGACAAGAGTAAGAGCTTGTATTGAAGAAGTCTATTTTCTTAAACCTCTGTATAAATTATATGCATCTCACCGAAATCCTGTGTCCTAAATCAGTTCCAGCATCCACCCACCTTGTACATTGGAGACTTCCTCCAATGTTTCAGAGAAATCCTAGCACACCTCGTCAGAGAAGGGAGGTCACGCTGTGCTGTACAACTGCACCAGATTTTAAAAAATGCTAATGGGGTTGTCTTTGCTGTGAATTGGGAAAGATCACCTTGCGCTACACTGGAAACTTGATCAGTTCCTTATGAAAGAGAACTACGAAGCTAGCAAGGTAGAGGGAATTTCTGCTCAAATTTGAAGATATCCAGTGACCGCCTTACACGTCCCTCACCCTTCCAAGGTGGCGGTAACCTCAGGATGTTTTGAGTTGCACTTCATTTCGAATAACTCCCTCTAAATGAGAACTAAAAAGGCTGGGAAAGGAGCTCTCCAATTTTCAGCATGGGCTGACACTGAACATCTTGTCATTGTTGGCTGCAACTCGTATCCGAGAATGCATTTTCTCCTGAAGCAGGAAAAATGCCATTGGTGTGAATTTGTTTAAGGTGGATCCCAGCTTGCCAAGAAGTAACCCACACACTATGATCATGGAGCTATCCTGCAGCACGTATGAAATGAGATGTGCCAGGATTTAACACCGGGACTGCAATGGACTGCCGCAGCCTTGAGGATATGGACAATGTGTGCCTTCACAGCCATGGCCTCTTATGCCTCCATGACCATTGGGAATCAGAGTTCTTCCTCCGCTCATTTTGCCATTGGGCCCAATCTGATGGTTTCGAGTGGCATTTCCTCCACTGAGAGGGACCATCACCCCACCTAAAGGGGCTCATCCGCCCATAGCCATTGGCCCCTTTAGGGAGTCAGATTATTTACTGCCGCCCAACACTCGGCATTGAGTCGCTGCCTGTATGGCCTGCTCCATTACCGTAGTGGGATGTCTGGCCAGACAAAGGACATCTTGACTGCTGTTGTTTACTCATTATGTTTCAGTTCCCATCAGCCTTAAGAAGTATACCTCATGCTGGGATATGCACACATTTCCCCTTGGCTGGGTATGTCGGCTTCAGGGGGAGAGATTTGTTTATTTATTTTAAAATTTCTACCCCACCTTCCTCATCCATGGATGACCCAAGGTGGCTTACATGGCAGTTAAAAATACATACAATAAAATGCAGCCACAACCCCCTCACCCCCCTAACCCCTTAAGAAAAAAGCACCCACACAAAATTTAAATAACTATTGAAAAGAAATTAAACAATGCCAACAATAATGTTAAAAATTACATAAGCTAAAAAGGAGGGGAAGGGAAAGGAAAGAGGAAAATACGGGACAAGGGGAGAGTTAAAAACAGATAAGTGTAATAAAAGATTAAAAAAACATCCTCCTGAAGCTTGGAGTGGATGATTCTTGATGGAGAACAGTAGTCCCACATCACCTGAAGAAGTGACCATTTCTGACGTTGATGTGAGTGTGGCTGAGGAGACAGATGGCCAGAAGCTGTAAGTGCCACACTGATGTATCTATCCCTTAGCAAGTCTATCTCATGCAGCTTGTGATAACCTCTCCCTCTCCACCTCTTTGCGGGGGCATGAGGAAGGACTGCCGTTAAACATGCCTTAACAGGAAAGCTCGGAGAAGTCTTTCAAACCTGTAATGGAGGGCAGTAATTGAATCAGACATCCCTAGGATTTGATATGCAAGCAATGCATTATGTATATCTATCAGTATGGTTTCAGCCATGGAATTTAAGATGGACAGGGCATTCAGCCCTTTACTGGGCCAGCAGGATTGTAAGAAATGGTCCCAGCTATTTTTAGAGAGATTAAGCAAGCACTAAACTACCTTGGAACACCATTTAACAGGACTGTACAATCGATGTGCCCTGGGCATAGATCGTCCATTATACTGTACAAGGGCTAATAGGATTCTGGCCATTGGATCTAACAATCATGAAGACTTGAGGAAAAAATAACATCACTACAGAAACCGCTAAGGCCCCATACTTGGAGAACTTTGTATGGCCAAAGGCCAAAAGAGTAAAGAACTGAAATGAGTGAGTTTATTTCTTTGCGAGATAATGGGGAAGTACTATTTATATACTTTCCATGTTGTCTTCCTAAATGAATGGGATAATAGGCTTAAACTAGCCAGGACACTTAGCCTTGCATTCGAAACGGCTTTGAAGGAACTGCCTGCCAGCAAATATAGTATTGCAACATGAAATTTGTATGCCTTTTCAGATAATATTTAATTATATAAATACGGATTTACTTTTCCATTTCTTAGAAAATTGCAAGCATTAATGCCATGAAAAGAGGAGGCCTTTGTGTAGACTCGGTCATTAAATTTACACATCTGTACTGATTTTTTTAAAACACAATTTTGGGACCCGTTTAGTTTACCTTTACTAAAAAGGTGGTACCATAGAGAGGTCGTCTTCTGACGACTGCTGGCCACAGTGACAACATGTTTCCTTCATCCTGAGCATCAGTGTCCAAAGAAGCAACAAAAGAAGATGTGATTGTATTTATCTGGTCTCTGCTGGTGCATGTTAGAAGCCAGGTTTATCAGTTTGGAACAACGCATAGATGGAGCACTGGGATGCTTGCCCTAGTGTTCCTACACCCACTCATCCAAACAGAGGCAAAACAGTCAAACATATAGACAATCATTTCTTTAATATTTTCATTTACAGATATAAAAATAAATAGGGCGGGTCAGTCTGGTTCAATAAATCCTGTATTGAAGGATTGACTAAATTCAACACTTAAAAGTCAGTAACAACAGGTTTGGGTGCATTCCCTGTTTATACTGCAAAACATCTCCATAAGTTAAAATCTCTCCTACCTAAATTTAACCATCCACAGAGTTTTAGGATTGGCCAAAGAGACACCAAAGGTAAAGCTTGCTTCCTCCTACTTACACAGAAACAAACTATGACTTCAGCACTGACATGAAGATAGTTTCCTCTACTGATCTGGAGGCCAAAAGCCTATCTTAAATGACAGGATGCAGGCTCAATTCTAATAGAGGAACAGCCAAATGACAGCAAAGGAAATGGTTCAAACTTGCAGTGCTTCTCAACCTTTGGTTTTTGGACTTCAATTCCCAGAAGCCTAAGTCAATTCCCCAAAACACTGATCAGCCTAAGTACTATCTTAGGCTTCTGGGAATTGGAGTCCAAAAACCAAAGGTTGAGAAGCAGTGGTTCAGAGGATACCACTGAACAAGGATTTCAGACAACCCAACTTTGTACACACAGCAGAGTATCTCTCTATCTGTATCATAAGAGGTCAAAAAATCACAATGAGAATAAAATGGGACAATTCTAGCGGACTCAACAGTTCAAGTGTATCCTGGAGTATGGACTGTACCATGATGGAGCCTCCTAGTGATGTATTTATGAGGTCCAAAGGTGGCCTGCCATCCAAATCTACACCTTGTTTCAGCAGGCTTCCTGCATATTTGTACTACCAAAAGTTGTCTCTTTTTGTGTGTGTGAGGAACTGGAGATGATTGACACAACAAGACAGACTAAACACCTTAGTCAGTATAAGGTAGCTTTCTACATGAAATGGTCACCATATAAAGGATGAAACCCCAGCTCTGGAAATAAGTTAAGCAGGGCTACTCTATTAGACAGACCTCATAACAGGAGTTCAGAACCAGTAGTACATATTCGATTTGTAGGACACAAACATTCTCCAACCAGGGATACACACTTTTCATAACAATGCGATGCCCATCCCTCTGCAAGGAACTACCTCCCATAGATTATCCATTTCTGAGCTTTTCACATGCTAGACACTTCTGACACTCAGTTTTCAGACAACCTTTGGAGTGGTAGCTGTGTTAATCTATGCGGACACATCGGACAAGAAACAAAACAAGACAAAAGTTTTAAAAAATGAAGGAAAAAATGTATAGCAGTTAATTTTCAGACAGCTACACGTTAGTCTGTTTCAGCAACCACTACCAAAAAACCAAACCAACCTCAATGACATTACGGCACCTTTAGAATGAACAAATTTATTTTGGAATGCATTTCTGTGGATTTACGATCCACTTCTTCAGACGTGAACACTATTAATCTCGGCTCTATTAATCTTAAAGGTGCCGTAATATTCTGGCAATTCAGTATTTCTTCTAAAACCTTGAACTCGCTATCTTCCAACTTGTTGTACATGACACATACAATAGGACAATGCCTATAAACATAACAAACATCCTTCCTGGAAAATATGCATATTTTTTTCTAACATGCAGGGACTCAGTTCTTTCACAGAGTGACTGACTCTTGGGAAGTAAAGTCAAGATGAAAAACCTTTGGCCTTAAAGCAATACTAAAAATACAGCGGATATTCACCATCCATTCTATGCGACAAACTCTTTTGCCAAAACTAGGAACAGATTTCATAGTGCAAAGATTACATGCAACTTTTCTGCTCTGTATCTGCACATGCTTGTCTCTATGTATCAGGTAGGAATCTCAGGAAGAAAGCAGTTAAGACAATCTAGAAGTTTTCTAGTCAAGAAACATCCATCTCTATGCAAATTCATATGGCGCTGGCACTGTTTGTAAGGCTTCTTCCAAAGCAAACACTAAAATTGGCCATGATATCCCGGGAGGTTTTCCCATAGGGAGTGGGAGAAGACAGCTGCTCTTTAGACACTTCCATGCACCATTGAGTAGTGCACAGCTGGAGCCCCATGTGATGGGACCTCTGGGTGACTTTGGGAACATCTACTGCCTGTTCTGTGATAAGAATCAAGGATGATCCCCCCGCACTTCTTTACCTAATGCATGCAAGCTGTTCTCTGAAGCCATCTGGCTGGAAAACGGAAGGGCGGGTTTGATTCAAAGAGAGACCTGAGCTGCAGAAACTTGGTGAAGATGAGAAGGCCAAACTTAAGTCAAAATGAGAAGTAGCTGCATCGAGATGGACCAGCTCGGGAGAACAAGGCAACTAAGCCAGATGTATCTACAGCTTTAAAATGCACTTGTTAAGGATTATGTTAATGAATCCAGGTACGTGCATCACTTTGGTGTTAAAGTATCAATCTACATGTAAATAATGGGCTCAAACTATAAAGAAGCCAGATATAGGCTGAATATCAGGAAAAACGTCTTAATGGTTAGAGCAGTACGACAGTGGAACCCACTGCTTCAAGAAGTGGTGAGTGCTCCAGTGCTAGAGACATTCAAGAGAGAATTGGGCAACCACCTGTCAGATCTGCTTTGATTTGGGTTCCTGCATTGAGCAAAGGGTTGGATTCAGTGGCCTAAAATGCCCCTTTCCAACTCAGTGAGTCTATGATTCTACACAATGACACTTCACAAACTCTATTTTGAAATGTAATTTACAATTTTGAGATTCAACCTGAACAAAAGCCTTTTGACGCACTCCTCCAAGATGAGGAGAGTGATGAATCCAGCTAAATAGTATAAATTAAACTAAATTGCAATCACTGGAAAATGGTTATTTATACTTCATGCATGTTACGATGGCTGAGGAGCAATATTGTAATGCAATGATAAAATGGCAGAGACAATCCAACAATCTGGATTATTTCTGGAACATGTATGTGACCTAGGAGAAATGAGCTCTGAGCTTTTGGTACAAACGAATGAGCCAGAGACATGGCATTACAAACAAGCAAATAAACCAAAGCCTTACAAGAACAGATACAACAACAACAAAGTCCTGGGACATGGCTTGTGGTTGTGCATGCATTTATAGCTTTGGGAAAATTCAGTGTCCCACCTTAGTTGTCAGGTCTTTCCTTATGAATCTAGATTTGGGAGTTCAAGAAGCACCATTGTACAGAACCTGTCCTCACAAAGAATATTACACCCTTAGGTCTTAAGGCACCTTGATAAAGGAAAACAAAATGTGCACCAGCTAGTTCAGTTTCTTTAAAAATTGAGTGGTAGTAGTGAACGTAGCTCTGTTTTGGTTCAATATCAGAAGAGGAAGAAAACAAATGAGGAACAGACGGCAGAAATGACAGTACTGGGTAATTCTTGAGATAAACAGGGGTATAGAGAGATCCAGGGCACTGCTGGTCCAGGTGTAGTAATTCCATCCTTCTGTCCATCAAGAAATGTGAAGGCATTATCTGGTGGATGTTTAAGTCCTTGACAAAGCAAAGCATCCAGCATGGAAGGAGGCCAGAATCGTGGTTGTCTGAACTTGTCATGAATGAAGACAAGGCTTTTGGCAGCTATATCTGGATCAAAAAAAATTCCTGAGGTCAGCAGGCTTTGCTGAAGGATGAAATGAGACAGGAAAAAGCAGAGCTACCTTTTTTTGGACTACAGTTCCCAGAATCCCCCTGCAGCACGTTGTCTAAAAAAGAAAAAAGTACATTTGCTAAGCACCAGAAATGTGCCAAAACCTGAGCAGGTAAAAGTAGAAGATCAGGTTCAAAATTATTTTATGAGGAGGTATGGTCAAGCTTAACATCTCTTATCTTTGACCATTCATGGAGAGCAAGACTGTACAAACAGGTTGTTTTGTATATCTGAAAAAGCCTGAACCCAGTTCTATGCAGTCAATGGTGTTCATCTCAAAACAGGCCTCAGCCTTACAACTCAAAGCTGTGAACTGATGCCCTGGAATGCCAATCATAAGTGAGAATGAAGGAACAGTGTGGATTCTATTTTATTTATTTGCTGAAATTTCCCAATTCCTTCATTTTGGGGATGACCCTGAGATACTTAGAAATAAGAAGAATCCAAAATCTGGACCGTTTCGCTCATCCAGTCTCAAGGATTTGAATGCTTCGCTAATAAAACATGGGATCCAAATTTAACATGGTTTATTCTAATGTATTCAGTAATGGCCATGGGTGGCGAAGACCACAGGGAAGGATGATGGTCCCCAGGTGGATCAAATCCACTTGAATCCCTCTTGATGAAGGGCAGCAGCTTCATCAATCCTGGCTTGGGGGTGAGGAGGACTTTGTGTGACAAAAGGGCTCCGGACCAGAAAGTGACTCACAGAGTGGGATCAGTGGTATGGGGGTCGCGCTACGATGCGCAAGGCAGATGGAAGACTACTGCATTGTATTGTTCCCAGGACAATCTTCATGGTTGATTGCCAATATTCAGAATCAGATAGGGCACTTGAAGAAGAAGATTCAGTGATTATATCCCTCCCCCACCCCCAAAAATGTTCATCATCAACAACACTGGAGCCTCATTAGAAGTACAACATGGTCCTCTGGATGCTGGAAATAGCCAGCTGTATCGAATGTGGCTAGTACAGAGGGTAAGAAATGGTTCCTTTTCGCAGAGTTTACCAACATGCTCAAACTTCTTCATACTAAGGATGGAAAGTGCTGGAGCTTCTACATAATTGAATGTTTTTCTAATGAGACACAAGGTCTCTTGAGGGATCTCCAGACCAGATACAGAAGGATGCTGGTTTCTCCTTCAGCAAATCCATGTGCTGACTTAAAAAGTCTTCTTTGCCTAGGAATGGCTCTGCAGTGCACGCACGAACCCTTCAAGCAAATCCAAAGCCCCTTCTCACGCTGTGATGCTCCATCCTTTTAAACAATCAAGATAAAGCTCAATTGGCACTGGCGTTTCTTGGCTTTCTCTATACGTTTTCTGTTTGGGGAGAAGTTCTGCACAGCTGCTTTTTCATCAGTGGCAGAAGAAGTCCCTTCGGATGCAACGACTGGGTTCCCAGCACTGTATCTTTTGAGCCAAGTGGAAGCACAGAAGCTCAGAGACAGGAGACCATTAAACGCTCGGAGACTTGGCATGCAAGTAGGGAAAATCTTGGAAGCTTAGGAATGGAACGCAGCAGCTTCGGCCCACTTTGAACGGCTTATTTTTGGCATGGCTTGAAAGGAGGCAAGAAGAAAGTGTAGCCATTCATCTGTCCAACAAGGGGAAACCTCTGGGACGCCCAGGCCAAATTATACGTGTGGAAATACCTGGAGAGCAGATAATTTAAGAGCCGAGAGAGGATTCCTTGGCATGGAGTTCTTACTGCAATCCCGGGTCTAAAGAAAGGACACTGGGTTTCCTTGCTTTTGGAGGAGGAGGGGGAGGCCTGACTTCTTGTCTGGTAGGCAGTGGCGGAGCAAGCTGCAATAATACAAACACAGAAACGCACAGAATCAGATTGGAAAGTAAAAGATTCCCATTTCTGGTAGTGGAATGCAGAAGAAGGGTTTAGACCTCATCGGCAGATCCTGCTTACTCTTGCATGTGAATGAGGAGTTAATGAAGCTTTATAATAATAATAATAATAATAATAATAATAATAATAATAATAATAATAATAATAATAATAATAATAATAATAATAATAATAATAATAATAATAATAATAATAATAATAATAATAATAATAATAATAATAATAATAATAATCCCTTACTGGGATCTGCCCACATAATTTGCCGATACATCACGTAGTCCTAGATGCTTGGGAAGTGTTTGACTAGTGATTTATGATACAAAATCCAGCATTGTTATCTTGTTTGCTGTGGCTTGTATGATGATGATAATAATGATAATAATGATAATAATAATAATAATAATAATAATAATAATAATAATAATAATAATAATAATAATAATAATAATAATGTCAGAAATTACTCTGGGTAGAAAGGCTTTTTGCTGGAGAAACTCCGCTCAGGGGACGCCCAAATGAGGCTCCTTTCATGTCCCCAAGATCTTTCCCCCACCAAAGTAGTCCCTATTTATCAGCTTGCAATTTCTTGCTTTTGAACTGCTAAGTTGGCAGAAGCTGGGACAGAGACGGGAGCTCACTCCGTCATGCACTACCCGGGTCTCAAACTCCCAACTTGCCAGCCTTCCAGATAACAAGGCAAGCTTCTTAAACGCTGAGCCACTGCAACCCCAGCTTTTCAAATATTTACTGCTAAATTGATTTTCCTACTTTCTTGTCATTGGCGGGGTTCCAAGTAGCAACGTTTTGCACAATTGTTGTGAACTGGCTGAAAGCCTGTGTTGAAGTACTGTGAGTACTTATTAAATACTGGGCATTACACAGACCCTACTGTGACCTTAAGGGCACAAGTCACTATAAAAGGACAAACCTATATGGGCCTGTTGTTTTCGGCGAGCATCCCCATGCTTTCTGTATAACACTCAGTTTCTCCCAACATGGGAAGATTTTTGCCTAGGTAAGGGCGGGGGGGGGGGAGAGAATTACTGAAAATTATTACCACCCACTTTCTGAATGGAAAACATCTCTAGATCGCTGATGGTTTTGGCCCACAAGCCAGTGAACTAAGCAACCAGACACCAAATCAAAGCACACACCTCTTAAAACAGGAGTTCTCAACCTTTGCAAGCCAGGGGCCAGGCCACGCTCCCTCAGACAGCTTCGGGGCCAGATGGTCATTTCGTCCTTCCTCCACCACGCGGCACTTCCTGGTGTGGTGGAGGCGGTGGGGTCCCCACATGAAATGGTGCCATGGGCCACATCCGGCCCACAGGCAGCAGGTTGAGAATCCCTGTCTTAAAAGCTCTGGTACAATATTTGCACTGGTATGACTTTCTCTCAAGTAGCTAATATATATTTATATAAAACTCATGCGCCACTTTCCGTTTCCTTACCTCTCCGGAGTTCCTTGAATTGCTATTCTCATAGGGTTTGCATTTAGGGGGTGGAGGGGGTGGAGTGCTCTGCAAATTATTGGTAGCGAACCCATCTGTCTGTAAGGAAGGGAAGCCTAGAGAACAGAAACAGAGAGATGAAGGAGAGGCAGATTGTTAAGGTTGAAGAAGAAAAAAACCAAAGACAATGGACAAGACAGTTCTGATGGAAGCATCCTTGTGCCACCAGTACTCTGAAAAGGGTGTACATGCTTATTTTAGCAGGTGATTGTGAGCCGACATGTCAATCTGGAGTCCCACTTGGTATTCCCCAGACTTACAATGTCTCTGAGCATCATCTGTGTGCATCAAATGAATCTTAAGCACATGTGAAAAATGCACACCTGGGACAATGGGAAATGAAATCCAGAATGACACCAGAACTATCCAGGGAGCTTTCCTTTCGCATTGGACGTTCTCCTTTCCACTCTCAGGGACTCTAATGTCTTCTGATGGGACAGGAAGTCCATCCAAACTTAAGATATGTTCTGAAAGTGATCATCGCAGTATGAATAACAAGAAGTTAATCACTCAAGATTTGGGAGGGTTTTCCCTAATTTTCTTGGAGCGTGATCTTTTTAATATCTCTATTACACTGCACAGTAACAATTTTGCTACTGGGAATAACGCAAGTGATTTACATGATATTGAGTGTGCTGATTCCAAATCTTTACTCAGAATTTGCCTATCACGTACAGATTTTAAGGCGTGCTATAGCTGTTCAAATGGTCGGTAATTGGGTAATGTATTTTTACATGGAAACATTATAACAGTTGCAGCTACCACTATGCCTGCTTGCCATCTCAGCTGAATCATGTCCCCTGGTGGCATGCATGTTCCATCAGTGGCCGGGCAAGTCAGTGAGCTGATGTCAGAAATAGGTATATAAGGTGAAATGGACCAAAGGCTTGTCTCTAGTGCGAAACCATTCTAATTGGATAGTACAGCTAGGCCATGGTGAGTCTGTTTTGAGCCAAAGAAGAGTAGGTGCAGCTGTGTTAATAGACCGGACATTTATTTTTACATTTGTGGCAAATATACCCCATGTGATGAATGCAAGAACCTAACCAAGAGGGTGAAATTTGCTAACTTAAGATCCTGACGTCCTAGGCAGAATCGGACTTCAGATTTGGATTCAGCGCACTTGATTTAGTACAGGACACATGGATTAGGCCAAGTAGCAGACAATATTTATTTTTGTGTGATGCATTGCTATTCTTATGAACTAAGGGCCCAACCAAATGCAGTATGCAAAGATCACAATCAGATCTCATGTGAGTTTTGCAAGTAAATTTCAGAAATATATAAATGAATTTGCATGACAATAAAATCATAGTGACAAAATTTCTGTTAAAAACATGTGGTACAAACTGGATGATGTCATTATCTGACAATGGTAATGTCTAATTAAAACTAAGCTTCCTCCCTCTCTCTCCCCCGTTTTTAGGTTTCAAAGCTTCCCTAGGGCTACAGGAAGCATGCACGTGCACGCATGCGCGCGTACACACACACACACACACACACACACACACACACACACACACACACACACACACACACACACACACACACACACACACACACACACACACACACAATAAATGTAATGAGTTTTAAGTGGCAAAGTCCACTTTTGGGGGAAATGGATTATTATCCATAAATGCTAATGCCACATAAAACATGTAGCCTTTAAGATGCCTTCTTGGCTTTGCCATAACTGACTAACACAGGGGTGCCAAAACTACGGCCTGCAGTGCCAATTAACCCGGCACACGCCACTCCTGAAAGCGAAAGTAAAACCTGCATGTGTGGGCACCGAATGCACCCAAGCATTCGAGGAACGCTGCCATAAATGACCGGTGGCTGTCGTAAACACGTTTACAACAGCTGTGGGTAATTTAGGGCAGTGTTCTGTGCATGCGCAGACACTTTTGGCACCCACACGTGCATGTTTTGCTTCCACTTCTGGGTGTGAGGAACCATGTGACCGGCACATTTGACCATGTGACCGGCATGTGGCCTGAAAAGTTTGGGCATCCCTGGACTAACACATCAACCTCCCTGGAACTAATGTAAGCAAATTGCATCCATATATTATACAAACTTTTCACTTGAAATATTTAAGAATACCCTAGCAACATTGAGCTTAAACTCAAGTATCGTTGCTTAGCTGGAATTTTATGAAGTAGTGTCTACTTTCAAGGTCTGCACATATATACAGTTGGAATCAAGTCTGAAATTATATGCTGAGCCCATTATATTTATAAGCATTCATGGGTCTCATATTATATTTTTTAGCCATCCTGCTTCTCTTGGTTTCTGGTGGGACTTCTGATATTCCGCAAACAAAATTCCAGAAGCACTCGGGCACATAAGCAATTTTAACAGTTCTGAGCGTTTCCAAAAACCCAGTGGGCAGTCCATCGATTTGGCAGGGCTTTTGGCTACAAAAGCAACTGAAGGCATGAGCCTCAGGCCTTCTTCCAACCCAGTCTAGATGTCTGCCAACATCCTCCAGCCGGCAGCTTTTGGACCACACCCTAGCCTGCTGGCATTTGAGATGATGGTTTGTTTTGAGAACCAAGGAAATGGTTCGATTTTTCTTTTTTTGGAGAGTAGCTTCATGATTAGGGAAAGAAAAACTATACCTAACTAGTTCTCAGGGCTGAATATGATAGAACAGTATTCAATGATGCACTCCAAAAAAATTTACTACCACCTCTGTGGGTGGGGCCAAATCTGTGGGCACGGCCAACACAATGGGCTATAGAGGTTACCGTGGCCGGCCAGGTGGGCATGGCCTGGGGGAATTTCCACCACCAGTTCTCCCGAACAGGATAGTACCTGCTTCAGTGCATCACTGACAGTATTTCCCAACCTTTGGCTTGTGGACTTCAATTCCCAGAAGCCTAAGTCAATTCGCCAAAGCACTGATCAGCCAATGCACCGATTTAGGTTTCTGGGAACAACTGAGTTAGAAGAAATTGGACTACAATAATTTTGGTCTACAGTAGTTACATCAGCTCCTCTTGGAGGGGAAATCCTCCTTTCTGCTATCAGTTTCCCAACAAAAATGAGAGCTGAAGACCCTACTTTGGGTTCTCGGCGTCTTCGGAGTGATTGGTGGTGGGCTCAGAGGGGTGGCTTGCTGGAATGATGCGTTCTGAAGCAACGTGAGTCGGCTTTCCCCCAGCTGGAGACTCTTTGGTCTTGGTGCTTTCCCTGATGAGTTCTGGAAAGGTAGAAATGGAGAAAATAAAAAATGTCATTGAAGATTGCTGGAGATGCTCCTTTGGAATCAGAATTCAACCCAAACCCTATGCATTTATTCATTCATTAGGGGCTGCGGTGGCTCAGTGGTTAAGAAGCTTGCCTTGTTATCTGGAAGGCTGGCAAGGCGGCAGTTTGAGACCCGAGTCCTGCATGATGGATTGAGCGCCCGTCTCTGTCCCAGCTCTTGGGGACATGAAAGAACCCTCATTTGAGCATTCCCTAAGTGGAGTCTCTTCTGCAAAAATCCTTTCAACCCAGAATAATTTCTGACACAAAATCATTCATTTGTTCATTCAGTTTATATCCTGCCCATCTTGGGGACATGAAAGGAGCCTGAGTGGAGTTTCTTCTGCAAAAATCCTTTCAACCCAGAATAATTTCTGACACAAAATCATTCATTCATTCATTCATTCAATTTATATCCTGCACATCTTGGAGACATTAAAGGAGCCTCATTTGGGAATTCCCTGTGCAGAGTTTTTTCCGCAAAAATCCTTTCAACCCAGAATTATTTCTGTCACAAAATTATTATTATTATCTGTGATATTCTCTCACTCCCACCAATGGTTTAGAAAGGTTCCATGTAGAAAAACAGGCAACTGAGCAACTAGGAAGAGAGATGTTAAAAGCCATTGATGGAGATGTTTAAAAAAAGGAGATAGATAGATAAATGGGAACATATATGCATTTATGGTAGGATTGGAACCATGTAAAGAAAATATGAAAAAGAGGGTGTGGGTGTTTTTTTAATAAAAAAAAAACCTAATCAAATGTTGTCTATAAAATTGGAGACATGTCCCAGAGTAGTACTAATAATGAATTTTGGAGATAAATAGATAGAAGGGAATAAGAAATGATCATTATAATGGTTACAGCCTTGAGATTGGTTATTGTTTAAAAAAATGGAAAACAGATTGCAAAACTTGAATTGGATGATTGGTTTTAAAGAGATGTGGAATATGGCAATAAATTATAAATTGACATGTGAATTAAAATTTTAAAAGGAATTATTTTAAAAAGAATGCTTTTAGAGAGAGATGGAGAGAATTTATTGAATATGCCTTAGTGAAGGGGAGAGGAGTTCAGGCCCTTCCTGGTTTTTAACAACCACGGTAATTCGCATGTGTGGGAAAGAGTGATAAGAGATAAAAGTTCCCAGTGGGAATTCAGAAATTGCTACTCGTTTATTACCATTTTGGGTGTGAGGTCAGCCTCTGGCTCTTTGCCTGCGATAACCTGTGACCTGCTGAGACTCGAGTCCTTCCTCCTGAATTTATTCACCCGGTTCTCGATGTCATCTTTGGCAGGGAGGTCTTCCAGCCTGGATGACACTGAACTCTTTTCCACCAGTGGCTCAAGAACGGACCTGTAAGGCCGGACAGGGAAATGGTCACAGAGGATTACCCCTCTCCTCGCCCTGAGAATAATGCCACTGAAACGTCTCTGGGTGACATGAAGCCCTGTGACAGGTCAGCCCCTGGAGAAAACCAGTCAGCTACTGGGGAAGAGAGAAACCATTCCTTGCATGCTTAACCTTCCTTCACTAGGGTTAAACAAAAAACCCAAATTTGCACTGTGTGAGCTTGGATTTCAGTGTTTCATTGGGTGCATCCAATAGCATTGCATCTAACCATGTAAAAACAAGGTGGAAATAAAATTAAATTGGATGAAATTGGGACAGAGGAACATATTACAATGGCAAAACCAGTAAATTGTAACGTAAAAAAATAAAAACGGAAACCATTGGCAACTCTTCAGTCCCTGATGATTTCATAGCATCCCAAACTTAGCAAATAAGACATCCATGTGTGAGTGAGAATTCAGTCTTGATTAACCTATAAACCTATTAACCTATAGCCAGTCATGTCTGGATCTAGGGAGTGGTGTTCATCTCTGCTTACAGCCAAAGAGCCAGTGCTTGCACTATTTGAATACTGCATATAAGTCAAAGATTAAAAGTAGTCGTAAAGGTCTCCCTTGCTCAAAAACTAGTCATGTCTGAGTCAAGGGGGTGGTGAGCCCTGTCTAGGTCTGCAGATGTGGTGCATGGAACACTGTTACCTTTTCTTCCAAAGCAGTAGCTGTTTTTGATGTTGTTCAGTTGCACAGTCGGCTCTGACCCTTTGTGATCCCATGGACCATCGCACGCCAGGCACCTCCACCCTCCACCATCCCTCTTAACCCACCCAGCTCTGTGCCTATTGCATCAACAATACTATCTAGCCATCTCATTTTCTGCCTCCCCCTGCTTCTTTTGCCCTCCACCTCTCCCAGCATCAGGGCTTTCTCAAGTGAATCCTCTCTTCTCATTTGATGTCCAAAGTACTTTAGCTTCATCTTTACTATTTGACCTTCTAATGAGCAGTCAGGGTTGATTTCTTCTAAGATTGACCTATTTGTTCTCCTCGCTGCCCAGGGGATTCTCAAAACTCTCCTCCAGCACCACAAAGGCGTCTATTCTTTCATGCTCAGCTTTTCTTATGGTCCAACTCTCACAAGCATACTTTACCACCAGGATTCCCATTGCTTTGACTATGCAGACTTTTGTTTGCAAGGTTATGTCTCTACTTTTAACTATGTTCCCCAGATATCTACTGCCAATTTATTGCTTTGGAACTGCTAATTTGGCAGAGCTGGGATGGACGATGGGACTCATAGAAAACTAAAATTAAGAAAACAATATTCAGGGTTGTTGAGAGGATAATATGGGGAAGAGGAAGATACCATGTACACAGCTTGAAGTCCACTGGAGAAAACACAGCCTACAAACATAACTAATAAATAATAAAGAACTGATCTGCAGCCTAGAGAAATATGCGGTAGTGCTTTGAAAACATTATCCATGGCATGATCTCACATCTCATGGGCTGGGACAGACTCAGAAGAAATATTTCCCAAGCCCAACTTCCTTTGTGACAAAAGATCAAACACGTAACATGAAAATCTGATTTACCATGTCAGTCCAGGCTAATCTTTCATCTTATTTTCCAAGACTCACAAATATTTCACATTGCACAGGAATTCTCTGGGTTTTGATTCAACAGCAGAAACTATGTGATGGATACCAACACTTACCCATCTGACCCAGGCCTGGAGGAAATGCTGTCTGATGAGGTAGAGGAGGTTGAGACCACAGAAGAAGTTACAGAGGTAATTGAGAGTCTTCTCAAAGTTGAGGACATGATATAGGGCAAAACCACTGACCCAGTCCGGCTCTGTTTTCGTTCTGTCAGTGAAGACGGCTGGGGTTTGGACAGAGAGAGGAAATTATAAAACTAGGGAATGGTTCATGTTCAAGGAGAAAGCAGAGGAACATCTTTGTTGAATGTGACACTTGGGCTTCACACACAAATCTACATAGTCCCTAATGTCAGAGCGGTTCAGAGCCAGCATTGTTTAAATGTTGGGTTGTGACTTGGGAGATCCAGGTTCAAATCTCCATGACACGATGAAACTCTCTGGTGAATCTTGGATCAGCGACTCTCTGTCTGATCTACCTCAAGCCTTGTTGTGAGCAGGACTGGATAAAACTGTCTGTTTCGCTGTCTCCCACATTCAAACATTTTGTTTGACAAAAATGAACTGGGGTGGGGGACTCTCACCCATTCTTAATCTAGAGCTGGTGTGCCTAAACTATGACCCATGGGCCGTAGGAATGCACTGAAAATCGAATAGTGGGTTCTGGAGCTCAGAAGAAAGCACAATTTTTTTCCCTGTTCAAAACTCTTTCTAAAGTGGCAAAAATATGGTGAAAAATTCCAACGTGCACTTTAGAAAGAGTTTTGAATAGATAAAATATTGTTTTTCACTTTTTTTCTGAGCTCTGGAAGGTTTTCAATGTATTTCAATGCATATTCGGCACATTTCTGACATCGTCCTCTAGTGGCCAGCTCTGGTAATTGCAGGACTAGTCCCGACAATCAGCTGTTGAGGGGAAGGGGGCATTTTGGGCACTTCCTGGTTGCAGGGAAAGCTTTTGATGGTGCCAAAATGTGACAAAAAATTCCAAAGCCGGAGTGGAAATGCTCTGAACACCCTCCTGCCGCCATGGGAAGAGTTGGAAGACCCTGCAAAAAAATTCGTATCTCAAAGCAAATTTTTCTGAGGTTTCCTTTTGTATCATGAGTTTTTCATAAGTAGAGGCATTTGTATCTCGAGGTTTTACTGTATACAATTTTTCCAATGTTATGGAAATAGGACCAGTGATCCATCAAGCTTCCCCAATCAGTAGTGACTGATTCCAAAGGGAACAGTTCCCTTACAAGAAACCTTAATCAGGAGGCAATACTTACCAGGGTTATGACACCATAGAGTTTCTCCACCTTCGCCCTCAACTCCTTGAAGCACAAGGTTAGTCGGTCATGAAGAGGCTTCAACTGTTCTGTCAGCTTCTTGCCATGTATCCTAATCCCCTCCGCTAGCAAAGGCATCTGAAAAGGGGAGGGAAAAACAGCTTAGATTATTGTCGGTGCACTTTTTGCATAGGTAAACATCAGGAAAAGAAGTCATCTTTCTGACCAAGCTTCCAGCATATATCGGACACAATCCATTCAGTGGCCCAAATCCTGTTGCTTAGCACAGTAAAGCACACCAGAGTAAGCCCAATGAATCAATAGAGATTTGGTGAGTCAACCGTTCTGTAAGTTCCATGGGTACAAATGGGCCTATTCTAGCTGAAATTTACTATATCAAAGTAGTATAGTTAGTATAGGCCCATCTGCATCAATGGAAATTATTGAGGAGTTGACTCAATGAGCCTACTTTAGTTTGATTTACTATGGACCTAATTAAGTGTGTTCTATTGTCTTAAGGAACGGAATTGGGCTGCTGAGATCACCAACAAGAACCTGGTACGACTAGTTAAGATGCTGACTGGAAGGCGGCAGGTCAGCAGTTCGATCCCCGAATACTGCAGGATGGAATGAGCTCCCGTCTTTGTCCCAGCTCCTGGCAACCTAGCAGTTTGAATGCAAGACATTGCAAGGAGATGAATAGGGACCACTTCGGTGGGAAGGTAAACAGCGTTCCGTGTGCTCCGGTGTCTAGCCATGCCTGCCACATGATCACGGAAACGCCTGCAGAAGCAGACAGCTTCTCTTTGGCTTTGAAACAGAAATGAACACTGAATCCTAATTTAAAGCACACCAAATTATGTTGGACTACAACTCCCCAAACCCTTACTTATTGCCTAGGGCAGATGGGAGCTGAAGTCCAGAAAAATCTGAAAGGCACTATAGCAGGAAATACTGTGTGGAAGCAACAATAATTATAGCAATCAAAGAGAGCTGAGTGATTCTTACACAATTCAAATGCAGAAGCAAGACAATAACGTTACTGGATCAGTAAAAAAATATTAAACATCACATTATCATTTGATTCGAGATCACTTTCACAGGCATGCACTATTGTCATGTGGATAGGGCAGGAAAATTAACAATGGGTCTCAAAGTTTAATGGCAAAATGTTGTACCAGACTTTGATTCTTAGAGGTGAGTTGGTAAAAAACAATAGCAGGCTGGATCTGATATTTCTCCCATTCCACAAACGCCTTTGGAGACGGCCTTCTTTTGAAGCTGTAAGACAGGGGTGCCCAAAGTTTTTGGGTCACGGGCCAGTCACATGGTTCAGGGGGCTGGTCACTTTGTCCCGTGGGCCAGATCCAGCCCCCGACGCCAATTCATCTGGCCCATGAAGCCCTCATCGCTTCTGGAGCAATGAGGGCTTTGCGGGCTGGAAGAATTGGGGGGGGGGCATTCTTTTTGAGGATGTTGAGTGGCAAGGACTTTTTGTTACTTATTTGCTATTTGCTACTTGATATTTTAGTTAAATTGTTTTTGTTGTGTAAATTGTATTTTATGGTATTTTATTGTGTTGATGTATATTGTTGAGGTTAGGATATGTTTGTGAGCCACCCAGAGTCGGACTTCGCGAGTGGGGCGGCATATAAGTTTTATAATAATAATAATAATAATAATAATAATAATAATAATAATAATAATAATAATAATAATAATAATAATAATAATAATAATAATAATAATAATAATAATAAATAATAATAATAATAATAATAATAATAATAATAATAATAATAATAATAATAATAATAATATCATGAACATTTGGCTCTCATTGGCAATTTCCTATAAGAAACTGGTGTATGCCTGAAAAAATGATCCTGAATCATGAAAGTTTGGGTGCTGGTTTTTTGGGGTTTTTATTTGTGATCTAATAAATGTACCACTTTGATCCTCCATTTGAACTGTTACAGGAGTATGCCATTTTCCTTTTAGCTAGCAGGTACCTGTAGAGCAATTAATTGCTTCAGCAGTTCAATCTTATCTTGATCTTCGGGGTGTTCCTGAATATATTTCTCTGTGAAAAAGGCCTAAAGAAATGGAAAAAAAGAGCACAATAGAAATTGTTTCTAAAGAATCTCCTAAAGCTATAGGGGAAAAATAGATTTAATGTAAATGCAATGCAAAGCTTAAAGTAAATGAGCCAATTTTCTAGAAAGAGGACTTCTTATAAGACAATGGATATCTGAGTCGTTTTATTTCTAAAGATACTCATTTCACTTTTGCAATGTTTTAAGCAGCATAAGGGGAATATCAATAACAGCAGGATTGATTCTTGCTAGTTTACAGTGAGGACAAGACAATGGTGTAAGTCAGTTTAGTCCTTTTCTGCAACTGTACAGAAACTGAAGTTTATCTCTGAGTCCTCTGTGAACAAAAAAAAAAAAATGCTTATTACATCTAGAAGAGTCTTTCCTTGATGTCCAGAGCCGTGAGACTCCCCACCTCTCAGCAACTCACTGCATACTTTTCTATCTCTATGGAAATAAAGCCAACATTATAAGGTTTTGTGATCCTAACTATCCCAAGTTGGCAGAGTTGTAACCAGAAGCTTTGCTGCCCAAAGCCATGCTCCTGATATAGTTCAACTTGAATCATGTGCCCCTGGCATATAATGGTCATCGACTGCAACTCATATCTGAGAATGCATTTTCCCCTGTAACAGGAAAAATGTCATTGGCATGAACTTTTTTTAAAGCTGGATCCCAGCTCGCCATGAAGTGGCCCACACACTATGATCACGGAGCCATCCTCTGTGGCACACATGAAATGACACATGCAGGATTCAACACTGGGACTGCAATGGACTGCCGCAGGCTTGAGGATATTAGCAAGGTGTGCCTTCACAGCCAGTCCTTTTGGCATGGCCTCTTCCACCTCCATGTCCATTGGGAATCAGAGTTCCTCCTCCGCTCATTTTGCCATTGAGCCCAATATGAGGGTTTCCAGTGGCATTTCCTCCACTGAGGGGGATTATCACCCCACCTAGAGGGGCTCATCTGCCCATAGCCATTGGCTGCTTTAGGGAGTCAGGTTAGTTAACCGCCGCCTGACACTAGACAGACCAAAAGGAATAGTTAGGTGTGAGCATGGAGTGGCCATCTTCTTTTTTATGCTGACTATACCTGTTTCACGCTTTCTTATGCACAGACTAGGAGGAAGGGGAGGGTTAAATTCTTCTACTGGCAAATCCTAAATCTTCTTCTTGTGTCCAGGTCAGACTTTGACCTACCGAAATGAAACCACATTCTTAGCTCTGTTGTTGGCCAAAAATAAATCCTAATCCATTGAGTTTGCTCTTGTGTACCATCAAGAATGTTTGTTCTTGCCATAAAGCTCTTCCTGGATCTGAGTCAGAGGACCTGAGGCTCATGTGTGTTCAAAGGATGTCGAGGGTCATGCCTCCCATCAGGACAAGATTCTAGCTTAAACATTTGGAAATCATTTAACAGATTTTGAAGTGAAGTAGGAAGGATCAAACAACAATCAAGCAAAATAGAGCTACTTAGGTAGAGGATATGTTTTATATAAATGTTGAGAAATCCAGTACAGTATTCATGTATAGGCAATTTAGGCCCTACTACATGTACAAAAGAAGATCTAGTAAGCAGCCAAGGTAACACTATTGAGGGAGCCTATTTTGGGGTGCAAAAATAATCTAATTATTTTCACGTTTTATTTTGTTTTGAATTTTATATTGTGCAATACTTTTGATATGAAAAAAAAAGAATGCGGTAAAATTTTGTTCCCTCTAAACTTCAGCAGATCTGTCAAAGCCGTAGTAGCCCCTCCCTAACTATAGCTCCACAAACTGGATACACAGCGATACGCAGTTCCTCCTTAGAAACGTACAGAAAAACAAGCAAGGAAAATGTTTTGCAGAAGACATAAAATTTTTTACTTACGACTTGAAAAAAAGATTTAGGGGACTGTGATAATGACAGCCCATATAAACCAAACACCCTGCCTTGTCTTGAGTTAAATATAGGAAAATATGAGGAGGGAAAATGACTTTCAGATGTGGCCGCAGCTTTCCCATTCAAGGAAATCTAATGGGTTGTGCATAAAGTTGAGAGAGTGCAGTTTCACACACTTCCCTTGTTATTAATGGATCCTTTTCCCCCTTGAAAGAATTTGTCAGTTGACGTAATTGAGCAGCGTTTGCACTCTAAGGATACCTATTCTGTGCTGATGTGATTCTAATACGTTGTAGCTAGGACATTTTACTGCAACACATTGCTTATATTTTACTAAGACATTTAAAATCTAAGGAGCATCAATCATCACAACAAAGCTGTTTTCAGGCTAGGAATGTTCCCAGTTTCACTTTTACAAAAGCCTTTTTCTATAACTTAAATTCTGCACCAATAAAAGAAGAATTCTGAAATCAGAGTTTTGCAAATTCAGATCAACTCAAGGCATCCCCGGGACATACATCTGTTTGACACATCATCAACATACATCCGTAAGAGTATTTCCATGATGTGGAAATACAGTAAAACCCCTACTTACGAAAAAAAGTCCGTTCTGTAGGCTTTTGTTTAAATCAGTTTTTTTATGTAAACTTGAAGCAAACCCATAGGGAAAATTATTATTATTTTTACGTAACTCGAAACAAACCCATAGGAAAAATGAAATTTTTATGTACATTGAAGCAAACCCATAGGGAAAAGAATCTTTATGTAACTTGAAGCAAACCCATAGGAAATCGTGTAAACTGGGACATGGTTTTAGCACAAAATCATTATGTAAGTCAAATTTTATGAAACTCGAGGCATATGTAAGTTGGGGTTTCACAGTACTGTGAGATTCCCAGCCTCCTAGTGATTCACAGTAGACTTTAAGTAACACCATGTATTTTTATTTTGGCTGATTTTTCAATGGCCAGAATCCCATGGCATATTTACATTGGCTTACTTCTGTGTAATGACTATTTTCCAACATGTATGCATTTCCCCAAGAAATTATTTCGCTCATACAGTTATACATTGATCAAGGCATACTTATGCTGTGTACCCTTCTCTCAATGCATTTTAGTCATTTCCCTTTATAAATGGAGATTTCTCTCCCTCTTTCTCTGCAAAACACCTCATGAAACTTAAGGCGCTTCAAGGCAAGATGCATTCCATTACTTCGATAAACAAGACACAGAATCAGTATTTATACACAGACATTGTGATCAAACATATTCCTCATCTCTGCAACACATGTACATGGAAATATTCTGCTTCTGTCCTTCTTTGTTAATAAGATCAAGGACATGGAAAAGTTACTCTTCTGGAGTACAAGAAGATTCGGGTAGCTGTAATCCCAAAGAGTAACTTCTGTTAGCTTGGAAAGAGATCACAGGTTCTCCATCTCCCCCTTTTTCTTCAATGTCTGTTAATGTTTTATTATAGATGTCAAGGAGACAGCTGACCTTCTCGTAGTTAGTAAATCCACCCATGACAGCTGGGTCCACAATGCCATTTAGCAGCATGGAGAGGGGGTGTACAGGCAAAGTACGGTCCCAGGCGTGCTGCTGAACACAGTTGCTGATTTTTTCATTGGTCAGCTCCATGGTTTCTATGGCATTCTCCAATGGACTGATTTCTTCCTGTGAAGCACAAATGCAGGAGACGTTAAAGCTGGATCTAAATCAGTGACGGATGAAGCATAGCCTGTGGACTATAAGTGAAGCCAGGTGTCAATTTGTTTCCAACCTACCACCCATGGGCTGGATCCAGCCCCCGGTGCCATTCCATCCGGCCCCCGGCATCCTCACCACTTCCAGAAACAGAAGTAGAACGCACCTGCGCATAATGATGCCATAAATGATCCGCAGCTGTCAAACGCTTTTACGACAGCTGCAGGTCATTTGAAGCAGTGTTATGCGCAGGCATGTTTTACTTCCGCTTCCAGGTACAAGAAACCATGTGTCTAGCCTGCTCAGCCATGTGACTGGCCCACAAAGTTTAGGGTCCCCTGATTTAGATTGATAGACAGACACCTAATTTTGGAGCAAAAAGTCATGGTTTTGCTCAGAAAGTTGCCTTGGATCATTGTGGAGACATGGAGGCAATTCTGTATGCTGTTACACTCCTGTAAAAAAATAAGAAATTATTTATGCATCTCCCAGAATCCCCTAGTAGTTGTCTCCCCTCCAACTCCCAAAAAGGGAACACCTCCAAGCTTGGAAATACAAATAACAATACGTTGATTAAGACACAACTTTGAACAGCTTACCACCGAAACTTGTTTAACTTCAAACCACTTGAGTATCCCTGGGAAATAATAGGCTGTTGTATAGGTGGTTCTCTCAATCCACATTGTCTGGAAAGTAAGGACCACAAAAGAAAGAGATCAATGAGGCAATTGCTTTGGCTACTTGAGGAGGGGGTTGGAAGGGATTCTCTTATCCTTCTCCTACTTCTGACTGAATAGCAAAGAAATTTGGACACTGGCTGAAAGGACCTGCTGAGGGCTTTGCTAAAGTAATTTCCTTGAAGAAGGCCACAACTCCGCCATTGTCGGTCCCAAGACTGGATGAGGAAAGGAGGAGGGTTGGGCATCGGGTTAGCACCCTGGCCCCATAAAAATTTATTGCTGAAGAAGCAATGTGGAGCCTCATTGCCTGATAGTACACATCGGGCCTTTTAAAAAAACAAATAACCTCCTTCCCCAAACACCCTAAAACTTGTTTTCTCCTTCTGAGATTTCCAATGTCTTCCACTTTTTCCCCCTTATCAAGGTGATAAATCAAAACCCAAGAGACCCTACATGCCTCTAACATAAAATAATTAGGTTTTGTGTTACTCTCCAATCGATTCAAAAGATGTGGAACTCACTGCAAATTCATTCTCAGGGTCTTTTTCTCCTTTCCTAAAGGGCCGGGAATACTGGAACCGCTGGACTTCATTGGACCTATAGAAGCTGCAAAAAATCAATTTAAAGAGAGAGAAGAATATTATAAACAGTCCTAAACTAGGCCACGTGGCCACGCTAGAAATTGAAGTTTGACAAGAGACACAGAGGAACATCTGGGTGTTATCAGGCCTTACTGGAACCTTTAGTTTCACGCATCAGCATACATACCTCTGCATGGTTTTGACTCCCCTCACTTGATCACCCGATTACCATTGTTACCAATCAGATTGAAAGCAATGCTTATTGCCTTCAACAGACCATGTAAAATACAGTTTGTAAGCTTTCAAATTTCACATGGAAAGGAAGATTAGCATGAAATCACTCCTTTGGGCCATTCTGTCAATCCCAAGGGACGCTTTTGCTTATAGTTCTCTGCACATTGGCAGAATAAAGCCTTTGCTAGCAATAACAACCGTAGCTCTTTAGTGTACCCTATGGAGTTCCCTCCTGTGTAAATGGGCATAGGTTTGCAGCAATGGGAAGATTTTTGGATCTACAAAAGCCTATGGAACTAGAAGGAAACTTCGTATCTTTCTCAAAAACAACAAAAAGCAATTCTAAAATCACTTTTCTACACCTCTCTAGACATTAAGACACATCTTAAATGAAAATGGATGTGAGATTAAGCTTTAAACTGCTGTCAGATTGGTACATCCTTTGCATATGTGAAAAAGGATAGATTAGTGGAAGTGGGGGTTATTTACTTCAGAATCTGCTCTGGAACAGGCTTATCCTTGAAGTTTGGTGGAAGTTTCAGGATAGGTTTCACAATGAAGCACTGAACATCTGCAGAACATTTATTAAGGAGGCAAAATCTGGACAAAGTTGACCAAAACTTCTCAGTTTACAGAAATACTGAAGGAAACCCTATGAATCTTCCACTGGCAAAACGTCAGCATCAGTTGAAGGATTGTCTCTCTCAGTAAAATTTGGCCCAATACTCTACTGTGACTTCAGGGCAAGGTCCAGGAATCTGTGACTCTCTAGAAATTGCTGGAGCTGATTCCCATCAGAACCAGCCAAGCTGACCAACAGAATGAACATGGGAGCAGTAGATCATAAATACCTACAGCCATGGTTCCCACCATGGGGCACACGCCCTATAGGAGGGCAATTTGATTTTTAAGCATAGCTGTCAAGTGTCCCGTATTGGCCGGGAACCTTCCGTATTTTACCCTCTTTCCCGCCAGCGTCCCATATCAGTCAGAGTGCAATACCCTAATGCCGCCACTGGAGGCTGCACAGGATAAGCATAGCTGTCAAGTTTCTCGTTTTGTCCGAGAAATTCCCCTTATTTTCAAATCCAAAACTTGACAGCTGTGTTTTTAAGGTGGGGCAATTCGAGAATGAGTTATTAACAGGGAATAGCCTTTTAGGTTTCCTCCACGTGAACAGTTGATTTTATTGTATGAGGATAGTTTTTTAAACTGATGTGAGCCGCCTTGGGTCGCCGAGGCAAGAAAGGCGGCAATACAAGTTTTAAAAAAATAAACAGGAGTTCGTTTTTTCAATAATAATAATTACTGTATTTGCCAGCATATAAGACACACCCCGTTATTACCAAACTAGCTCACTATAGGCCACTATATACAGGTGAAACTTGGAAAATTAGAATATTATGCAAATGTCCATTCATTTCACTTAAAAGGTGAAACATATATATGAGATAGACTCACTACATGCAAAGCGAGAGATGTCATGCCTTAATTTGTTAAAATTGTGATGATCATGGCATACAGCGTACATGAGATGAGGTGGTTGGGGTTTTCATAAGATGTAAGCCATAAGCATCAGTATTATAACAAAGTAAGGCTTGAACTATCTCGCTTTGCATGTAATAAGTCTATCTCATATATTTCTTTCACCTTCTAAGTTGCATTACTGGACTGAATGAACATTTGCTTGATATTCTAATTTTCAGAGTTTCACCTGTAGAGTGCAAGATGCACTCCATTTTTCCAATGTAATATTTATTTATTTATTTTTTGGGGGAGTAGGTCATAGACAAGCAAATATGGTATATGTCATGGGGGTGGGGGTGGATCTGGCTCTAACAGTAAACTAAGACTGGAACCATGAGCCCACAGCTCTCTGGTATAACATACATTACAGGGTAACTACACTGGCTCTTTACCATCCAAATTGATGGATTGGGCACAGATGACTTTGAATTAAAGCCAGATGATTACACGGCATACAGCTGAAAGTGGGGGAACCCATTATGCAATCTTTTCTGAGTTGGGAATTGTCTTTTTAAAAAAAATTATACTGATAGTGGTGGTTTAATAATCTTGGAAATACAGACCCTGGAAGGGACCCTATGAATAATTGATTCCAAGATCATATGCCCAAAGCACTGAATTTAAATGTGCTGTAGTTGGTTTGACTTATTATAAACTTTACTTTTGTTTGCCTTGTTTACCTGTGTGATTGTTAAATCTGAAACAAAATTACACACATTGCTGTGTCAGTTCGCCTTAACTATTATTTATTTATTAAACCATTTTTTTCTTTTAAACATTTGAACCGATGTTTGCTAGAGCAATATGAAAATTGACAATCAGTACTTGTTAGCACTTTCTTAGGGCTTCAGCTCTTTGTCTTTGCTCCTGTTGACTCCTGCAAATCTGGACAGCTATGTAAGATTCACCTGGAAAAACCTCAATTTCTACAAGTATGAATCACAGCCTATCAAGCCATATTTTTCCTGCTGAGTAGTTGCACCATTAGTCCATTTATGAGTCTTTTTAGCTGAAGAGGGTAACTAAAAGTCTCTAAATAAATACTACAACTTGCATCCCTGCAATCGTTCATTCTGGTTTTTTTCCCTTCTTGCGTCTACTGTTGGTTTGATTCCTATTCTGAATTTTTTATTGTATTCTGGTTTTAAGGTCTGCTATATGCTTATTTTTTATGTTGCTAACCATAGTTGTAACGTAAAGGTAAAGGTTTCCCTTGCTCAAAAGCCAGTCGTATCCAACTCTAGGGTTCAGTGCTCATCTCTGTTTCAAAGCCGGAAAGCCAGTGCTGTCTGCTTCTGCAGACGTTTCTGTGGTCATGTGGCAGGCATGACTAGACACCAGAGCGCACGGACTGCTGTTTACCTTCCCACCGCAGTGGTCCCTATTTATCTACTTGCAATTTCTTGCTTTCAAACTGCTAGGTTGGCAGGAGCTGGGACAAAGATGGGAGCTCATTCCGTCCTGCAGTACTCAGGAATTAAACTGCTGACCTCCCGCCTTCCAGTCAGCATCTTAGCCACTTGAGCCACATTTAAATGAAAATAAAGGTCTCCCTTGCTCAAAAGCCAGTCACGTCCAACTCTACAGAGCGGTGCCTTTCCCCATTTACAGCCAAAGAGCCAATGCTGTCTGTTTCTGCAGACAATTCTGTGGCCATGTGGTAGGTATGACTAGATGCCAGAGCACATGGAATGCTGTTACCTTTCCTGCCAAAGGGGTACCTATTTATCTACTTGCAATTTCTTGCTTTTGAACAGCTAGGCTGGCAGGAGCTGGGACAGATGACGGGAGCTCACTCCGTCCTGCAGTACTAGGGTCTCGAACTGCTGACTTACTAACTTTCCAGTTGCAAAGCTCAGTCTCTTAACCACTAAGACATCATGGCCATGAAAATGAAAATGAAAATACACAGGCCTAAAAATAAGAGTGAGAAAAAAAATGGCCAGAGCAGTGAAACAAAAATTGAGAGTCGAGTGTTCTATTCTCATGACCTCCGAATCCATCACTGTCTTGTCCAATTTGACTCCTTCCTACTCTCACTACTCAATAAAAGATACACTGCTTAGGAGAAGTTTTGATTTCTTCTGTTGGTGGAGCAGTGCTGCTTAGCTTCTCTGCATTTGGAAACTGGGTGAGTAATCTCAGGTTGAAATCTTCCCTCCGTTCATATTCTTTGCCACGGTAGATGAACATCTTGTTCTGCAACCAAAAGTGGAGATTAGAAATACATGGAGAGCTTTCTGACTTCACAGTACTTCAACATGGACAAATTGGAGGTTAGGACATGGATGAAATTAAGAAGAGAGCAGATTAATAGCAGGGTTAATTGTAACCAGTGATGCACTGCAGCAGGTTCAGTCAGGTTCTGCAGAACCGGTAGCGGAAATTCCCCCAGGCCACGCCCACTTGACTGGCCACGCCCACCTCCATAGCCCATAATGCAGGATGTTTGGCCACACCCACAGATTT
This sequence comes from Bradypodion pumilum, assembly GCA_035047305.1. NCBI lineage: Eukaryota > Metazoa > Chordata > Lepidosauria > Squamata > Chamaeleonidae > Bradypodion > Bradypodion pumilum. The sequence goes on along the minus strand of JAWDJD010000010.1, from coordinate 7,500,376 downwards.
GGCCCCACCTACAGATTTGACCAACCCACAGAGTAGGTAGTAAAAATTTTTGCAGTGCATCACTGACTGTAACAATGGAGTGTGTCACCAATAATGCAGATCAGACTTACGCGGAGGAAGGAGGGGAACCCATGGCCAAAGTACCCGACAGCAAAATACTCTGGCTGAGGTCTCATTGCCTTCATTATGTTCTCATAAAAGGTTGCCCTTTTTTTCTGTGTTAAAAAGATGGGCAAGGGAAGAATAAACACACATCCAAAAGTAAAGGATCAGAACATATCTACACTACACAGCAATGTTGGTTTTATATTTACTTATCAGTCACTGCTCTAGGGTTTATAGTTAAAGAGTTAGCACTGTCTGGGTCTGTAGACATTTCCGTGGTTAGGTGGCAGGCATGACTAGATGCTGGAGCACACGGGATGGTACTACCTTTCCCACAGAAGCAGTACAGTAAAACCCTGACTTACAAATGCCCTGAGTTACATAAAATTTGACTTACATAATGATTTTGTGCTAAAACCATGTCCCGATTTACACAAATTTACGTAACACAATTTCTTATGGGTTTGCTTTGAGTTACATAAAAATTCATTTTCCCTATGGGTTTGCATCGAGTTACATAAAAATTCATTTCCCTATGGGTTTGCTTTGATTTACATAAAAATTTCATTTTCCCTATGGGTTTGCTTCGAGTTACGTAAAAAAATAACTTTTCCTATGGGTTTGTTTCGAGTTACATAAATAAACGATTCAAGCAAAAGCCTACAGAACGGACTTTTTGCGTAAGTAGGGGTTTTACTGTAGCTCTTTTTCTACTGGGATCTGTAGTTTAGTGATGGGCTTTGAATTCTCTCCTAGGACAGTGATGGCAAACTTTGACACTCCAGCTGTTCTTGGACTTGATTCCCAGAAACCCAAACCAACACTCCTGCTGACCAGGGCTTCTGGGAATTGAAGTCCAAAACTGCTGGAGTGCCAAGGTTCATCATCACTGTCCTAGGGGATTGAAGCATATTCCTTGGACAACAAAGAATTCTGAGCACAAACTACAACTCCCAGAATGCTATAGGCTGGAGTCATGATACTAAATTAACTTAACCATACAACAGAGGAATATCCTCATAGAGATGGTCACTTCTTGGGATTCACATTTGCCACTGTGACTCTCAGCCAGCCAAATTAAAGGACTCCAGGACCCCTTCTGGCTTTGATTGATCCCAACCCCTTCATTGAGGTCCCGCAACCTGCCCAGCAGAAAAATCAAAAGATCTTACCAAGAGATTGCCAAGTCCTTCGTAATCAAATACTTTGTTTTCATACATGTCAGCCAGCTCTTTGCTCAACTGGATGGCCTTTTCCCACATCTTCAGGAAACATGAATAAGGGAGGGGGGAAACCCCACAACATTAATTAGCAGATGTAGATTAACACATATAGGGTAAGTCAATCATGCATGTGCTACCCACGTGGGGATAGCATAGACTCTTAGTACACTCCCAGTTGTCCCCCCCACCCCGCCTTCTCCTATTACTAATCATCCACAACAGAAAAACCAAAGTAAACTTTAGCCATTTTCTCATCTACTACCTGTTTCAGCTCTACATTCCTGGTTGGCCATATGCTTTTGTCACAACTGGTATTCAAATCCTGTGCATGAAAGTGAGTTTATGGTCCTGAAGTGGAATCTGGCTCTTTGGATATTCTCCTCCCTCATATAATCATCATTTACTTAGTTCCCTACTACTCTTGAAATGGCTATCCTAAGGCTCAATTGCTACCAAATGCCATAAACTGCACTCACATTTCCAGTCTCATGCTTTTTGATTTTGCATCCTTCAGCCTTCTTTGAAATTAAATTCAACTCTTCTGCTGAAACAGGTTGCCCAGTCAAACTTTAGAACTGTTATAAATAACAATGAAGGAAATGACCCACCCCAGTTTGAATGGTATCAAGAGAGGCAATACCACCAGCAGAAATATGTAGCTGCACAAACAGAAAGCAGTTTGTTTTTCTGGGAATCACATCTGTTTCACACCCCTGCCTCTGGAGGCACTGGACTCACTTTGCCTTTGTCCAAGAAAGCAATGATTTCTTGATAGAGTTTTTCTTTGAGTTCCAGTTGTGAGTAGACACAGTAGCTGTCTCTCTGGAGCAGATGTGGAGCACATGGCTTATCGGACCACTACCGTAAAGAGAAAGAACAAAAAAATGTTAAGTTCTTTAGAAATTCTGTTCTAAAGCTGTAGTAAGGCGCAAACTCCCATGTGGGTGGGATGTTTCTAAAAAAAACTTCCTAGAAAAGGCAGAAAAATTCCATGCACAGCTGTGTTCCTAAGTTTCATTGATATGGCCTCCCCATGTAGTCATGGATCTATATATGGAGATGCCCAAAATTCCTTGACTAGCCTCCAACGCAAGTGGTTTAGCACCATGACATCCAGGTGTTATTCTCCATAATGCACAAAATAATGGCCAAAATCCTGTTGCTAAACGCACCGCACTACAGAAGCATGTTGAATCAACGGGGATTTGATAAGATATCTCTGCCCATTCCTGTGCTGACCCACCCGGGCAGGCATGGTTGCCACACAGTGGCACTACACAGAGAGTCTTGTTCAAGGATAGTCCAGATATCAAAGTCCAAAAGGCAAGCTGAGGTCTGTTTAGTGGTAGTCCGAGTCAGTAGTCTAATCCAAAGGGTGTCCAGGGGCATCATCAGGGTTGGCAGAGAAGTCAGGGTCATGGCAGGCAGTCTGAAGTCAAGCAGGATGTCAGTCTTCGCACAAGAGTTGTACCAACAGTGGCAGACTGCAAGAAGCTTGCTTATATTGTAAGTCTCCCAGCTAATCAGTATCAGCTGGGAGCCTTCTTTGGTGCTTTGCTCTAGCCTGCCTGCGTCTCAGGTGTAGCTGTTTCCTGGACCTCTCCCTGACTGAGGGCTGATCACTGTTAGAGCCAGACTCCTGATTTGACAGGTCAGATGCTGGGGAAAACAGGCTTGGGCCAGGCGCATGCTGAAATCCCTGGCTCAGGGCATCCTCGGTTTCGGGTGCAGGCAGGACTGGGCTGGACATAGGGAGGGTCCCCTGATCCAGCTCATCTTTGGAGTCGGAGGAGGGCTGGATCACAACAATTCCATGGATACAAGTGGGCCTACTGTAACTTTGATTTCTTTAGTGTTAGTAAATCACAATTAGACTAGACCCATTTCAAGTTATGGCACCTATGGAGAGGTTGACTCACAAAATCCTCATTGATTCAATAGGTCTACTCCATGGCAATTCACTACACCAAGTAACAGGATTATGGCCAATGAAGCATCTGTTACCAAAGAAGGGTAACAGTCTTTCTTTCTATTTCATCTCCGGACTGTTGTATTAAAAATACCTCTATCAATTGAACTCAGATAATGGCATAGTCAATGCAGTCTATACAAGGAGAATGATACGTGATAGAGATCCAGAAACACTTATCCACAAAGGCTAGATGACGCAGACTCACAATGTACCTTTCCTCAAAGGTGCTTCTTTGGTCCTTCTCCTTGTTTTTAATGCCATAATAACATTTATGCTTGACTACAGCAATGTGTTGCTGCTGGAGTTACTGTTGACTCAATCCTCCACTCACCTGGAGCAACTCTGCATGAAGGATAAGTGTGTATGCTGCCTCGGTATAGTTCTCAGAGCCCGTGTGCAAATCTCGGAGCTTGTACAAGTACCTAGAAGAACAACACACAAAGATGTGTGGAGTTCGAAGCACATCTCAAATGCCATTTGAGTGCAGTCTGTGGCTCTAAAGCAAGTCCCTTTACAGATCCAAGACTCAAACCAACAGCAGTTGTTAAGCTCCTAAGACTCACCTAATGTATATATCCTCTCTTTTCTTTTCTTTATAAAAATTCTGTAAAAGATAACCATTGTGTTACTGCACACATTGATTTCCAGATGAAAACTGAATACATTAATTATACAGAGAATAGAGCTCAATTCATATCAGCATAGACTAAGAAGTGGGGATATATGATGGCATTGCTTGGAAGCTTAAGTTGGTCATGGGATAGCAAGTTGCTGATTCACACATGGTGTTCTTTATCCTGGCCGTGAAAGCTAATCCATTCTTCATTCCATAGGAGAGCAAATGTACCGGTAATCAAGGAATGGCAATTCCATTCATCAGCAACAATGGAAGAATTATATCTAACAGAGTCAACCAGAGAAGGTGAATCTTCTGGGTCCTCCTCCTATCCAAGTGATCCACTGCTTTTGGACAGAGCTCAGGGTGGGAAAAAAATTGTGATTTATCCCCTAAAAATCAATGGTGAAGTGGGCAGAGGAATCTTTTGGAGTTGTAGCCTCATAAAAAATAATTTTTATGAGCCCTTGTTTCAGGTCCTGACTACATTACACCTCTGGAATGACAAGAATGCACCTAAAATGCTACTAAGGAAACGAGCTTCTTTTTAATTTTATTATAAAATAAAGGTACAAAGGAAACAATAAAACAGGCAAATCAAGGTATGTGGCATTTAATCCAAGCTGAATAATGGGTCCACCTCAAAGGGGTGTCTTTCTTATACAGTAGTGTCTTTCCAGAATCTAAGTGTCTTTATATAGCGTCTTTCCAGAATCTAAGGCATTGTGATGAGGGACCTTAAGAGTCCGGATCAGTCTTGATTAAAGGTGAAGGACAGCAGTTTTGACCAGCAGTCTGAGGCTAGATCACATACCAAAACATTGACAGTACAGCTCATCCTGTTTTCTTTGCTCCCATCATGCATGGTGGCTCGATAATCCAAGAGTTTTTCCAGCAGGCTGCTAACCAACAGGACAAACACTTCTCCTGGGTTGGAAAGGTATTTGTGCTTCCGGCAGTGTTCTAGCAAGCTAAGAGTGGGCGCATTTGGAAGAGAGATGAGAAGTTTAAGTGAAGAGAGAAAGAACCAAATCATAAACTTAAAACTGAGAATGGTGGAACATCGCAAGTTGCACAAGTTACAATGTGTGGCAGAAAAGAAGGAACAGAACTGCTGTATGACTTGAGGTTGGAAAAGTTACTTTTTCAGACTACAGTTCCCAAATTCCTCCTGTCTGCTTGGCCACTGGCCATAAAGATTCTAGATGTTCTGATCCAAAAAAGTAACTTTTCTAAGCTCTGGACCAGTCTTTTGTCAATTTAACCATTTACGTAACTTTGCTTTACATACAACCACTCATTGAATTTTAGGATCTAACTTGCTAAGTTATATTTTATTCCCAAACTATCTTCTCTCAAGAGTTGGAGATGGGAGATAAGAACAAACTTAACAAAGCAAAACTTTAGCATGAGATACACAGTACAGTAAACACAAAACACCCTGCTGCTTGGAGTTTCCAGTGCAAACACAAATCAACACATCTCTATGATCAACTTTTGTTTTTTACTACATCCTTCTGACTACAGACAGTGGAAGGGAAGTAATTTAGTGAAGGAATCTGAAGTATGCAGAAAGATCTGAGGAGATGGGGGTAATCCAAGACTGCCTCTCTCTAAAGGAGCAATTCCACCCTCAGATTCAGACCTTCTAACCATAGGTTTTGAACCAGTCTACACAAGTCTAACCAGAACTAAACAGTAAAAGATCAAATCAGTATATACTGAATTTAACTGTTAGGTCCAACTAGAGTAGGCCTATTGAATCAATAGGATTTATTTGTGTTTATTCACCAATTAAAATTATTAAAAATAGAACTAATAATAGTCATCATCATCAGCTGCTACTCATATCTGAATAGTGAAGTGGTTCCTCCTCTGCTCATTTTACCATTGGGCCCAATGTGATTGTTTCCAGTGGCATTTCCTCCATTGAGGGGACCATCATCCCATCTAAAGGGGCTCATCCGCCCATTGTCATTGGCCCCTTTAGGGAGTCAGGTTATTTACCACCACCCAACACTTGGTGTTGAGTCACTGGCTATACAGTCTACTCCATTACCGCAGACAGTACTAATAATACAGATCAATTTTCATGACTGGCTTACACATGCATATGCACACAAATTCTTCTGCTTGCACTTCACACATCATACATGTGTAGAAGAAGCAAAGGAAGAAGGCACTATAATCTCTTCTGTTTGTCAGTCCTAGGATCAGTTATTTTAGGAAGCACCTCTCCTTCTATGCTTGCCTGTGCAATATGCAAAAAATGATTTTACTACAAGTTATATCAATACTTACAAAGCAAAAGATGAGTGTCACCATCACTTTGGCTGAAATCTTACTGTTTATCATAGTAAATCATGAGGCATGACGGCAACTGAATCAGTAAGTATTTGGTGAGTCAACTCCTCCATAAGTTCCATAGATTCAATTGGCCTACTCTAGTTACAACCTATTACGTTAAACAGGACCTCAACCATATATAAAAAGTGATCCCAAAAATGATAATCAAGAACACTCACACAACTTACAGTTTCTCCAACAAACTCTTGTATGGTTCATCTCCTCGACCCCCTTCCACTTCCTGATCCAATTTAGTTATCAGTTCATCTTCAAACTGCAAACAATTCAATAAATACATATTAATCCAGAGTGTTTTTAATGAATCCTTCTGCAATTTTTTTTAAAAAAGCAAAGGAGACATTTACAACATTTCCGGGTTAAAATATGATCACCCAAACAGGGCATTTTCCAATATAAATAAAAATTAAACAGAGTTGGGCAACAAAGTTTGAGAAGGAACAACCAACTCTGCTTTTGTGGTTGTTCTTCAGTGCTATTTTCTCATCATTTTTTCCCCAGTTTCTTTCTTTTGGTTCTGAAACTGAACCACACATTCCTACCAGTTCTGGGCAATGTCTTAGACCAGGACACTAACGGGATCACATAACTGAGATGGATTTGGAGCCACCATCAAACCAGTAGGTAAGAGAACAAAACTTCCATGCTAGGTCTTATTGCTTCTTTCCAGAGAGATATTACCTTGGAACATTACAAGAATGGCAGGGGTCAAAATATGGAACAAGACTTGAGAAGCTCCAACTGGCCTCAAAAATTGATCTCAGAAGCCAAAAATGCACACCGCTGCTTGATCCATATCAACAAATCAGTTCTAACAGTTTCTACCTTCCCCAAGAGAAAGATTGTTGCAAAACTAATGGGCTTTGATTTGCCCATTCAGCGCCAATCCAAAATTCTTTGTATTCTTCTTCAACTTCTTCTTGTGCTATATCTGATTTTGAATATTGGCAATTATCATGGCGATTAGCCATGAAGATTGTCCTGAGAATATAATGCAGTGGCTGTCCATTTGTCTTCCATATCGCAGCATGACAACCATACCACTGATCCAGTTCTGCGAGTCACTTTCTGGTTCTGAACCCTTTTGGCTCACAAAGTCGTCATCGGCTCCAGACCAGGAATGATGAAGCTGTTGCCTTCTATCAAGAGGGATCCAAGTGGGATTTAATCCATTTGGGGACGATCACCCTTCCCTGTGGACTTCGTCACCCAAGGCCGTTAGCCCTCACCACCTGACGATGGCCATTGAGTCAATGGCCATTGAGTCTCTGGCAGTAGAGTCTACTCCAGGGGTGCTCAAAATTTTGGGGCCATGGGCCAGTCACATGATTGAGTGGGCCATTCACATGGTTCCTCTCACCAGAAGTGGAAGTTAAACGCACCCTCGTATGTGCAAAATGCTGCCATAAATACACCCACAGCTGTCATAAATGTGGCAGCATTTTGCACATGTGTGGGCATGTTTAGCTTCCGTTTCCAGGAGTGGTGTGGCTGGCATGGGCCAGATCCGGCCCAAATGCTGTAGTTTGAGCACCCCGGTCTACTCTTATTACCATAGCAAGATAACCTGGCCAGACTGGATCTTTGTATTGTAAGGGTGATAATTCCCAGGAGAAGACATTTTACCCAGGTTAATATGATCTGGCCTTGCTACACTGTTGTGACTACCTCTCCCCTCTGACCCACACCAAAATGTATTCCAGAGGTTCTGTTTTAACAAACCACCCCACTTTCCAGGCACCACTTGCCCTCTTCTCATGCCAAGAGCATACCTGTCAACCCGCGGCTCCGGAAAAACGGGATCTGCGCACATCGCTTGTGCGCAGGTCGCGTTCCACGCATGCGTGGAAATGTTTTACCCCTTCCATGCATGCGCGGAAAGCGTTTCCCCCGCTGCCAAATTACGGGGTTTTGGCAGCGGGGGCCGGGTTATGACGTCAATCGATGTCAATTTACGGGGTAATCCCGGCCAAATCGGGAAGGTTGACAGATATGGCCAAGAGTCCACTGGATCTTTCTTTGGTTGAGGCCCCATACCATATGGAAGTCCCTGCTGCCACTGAAGTTGAATTCGCATTGCATCATGTCAAAAAAGATCGGGATGGTTGCCTTTCGCAGTTCTGGCTCTGGGGTCAGGGTCACCTCCAGGATGGGGCCGACCATGGAAGGGATGAATCTGATCTTGTGAGGCCCTGAAAAAAAGGGAGGGAAATAGAGAGAGAGAGAGAATAAGAAATAAGAAAGGGATTAGGAACTAACAGATGGCTGATTTGTTTGTTGCAGACCTCAGGAGCAGATGAAGGCAGCTGCTAGCCCTTCTCAGCTCTTAAAAATCCCAGCACCAGGCTTTCATATGCAAAAGCCACAACGGAGTTGCTTTTGTTTGGTTTTCCACCCACCCACCCACCCTTGCATTCTCTGTGGGGTGCTGAGATGCCACTCTGACACAGATGCCCTAGATGGGGGTTTGGATGGAACAGAGGGGGGGGGGACGCCACAGAAATCTTCCCCATGGAGGCTGCACTGGAGGCTTCTCTTTCACCCACGTCTTATGACTCGATTCTTATGTAAAGGTTTCGAATCTCAGGAAATCTTTCTTGTGTTTAGGAAGAGTTACTCATTTGGAATACAACTCTAAACACCCCAGCTCTTTCGCAAATCTATGATGCTTACCCAGGTTATACCACATGTCCCTTATCTGGAAGCCAATGTCCTTCCTCATATCCCCATATCTACAAGAAAAGAGAGATCTGCATGGATTTGGTAGTTTTGCTTGGGCAAAAATAGAACCAACATGTACAACATTTTTAAACAGACACAACTTTTTATCCAAGTGCTTAATGCATATATTTTGGTGAGCACGTGCCTCCATTCACTAATGTGGATCAAGTGGTTAAGACACTGAACTTGATGACTGGAAGGTCGGAGTTCGATTCCCGAGTACTGCAGGACGGAATGAGCTCCCGTCATTGTCCCTGCTCCTGCCAACCTAGTAGTTCGAAAGCAAGAAATTGCAACTAGATAAACAGGGACCACTTTGGTGGGAAGGTAATAGTCATGCCTGCCACATGGCCACGGAAATGTCTGCAGAAGCAGACAGCGCTGGCTCTTTGGCTTTGAAACAGAGATGAGCACTGAACCTTAGAGTCAGATACGACTGACTTTCGAGCAAGGGAAACCTTTACCTTTAATGAGTTTAACAGTGCCCGGTGTTTACAGCACCCTATTAAGAAATACTCCCAACATGAAAATGGCCAGTCATGCCTCCAGAGTCTGCAACTGTCCATTAACATCTATTTCTGAAAGTCCATTTTTAGTACTGAAATGGCCTCCTTAAAATAATCACTGACCATTTTCATATCCAGGAAGATAAACTGGCTGGGCATCTACAGAAAGGTAAAGGTGATACCTACTAAAGTTTGGGGAAGGACAATAGCAATCTTCAATTATGTGAAATTCTGGCGACCAAAGCAGTATTTTCTGGCTGGTGAAATAATGAGACATCAGAAGCTCTTGAGAATATATTAAGTAAATCACAGAGATTTATGAGAAGGTTCCGATCTTTACATTGTGTATCATTGGCATGTTGCTTTTCTCCACAACTATGCCCAAATACAGTAAAACCCAACTTACATATGCCTCGAGTCACATAAAATTTGACTTACATAATGAGTTTGTGCATGTCCTGATTTACACGATTTCTTATGGGTTTGCTTTGAGTTATGTAAAAATTCATTTCCCTATGGGTTTGCTTCGATTTACATAAAAAACTGATTTAAGCAAAAGCTACGGAACGGACTTGTTTTTCGTAAGTAGGGGTTTTACTGTGGTACCTCATACAACAATTTCAATCCATTCCACAGGGCTCATTGTTGTACGAAACAATTGCTATATGATACATGCATCGTATAGCGACTTTCCCTATGGGATGCATCGTACAACGATTATTATTATTATTTGCTAAGTGGTTTTTCCCATTGAAAAATTGTTCTATGATTTTTTTCCCATAAGGAAAATTGTTATGCTGGACGCTATTTCCTCCAAAAACCTAATTGTTATGCGATTTCAATGTTATAAGGGGCGATTGTTGTATGAGGTTCTACTGTATATGCAACTTTAATCAGACAGTGCCTAGAATCCGGTAATGTCATAACTAGAGTAGACACATTAAATCAATGGGGTTTTGGTGAATCAGCTCTTTTGTAAGTCCTATTGATTCAATGGACGTATTCTAGTTGTGACTCATTTATACATGCATGCTCATTCTGTTGATTTCAATGTATTCCTCCTGGCAAATTTGCCAAGGTGCAACTAAACATGCAGGTAAATTGCAAAACAGCTCTAGACAGAGTAGAGAGAAAAGAAACTCACATGAAAACTTACTTCTTGACTATCTTGTTCCTTTTAGCCTGGGAGAAGGACTCTAACTGGAGGGAATCGTGGGTCAGAAATGCAACAGCCAAGTGAAAATAATTATTCCACAGCTTTGGAGAGAGAAAGTAAAAAGTGAAAACACACGGATAACATGATGTAATACCAAATATCTACTGAAGAAGCGGCCTCAAACATGTAAGGATGCATTGAAGTGTCAATACTCATATCACCACCATCACTATTAATGTTAGGCTGCATTAGTGTTAGAGAAGCAGTGTGGCAGGGTGAATATAGAACTGGAGTAGTAAGTTTAAATTAGATAGAAAGATAAATTAAAATGACCCTAGGGCAATCACATGCTCAATTGATTTGTTTTCAAAGTGTTATATCTTTATCTCATTTTAGGCAAGTTATTCAGACAGGTCTGAAGTGAGTGTCTGCAGTGTAAGGCTCTTTGGTTGACCTACACAACAGACAGGGCAGAGGTGCCCAAAATGCGGCCTGTGGGCTGGATCCAGTCAGCGGTGCCTAATAATCTGGCCCACGATGCCTAATAATCCAGCCCATGCCGCTCCTGGAAGCAGAAGTAAAATGCTCCTGTGTATGCACAAAACATTGCCATAAAGCACCCGCGGCTGTCGTACATATGTTTACGACATCCGCAGGTGCATTTACGGCAACATTTTGCACATGCGTGGGCATGGGTGCATTTTATTTCCGCTTCCGGTGGGAGGAACCACATGACCAGCTCTGCTCAACCACATGACCAGCCTGCAGCCCGAAAAGTTTGGGCACCCCAAAATATTGTCTCTTCTTTGCAAAAGCCCCAACATCAAGAACTCCTTTTGTGTTGAACAGTCTCTTTGGTTGATGGTATTGTTGTGACCTGAGGTCCTGGGTGCAAGGAGGAGGATGACTTTCAGACAGCCCAGCTGCCTGCTGCCGGCTCCTACTTGGAATCTGAGCCTGAGGAGGACCTCTTGCCAGTCCTCCAGGCCACGGCCCGCTCAGATCAGGAGGCCGAGTCGGAGGACATGGACATGGCACCGGCCATGTATGATTATTATTTTTGCATCACAATCCCCAGATTATCCCAGGCTGGGGTATTCTGAAAACTGGAGTCCAAAAAAGGAACATGTCCCATTTGTGATAGTTTTAACTTGGAGCACATTGTATTCTGGTGCAAGCTGTTACAGTTGTCTTGTGAAAAATTAGACAGATGGCAAGGACTATTTAAGTGTGGTCACCATTCACAAGCTGAAACTAACACAATTGGGATCTTCTCAATGGACACATTTAAATTAAAGTTAATCGCTGGTTTCACTTCTAAGTCATGTGGTGGCATTAGGAGCCCTGCTGCATGACATCAATGGCCTTTCAACTTCAATATCCTGTTTCTAGCTGTTGCCAGTTGGACAGTGTCTGGGAACCAACAAGCAAAACACAAGAAGAAATCATCTTGCTAGCCACTCACCCCATCCTTCGTCTGGGAGTCAAAAGGTTATGGGAGAATTTGTAGAGACAGACAAAGAGGCTCACAGTTCCTTTCAAGATTTGGGGAAGACTACACATCCCATCTGACCCAAACATAACAGAGGGTGAGAGAAGATAGGAGGAGTGTTCAAACCCACATGAGGACATGTCTGGGCTTGGATGAGTATGCAGCAGGATGAACTGGTAGAATCCCTCACTTTGCTCCAGACCAGGGAGAGGTATCCCTTTATAGAAAGGGACATTCCCCCATCACATTTCAAAATGAATGAATAATTAAATCAGGTCCCTGGGGAACCTTATCTAAGACCTCAGCAGGTATGTTCTAGAGCAGCATTTCTCAAACTATGTTCCACAGAACACTGGTGGACTTCAATTCCCCAAAGCACTGATCAGCCAATGTACTGACCTAGGCTTCTGGGAACTGTAGTCCTAAAACCAAAGACTGGGGAACACTGTTCTAGGGCATAGGTCAGTGATGGCTAGCCTTGGCACTCCAGCTCTTCTTGAACGTCAATTCCCAGAAGCCCTGATCAGCAGGAGTGCTGACTTGGGCTTCTGGTAACTGAAGTCCAAGAACATCTGAAGTGCCAAGGTTCTCACCCTTGGGCCTCCAGGTGTTTTTGGACTTGAATTCCCAGAAGCCCAAGTCAGCACACCTGGGAATCGAACTCTGGGAATTGAACTCCAAGAACATCTGGAGGCCCAAGGTTGAGAAACCCTTTTCTAGGGGAATATTTCCTATACTATGCAGGAAATTCTTAAGGCAGAGGTTATTAAAATTGCACATGTCTTTCCCTCTACTACACTCTCCATGTGCAGTGAAAGCTGTTGCTTTCAAGCTTTACACTCAAGGAAAATGGCAACAGTGGAAGACAGGCTAGCCTATTCCCCTCTTCACATGTTAAATTTACACCAGCTATGACTATGAGTCTGATGTGAATTATACACCTATTGAATGCCACATTTAGACAAAAGATGTTTGAAAATCTACTAGCACCCATGACCAAACAGAATTAGATGTTCCACTTACTTGCAGCTCAAAGCTTGCCTGGTCCATAAAGAATCGATTGAGCACAGAGGCATATTGGTTTATGGCTCGGAGAAAGATCCTTGAAAAGTGATAATAGGAAAAAAAGGACAGGAAAGAAGCAGAAAGGGGAAGAAAACAGAAAAGAGCAAGTTTCACATGTATCTTCCTTCTCTGTAAAACTGCAGGCAGTGCACACAGCAATTTCACTAGCTATTTGACATGTTTGTATATTTTTAAAATTAATACAGGTAATCTCCTGCTCCTCCCAATATCCATGGGTTCAGTATCTGCAGCTTTAATTATTCACAGGTACTAAAAATATAATATTCAGAATCCCTGAATAAATAATATACCAGTACAGGTACAGTACAGTATATGTATTTCAATGGTGTATTACCAGAGCTAGTCACTAGAGGCCACTGTCTGCAGTATAAGGTTTACAAGGAATGGAGGCAGATAGTTTGGTAGTTCTCCTGTAGAATAACAGAAGCATTTTAATCTCCTCTCCAACTTCTATGACTCAGGTATATATGTTAAATATAGGATGCAGTGTTATCCAGAGTTTCATGTATCCACAGAGGGTCTTAGAATGTATCCCCTACATAGGGGACAGATGTATAGTAAAGGCACAACACGTAAAAATACACTCAAAGAAGAGGAAATAAGAAGAAACATAACATTGTACTCTCCATCACCTTTAGGACCATTTAGACAAACAAAACATTTTCCCCCTTGTCTTTCCTTTTTTTCCTATTCCTTCTATCCCATTTCTCTCAAAAATGTATAGTTTCTTTTTTGGTGCCTGACCTTCAATAGGAAAAATTCTATTTAAACCCCCTGCAAATCATTAAATTCAACCAGCCTACTGTATGCCACGACAGCATAGGATTTGATTTACTATGCTATTCAGCATGATTTTAATCTTTATGTACAACGGATACACAAACACAAAACTTAAATTAATCTTTGGAAAAGTTGTTTGAATTTAGTTAAGAGACTCTTCACCTGCACTGCATCATGTTCATCACCATCCAGTCGCTTGCATAGACATTCTTGCCAATCAGATCCTTAAACATGATAAAAGTTTCCATCAGGAAATCCTACAGTAAAGGAAAAGAGACAAGAATAATTTTATTTTATTCTCCTATGCATCTCAACTTTCTCTCTAAACTGGTTTCATAGTGACAAGATAGGCTTCACATAACTGCAACAAGCAGCACCAAATTGATACAGATCTATGGCAACCCTAGCATGGTGAAGCCACACTTCTGAGTATTCTCTATGTAAAAAGCTTTGGAAAGGGTTGGCGTAAGTCAGAATTGACTTGACAGCATGTAATTGCAGCAAATGGCACCACTGGACCAGACAGAACTGTAATGTATCAGAAAGAGAAATTGGCACATCTGCTTACTGCAGAAATTATTTCCTAGCATTATTAAGTCAACACCAGAGGGGAATCACTCTGTCTGGCAGAAGGCGCCAGGAAGATGCCAATTAACAGGTTAATAATGTTGATTCCAAGATTTCTGAGCTGCAAAACATCACAAGGGAATTCGCAAAGAAATATATCTTTCCCAAGGAGATTTGTTCAGAAGACAAGATGGTGGAGAGCATGAAAGAGTTGATACGCAGCTGCCGTTCTGACTGTATTCATATACCATGTGGGGAAAACAAGGAAATGTCAGTATTTTTGCTTATATGCACTTCATCACCTGTACACTGCATTAGGACATGTGTACAAATACTGACAGCTTTAGAAGTCTTCCACAAGCTCAGGAACAAAGGTTAACACTTCCACAAAGGAGCTGAAATCTCACTTGAAAAATAAACATAACCTTGTGTCATTTTCTAGTGCTCTTCCAGAATCACCGCACACATGCATCTCCATGTAGAGACAGGGAAAGTATTTTGGGAGAACGCGGCAGGATGGGCTACTGAATCACACACACACACCCCAACATGTCAAAATTCAAACTTACAATGAGATCTTGTCTGGTTTTGAAAGTGTTGATGTAATGGTTGTAATGGGAGTCATCCATTTGCCTCAAGATGGCGGTCATGCAGGCTACGAAGCTACCCTGGGAACAAGAAGGGAATGAAAAAAAACCTCTTATCAGTTTCTATTTGCCACAGTGGCTTGATTGGAAAACTGTAGAGGCACATAAAATTATCTGATGGATCAGATTTAAAATTCTGGCTTCAGGTTTCCTAGAAGCAACCACTTGTCCCATACTGGCTAAACAGAGCATAAGGTCTCCCTTGCTTGAAAGTCAGTTGTGTCTGATTCAAGGGGGTGGTGCTCACAAATTCTTTCTTTCGAACTGCTAGGTTGACAGAAGCTGGGACCATGGGAGCCCACTCTGTCATGCAGCACTTGGGTCTTGAACTGCTGACCTGCTGACCTTGCAGTTGTCAAGCCCAGCATCTTAACCACTAAGTCACTGCAGGCCCTGGGTGAAAAGATCCATTGGTCTAATTTCACTTAGGCTTGTGAGATGCTTGAGGCTATATGGGTTGGTTCTGAAAGAAGCCTGGAGGCAAGGTGGGGTGGAGGTCAGGAGATGTTAGCTGCAGCTATCACATCCCCAAGCCTTAGAAATATAGCAATTACACTTATAAACCAGACCATGATGTTTAAAGCATTCTCTGGGCACTTCCACTGATTTTGGAAGGATGGATGGTTGAGTGAACTTTGAGCCCATTGGGATCAAAACCAAATCATAGGTGGATGGGATTTGATGTCTAACCCATTATGAAGACACTAGAAATTGAAGAACGATGGATCTATATTCAGTGGGAGGGGGGAATTTTCCTCAGACATCTATTTCTCTACAATGCAGATACAGTGGAACTCCGCATAACGACAGCACCGGATAAGGACAAATCCGCATAATGACGCGTCATTATGCACCACGTGATGCCCCGCATATGGACACAAAAATGTCCAATAACATCGTTATGCATGGCATTTGGTATCGATGCTCCAGATAATGACTTTTTTTGGCTTTTTTCCCATCGTTATGCAGAGCATCTCCCATAGGGACCGCATAACGACAAAAACCGGACAATGACACAACTTATGGAACCAAGTTTTGTCATTATCCGGGGTATTACAGTACCTTATGGATAATTTTCAACATGCCAGCTCATCTCTGGCACACTTTCACTGATCCCGTTCTCGAAACGTTGGAATTATAAAAATAACCCAAGAGGTTAATGTGCTATATGATGAATCTCACACTTTTCATGCCGAGGTGGGTTGGGCAAAGGACAAGTATGAATACACTGGAGAGATGCACTGGATTCAATATAGAATGGTTTTAGACTATATATTTCATGTCAACATGGACAGCGAGAAGCCATCTAACAATTTTACATCACTTTAACTGCCAATGCTCCATTCTACAATGCCTTGATTTTGACATTTGGTGAGTTGCTTAGAATTTCCTGCAACACAGTTTTGGCACATTCTTCCAAACTATAACAGAACATTTTAAACACCCCAGCAAACCAGCATGTATTGAGCTGCTATGATAGAGTGTGGATACACTGTGCATCTCATATATATACAGTAGTACCCCACATAATGGGAGATGCCCCAGATAACAAACAAAAAATGTTCATTATCCAGGGTTCCCATCGACCGGGTATACCCCGGTTACAAAAAAAAACCCCGCATAACAATTTTTTTTGTTATGTGGGGTATCACCATCCCCTAATGAACGCTTCATTATGCAATTTTTTCGTTATACGAAGCATTCATTATGTGAGATACCATTGTACCTCAGATAGCATAGCATTCATCTGCAATGCAAAGTTACAGCTGTTTGGCAGTAATTTAATTCCCATGACTGCCTTCTACAGAGGAAGTGGTCTCAACTAAATTGTAGCAGAAAGTACACAAACAGGTTGTTGGACAAAGATTTTAAGGAAGCCTGTCCCAGGTGAGCTTCCAAAGTGCCCAAATGCTGCAGTATAGGAAGCACACACCAAAACAAAACAAAGAAACAAGGTTGTGAGAATGGAACACACAATGTGAGTTGACTGTCTGCTCATTCCAATGACTGTCCGGTTTATTCTCCTCAACAGGCGCTCCATAATCAACTGAATGTGAACTGCAGTTGGGCCCTGAGGGAATTAAATGAAAGGAACCTGGTTAGAGAGATTGTTGACACAACACCTGTCACAGAGGGATCATAATGCTAATTTTGAAGGGCTGAAAACCACATCCTCCCTCATTTTCATCTTACAGTATTGATCACACAGAATTCCTGATTTCAACAACCTGTCAGTTTTTCTATTTTCCCCTTTGCCTCCCTGTCCCAGCATGACCTTGAAATGAATTTGTCATATATAGTCACATTTATATTCCATCTTTCCTCCCACAGGGTGGAAAACACAGGGGTCGGCCTCCTAAGCAGTAAAAGTAGAGACATTCTGGCTCTCCAGATGTTGTTGGACTACATTTCCTCATACTCACAACCAATAATGAGGGATGGTGGGAATGATAACTCAATCACATCTGAATGGCTACTCACTTTCATGCTTATTATATAAAATACTAGCAGGCGTGCCCGGCTTCATCGGGTGGTCCCAACCCGGCTAGCTGTATGCCAGTGTTGCCCGGGAAATCCACTGGCCAGGGGTGGGCTTGTGATATGAGCTTGCCAAAGACATCACAATCCCCCCACTGGTTAGCCTAGCACTGGGGCAGACACAAACTATCCTGTCGACTATACCCCCCTTTGCAGATCAATTTAGGGGGCAACCCCCCATGGGCTTTGGGACCCTGACAGTGACCTGCTCATGTGCACAAGGTATGTGTGTGCCAAATCTCATGGGCTTTGGTCAAGGGGTGCGGCTTCCCATTCCGGACACCGAGCTCACACATATGCTTTATAGGTATAGATTTGGGGGCACCATTATGACTGTATGGGCACTCACAACATCCTTCCGATCCAAGACTTCCAGAATAGTGCTAAGGAGCTGTGAACAGGCTTCATGGTCAGGTTTGTTGGAATTATCATCTAGTTGCCCACTTAACTGGTCTACAAGGAGAGGTAGGAGGACATCCCGGCATTCTGGGAAACATAATGGAGAAATAATTTAGAGGATTAATTGCCTCCATCTGAAATGGTTGATTTCTTGATACATCAACCCCTGCCTCCTGAAAACACATTGCTTACAAGCAGGAGAACATTGTGGCAAACAATTTCTATCCCATCCCATCACACCCAGAAATTGTTAGAGATGCGAAATAACTGAATTCAAGTCAGTATGTCATATAAACACCATTTCACTCTTTATAATGCATACACTCATTCATGATCCTTCAGACAGATTTAGAACCAAAGGATAGAAATCTAGGAAAGCCACATTTCAGCTACTTTATCAGGAGAAGTCTTCTAATTCTTCCTTCCTCCATGTCTAAGTCAGACGTTAAACTGCCAGAATAAAGCCACCTGTGATGAATCCATTCTGTAGTTCCTTTTGCCTGACCTAGTGTGAGAAAGATTATCCAGCACAACAAGGTTGCCATTTCCCAGAGTACATGCAATTGTGGTTCAAAAATACCACAATCTTCGAGGAGGCTCTTTCTGTGTGATTCAACATGCCAATCTTTCAGTAGTTTTCCAGACAACCATTTGTGGGCACTATGGCCTGGTAGGCCTAATTTCTTGTGCTCACACTCAGTTCCTGGTTATATAATCCTTAAAAAGCCAGTTGAAGAAACAGAGATGTACCATCTTTAGAGGTTTCCATATCTGCAGTGTATGCCCTCCCCAACAGGATTCCTCCAGTCAATTTGTTATGTTTCCTCATGTCTATTTTGGGATGTGCTCTCTCACATATCTTCATTCCTACCAGCTATGATGAACAAATGCAAAGGAAATTTCCAACTGGCTCAGACAAAACCAACCTACTACATCAGACACAAGCAAAAAAGTATAGGGTGTGCAGAACATTTGAGGTAGCACCCTCCCATTCTATTTTCCACCACAGGGAAATGCCTAGGACCGTGATGGTGAACCTTGACACTCCAGCTGTTCTTGGACTTCAATTTCCAGTAGCCCAAGTCAGCACTCCTGCTGATCAGGGCTTCTGTGAATCACTGGCATAGGAGGTTTGGTTATGGCATTCTCAGAATCTGACACTTAAAATAGCTACCTTATCTCTTAAATGGTACAGCAATCCCTGTTTGTTATGTTTTGTTTGTTTCCTCTAAAGATGGTGTACATGATCCTCCCTGCCCCTACTTGTCTCATCAACAACCCCATGAATCTAGGTTGGCTAAGAAATAATGGTGGATCCAAGGTTAGCCAATGAGCTACAAGGCCAGTCTGGTATCTGAACCTGGCCCTCCTCAGTCCTAATATTATTTATTTATTTATAAATTTATATCCAGTCCTCCTGGTGGGGAACACCACTCAGGGCGGCTAACAACATGAATAGAACAGTTAAAAACTAGCAAAAGCTAAAAACAGTCAAGTCCCCCTAAAACAGTATATAAAAAAAACCCAGAACAAACCTAAAACATTCAAACATTCTTCCCTCCCCCCAATCTTCCCTCCCCCCAAGATAAAAAACAACAACAGAAATACAGAAATACACAGGATCCCTCAGGCAGGCTATACGAGCCAGCGGGCCTGTGAGGTGGAATCAGACTCACCCCACACCTGCTGGCACAACCATGTATATCCACTACACCATACTGGCTCTCCACGTCTATTTTTACTTTCCAGTTTCAAGTTCATATATCACGGAGTACTACAATATGGGGTACATGAGCAGAAGAATGGTAGTGTTCTTATGTCCTCTAGTGGCTTCCCATAGGTGTCTGGCTGGCTACTATGGGGGACAAGAGGAGCTTTGGGTTCACTCAGCCCAGCTCTTATTTTCCTTGAGGAGATCTTATTACCTAAGGTGGCCCTGAGATCATAGATACAAGGAAATAAAGAAAATTAAAAAGATGAGTCCTTACTTGTATGCTTAACAGTGTTACAAGCCAAGTACACAGTAAAGAACACAGTCTCATCTTGGCATATGATCCACACACTATTGCCTCAGCCCTTTTGCCTCTCATCAACAGTAGGGCAACATGGTAGTGACATACAAATATGACATCCTTCAGTGGTCAGTCCAAGAACACCACAGATTCTAGTTGCCTAGCTCAGCTTGGCCATATGACTCTTGGCTTTGGGATTCTATGGGATCTTCAGTCTACAGGTTCAAACAGTGCCCTCTACAAAAGGTTTCATTTGTAGGATAGCTTTCAGGATTTCCTAGGGAAATGGGTATTCTTGGGAGTTGTACTCCAAAACATAAACTTCCCCAAAGTTTGGGCATACATCAAGTTGCTGCTCATGCTACAAGAAATCAAGTGTTGTTGTTCAGTCGCATAGTCGATTCCAACCCTTTATGACCCAATGGACCATTGACCTCCAGGCACCCCTATCCTCCACCATTCTCCTCAGCCCTCCCAGCTCTGTGCCCACTGTGTCTACAATACCATCCAGCCATCTCATCAGGTAGAACAATTAAAAACTGAAATGGGGGGGGGGAGGGGGGAGGCTGTGTGGGGGCTGTGTGTGAAAACTCACCAGCCTGATGAAATAGGTCACTATCCACAATCTTCGTCATGCAGTTGAGTTTCTGGCGGACAAGCTGGTTATCTGGGATGCTTTGGACAAATTTGCTAAAAAGAACGCTGAAAGAAAAGCAGGTGGAGAGAGGAAGGTTTTTGTTCATTAACGTTAGCATGCCCTTTAAATCATTTCCAAGCATAGCTTCCCAAATTACAGTCAACTAATACAAATATAATTTACAACAACAATACTAATAGTAAAAGAATCAAGATCTACACCAGTGGTTCCCAATGTGAGGCCCACACCTTACTGGTGCATTTCTATTCCTAGAAGCCTAAGTCAATACATTGGCTAATCAGTGCTTTGGGGAATTGACTTAGGCTTCTGGAAACTGACGTCCCAAAACCAAAGACTGGGAAACACTGATCTACACACAGTCATGAGAGGCTGACATGGATGCATAAGCATAATATAATTGATGACTAGTTGGTAAAACAACACACCTTTGAAGGATCTATGCTTACAGAAGATCCCTGAATCACATTGGGAAGAATATCTAAAAAGGCTGGGTAAATTTTAGAAAACTGCCATCCCATAGAGAAAAGAAACATCAATAAATACTAAACTAGATGACGCAAACAATTTGATGCAGCCCAAAAAAGGTTCCTGTGTTTTAAGAAAAGAAAGAAAAGCAAGGAACAAAAAATATTGTTTCCAAAGGAATCAGCAATAAAATGTCTCAATATCTCCTTGGAAATTCACTTGTCCAGGATTCCCAGTGGCCACTTGATCCACAGATGGATCAAAAATTTACCCAGCCTTTTTAGATATATTTCCTAATGTGATTCAGGGATCTTCTGTAAACATAGATCCTTTAAAGGTGTGTTGTTTTACCAACAGGCATGCCTTCCTGAGATCTCCTATTTTAATTTACCAATGGACATTTGATATTTTGTCACTACCGAGCCTGATCAGCCAGTTCAGTTATCAGGGGAGATTCATTTGAGAGGGGATCCTTCCCCTTCAGTTAGTTGTGGATTTTATTTTGTTTTATGTTGTCTTTCTGCAAAACCTGGCATCTCACCACGCACGGTGATAGATTCTACCCCTTTGTTGCCCAACAGACCTAGTCAGGTTCCTCTTCTGTTGGCTTTAGTCACTCAGAGTAATAATAATAATAATAATAATAATAATAATAATAATAATAATAATAATAATAATAATAATAATAATAATAATAATAATAATAATAATAATAATAATTTTATGTCAGAAATGATTCTGAGTTGAAAGGATTTTTGCTGGAGAAACTCCACTCAGGGGATGCCCGAATGAGGCTCCTTTCATGTCCCCAAGATCTTTTTCCCACTGAAGTGGTCATGCTATTAGAGTAATAGCATGGAGGCACAGGGAAAGAGAAGACAGCTTTTTCTCAGTCAGGATTTTTGGACCTTGAAATATCATGCTGTCCGCTCTGACTGGTAGTAGCTCTTCATAATTTCAGGCAGGAGATTTTTGTAGTTCAGTAAGAGATGTTGTGGAGTAGACTTTGAACCTACTGCAAACATGAACTGCAGCCTTTCCTGTCTGCAGTATCAAGTATTCCCTGGTGGTGTCTCGGCCATAAATTAACCATCTCTAATCATGCTGAGGTCTCAAGATTAAAACAGACTGGTGAGATTTCTGTGGTGTAGCTGGCAAGATACCAGACAGACTACGCCTAATGTAATTCCAGTTGTAGAATGGCATAAAGTCCCTTCCACAAGGGTTCCTTAACATAGCAACACAACTGAAAGCATGCCCAATTTTCAGCCTGTATTTTGATAATGATTCTCAGATTTCCATCCAATTGGGTTTCCTTTGAGATCTGAACATTACACTGTCTCCTCCATAATAACAATTCCATCTTGATTAGCCTACAGCAGTGGTGGCAAACCTATGGCAGACGTGCCAGAAGTGGCATGCCTTTCTCTTGGCATGTGTGCCATCGAGGGAAAGCCCTGGACCATACAGTCTGGCCAGCACCACTTCCCGCCACCACCCTTCTCTCTCTGCCAAAGGAGAGGTAAGAGGGAAGGCTGAAATCCCAGCCGGGAGGCTGCAGGTCAGAGAGGTAAGGTGGTGAACACTCGTGGGGATAGGAAGACCCATTGGCATGGATGGAAAGGTCCACGGGGAGTGGAAAGGCATGTTGGGGGTGGGAAGGCCACACAGGGCTTTTCTGGAGCCCAGGAGGCTTTTCTTGCATGGCCATGCTGCACTTGTTGAGGGGGGCAGCAGCGGCAGTGCCTGGCATGGTAGCAGGGGCTTGTCCGGGGGAGGCTTGTCCGGGGGTCACACGAAGTTGGGTGGTGCAGGGGTGGTGTGCATGTGCACGTGCACCTCGAAGAGCACCAGTGATGCTTGCTGCCCATGTCCTCCGCCTCTTTGGGCACTCAGTCTCTAAAATGTTCACCATCACAGGCTTAGAGCATGTTCTAATAATTTTTCCCCTGTGTTTTCCTTGCCAGGTAGAAAAAGGGTCAGGAGAAGCCTCATAACTACCTGAGCTCAACAGGATCAAACACCAGTTTGATGTCATTGATGATGCTGGGTAAATACTTCAAGGCAGCACCCTGTAAGATACAAGCAAGAAAAAGGAGGGCGAGGAGGATTATTAACAATAATTCTTCAACTCTGGTGGAAAAGAATCAAATCCTAGGTTGCTCTCTATTTGAGGAACATACTAAATAGATGTGTCTGTCAAAGCCACAAAGTAAGTCTGCAGGAAATGAAGTGCGTGAGAGGATTAATGGAAGAAGAGTGGATCACTTTGTCCTTCGTCCAAAAGCCCACTCAAGTTTCTGTATTAGCCACAAAGAGATCGCCTATGATCTGCACAGAGGTAATCGTTTCCCCTTGTTATGCCGATCTACTTGGTTAACAGGGTTGCTGTGAGGTGGGGTTTTTTTTTTTGCCAAGAAGACTAGATGCCTCAGTTTTCCATCTGGGTTGTAGCATGTTCACATTTCTGGAGGCTAGATAACTCTGGGAAGCTCATTTCAAACTGGAAAATAAATTATATTCATTTGCTGATCAAATCCACAAGATTTGAGCACAAGAAGAACTGTACAGTACTTGCCTTGATTTTAACAGCCTCCTCCAGAGGCCGGTCCATGAGGATGTTAAAGGAAAGAAACAGCTTACGGATGGAGTCATTAAACTCATCTCCATCTTCACCTTTTCCATAAAAACTATTAGGAGAACAAACAGAAGAGAAGGACAGAAATCTAAGAGAACTGAACTGATCTAAACTCTGTTTGTTAACCCCCTCATATAATTTGATATTAGATAAATTATATTAGAGAAATGTACACATTTTCTTCCTGTACACCATTTTGATGCCCACAAAACCAACACAGACAAGCTTATTCCCAGTGGTTGGTTTGTGCACACCAAATTCATCTTACGGACTATTTGTCTTATCGTTGTCGGCCACAACTCAATCCAAGTATACATTTTTTCCTGCCCCAGGGCACTGGGAGGAAAAATGCCAGTGGCATGAATTTATTTAGGGTGGATCCCAGCTTGCGATGAAGTGACCCACACACTATGATCACAGAGCCGTCTCCTGCAGCACATATGAAATGAGACATGCAGAATTTAACACCAGGACTGCAATGGACTGCCACAGCCTTGATGATATTATCAAGGTGCACCTTCACAGCCAGTCCATCTGAAATAACCTCTTTCACCTCCTCGGCTTTTGGGAATCAGAGTTCCTTCTCCACTCATTTTGCCATTGAGCCCAATATGATGGTTTCCAGTAGCATTTCCTCCACTGAGGGGACCATCACCCCACCCAAAGGGGCTCATCCAGCCATAGCCGTTGGCTCCTTTAGGGAGTCAGTTTATTTGCTGCCACTCAACACTGAGCATTGAGTTGCTGTCTGTATGGTCTATTCCATTACCATAGCGGGGTGTCTAGCCAGGCAAACATTCATCTTATGATTCAGACGAAAGCTCGCCATTTCCCCAGGCACTGCATATTTTCAAGCATGATTTTGGAACAGCCTTTATTTTTCATTTAGTCATTGCCCATTCACAGGCGGGCTGGGTGAATGCAATAGAAATCCATAGAAAACCAACACATATTGACATGTTAAAAAAGTACATGGTTCTTAGGACTAGGAAAGTTATCCACTCCTTTGCTGCCCTGTAACTAAGCCCAGGAATCAGAGAGTTTGGGAAAGGAAGTTCCCCATATCTTTTGGCTCGACAATTAAGCAAAGAGATACTGGAATTATACTTCCCAGTTTTTCTTACTGGTAATGAATTACCACCGAAGCATCCCGTCCATTTGTCGGTCTTTCTTTTTTAAAATATTTATTGGAAAACCATGAAAACAATAACAAAATATCAGTAGAGGTCTTTCACTAAAAACACACAATCTGATATAGTCTCTCCACACCAGTGTAATATGCATAAATTTAGAATATTGCGCCAAAGATTGACCTCCTGGGAGGCTGGTAGAAAGTAAATCTTGCCATTCTTATTTAAATTAAAACATAAAAGGAAACTATTTGTTGAAAGAAAAATCATTTTAGGAGTGTGTTGGTTCAAATAATTTGAACTGGTGTGTTAATTTTCCAATGTCTGTATTGTTTTGGCAAAAGCCTACACTGACTTCTCAAGTTGCAGCCATTTACCAATGAGATCTACAACAAATTGCATTATACTATTCAGATTAACTAAGAGGATGTTGTTCATTGTGCAGAATGTCATAAGAGGAAGTATATTCTGAAAAATAAATGTTTCACATTTAATGTCAATTCCAAGCAAATAGTTCATTTATTTCCACTCACTTAATTCTGAAAAAGATATGGGATTTCCAAAACAAGCCAACTGTTCCCAGGAATAAATGACATATTCATATTAAGGGGAATTCCTCTAACCCTCATTTTGGAAAAGGCATAACCCCACTCAACTTCCTTGAATCCTAAACTGTGAGAAGCTAAGAGGTCCAAATGTAAACATCATATTTACATTTCTCGATTGCTGACAGCTAACAGAACATTTACCGAGAGCTCTTTGGCATCTGAGACACCACGTGTAAAAATAAAGCATGAGCCTGAAATAAAAGCAGGATAAGCAGGACCTGCAACATTATGGTGCAGTGAACAGTCCTTCTGTTTGAACACTGAAGACACCATCTCCACAGTTTACCTCTCCTTGTTACAGACAGCATTCCCTGGACATCCAACATGCTCCAATGTTCAGTGGGTTGTACAGAGGCCTCCCTCCCCCAAATATGTTGTTTATGTTCTGCAAAACCTGATGTCCCGCCCAACCCACTATGTGTTTGATGCCACTTTAATTACACAAAGGGTGGCATTTGCAGTTTGGGCAACCAACCAACCAACCAACCAACCAACCAACCAACCAACCAACCAACCAACCAACCAACCAACCAGTGTTCTCTGGCATCTAGTCATGCCTTCAAGAGACCTTTACCTTTACTAAATGAGATTAGAACTCTGCCCCATAAATTAAATAATAGTTGCCTGATCTTTTACCACAGCTATGTCTTTTTTAAAAAAAGGATCAGGGCCAATTTCTGTACTTTGATTATGCAATTAAAGTAAGCTAATAAATAATGGCTGCTTCATGGCTGACAATGGGTCCCAAACAGAGGTGGGCTCAAAATTTGTTTGCTACCGCACTTTGGGTGTGGTATGGTGGGCGTGGCAAGGGGGAAAGCCCTGCATTGCACCCAGATTAGGACTACTTTATTTCAAAACTTGGATGGGCAGGGCCAGCCAGAATTTCTGCTACTGGTTCTGGTGAACTGGTGCAAACCTGCTGATGCCCATCACTGGTCCCAACCCTTCCATCCCTTGCTTACCCAAGGTACAGCACCCGTGACTGGACTATGAACCGGAAGAGATACTTCAGGGCTTTCAACGCAGCGAAGAGCAATTCCGTCTTGCTGGGGTCATCTGCGTTCCCAACATAGTAGTTCAGAACTTTGGTGAGTTTTCTGAAGCAAGAGAAAGATCAACAACTAGGAGCTTGGGCTAGTGGTTACTTAAGCTGACCTGATCTCCCCTAGCTAGAAACTGCAACGTTTTAACCCCATTAATGGGATGCACATACAATAAATGGCATACAACATAAGTCAATACCGACCAGCACAAAGAAACACCTCAGACAAAGCATATTCATTCCCACCTTATGTTACCAGTGCCAAACATGGACACTTACAACAAAACATAAATGAAGGTTGGTCACCACAGATATGAGATGTTTGAGGAAGGCTGCTGGAGTGACTAGAAGGGATATAAACAGGAACAAGATTATAAGGAAAGGATTGGAACAGAACCAATCTTAAACTACCTACAGAGACAACAAATACAGTGGCTCTTTTGGATTTTTGTGTGTTACACATTAGGTCATCCTGTATTCTCCTTTTCAGTAAAGGTAAGTAGGATTCCTGTTAGAGTGTGAAGAAGAAGGTCTCCAAGACATAATAAACAGATATGAATGGACACATTTCACACATGTAATATACCTGTATTTTGCATGGAGGAAAGGTCAGAGAAATGAAAATTAGAAAGTACTGAATTTCGCGGCAGTCAAATGGAACTTAAAGCACAGTTGGAAACAGCCCAGTGCTTTAGATAGGGCTATACAATTCCCATCAGCCCCATCAAGCAAGGTTGATGGTGAAGACTGTATGGAATCTGTTGTCCAGCTAGAAGACTATGCTTTGCCCCTTCTAGATTAGAATGAATTAAGGGGGAAGTTAATACCAGTGGAGGATACATATGCATGGGTTTGTAGCATGCTCGTTTCTGTACATGGAAGGACCCCTAAGCCTTACCAGCCTTTGTGATGAAAGTTGAGAAAGGAGATGATTTATCTGCCTTGTTTTCAAATGATCCTCTCTTACCAATTCTGTCAGCAAAAGGAGACAGAGCTCAATGAATCACTGCCTTTGATCACGAGGTTGGTCCGAAAACAGCCAAAGCAAAGTGTGTGGGCTATTGTCGAGAGAGCAGCATGCCAGCCCGCCTTTGGCTTGTTTCATTGGCAGCGCTGTGCCTAGTGCAGTTCCCTGGCATGGAGTCTTTACATCTGGGCGGCACTGAGTAAATGTCACCAAACAATGTCACAGAACTGGCAAGGGAAAACGCAGCTGAAGTACATCCAAGTCTGCAAATCAAAGGCCTGAGAAGAGATTCATTTCTAAAGCAGAGGTAGGGATAGATAATGGGCTTTTTGGCAAAGCAGAAACCGGATATTAGCTTAGAGAAGGTTGGAAGGAGGGAGCTCAGCTTTGCAAGATGGACTTTGCATTTTAATGAAAGGCCAACATCGCCTACTAGCTAAGTTTACAATCACAGTTCAAAGGGAAAAGGGTATTAAATATTATGGAGCAGGGTATTTCTTGAGTCCATGCTGTGCCCAGAACCAAACTTTAAAGATCTTCTGCACAAAAACCCACATTATTCATTCTCAATTATCTAATTTTGCAAAGAAACCCTCTTTACTGTTGCTACTGCTAAGGAAGAAGGAGACAGAAATGCCTGGTGATCTACAGCAAATCAGCCAATGATCCATCAGTAGAGTCTGCTCTGTCTTCAAGCCCACCTTTGATTTAGAACAGTGTTTCCCCGACCTTTGGTTTTTGTACTTCAACCCGCAGAAACCTGAGTCAATCCCCCAAAGCGCTGATCAGCCATTGTGCTGACTAAGGCACCATAGAGGGGCGGGTCGAACTCTGTGCTGGGGGGGAGGGAGGAAGCACTCCCATTGGTCTACTGTGCAGAGGGGTGGAGTGAACTCTGTGCTGGGGAGAGGGAGGAAGTGCTCCCATTGGGCTGCTGGGTGGAGGGGAGGGGCAAACTCTGTGCAGAGGGGATGGCACACGTGCCCACAGAGAGGGCTCTGAGTGCCCCTTCTGGCACGTGTGCCATAGGTTCACCACTAGAATGTGGAAGAGGAAGTCACAAGATTTGCCTATAGGTTTTTGAAGTCTGGCTTGGAATCCTTGAGATGTTAACAAAGCTAATGGGGCTGCTTAATGGCAGCTGCCCTTCTGAACCAGTCTCAGTTCAGACAAGACTGAAAGCACATCATATCCAGGTTGGTTAAGAAGCCCATTTTAGCATGAGGAGCAAAGTGAGCACATGGAGGCAAACATCCACTGGCACACATTCCACTCCCAGGAAGTCAGAATTTAACCAGGTCATGACTCACTGCCTTGTGAGAATCTCTCTCTTAGGACTTCTTCTTCTTCATAAAAAGGATTGCAACTTTGCTCACCCAGAGCAGATACTATACAAGCACAAAGTTTGATGCATGTGATAGGTGTTTAATAGAGGCATGGGCAGTGGTGAGCATCAGCAGATTCACACCAGTTCGCCAGAACCAGTAGCGGAAAATCTGGCTGGCCGCGCCCATCCAAGTTTTGAAATAAAGTAGTCCTAATTCAGGGGCAATGCAGGGCTTTTCCCCTGGCCATGTCCACCATACCACAGTTACAGTGTGGTAGTAATTTTTTTGGGGATTTAAATTTAATTTAATTTAATTTAATTTTCGCGCTTATATACCGCCCACTCGGGTGCAACCCAACTCAGGGCGGTTTACATGGCGGACAATAAATACAATATAATAATACAATGACACGCAATAATACAATTCAGTTACATCAAATAAATTCAGGGGAAAAGCACAATATCAATACAACACATAATACACAAGTACACAGCATCAAAAGTAAACCATATCAACAAAATCCCCAAGGGATGAAGCACAGCTCACATCCCATATTGTGCCCAGCCCAACTTCCCCAGCCGGCAAACATCAGCCTCAGTCCCTCTGTCTCCCTCCCTGCCCCCCCCCCACTCTCCTCACAGAGAGCGCCAACGCTCCCATCTCCCCTGACCAACTTGGCCCGGGGAGAGAGCCGCAGGTGGCTCCCACCACTGGGCAAGGGGAATGGGTGGCCCTCCAGAAACTTTTGGATTGCTGTTTCCTTGAATTCTCTCCATTGACTATGTTGTTTTGGGACACTGGGCATTGAAGTCTAATATCCAATAAATTGGGCAACACCTTCCTCCTTTAACAAGTGGTCACCTGTGGAAAGACCCTGAAGGTCAGAGTGTCTAAAAGTAAGATCTACATGCTCAAGTGGGGGTTGCAGGCAGACAACATGCTTTGTGAATGTGGAGAGATACAGAATGTGCCTCATTTGCTGGTCTGCCCGGTTACTACTGGAAACATGTACCAATAATGATTTAAGTTTGGCCAACAACAAAGCCAAGAAGGTGGCTTCATTTTGGCAATTTAAAGTTTGACCTGGACACAAAAGAAGATGATCAACCATGGAAAGAAAGTTGGAAGGAAAGTCAGTGATGCAATACACTTGGATACTTACACATAGGCCAAGGTAGCGCTGAAGTGCTTGTAAATGTAAGTTTCCAGTACGGGGTTGAAATGCTGAAACTTGATGTCCCCAATCAAGGAAATAATAAATACCTATTTTAAAAAAAGACAAGGTGGGGGGGGGGAAAGAACATGATTAGGAGGGTGGGGGACAAAAGTATTTTGAATATTTGAGTTAAAAGCATCCACTTATTGTGAGCATTATCCAAGACCTAAGGAAGGGTTCAGGGACAAGCAAACCACTTACCAGTGCATCAAACACCAGAAAGTCATATGATTCATTGTCAGACATCTCCATCATGATGCTGAAAAGTGCATCGAGGGTATCTTGTAAGAACTGGAATTGGAAAACAGGAATGGGATGGGAGACAGAAATTCAGGTCTTGTGTTTCAGCTCCCTGAACCCCACTTTGCATTTACACCACCGCCCTTCCAGCAACCAAAGCAGCATTATTCATGTATTGAAAATCCTGTGCAATTAGAACGACAGACTTTCCACTGTCAAAGCAGAGTTATGCAATGTTACTTTCTGGACTGGAATTATTAGAATCGCACAACCAACAAAACTATGCCAATTTACAAGAGTTTGGGACTGGTAGTCCACCAATTGAATTCATCTAAGTTTTGTTTTGGAGTATTGTACCAGCTTTTTTATCCAGGGAGAAACCATGTTCAAACTATCAACTGTGCCAGGAGAAATGAGCATATCTTGGCATTTATGCTGCAGTGTCAGTTACTACTGAGCACAAACTGTGAGTATGCCTCCATCATTCTGCTTTTAAGTTCTTCAACAACACGCCCTTGTAGGGTTAGTGCTTTGTGCTAGATTTACCAAGTTGACAGAAGGGGGTTCCAGCTCCAGAGTACCAGATATAATGGTAAAGGTCACCCTTGCTCAAAAGCCAGTCGTATCCTACTCTAGGGTTCAGTGCTCATCTCTGTTTATAGACAAATAGCCAGAGCTATCTATGTCTGCAGACATTACCATGGACATGTGGCAGGCATGACTAAACCCTGGAGTGCACAGAATGCTGTTTACTTTTCCACCAAAATAGTACCTATTTATCTACATGCAATTTCTTGCTTTCGAACTGCTAGGTTGCCAGGAGCTGGCGCATAGACAGGCGCTCATTTGGTCATGCAGTACTCGGGTTTTGAACAGCTGACCTTCTGCCTCCCAGTTAGTGTCTTAACTACTTGAGCCATTACAGTCCATTTTAGTACCAGATGAGTCGATTGTAAATTACAAAAAGGGCCATTTATGTAAACAGTATTCAAAAGCCTACTGTCACCTTATACTTGGATAAGAATAAGATACTGGCTTATGGTCAAAAGTATGCCACTCTTGTTGTGCTTGTGGGCATAAGTAATAGGAATTTGGTCAGAACAGGTTGCTCCACCCCCATCCCACCCCACCCAAAATGCACAGGTTCAATATTTATAATTTCAGTTATCTATGGGTCTAAAAATAATTAATAAAAAATTCTGAAATACATAATTGTATATAAATCTCTATGGTGCATTACCAAAGCTGGCCACTAGAAGCCACTGTCTGCAATGTAAAATGTAAGGTATACTGTTATCTGTGGTTTCAGGTATCCATGGCAGGTGTCAGAACATATGCCCTGCGGATACAGGCGGTGAGAGGGGGGCGGTGGTGATGTCTAATGTTCAGACTAAGGATGCTGATCACATTATTAATGCTAAAACTATAAGGATGCTATGGTAGGAAATTAGTTAAAGTCACCACCATAATTTCTACAAAAATTCTCATTTGATACCATCTAGGTATGCACTTCTTATATCTCTGTGCCAATGAGGGGGCCAGCCAGAACATTACAAAAAGAGACAATGCCACCTTTGCTCACCTCCTATAATCTCCAACCTTAGGCAGCAGCCTCCCTCTGCCTGAAAGCAGGGCCGGCTCTGT
Organism: Bradypodion pumilum; assembly: GCA_035047305.1. Lineage (NCBI taxonomy): Eukaryota > Metazoa > Chordata > Lepidosauria > Squamata > Chamaeleonidae > Bradypodion > Bradypodion pumilum. The sequence continues at coordinate 7,468,253 of JAWDJD010000010.1, read as the reverse complement.
TGCCAGGTCATGCAGACATGCAGGAATACGTTGGCAGCTTCCTACAGGGACCACTAAATAACAAGGAACCACTAAATAACAAGCGAGGGCACTCCCAAATAGTTGCAAAGCTACGACCTTCTGATACCTTGACGATTTCTCCTCCTTCCACCGCCATCAGCTTCTTGAGGTTGTGTCCTATGTTCCGCGAGTTGGAACGCCAGTTTAGCAAACCCAGCAGGTCAACTGACAAGGGCAAAAGGGCCAAAATTAGTACACAAGCAGCCCCCAATTTCCTGCTGTGGTTTCCAAACAGATAAAGGTAGATTCAATATTTATTCCTGGCATGAATTCATACCAACAGGGCGTGGAGAAAGGAGAGCCAATGACACAAAGACGACTCAAGGCTCCTTGCACTCCATCCGAGCATCCTATTTCAATGTTCACTTAATCCAGGCTTGATGTCTGCCTGCTTAATAGCTCAAGAAGGAGCAGCCACAATCGGACGTCTGAGCAACAGCTTCGCTTTGCCAGAAGAAAATAAGCTTTCAAATGTGGTAACTGTATCCCGTCTTCTGTAAATCACAATTTTGGATATACAGTCTCTCTCTCTCTCTCTCTCTCTCTCTCTCTCTCTCTCTCTCTCTCTCTCTCTCTCTCTCTCTATATATATATATATATATATATATATATATATATATATATATATATATATATATATATATATATATATATATATATATATATATATATATATATATATATATATATATATATATATATATATATATATCACCATGAGGATTGCTAATATCTGGATTTGAATACAGCAGAACAACAACAAGAAGGCATTCCTCCCAGCTCAGAAATTAAGCAGCTACGTGTGTGCCCAAGAATAGACTCGAATGGCACACAATACAGCAAGTGACCCATTTCAATTGCCCATTCTTAGTTGGCCTGCATCTTCCCAGACCTGCCAGCAGCCAAACATACCATTCTGTGTCAGCTTTGTAGAGCAAATGAGGGTTGCAATCTGAAAGCTGTCCTTGGTACTCTCTTTGGTAGGCATATAGTTGGCTCCTTGTTGCTTGGCTGGAAGATTCTCCCACTCCTCCATTTCTTCCTTCGTGGCAGGAAGCATCAAGTAAAACTTAGCATCCTCCATTTTCTTGTTCTCGCCCTGTAGACGAGATACAGATGAGATTTTTGAACTCCAAAGGGCAGCTTCCTGCAGGCTGGTGCTTTAGAGGTAGGCTGGAATTCAGCTCCCTACTCTCCGTTCGTGCAGACTGAGAATGATGGGAGATATGGTCAACGTATCTCTGATGAGGACTTAAGTTTGGGCAACAACAAAGCGAAGAAAGTGACTTCGCTTTAGTAGTCCAGGGTTTGATCAGGACACAAAAGAAGAAGATCAACATATCTGAAGTCTACCAGGATGTCTGCTTGAAGCATCACAGTATTAGACCCAACAGGTTCTCAGATTCAAATGTTTCTCCCCATTAGTTCGTGAGCAAGCTAAAGCAGGAGACCATTGTGTTTTAGGGAGCAGCGATATCACCAGGAACTGCCAAAAGATGAAGTACCTTGTAGACGACTAAATTGTGCCTGCCATCCTGCAGGGTTGTACCATTTGCATTCATCAGCTTCACAAAGGACATCCCAAAAGCTCTTTCGGACTTATCTCGTGCTGTGGGAAAAGCAGGCGGGAGGGAAGAAAGGGCAACAAGAAAAAAAAATCCCCTTATCAGAGAGTAAACAAAACATCAAAAAAATTTGTGGCACTTTAAAGACTAACTCCTCTATTTTAATATTAGCTTTCGTGGATCAAGTCCACTTCATCAGTGGATACCCAGTGTGGTGTAGTGGATGGACTAAAATTTAGGAGGCCAAGATTTGAATTGCTGCTCAGCCACAGAAACTCACTGGAGGAGTAGAAGTGGCAAAAGCACTTCTTATATATCTCCCCTACCCTTAAAGCTCTGTTAAGGTCACAATAATTTGGTTCTGACATAATGGCTCAATACATACAAGGCTCAAGATCAGGGGTTCCCAACCTAAGGCCTGTGGACCGGATCCGGCCCGTGGCACTATTTCATGTGGCTCTCCACCTCTCCAAGGGCATTTGAGAAACAAAATGGCTGCCCTTTGAAGCCCTTGGGACAAAATGGTCACCCCATTGTAGAGGCAGGGCAAAATAGCCACCCGGCCCTTGAAGCTGACTGAGAGAGCATGACCCAGCCCCCGGCTTGAAAAGGTTGGGAACTTCTGCTCTACTTAGCCACTCATCTTTGACATTGGCCAGGAAATCATTCCAGTACTTACATTCCTGCGATGATCGGTGGCGGAAAGTAAATCTGAGGTGAGAGCGGCTGACTTCTTTTATTTCTATGGATATCTGCACAAAATAACAGGAGAGGTAAGTGCTGCATAGGAAGGACAGAGAGCTACTAAATATGCTTTTAAGAAACTCAGGGATATAGGAGTATCTTATCTACTGATAAGAGGTCAATTTCAGTTTTTTTCTGTTTCATCTTTTTTATTCAATGTTTGCCCCCAGTTCCATCTGCAATGTCTTGGGTTTTGTTTTGTTTATTTAAAAAGCTACACAATCCCGGGGACTCTTATACCTAGCAAACCCTGCAAAGGGTCACTATAATTCAGAACTGACTTGACAGCACATAATTATTATTATCTGCAATGCTAACCTGCCTGCCATGAACACAACCTCACCTTGATGGTTTCGTACCAGCAAGGCTGCTTGACTTGATAGTAGACAACCGATTTGTATTCCAAGATACCTTCATAACCGGCACCTGGATGGATAGCTTTCTTTGGATGACATGGGAAAGAAAACACAGAAAACCAATCACAGAAGCTGATGATCCACCCCCCCCCAAAAAAAAAATGAATGGAAGACAATCCTGACTCAGTGTATTAGGGAATATTAAGGAAATGACTCAGAAGTATTGAGAAATCTCTTAGAAAGATGTGCAGAAATGATAGCTATTTAAGATGGCAGAAAGTCAGAGAGCTTCTACTGGAACCTGAAAGAATTACAGTAGAACCTCGGATAAAGTCCAAACTCTGTTCCACAAGTTTGGACTTTATCCGATTTTGGACTTTATCCAAATCAAATGGGCGATGCATCAGATAATGTCCAAAAATGGACTTTACCCAAGGTTCCTATACCAAATACCTTGGATAACATCCATTTTTAGCAGTTTTGGACTTTAAGTGATGCATCACGTATGCATGAAAACCACGACTTTAACCAAATTGGACTTTATCCGAGGTACCACTGTAATTCTTTGGACTACAGGTCCCTGAGTCTTCCAGCCAACAGTTATTTCCTCATATTCTGGACAGAGATATCATCTTGAAGCTCAACTGGGTTTGAAAGGGCAGAGAAAGTAATACTTATTATTATTATTTAAATCTTATTGGAAGGAGCCACACATTTTCTATTCAGAAGAGCCCATGCTGAAATCTTGGCATTTGCAAGAAAGACTGTGAAAGACTCCTTTCTGGAATCCCGCAGAACCAGATTTCTATAGCCAACATCTAGGGACCATTTTCTTCCAATTTGGGAAGAGTCTTGGGGACTATGTGACTTTGTGACCAGTGAGGACACACTCCTACCAATGCGCACAGAACAAACTCATATTTAGGCACATCTGCTCAAGGGAAAGCCCCAGTGGTACAGCTTCCCAAACTGCAGCACAGCTCAGTAGAAGTGAATACCATGAAATGCCCTCTTGAATAGCCTCTTCTCTCTAACAAGCAAAGCAAAATGAAGTGCAGAGTAGAACAGGCACCACCGTTCCCCACATGCTGCCAACGATTGGCACAGACCTCTTCCTGTCCTAGATAGGCCAAAGTATTGATTGACCAAGTGTGAAAACTTAATTTCAAAAATAATTTGTTACATAATCCATAACAGAGCTCTTGAAAGTAAAATTCATACTTTCAGTTGTTTTTTACATCACTGGCCATAATCCTATTGTCTATTTACACTTGGGTGAAGGAAACCATTTTAAGTTCAGGCTGCAAACTGTTATTCATTAATGAAGTGGTGGTTACATTCCTGGTTTACCTGCCCAGCCAGGTGAGCCCACAGAAATATAACCATCACCTTGTTCAGGAGCAGCAATATGCCACCAAGACTTAAATAATTTATCTCATGCAAGCATAAATCAACGACATGAATCTGGCCACTCTTTTTTCATTACTTCTTAAGAAACATCATCAACGATGGGGCCTTGGTAGCACAGTGGTTAAGAAGCTCGTCTTGTTAGCTGGAAGGAGGCTGTTAAGTTGGCAGTTTCAGACCCTGGTATCGCATGATGGATTGAGCACCAGTCTCTGTCCCAGCTCTTGGGGACATAAAAGAAGCCTCATTTGGGCGTTTCCTGAGTGGAGTTTCTTCCACAAAAAATCCTTTCAACCCAGAATAGTTTCTGACCCGAAATTATTATATTATCAATGACAGAATTCACAAGAGAGTGGCATACACATTGAAAACTCAATTGAAAGCAACTCAAAAAAAATCTTACTCTGTCCTTAAAAAGCAATGTAAACTATAACTAGATTTTCCCCCCTCTCCTCTTCCTCCCAAAACCCTTGTTACATATGGCTGTTCTAGTGACTCATTTCCATGTTCTCCTACTGACTTGGAACAAGTCAGATGATGTATTCATACATTAATCCAGCCTGATTCATTCACAAGGAAGATTCATGCTGAGTAAAAAAAAATGGAGGTCTGTTAATATGGGCGAGTTTTACTTCCACTCTCGGGAGTGACGAGGGCTTCGTGGGCCAGATAAATTGGCGTCAGGAGCCGGATTTGGCCCCTGGGCGATAGTGATAGGCATGTGACCAGTCCACGACCCAAAAGGTTTGGGCACCCCTGAATTAGAGTGCAGTCCAGTTCTGGTGCTGAGTGGGGTCACTCAGGGGAGAGAGTTGGATTCCGAGCTACCAAGGGGTCCATACTCCAAGTAAGCTTATTCAGGATCACCTAGATTAGTTAGGTTTCTTTCTTTCGTGGAGGGAAAGCCTGAGTGTGGATTTTCCTGTATAATCTTGATTAGAAGTTGATTTTTGTTTTTGTATCCTGGAATTAACAGATGGAATGTCACTTTTTCATTATGCACCGTGCACAACAAACCACTTTTTAGGTAATACAAAGCCTGTTTATTAGGAAAGGGGGCAAGAATAAGAGTAAACCAAACTAATGCCATATGCTACCACTTATTAATTATCTCCATATTTTTGTCTGGGCTGTCAGTATTTGAGGGGTTCCCAGGTTGCTACAAGGTACCGGCTACTAGTTACTCAGAGTCTCAGGTGTTCGAAAAGTGAGCCTGCCAGCATTGGAGGTTCAGGAGGGAACTGGAGAGGACTGGGGCATGTGTAATAGTGGACGCTGGTAATGTCAAACAGCTTTCACAACTATTTTAAAGTAAGAGAGCGGAAGGGCATATGGTATTTTCATTTCCCTTCTTTTCCTTCCACCAACTAATCCAGAAGCATCGTCCTACCTCTAAGAGATTGCCATCTTCATCATGGACAGACATTGTGACCTCTACATTCTTGGGTGTCTTCTTTTTACCTTTGTCGAATTCTCCGTGCATCAGAGTGACATAGATATCATTCCGAACTTCACCTACAACAATAAAGAAAGAGCATCCGAACTTTGTTCCGTCCAGTTTGGAAATACAGGGGAAGATCGTTGTGTGTCATCAACACTACCAGGGGGTCAAACCCTACCATTAAGCAGACTGAGGCAGCCACTTCAAGCCCAGATTTGGGGTGCCATAAAAGGCTACTCTATGCCAGAACAGTGGTACTTCAATGGCATATAGCAAAGTAAATTTGAGCAGCCGATTGCCAACAGTTTTTCAATCAATTTTTATTGGTCATGACCACAATTTTGCAAAACAAAACATCACTTAAAATATGTAACAAATTTCACAAATAAAAATCTGGGTATGATATGATTGCCACCAGTTACAAAAACAGTGTTTCATCCTCCGTCTTAACCCAGTCACACAACTTGGAGCATGACGATAAATGCAAACATTGATTTCTATACTAGTGAGAATTGGTTGCTGACATTTTGTATCATGGATTTGTTGTGTCATGGATTCTTCTACTGAATGCTGGACTGTGCAATGCTCTCCTATTTAAACAACAAGGGAAGATGGTGGGTAAAATAACTGTTGAATTTGGGTACAAAATAACTTGGTTGGCTTTAGATACTATAAAACTTTATATGCACTGGGGAGACACTATAGCATTCCTCACTCTGTCACAGGTGCCAACATGTTTTGGTCTGGTACTAATGCAAACTTTCAAGGGACAGTCAGTGCTCTAAAGCAGCTTTCCCCAATGGGATGCTCTTTCCACTGGTTGGACTATAAGTCCCATCATTGTAAAGCCAGGAGTTCCCAACCTTTTCAAGCCGGGGGCTGGGTCACACTCTCTCAGTCAGCTTCAAGGGTCAGATGGCCATTTTGTCCTGCGTGAACAATGGGAGTGGCCATTTTGTCCAAACAGCTTAAAGGGGTTGCCATTTTGTTCCTCGAATGCTCTTGGAGGGGTGGTGGGGGCCACATGAAATGGCACCAGGGGCCGGATCCTGCTCACAGGCCTTAGGTTGGGAATCCCCTGTTGTAAGCCATTCTCATTCATTGTACTTCCTGAAGAGGATGGAGTTTAGCTCAGAACATGGAGAAGATACTGTATTTGCTGGTGTATAAGACCCACTTTCCCCCCTTAAAACACACTGGTAAAATGGAGTATGTCTTGTACTGTATATAGTGTGGTATTTACTTGTAGTGGGCTATTTTGGTAATAACAGGGTGCATCCTATAATCCAATGTATTTTATATGCCGGCAAATACAGTATTTTGTGGGGAAAGACTCAGCTAGGAACTCAACATAGAGGCTAGAATCTTACCTGTGTTCATATAAGGCTAACCATGGCTAACTGATAGATGCTGGGACATGTCTTAAGACATTTTCCGAATTGTGGAATCAAAGTGTACCTTGAGACCTAATCAATTAGTCTCCATTAGCTTCAAGATATTACACAAATCTGGTGTAAATACCAGTAGGATTCTGGGTAGCACTTTCTATCCAGAAATATTGGTGCATGAGCTACTTTAGATTGAGTTCTGGATTATTCTACCCTGGGGAGAGAAGATTGTCTCCTGATCCTTGCCCTAAATTGCCTACTCTTTTAACCATCTGCCCATTCACAAGACAACCAGTCTTTTTGGTTGCCATCTTCTCCTAGAAATGCACTCGCCCTTCAAATCCAAATAGTGGCACAGATATACCCACCGGGCAGAATAATCTCTGGGAATCCCATTTTGCGAGCCACAGCTGTCGTTCTGTCAATGAGATGAGAAAAGTCCTTCTGAACCTGAGCTAAATCCCCAGGCAGAAGCTTCAGAGAAACCCAAAGGCCTACAGGGGGGAAACAAAGATAACACAACAGGCAGCGGTGAATAAGGCTGGGGAAGGTGGCAGCTGGAGCAGCTTTGATAAAGGGACGCTATTGTGACACCTAAAATGCAAGATCGTGAAAAAGCAAATAGTGATCCCGTCTGCTGTTTGTGTCTCCAGTTTCCCAACTCCCACAACTGTCTGGCTGTTTGTTTGTTTATAATTTTTGACCTTGCTATGGTGGCTCAAGTGGCTAAGATGCTGACTGGGAGGCGGAAGGTCAGAGGTTCGATTTCCGAGTACTGCAGGACAGAATGAGCTCCCGTCTTTGTCCCAGCTCCTGGCAACCTACCAGTTGGAAAGCAAGAAATTGCAAGTAGATAAATAGGGACCACTTCAGTGGGAAGGTAAACAGCTTTCTGTGTCTAGTCATGCCTGCAACATGACCATGAAAATGTTTGCAGAAGCAGACAGAGCTGGCTCTTCAGCTTTGAAACAGAGATGAGCACTGAACCTTAGAGTCAGACACGACTGGCTTTCGAGCAAGAGAAACATTTACCTTTACCTATGGTAGTCAAGCTCCAGAACCTATAGCACTGGCTTAGTTTAGCATAGTTGGAAAGGTAAAGGTAAAAGTCGCCTTGCTCGAAACCCAGTTGTATCCAACTCTAGGGTTCAGTGCTCATCTGTTTATAGCGAAAGAGCCAACGCTGTTTGCATTTGCAGACATTTCCATGGACATGTGGCAGGCATGTACTCAGGAATTGAACTCTGACCTTCCAGTTGTCGAGTTCAGCTTCTTAACCACTTGATACAGCCATGCAATCTGCATCCTTCCATTCTCAGTGAGCATTTGATTGGGGTTTTTTCCTTTCTTCAGCAATAGCCAAATGGATTTCACTTTAAGCAACCCTGATCACAGGAGATCTTACACCCTTCTCCATTACAATATGTTACCTTCAGCCTTTAGGGAGGGACTTTTCAAGAAAGTCCCTATCCAGGAATGTCTCTGTTTATGTCAGGCTATGAGGGTAGAGATGTTGGAGCATGTGCTATTTGAATGCCCATTCTATGATAATCTTAGACGGGATCTTTTCGCTGCATTTCCCCAGTTGGAGCCGAACAATCTTATGCTCAGAGATATGTTCTCTAACAAATCCAATGATTTGACGGCTGCCGTAGCCAGTTTTGCTTGGAGGTCCACTCAGGTATGCAGATTCAGGGTGAACCTGAGTAGGGTTTCAGGCCAAAAGCTATCATAATTGATTCCACTTTATCCTTGTAATTACCATCCAATTTTAACCCTGGTGTACATATGTCATATGCTTCTACATATATTGTATACACTGGTTTTATTGTATTTAATTGACTGTTATTTTTATGCATTTTATTGTGGGACTGCAGATGCCCGTGATACTTAAAGTGTTTTATTGTCATGATAATCCTGTTCACGAGGCAGTCTATATCTGTACATTCTGTTTTGTTATGTTCGGTTATGTCCCCAATGAGTGCTCTGCGAAGCAGTATTCATTGTCATCTTCCCGATATATCGTATTTACAGTAACTGGCCACTGGCTGTAATAAAGATATTGATTGATTCAATTTCACTACATTTTCAACGGAGAACTGATCCCTGCAGAAGGGAAGGGAAGGTAGATGCCCATTCTCCTTGATCTTATCCAACAGCCTCAACAAAGCCAAGAAAATGGCTTCATTTTGGCAATCCATGGTTTGATTGGGACACGAAAGAAGAAGACAGGCTTTACATTTAGAGATCCCATTTTATTTTCCTCCTTTTCAGACAATGCGTCTTCCCTCACAATTAACAGGTTGTTTTAATTAGGCTTTAATGCATTTTTAATTGAAGCAAGTAGAGTTTGGAGACATTCCTCTTTAAGATGACAACTCCTTGAAGCATGAATAGGAAAGAACGAACGAATGAACAAACAAACGGAGGAACGAACGGACGAACAAACAAATGAACGGACGGACGAACGAACTTAACCATTTTGGTAAGAGGTTCCATCTTGCTAACTATACAGAAATACGCCAGATAACGCTAAAACTTGGTTCCACAAGTCTTAGCATTATCTGATTTTTAACATTATTTGATACATGTATCGCATGATGTTAAAATCCTATGGGATGAATTGCATAATGTTAAAACTTCATCGAGATACGTTATAACCGGCACAGACTTCAGCAAACGTTATGTGATACATCCCATAGAATTTTAACGTTGTGTGATGCAATTTTTTTTTCAGATTCCTTAAAGTCATGCGGTTTTAGCGTTGTGTGGGGCAAACGTTATCCGAGGTATTACTGTATATGTATCTCACAACAATGAATTCAATTAATTGAAGATTTTCTGGTCTAGACCCCCAAGGAAACAACATACACACATGTGATTTTGACCCTCCTAAGTGATGACCTTGCTTTTCCGACCAATGGAGTGTCTCTCTCCCCAGCATTGTTCCAAACCCCATCCTCCCCCTTCTCCATCTTCTGGGGATTTTCAAAACCATCTTTCCATCTGGATCTGGGTACCTTGCCCTTTGTGATTCACTTCCTTGGCAGCAATGACTTTGTTGAAGACTGAGGTGAGGGGCTCATTCTCTCCAATCACATGAGAAGTCATTAAAGGTGCCATGATTAACTGCCGCTGCCTGATGTAGGTTTCCATGGCAATCCTGAGGAGGAACAGAAAAAGTGGAAGTGAGCACTCCTGGTTGATGGTGTCTTCAGAGTGACCTCAAAGCTCCAACAAGAAAGAAGACATCTCAGTGCGACCTTCAGAATCTTGTCACACTCAGAATCCCCCAGTCAGCATCAGAACTCGTCATGCAGATTGGGGATTCTGGTAGCAATGGTTCCAGGATTAGTGTAGCACGTAGAGGAATATTTGAGGAAACATGTAGAAGACAGCAACCAAGGGAAGCTGCCTTAAAGTACAGGGAGAAAGAAGGAAGATGTGACTCTACCGGTAAATCTCTGAGTGAACCACAGTGGAGGATATCTGACATCTTAACTGCCTAACAATAAGTAACCTAGTGTGGTGTAATGGAACTAGAACTCGGGAGCCCTGGGTTCAAACTTCATTCAGGCATGGAAATACACCCCGGGGGTGGGAACTGTGGTGGTGTGCAGCATTGGTGAAGCCACTCCTTCAATATCTCACTCAGCCCAGTCACTATAAAAGGGTCATGACTTGACAGCACATAACAAGAAACAACAATTAGTGACGACGACAATCCCTTTCCTTTGAAAGAAGATTAAAAAGTGTGTGTGTGTGTGAGAGAGAGAGGGAGACTGAGGGTGTGAGGGTGGAAACTCTAAATGGGTTTCTGAACAAAGGTCTTGTGACACTGACTGCAAATTCCTGAGCACACATTCAGAAGCACCACAACTTCTAGTTTTTAATACTATGTCCATCATTAGACGGGTACTGCAGTGGCTCAAGTTGCTAAGACGCTGACTGGGAAGCGGAAGGTCAGCAGTTCGATTCCCGAGTACTGCAGGATGGAAATGAGCTCCCGTCTTCATCCCAGCTCCTGCCAACCTAGCAGTTCGAAAGCAAGAAACTTGTTGTTGTTCAGTCGCACAGTCGATTCCGACCCTTTGCGACCCCATGGACCATTTTCCTCCAGGCGCCTCTGTCCTCTACCATCCCCCTCAACCCTCCCAGCTCTGTGCCCATTGTGTCTATAATACCATCTAGCCATCTCATCCTTGGCCTCCCCCTTCTTCTTTTGCCCTCCACCTTTCCCAACATCAATGCCTTCTCAAGTGAATCCCCCCTTCTCATTTGATGTCCAAAGTACTTTAGCTTCATCTTTACTATTTGACCTTCCAATGAGCAGTCAGGGTTAATTTCTTCTAAGATTGACCTATTTGTTCTCCTCGCTGTCCAGGGGACTCTCAAAACTCTCCTCCAACACCACATTTCAAAGGCATCTATTCTTCTGCGTTCAGCCTTCCTAATTGTCCAGCTCTCACATCCATACATTACTACTGGGAAAACCATTGCTTTGACTATTCTAATTTTTGTTTTCAATGTGATGTCTCTGCTTTTCACTATGTTCCCCATGTTTCTCATCGCTTGTCTCCCAAGAATCAGTCGCCTTTTTATTTCATGGCTACAATCCCCATCTGCAGTGATCTTTGATCCTAAGAAAGTAAAATCTGTCACTGCTTCTACTTCTTCCCCATCTATTTTCCAGGAACTGATTGGGCCTGTTGCCATTATCTTGGTTTTCTTGATATTGAGTCTCAAGCCAGCTTTTGCACTCTCCTCCTTCAGCCCAATCAAGAGATGCTTTAGGTCTTCCTCACTTTCTGCCATTAGGGTGGTATCGTCTGCATATCTCAGATTGTTGATGTTTCTCCCAGCGATTTTAATCCCATATTGTGATTCCTCCATCCCTGCACTGCGCATTATGTGCTCTGTGTATAGGTTGAATAAGCATGGTGACAAAATGCAGCCTTGTCTTACTCCTTTTCCTATTCCAAACCACTCTGTCATTCCATGTTCTGTCCTAACTGTTGCTTCTTGGTTCATGTACAGATTTCTCAGGAGGCATATGAGGTGCTCTGGTATTCCCATCTCTTTAATTACTTGCCACATCTTGTTGTGGTCCACACAGTCAAATGCCTTAGTGTAGTCAATAAAACAAAAGTAAACTTGTTTCTGGTATTCCTTTGTTTTCTCCATGATCCAGCGTATGTTGGCGATGTGGTCTTTAGTCCCCCTGCCTCTTCTGAAACCAGCCTGCACCTCTGGTAATTCTCTCTCCACATGCTGCTGAAGTCTGTCCTGTATTATCTTGAGCATCACCTTGCTGGAATGTGGGATGAGCGCGATTGTTCGATAATTTGAACATTCTTTGGCATTGCCCTTTTTTGGGATTGGGACGTATACTGATCTTTTCCAATCCTGTGGCCACTGTTTTGTTTTCCAAATCTGCTGGCATATTGAATGCAGTAATTTGACGCCATCATCTTTTAGCGCTTTGAAAAATTCAACTGGGATACCATCATCTCCACTAGCTTTGTTGTTTGCAGTGCTCTTTAGGGCCTTTATGACTTCGCTCTCCAGGATGTCTGGCTCAAGTTCAATTTCTTCATCATTGTGATTATCAGGAGTGTTGAGGTCCTTTTTGTAAAGTTCCTCTGTGTACTCTTTCCATCTTTTCTTAATTTCTTCTGCATCAGCTAGCTCCTTTCCGTCTTTGTCCCTTATCATGGTCATTTTTGCTTTAAATGTTCCCTTGATTTCCCCAATTTTTTTGAAAAGATCTCTGGTCCTGCCTCTTTTGTTGTTTTCCTCCATTTCTCTGCACTGTTCTTGCAGCAAGAAACTGCAAGTAGATAAATAGGGACCACTTCGGTGGGAAGGTAACAGCGTTCCGTGTGCTCCGGTGTCTAGTCATGCCTGCCACATGACCACGGAAATGTCTGCAGGAGCAGGCAGCGCTGGCTCTTCGGCTTAGAAACAGAGATGAGCACTGCACCCTAGAGTCGGATACGACTGGCTTTCGAGCAAGGGAAACCTTTAACCTTTACCTTTACATCATTAGACATCAGTGAGATTTAAGAGGCAGAAGCTGGGGATCAGAGGCAAGACCCACCACCTTCTCTGGACATCAGCCTTTTGCTAAAGAACAGTGTCATGTGTGCATCACAGAATATCCTATTCTTGAGCTATTTTTTGACTGCAACTCGTATCCGAAAATGCATTTTTTTCCTGAAGCAGGAAAAATGCCACTGGCGTGAATTTGTTTAAAGTGGATCCCTGCTTTCCATGAAGTGACCCACACACTATGATCATGGAGCCATCTCATGTGGCACACATAAAATGAGACATGCAGGATTTAACACCAGGACTGCAATGGACTGTCGCAGCCTTGAGGATACTATCAAGTTGTGCCTTGACAGCCAGTCCATCTGGCATGACCTCTTCCACCTCTATAACCATTGGGAATCAGAGTTCCTCCTCTGCTCATTTTGCTGTTGGGCCCAATATGATGGTTTCCTGTGGCATTTCCTTCACTGAGGAGGACCATCACCCCACCTAAAAGGGCTTAAATGCCCATAGCTGTTGGCCCCTTTAGGGAGTCAAGCTAGTTAACCACTGTCTGACACTCGGCGTTGAGTTGCTGGCTGTACGGTCTACTCCATTACTGTAGCGGGATGTCTAGCCCAGATGTCTTGAGCTATTACTGTCTTGTTAACTTCAATCTGATATTATTCTCTTTCGGCCAGCCACCTGGCATTCCTATTAGCTTCTGTATTTGGACTGAGGGGGAATTTCCCCTCATTTCAGGCAGCAAGCAGTCTTCCAACCACCCTGTTGGGTCCTGAGAGTGACTCTCAGAGCCTCTCCTAAAATTCAAGGTTGGCTTCCCTGTTCACACTGACTTAGAGCTTTTCCTAAATCAGCTGTAAAAGAGACAAATTCTCAAGGTTTCACAGGCCTCCCAGTATGGGAATAAGAAAGTGGTGACGAACCTTGGCACTCCAGCTGTTTTTGGACTTCAATTCCCAGAAGCCCTATTCAGCACTCCTGCTGATCTGGGCTTCTGGGAATTTGAAGTCCAAGAATAGCTGGAGTGCCAAGGTTCACCATCACTGCAATAAGCCCAAAGGATTTGGTAGTCTAAGGGCAGCCATATCCCCCTTTCCCCCTCAATCAAGTCCATCAAAACAATACACCATGGTTCTCTTAATTGTGGTTAAGAGAACAGAAAAGTGACAGAATCACATCCTCATTTCTGCAAGACTATTTTTCTTCTACCGCTTTAGCCCCTAAGTAAAGGATATGGTGGAACTGGCTTAGCTGAAGCTAACACGTAATAGGTTCTCTGCTTAACTGTGATTCATCGCCAGCTTTAAAGCCAATTTCTTAAATGTTCTTAAGAATGGCCCAGTGTTCTGTCTGTGCAAGCCCTGAATGTTGATGCATGTTGGATCTCTTCCAACAGAAGGCTCTATACGCACTTAAACTAATATGCATTTGAGATGCTACTGGGCTACATCTTACATCAGCCCAAGAGAGCACAGACCTCGGTGGGGAATCATAGCATCTGAAATCTATAGCATTTGGAGATCCACAAGCTGCCTACCCATATATTATTCTTTTATACAGTACTTTGCAAAAGTTTAAGGCCACCATCAGCTGGTTTGTGGAAAATTCAGTGAGTGGCTTGGGGAGATATATGTTGGATACCCTAACTCTAAACTTGGAGAGGTTTGAGAGGAGAGTCAGCTGAAGTCTCTCTACAATTTTGGTATGTCTAAGTGGCTTGGGAGCTGAGTTAATGGCCTCCATATGACACACTGAGCTCTCCCCAAACCAGCTGGTGGTGGTGTAAGACTTTAGCACAGTACTGTACATTGCCCTTTAGGACAAAACCCTTACCAGACAAAACGAGAAACTGACAACCGCATGGTATTGTATTTCCCAAATAGATTAGACCCACTGAATCAGCGGGATTTATGTAAATGTTGACTAACCATTCAGCAATGAGTCAATGGGTCTAGTCTAGTTGGATTTAGGCCACTGTTATGAGCAACTATAACAAAAACAACAATAAGGACAGTTTAGCAGTCTACATCTAATACCAAGTGCAAGCACAACATCCAGATGTGCTAGTGTGAAGGCAGTCCACCCCAACATCTGGGGTACTCCTTTCCCTACCACTTCTGAAAATCTTCTGACCCCCAGTAATTTCATCGGGCGGTCAGTGGCCTGAGAAGGGACCCACTCCTCCAAACTATGTTTAGTCCTTCCCAAAATCCCAAGGGGTGGAACCAAGTGAAGAAAAAGGAAAGGGTTCTGTCTCTGCTGACATTATCCTTTCCTGGTAGCCATGACCTCAGTGTAAAAATTGTCAATGTCTTTGAGCAGCAAGACAAGATGATTGGACTTAGCACCCTCAGAACTCTTAACAAACAAACACCCAGGGGAAAACAGCTATAGTTTTGCAGAAAAACTTCATTACAGTGGAACCTCAGGTTACAAATGCCTCGACTAACGTAATTTTTGCAATACAAAAGGAAATCCATTGCACATAACGTCTCAAGTTACCGATTTAAATTGTGAACATTTTGCATCTCGAAGCACGGTTTCCCATAGGAATGCATTGAAAACCAATTACAGTAGAACCACGAATAACGAATGCCTCGTACATCGAAAAAAATCGTACAATGAAGAGGATTTGGAAAACTATTGTGCCCCGTATAACGAAAATTTCTGTTATACGATGTAATGCATCTCTATGGGGAAAATTGTACAATGAAATTTTTTTCATTGTATGGTTTTTCCCATGGATATTTTCGTTGTACGATTCCCCCCCCCATAGGGATTTTTGTTGTATGGTGCATGCATTGTATGACAAAAAAATCGTATGACAAAGTGCCTCATAGAATGAATTATTTTTGTTAAATGGGATTCTACTGTAATCTTTTCTATAGGTCAGAAAAAAAGTTTTCAATGCATTCCTATAGGAATTTTTCATAATAAGAAATGTCCCGAGTAACACATTGATTTCGTAACTCAAGGTTTCACTGTATATAAAAAAAACCAAGACGGTAAAAATGCAAGGCCTAACACACCATGCAGACATACACAAGAAAACAAAAACGGGTCTCTCACATGTGCATTAAAAAGGCATAAAGGGTAGGGAGATTAAAATGGTCAAATTAGCAAGATGAAACATCCCTAGAAGTGCAAATGATTGTGCCCTACTTAGGACAAGCAAAAGAGCAGAAAAGACTTACAGCTGCTGGTTTGGAAGACCATTGATATTCTTCTTAATTATTTACCACCCCACAGGTGTTTAAAACAATTATCTCCTCAGCTGTTCATAATTGGGTACACAGAAAGTGCCTATCTAATGTACCCTAGTAATGTACATGCTGTGTTGCTGGTTAATCTTTCTCACACTACATAAGAACATAAGAACAACATAAGAACAGCCTTGCTGGAACAGGCCATAGCCCATCCAGTCCAGCATTCTGTCTCACACAGTGGCTCACCATTTGCTTCAGGGTATTCCCAAGCACATGCCTTCACCTGCTTAGGATTCCCTGGAAATGGCATTGAGAGATATCCTGCCTATCTCTCCAACACGGAGGTTGTCCTTAAGTATCCATAATTATAGCCATGGATCCCCTTGTCCTCCATGAACTTGTCTAATCCTTTCTTAAAGCTGTCAAGACTGACAGCTGTCACCACTTCTTCTGGCAGGGAGTTCCACAGACCAGTGATCCTCTGGGTGATAAAGTACTTTCTCTTATTTGTTTGAGAACTAGTACCCAAAAGTTTCATCGAGTGTCCCCTAGTTCTAGTGTTGTGCGATAGGGAAAACAGTTTTTCCTTATCTACTTTGTCCACACCGTGCATGATTTTATAAACTTCATAAACTTCAATCAGGTCACCGACTAGATCAGGCAAAAGGAACTGCAGAATGAACTCACCAAAAGGTGGCTTCATTCTGTCAGTTTTACGTCTGGCCACGACACAAAAGAAGAAGAAGAAGAAGAAGAAGAATGTCTCGCCAAGACTCTGAAGAAGATGCTGTTCATATTTGCATCTGAGGCTTAGCCACTCCGGGCTGATAAGAACCCCACATAGACACATCTCACCCAGCAGCACTGGTGGTTACATTCAAGGTCACATACCACCCTACACAAAACTCATTTTAATCCTAGAGGAGCCTCTCTTCACAGCGAGTTTAGAGAAAAGAAAAACTAATACTTACTGCTGGAAAGGAATGAAATGTTGCTTGTCTTCATCATCTACCTTCCCATGTATGATGTCTGTAATGTCCATCACTAGGAACATGCAAGTGTTGATGAATTACATTGCCATAATAGAACAATAACACAAAAATCCTTGCTGTTGGGTCACTTTAGGGGTACATTTTTGGGCACTGGCTGTTGTGCATTCATTTGAGCCAGTGAGCCACAGGTCATGCAAGTTTATGTCAAATGCAACTTTTTAGTCTTTAAGGTGCCACATCCCACAGGCTGCGCTAGCTTTTTGGAGATAAATAGTGACCACAACAGAGCATATCTATGTTACTCCGTGAGTGGATGAAAAATCCAGGATCTCACAGCCAGCAGTGGATTCTGGGATTTGTGGTCCTCATAAGTAACATATCCAAGCAGTGGTTCAAACCGTTTTTACTATTTCCATTTCATCCTTGGGGTTGGTTGAAAACTCAGAAAGAGGAAACCAAGTTCCAGGGAGAAGGATCACCCAGAAGACCCATATTTCTGTCTCCAGTTCTAAAATGTCTTATTTGAGGTCTTTCACATGGAGACATTGGGGCTTCCTGAAGCAGATGTGAAAGTCAGCTGCAGCACAGCAGAAAAGCCACAACTTCCCATACCTTAGCTTTGTGAATTTCAGATCAGAGCTCAAGCAATGAGGAAAAAAACACATCAATTTTCTTCCTTTCCCTCACCACTTGAGTCATATTATAGATTTACATGTACATACCCATACACACATGTTAAGGTTTAAATATTTAATTCTGTAAAAAGCTTAAAATGTTTACAAATTTTAATTTTTTAAAAAATATGTTTATACCAGGGGTTCCAAACCTAAAGCCCGTGGGTCGGATACAGCCCATGGCACCATTTCATGTGGCCCACCACCCCTCCAAGGGCATTCAAGAAACAAATGGCCACCCCTTTGAAGCTGGTGGGACAAAAAGGCCATCCCCATTGTGCAAGCAGGGAAAAATGGCTGTTTGGCCCTCAAAACTGACTGAGGGCGTGACCCGGCCCCCAGCTTGAAAAGATTGGGAACCATATGACGCTTTTCACTCACATTTTTTGTATATTTTATTGGCAATGTTTTTCACAGACTTATGGTAGCAACCAAGAAATTCACTGCATGCCTTTAACAGATAAAGAATGGAGGGTCTTCAGAGGTTAAGGCAGGGATCTGCAAACTTGGCTTTGCATGTGTTCTTGGACTTCAATTCCCAAAAGTCCAAGTCAGCACACCTGCTGATCAGGGCTTCTGGGAATTGAGGTCCAAGAACACCTGGAGAGCCAAGATTGCAGACCCTTGGTATAATAAGGGGAGCACAGAGACAGCAAATATTTTCTGCTAGGTCAGCATATGTCCATGTTACCAGAAGTGTGAGTTTTTGAGTTGCACAGAACTGAAAGACAGGCAACACATATTTAGGGGAAGGATTCTAGTCAGAGCTGGATAAAGTTACTTAGATTACAACTTCCAGAATCCTTCAATCAGTAGGACTTTGGGAACTGTAGATGGTAGGCCTTACAAGAGGTCAGAAATTTCACTACACTTCTATGAATATTTAGAAGGGAACAGACTAGTTTATGTAACAGGCAAATTCAGAAGCTATTTGTTCTCAAGGCAATTAAATATACTACAGCTGACCATGAGAGATCATGTACAGTTCTCACAGATGTATGAATCCATCTTGGTTTTGCTTTTATTTGCTTAATAGGTTGGAACTTACCCATCTAAATTAGCAAAGCAAGAATGCAAAGCTCGTGATTTTAATCGCTGTCATAGCCATCAAAAGCAATTATTGATAAAACTTCCCTGAAAAGAAGACCTTTTGAGCCATCCTGGATTCTCTTACCTGCTACTCCAAAAGGTCTCCGGAGCCCAAAGGTGTGCTTTTTGCCATCTTTCAGCTCCATGTGGCCCACTCTCACAATCTGACACACCAGGCTGATTCGAGGTCGGATAAGATCAGAACTGCTAAGGTCCTAGAAGAGCAAGAGAAGACTGTTAAACCTTAAAGAAACCAGTATGAGAATGGGAGAGGATAAAGAACCATACTAGAACCATCAGAACTACATTCACACACCCTAAGAACTTATGAACCTGATTACAGATATTTCTGTTATATCACTTGAATTCATATAATGAACATGCATGTCTGAGGGTTCGTGAAACTGAAGCAGTTAACCTTGCCTCCACTTTATGCAAAATCCCTGTGCAAAAGTTTCTACATTCTCATTAACTATGGTAAATCTGGCACTATGAACAACCAAACAGAGTTCCGCCTAGCTTTGAAACCAGAAAGACGGGTGCATAGCATTCAAACAAGTATGAGACAATCTAAGCCAGGAGTTCTCAACTTTTTAAAGCCGGGGGCCAGGTCATGCTCCCTCTGACAGCTTCGGGGGCTGGATGGCCATTTTGCCACATGGCACTTCCTGGTGTGGTGGAGGCAGCAGGGGGCCCACATGAAATGATGCCACAGGCCGCATCCGGCCCATGGGCCGCAGGTTGAAAATCACTAATCTAACCCCTTTGCCAGTTCTAAAAAACTAGGAGGAAGCTTGCAGGTGCTTCGTTTTTGTTTTGGCCCAGCAGTTTAGTGTGTCACACCCTGGAATGAAAACAGGTAAACATCTTGAGGTCTTTTCCTGTCTAGCAAAGCCACAACAAAACCCTGGAATTTAGACTTGACCTTAGAAAAGAAAACAGATTGCCCAAAGGACATGAAGTCCTCCTTTCTTACATTAGAACCATAAGATAACTTAGTTTTGCCTTTGTTCCAAAAACTTTCTTTTCATCTGACCAGGAACAGGAATTTACTTGTTACTCATTTCCATTCCCCACTCCCCACCCCCGGGCTGAAATTGCAATTCTGAAAAGTTTGATCCTCTATGGGAGGGAGCAACTGCAGTCATGGGAGATTGGTGACTGTGATCTTATAAAGGTAGTGAATCCATTTCAGTTTATAATCCAAACTTTAAAGGAGTTGTTTAAGGTGATGAATGTATTTGTGGGTAAATTTCAGCACCATAGTCAGAACCTGTAAAACCAACCCTGCTGGAGTTGCCAATCTCCATGGGCTGCATTCTCCATTAAGTACTGTGGGAGCATTTTTTGGGGGTGGGAAGGATGTCTTTTTTAATGTTAAATGAAAGCCTACAGACAGAGGAGGAGGGAAGTAACTGCTACATCTTAATGACAGTAAAACCCCGACTTACATGCCTCAAGTTATGTAAAATTTGACTTACGCAATGAACCCATGTCCCAATTTACATAAATGTCCCAATTTACGTAACACAATTTCCTATGGGTTTGCTTCGAGTTACGTACAAAAATCATTTTCCTATGGGTTTGCCTTGATTTACAAGTGAAACTCGGAAAATTAGAATCTTGTGCAAATGTTCATTCAGTCCAATAATGCAACTGAAAAGGTGAAACAAATATATGAGATAGACTTATTGCATGCAAAGCGAGATAGTTCAAGCCTTACTTTGTTATAATATTGATGCTTATGGCTTACATCTTATGAAAGCCCCAACCCACAAAACTCATGTACCCCATAATCATCACATAATCTCATGTACACTGTATGCCATGATCATCACAATTATAACGAATTAAGGCATGGCATCTCTCGCTTTGCATGTAGTGAGTCTATTGCATATATTTTTTGAGTTTCACCTGTACGTAAAAATTATTTTCCTATGGGTTTGCTTCAAGTTACATTAAAAAATCACTTTTCTTATGTGTTTGCTTCGAGTTACATAAAAATAATTTTTCCTATGTGTTTGCTTCGAGTTAAGTAAAAAACCGATTTACATAAAAGCCTACAGAATGGACTTTTTACGTAAGTAGGGGTTTTACTGTACAGTAGACCCTCGCATAACGACGTTACTTGGTTCCCCAAGTAGTGTCGTTATGCAGAAAACATTGTTATTCGAATAACAACAAAGAAACATCATTATTCGAATAACGACATTTTTGTTGTTATTTGAAAAATGACGGTAAAAATACCATCGTTATTAGAATAACGACGTTTTTTGTTGTTATTCGAATGATCACGTGGGGTGCGTCAGTAGCATCATTAATCGAAAATGATGCAATTCGAACGTGTCTTTAGGCGGGGGTTCACTGTATAAGTAAATAAAATAATTGCAGTAGACTGAACAGCAATACTGAGTATAATAATGTGTCCCTGTCAGGTCAGCCACAAGTACCAGAACAGTGATGGCAAAACTTTTAGAGACTGAGTGCCCAAGGAGGAGGCACACAGGTAGGCACCACACATACCCACACAACCATGTGACTCCGACACACACGTGCGCATGCTGCTGCCTCACTTCCTCCCCGCTGCCATCACCTCCCAGGCTGGATTTCAGCCTCCCCTCTTACCTCCCCATTGGCGGAGGGAAAGGGATGGGTATGGAAGTGGTACTGCTATTGGCGCTGGCATCAGAGGGTGGGGCTTGCCCGCAATGGTGCACGTGATGACAGAAAGGGCCCCACATGCCACCTCTGGCACATGTGTCATAGGTTCGCCTACAATGTACTAGAACAAGTTCCTTTTCCTTAATAACATGTCAACCTCTAAAATTAACCTTGAACTTTTAAAAACCATCACCCGGTTAGTTACTTTTATAGCTATGGGTTATCAGAATAGACTCACTATTTTCTTACACTTTGTACCATAAGCTGGTGTCTTATAAAATTCCAACTTCTCTTGAACAGTAACTAAAAATAATAGGAGAAAATAAATACTTGTTTTTTTTAAAAAAGTTGCACTTCCAGTTAACTAAGTAAAATGGGGGTTTGGAACTATAACTGTAATTCATTACTGATTAAAAGTAATTTCCCAACACTTTGAACAAGCGTCTCGAATTAACAGTTTTTACTTGGTTGGCTTTGCAAACAGTTGCCAAATGTTCTCTACTTTCCACAATATATTACAACCTCTGTTTAAACAGTGATATCTCTGATACCCCTCTCGGAACTTCCTATAATGACCTAGAACCCTTAGGTTATCATAACACAGGTAATAAAGGAACAATTATGAAAGAGTAACACAAACAGCTTAGCTAGAGATGGGGTGGGGAAACAGCATTCCAGAAAGCCAGAAGGAACAGGATTTACCGTAAAGAGAGCTTGGAGGTTATTGAGCTTTTCAATTTCCTTTGGCATCCCATTACTTCCCCAGCGAACCAGATAATTTTCGCTACAAAAACCAAACAAAAATGCAAAACATAGGTTAGACAATTTGCTTTGCCCAGTTGCAGAACTGTGTCAGAGTAGATACACTGAGTTTTGTGTTTATTTGAAACAAACTTCCAGATGTTGCAGATTATGATCTTCTCCACTTGTGTGCAAAGAAAGAGAAAAATTGAACGTCTGAGCTAAAGGCTCATGCCTGCTAATTCCTCAATTCCAAGATGGATTGGTTTTGGGAGCATTTTGGTGTGGCAAAAAAGTTGTCTTCACTGCCCAAATCCACAAGATAATCCAAAACACTTTGAGAAGCCATCTCATGTGTTTAAAATACAGACTTATTTATTTAATTTATTTATTTAAAATATTTATATCCCACTTCCCTCACTTGAGAGTGACCCGAAACAGCTAAACAACATAAATTAAAACAGCAGTAAAAACAACTTAACAACCCCCTTTAAAAACCCATTTAAAACCAACTAAAAACTCACCCCTCCCAGTACTGTTAAAAAGAATCAGGACAAAACCCAAATTGGGCTAAATGAGCCAGCGGGACTGGGATGTTGATGCATCCATGCCCCATGCCCGCTGGCATAGCCATGTTTTCAGTTGTTTTCTAAAGGGGAGCAGCTCCGTCTGGAGGCGTAGTTCGAGTGGCAAGAGGTTCCAAAGGGCTGGGGCTGACACGGAGAAGGCCCTCCTACTGGTCCCTGCAAGGTGGGCTTCTTTTGCTGAAGGGACTTGTATTTTAGACACTATTAGTCCAACTTGAATGTTGTAAGTAGCCCTTAAAACAAAATAATATGAGCCACATACCTTATAAACCTTGATTGGTCAGGATCATAGAGGCTCATAAGCAGTTCTGCATCCTCACCAATGTTGCAAACAAAATTCTTGAAATTAACATACAGACTGTACGTGTGGGTTGTGTTGAAGATAGACTGTCCCCGCAGGTCAACACTTTGCCGAAGCGACTGGTTGGTGAGGGAGACAGAAGGTAAGTAAGTTCTAAAGAAGAACAGAGCTCTAAGGTTGCGCAGATACAATGGTTAAAATCTGCTCTGTGCAGTAATCTGCAATTTGAGTAGGCTTGTTTGAAACAATAGAACATTTAAAGAGCTGACTCACCAAATCTTGACTGATTCAAAGAGCCTAGTCTAGTGAGGCTTACTAAACTAAGATATAAGATTTCAACTGTTCTGTTGTGAAAACCAGGGACCTCTGAACCATGAGGCATAGGTAGATGGCCACGTCAGGTGATGCAATGCTATAGTGGCAAGTTGTATTAATCACCACCCCAACGAACCGCAACAGGGAGACAAGATGGCAGTGGAGTGAATTGGTCCATAATGGACAGACCTGAGCAAATGCCTGCCAAGAAGCAAGGCTGTAGCTGTGGCAATCCCACTTCAGCCAGCAGGGTTGAGGCTGTCATTGTGAGAAACAATACATTTTTCTACACTCACAGCAAAAGAAAAATATTTGGGTTGCTCATAGGCAGAATGGAGACAGCATGTGCGCACACACAAACACACATAGGAGAACCAGAGCTCAGAATGGTCATTTATTAAACTGATTCATTGGGTTAGATTAGTTTTTCAATCTTTCTCAATTAATACACACACACACACCAATGTGCCTCTTCTAATAGCTTCAATGAAATTTTAGTTACAGTGACATTGCCACCACACATTCATGGAAAGAGAGATAGCTTATCAAAACATGAAAACAATAAGTGAAGGAAGAAGCCCACCTTTTCTTCTTGGATTCTTTCTTCAATTCTTTTGGAAGCCGTCTCATGTGTTTTAAAGAGTGAGATCATGCTGGTAGTATCTGGATTCAAGATGTTCCCGTTATCATCTCGCACTACCAAATCGAGTCCCAAAATCCTGAGAACAATCCAGGTAAAGCCATTTAGAGAGAGGTGGAAAGATTAAAAAATAAATTTATAAGACAATCAACTTAATGAGAAAATATATAGTATATACAGGTCTTATCTCATGTTTGCAGGATATATGCTCCAAGACATTCCATGGATATCTGAAACTGCAGATAACAGCAAATCCTATATTTAACACTCATACCTGAGTCACAGAAGTGGGAGAGGGGTTTCAAATGCCTCTGTCTTTCTACATGAGAGCTACCAAAATGTTTGCCTCTGTTCCTTGTAAACGAGTTCCCAGTGTGTTTGGGGCAAACTGTCATTTGCATAATTACCATATGAACCACCCAAACAGTGGTTATCGCTATGGGGCAGTATATCAGTATAAAATAAATTGTTAGTGCAACAATACTTAAGTGAACGAGGAAGAAGGAAAATAATAATTTAATTTAAGGACAGCAGGTCATTAAATGCTTGGTTTAAAAGTTTGATTTTTAGAAAGACAGAGAAAGATGGGAAGGTATACCATTTCATAGTGTCAGGACCAAGAAATAACAAAAACAATATGTGTTTTATATGGAATAATGGGAAAACAAACTGGGATTGGGCCCAGACTGTTCCTATAAAATCGCTGGCATATTGTCAATGAAGGAGGGAAAGTAACAATAATCTCACATAGCTTGGTAGGCTGAGGAGAATGGTGGAGGACAGAGGTGCCTGGAGGAAAATGGTCCATGGGGTCGCAAAGGGTCGGAATCGACTGTGCGACTGAACAACAACAACAACAAGACTGTATAGAGACTGTGGACTTGATCCACCGTTTTCCACCCAACTTCTAAAATGTCCTGCAACCAAATCATTACATGCCGTAGACCAGGGTGGGAACCGTGATGAGCCAGATACAATCAGATGCGAAGAGTGGCTGGATACATATTGCCCCCAATCCGTTTTATTTTAGAATTTGTACACATCTTTCAGGGCTACATTTTCCCTAAGCAGTTTATAACTAATTTCATACATCAGACAACATTTGTTTCTAAATTTAAACAAAAGGATCAGCATGGAATGACTTCAATCAGACGAATAAAAGCAGAGCATATTGGCGGTGCATATCTGACTTACTGTTTCAGTGAAAAAGCCAGGACTGAAATAAACAGTTAGAGGCCAATTATAAGCAACAACAACAAAAAAGAATGGATAAAAATCTGCTACTGGAGGGTGTTCCACTGATGTGGGCTGATCTGTGGCTGACCCGAGGTCATTTTTATGAAGGCCACTAAGGTCATATGAGGTCTACTTTCAAGCCACAAATCAATACGTGTGCCAGTGGAAAAGTAAGGCAAACATCTAACCTAGGAGTTCTCAACCTTTTAAGTCGGGGGCTGGGTCACGCTCCCTCAGACAGCTTTGGGGGCCGGAGAGCCATTTTGCTCTTCCTACACCACATGACACTTCCTGGTGGAGGCGGTGGGGGCCACATGAAATGGTGTTGTGGGCCACATCTGGTCCATGGGCCACAGGTTGAGAATCCCTGATCTAACCAATAACAGGTAAATATGGAGGCTGGCAATCTTTAAAGGGGATTAGAGGTTTTGTAGAAAGGCTAACAGAGGATACGTTGGACTGCATGTAGTCTAATCCCACTCCTTCTGTGGCTCAGAAGACAACTTGAAAGGAAAATTTCAGCCACTGAACTTTTATTTTCTATTTTTGGAGGATCCAGGCCAAAGGATGTGACTTCGCCACATATTTTTGCAGACTCCAAATGGATCCTTCCAATGTAGTCCTCGCCACCCTAACAATGCCAGGGAGAATTAGTGGGCAAAGTTCCTTTAAGAACCGAAAGAACCCTGGTGGTGCAGTGGTTGAACTGCTGAATTGCAGCCAGAACTGGTGACACTAAAAGTTCGATCCTGATGGGGCTCAAAGTTGACTCAGCCTTCAAAGGTTGGTGAAATGAGTGGCCAGCATGTTGGGGGGCAAAATGCTAATTACCTCATGAACTACCCAGAGTGTGCACTAAACACTATGGAGTGCTATTGCTATGAGAACTCCTCAGAAGGTCAGAATGAACAGCCAGACCAGATCAGCCAGTCCTCTGAAGGCCTTTGCACTTTGGCTGCGACAACTGCCTTCCTTGGGTGAATTCCACTTCCCATCAGTTATGATGGTCCATGGTCCTGAATGCCCTCACCTTTCATGACACGACTTTGCTTGTTGGACTCCACATAGGCTAGACCAGGGGTCAGCAAAAATGGCTCTCCGGATGTTCTTGGACTTCAATTCCCAGAGACCCTGATCAGCAGGTGAACTGACTTGGACTTATGGTAACTGAAGTCCAAAAACACCTGGAGAGCCATGTTTGCTGACCCCTGGGCTAGACTGATCTTACCTTCCTGGACATGACCTAACATGTAATTTGGCCCTTCCAGGCACTAAAACTGCTGTGAGTCCCAGTCTCCCCTTGGGATCTTAGGATGAGACCAAAACCAAAATCTAGCTGTCATTTAGGCATGAGGCAGTCGTACTTATTATCAGACTGGATGGAGGCTGCTCATTTTCCTGAGGTGGACCAACGATAGAATATTATCAAGATAGCACTACTACTTGCTAAGAACAAAGGAAGCTGCCTGTTACCAGCTGCTTTTCCTAGCAGTGGCTTTGGAGGATTTCAGATGAAGATCATCATAAATTAAATAGTATCATATGGCAGTTTCAAAACATGTTTTCATGTGTTAACCATGATGGCACAGAGGCTTATGTAACTTGAAATTAAAAAAACAACTGAAACTCAAGCTGTACGCCACCCTGAGTCAGGTTCGCCTGAGTGGGCGGCATAAAAATTAAAAAATTAAATTAAATTAAATCTTTCCATTCACCTGCTACATCTTCCTGAAGGGATGTTAAACACTGAATCTTCTGAATGTAAAGCTAATCTTCCATAGTGTCATGGACCTTTCTGTGGCTACTGCCCCTCCGAGCTGCTCAGTATAAGTAACAGGAGCAAAATAAGGCGCTTGCATCAACAAGAGCCAAGAAAGGTAGACAGATAAACTTCAGAACAGCTTCTGACATAGAATTTATTGGAAAACTTATACTTTCCAAGATGTCCAATCAAAACATTTGCATTCAAGGCCTTCCTTTGCAGGATGGAGTTATTCCTGGGGATGTTCTGTTTCTCTACCACAAACTTGATTTGAAAGCTCTGAGGTTGACTTCTAGCCAACCTTGAGTGCCACACATAAATTGACCACTTAGTTGTTGACAAGCCATGCCCAGTCTCCCAGTCAGAAGATTGCAACAAAAGAGACAAGCCAGGGATGAACGTACCGGTTACCATAGTCTATTTTGGCTGTGACTTTTTTCTTGAGGTCAGCCAGTTCATCTTTGGGGAGGGTGCCAGACAGGATCTGAGATCGCCACTCAATGAGGCTATAGGTCATCTGCTGCACATGGCGAAAAAGAGTCCTCTTGTTCTCCTGACGCAGACAAAAGATGATTTTTTAAAAAAGGCATGAAAAGAAGGTACCAAGCCTATTATGGCAACATACAACACTCTACAGTACTCAACACCTCCCATCCAAAGAAAGAAGAACCTAACATTAGATATCAAAAGAACTATAATTACAAGCATGCTACTAGTACAAGTGTGCTCATATTATCTAGATAGCTGCACCTAGAACAACATTCAATTTCTCATAGCACTCAACCATATGTCTTAGAGAAACCCAAAGGCTGGGCATGCTATTACAGCTTTGTCCCTAGATTCCATCTTCAGGAACTGGCATTTACTGACAGTGGTTGTCAACCTCTGATCTTTGAGATGCTTTGAATTTCAGAACCCCAAAAGCCTGATCATTAACCATAAGGACTGGGATTTATAAGAGCTTGAAACTCACCTTGTTCTAGGTTAGACATCTGAAATATGAGAATGGTAGAATAGCAGGGGTCTGTTTTCAGTGAGTGAGAGCCAGTATGGCAGCACAATTAAGAGTTGTTGGGCTAGGACAGGGTTCTTCTATCTTGGCTCTCCAGATGTTCTTAGACTTCAATTTCTAGACATTCTAATCAGCAGGTGTGCTGACTTGGACTTCTGGAATTGAAGTCAAAGAACACTTTTAGAGCCAAGTTTGAGGAAACGTGGGCTAGGACTTTGAATATCTGGGTTCAAATCTTCATTCAGCCATGAGGCTTACTGGTTGATTTAATCACACTGGCTTACTTATGCTACACAGCTGTAGAAAGGACAACAGTTGAGGATAAAGGCCAAGGTATTCCACCCTCATTCTTGTGCTACCACCACTTTTAAGCTCACAGATGCTAAGGAAGGTGGCAACAATCAACATGAGATGTCTCTAAAAGCTTCATTCTGGCTCACCTAAAGGAGGATTAATAAGGCCCTGGGCTATTTCATACATCACCCTCACATCCAAAGGCAACACTATCTCAGTCCAGACAGCATCAATCTGATGGATCAATCTTTTTCTACCCAGGGCATTGCCACCTATATTAAGTAATAAGAACATATTGGGCTAACAGGTAAGCTTTGGTGTCCTACAAGTTGCCAAGGCCCACAGTAAAACCAGTGGGATGCAGTTATCAAGATGCTGGACAGGAGCTTGGGATCTCCAACTTTAAAACTCACTGGGTAATCCTTATCCAGTAATTCTCTCTCAATCGGACCTGCCCCACTGGCTTGTAGTGAATATATAGTAGAGAGGAAGAGAGTCACCTTGATCTCATCATTGGCCAGCGATGGCGAACCTTGACACTCCAGGTTTTCTTGAACTTCAATTCCCACAAGCCCTGATCAACAGGGAATTGAAGCCCAAGAACACCTGGAATGCCAAGGTTCATCATCACAGTAATAGGGCAAATGTACGCCACCTTGATCTCACCATAAGACAGGTGGGAGACAAATTAGAACTGATAAAAACCAATGAGGAAATAGATCTTTCCTCCCATACACAAGACAGAATAAACTACTACTTACGACATAGAGTTTCTGCCAGATAATGGCCCATTCCCGTAGTGTGGAGGTGAGTTCTTGGACCAAGGGGAGTTCACTAGGAATGACGATCTCATGTTGTCTACAGATGTAGGCAAAGAGATATAAACAATTACTGATAATTTCCCTCCATGTCTCTGAGGGAGTAGATTAAAATCCACAAAAGCTCTTCTTGAAACTAATCAATTTTTTTGTTTTGTTTTTCTTACACCGTCCGCAACAGATTTGACATGGCAACATCTTTAAAAACTGACAATTGAAGGCCTAATTAGAAAGCCAAAAGACCAACACGTAAGACCTCAAATAAAGCAACCAAACACAGTTAGGAGATTATGTTTTTTGGCTATTTACCCGCCATCCTGCACTGTTGCTTCCTTCAGATGGATATATGTTGATGGGAAGATGCCCTAGGAGAAAGACAAAACAGTCGCCTTATCAATGGAACAAAGAGCGATAAGATCAGAGAAGGACAGATTTTTAAAAAATCATAACCACAAACTGGTGAGGAGAATAGCAAGAACCCAATAACAATAGAGTGAATTAAAATGAGCAACAAAATCCTACAGCATTATAGAAATAATTCCTGACTCTAAACCCATGGTTGCAAACAAGGAGCACATGCCCCATGGGGGGGGGGGATTTAATTTTTAAGGGAAGCAATTTGAAAATGTTTTGACCAAGATAATGACCTTTTAGGCTTCCTCCAGGTGAATAAAAGTTCACTTTTTGAATAATAAGAATTATATGCCATGGAGAAGAGGGGACACAGGATTTGAGAGATGCTTAGGTGAGGAACCACTGCTCTAAGCATATCTCACGACTAGTGCAAGTGAAGAGATGGCATCTTATAATATCTGGAGAACCTCATGTTGTCCACCTCAAGGGAAAGCTATTATGCGGTTGGTTGAAAAAAACATTTCAACACACAACTTAACTCACTAATTTTACTATGCTGGTTGTTGATCGTAATAAACTGATTGATTGATTGATTGATTGATTAAACTCATTAATGTTAAAACTGTTAATTCTGTGTGACACAGGAGGACAAGCAAACATGTATTGAATTTTCTAAAAGTAATATTTTGAAAGTAAGATTAAAGCGCTACTTTATAAGCATTATCTTGATGCACCCGTTGCCTCTGTAGCCTCTCCTGCGGCTGGGGCAGAGAGACCGTTGTGGTAACGGGTGCCAGGACCACTCCAGGGCTCAAAAGGCTGCTGCTGCGGCGGGGGGGGGGCAGTAGGACTTTGCTGCTGCCCCCCCCTGGGATTTACTTGTGGTTGGGGCAGAGAGGCCGCTGCAGTATTATGATGTGGTATTGTTTGTATTGAATACTATATATTGTTTGTATGGAATACTGTAAAATTACTGTGTATTGAGTATTGTGTATTGAGTATATTGTTTATTTGTATTGTTATATATATATACATATTGTATGATTGTTGTGTGAGCCTCCCTGAGTTGGGCTTCCTGATTGGGCGGCATACAAATGTGAAAATTAAATTAAATTAAAAGATCAGCTGTCTCAATTTGGATGCCACTCCATCTAATGCAAAGTATAAATGTTAACATTAACATGTCATTGTATTCACACTACTGTGTTATTTTCATGTGTCATTTCATCAAGAAGAGAAAGGAAGCAACAATATTTCTCTCTGCTAAGCCATTGGAGATATCCCCATTATCTTTAGCAGATGCCTGCCAACACGTGATGGATGAAGTAGCTGAGCTACATTAAGATTTTGGCTTAGCCAAGCCCCCAGAAGGGAATTCTACTCTCCCATCTATCCATCATATGGATAGCCTGTTGGAACAGTGGCCAACAGATCTGTTCAGGGCCAATTAAGTTATTAAGCTCTCATTCCATAGGTTCCTTAAACATCTTTTGGCCGTTTGCTCCAGAATGATTGGAACTGCCTTCCAGAACTTCT
This sequence comes from Bradypodion pumilum, assembly GCA_035047305.1. Taxonomy (NCBI): domain Eukaryota; kingdom Metazoa; phylum Chordata; class Lepidosauria; order Squamata; family Chamaeleonidae; genus Bradypodion; species Bradypodion pumilum. The sequence continues at coordinate 7,437,017 of JAWDJD010000010.1, read as the reverse complement.
GTACGATGCTATTTTCTAAACGTTTAGGAGCAGCATCAAGTATGGAAGCTTATTTTCATGGAGACCATGAAAATAGGTGATGAACCTCTGCCAAAGACATGACACAGGGCTCTTTGAGCCAAATGGGAAGGAAGCACTATGGTATAGTGCAGTGATGGCAAACCTTGGCTCTCCAGCTGTTCTTGGACTTCAATTCCCAGAAGGCCAAGTCTCTGTGAATTCACATGAATGGGTTACTGGCACTCTAGGTGTTCTTGGCACTCCAGGTGTTCGCACAGTAAACCCATTTGTGTGGATTCACAGAGACTTGGTCTACTGGAAATTGAAGTCCAAGAACACCTGGAGTGCCAAGGTTCGTCATCACAGGTATAGTGGTTAAATCTTTCGGCTGGGATGTCTTTACTGTAACTGAACCATGAGGGTTATCACACCATAAGAAGTTGTTGAACTATTTAACTTGATCAAGTCACATAGCCGTGCCACAAACTTTATTTTGCTTCATCTGTTCAACTAGCTGCGAGAATTGTACAGTTCACGCATGAAACACAGTAAATTGTCTTAGCACCTTTTTAATTTCTTGAAAATTTCCTAGGCTTCAGAGGTAGTTCAGAACTGCATCTGACATCATAGGGATTGCAAATATACATAATTGAATCTTGAGGTTCTCACAATGCCTGTTTCTTTTTACCATACAAATTTCATACTCATACAGGCTAATCACAATAATGACAGAATAGCAATTGTACTTAGCCACTGCCTAATGGCTCTTAGAGCCATACCTGTCAACCGCGGCTCTGGCGAATCCGGGACCTGCGCGGACCGGGTTGGCGCAGGTCGCGTTGTACGCATGCGCGTGGAGGGCTACGCCGCTTGCGTAGCCTTCTACACACACGGCGTAGCTTTCTGCGCATGCATGTTACTGTGTTTCAGGGCTTGCTGATACTCAGTTTATATGCTGTTTTTATAGGAATTGTGTTCATTGCATTTTTGTTCCGAATGTATATTTATTTTTATTGACATTTTGTATGTTTATTATATTTTGTTTTGTTGTATTCTTAATTATGTTGGAAGCCGCCCTGAGTTGGCCTACAAGCTGAGTAGGGCGGGGTACAAATTAAAATTTGAATTGAATTTGAATTGAATTTGAATTGAATTGAATGCGTGCAACGCGACCTGCGCAGATGGGCTGCGCAGTGCCTCCTTTCCCCCGCTGCCGAAATCTGGGGTTTTGGCAGCGTGGAGCGGGAAAGGGCAAAAATCGACGCCGAAAACCGGGAAATCCAGGCCAATCCGGGAAGGTTGACAGGTATGCTTAGAGCACTCTCTCAGCAGTTCACAATTTAATTAGCTGCATCAGAAATTAGATACTGAAATTACAACACTTTTAAGAAAAGCTACTCTGATAAAATGTTGCATAAGCTCACAACAGAAGAAAAATATATGAAGCTGTACCTTTTTGGATTTATTTCGAAGTGTGTACCCTCTATACCAGTCTGTCGAGGAAGAAGAAAATATTTAAAAGGGTGTATTTTTGTTTATGAGATGTATATATCATTTCTCAACTGAAACTCAAAACTGAAATTAGAATGTTAACATTAAACATCCTAAGAACAAACCATGCCAACAACATCCAGATAAAACATTCAGATTGTACCAACAGTAAATGGGTGTGAGAAGGAGAAGTGTTAAAAAATAAATCTTCAAAAGAAAAGCCTATAAAACCTTTAGGAGAACATGACATCACCTTGCTTAATTGGAATTTAGTTAATTGCTCTGGCACACAGGCCTTTGCATAAGACATAATAAACACACGCACACATATTCAGCAGAATACAATTTGATATAAGAATGTTTAAGTTAAACTTCTATTCAGGCTTAAAAACTCTAAGGTAAAAAATACATCACAGTAGTGGTGGGATTCAGATTTTTTTACTACCTACTCTGTGGGTGTGGTTCGGTGGGCATGACAAGGGGAAAGCCCTGCGTTGCACCCGAATTAGGTGCATTGCACCAGCCAGAATTTCTGCTACCGTTTCTGGCGAACTGGTGTGAACCTGCTGATGCCCACCACTGCATCACAGCTATATAAACATAAATGTTAATACAGTTAACACACTTAACTATGAAGTAAGAACTCATAATCAGAAAGCAAATGTTCAAATCATCATGCTCTCTTATTAATAGTGCATGTTTTTTGTTTCGGGATAAACCCCATGATGTCCATCAGTGTTTACTTGTAGGGAAGCAGACACAGATTTACAAAATTACGCAGCGCAACATTTGATTGACATTCTTTACTTGCCTACTTAAAAGTCTGCCCTGCCGAAATCAATAATGTATTTTCAAGTAAGTGTATTCAGCAGCCCTCCCTAACCTCACGCTTCCAGTTGTGGTGCCAGACAACATCTATTATCCACAACATTAGCATAATCATGGATCACAGGAACTGTAATCCAACACATTTGGGAAGGGCCAGGCTGGGGGAAGACCAGTGCAATGGACTGTAGTTTTATTTATTAATTACACTTTTATACCACCCATTTGGGAGATTTCCCACTCTGGATGTTGTACAAACAAATTTCAGATAACATGAAAAAATACACAACAAATGAAAAACAGACCAACCAACAAATATGTCTCAAAATAAAATAAAATGAAATAACTGGCATCTGAGAGCATAGGCAGGGATTCTCAACAGGCCAGATGCTGCCCACAACACCATTTCATGTGGCCCACCACCACCTCCACCACACCAGGAAGTGCCATGTGGTGGAGGAAGGGAAAATGGCTGTCTGGCCTCCAAATCTGTCTGAGGGAGCATGACCCAGCCCCTGGCTTTAAAAGGTTGAGAACTCCTGGCATAGGGGATCAACCTGATTGACTAATTTATAGCTAAAGGAACAATACCCTGAAAGCCCTCCTTGAACAGGAGGCTCTAGTAGCTAAGACGCTGACTGGGAAGCGGAATGTCAGCAGTTCGATTCCCGAGTACTGCAGGATGGAATGAGCTCCCGTCTTTGTCCCAGCTCCTGCCAACCTAGCAGTTCAAAAGCAAGAAATTGCAAATAAATAAATAGGGACCACTTCGGTGGGAAGGTAAACAGCATTCCGTGCGCTCCGGTATGTCTAGTCATGCCTGCCACATGACCATGGAAACGTCTGCAGAAGCTGGCTCTTTGGCTTAGAAACAGAGATGAGCACTGCACCCTAGTCGGATACGATGGGCTTTCGAGCAATGGAAACCATTACCTTTACCTTTACTAAAGATAACCAGTGATGGGGTCTGGTGCAGCTCCACCAGTAGAGTGTTCCATAGCATTGGTGCCACCACCGAGAAGGCTCTATTTCTAGGGTTTCTCAACCCTTTTAAGCTGTGGGCCGGATCACACACCCCTCAGACAGCTGAGTGGGCCAGACTGGTGGTTCCCCTGCTGTAAACACTGCTGTAAAATGCATCCACGGCCATCGTAAACACGTTTACAACAGTCACAAATGCATTTATGGCTGTCGTAAACACATCCGCATCCACTTCCAGTGGCAACGGCGACATGGGCTGCATGAAATGGTGCAATGGGCCGGGTCCAGCCCATGGGCCATAGGTTGAGAACCCCTGTCATACACTTTTGAGCCATCCTCGGGGACGGCACCTGGAGCTGCGCAGACTGTGACAAATGGGTGATGTGGGGAGTTGTTCTGAGGGAGAGATGCTCCAACAGATAACAGGGGCCCAAACCATATAGGGCTTTATATGATAACACTAACACCTTGCATCTGACATGGTAGGCAACAGGTAACCAGTGCAGGCCTGCCACGGCTAGGGGAATATGATTAAATTGGGCCATATAGACTGTTGAGGATGCAGACCAAAAGCAACTATCCAGTTGGTATAATTGTTGAACCTAAAATGCATTCATTTAAGTCTGGAATGGTAAATTAAATAACTCCTTTAAGACAGCTTCCATGGAGTCACTGGCTTGTTCAAATCAGAACAGGCTTAATCAATCTGACAACAAGAAAGGATTGCTTGTTTTAGAACCACTTGTAAAATTATCGCTTTTAAACACTTTAGAAAATCCCGGTTGCACTGGAAATCTGATGACAGGCACAATCAATACTAGATGCCAATTGGATCAGGAGGATGGAAATAAAATCCAATTAAGGTGTCCCTGTGGTAGGCAGGAGGTCTGTAAGAAGAGAACTACAAACTGCTCATTTTGCTCATATGGTATTGAAAGTGCTGACCCTCAGCTTGAGATGTGAATCCTATTCTTCACATAATTTCAGGGCTCCAGGAAACTTGGAAGGGAAGTGGTCAAAGGGTGACCTTTACCTTTACCTTAAAATTCCAGATTTTAAAATATACATTCCCTCGTTCTAACCTAGAATAACATTGCCAAGCATACTACAAAATACAAAAATCAACAGCCATAAAACATAATTGTACAGACATAGTGTATACAATTATTTATACAGTGTTAAATAGCTCCAAGTCTTTCGATACTGGAGGAACATTTTCTTTGATCCCCAGGTACATGTTGCTTCTTGATTAGTGACTTGAGCATTGTTGCCAAAAATGCAGAATATACATATCGGAACCAAAGATCAAAGATCGCTAGAAGGAAATGGATATGTCGTGTGCTCATTCAAAAGCAACTTGGTTGAGAAATGATGATTATCATACATAATGATGGAATTGGGAGGCCGAGGTGTTCCACAGAAGTGGAGGCTAGACTATTTCAAGAAAATGATGTTATAAATTCATTAGGTTTGCTCCCAAGTCTGCATGTAGAATTAGAAGCAAAGAGAAATCTGCTTTGTATTACAAGAAAGAAGTCAAAACATCAAGTCTGTTCCAGACAAGAACAAGCTGGCAAGGTCAGCTAATCCTTTTGCCCTTTCGCACATGAAATTGTCAAAAATATCCCCAGCCTCCCCCATGCATCTCTGTAAACACATTCATGAGCAAACTACCGTGGTCAAGGCAAAATGAACAGAAACCAAATGTCCTGCCTAACTGGTAATCAAGCAACTGGCCCGTGAGCCAGATGCGGCCCATGACACCATTTCATGTGGCCCCCCATCGCCTCCACCACACCTGGAAGTTCCATGTGCTGGAGGAAGGGCAAGATGGCTGTCCATCTGGCCCCCAAAGCTGTCTGAGGGAGTGTGACCCGGCCCCCGGCTTTAAAGGGTTGAGAACTCCTGCATTAACCAAAATGCAGTTTCCTATAGGAATGCATTGAAAACCAATTAATCCGTTCCCAAAATAATCCATAAACCGAGCCACTATTTTCTATGGATTTCCTTTTGTTATGCGATTTTAATGTTAGCTGAGCCATTTGTTGACCGAGGTTCTACTGTATTCTTTTTAAGAAGAGGGGGGAGACAGCAAAAAAAAAAAAATTCTAACGGAAAGGGCACATACACCATCTCTAATATGTGGCAAGTGAATAGCAGCATGGCTATAGCGTTTGAGTAAGGCTAAAAAGTACTGGGTTCCATGAAGCTTTCAGAATGACCTTGGGACATACTCAGTGATGCACTGAAGCAGACCCTGTCCTGTTTGGGAGAACCAGTAGCGGATATTCCCCAGGCCACACCCACCTGGCTGGCCACACCCACCCCATTGTGTTGGCCATGACCCATTGTGTTAGCCCCACCCACATATTTGGCCCCGCCCACAGAGTTGGTAGTAAAAAAAATTGAGTGCATCACTGGACATACTGTCTCAAACTGGCCCATTTGAGAGGTTCGTTGTGAGAATATAACAGAGAGGAAAATGAATAAAATTGAACTTGATATCTTAAGGGTAATCTTTGTTCGAAAGCCATTCGTATCCAACTCTAGGGTTCAGTGCTCATCTGTGTTTATAGCAAAAAAAAAAGAAAAGAAAACTGCACCGTCTGCGTTTGCAAACATTCCCTTGGACATGTGGCATGCATGCCTTGACACCAGAGTGCTGTTTACCTTCCCATCATAGTGGTACCTATTTATTTACTTGCAATTCCTTGCTTTCAAACTGCTAGGTTGGCAGAAGCTGGGACAAAGGTGTGCGCTCACTCCATCATGTAGCACTAGGGCTGCTGACCTGCTGACCTTCCAGTTGTCAAGTTCAGCAACTTAACCACGAAGCAAACACAGTGATATCACTGGCCATATATAATTCATTCATGGGGAAAATAAAACCTCTAGATTCAGAAGAGTTTACTTGCGAACGCCAAAGCTAGAGATGTACAAGACCAACATTTGAACCTTCTGTTCTCAAAGCTAGAAGACATTCCTGTATATTGATTGGATTTAGTGTCGGGAATACTAGGATATTCCCAAGGATTTAAAATATGTGCTGTTCCAAGTAAGGCATCCTTCTGTAGCTGATGTATCATGATTTCCTTTATTGTTAGAGTATCCAGGTGGTTTTCCAGGTCTTTGAGTATTGTACCCAAAGCACCAATTACAACCGGAACAATTTTAATTTTCTTTTATCATAATTGCTCAGTCTCAAGCTGTAAGACTTTGTATCTGGCAGTCTTTCCAAACTTTTTCTCTTCTAGTTTAGTGTCCCCAGATATTGCAATATCCACTATCCAGACGCATTTTCCTTTCAGACCTTTTCAATCCATGAAGCAATATTATTTATAATGTTTTGTGAGCCTACCTTCCCCTTTAGAATTTGGTCACCCATTGCTTTAAAATCTACACTGAAAGGAAGGGACTCAAACCATGAACCCATCTCTCCCATCCTGGCAATCTCGCGGGCATTTACCTTCATGCATCTCCAGAATGTGTACGGTGTCGCCAACCTGCAAAGAGAGCTGCACATCCTGGGTGGCATTATAATTATAGATGGCTGAAAAAAAAAGAAGAGGATGGGATATAAGAAAAAAAAGAGTTAGAATCGGCACCCCAAATACTGGCATCTGTCTCATCCCAATTCACAAGCCTGACCTGTCCGGGGCAGCTCTCAGTGGGCAGTGGGCTGGTCATTGTGGTTCAGAGGACCAGACAAATGGTTCAGCAGGCCAGTCACGGTGATCTTCCCAATGGAAGCGGAAGTAAAACATGTCTTGTGATCTGTTTTGCAACAGATATGTTTTGCAACAGGACGAGATCATACCTGTCAAGTTTTGGATTTGGAAATAAGGGAAATTTCCCAGCAAATATGGGATACTTGACAGCTATTCTTATCCTGTGCTGCCCTCCAATGGGGGCAATAGGGCATTGCAGTCTAATTAATAAGGGGTGACGGCAGGAAAGAGGGTAAAATAAGGGGTTTTGCCGGCCAATAAGGGATACTTGACAGCTATGGACAAGATAGATTTTTAGGCTGCCATTTTCTCTGCTTAAACCAGGGGTGCCCAAACTAAGGCCCGGGGGATAAATCCGGCCCCCAACACCAATTCATCTGGTCTGTGCCACCCTCGTCACTCCCAGAAGTGGAAATAAAATGTGCCCATTTTACTTCTGCTTCCTGGAGCAACAAGGGCGGTGCAGGCCGGATGCATTGGTGTTGGGGGCCAGATCCAGCCCCCGGGCTGTAGTTTGGGAACCCCTGATTTAAACAGTTGTCACTACTCCATGCCTCCATTTGCTCAACATATGTTTTTTGCTGCTAAAATAATCACTGGGGCTTTCTTTTGAAGATGGATCTAAGAGTAAACAATCAGGAATTTTAAATTATAAAGAGACCAGGGCTGAACCCTCAGGACATTTATGCAGCTCAACGGGTAAAACGTGGACCGACACCTTTTTCTCACACAAGTACCATCTATGGGAAAACCCTAACCCACAGGCTTCTTGTAAGGATACAGATAAAAAGAGGAAATGTGGTGTGATCTGCAAGGCCAGAGAAGAGCAAGGGTGACCTCAAAGACACTTTCCAGTCAACCCACCAGACATTGAGCTAAACAGTTCCTCTAGCGCACAGGTGTACAGGTTGGGAACAAACATTTGCAATGTACATTTTATTTTATTTATTGAATTTCTATATCACCCATATGAGATATTTTCCTTCCAGGATAGTTTACAATAGCTAAAACCATAATGTACAATGTATTAAAGATTAAAGGTACTCATGCTATAAACAGTGATCTCAGCATCTTAGAAACAGGGGAACATAATTCTCCCATAATCTGCACCCCATCTTTGCCATTAACTCAGACCACATCAAATTCTCTCCAACTCTGGCTATATCTAAAGAGTTATGGCACTTTGATATCACTTTAACAGTCACAGCTTGGTCTTATGAAATACTAGTGGAGGAGATGAAGAACTACAGTTGTCTGCCAGAAGATTCATATGAGCTCCCCAAACTACAAAGGCCAGATTCCATAAAATGGCACCAAGGCTGTTAAAATAGTCTCAGATAGCCGCAACTATCGCTTTATGCTTTGAGCACTTGAACTCGAGACTCTGGAAATTAGCTTTCATGGAGAAATTAGCAGAGAAAACAATAAATACTAAAAATTCTCAGACCAAAGACAAAATGAGTTGTGTTCCCCCTTCTCAATCTCATGCCTCTTTATTGACTCTCCTTCAAACCATTCCTTTCTCATGTTTTACAACAGTCCTATATCCATATGTAATATTCATATGTTTCTATATGGATACATGGACTATTTTCTATAAATTATAGTAATGAATTATAATGTTCTAATTATCTGAGAGTAAATAAAACAGAACAGCCAAAAAAAAAAGTGAGACAAAAGTGTTGTGGCACCTTAAAGACTAACTCCTGTATTTAACTGTGAGCTTTTGTGGACCAAGTCCACTTCATCAGACAATGTTCTGATTGTTATATTCCCATCATGCAGACTTTGGAAGTTATTCATGGCTTCGATTGCTCTATCTGTGTAGCATAGAGCCATTTATATTTCTACAGTTTACAACAGGGATTCTCAACCTGCAGCCCATGGGCCGGATGTGGCCTGCTGCACCATTTCATGTGGCCAACCACCACCTCCACCCCACCAGGAAGTGCCGTGTGGTGGAGGGAGGGCAAAATGGCCATCCGGCCCCCGAAGCTGTCTGATGAAACATGACGCAGCCCCCAAGCTTTAAAAGGTTGAGAACTCCTGGTTTAAAACATTAGTAACACTGATTAGTAACACTGAATTAAAGCAATGGTGGAACTTCCATTTATAAAAAGTTATCTGACTAAAGTGGAAGAAAAATGTAACAGATTTGAACCATCTTTCTGGGAACGTTTATGAAAGGCTATTTTTTGTTGGATAACAATGTTAACAAGGACTACCCGGAAATGTACCAAATCATCTATATTGAGGTATATTACTTCCGGGCATGCAGCCAAGACAAACTCAATGTTTGCGGTCTGCCACACAGGAAACAATAAACTCCTGATTTTCCTTTTAAGCATGACGTCTATAAATAACATCACAGTAAGCAGAGATGCTTTCTGGACATTCTGAGACTGAGTGAACAGTAAGTTATTTTTATGTTTCCTTTACTTTTCCCATAGCTTTCAACCAGCTTTCTTCACAAACCAATTCTTTATGCTTTATGTTTGTGCTGAAGCCATTGTTACAGTTGGTCCAAAAAGGTTTTCTTGCCTGAGGCAAAGAATGAGGTGGCGCCATTCCCCTTCATTCTATTAACAGACTGGCGCATGAATCAGGTGTCAATATGTAGTAATGTCGTGTTTCACTACCCGAGGGGCTGCACTTGGGGACATGAAAGGAGCATCTTTTGGGCGTCCCATGGGCGGAGTTGCTCTAGCAAAAATCCTTTCAACCCAGAGTAATCTCTGATACGAAATTATTAATGCTACCATCCATGGAAGAAGAAGGTTCATACTGCACACCTAAAGCCCTATCGTTCTGGAATAAGGAAATGACTATAGGGCTAGTGAGGAATGATGGAGACTCTCAACATCTTCTACTTCAAGCAGACACTCCTAGTTGTTATTTTCCTTTCACCAATTGTCCACCTGCTCATGTGATGGGGTGGTGTAGAAGAATCAAAGGAGGGTCCACGCTTTGGGGACTTTTGCAGCAATAAGTAATAAGTTCAGCCCTGGTCTCTTTGATACCATCCACCATCCCCTTCAGGTCTCCACACTCTCTCTGAGCATAGCTCCAATCCCCACAAGGCCTGATAAGGAATGGATTTTCCCAGTAACAGTCTATCCTTATGAGCTATTCTGTTTTACTGAAAAGTACATGAGGGTGTGGTCTTAGATGTGCAGTTAAGAGACAACACAGCATTGCAAAAGTCCTGCTTCTAATCTGTTAATATTGACTAAGCCAATTGCTCAGATTTTTGGATATTCCATACTTGGGAGGGGAGCCTAAAACACAAATACAGTAAAACCTCGGATAACAACCGCATCGCATAACACTAAAATCGGATAACGACCTAATATTTTGGAGAGAAAAATTGCATCGTATAACGTTAAAATCCTATGGGATGCATCGGATAATGTTTGCTATAGCCTGTGCCGGTTACAATGCATCTCTATGGAGTTTTGACGTTATCCGATGCATCCCATAGGTTTTTAGCATTATCCAATGCATGCATCGGATAACACTAAAAATCGGATAACACTAAGACTTGTGGAACCAAGTTTTAATGTTATCCGAGGTATTACCTGAATCTGGGGCAAATGCAACTTGAACCCTTACTAGAAGCTCAAGTGAGGAAGCTGAGTCTACCATATTTGGGACATACCATAAGTAGATAGTCGTCATTGGAAAAGTGAACAATGGTACAAATTTTTTTGGAGAGATCTGAAAAAGCTAAAACGAGATAGCTTGTCACAACAAAGAAAGTCATGGCCAAAGCAGAGCTGTCAATCATGGGACTGTTAATTCATAAAAACTCCAAAAACCTATAGCAATAACAATTCTATACATCCTCCTAGAGCTTAGTGCACTCTCTGGGTGGTTCACAAGTTAATTAGCATTTTGCCCCAAACATGCTGAGTACTCATTTTGCTGACCATAAAAGGATGGAAGGCTTAGACTTGGGTCATGGTCATGATCGAACTCACAACGTTTTGGGTACAATACAACAATTTAACCACCGTACCACCAGGGTTCTTACCCTGGTAGCACAGAAGTTACTTCATGGCACATGACAACTACACTCAGCCATAAAGCTGCCCAGATGATTTTATATTATGCAGTAGTGGTTTGCTTGTTTTAAATGCTGGCAATTCCACAACAGGCATAATTCAAACCACAAAGAGTCCAGAAAAGAGCAAAGATATCCTGATGTGTCCATATTCTCAAATATTTTCCGTTTTGGGGCAATAAGTAGAGCCCTATTCAATGTCCAAAGATCATACAAGGACAGCTCCACAGCCCGTTCCTTGCTGCTCACAGGGTATGCAAACTGGGCAGAAATGGCAGTTGGGGGGGGGCACCTGGTTCAAGAAGGGGCACACTGGTGCTCCTAGAACAGTGGTGATGAACCTATAGCACATGTGCCAGAGGTGGCACTCGGAGCCCTCTCTGTGGGCACCCATGCAGTCACCCCAGCACAGAGTTTGCCCTAACCCTCTGTCCAGCAGCCCAATGGGAGTGCTTCCTCCTTCCCCCCAGCACAGAGTTCACCCCACCCGTCTGCCCAGCAGCCCAATGGGAGCATCTCTTTCCTCCCCTGTTGCTGTGTTGGCACTTTGCGATAAATAATTAGGTTTTGGGTTGCAGTTTGGGCACTCGGTCTCTAAAAGGTTCACCATCACTGTCCTAGACGGCCATGTGCATAGCTGTCAAGTATCCCTTATTGACTGGGAAAACCCTTTATTTTACCCTCTTTCCCGCCGTCATCCCTTATTAACTAGACTGCAATGCCCTATTGCCGCCATTGGAGGGCAGCACAGGATAGGCATAGCTGTCAAGTATCCCTTATTTGCCGGGAAATTTCCCGTATTTCCAAATCCAAAACTTGCCAGGTATGCATGTGCATCCCACAATTTGCCTCCGAAATGTAAACTACAGTACAGTAGTGGCATTTGGGGGAAATGACCTGGATTAAGACTCCAGTAGATGAGATGGCCAAAATTCCCATGCTCATGCCCCGAACTCAGATCGACTCCTTGCACTGACTTTAAAACGAACATCAACCTGGAATAGCAACTACACGCAATAGCTTTAAATGAATGTTTGTGTTTGGCCTTCCGAGAGTGGAAGACTCTGCATTCCAAAAGGAACCATCTGCATACGAACAAAACATAGTTTTGAAGCAGCTCACGATCGGGGCAGGACAAGACGCGGCAGCTTCTGTCTGATCAATTGGCCTGAAAACACAGAGGGCTACTGTTTGTAAAATCTCCCAAGCAGCTGTTCCAGGGAAGTTTGGGAGCCACAAGTTCTGCCTTCACCCTCTCTCCCCTCACAACATAGCCAGGAGTTTTAATACTACTGCATCTTGATCCTTTAGTAAGCCACTGTTTCCTAAGTGAATAACCCTGTGAAGTCTGCCGCTGTGTGTTTTTTCACCCAAAATAAAATAGAATTTAAATTGGAGTTTGGTGGCATGAGACCACATTTTTTCAGACAGTTACTACTTGAAATAAAAAAAGCAAAAAGCCTGTCTCTGGGAAATGGACTACAATGAAACCAGGGCTGCAACATCAGCTAATTGATTGATTTAATAACCAATGAAAAACATTGTTTGGCTAGAAGGCCTATCATCCATCCATCCATCTTTCCTCCCTATCTAGGGGCTGCGGTGGCTCAGTGGTTAAGAAGCTCTCCTTGTTTGCTGGAAGGTCGACAAGTCAGCAGTTCGAGAGCTGGGTACTGCATGAAGGTTTGAGCGCCCACCTCTGACCCAGCTCCTGCCAACCTAGCAGTTTGAAAGCAAGGAATTGCAAGTAGATGAATAGGGACCACTTCAGTGGGAAAAGATCTTGGGGATGTGAAGTAAAGGTAAGGTAAAGGTTTCCCTTGCTCGAAAGCCAGTCGTATCTGACTCTAGGGTGCTCATCTCTGTTTCAAAGCCGAAGAGCCAGCGCTGTCTGTTTCTGTACGTTTCCGTGGTCACGTGGCAGGCATGACTAGACACCGGAGCACACGGAACACTGCTTACCTTCCCACCAAAGTGGTCCTTATTTATCTCCTTGCAATTTCTTGCTTTCAAACTGCTAGGTTGGCAGGAGCCGGGACAAAGATGGGAGCTCATTCCGTCCTGCTGACCTCCTCTGCCTTCCTGCCTTCCAGTCAGCATCTTAGCCACTTGAGCCACCGCAGTCCCTTGGGGACATGAAAGGAGCCTCATTTGGGCATCCCTTGAGAGGAATTTTTCCAGCAAAAAATCATTTTAACCCAGAATAGTTTCTGACATGAAATTATTATTATTATTATTATTATTATTATTATTATTATTATTATTATTATTATTATTATTATTATTATTATTATTATTATTATTATTATTATTATTATTATTATTATTATTATTATTATTATTATCCTCCCTCCCTTCCCTCACATAAGCTTACAACTATACCTCACTGTTCATCAACAAATAGTCCTTTAGCGGATTAATAAATAAAATCAAATATCCCCAGAACACAAAACACAAATCAAAAGGGGAAAAATGCAGCCACTATTACACCTCCCTGCTTAAACAAAGCCATTATCAGCATCAATCCAGCATAGATGCAGACTGGCTTTCCTTGCAAAAAAGACAAAAAACAAAAAAATATAATCCTCATTGGTAGAAAAGTACCAGAAAGATGCCTGACCTAGCCTTCCTTTTGCAAGAAGTGCAGAGCATAGTAATAACCACCAAGAAAGTGGAAGGCAGCTGGGAAGGGCAGAAATATTAAGATGTGACGCTGGACCTCTTTCATATCTGCCACTAATGTTCTTTAAGCAAATCCCATTAAGCAAACCTTCTGTTTGTATTACATGCATTGATTGTTTATTGGTGCACTGAATTGATTTAACATCCTTCCTTCCTCTCTTTGCAGGAATCAGGGTTGTTTACCATAGAAATTACAAATGATAGTTAAGATAAATTAAACAGATGTGCAGTAATAGTAGAAACAAAACCAGATTACAGTTAAACCAGTTATATTTTAAACCCCCACTTAATTAAAAAAAATGAATCAGATTCCACAAACCTCACACATCCAATATCTTTGCTTTAAGTAAAGGTTTCCCCTGCTCGAAAGCCAGTCGTATCCGACTCTAGGGTGCAGTGCTCATCTCTGTTTCAAAGCCGAAGAGCCAGCGCTGTCTGCTTCTGCAGACATTTCCATGGCCATGTGGCAGGCATGACTAGACACCGGAGTGCACGGAGCGCTGTTACCTTCCCACCGAAGTTGTCCCTATTTATCTATTTGCAATGTCCTGCTTTCGAACTGCTAGGTTGGCAGGAGCTGGACAAAGACGGGAGCTCATTCCGTCCTGCAGTACTCGGGAATCGAACCGCTGACCTTCCGCCTCCCAGTCAGCGTCTTAGCCACTTGAGCCACTGCAGCTTTGCTTTACATGGCAAACTATTGAGCTCAGAATGCTCGGGACAACTTTAAATAGTTGACTTTTTGGAATAAAATCCCCATCCTCCTGCTAAACATGTTAGCTGGGGATGTTGGGAACGTTTGTCCAACACATCGAAAAGGACCCATATTTGGACAGCTCTTCAGATATACAGATCTGCACCACACTTTAAAAAACAACATTGTATGGAATCTCCAAATATGGAGGTCAAAAGGGACAAAAATTTATGACCTCCAGAAACCACTGGAATTAGAAGAGATAAAAGCTGCTTCAAGGCATGGGAAGATTCCTCAGTAGAGTCAAATCAAGGAGGGAAAGTTCCCCTTGGCCTGGCGCAACGGGTTTCGATCTGCAAACAACAAGGGAGGTGGTGAGCCTTCATCAGTGGAAGGTCAGTCGCCTAATGTCCCTGAAGGTGGAAACACTGGTCCTTTCTTTATTCATGCCAGATGCACCACCAGCGCATAGGAACATCCAAAGCTAAAATTAACACATCTAAAAACAAAATAGAATTAAAAAGGGCTCGATGACATCTCATCTGACCAATATCAGGCCACTTCAACAGCATATCCTCTTGCCCCTACACAAGGGATCAGCATGAGAAGTTGCTGAGCAAGGTTTCCTATCAGAATTCGGTCCAGTGGCTTAAATGTTTCCGTCGCCCTCCATGCCACTGTAAGCAGATACTTTCTTGACTGGTGAGTGGCAAGCCCTGATAGCTAAAATGTCAGAGAGAATTTGCAAAGAGTTTCCTCAAGGTTTCTTTCTCCCAAGTAAAGGATACATTTAAGAACAGCAACTCAGTTAGCCTGCACTGCGGCAGCAACAAGACAAGGGAATGCTATGTATGCGCCTGCCAGCACTGGCTCTGATCCAATTCCCTCTTATCCCTCCGCTCTGAGAAGCAAGGATGGGCAGATCTCAGTAGCTGTAACAACCCTTTTCAGTTGCTTGACACCATAACTTAGATGACAAGTTCATGGAGGACAAGGGTATCCATGGCTATAACTATGGATACCTAAGGACAACCTCCGGGTTGGAGAGATAGACAGGATCTCTCTCAATGCCAATTCCAGGGAATCCTAAGCAGGTGAAGGCATCTCCTTGGGGATAATACCCTGAAGCACATGGTGAATCACTGTGTGAGACAGAAGGCTGGACTGGATGGGCTCCTGTGGCCTCTTCCAGCAAGGCTGTTCTTATGCGCTTATGACTAGGGAGGATAATTTTCTGCTCCACATCTACTGAAATATCTTGAATTGACCCACTCAGAACTGTCAAA
The DNA here is from genome assembly GCA_035047305.1 of Bradypodion pumilum. Classification (NCBI taxonomy): domain Eukaryota; kingdom Metazoa; phylum Chordata; class Lepidosauria; order Squamata; family Chamaeleonidae; genus Bradypodion; species Bradypodion pumilum. The sequence goes on along the minus strand of JAWDJD010000010.1, from coordinate 7,421,267 downwards.
TGTAAGGTCTTTTTTTGAGTCATGCCAGATACTCTTCCATAATATACATCCCTTTTGTCACATTTTCCCTTTTAAAAGAGCAAACTATGCAGTCCAAACATCTGGAAGCAAAAAAAGGTTTAATGAGGCAAGAACCAGGCCCTTTGGTTGTGTGCTGGCAAATTCAAAATTTGAACAAAATGGTTGTGTGAGTCAATAAACCTGCTAAAACAGACTTCATCCAGACTCTGTTCCAAACCATCTCTTCGAACAAAGTACTGTATAAGGGATGCTGGGCTCTGATAAGAACTTTCTGTTATTTGTTTATTATTGATATTCAAGGACTCTATTGTTTAGACTGTGTTGTGTTGCTCTCATGGATTCTCATGGATGCCCTTGATGACCATTCGGAGGCTGCAGCTGGTCCAGAATGCGGCGGCCTGGGTGCTGATGGGGTGCAGACATTATGCCCACGCCTCACCGCTGCACTGGTTACCAGTTTGCCTCCGGGTGCAATTCAAGGTGCTGGTTTTGACCTTTAAAGCCCTATATGGTAGTGGACCAGGATACCTTAGAGACCGTATCGTCCCAAGAGTGTCTGCCCGTCCAACCAGAGCGGACCGGAGGGGCTCCCTAGTTGTGCCATCAACTAGAGGAGCACATCTATCTAGCACCTTTTCTGTGTCCGCACCAGCCCTCTGGAACCTCCTGCCAATAGATATGAGACTTCAAACTGAATTGCTGCCCTTCAGGAAAGGACTGAAGACCTGGCTGGCAGGGCAGGTGTGGGGCCCGAATGGGAATACGGCCCCCACCTGCTGGCTTAGGTAAAGGTTTCCCTTGCTCGAAAGCCAGTCGTATCCGACTCTAAGGTGCAGTGCTCATCTCTGTTTCAAAGCCAAAGAGCCAGTGCTGTCTGCTGCTGCAGACGTTTCCGTGGTCATGTGGCAGGCATGACTAGACACCGGAGTGCACAGAGCGCTGTTACCTTCCCACCGAAGTGGTCCCTATTTATCTACTTGCAATTTCTTGCTTTCAAACTGCTAGGTTGGCAGGAGCTGGGACAAAGACGGGAGCTCATTTCCGTCCTGCAGTACTCGGGAATCGAACCACTGACCTTCCGCCTCCCAGTCAGCATCTTAGGCACTTGAGCAACTGCAGCTGGCTTATAACTTGATAATAACTAAGAACTCTCTCTTCTCTTTTTTGGTGTTTGGGATAATTGGGATTTTAAGTGTTTTTATATGTTTTTAAAATTGTTTTAATGCCGCCCTGAGTCAGGATTTACCTGAGAGGGTGGCATATGAGTATGACTATTAATTAAAATTTTAAATTAATTCATACTGTGTGAGATGCTACTGTGTTACTGTATTATTGAAATGTTACTTTATTGCTTGAGATGTTATTATGTTGCTGTATTTCATTATATTTTTCTACCTTATTTTTTTGTAAACTGCTTTGGGTCACCCTAGGTTGAGGAAGGCAGTATATAAATAAAATTTCAATTCAATTCAATAAGAAAATTTTATTTCCTATCACAATCCACCCTTGCTCCCCAGCATGGCATTTCGGCTTGAATTCATAGGCTAATAGTGAGAGAATGTCATTCCTTAGCTTTCTCCTCGAAACAAAGATGGGCATTGATGCGTCTTGGCACTAAACAGCTCGAGGCTTTCAGGCCATAAAAGTTATGGATGTTTGTAAGTCAAAAGGAATTATGTACTTTTGAGCTGTGTCTTCAAGCTGGAAGCTGGTATTTGAACAACACTTTTGGGAAAGGGTTGCTATATAGAAGACAGCCAAGAAAACAAAAAAAAAAAAAAGGGATTTTATGAGGACTGGGTTGGAGGCCTTGACAACTGCCCAAGAAAAGGTCCTTCGCTTGTATCAAGACCTTTGATCTGCTAAAGGGAGATTTTTGGGTCCAGTGCCCAGACATTTAAGACGGGGAGTGGTCTAAATTGCATAATGTCGGATATGTCTGATGTGATCCCAGCATATCAAGAGGGTTGTAAATAAGTAGCAGAGGATGAGTTATCTACATTCAACTGTGTGGAGTAGATTTTGCGTGATATGGCATTACAGCTAGTAAGCCTATGAAAATCGTAAGTTACTGATCCTGCGAACACCCGCTGCTTCCTGTTTACACGTAAAGGCATTTGGTATTTCTTGTATTGCATAGCCACTTGGCCCTATTGGTTGCAATTCACCATAAGGCAGGGAAAGGAGGCATATACTTAGTGATGAGAAGGGGGTAACAACCACAACTCTAGAAGTCCACTAGGAATGGTTTCCAAAATTGCTGTGTTGTAATCGTTGCATAAATTACTAGGCAACCGCTCGAGATCAAGTTGGCCCAAACCCCTAAATCCAGTTTTGAGCAGCATGTACTCAATGTGAACTTGGTAACTTGACACACTGTTTAGTGGCCAAGTCACACATTTGTACATCAGAAGAATACAAGTGGTGACTAGTGACAATTAGCCACTTCAATTTGCCCCAATTTGCATTGAATAAAGGTAGTCTCCCTTGCTCAAAAACCAGTGATATCTGACTCTAGAGGGTGGTGCTTGTCTCCATTTACAGCCAAAGAGACAGGGTTGTTGTTCCTGTGGTCATGTGACAGGCATGACTAGACACTGAAGCGCATGGAATGCTGTTACCTTTCCTGCCGAAGCAGTACCTATTTATCTACTTGCATTTCCTTACTTTTGAACTGCTAGGTTGGCAGGAGAGGTCTTCTACTTCTCCATAATCATATATCACTGAGGAACTCAACCTCCCCTATGTCGTTTGGAGGACCCTGAATAGGCTGAGGGTTGGAGTAACTAAATGAGCACTGAACCCTAGAATTGGATACGACTGGCTTTCAACCAAGGGAAACCTTTACCTTATGTGTGGAATAAGGCTCTCTCCTATGAAATCTTAGGATCTGTAGTTTGGAGAATTATGTACTTCATACTCTCTGCTGGCCGATTCTGGTGCTGGTCCCTGAATTACAGCAAAACATTATAAGTTCCTTATCAAATGACAGATGCCCAGGTTTCCACAGAATGGATCAAGGACATTTTAGGTGGTGTCAAATTGCTTTACCAGTGTAGAATAAATTCACTTTATCACTCTGATGGTCCCAGCTTCACTGCTTATGGATAACCAAGTTGTTAAGTGCCTTTTAGAACTGTAACATGCCCTTCAAGTGCCAGAGAAAGGAAAACCTCACTGTGTTTAGTTACCATGAATCAAGGCACCCTCTTATGTGCTGAAAAACAGTGAATATGTCTGTCACACACACACACATGCCTAAACAATACATGCATACATGTAAAGTGCTAGCTTCCCGGTACAGGGCATCAAAGCCTTGCAATCCATACTTACAAGAAGAAACACTTTGTTAACAGTGTTCAAGGCCATGAGACATAAAAGGGCCTATTTGTGACCGTCCCCCCTTCCCCACCAAAGTTATGCCAGAAGTTAAAAACAGAGGCAAAAAAGAGAACCCATTGTCTAGGAGGAAAACAAGTTAGACAATAGCTCTTGTGACTTGTTGGGCGGTCAATACAACATACAGTGTTGAACAGAAGAAATCTGGGTTCAAGTTCTTATTTAGCCATAAAGTCCAAAATATGGCTGCGGCCAAACCAACAGCCATAAGATCGAGGTAAGCTTGTTTCCTAAAGGTTGTCAATCTTCTTGTTGTTGTTATGCCGTGTCCAATTCTGATTATTGGCAATCAGCCATGAAGACTGTCATGCGAATATAATGCTGTGGCCTTTCATCTGCCTTCCACATCGCAGCATGACACCCGTACCACTGATTCAGTTCCGTGACTCACTTTCTGGACCCTTTTGGCATGCAAAGTCCTCCTCAGCCCCAGGTTAGTATTGATGAAGCTGCTGTCCTCCATCAAGATTGATTAAAGTGGGATTTAATCCATTTGGGGACAATGACCCTTCCCTGTGGACTTCGCCAAGGCTGCTAGTCCCCAGGGTTCTCAGGTTAGTTAACTGCCGCCTGATGCTCGGTATTGAGTTGCTGGCAGTGTGTTCTACTCCTATTGCCACAGCAGGATAACCTGGCCAGACTTGGGTTGTCAGCCTACTATATTTTAAATATCTTGTTTAAAAGTCTACAGAATTTAGTGCTTCTTTGAAGGCTCTTACAAATTTTGCAGCAACAGGACAGTTGTGGTATTTATATTACCAAACTTCAACTTTTCACAAGACCCAGTTCTGGCACATATGAATTTTGGGAACAAAAGACAAACTACCTTAGAAATCAGAGCATGAAGCTCAAAAAATATTGGCTCCTCCATTACCATCACCTTCATATCTGCCTAACTTGTATGCACCATCTCTACATTAAAACCCGACTCACATATGCCTCAAGTTACATAAAATTCAACTTACATAATGATTTTTGCACTAAAATCATGTCCCAATTTACATAAATGTCCCGATTTACATAGAATTTCCTATGGGTTTGCTTCAACTTATGTAAAAAAAAAAATCATTTTTCCTATGGTTTTGCTTCGAGTTAAGTAAAAATTCATTTTTCCTATGGGTTTGCTTTGAGTTAAGTAAAAAACTGATTTACATAAAAGCCTATGGAGCAGACTTTTTACGTAAGTAGGTTTTACTGTACTTTATAAAAAGGTAAAGGTTTCCCTTGCTCGAAAGCCAGTCGTATCCGACTCTAGGGTGCAGTGCTCATCTCTGTTTCTAAGCCGAAGAGCCAGCGCTGTCTGCTCCTGCAGACGTTTCCGTGGTCATGTGGCAGGCATGACTAGACACCTATTTATCTACTTGCAATTTCTTGCTTTTGAACTGCTAGGTTGGCAGGAGCTGGGACAAAGACAGGAGCTCATTCTGTCCTGCAGTACTCGGGAATCGAACTGCTGACCTTCTGCCCCCCCAGTCAGCGTCTTAGCCACTTGAGCCACTGCAGTCCCTTTACTGTACTTTACAAATACAGTAAAAACCCAACTTATGTATGTCTCGAGTTATGTAAAATTCAAATTACATGATGATTTTGTGCTAAAACCATATCCCAATTTATGTAAATGCCCCGATTTACATAACACAATTTCCTATGGGTTTGCTTTAAATTACATAAAAAATTCTTTCCTATGGGTTTGCTTCGATTTACGTAAAAATTCATTTCCCTATGAATTTGCTTCAATTTTACATTAAAAAAATTCATTTTTCCTATGGGTTTGCTTCGAGTTACGTAAAAACTGATTTACATAAAAGCCTATGGAATGGACTTTTTATGTAAGTCGGGAATTTACTGTATTAATAAGTTTAACCATCACAGTTTCTTCCTGTTACCCGCCATCCTGACCACCAAATCCTGACTCATCATACCACACTCCTACAAAAGTAAGGTGTTCGGTATTTTTATAGCTGAGACGGAAAGTTCTGATGATTCCAGAGGTAGTTTTCTATCCTCAAGATCTACCAAGGAACCCATTATTTCTGAAGATGTCATCATCTTTTTCATGATCAACAATATCATTAATGTTTTTGAATCAGGCAGTGGCTAAACAACCACTTCTGGTTTCCTTTTTAACTTTTTTTTTAACTTCCAGAGGAACAAGTTAGGTTCTTTTTATTTTTAGGTAGAACTGTTGCACGGAAAACCACCACTGAGAAGGCCAGTGTACAGGATGTGGGGACTCAATTTCAGAAATTTCTATTGATTCGTCAATTCTCTCTTGTTTTTTCTTTTTTACCTGATAATCACTTTCTTGAACTTCCCTCAGATTCACGATCCTTGATTATGAAAGCAAATATTTCTGATATTCACCTCAGGGTGAAACGATTTGTGGAAGTTAGAAAAAATTGTTTGGGAGGAATAGTTGGTTGGTCAAACAGCACATATACCCGGGGCCGGCATCAGAAATTTCCGGGCCTGGTATGCGGGGGGGGGGGGGGGGGCATTTTAGCCACGCCCCTGTTGTTTCCTGTACATGCATTGTTTGTTTGCACATGTGCACATCAGTGGTTTCCCGGCGGTGCCACGCCCCTGTTGTTTCCTGTACATGCATTGTTTGTTTGCGCATGCGCACATCAGTGGTTTCCCGTCGGTGCCGGGGCCCTGCCATCTCCGGGCCCGGGATGGGAGTCCTGATGCCCCCCCGCCCAGATGATGGACCTGCATATACCCACTAGCTGCTATCTGATGAAGGGACCACCTTCACCCACAACACTGCCAGGTTCTGAGCCGCAGCATGTAAGATCAGAAGAACATTCCTTGGAGGTCCTTCAGTTAAATAAACTACTAGCACTACAGCATAGGCTTAGTAATAGCTGTAACATTATTAATCTTATATATACTAATTTCAATCCTCCCTTACTCTGAGCAGAAATGCTCCTTTTTAAGCACCCTCATTTTAACTTCGGTCTCTTGATATATTCTAAGTACTGTACCCTTGTTTTAGCTTCTGTTCCTTTTGATGTATTATGCTGGTCTTGGGCTGTAATAAAGATTTGATTTGATTTGATTTAGTTGAGCCTCAAAAATGATAAGATAAGATGTCCAAGTTAATTTTTTCACCAAAATAGATGGCCAAAGAGTATGGCTAATTTAAAAAGCTCCTAGACATGGCATGTGGTCTGTTGGGTATCTAGACTAATAGGGTATCTTGTATTTCACAGTAATATTCCAAAGCCCCTGGTAGATGCCATTTTGAGTGGTTTATGGACTTCAGCTTCATTCTCACACATTTCTAATATTTAAAGCAAAAATAAACTCAAAGACACACACAGAGTTGTGTGTGATCCTAACAAAAAGCAGCAACATGAGTCACCATTGTTCTACTGGATTGTTCTCTGGCACAGATAGAAGCGGAAAAACACAGAGCAGGGGGAAAAGCATACTGAACATGTGGTTATACATGCACAAGCTTTGGAGAAGGGAAACAAATCCCTTAGCAAAAGCAGAAATAACTTGTTTCATACTTCTCAAGCAACCAACAGTTCTGCTTTTGTGTGTGTTAGCTTGGAAGAAGAACCAAGAAGACTGTTTCAAAAGTGCGTCCTGAAGTCTTCTACTTCTCCATAATCATATATCACTGAGGAACTCAACCTCTCCTACATCATTTGGAGGGCCCTGAATAGGCTGAGGGTTGGAGTACTTAAATACAAGACCAAGATGCTCAAGTGGGGACTGCTGGTGGACAACAACACACTGCGTGGATGTGGAGAGATACAGAATCTGGCTCATTGACTGGTCTGCCGATTACCGACAGAAACATGCACCAATGAGGACTTAAGTTTGACCAATGACAAAGCCAAGAAAGTAGCTTCATTTTGGCAGGCCAGGGTTTGATTGGGGCATGAAAGAAGAATAATCACATATCACCTTTTGGAAGGACAGCCTGCCTATTAAGTTTTAACAGCAGCAGGCATGAGTTTGTGTTGTTTGGCCATAAAGGGCAGAGTAAAGTTAGAACAGGAAAAATGTTATTCTTTAAAATAAAATAAAAACTAATATAGTATCACAGTTAGGATCCTGGATTAGGTACAGGGGCACAAAACATGCCTCTGAATTAGATTCATTCATTCTACCTCATCTTGCGCTACCTGAAACACTGGTGGGAAGATGAAGTGAGTGCGGAAGAAGGCAACCATGCATTTCAGATCAGTATAGACTAGTGTCACCTACTGGTTTACGCAGCAGATTGATAAAGTCCAATTCCCTGCCAATGTGCAAAGCCACAACTGAAGCACCCTTGTTTGGGTGGCCATTTATACTCTGTTCGAAAACCTCCAGCAAAGGAGAGTCCACCATCTTCTGATGTCTAGTTCACTGCCAAACATCTATTATCAGGAGATTCTTCCTAAAGCAGTCATTCTCAACCTGTGGCCTAGAAGCTGGATGCAGCCCGTGGCACCATTTCATGTGGTCCCCCACTGCCTCCACTACACCAGGAAGTGCCATGTGGTGTAGGAAGGGCAAAATGGCCGTCCAGCCCCCAAAGCTGTCTGAGCAAGTGTGACCCGGCCCATGGCTTTAAAAGGTTGAGAACTCCGGTCCTAATGTTTAGTCACAACTTCCCATCTTATAATTTTAATCTCTTTATTCAAGTCCTACTCTCTGGATCTGCAAAAACCAAACCTGCTCTGTTGTCTGTTTCATGATAGCACTTCAAGAATGTAAAGACGCCTATCAAATCACGTTAAAGTGAAGTCCAAGCTCTCTTGGCTTGACTCTATGAAGGGTAGTTCCCAAAGTGCTACAACTGCAAGGAACCCTTTTTTTAAAAAAAAAAAAAGATGGAAAATAGAAGGCAAAGCTGGAGAAGGCAGGTAATGACAGAAGTAGAAGTATTGGAAGAAATGAAATGTACAAGTATTCACATTTGTATTTTTGGACTAGAACTCCAGGATGTCTGGCTAGGGTCTTCAAGAATTCTGGGAACTGCAGTCCAATTCTGGGAGGTGCTGTCTGAGGGTGATGGTCTTCAAGTGGATTAAATCCCACTTGAACCCATCTTGATGTAGGGCAGCAGGAGGACATGGTGTGCCAAAAAGGCCCAGGACTGGAATGTGACTTTTGGAACTGGTGTCACACTGTGATGTGGAAGGCAAGTGGAAGGCCACTGAATTATATTGTCCCCAGGACAATCTTCACAGGGGCTGCGGTGGCTGGGTGGTTAAGAAGCACCCATCTCTGTCCCTGCTCTTGGGGACATGAAAGGAGCCTTATTTGGGCATCCCCTGAGCGGAGTTTCTCCAGCAAAAATCATTTCAGCCCAGAATAATTTCTGACACGAAATTATTATTATTATTAGGATAAGCTTCATGGCTTTTTGTCATGATGATTGCCAATATTTGGAATTGGATACAGCACTTGAAGAAGAACAAGATTCAATGAGGCTCTTCAACAACAACGCAGCACATTGAAAATACAACATGGTCCACTTTATGCTGGAAATAGCTAGATGTAGTCAATGTGGCTAGTATTGAGGGTAAGAAATGATTCCTTTTGGAGCCCATCTTGATGGAGGGCAGCAACTTCATCAATCCCGGTCCGGGGCCGATGATGACTTTGCGTGCCAAAAAGGATCAGGACCAGAAAGGGACTTGTGGAACTGGATCAGAGGTATGGGTGTCATGCTGCAATGCAGAAGGATAGAAGGCCACTGCATTATACTCTCAGGACAGTCTTCATGGCTGATTGCCATGAGTGTCACCAATAGTTGGAACTGGATACAGCTCAAGAAGAAGAAAGCTGTCTAAGGAATTCTTGGGGTTGTATTCCAAAAACATGGAAGAACACACTTGGGTGTGGTAGATCAGTGATTTTTAGATAGTCCATGTTTTGCCCAGTATCACATTCTAGCCAAAACAGGCAATAGCCAATGAATCTAGAAAATCTAGAAAATTTAAACCAGAACACCAGGCATACAAAAATGGCTTGTAAGATAACGTTGAAAGTAAGTAGATGTTATCTATTACAATAATTATTTGTCACTTCATGCACCTACTGTACAAAACTTAGGTGTTATTCACTACTCCTAAAAAGGAACTTTGTAATTACTATTTAAAATACTTATTTTCCCAGAAGTAACTAATAAGAATTAGCCAGTTTGCTCACACCATGTTGCTTCTGAACTTTGAACGCTATACCAATTGTTAGCCAAACTTTTCTGTGTTTTGTCACAGAAAATTAGAAAGTGTGCACGATTTTACAAAGCTTTAGGTAAAAACCTTTTTTTAAAAGTTTCTGCATATACAGCAGCACGCAGCTGAAAATACAGCAACTGGTGCCCAGTTTCTTTTTGGTTGCCAGGTAAATTTATTTGTCATCAGTAGATTAACACCGAAGAAAGTCAGCCAGAAGAAACCTAAACTAATTTGTTGAACAGAAGTCAGGCAACTTGATCTTGCTGCTACTGGAGGTTAACACACATTCTTTCTCTCTCTTAATACACACTAGCAAGACATTTTATCAGGCTCTTATTTGCAATCAGTTGTGGTTGTGTTTTTTTAAAAGAGAGAACTCTTCGTGGAATGCCACTGCCTGTTCCCCAATCCTCTACACCAGGGGTTCCCAACCTAAGGCATGAGGGCCGGCCGGATCCTAAACCAATTTGTTGAACAGAAGTCATAAGAACATAAGAACAGCCTTGCTGGAACAGGCCACAAGAGCCCATCCAGTCCAGCATTCTGTCTCACACAGTGGCTCACCATTTGCTTCAGGGTATTTTTCCCAAGGAGATGCCTTCACCTGCTTAGGATTCCCTGGAAATGGCGTTGAGAGATATCCTGCCTATCTCCAACCCGGAGGTTGTCCTTAGGCATCCATAATTATAGCCATTGATACCCTTGTCCTGCATGAACTTGTCTAATTCATTCTTAAAGCTGTCAAGTCTGACAGCTGTCACCACTTCTTCTGGCAGGGAGTTCCATAGACCAGTAATCCTCTGGGTGAAAAAGTACTTTCTCTTATTTGTTTGAGAACTAGTACCCAAAAGTTTCATGGAGTGTCCCCTAGTTCTAGTGTTATGCGATAGGGAAAACTGTTTTTCCTTATCTACTTTGTCCACACCGTGCATGATTTTATAAACTTCAATCAGGTCACCTCTTAGACGTCATCGTTCAAGAGTGAAGAGGCCCAACCGTTGCAGCCTCAGATGGTAAGGAAGGTGTTCCAGTCCCCTAATCATTCTGGTTGCCCTCCTCTGCACTTTCTCCAGCTCCATAATATCCTTCTGGAGGTATGGAGACCAGAACTGTACACAGTATTCCAGATGGGGCCTCACCATAGATTTATAAAGAGGCAAAATGACACTTGCTGACTTGTTTTCTATACCCTTCCTAATGATCCCTAGCATTGAGTTTGCTTTTTTCACTGCTGAGGCACACTAGGTTGACACCTTCATTGAGCTCTCGTCCACCAGGACACCAAGGTCCCTTTCCTGGTTTGTCACAGAGAGTTCAGACCCCATCAGTTTATAAATGTAATTGGGGTTCTTTGCCCCAACAGGCATCACTCTGCACTTACTAATGTTGAAGCTCATTTGCCACTGTTTTGCCCACTCCCCCAGTGTCAAGAGATCCCTCTGGAGCTCCTCACAATCTCTCACAGTTTTCACTACCCTGTATAATTTAGTGTCGTCAGCAAATTTGGCTACCTTGCTTTTTACTCCTACCTCTAGATCATTTATGAAGAGGTTGAAAAGCAGGGGTCCCAGTACTGAACCTTGGGGGACCCCACTCTTTACTTCCCTCCACTTGGAGAAGTGTCCATTGAGTGCTACCCTCTGTTTCCTGTCCCTTAGCCAGTTGCTGATCCAGGACAAGACCTGTCCCTTTATTCCATGACTGGTAAGTTTATTCAAGAGCCTTTGGTGCGGGACCTTGTCAAAAGGCTTCTGAAAGTCCAGATAAACAATGTCAACTGGATCCCCCTTATCCACACACTACTTGATCCTGCTACTTGATCAGGCAACTTGATCCTGCTACTGGAGATTAACACACATTCTTTCTCTCTTAATACACACTAGCAAGACATTTTATCAGACTCTTATTTACAATCAGTTGTGTGTGGGGGTTTTTTTTTTTTAAAGAGAAGTCTTTGTGGAATTTCACTGACTCTCCCTTAATCCTCTATACCAGGAGTTCCCACCCAACCTAAGGGCCCCCCACGCATCCAAGGGCATTATTCAAGAAACAAAATGGCCACCCCTTTGAAACTGTAGGCAGGGCAAAATGGCCATCCGGCCCTCAAAACTGACTGAGAAAGTGTGACCCGGCCCCCAACTTGAAAAGGATGGGAACCCCTGCTCTACACAGATACAGAAAATATTTTTTCTTTCTGACTGATGGTCACTGCCAAAGATACAGGAAGAGAAGACCACATACAATAAACCCTTTCTGCAATAAAAAGCTACATATAAACTGGCAATGGAAAACTTTCAACCCCCCAGGAGATCTTCAGTTGCCTAGAAGTTTTCTCAGCTTTTATCTCCATCAGTGATGAGATGTTATGTTGGATTGCACAGAACAGTGTTACCTTTCCCATCAAAGTGGGACCTATTTATCTACTTGCAATTTATTGCTTTCAAACTGCTAGGTTGGCAGGACCTGGGATACATGATGGGATTTCAGCACATCGTGCATCACTTAATTCTCAAACTGCTGGCCTTCTGACCTTTCTGTCATCAAGCTCAGCATCTTAACCACTAAGCCACTGTGGCCATTCAAATCCCTGGTCGACCCCCCAAACTCACTGAAGGGTGGCATTAACAAGGGTGGCACTGCGTGAGCATCTCACATACTTCAAAAACATTATCGAAATCATCACAACTCAGAAGCAACTTGACAGCACATAATGCAACAAATTCTAAATATCCTCACATGGAAGTGAGCTGGACTTTGCTGCACAGAATTGAGTTGTGCTTTGCAGACATATCAAATGTTCTGCTGGGGCTTATCCTTGAGCAGTCATAAACAGAGTTTAGAAAAGTTAACATACTAATCTCTGAATTCCTGAAACATTCCCAGGCAGCATAGGCACACTCACTGGGGAAATTTCAATATCTATTGTTCAGAAAAGGAACTTTATCAAGTTCGGCACATATACAGACTGAGCAGGGCTTTGTATGCTAGACTGTGAAATGCCCAACTTGCTATAAATCAGAAAAGTGCTTTAGATTCTAAATACAATCAAGAAACAAAGAAGTGAGGTTATTTGTCCATTTCTGAATCCATCCAAAGTGAAATGAGGATATCTGAAACAGTGTTGAAATTAAATTGGGTCTCTCCAGAGCACTGGACTTTGTTTTGGTGCTTTAGAAGTTAAACATATAGCGGGGGTGGCCAACCTTGGCTCTCCAGGTGTTCTTGGACTTCAATTCCCAGAAGCCCTGATCAGCCACACCAGCTGATCAGGGCTTCTGGGAATTGAAGTCCAAGAACACCTGCACCGCCAAGGTTGGCCGTCCCGATAGAGCATCATGTTTCCTTTTGTAAGAACTAGGCGTAATGCAGGATGGATTCATTGAAGGGCAGATGTTGAGCAAGGAGCAAATTGCACAACTTCTGGTGGAAAGGAAGGGACAATCTGTTGGGAGCTTTGGAAGTTAGACAGAAGTTGATAAAAAATTGCAGCAACCAGTATCCCAAAAAACCTACTTTGTGGACTTCACATCTCTACTTCATCTGCCTTTTTCTGAATCTCCATTCCTTGTCAGGCTGAAAAGAATATGACTGTGTTGAAACTTGCCTGCAACTGTTTAGTTCAGGGGTTCCTATCCTTTAAAAGCCGGGGGCCAGATCACGCTCTCTCAGTCAGCTTCGAGGGCCAGATGGCCTGCATGATGGAGGTATCCATTTTGTCCCAATAGCTTCAAAGGGTTGGCCATTTTGTTTCTTGGATGCCCTTGGAGGGGTGGGGGCACATAAAATGGCGCCGAAGACTGGATCTAGCCCATTAGTCTTAGGTTAGGAACCCATCTTTCAGAATAACAGAGGTGAAAGAAACCTAAGATCCCATTGAAGCCAACCGCTTGCTCAATGAAAGAATCCAAATCAAAGCAGATCCGACACGGCTCTTCAGACCCACCACACCACTTTGCCTTTGCCAAAGCAACCTATCCACGAACATCCAGAGAACTAGGAGATGGTGCAAGACTTAGCTTCCCGGCAGCAAATAAGCATTTCCAAGGCAAGATTCTGGACGTTGTACCAAAAGGATTTTATATCAGCCCAGTATTTCTTTCACCACAGCTTTTTAAAGACCACCATGAAATTATAAGTCTCCATCCAAAAAGAACCAGAAAGGTAATTAAGGGAGAGAGCCTATAAGAACACAAGAACAAAAAATGCATACTTCACTTACTAAAAATATACACCCCTAAACTGGCCTTTTAGCTTGGAGAGCAGGAAGGGATTGTTTTAAAAGCAACGAAGGAGGAACTATTTAGAGATGGTCTATCATTATGTAATCAGGGGGCTCTGATGCAGCTGTGAGCTCTAACATCTAAAGCAGGGGTTCCCAACCCAGCTCCGGCTCACAGCACCATTTCATGTGGGGGGCCCCACCCCTCCAAGTGCATTTGAGAAAATTGTGCAGGCAGGGCAAAATGTGCGTCTGGCCCTCGAAGCTGACTGACTGAGAGAGTGTGACCCGGGTGGCCCCCGGCTTGAAAAGGTTGGGAACCCCTGGTCTAAAGCCTCAAGCATACCTCACTGTACAGGTATTTCAGAAGAATACGCAGCTTTGATTGGAACATACACACATACACGCGAATAGTAAAGGCCTCACTTGCTCAAAAGCTGGCCGTGTCTGAGTCTAAGGCTCCAAGGGATGCTGTTCACCTCTATTTATAGCCACAGAGCTAGTGTTGTCTGCAACTGCAGACATTCCTGTGGTCATGGGTAAGGCATGGTTAGACAATGGAGCACATGGAAAGCTGCCACCTTTCCTGCTAAAGTAGTACCTGTTTATCTACTTGCAATTTCCTGTTTTCAAACTGCCGCATTGGCAGGAGCCACCTTTATCACTCTGTCATGCAGCACTCGGGTCTTGAACTGCTGGAATGCCAACCCTCTGGTCGTCAAACTAAGCATCTTTACCATTATGCCATCGCAGCTGTATACATGCAAATACAGCGATGATTCTTTTGCAGAACTGATGCCAGACTGTTGGCCAGAGTCTATTGTTTTACTGGGATACACCCAGTGTGGGGACAGAATAATGGACTAGAACTCAGGAGATCTGGGTTTGAATCCCTGTTCAGCTGTGGAGGAAAGGTCACCCTTGCTCAAAAGCCAGACATATCCAACTCTATGGTTCAGTGCTCATCTTTGTGTATAGCCAAAGAGCCAGTGCTGTCTGCATCTGCAGACGTTTCTGTGGACATGTAGCAGGCATGACTTTGACACTGGAGTGCACAGAATGCTGTTTACCTTCCCATTGAAGTGGTACCTATTTATCTACTTGCAATTGCTTGCTTCCAAACTGCTAGGTTGGCAGGAGCTGGGACAGACTATGGGAGCTCACTCCGTCGCGTAGCACTCGGGTCTCAAACTGCTGATCTGCCGACCTTCCATTTGTCAATTTCAGCGTCTTAACCACTTAGCCACCACAGTCCCATTTCTTGAGGTTACACAAGAGCAAAACCAAATTAAAAGACGGGGGAAGGAGCTCTCTAGACAAGGAACATATTGTTGTTATTTATTAGTCACATATGTATGTGATATATTTCCTCCAATGATTTCAGAGTGGAATCTTAAAGTGACAATATTTCTTTATTCTGATCAGAAGATCGCACCTTTTAAAAATATGGAATGTAGGTAATGGTAAATATTTTTGAAACAAAGGTAAAATTCAAAACAAATAAAAATATTTTAGAAAGGCCAATATGGACCTAAAGCAGGCTACTTGTGACCTGGAAAGTTCCACTTTTATGCTGTCAATGTGGCAGGTACTGTACATCCTTCACCACTTGGCCAAGGTTTTAACTGCATGACCCCTTTCACAATCAGTTCATGACAGATTGTGTGACAGATACCTTGGCAAAGAAAAACTGCTTGTGTACATTATGAAGAAAAGAGGCTTCTCCACAGAATCATGTCCAGTATCTAAAGGTCAAATTACACATTACAGAGAAGCCATTATTAAGGTATTGCAAAAATGCTGACAGCCCTCTGCTAAGGTAGTTCGTAAACTACCTTGCTTTGGTCATTCTTAATGCTATTACTTCCACAGCAGTACTATGTACCCAGTATAGAGGTCAACAAGGGCACACAGTTCAACAAAGACCTACCAATTACAAGGGCACTGAAATAGCAGAGAGATGACACCGATGCTATGGTTATAAACAAAATGACATGTTATTGAATAGGAAGCTTGCAACAAGGATATATTTCACTTCCTGAAGAAATGAGGCTGCACATGGCCCTCAGCCGCAGTTAGAGGCACATTCTTCTGAGTAAAGATGCGTTTAATGGGTCTGTTAATTTTAATTGTTTTTCACAAGCATGAGTCTGTACAGAAAAGAAGAAAGAGAGGCTGCATTTGGACTTGGTGGCTAGAATGCTGTCTGTTAGAAATACTAAGCACTACCAATGCTTAGTACAGTAGAACCCCACATCACGAAAAAAACTCCGTTCTGCGAGTTGCTTCGCTATGAGTCCCCCCCCCCCGTTATACGAAGCTAATGGGAGATGCCCCTGATAACGAACAAAAAATGTTCATTATCCAGGGTTCCCATTGACCGGGTATACCCCGGTTACCAAAAACCCCACATTACGAACAATTTTTTTCGTTAAGCGGAGTATCACCCTTGCATAACGAACACTTTGTTATGCGAATTTTTCGCTATGCGATGCGTTCGTTATATGAGGTACCACTGTATTTCTAACCCCATTCGCCCAGGCTGTTATGGTTCTTCCTACTTGTCTAGGCCAGACATGAAGCCACCTTTGGGTGAGTTCATTCTGCAGTTCCTTTCTCCTGATCTAGTGTGAGAAACATTAGCTGGCAACACGAGGTTGCCATTACCAAGATACCACAATTTTCAAGGAGGCTTTTTCTGTGTACTCCATGATCATGATCATTCTGTTTAACAGCTTGTTTTAATGTTTTAAGTGGACAATGATGATGATGATGATGATGATGATGATGATGATGATGATGATGATGATGATGATGATGATGATGATGATGATGGTTCTTCCATGCCTAGGCCAAATGTGAAACTGCCAAAATTAAGGCACTTTTTGGTGAGTTTGGTGAGTTCTGCAGTTCTTTTGCCTGACCTAGTGTGAGGATATGAGGAGGAAGAGGAGGTGATAGGATGCCTCAAACCTACACTAGTTGGAAAAAATATATACCCTCTTGTTGGTATTGCTCTACCTAAGAGAAGCAGAGAAGTAAGACACCAAGAGAACAAAGGAAAAAAATTTGACCCTCAACATACTCTGAACCGATATTAGTCTCAGGTCCGTCAGCTCAGATCCAGGAAGAGCTTTATGGCAAGAACAAACATTATTGAGCATAAACAAGAACAAAACCAAATGAGAAGATGGCAGAAGGAGCTCACTGGACAAAGAACATTAAAGGAAATATAGCTGAGAAACTTAACCTCCCCCACATCACTTGGAGGACCCTGAATAGGCTGAGAGTTGGAGTGCCTAAATGTAAGACCAACATGCTCAAGTGGGGGCTGCTGGCAGACAACACATTGTGTGAATGTAGAGAGATACAGAATCTGGCTTATTTACTGGTCTGCCAATTAATGGCAGAAACATGCACCGATGAGGACTTATGTTTGGCCAATGACAAGGCCAAGAATGTGGCTTCATTTTGGCAGCCCAGGGTTTGATCAGGACACAAAAGAAGCAGAAATTCTGATTTAACTAATCAGAAGGAGTTTGCCTGGAGAACAGGTTGCCTGTAGGACATCTACTAGAGGTTTACTCCACAGATAAGGAGTAACAACTGAAAAATGCCCGGTTTCCAGGGGTCATTTTTTTCCTCTTCAGGTGTTGCTATTTTTAACAACAATGACTGTGAGGAATTGGTTTGACAGGTAGCAGTTTTGTAGGAGATGTTCCAGGAGATATACGGTTGTTTTTAACCTTGTTGTAATCCCCGGTCCTGGGGAAAAGGTTGGATAGATCCCAAACAAATAAGCAAACAATTCCTATCCTGGATCATTGGCTATAACAGGGGTGCCCAAAACTTTTGGGCCACGGGCCGGTCACGTGGTTTTTCCCACCGGAAGCAGAAGTAAATACACCTTGCAATCTGTTTTGCAACAGGATGAGATAGGTTTTTAGTCTGCCATTTTCTCTGCTTAACTCAGGGGTGCCCAAACTATGGCCCGTGGGCCAGATCCAGCCCTCAATGCCAATTCATCCAGCCAGCGCCACCCATGCCACTCCTGGAAGCGGAAATAAAATGTGCCTGCATGGGAGCAGCAAGGGTGGCATGGGCCGGATGAATTGGCATTGGGTGCCGTATCTAGACCACGGGCCATAGGTTGGGCACCCTGAACTATAATATCTAAGATTTCTGGGAGGTGATGTCTGAAACAATCAGAGGACCAACAGTTGAGAGAAATGTGAGCCAGAGCAGATACATTAATGCTCCAAAAATACAAAACTCCGTCCTCAATTGTCAAGGCCAAACCAATCGTTTTAAGTGAACAGGGTGGGGAGCATATTGCGTGATCAAAAGCAGAATTTTTAAAAATACTGCTGATGGTTTATGAATTTATGAAAGCTAATGGCAAGAGACAGTACAATTTTCAATTTTCTAATTAAAGTGTCCATTTGTCAAAGACACAGGATCCTTGCTGCCAAAATGCAGGAGGCAGCTTGCCCTCAAACCACACAAGGACTCAGATTTCTGAAAACGCAAGCTAATCACAATGAAAGGACACTCTGGGACACCAGAGCAATTGGATCAGAAATCCAATGGTAGGGAGAGGAGGAATGGCAGCCCTATATTTCAACTACATTTAACCAGCATCACCAGCATTTCATTTTTCATTCATTTCATTTATTCGATTTATACCCCGCCCTACTCGACCAGGGCCGACTCTGGGCGGCTTACAACAAGTAAATCAAATACAGTATACAAAAATTACAAATGGTACAGTGTTGCAATACAGCAAATTAACAATAAATATTAGAAATACAAGATCCATAAAACACAGTATAACAGCAATAGCAACAATGTGATCAATATAATCAAAGGATATAATTTCAAAAATACCAAAAAATACAGAATGTGAGTACAGCATGTGAGTACAGGACACTGCGACAGACTGTGCAATACAACAATGTAGCATATGCGGACAATATAGAAGATTTTTAAAGGGCAACTCCTGGTGCAATCAAATATATAAATCGTTTATATGCTTGTTTATAAATTAATGTTTAGTTTTATATTTTTTATATATACAGTGGAACCTCGGTTAACAAATGGCCACAAAAGGAAATCCATAGAAAATAGTGGCTTGGTTTACAGAATTTTTTTCCGGAATGGATTCATTGGTTTTCAATGCATTCCTATTGGAAACCATGTTTCGGTTAAAGTATTTTGTTTTTCAATGCATTCCTATGGGAAGCTGCATTCAATGCATTCCTATGGGAAAATCGGTTAAAGTAATTTTCACTGTAAGATCGCATTAATTACTTTAACTGAGGTTCCACTGTATATTCTTTCTTGTTATATGTTGACTCAATGTGTACAAATGCCATACGCTAAATAAATAAACTTTCAAATGGAATTTTGCAATCATGTTTGAGCAAAAACTCTTCCACTCACGTTCTAGATGAGAAGAGAAGATGTCAAAATCACATATTTTCAGTTTTAGCTGTTCACTCAAAAGGCCTCAAGCCAATATTAGTTCTTTTTGCAGGAAATCTACCGTAAAGAATGGTTTGTTGCCAGGTGACTGTGTCAACCTCTGCACTGAATGTGTCATCATATCAAAGCCTCCAGACCTGCCTTCTTTTCTACCCTTTTTTACCCTTGTGAGCCTGAAATAATCTATAGCAAAAGGCATGGGAGACCTGTACCTTCAAGAAATAAATGAAAATTTCTTCTAATTTTCTTAATAGTTTTGGTGGACTGTTTTTGGTGGGCTATAGTGGCCCATTTGTAAGATTTGTTGTTGTTCAGTCGCACAGTCGGTTCCGACCCTTTGCGACCCTATGGACCATTGTTCTCCAGGCGCCTCTGTCCTCCACCATCCTCCTCAGCACTCCCAGTTCTGTGCCCATTGTGTCTACAATACCATCTATCCATCTCATCTTTGGCCTCCCCCTTCTTCTTTTGCCCTCCACCTTTCCCAACATCAAGGCCTTCTCAAGTGAATCCTCCCTTCTCATTTGATGTCCAAAGTACTTTAGCTTCGTCTTTACTATTAGCCCTTCCAATGAGCAGTCAGTGTTGATTTCTTCTAAGATTGACCTATTTGTTCTCCTCGCTGTCCAGGGTACTCTCAAAACTCTCCTCCAACACCACATTTCAAAGGCATCTATTCTTCTGCGTTCAGCTTTCCTTATTGTCCAGCTCTCGCATCCGTACATTACCACTGGGAATACCATTGCTTTGACTATTCTAATTTTTGTTTTCAATGTGATGTCTCTGCTTTTCACTATGTTCCCCAGGTTTCTCATCGCTTGCCTCCCAAGAATCAGTCGCCTTTTTATTTCATGGCTGCAATCCCCATCTGCCGTGATCTTTGATCCCAGGAAAGTAAAATCTGTCACTGCTTCTACTTCTTCCCCATCTATTTTCCAGGAACTGATCGGGCCTGTTGCCATTATCTTGGTTTTCTTGATATTGAGTCTCAAGCCAGCTTTTGCACTCTCCTCCTTCAGCCCAATCAAGAGGTTCTTTAGGTCTTCCTCACTTTCTGCCATTAGGGTGGTGTCGTCTGCATATCTCAGATTGTTTATGTTTCTCCCAGCAATTTTAATCCCATATTGTGATTCCTCCATCCCTGCATTGCGCATTATGTGCTCTGTGTATAGATTGAATAAGCAGGGTGATAAAATGCAGCCTTGTCTTACTCCTTTTCCTATTCCAAACCACTCTGTCATTCCGTGTTCTGTCCTGACTGTTGCTTCTTGGTTCATGTACAGATTTCTCAGGAGGCATATGAGGTGCTCTGGTATTCCCATCTCTTTAATTACTTGCCACATCTTGTTGTGGTCCACACAGTCAAATGCCTTAGTGTAATCAATGAAACAAAAGTAACCTTGTTTCTGGTATTCCTTTGTTTTCTCCATGATCCAACGTATGTTGGCAATGTGGTCTCTAGTCCCCCTGCCTCTTCTGAAACCTGCCTGCACCTCTGGTAGTTCTCTCTCCACATGCTGCTGAAGTCTGTCCTGTATTATCTTGAGCATCACCTTGCTGGCGTGTGGGATGAGTGCAATTGTTCGGTAATTTGAGCATTCTTTGGCGTTGCTCTTTTTTGGGATTGGGACGTATACTGATCTTTTCCAATCCTGTGGCCACTGTTTTGTTTTCCAGATTTGCTGGCATATTGAATGCAGTAATTTGACGCCATCATCTTTTAGAGCTTTGAAAAATTCAACTGGGATACCATCATATCCACCAGCTTTGTTGTTTGCAGTGCTCTTTAGGGCCTTTATAACTTCGCTCTCCAGGATGTCTGGCTCGAGCAGTTTTTTCATCATTGTGGTTATCAGGAGTGTTGAGGTCCTTTTTGTAGAGTTCCTCTGTGTACTCTTTCCAGCTTTTCTTAATCTCTTCTGCATCAGCTAGCTCTTTTCCGTCTTTGTCCCTTATCATGGTCATTTTTGCTTTAAATGTTCCCTTTATTTCCCCGATTTTTCTGAAGAGATCTCTAGTCCTGCCTCTTTTGTGGTTTTCCTCCATTTCTTTGCACTGTTCTTTTAGGTAGCTTTCCTTATCTCTCCTTGCTTTTCTTTGAAATTCTGTGTTCAGAAGATTGTATTTTTTCCTTTCTCTTTTGACTTTTGCATTCCTTCTTTCCTCTGCTATTTTAAGAGCCTCATCAGACAACCATTTTGCTTTCTTACGCTTCTTTTCTTTTGGTATGGTTTTCTTTGCTGCTTCCTGCATGATGTCCTTTATCTCTGTCCATAATTCTTCTGGCACTCTGTCTATTGCGTCCAGGCCATTATATCTGTTCATCACCTCCACCGTGTATTCTTTAGGGATGCTGTCTAGGTGATATCTGTCTGGTCTCCTTGTTTTCCCTATTTTCTTTAGTCTTAACCTGAATTTTGCGATCAGTAGGTTGTGATCTGTAAGATAGCTGATGGCTACAATAACAAACCATGGTCAGCAGAAAAACCAAAGTATGGCATAACATGTAAATATTGGCTAGAATTCTTTTCAAGGTCTATCTAAATAAAGGTAAAGGTAAAGGTTTCCTTTGCTCGAAAGCCAGTCGTATCCGACTCTAAGGTTCAGTGCTCATCTCTGTTTCAAAGCCGAAGAGCCAGCGCTGTCTGCTTCTGCAGACATTTCCATGGTCATGTGGCAGGCATGACTAGATACCGGAGTGCACAGAATGTTGTTACCTTCCCACCAAAGAGGTCCCTATATATCTACTTGCAATTTCTTGCTTTCGAACTACTAGGTTGGCAGGAGCTGGGACAAAGACGGGAGCTCATTCCATCTGTAGTACTCGGGAATCGAACTGCTGACCTTCTGCCTCCCAGCCAGCATCTTAGCCACTTGAGCCACTGCAGTCCCTTTCAAGATCTATGTCCAATGCAAATATATTCATGTATTTTTGGGTAGCTAATTGCAGCCAATTATAGAGTTGCAACTTGCTCTTCTTCCCCTGTGCACAACTGAGGGGCAATGTCTCATCAGTCCACAGCAATTCACTGCCATAATTGACACAATTAGAGTTATACTAGTATAAATTCCCAGCAGGACTCTGACCAGGGCCAATGTGTGTAGATAATGTCTGATCAGTGCATAATCAGAGGGCATTGCTCACGTAATTGCTGGCTAATGCTGGAATTTGCCCAGCTGAATATTTAAATCCCTTCCCCCCTCCCAACACACAAAAATCTTCATTTATAGGGAGAGTCAAGGAGATTATTCCCAATGTTTCAGGATTTCTAAAAATGTTTATCATTTCCCTTCACTGTTGACAGTCAATAGTGTTAGAAAAACAGCTGCAAAATCAAATAAATATACATCTTGGCTCCAATCTCTGAGTACATACCACATCTTAATTTAAAATCAACATAAGGAAATTGGGCTTATTTATAAGTCAATATATTTTACACTGTCTTATAGAAGATATTTATAAAGCTATTCAATGTATCCTTCTTCCAGCACATTACTATGTGTATACTCCTACTAACATAACTCAAGGAAACAGGCAAAAATGTTTTGAAGAATTTATGCAGAAATCCCCAATTCTTCCTGGATTGCCTCAAATCTTACTAAAAACATACTAACTTTAAAAGCTCCATATTAAATTCAGGCCGAGATTATTCAATTCAGTTGGCATTGTGCTTCCATATCAATTTCACTTCACAGCTCTTGCAATTTTCCAAGCTTTCAGATCCATGGAGATCGAAATGCATTTTTTAAACTTTTCTACTTGCCTTTTCTATTTTAATTTACCTTGAAGAGTTTAAACTTCTTTGAACATATTTAAAATTGTTTTAAATTTATTTCCCTAATTATTGCATCCCATTTCCTGATTTTTAGATATACAGTAGATTTCAAACCCTGCCCTTAGAGACAAGAAATATGAAGCTGTTCAAAACCTACATGGATGGAGCAGAGCTTCACCCAAGTACTGTGACATGGAGTGAGCCCCCATCGTCTGTCTCTGCTCTTGCCAACCTAGCAGTTTGAAAGAAATTGCATTTAGATAAATAGGTACCGCTTCAAAGGGAAAGGTAACAGTGTTCCATGCACTCCGGCATCTAGTCATGCCTGCCACATGACCATGGAAACATCTGCAGAAACAGAACAGTGCCATCTCTTTGGCTGTAAAGGCAGATGAACACTATTCCCTAGAGTCGGACATAACTGGCTTTCAAACCAAGGAGTGGGCTGGTCTAAACAGAGATAAGCAGTGAACCCAAATCGGATCATACATGTCAAGTATCCCGAATTGGCCAGGATTTCCCATATTTCTCCGCTCATTCCTCCCCTTTCCCGCCGCCATCCCATATTTGAATGGCGGGAGAAGGGGCTACTGCACATGCACGCCCATAGCAAATGGGCTCTGCGTGTGCGCACAGGGGTTCTGTACATGCGCAGATAGGTTGTTGCAGTGCATGCAAACCCGGGCTGGAGCAGTTCCTGTATTTCTAGGAGCCGCACTTGACGAGTATGAGTCGGATACAACTGGCTTTCAAGCAAGGGCAACCTTTACACCTCCATGGGTGAACAGGGATTCAAACCCAGATCTCCTGAGTTCTAGTCCATTATTCTGCCGCCCCCCGCCCCCCAATTGGGTGTATCCCAGTAAAACAATAGACTCTGGACAACAGTCTGGAATCAGCTCTGCAAAAGTATCATAATAAATAGGGCAGCGTTACATTGGATTTCTTTTAGTGTATTTGCATGCATAGAGCTGTGATTGCTTAATGGTTAAGATGCTGAGCTTGACATGTATACAGTGATACCTCATACAACGTCCAAACTTAGTTCCACAAGTTTAGACTTTATATGGATTTGGACTTTGTATGAGGCATGCAAAATCCTAGCCGTGATGCCTCATACAACGTCCAAATCCTTGCCGCGATGCCGTGTACAACGTCATTTCCATAGAGATACATTGTACTGTAACAGCACAGACTTCAGGGCAAAGTCAAGGAAACAGACAGGAAACTGACAGAACTTTAAGAAATCATTGTCTAAAGGCTAAACACATTACAAAAACATGTCAAACAACCCTGATTTTAGGGGACAAACCAAACAAGTTTTTAACTTTTGAAAACTTTATGAAGTGCAGGTTTCAAAAGTTAACATGTCCCATCATGCAGCACAGTGTTAATCTGCAGCCATGTGGCCGATCATCTATTGTGTACAAGCTACTGTAAACAATTACTGTATGGAAGCAAGGACAAAATGGATGCCAACATGTCCCATCATGCAGCACAGTGTTAATCTGCAGCCATGTGGCCGATCATCTATTTTGTACAAGCTACTGTAAACAATTACTGGATGAAAGCAAGGACAAAATGGATGCCAACATGTCCCATCATGCAGCACAGTGTTAATCATCCAAACATCAGCAAACACCAAACAATTAAAATTGTGCTCAAAACCAGTCCTAAACACTCTTCGCCTCGTGCAAAACCCACAAGAGCAATGCACGCATGCGTCCCTGCCCAGGCACAATGCAACCTGGGAAAAACCCCAATGCCTCATACAAACTTTTTTCAAGGAATTAGGCGATGTTGTATGAATTCGATGTTGTATGAAGCGGACTTTGTATGAGATATTACTGTATAGACAATTGAAAATACAATTGTACTTACTTTTTTTAAAAAAAATTAAAAAATGTTTACTGTAGATCAGCGGTGATCTGCAAGACTTAAAAATCACTTCCTCTGGATATTTGCAAACAATCAGAGGCAACGTTTAAAAACACGCAAGAGATTGACTTTTGTTTGGATGGGATGAGCATGTTATGGGGAACACTGCTTCACACCCACCCCGTCCCACCCCACCAGTGGAAACAGATGCTTCTCCAGCCAATCCAGGTACCCATTAAGTGAGCAGTCTGGACACGCCGTAATGTTTGGGAGCAATCAGGAAATTCCTGTCGTGATTCTACGCTTGTTGGAAGAGAAAGGGAAAAAAAGAAAACACCTTATTTGACTTCCCAACTTGTGTCTCCTTAGATTCTTCTACAGCTCCACAATTTGCCATTTCTCCAAAGGAAGTTACTTTAGCACACTGAAGTCAATTTGCTCAATGAGTCACCACCAGCCACAAAAAGAAGCAAAGTTCAGGGTGTGCAAGGCTCAACACACCTACTTCTTTAGAGGAAAAATCATCCAAGTGAGATAAGATAACGTGGCATTTGCTGGAAAGAAGTTCAGAACTGATATCCACGGCAGCATCTCATCCATCCCCCATGTCAAACTTCTGAAATTAACCAGGGCTTAAAGAAAGTGAAACTATACTGTTCAACGTGAAACAGTTGCTTATTTTCAATGAATGGAAAGATAGGACAGGATTTAACATTCAATTATAAATGCATCTTTGGTCACCAGCCCAAAGATGTAGAAACTACCGAAAAGGTTCCTCCCTAACCATTCAAAAAACTTCTTACACTTTCAGGTTTTTTTTAAAAAAAATCAATATGTTTTCAATCCTTTCAATTTTTTTAAAAAAGCATCTGCTAAAAGAGTATTGGGGGATTACGGTATATATACTCCCCTGTTAAGTGAAAAAGAAATAATAAAACATCCATCCATGGGAAATAAGGGAATAAATAATGTTTAGGTGCTTAAAACTGTCATTTTATGATGGTGGTCGGACTATTCGCTGTCATGTTTCTGAAACGCTTATGACTTGATATTTTATACTGTAATTGTGATATTGTGTTTCTTTGTTAGCCGCCCAGAGACGCTCTGCGAGTGGGACGGCATACAAATTGAAAAATTAAATTAAATTTAGCATAACAGTATATGCCAGTGATTCTCAATGTTTTCAGATGCTGGGCAGCTGATCAGGCCGGTCACATCGTTCCTCCCACCTGGTAGCAAGAGGTAAAACATGTGCCACACATGCACAGAATGCATTTAGCACAAAGTGTCTTACTTTCATAAGTGAAGTCAGTCATCTAATATACAGTACTGTGCAAGAGTCTTAGACCACCACACGTTTTACTTCTGCTTCCAGGAGCAATGAGGGCATCGGGGACCGGATGAATTGGCTTTGGGGGCCAGTTCTGGCACGTGGGCCGTAGGTTGCAAATTCCTGGTATATACTGTTAAGGACTGTGGTGGCTTAGTGGTTAAGATGCTGAACTTGACAACTGGAAGGTTGGCAGGTTAGCAGTTTGAGACCCAAGTACTGCATGATGGAGGGAGCTCCCGGCTGTGTCCCAGCTCCTGCCAACTTAGCAGTTTGAAAGCAAGAAATTGCAAGTAAATAAATAGGTACCACTTCAGTGGGAAGGTAAATAGTGTTCCATGCACTCAGGTGTCTAGTCATGCCTGCCACATGTCCACAAAAATGTTTTCAAACACAGACAGCTGGAGTTGGATATGACTGGCTTTCGAGCAAGGGTGACCTTTATCTTTACACTATATATGCATATACTTTATATTTATGTAGTAACCGATATAGAAAGACATTAACTGGATTCACTGCTTCTTACGTCATTCTTACCAAGTACCGTATGCCTCGTGGGTCTACTCCAAGGTTGCAATCCTAGCTGTGTCTACTTAAAACATCTTTAATTGCATTAAAATGGGACTTGCCTCCAAGTTAATTGCACACAGGATTGCAATTTGGGAAACACTGTAGAATACACAGATAGTCAATTTCATCACATGAAATTGACAGGAACCCCTTAACAGAAAGCTGACAGGGAGGAGGGAACTGATCCATATGAAATATGGTGCTGGAGGAGAGCATAGTGGACACCATTGACTGTCAAAAATATGGACAATGGAGGTCCTAGATCAGGCCTGGAAACCTTGGTGCTCCAGCTGTTCTTGGACTTCAATTTCCAGAATCCCTGATCAGCACACCTGCTGGATGTCACACTGTGATGTGGAAGGCAGATGAAAGGCCACAGCATATTCTCAGGACAGTCCTCATGGTTGATCATCATGAGGATCGCCACTATATGGATTCAGATACAGTATGACAGATGAAGTCAACAAAGAAGTGAGCTTCACAATCAGTTAGTTTTCAATATGCACCTCCCCAGTCTTATACTGACCAATCTGTATCATTTTTTATGTCTCCAGCATCTATTTTTCATTCTATCACCCTGGGTGAAAATGCTCTAAGCATATGCAGAGTGCCCTGATCACAACCCAAACACTACCTAACCCACAAACAGCTGAAAAGAAAGAGCAAGGGCTTCTACATCCCATGATGTTATTCTGTGCAGCCGTCAAGATGGTGCCCTTAGCTACACCGGATCACACATCCCATTATCCTTAGCGACCACAGAGGCGCTCCATAATATTGTGATGGAATCTGTCATTCAACATGTTCCTCAGATGCCCATTTGGGGAAAGACCACCCAAAACATTGTCTTCCACCTGTAATTCCAGATTTTCTCTCACAGCCTGGCTTGACCTCCCATTCAAGAGAGATGGTTCTTTTATATATCTTAAGTTTAACATTACCGTATATTCTCGACTATAAGTCGTCCCGAATGTAAGTCGAGGTAAAGTACCTAATTTGGACCTCTAAAACTAGGAAAATAGATTGACCCAAGTATAAATCGAGAGTGGAAAATACAGCAGCTGCTAGTGAATTTCAATAATAAAATACATGAAAATATGGTAACATTAATTTAGATATTTGTGTGGGTATGTATAAGTCGAGTCCCATTTTTGGGCCTCATTTGGGGGGCTAAAAAACCTGACATACTCGAGTATATTAAAAACCCTTAAATAAATATAGATAGCACTGCAGTGGTTCAGTGGTTAAGATGCTGAACTTGATGACTGGAAGGTCAGCAGTTTGAGACCCGAGTGCTGCATGACGGAGTGAGTTCCCATCATCTGCCCCAGCTCCTGCCAACCTAGCAGTTCAAAAACAAGTACAATGGAACCTCATACAACAATCGGCCCGTATAGCAATGAAATTCCATAACAATTAGGTTTTTTGGGGAAATGGCATCCCACATAACAATTTTCCCTATGGAAAAAATTGTACAACAATTTTTCAATGGGAAAACTGCTTAGCGAAAAATAATAATCGTTGTACGATGCATCCCATAGGGAAAATCGCTATACGATGCATGCATCATATAGCATTATTTTCCTACAACAACGACCCCCTGTGGAACAGATTAAAATCGTTGTATGAGGTACCACTGTAATTGCAAGTAGTTAAATAGGTACCACTTCGGTGGGAAGGTAAACAGTATTCCGTGCACTCCGATGTCTAGTCATGCCTGCCACATGTCCATGGAAACATCTGCAGATGCAGATAGCACTGGTTCTTTGGCTGTAAATGGAGATGAGTACTGAATCCTAGAGCTGGATATGACTGGCTTTCGAGCAAGAGTGACATTTACTTTTACTATATACTGTATATATATATAAGACTGGGGTGCCCAAACTACACCCTGTGGGCCTGATCTGGCCCATGGTGCCAGTTATTCCAGCTTACACCACCCTTGCTGCTCTCAGAAGTGGAAGCAAAACATGCCTGTTCATGAACAGAATGCACCTGCGCATGCACAGAATGCCGCCGTCATTTACAGCAGCGTTCTGTGCATGCACGGGTGCGTTCTGTGCATGCATTCTGTGAACACACATGACCATTTTACTTTCGCTTCTGGATGGGAGGAACCACGTGACCAGCACACTCAACCACATGACTGGCCCATGGCCCGAAAAGCTTGGGCACCCCCTGATATAAGAGTTTTTACTTCATGTTAAAATTAAGACGTTGAACCTCTGGGCTAAGAGCAGATGTTCAGTCTGAATTGGCTGTTGGCTACGGTTCTATGGCAGAGACCAGTACATGCTCTACAATTGTCTACAGCGATAACTTGTGGAAAGAATGAGTTACATGGAAAAGGAAGGGCACGATTAGATCACAAGAGGGTGGAGAGCCAAAGGGAGGGGCAGAAAGATGCTTGCAGCTGGTGGTGCCCATGCTCAACCCTATTCCAAAACACCTCTGGGCTCCAACTTTCTTGATCCAGAGTTGTAAAGTTGCTTCTTTGCATCTTTAACTGGATATGGTCAGCTGACGAATCAACTAATAAAGAATGGAATTGTTTTGCATTTCTACTGACTCAGATTCCTCCATTCAGCAAGGATCCTATCTTTGAAGGAGGAGGACAAAGGAGGGGAATGGGGCTTCCTTATTCTGCATTTACACACACACCCCTGCTGGCTTCGGACAGATCGGTCAAGGTCTCCCTTGCTTGAAAGTCAGTCATATCCGACTCCAGGATGCAGTGCTCCATTTATAGCCAAAGAGCCAGCGCTGTTTGCATCTGCAGACGTTCCCATCGTCATGTGTCAGGCATGATTAGAAGCTAATAACGCTGTTACCTTTCCTGCCAAAGCAGTACCTCTATGTCTACTTGCTTTTTTTTCTTTCCAATGGCTAGGTTGGCAGGAGCTGAGCCAACCAACGGGGCGCTCACTCCATGTCGCAGCACTCGGGTCTCGAAATGTTGACCTGCCCAAGCTCAGCGTCTCAGCCACTAAACCACCACAAAGAAAGGGGTGTTAATGGGTAACTGACCACCTTCTAGGAAAACCTGAGAAAACCTAAAAAGGCAGCTGTCCCATTAAGGGTTGCAGCCAAAGAGTCCTGTGGCACCTGGAAGACTAGTGAAAGGTAAAGGTCACCCTTGCTTGAAAGCCAGTTGTATCTGACTCTAGGGTTCAGTGCTCATCTCTGTTTCATAGCCAAAGAGGCAGCGCTGTCTGCTTCTGCAGACATTTCCATGGTCATGTGGCAGGCATGACTAGACACAATGAAGTGGCCCCCTATTTATCTACTGTACTTGCAATGTCTTGCTTTCGAACAGCTAGGTTGGCAGGAGCCTGGGACGGACGATGGGCGCTCACAATCTCATGCAGTGTCTGGGTATTGAACTGCCGACCTGCCGCCTTTCTAGTCACTGTCTTAGCCACTTAAGCCACTGCAGGCTATGAAAAAAAATGCTGTCAAAGGGGGCCCCACAGGACTCTTCGGTTCCTTCCTGCTCAGCCAAGAGATGTAAGAGGGCTTTGATACAGTTTACTCTGCAGAAAGATAAACGTTTGTCCTGCCAAGGCTAGAGGTTGATGTTTCACAGAGACTCAAGTGGATAAGACGCTGACTGGGAGGCGGAAGGTCAGCAGTTCGATTCCTGAGTACTGCAGGACGGATTGAGCTCCTGTCTTTGTCCCAGCTCCTGCCAACCTAGCAGTTCGAAAGCAAGAAATTGCAAGTAGATAAATAGGGACCACTTTGGTGGGAAGGTAACAGCATTCCATGCACTCCGGTGTCTAGTCATGACTGCCACATGACCACGGGAACGTCTGCAGAAGCAGACAACGCTGGCTCTTCGGCTTTGAAACAGAGATGAGCACTGCACCCTAGAGTCGGATACGACTGGCTTTCGAGCAAGGGAAACCTTACTTAGTCACAGGCTGCGATCGCAAAAAAACCCCGAAAGATCTGAATCCGGCCCCTCCGAAAGAGGGAGGGAGGAGGAGGAGGAGGAGGAGGAAGGCAGAAGGAGGGACCGGTCCGGCGGACTCCTCCGAAGGGAAAACTACTGCGAACGCGGCAGGAGTTGGCGACTCCCTCCGATCGCGCGTGGGGAAAGGGGCAGCCGGCGACACGCGTGTTGCACGTGTGAACGGTCCGATCGCAGCGCTCACTCACCGACACCGTACTTCTCCCGCTTGGTGGGGATCCAGCGGGCCATCCCGGGGCTGGCTGGCCGGAGAGTCCCTCCGTCGGTGGGTCCGTCTCTTGGGAGGGTCTCAGCCTCCCGGCTCTCCCGCCATGATCCAGTAGGGTAGGATCCGGAACCCGCACCACCCCACACCACCCCTGGCCGCCGCCCTCTGCCTCCTCCTTCCCTGGCAAGTTAGCGCTGAGTCCAGCCGCCCAACAAGGAACTGGCTGTGGGCCCCCACGCCCCACCTACCTACCTACCCACCGCCCGCCCTCCTCCTCCTCCTCCCCCAGCCGCAGCAACAGAGCTCAGCTCTGCCCGCCTCCTAGTCGGGAGGGATCACCTGCTGCGTCAGCCCCCGGCAAGGGCAGGCCTCCTTCCCGGCCGTCCCCTCCCGCCCGCCGCCGGCACTCCTCCAGTCCACGCCCCTCGAGCCGGGTCCCATTTTTCTGCCTCGTAAAAGCAACTCGTTACTTTGGCTTCGTTCCTAGTAATTCGTTACCCTCGACTCGTTACTTTTGGGGTCGGGGGGGGGGTGTACAACGAAGGTGCAAAGCACCCGTCCAAGAAAGAAGGGGGGGATTGCTTTGTTGGTAGAACACACAGCACAATTTTAATCACGTTATAATAATAACTTCGTGTCAGACATTATTCCGGGTCGAAAGGATTTTTTGTGGGAGAAACTCCACTCAGGGAATGCCCCAATGAGGCTCCTTTCATGTCCCCAAGAGCAGGGACAGAGACACTCAGGTTGGCCGTATAGGTCAGTGGTTTAGGTATCTGTTTGCAGAGCCAGAGGTTGGGAGTTCACTTCTTTCACTGGGTCTCCAGGGAGAACAGCCAGTCTACCAGGCCTTGGGAGAGCTGCACGGTCCCAGAGAGCTCCCCAAACGGTGCATCGCTTCTACATATTTCCTGCCACATGCCTGCCACATGACCGTGGGAACGTCTGCAGAAGCAGACAACGCTGGCTCTTCAGCTTTGAAACAGAGATGAGCACTGCACCCTAGAGTCAGATACGACTGGCTTTCGAGCCTACCTAGAAAACCCTGGGGAAAAGAAAACATTGCTGTTAACACAGTCTTGAATTAATTAAGGTATTTTTAAAAAGCATTTGGAAATGATTTTTTAATTTTAAAAAGTTGTGCCATTTTCACCTCATTCCTAAGGTTTATTCTCCCGCACACTAAGAAGTAATGAAGAGCAATAAGTAGAGCCGTGATGGTGAACCTTGGCACTCCAGATGTTCCTGAACTTCAATTTGCAGAAGCCCAAGCTCCCTGTGAATCCACACAAATGGGTTTACTGAGATTGATCCAGCCTGCGCTGCCCTCATTGCTCCTGGAAGCGGCTCTTCCGGGTTAACCATACGGGTATACATTTCTCCTCTGAAAATCATTTTCAGGAAACATGCCTTTGGCATGAATTTGTTTAAGGTGGATCCCAGTTTGCCAAGAAGTGACCCACACACTATGACCTCGGAGCCATCTCCTATGGCACACATGAAATGAGTCGTGCAGGATTTAACACCGGGACTGCAATGGACTACTGCAGCCTTGAGGATATGGACAAGGTGCGCCTTCACAGCCAGTCCATCTGGCATGGCCTCTTCTGCTTCCGTGACCGTTGGGGAAAACCTGTGTAATACTTATTAATAATAATACTGTAATTTCATGTCAGAAATTATTCTGGCTTGAAAGGATTTTTGCAGAAGAAACTCCACTCAGGGATTGCCCAAATGAGGCTTCTTTCATGTCCCCAAAAGCTGGGACAGAGACAGGCACTCAATCCATCATGCAGTACCTGGGTCTCAAACTGCCGACTTGCCAGCCTTCCAGCTAACAAGAGACCGCATCGTCCCAAGAGTGTCTGCCCGTCCAACCAGAGCGGACCGGAGGGGCTCTCTAGTGGTGCCATCAGTTAGGGGTGCACATCTGTCCAGCACCCGAAGGAGGGCCTTCTCCGTGTCCGCACCAACCCTCTGGAACCTCCTGCCAACAGATCTAAGACTTCAAAGAGAATTGCTGCCCTTCAGGAGAGGATTGAAGACCTGGCTGGCAGGGCAGGTGTGGGGCCCGAATGGGAACACGGTCCCCGCCTGCTGGCTTATGGAAACAATTAAGAACTCTCTCTTCTTCTTCTTTTTATAGTGGGTGGGGTGGGTGGGTGGGATATGGGTCTTTTAAAGTGGGTGGGATGTGGGTCTTTTAAAGAGTTTTTATGTGTTTTTAAAACTTGTTGTAATGCCGCCCTGAGTCGGGTTCAGCCTGAGTGGGCGGCATATATAAATATGACTAATAAATAATAAATAAATAACAAGGCAAGCTTATTAACTACTTAGCCACCACAGCCCATATTCGATGGGACTGTAGACAGCCAATTAAAAGACTCAAATATTGAGCATTTTAACTGACTGAGACACGGGCTGCTGTTGCATTTAAACTGTGCTTATTACAGTTTACTCTGTATTGTAATCCACAAGAATGGCAGTAAAGGTAAAGGTTTCCCTTGCTCGAAAGCCAGTCGTATCCGACTCTAGGGTGCAGTACCTGTATATTATTTTCAATATATTATATTATATATTATATTATATTCAATATATTATGTATATTATGTTACTTTTCCAGCTTGTACTGAGCGACAGCGTCTTTCTTCTCAAATGCTATGAAAGAATGGCAATGATGTTACTTAAAAAATAAGTTTCAAAGTTATTTTAATGGGGTTTTCTCCAATGGCAACATTCTTACCAGGTAGTGTATTTAGTTGTTAGTTAAATGTATGCCCTATGTTTCCTACAGTGAACTGAATGAATTCTACATACAGGGCTCTTTTCATCCCTCCTTAGACCTAGTTAACACTCTAACCATTATTCTATGCTGTCTTCACCTTTACAGATTATTTCCATACTACCACTCATTAACCTGGTCCCAGGAAGCTCATGGAAACCTATATAACTCTAGTAAAGGTAAAGGTTTTCCTTGCTCAAAAGCCAGTCGTATCCAACTCTAGGGTTCAGTGCTCATCTCTGTTTCAAAGCCAATGAACCAGTGTTGTCTGCTTCTGCATACATTTCCATGGTCATGTGGCAGGCACGGAATGCTATTGACCTTCCCACCGAAGTGGTCCCTGTTTATCTACTTGCAATTTCTTGCTTTCGAACTGCTAGGTTGGCAGGAGCTGGGACAAAGATGGGAGCTCATTCCATCCTGCAGTACTCGAGAATCGAGCTGCTGACCCCCCGCCTTCCAGTCAGCATCTTAGCCACTTGGGCCACTGCAGTCCCTTATATAAAAGTGTGCTAGTGTGCTAATAAAAGATTTCTGATTAGGAGGCTCTTCTAACAACAAAATGCCCAGCACAGAAAAGTGTTATAGCAGTAAACTCCACTACTTAAAAGTTTTTTGCTTTGTTATTTGTTTGGGTTAGAGTTTTGTGTTCAGAAAAAATAATATACAGTAAAACCCCAGGTTACAACCACTTCGGTTTAAGTTTGCTGCAGTTTACAATGGCAAATCCTATGGAAATTCTGGCCCAGTTTACAAATTTGTAATGTATTTTTTTTGGTTTACAACGATCAATTTAGGACCATTTTTTATTTTTCAATTTTTTTATTTTTCAATTTTTTATTTTTTTTTTATTTTTCAATTTTTTATTTTTCAATTTAGGACCATTTTTTATTTTTCAAATCATCCCTACAGATGTTTCAGTTTACAATTGTTTTGGGTTACAACGGAGGCTGTTGGAATGGACCTCCATCATAACGCGATGTTAGAGAAGGGTCACATCTTGTCACTTCTGCCATCAAGACAAATCTTGCATGCTATGGATCAAAGCAGCAAGTACTAAAAATAATAATGGACAGACCTGCTATTGTTACAGAAACAACTACTACCTCTGCATAAACTCTGCAGTTCCCATTTCTATTCCGTTCATTCCTCACTATTGTCTGTGCCTGCTGAGGATAATGGGAGTTGTAATTCAACCATACAGAGGGGCCTCCGTGTTCACCAGCTCTGTCTGCCTTTGTGTGATTCAGCTGTTTCGTCTTTCCGCTTGTGTATATCTGGCCGCGCTCCCAAGAAAACTGAGCTAGGCTTGACTGGCTGACCTTATTCCCAGCCTGTTGTGTTCTGATGGTTTTACTGTACACATGGATTGCAATGTATCTGAGTCAATGTAACCTTGCCTATAGCAACAATGTAACCTTCAGCTGTATCATATAAGCCCTGTAATAGGACGCGAGCTAATGACCACCAGCTGGCAGCAGCGAGCGTCCAAGCTCTCTTGGTCCGAACTCATCAAAGGCAACAGCGCGGGAAGTTTTCCCGCCACTACCTACACCTGGACAAGAAGGGCGTGACCTGCAATGACGTCACGCAGACAGTAGCCAATGGGCTACCATGGCACCACGTTCAAATGTATTACTGCTGTATATAAAGAGCTATTGATCCGCCATTACCTCATGTTCCCTCTGTCCACGATGCAATAAA
The DNA here is from genome assembly GCA_035047305.1 of Bradypodion pumilum. NCBI lineage: Eukaryota > Metazoa > Chordata > Lepidosauria > Squamata > Chamaeleonidae > Bradypodion > Bradypodion pumilum. Next base: position 7,385,735 of record JAWDJD010000010.1, on the reverse strand, counting down.
CCTGAGTTAACCCAGCCCGAGGCTGTGTCCCGTGTCTTGGTTTGCATACACTAAATTGGCGACGAGGATGGGATGATGGATCCCCACGGAACAGCCAGGGCACAGAGCGGGTTCAACATCACCAAACCGCAAGACTGGGAGCTGCTTGAGATGGACTTCCAGGCGGCACTGGTGGAACTCAGAGTCAAACAAGACGACGAGGAGAGGAAGAGGGCCATCCTCACCAGAATGCTCGGGATGGAAACCAAGCGGACGCTGGTGGGCATAATCGCTCCGAAGAAGGTGAGCGACTTTAAGGCGAGCGACATCATGAAGCTGCTGCGAGAGCGGTTCTGCCCCTCGAGGGCAATGTTTCCCGCTCGGAGCGCGTTTTGGAGGCGAGTCCAAGCGCCAGACGAGTCGGTTGAGGCATTCGTGGCCGCCATGAGGATAGCCGCCGCCCCCTGTAAATGGGGCGATATCCTGGAGATGGTCCTCAGGGACGGCGTGTTATGTGGCCTGAAAGACAAGGAGGTGCAGCGCAGCTTGATGAATAAGGAGCCGCCACCCACGCTGGCCGAAGTCATAGAGGCCGCGGAAGCCGCAGAGTCCACGAATGCCGGAGTGGACGAGATGCATCAGTGGCGTGAGTGGCGTCCTAAAGCCGGCAAGGCGGAAAATTCGGTGCACGGGAAGGCCGGACAGTCGGTGCACGCGACTCGGCGGGCCTCAAAGTCGTCTACGGAAGGCAGCGACGGCGAGGAGGTCCAGAAGGTCCGGAAGGGCGGTCGACGCTGCGAGGGTTGCGGAGCGGCCCACGAGCGCGCGAGATGCCCGTTCAGGAAGGCCGAGTGTTACACCTGCGGCCGTCGGGGGCACATCGCCAAGGCGTGCAGAAAGAGGAAAGAGGGCCGGAGGCAATCACAAGACCGCGCGGCCAGGCCGGACCGTCCAGCAAGGCCCAAAGATGGCGCCCAGACCACGAGGAAGCAGGACGGCGTGGGCCGCGTCTCGGACAGCAGCGAGGACGACGCCTCAGTGTTCAGCGTGTCCGCGGGACAGTCCCATTACTTCGTTGAGGTATTAGTACAAGGGGCCCCTATTAAGATGGAAATTGACTCGGGGTCCTCCTTTTCCATAATTCCCCAGAAAGAGTTCCTGAAAATCGACCCCCACGTGCGGCCAAAGCTTAAAGCGTTGAGGTCCACACTACGGGACGTACAGGGAAACAACATTCCGGTATTGGGGGTTGGGAAGTTTCGGGTCAATTTTAAGAGACATTCTGCGGAACTGCCCCTAGTTGTCCTGAAAGGGGGAAGCTGTAGCCTCCTGGGAACACAGTGGTTTCAGCCCTTAGGGTTGTTCATAGGGGGGGTGCATACCGTGGGGGGGGACCCAATACAAGCGGTTTGCGATGCGCATCCCGCCGTTTTTGAGAAAGGACTCGGAAAGTTCAAGGGACCCCCTGTAGCTTTCGACATAGACCCGGAGGTCCGCCCGATAAGACTCAAACCACGCAGGGTGCCGTTTGCACTCAAGGACAAGATAGAGGCGGAATTGGACAAACTGGTGGGCCAGGGGATTCTTATTCCTGTTGATTCCGCGGAGTGGGAAACTCCAATTGTAACGGCTCTAAAGGCTAACGGGGAGGTGCGCATTTGCGCAGATTATAAGTGTACAATTAACAAGGCGATCCGCCCTAATGCATACCCGGTGCCAGTGATAAGCCACCTTTTGGCCAGGCTAAATGGGGGAAAGTGTTTCGCCAAGCTCGATTTGGCACAAGCCTATCAGCAACTTCCTGTGACCCCCGCCACGGCCGCGGCACAAACGATAGTTACACATAAGGGAGCGTTCCAGGTGTCGCGGTTACAGTTCGGCGTGAACTCGGCACCCGGTCTTTTTCAATCGCTCGTGGAACGCCTCCTAAAGGGCCTGGAGGGGGTGTTGCCTTATTTTGATGACGTGTTGATAACAGGGGGGAGTGAGGCTGAACTAGCGAAAAGGTTGGACAAGGTACTGACCGTGTTCGAGAAAGCGGGGCTGAGATTGAGGAAGGATAAATGTGTTTTTTTCGAAACAGAGGTCGAGTTTTTAGGGTTCCGAATCACACCCGAGGGGATTAAGCCGTCTAAATCCAAGGTAGCAGCCATTAAAAAGGCCCCTCGCCCCACATCCAAGACCGAGCTGCAATCTTTCCTGGGGCTCCTAAATTTTTACCATACATTCCTCCCGCGGAAGGCGTCCGTGGCCGAACCGCTCCATCGGTTGCTGAAAAAGGAGGAGCCGTGGATGTGGGGTGATGAGCACGAGAGGGCGTTCAAAGAGCTAAAGCAACTCCTAACATCTGAGGCAATCCTGACGCATTTCGACCCCAAACGGCCTGTGGTCCTAGTTTGTGATGCATCCCCGGTGGGGGTGGGGGCGGTGCTTTGCCACGTGTTGGAGGACGGAAGGGAGGCCCCGGTAGCATTTTACTCAAGGTCCCTGTCCCAAGCGGAGCGGAATTACGCGCAAACCGACAGGGAAGCATTAGCAATCGTATCGGGGACCAAAAAATTTCACGATTTTTTGTATGGCCGCCCGTTCAAAATCGTGACCGATCACAAACCGCTGTTAGGGATTTTCACGGCGCACAAGCCCACGCCGCAGATCCTGTCCCCGAGAATGCTGCGATGGGCTATTTTCCTCAACGCGTACCAACATGAGTTGGAGTACAGGCCCGGAAAGGAAATCAGCCATGCTGATGCGCTGTCGAGATCCCCTTTGCCATTGTCGGACGCCCAACAGGCGAGAGCAGAAAAGGACCGCCAGGTGTTGCTAATTGAGGTTTTAGACGCTCCCCCAATAGTACCAGCCGACATTGCTAGGGCGACAGGCAAGGACAGGACACTGGCGAAGGTTTGCTCGTGGGTGCAGAAGGGGTGGCCGGGTTCGTCCCCGAGTACGGAGTTCGACCCATTCTTTAGGAAAAAGCTAGAGTTGTCCCTAGAGAGGGGGTGCCTTCTGTGGGGCCAACGGGTGGTGGTCCCTGCGCCCCTGCGGACGAGGGTGCTCGAACTGCTGCACGTCAGCCACCCGGGCATAGTTCGTTCAAAGGCGCTGGCCCGGAGTTACTTCTGGTGGCCGCAGCTGGACACGGATATTGAGCACATGGTTGGCACTTGCGAGGCTTGCCAGGGGTCCCGCCCTGAGGCGGCCCGTCTTCCACATAGGGAATGGGACACAGCACGGGGACCATGGTCCAGGGTGCACGTAGATTTCGCTGGCCCATTCCGAGGAACCATGTTTCTCCTAGTCGTGGATGCGTTCTCCAAGTGGCTGGAGGTTATCCCGGTAAAAAGCACGTCCTCCGCCACGACAATTAGCCGGCTACGGAGAGTCTTTTCCACGTTCGGTTTACCCGACACTTTAGTCAGCGATAACGCTAGTTGTTTCACCTCCGCTGAGTTCGGGGCATTCATGGAGACAAACGCCATTCGGCATATCACGTCCGCACCGTTTCACCCGGCCACGAATGGCCAAGTGGAACGGTTGGTGCGTACAACGAAGGAGGCGCTGCGGCGCATGGGCCCGGGGGACCTGAATCACCAAGTGTGCCAATTCCTCTTAGCGTATAGGGTGACCCCTTTGGCATCCGGCTACTCGCCGGCAGAGCTCTTGATGCGGCGAAAACTGACCACGCTCCTGTCCAGGCTAGACCCAACGAGAGTCGAGGATAAAGGGAAAAACGTGGGGTTGGCAGTCTCGAAAGGTTTCGCTGCCGGTGACCCTGTTCACTGCAGGAACTATTCCAGCGCAGGGCCAGCCTGGGTACCAGGGACGGTTGTAGAACAGACGGGACCAGTGTCGTACCGGGTCGAGACGAACACCGGCCTCCTCTGGAGGAGGCACGCAGATCAACTGAGGCACCGAGTGATTGGGCCAGTCAGTGGAGCTCAGAAACAGGATTCAGCGTTAGGGTTCTCCCCCACCCGCTTAACCCAAGGGGGAGACAGCAGTGGACAACAGTCCCAAGCATGGGGGGAAGGAAGCAGAAGCAGCGGCCCCGACTCATATCCTTTTGATACGCCAGCTCGAGCAGGGGCCGGGGAAGGGGGAGAGGAGTTCGCGACCGCTGCCCCCGATAGTGATTTTGATTTTGATTTGGCAAGCCGGGGGGGTTTTCAGGAGTGTTCCCCCACCCATCCAAGCGAGAAGAGGGGTTTTTCGTTAGCCCCCAGTGCCCCCGGTTCCTCCCTAAGAAAGAGCACACCTCCCAACAGCGCCGCGGAGCCGCGGAAAGTCACTAACGAGTCTCCCTCTCATATTGCAGGACAGGAGACCAGGGGACAAAGAGAAGGTAGCAAACCCGGGGAGAGGCAGCCCGCACCGAGACCCCAGCGTGTTCGAAATAAGCCATCTTGGCTGAGAGACTTTGTCTCCTAAGGGGGGGGGAGTGTGTTAAGGTGGGCTCGAGACTTTGTCTCGTCCTAGGGGGGAGGGATGTTGTGTTCTGATGGTTTTACTGTACACATGGATTGCAATGTATCTGAGTCAATGTAACCTTGCCTATAGCAACAATGTAACCTTCAGCTGTATCATATAAGCCCTGTAATAGGACGCGAGCTAATGACCACCAGCTGGCAGCAGCGAGCGTCCAAGCTCTCTTGGTCCGAACTCATCAAAGGCAACAGCGCGGGAAGTTTTCCCGCCACTACCTACACCTGGACAAGAAGGGCGTGACCTGCAATGACGTCACGCAGACAGTAGCCAATGGGCTACCATGGCACCACGTTCAAATGTATTACTGCTGTATATAAAGAGCTATTGATCCGCCATTACCTCATGTTCCCTCTGTCCACGATGCAATAAACCTGAGTTAACCCAGCCCGAGGCTGTGTCCCGTGTCTTGGTTTGCATACACTAAACAGCCTCTGAAAGCAAACATCAAAAACATGCGCACCGGGATATGTCCTGCACCTTTAAAGGTGGGCCTTGCAACACCTGATCAGCTGGGTGAGGAATTATGTAGCTCAAGGGTTAGTTGCATGCACAAGGTGTTAGTCACCGCTTTTTATGATACGCCCGGTTCCTTTCCTGTTAAAACTACCCTGCCTTCCCTTCTATCTCATGTATCTTTGGCTCCTTGCTGTGGCTGCCTTGGCTCATGTTGAGACTGAGACGTGGACCTCCTTCCCCAAGCTGTTGGGGGAGTGGTAGCTCCTACGACTGTTCTCCAGTGGACATGGGGGTCTTGCTATGTTGGGTTTGCTGTAGTATAATTATATTTATTGCATTTTTATGATCTAATTATGTAGTGTAGTTTTTGTATTATGATATTATGCTTATCTGGATTGTTGTCCATTTTGAACTTGTTGTTTCTCTGTATTATATTTTTATTGTTACTTTGTTGGATTATGTTGTTAGCCGCCTCGAGTTGGTCTCGGCTGAGGAAGGCGGGATATAAATTAAACTGATTGATTGATTGATTGATCTCAAAACATGTTCTGGGTGCTGACTGCATGTACCTTAACCAAATGTGTATAAATTACTTTTTTCTTTTGAAGAGAAAAAAAACACCAAGCAAACAAGGCCAACAGAAAAACACTGCAAGTTCAGGCCAGTGTGTTTTAGTGAAGAATTCAAAACTGATTTTGAATTTGAGTGTTTCAGACTTTGTCATTGTTGGGGGGTGGAAAATCCCATGATTAGCAGAACAGACCTGACCAGAATTTCTCGTCCACTTAGTCAAACACTGGCCAGCATCTTCTTGGCTATTCTCCCTGGCATAAGCACAAAGGCAAACACTGTGGCAGCAGATTGCTCCTGGCTCCCGAGTTGCCACCTGAATAGTGCACTAAGGATGCAGTCAGACAAGGGTGTAGCTCAAAGTTTGGATAGCTCGTGGCACAGTTGAGTACAAGCTGTTTCGTGGTGAGCACATAATGATGCCTGAGCAATAGCCCGATCCTAATCTGTGCCCAAAGGGTCATGGTGGCTTAGTGGTTAAGATGCTGAGCTTGGTGACCGGAAGGTTGGAAGTTCGAGACTAGAGTAATGTGTGACAGGATGGGTTCCTGTTGTCTGTCCCACCTCCTGCCAACCTTGCAATTTTGAAAGTACAGTAATACCTCATACAAAGTCCGCTTCGTACAACATCGAATTCATACAACATCGCCTAATTCCTTGAAAAAAGTTGCCTCATACAAAGTCATGTGACGTTGTATGAGGCATTGGGGTTTTTCCCAGGTTGCATTGTGCCTGGGCAGTATAAAAGGCAGGACACATGCGTGCATTGCTCTTGTGGGTTTTGCACGAGGTGAAGAGTGTTTAGGAGTGGTTTTGAGTGCAATTTTGGATTTTTAAAAAAAATGTCGTCAAAATTTTTAGAAGCATTGCTGGGATTTTTGCAGCATTCTTCAGGTTCTTGGACAATCAGGGTTGTTTGACATGTTTTTGAAATGTATTTAGCCTTTAGACAATGATTTCTTAAAGTTCTATCAGTTTCCTGTCTGTTTCCTTGACTTTGCCCTGAAGTCTGTGCTGTTACAGTACAATGTATCTCTATTGAAACAACGTTGTACGAGGCATCACAGCAAGGATTTGGACGTTGTATGAGGCATCGCGGCTAGGATTTTGCATGCCTCATAAAAAGTCCAAATACGTATAAAGTCCAAACTTGTGGAACTAAGTTTGGACGTTGTATGAGGTATCACTGTAATAAATTGCAAGTAGATAAATAGGTACTCTTCAGTGGGAAAGGTAACAGTGTTCTTTGTGCTCCGGCATCTAGTCATGCCTGCCACACGATCATGGGAATGTCTGCGGATGCAGACAGCATTGGCGCTTTGGCTGTAAATAGAGATAAACACCATCCCTTAGAGCGAGGGTCCTCAACCTTTCTGTTGTGTTCTAACAGTGTACCCTTCTACATGTGATAACAATGTATCTGAACCAATGTAACCTTGCCTACGAGTAACAATGTAACCTTCAGCTGATCACTATAAACCCTGTAATGGGACGCGAGCTAATGACCACCAGCTGGCAGCAGCGAGCGTCCAAGCTCTCTTGGTTCAAACCCATCAAAGGCCACAGCGCGGGAAGTTTCCCGCCGCTACCTACACCTGGACAAGAAGGGCGTGACCAGCCATGACGTCACGCGGGCAGTAGCCAATGGGCTATCGTGGAGCCACATTCAAATACGTTACTACCATATATATAGAGCTGTTCGTCCGCCATTACCTCATGTTCCCTCTGTCCACCATGCAATAAACCTGAGTTAACCCAGCCCTTGGCTGTTTCCTGTGTCTTGACTCTCATACACTAAACTGGCGACGAAGGTGGGATCATGGATCCCCAAGGAGCCAGGGCACAGAGCGGGTTCAACATTACCAAACCGCAAGACTGGGAGCTTTTTGAGATGGACTTCCAGGCGGCACTGGTGGAACTCAAAGTCAAAGAAGACGACGAGGAAAGGAAGAGGGCCATCCTCACCCGCATGCTTGGGATGGAGACCAAGCGAACGCTGGTGGGCATTATTGCGCCGAAGAAGATGGGTGAGTTCAAAGCCGATGACATCATGAAACTGCTGCGTGAGCGTTTCCGACCCTCGAGGGCAATGTTTCCCGCTCGGAGCGCGTTTTGGAGGCGAGTTCAAGCGCCGGACGAGTCGGTAGAAGCCTTCGTAACAGCTATGAGAGTAGCCGCCACCCCCTGCAGATGGGACCACTTTCTAGAGATGGCCCTCAGGGACGGAGTTCTGTGTGGCCTGAAGGACAAGGAAGTGCAGCGCAGCCTGATGAACAAGGAGCCACCACCCACACTGACAGAGGTTGTAGAGGCCGCGGAAGCCGCGGAATCCACGAATGCTGGAGTAGATGAGATGCACAAGTGGCGTGAGTGGCGTCCGAGGGCCGGCAAAGCGGAAAACTCGTTGCACGGAAAGTCCGGACAGTCGGTGCACGCAACCCGACGGACCTCGAAGTCGTCTTCGGAAAGCAGCGACAGCGAGGAGGTCCAGAAGGTCCGAAGGGGAGGGCGCCGTTGCGATGGGTGCGGAGCGGCCCATGAGCGCGTGAGGTGCCCATTCAGAAAAACCGAGTGCTACAACTGCGGCCGTCGGGGGCACATCGCCAAGGCGTGCAGGAAAGGGAAAGAGGGCCGGAGACAGTCACAAGACCGTTCGGCCAGACCGGACCGTCCAGCGAGGTCCAAAGATGGCGCCCGGACCACGAGGAAGCAGGACGGCGTGGGCCGCATCTCGGACGACAGCGAGGGCGACGCTCCTGTGTTCAGCGTGTCTGCGGGACAGCCCCATTACTTCGTTGAGGTACTAGTACAAGGGACCCCTATTAGGATGGAAATTGACTCGGGGTCCTCCTATTCTATAATTCCCCAGAGAGAGTTCTTGAAAATCGACCCCCACGTGTGGCCCAAACTTAAAGCGTTGAGGGCCACACTACGGGACGTACAGGGGAACAGCATTCCAGTGTTGGGGGTCGGGACATTCCGGGTTCGTTTTAAGAGACATTCTGCGGAACTTCCCCTAGTGGTGCTAAAAGGGGGGAGTTGTAGCCTCCTCGGGACGCAATGGTTTCAGCCTTTAGGTTTGTTCATAGGGGGGGTGCATGCCGTAGGCGTGGACCCAATACAAGTGGTGTGCGACGCACACCCCGCCGTTTTTAAAAGTGGACTGGGAAAGTTCAAGGGACCCCCTGTAGCCTTCGACCTAGACCCGGAGGTCCGCCCGATAAGACTCAAACCGCGCAGGGTGCCGTTCGCACTAAAGGACAAAATAGAGGCGGAACTGGACAAACTGGTGGGTCAGGGGATTCTTGTTCCTGTGGATTCCGCGGAGTGGGAGACTCCAATTGTAATAGCACTGAAGGCTAACGGGGAGGTGCGCATTTGCGCTGATTATAAGTGTACAATTAACAAGGCGATCCGCCCTAATGCATACCCGGTGCCAGTGGTCAGCCACCTCCTGGCCAGGCTGAATGGGGGAAAGTGTTTCGCTAAGCTCGATTTAGCACAGGCCTACCAGCAACTCCCTGTAACCCCCGCCACAGCGGCGGCACAAACAATAGTTACACATAAGGGGGCGTTCCAGGTGTCGCGTTTACAGTTCGGCGTGAACTCGGCACCTGGCCTTTTTCAGTCGCTCGTGGAACGCCTCCTGAAGGGGCTGGAGGGGGTGTTGCCATATTTTGATGACGTGTTGATAACGGGGGGGAGTAAGGCCGAGCTGGCACATAGATTGGATAAAGTTCTGACCGTGTTCGAGAAAGCGGGGCTGCGACTGAGAAAAGACAAATGTGTATTTTTCGAAACAGAGGTTGAGTTTTTAGGGTTCCGTGTCACGCCCGAGGGAATTAGGCCGTCCAAATCTAAGGTAGCCGCTATCAAGAAAGCTCCTCGCCCCACATCCAAAACCGAACTACAGTCATTTCTGGGGCTTCTCAATTTCTACCATACCTTCCTTCCACGGAAGGCGTCTGTTGCCGAGCCGCTCCATCGGTTACTTAAAAAAGAGGAAAAATGGCTGTGGGGTGACGAGCAAGAGAGGGCGTTCACAGAGTTAAAGCAACTCCTAACATCCGAGGCAATCCTGACTCATTTCGATCCCAAACGGCCAGTAGTTTTAGTCTGCGACGCATCCCCGGTGGGGGTGGGGGCGGTGCTTTGCCACGTGTTGAACGACGGAAGGGAGGCCCCGATAGCGTTTTATTCAAGGTCCCTGTCCCAAGCAGAGCGGAATTACGCACAGACCGACAGGGAGGCATTAGCGATAGTAGCGGGAACCAAAAAATTTCACGATTTTCTGTATGGTCGCCCGTTCAAGATCGTGACTGATCACAAGCCCCTGTTAGGAATCTTCACTGCAAATAAGCCCACGCCACAGATCCTGTCCCCGAGGATGCTGCGGTGGGCTATTTTTCTTAACGCATACCAACATGAGTTGGAATACCGGCCCGGGAAGGAGATCAGCCATGCAGACGCGCTCTCACGGTCTCCGTTGCCCTTGTCGGACGATCAGAAGGCAGGGGTAGGAAGAGACCGCCAGGTATTGCTAATAGAGGTCTTAGATTCACCCCCAATAGTACCGGCCGACATTGCCAAGGCGACGGGAAAGGATAGAACACTGGAGAAAGTATGCTCGTGGGTACAGAAGGGGTGGCCGGCGTCATCCCCAAGCATGGAATTCGACCCATTTTTTCGAAAACGAATAGAATTGTCATTAGAGAGGGGGTGCCTCTTGTGGGGCCAACGGGTGGTGGTTCCTACGTCCCTGCGACCGAAGGTGCTAAAGCTGCTGCACGTCAGCCACCCGGGAATCGTCCGTTCCAAGGCACTGGCCCGGAGTTATTTCTGGTGGCCCCAGCTGGACGCCGACATAGAGCATATGATTGGCACTTGTGAGGCATGTCAGGGCTCCCGACCGGAGGTAGCTCGTCTCCCGCATAGGGAATGGGACGCAGCAAGGGGACCGTGGTCCAGGGTGCACGTAGATTTTGCTGGCCCGTTCCGAGGAACCATTTTTCTCCTGGTAGTGGATGCGTACTCGAAGTGGCTGGAGGTCATTCCGGTAAAGAGCACATCCTCCGCCACTACCATTGGCCAGCTAAGGAGGGTCTTTTCCACGTTCGGTTTACCCGACACTCTGGTCAGCGATAACGCTAGCTGTTTCACGTCCGCTGAGTTCGCGGCATTCATGGAGGCAAATGCAATTCGGCACGTCACATCCGCGCCGTTTCACCCGGCCACGAATGGCCAAGTGGAACGGTTGGTGCGCACAACAAAAGATGCGCTGCGGCGCATGGGCTCGGGGGATCTAAATCACCAAGTCTGTCAATTTCTATTAGCGTACAGAGTGACCCCCTTAGCGTCCGGATACTCGCCGGCTGAGCTGCTGATGCGGAGGAAACTGACCACGATCTTGTCCAGGTTAGACCCGACGAGGGTCGAGGACAAAGGGAAGAACATAGGTTTAGCGGTCTCGAGAGGTTTCGGCGTAGGCGATCCTGTACACTGTAGGAACTATGCCAACGCAGGCCCAGTCTGGGTGCCAGGGACGATAGTAGAACAGACGGGACCAGTGTCGTACCGGGTGGAAACGAACACCGGTCTCCTCTGGAGGAGGCACACTGACCAACTGCGGCGCGGAGTGTGTGAGGGACCGATCAGTGGGGCTCAGCAACCGGATTCAGCGATAGGGTTCTCCCCCACCCGTTTAGCCCAAGGGGGAGACAGAGAAGGACACCAGTCCGAAGCCAGGGGGGAAAGCAGTGATCCCGACTCATATCCTTTTGACACGCCAGCTCTATCCGAGCCCGGGGAGGGGGAAAAGGAGCTTGCGGCCGCCGCTGCCGTTTCCCCCGAATTCGATTACGATTTTAATTTTGCTAGCCGGGGGGTTTTTTTGGAGTGTTTCCCCACCCATCCAAGCGAGAAGAGGGGTTTTTCGTTAGCCCCCAGTGCCCCCGGTTCTTCCCAAACAAAGCACACACCGCCCAACAAAGCCGCAGAGCCGCGGCAAGCTACTAACAAGTCATCCTCTCCGATTACAGGGCAGGAAGCCAGGGAGCAAGGAGGAGGGAGCGAAGCTGGGGCAGGGCAGCCCGCGCCGAGACCCCAGCGTGTTCGAAATAAGCCATCTTGGCTGAGAGACTTCGTCTCATCCTAGGGGGGAGGAGTGTTGTGTTCTAACAGTGTACCCTTCTACATGTGATAACAATGTATCTGAACCAATGTAACCTTGCCTACGAGTAACAATGTAACCTTCAGCTGATCACTATAAACCCTGTAATGGGACGTGAGCTAATGACCACCAGCTGGCAGCAGCGAGCGTCCAAGCTCTCTTGGTTCAAACCCATCAAAGGCCACAGCGCGGGAAGTTTCCCGCCGCTACCTACACCTGGACAAGAAGGGCGTGACCAGCCATGACGTCACGCGGGCAGTAGCCAATGGGCTATCGTGGAGCCACATTCAAATACGTTACTACCATATATATAGGGCTGTTCGTCCGCCATTACCTCATGTTCCCTCTGTCCACCATGCAATAAACCTGAGTTAACCCAGCCCTTGGCTGTTTCCTGTGTCTTGACTCTCATACACTAAACTTTCAAAGCTGGGGGCTGGATCCACAGCTGTCAAGTATTCCGGATTGGCCAGGAAATCCCATATTTCACCCCTCTTTAACAATCGTTCCCGCGACCATCCTGTATTTTGGCTGGCCAGGAAAGGGGTTACTGTGCATGCATGCATGCACAAAGGGGTTCTGCACATGTGCAAAGGAATTGTTGCTGCACATGTGCGCCCGGGCCTGGAGCATTTCCCGTATTTTCACTGGCAACACTTGACAAGTATGACTGGATCACACCTCCTCAGACAGCTGGCAGGCTGGATCAATGCTGCCATCGCAGCAGTGGGGGGCAGTGACGGGCTCAGGGTGGTCCTGCCACCACTGCCACCAACCATTCCGAGCCACCCCCCACAAGCCGCTTCCCTGCTTACTGGCCTGGAGGAGCTGCAAGGCACCAACTCATCCAGCCCGCAACCTTGCCCCAGCTGCCGCTTCTGCTTCCACCACCACCACTGGCTCAATCCTTGTCTCCTCCGCTTGGCTTGTTGTGTCCCTAACAACAATCCATAGCAGGGTGGATGTTGTAAGCCTTACAACATCCATCCTGCTATGGAGCGTCATTAGGGACACATATACAAGAGCAAATTTCAGTGCTAGTAGATCACCTTTCCTGAATGGAAGAGATCTGAAATCCAATCCCTGGTGGTACTCTGTAGTAGGCAATGAAACAGACCTTTCTCGGATCAAGAACCTAGAACCAACACCAATCAAAAGTTTGCAAATCAACAACAACAAACTATTTTCTGGATTACAGCTCTCATAGTACCCCAGTTTTCATGACCGGTTTTTGTTTTTGATTTTAATAATAATAATTTCCCCCAAACATACTGTAGGGAAGTAGACAATAGCAGGTTTTATGGGGCACATTGGACTCTACTGCCATGCAGTTGTCTAAAGTTCTTGAATGTGTGCTGGAACAAGTGGGGACACGTTCAGTAGACAACCTGGCTTCATTAAAATTTGTGAGGTGCGGTAGGTCGGCTGGGGTGTAACAAAAGCGAAAGGAGAGAAAACACTCCCAGAAGAAAGATAAACGTGTAATGAGTTCCGTTTATTTCTTGAAATTCCTGTGTCTCTTATTTGATTCATAAGCAGAACATGGTTCAAATAAACTGTAATAATGGTGGAATTTCAATATATATATAGTCTGGAAAAGTCTCTTGCGTCTTCAAATAATATAAGACTAATAAACTGCGTCTTTAAACCAATGTAGACTACGGAATGGCGATGTCCTTCCGGTAGTTGGACATTTCGTTGCACTTTATCAAGCGTCTACAATATAAAATATGTACAATATAATACGTTGCAGCACAATTCAATACAAGGGTTATACATAAAGTTAAATGATATTAGCATGTGAGAGCTATAGTGACTAATTTAACCATACAATATAAATGCAGGACAAAGTGGGGCATCTCATGCAAAAATTCACTACGTGTCTATTCAAAAATATCTGTTGCAATTAAATCATGAATCAGTAGTCATTATAAATGGTGCATGTACATCTAGGTCTGCGACAGAGCAATTACAAAGCATCTAAAAAACCTTATAAAGAATGGAAGAAATACATACCAAAATGTATATATGTATATATTTATGTAAGTATCGCGCGTCCTGCACCTCCTGAAGTCTTGTGTTGTGTGCTCGCGTTAACTAACAGTAACCTACTATTCTTTAAATATTCTTATTCTTGCCCACTCATCTGTGATGACTCAGTAGATTTTCTAGCCCCATGTGGAAAGAATATAGATCCAGGTACTTATCTGAAACTGTTGTGCTGGTTGTTAAAGGGACCTGTCCCTGAGCTAGGAATTATACCTAGCTAACTCTAGCATATGATAATGAAATGTTCATAAAAATGAAGATGGTTCCCAATCTGTGTTCAAGCCGTGTGGTGTTAACGTGTTGAACCGATGAATGTAAAAGGCTTCTCTTTGTAATAGAACCTTTTCCATATTGAGAATATGATATTTGTTGACATTAACAGTTTCTAGCACAATAATCTTGAGGTCTCCTGGTTTGTGTTGTTTGTTAAGAAAGTGATTTACCAGAGGAGCAGTGATGTTCCGGTTTCTAATCCGTGAGAGGTGTTCCCCTAAGCGTATTTTCAAAGAACGACTCGATTGTCCCACATAGCCTAACTGACAAGGGCATATTGCCATGTATACAATATTTTTTGAATTGCAATTAGAAAATGAGGTGAGCTCCAATGTGAAGCTGCTGGAAGGCAATTTGACCGTGTTTGCACATATCATGTGAGTACAGTATATACAATGTCCGCAAATGTGGTGCCCTGCAGGGAGGGACAAGCGCTTTTGCTTTTGAGTGGAAATGTCTGCTCTCGAAAGGAGATTGGCTAACGTCCGAGTTTTTCTGAATCCCACCAGTGGTTTTTGTTGGCATCCCGGTATCGTGTCCAATATGTGCCAGTGCCTGTTGATAATGCGTTTAATTTGATTTGCTAGCGGGGTGTAGTCCAGAGACCAAACCAATCTATGCTGAGATGTTATTTGTTCCGTTCGTCTTTCGAGAAGAGAGCTTCTTGTGCGTAAATCCGCTTTCGTTTGTGCGTGTGCAATGATGTGTTTCGGATATCCTCTCGTACTAAGTGTTTGCGCAATGTCTTTGGCTGCAATTCTGTAGTCGTGTTCTTTTGAGGAATTCCTTTTGGCTCTGAGGAGTAAGCTATACGGTATGTTACTTTTCAAATGATGTGGGTGATAAGAGCTATATTGAAGGTAAGCGAAACGGTCTGTAGGTTTGTGGTACAGTTTTGTTTTTATCTGATTCGCTTCAATATATACAGTCAGATCCAAAAAAGCCAAAGATGTTCGGTTCGTGGTATGCGTGAATTTGATATTATTATGAAGACTGTTCATCCAAATGCAGAAATTATCTATGGAGGTGTAGTCCTGAAAAATGAAAAATAAATCATCTATATATCTCTTATAACTGATGATGTTGTTGAAAAAAGGATTGGTCCGTGGGTCCAGAATAAAAGTGTTATCGAAGCTGCACATAAAAATGTTGGCAATAGATGGGGCAAAATTAGAACCCATGGAGACCCCCTGTGTTTGAAGAAAGAAAGAGTTGTCAAACCTGAAGAAATTGTGTTCGAAGCAGGTGTCCAAGAGGTCTAGTAGAAAATGTGCAGGTGGCTGATTGATGGAGCGTGTTTCTAAAGCGTGGGCAACAAGAGTACGCGCTTCTCCCAGTGGGATGTTGGTGTAAAGTGAGGTGATGTCCATAGTAAGTAATACTGCTCCATTTGGCACCTGAAAGTTTTCCATCATTTGGATGAAGTGCGTGGAATCCTTTACATAAGATGCAGAGTTGCTAGCAAACTGATGGATATGAAAATCAATATAGGTGGCCACTGGTTCTAGAAGAGATTGATTCGCTGAAATGATAGGTCTACAAGGGATGACGGTGTCAGAAGTCCGAATTTTGTGTACTTTTGGTAGAAGATAAAACATAGGAACTCTTGGATATTTGTTAAGTAAAAACCGGAAGGTGTTATTGGTAATATAGTCTTGTGCCAATCCTTCTTGTAGTACTGTCTTAAGAATGTTCATAGTGTGGGTAGTGGGATCATGGTCTAGCTTCCGATAGCATTCTATATTAGACAATTGTGTCCATGCTGCCTTGAGGTAATCTTCTTTGTCAAGTAATACAATTCCCCCTCCTTTATCTGCTGCCTTAATCACGATATTGGGATCCGAACCTAAGTTTTTTAGTAACGTCATGTCCTCTTTGGTTAAATTGAAGTGCCTGTTAGACCGTGTTTCAGCAATGGCGATGTCCCGGGTAACTATCCTTTTAAATACCTCGATAGCTGGGTGTTCAATATTAGGCGTGAATGTAGAGCGTGGAGTGAATTGTCTCAATGTAACTGAAGATTCTGAGGGTTCTTTGAAAAACGCTTTGAGCTTGAGTAGTCTGATGAGTTTGAAGATGTCTATCTTGGTTTTGAACGGGCAATACCGGGGCGTGGGGACAAACCCCAATCCCAAGTTAAGAAGCTCTGTTTCCCTAGTGGTTAAATTCCTGCTAGACAAATTGAACACCAGTGAGAAGGTTATTTTTTCTTTGTGCGTCTTCGTGTTCTTTGTTCTAAAAAATCCCTCCTATTGTCAATATGTGGTGCGCTCGCCAGGGCAGGTTTGGGTCTGTACCGGTTGGTGCGAAAATTGTAAGGGTCTCTAGCTCGCTCGTCGGTGGAAGACTCCGCTGCGTCAGAATCAGTGGTCTCATAATCTGTGGATTCGACAGGCTGTCTCCAGGTGACCTGTTTCTGGACGCTGCGTCTGGTAAATTGCCAACGATAAATTCTTTCTGTCTGATAATCATTCCTGTCCCTATTTAACTTCTTGTTCTTAAATGCCAGGAGTTCGTCCTTGAAAGATTTGAGTTTATTTTCCATATCGGTGAAATCATCTATGGAACTCCCAGCGACCGGAGCCACCAAGAGTTTTTTTAGATCAGCAATGTCCTTATCCAATGTTGCTATTTCTTGGTGGCATTGATCTATTATCAGCAGTATCAGGTCAAAGGAGCATCTGTCCAAAATCGAGGTCCATTTGTCAAGAAATTCCTTTTTATTGGCAAATAATGTAGGGCCCTTTGTCATACGCAGTCCTCTGGGTATAATGGAAGCTTTGTAATACTCTAATAGAAATGAGGAATGTAAATCCAACCGGATTCTTTTCTTTTCCAAATATTCTAATTTATTTATCTCCTCATTTGTAATATCAGTGTCAAGATGTAGGGGCGTAGCTTGATTTAATATCCTATCTCTGTCAGCGACCGAGAATGTAAATCCTTTGTCCGTCATGCCGTTGGAGTAGAAAGGTGCGGTAGGTCGGCTGGGGTGTAACAAAAGCGAAAGGAGAGAAAACACTCCCAGAAGAAAGATAAACGTGTAATGAGTTCCGTTTATTTCTTGAAATTCCTGTGTCTCTTATTTGATTCATAAGCAGAACATGGTTCAAATAAACTGTAATAATGGTGGAATTTCAATATATATATAGTCTGGAAAAGTCTCTTGCGTCTTCAAATAATATAAGACTAATAAACTGCGTCTTTAAACCAATGTAGACTACGGAATGGCGATGTCCTTCCGGTAGTTGGACATTTCGTTGCACTTTATCAAGCGTCTACAATATAAAATATGTACAATATAATACGTTGCAGCACAATTCAATACAAGGGTTATACATAAAGTTAAATGATATTAGCATGTGAGAGCTATAGTGACTAATTTAACCATACAATATAAATGCAGGACAAAGTGGGGCATCTCATGCAAAAATTCACTACGTGTCTATTCAAAAATATCTGTTGCAATTAAATCATGAATCAGTAGTCATTATAAATGGTGCATGTACATCTAGGTCTGCGACAGAGCAATTACAAAGCATCTAAAAAACCTTATAAAGAATGGAAGAAATACATACCAAAATGTATATATGTATATATTTATGTAAGTATCGCGCGTCCTGCACCTCCTGAAGTCTTGTGTTGTGTGCTCACGTTAACTAACAGTAACCTACTATTCTTTAAATATTCTTATTCTTGCCCACTCATCTGTGATGACTCAGTAGATTTTCTAGCCCCATGTGGAAAGAATATAGATCCAGGTACTTATCTGAAACTGTTGTGCTGGTTGTTAAAGGGACCTGTCCCTGAGCTAGGAATTATACCTAGCTAACTCTAGCATATGATAATGAAATGTTCATAAAAATGAAGATGGTTCCCAATCTGTGTTCAAGCCGTGTGGTGTTAACGTGTTGAACCGATGAATGTAAAAGGCTTCTCTTTGTAATAGAACCTTTTCCATATTGAGAATATGAGACCACTGATTCTGACGCAGCGGAGTCTTCCACCGACGAGCGAGCTAGAGACCCTTACAATTTTCGCACCAACCGGTACAGACCCAAACCTGCCCTGGCGAGCGCACCACATATTGACAATAGGAGGGATTTTTTAGAACAAAGAACACGAAGACGCACAAAGAAAAAATAACCTTCTCACTGGTGTTCAATTTGTCTAGCAGGAATTTAACCACTAGGGAAACAGAGCTTCTTAACTTGGGATTGGGGTTTGTCCCCACGCCCCGGTATTGCCCGTTCAAAACCAAGATAGACATCTTCAAACTCATCAGACTACTCAAGCTCAAAGCGTTTTTCAAAGAACCCTCAGAATCTTCAGTTACATTGAGACAATTCACTCCACGCTCTACATTCACGCCTAATATTGAACACCCAGCTATCGAGGTATTTAAAAGGATAGTTACCCGGGACATCGCCATTGCTGAAACACGGTCTAACAGGCACTTCAATTTAACCAAAGAGGACATGACGTTACTAAAAAACTTAGGTTCGGATCCCAATATCGTGATTAAGGCAGCAGATAAAGGAGGGGGAATTGTATTACTTGACAAAGAAGATTACCTCAAGGCAGCATGGACACAATTGTCTAATATAGAATGCTATCGGAAGCTAGACCATGATCCCACTACCCACACTATGAACATTCTTAAGACAGTACTACAAGAAGGATTGGCACAAGACTATATTACCAATAACACCTTCCGGTTTTTACTTAACAAATATCCAAGAGTTCCTATGTTTTATCTTCTACCAAAAGTACACAAAATTCGGACTTCTGACACCGTCATCCCTTGTAGACCTATCATTTCAGCGAATCAATCTCTTCTAGAACCAGTGGCCACCTATATTGATTTTCATATCCATCAGTTTGCTAGCAACTCTGCATCTTATGTAAAGGATTCCACGCACTTCATCCAAATGATGGAAAACTTTCAGGTGCCAAATGGAGCAGTATTACTTACTATGGACATCACCTCACTTTACACCAACATCCCACTGGGAGAAGCGCGTACTCTTGTTGCCCACGCTTTAGAAACACGCTCCATCAATCAGCCACCTGCACATTTTCTACTAGACCTCTTGGACACCTGCTTCGAACACAATTTCTTCAGGTTTGACAACTCTTTCTTTCTTCAAACACAGGGGGTCTCCATGGGTTCTAATTTTGCCCCATCTATTGCCAACATTTTTATGTGCAGCTTCGATAACACTTTTATTCTGGACCCACGGACCAATCCTTTTTTCAACAACATCATCAGTTATAAGAGATATATAGATGATTTATTTTTCATTTTTCAGGACTACACCTCCATAGATAATTTCTGCATTTGGATGAACAGTCTTCATAATAATATCAAATTCACGCATACCACGAACCGAACATCTTTGGCTTTTTTGGATCTGACTGTATATATTGAAGCGAATCAGATAAAAACAAAACTGTACCACAAACCTACAGACCGTTTCGCTTACCTTCAATATAGCTCTTATCACCCACATCATTTGAAAAGTAACATACCGTATAGCTTACTCCTCAGAGCCAAAAGGAATTCCTCAAAAGAACACGACTACAGAATTGCAGCCAAAGACATTGCGCAAACACTTAGTACGAGAGGATATCCGAAACACATCATTGCACACGCACAAACGAAAGCGGATTTACGCACAAGAAGCTCTCTTCTCGAAAGACGAACGGAACAAATAACATCTCAGCATAGATTGGTTTGGTCTCTGGACTACACCCCGCTAGCAAATCAAATTAAACGCATTATCAACAGGCACTGGCACATATTGGACACGATACCGGGATGCCAACAAAAACCACTGGTGGGATTCAGAAAAACTCGGACGTTAGCCAATCTCCTTTCGAGAGCAGACATTTCCACTCAAAAGCAAAAGCGCTTGTCCCTCCCTGCAGGGCACCACATTTGCGGACATTGTATATACTGTACTCACATGATATGTGCAAACACGGTCAAATTGCCTTCCAGCAGCTTCACATTGGAGCTCACCTCATTTTCTAATTGCAATTCAAAAAATATTGTATACATGGCAATATGCCCTTGTCAGTTAGGCTATGTGGGACAATCGAGTCGTTCTTTGAAAATACGCTTAGGGGAACACCTCTCACGGATTAGAAACCGGAACATCACTGCTCCTCTGGTAAATCACTTTCTTAACAAACAACACAAACCAGGAGACCTCAAGATTATTGTGCTAGAAACTGTTAATGTCAACAAATATCATATTCTCAATATGGAAAAGGTTCTATTACAAAGAGAAGCCTTTTACATTCATCGGTTCAACACGTTAACACCACACGGCTTGAACACAGATTGGGAACCATCTTCATTTTTATGAACATTTCATTATCATATGCTAGAGTTAGCTAGGTATAATTCCTAGCTCAGGGACAGGTCCCTTTAACAACCAGCACAACAGTTTCAGATAAGTACCTGGATCTATATTCTTTCCACATGGGGCTAGAAAATCTACTGAGTCATCACAGATGAGTGGGCAAGAATAAGAATATTTAAAGAATAGTAGGTTACTGTTAGTTAACGCGAGCACACAACACAAGACTTCAGGAGGTGCAGGACGCGCGATACTTACATAAATATATACATATATACATTTTGGTATGTATTTCTTCCATTCTTTATAAGGTTTTTTAGATGCTTTGTAATTGCTCTGTCGCAGACCTAGATGTACATGCACCATTTATAATGACTACTGATTCATGATTTAATTGCAACAGATATTTTTGAATAGACACGTAGTGAATTTTTGCATGAGATGCCCCACTTTGTCCTGCATTTATATTGTATGGTTAAATTAGTCACTATAGCTCTCACATGCTAATATCATTTAACTTTATGTATAACCCTTGTATTGAATTGTGCTGCAACGTATTATATTGTACATATTTTATATTGTAGACGCTTGATAAAGTGCAACGAAATGTCCAACTACCGGAAGGACATCGCCATTCCGTAGTCTACATTGGTTTAAAGACGCAGTTTATTAGTCTTATATTATTTGAAGACGCAAGAGACTTTTCCAGACTATATATATATTGAAATTCCACCATTATTACAGTTTATTTGAACCATGTTCTGCTTATGAATCAAATAAGAGACACAGGAATTTCAAGAAATAAACGGAACTCATTACACGTTTATCTTTCTTCTGGGAGTGTTTTCTCTCCTTTCGCTTTCATTAAAATTTGTGGCTGGTGACTTCGGGCATTTCAAGTTTCTTGCTTTCAACTGTAGGAAAAGGAAAACTTGGAGACCTCCATTTCCTGTGGTCCTTTGGGGTTCCATCAAGCCTCCTGATGCCCACCTTCCCTTATGTTTACATGCTGTTGTCTTGACTACAACCACACTCCAAACCAAGGCATTATAACACAACCATTTCCCATCAACATTTTCCATGACTGGGGTGATGCTGATATGAGTTAGGAAAGACTGCACATGATGATCTTTAGTGGGTTCTTTCTCTTAGCCCAGGAGTTCTCAACCTTTTTAAGCTGGGGGCTGGGTCACACTCCCTCAGACAGCTTCGGGGGTTGGACAGCCATTTTGCCTTTCCTCCACCACATGGCATTGGAGGTGGTGATGGGACCACATGAAATGTTGCCATGGACCACATGCAGCCTGCAGGCCACAGGTTGAGAATCCCTTTCTTAGCGCTTAATTGGCCATGACTGGTATCAATGTCATTGACATATGTTTGGGGCAGCGCACACATATACCCCTTCTTCCCAATGTTGAGATCCATGTGCTGCACAGGTCAATATCATTATAAAGTTCTCCCTTGCTTGAAAGCCAGTCGTATCTGACTCTAGGGTGTGATGCTCATTTCTGTTTACATTCAAAGAGACAGTGCTGTCTATATCTTCAGATGTTTCCATGGTCATGTGGCAGGCATGGAACACAGTTACCTTTCCCGCCCAAGCAGTCCTGTTTATCTACTATACTTGCAATTTCTTTATTTTTTTATTTTTGTGGGATTTTGGTATTTTAATAAAATATTTAAAAGACAGCAACATGTTTCTGCCAGAAGACTATTCTGTCACCAGATCTCCACAATCAGCTGGCAGTAAAGCATTCTGTTGCCAAATCCAAGTACAGGTCCCACCATTTAAGCCAGCACAATATCTGTGGATAATTGGAGTTGTATTCCACACATGAGAGCCCCCATTTTCTTCTTCTTTAAGCACCTAATAATCTGGTTGTACATATCTACATTAAATTATTCTACATACACATCTTTCAGGTAATAATAAAACAGATCTTGGGGGAAAAGCAAAAGAAAATTAATTAATTTTGTGGCCAAGCGAAGGCACAAAAATAAAACTGAACCTGTACTGAAGGTAAAATATGCATCACCACCTCCTGGCTATAGACAGGAGTGCAGAATCTAGTGGAGGTAAAAGGTATAGGTTTCCCTTGCTCAAAAGCCAGTCGTATCTAACTCTAGGGTTCAGTGCTCATCTCTGTTTCAAAGCTGAAGAGCCAGCATTGTCTGTTTCTGCAGACGTTTCCGTGGTCATGTGGCAGGCATGACTAGACACTGGAGTGCATGGAACACTGTTACCTTCCCACCGAAGTGGTCCCTTTTTATCTACTTGCAATTTCTTGCTTCTGAACTGCTAGGTTGGCAGGAGCTGGGACAAAGACGGGAGTTCATCCTGTCCTGCAGTACTCGGGAATCGAACTGATGACCTTCTGCCTCCCAGTCAGCGTCTTAGCCACTTGAGCCACTGCCAATTTTGTTATGAAGTGGCCATTCATTCTCAAAGTAGCTCTCTGGTGACTCAGTGGGTGAAAGCACTGTGCTTGGAGACCGAAAGGATGGAGTTCGATTCCCTGAGAGCTGCATGATAGGGGACATGAAAGGAGCCTCATTCGGGCATCCCCTGGAAAGGTCCTTTCAACCCAGAGTAATCTCTGACATGAAAGCACACATTCTCAAAAGCATATATCCCCAAAAGTGCAAAATAAGTAAAATCAAGCAGAAAAAAAGACCATTTGGTTGGTCCACTAGGAGGAAATAAAATAAAAAACCATAATTGGGCAATTCATTGATTATTAAAGCAATGAAAACTTTTATGTCCTCCAGATCAGCCTATGAGACCAAAAGGAATGGGTGAAGAAATAGAGAAGACACACAGAGAGAGGCTAGATAATATGACCAGGAGGTTTTCAATTTGGACTCAATCTTAAAGCTGAGTTTGACAAACTAAATGATTTAGTTACTGGCAGAGACAGTAGGGGTTTTTTTGGGTTTTTTTGGACTGCATCTCCTAGAATCCTAAAGCCAGAAGTCCCAAAAATAAAAAAAATATTCCATTTTCCCATCTTTGCTTCCTGGCAGGTATTGATTGACATCTCATAGCGGCTCTTTCAGACAGAGAATCATTGGTTGGTCTTTGTCCCAAAAACCTAAGGTCCAGGAGCAACTGTAAGTGATCCCTTACCAGTGATGCACTGCAGCAGGTTCTGCCAGTCAGGTTCTGCAGAACCGGTAGCGGAAATTTACCCAGGCCATGCCCACTGGGTTGGCCATGCCCACCTCCATAGCCCATAATGCAGTATGTTTGGCCATGCCCACATATTTGGCCCTGCCCACATATTTGGCAGAGTAGGTAGTAATATTTTTTTGCAGTGCATCACTGTCCCTTACCCCCCCCCCCCCTCCCAACTTACTCAACTCAAAGTACATACAACTATGAATTCAAAGAATCTTCATTCTGGGTACAGAGAAGGAGTCTTCTCAAAGATTGTGGTGTTTTGGAAGCACAATTGGGCATACCGTGGGCAACAGCCAACTTGTGCCAGCTAATCTTTCTCACACTAGGTCAGGTGAAAGGAACTACTGAATGAATTCACCAAAGGTGGCTTCAATCTGGCAGTTTCACGTCTGGCCTAGAAAAGGAAAAAGAATCACTTGTTCTTAATGAGACTGTTCAGAAATCTTGAGCCTGGTGGAAATCCCCCCCCTCCAATATAAGAAAGAGAAGAAACTCCCTTTCTTTTCACTGATGTCTGCAGACTGTCTCTACACAAAACTATTGGGTTATTTTCATTTTAGGAGAGCAAAGCACATAGCACCCAAAGCAAGCGCCAAAGACTTGAGAATTGATTTAAAAAGGTGAGATTCTCTGAAGCTGTTTCTTCCAGAGCATGCATTTAGATTTCTTTAATGGGGCAAGTTATGAAGATCAGCCTTGGGTTTTAGTCCATATGCAGGGAGTAGGTGATGGTCCCCAAGTGGATTAAATCCCACTTGACTCCATCTTGATGGAGGGCAGCAGCTTCATCAATACTGGCCTGGGGCTGAGGACTTTGTGTGTCAAAGGGGTCTCAGGACCAGAAAGTGACTCGTGGAACTGCATCAATGGTACGGGAGTCACGCTGTGATGCAGAAGGCAGATGAAAGGCCATGGCATTATATTTGCAGGACAGTCTTCATGGCTGATCGCCATGATGACCATCAATATTTGGAATCAGATACAGCAGAAGAAAAGGAAGGCTACCCTCCCACCAATCATCTCCCCATTACCTGTGCAGTTGACCCCAAGGGGAAAGTAGAGTTGGAATCTCTGATTTTCTTCACCATGTGCAGTTTGACCTCTAGGGCATCACAGAAGGAAGTCATTGTGGTGTAGTGGTTAGTGCATCAAACAAACACAAAAATGTGGGAGGTCCAGGTTAAAATCCCCATTTAGCTGAGATGTTAATTGGAGAACTTTAGAGGAACCCTCTCCCCTCATCTGAGTCTACTTTGTTGATGTGGAAACAAAACACAGCTTCGGGACAGAACCATGGTGATTTCTCTTGAGGAAGTTAGGAAGCTACCCTGTTGTGGGTCAGACACATGGCCCGTCTTATTCAATGTTCTCTTTAGCCTTCCTTAATCTAAGGTAAAGGTAAAGGTTTCCCTTGCTCAAAAGCCAGCCGTATCTGACTCTAGGGTGCAGTGCTCATCTCTGTTTCTAAGCCGAAGAGCCAGCGCTGTCTGCTTCTGCAGTCGTTTCCGTGGTCATGTGGCAGGCATGACTAGACACCGGAGCACACAGAACGCTGTTACCTTCCCACCTAAGTGGTCCCTATTTATCTACTTGCAATTTCTTGCTTTCGAACTGCTAGGTACCCTTTAAATTTGGTCAGTTGCAAATCCCACTTGCCCCAAACGATGCTCTGGAAGATGAAAGATGCTGACTAGTAGTGGTTCTCCAAGGTTTCAGAGGAAATCTTTCTCAATTCTACCAGAAAGTGATTTGAACCAAACAGGGAACCTTCGTCCACATAGCTATGACCTTTGGGCAGCAGAAAACATAAAGCAGAGTATAAACACAAGAAACAAGAGTTGTTGCAAGTTCTTTCCTTACCCTTTCCAGTATCCCCCCCCCCCCTAAAACATTGTCTAAATTGGGAAGCCAACGAATAGCTTCAGACACTCTAATTAGCTTCAGGGCTGCTTCCTCACCTCCATCCATAAGACTGGTATTTTGTTTATTTATTTATTTATTTGCTTGATTTATAGGCCGCCTTTCTTATATCACACACCAGGGAAGCTTTGTTTAAGCGAGCCAATTCACTTTTCATGCACCTCCTCAGACCATGATAATTCTAAAGGTGAAATATAACTTTATTTCCTACATGTACACACCCAAGCCTGAACTCATGTTGCAATTTTTCATGGATGGGATATGCATAACACAGGATAAAGGGGAAAAAATAAAATAAAAGCAGAAGGCTACAATCTGTTTAAGGAATTTGGCTTGCTACTCTGTGTCATGCTTCTGTTGCATTGCATCAGACATGAAATACAACAGGAGCTCACCGGTAATTCAATTGTAGCATAGCCTGTCTTATGATAAGATATTTGTGTTCACTGGAGAGAAATGAGCTATGATCTCATATCTAAGGTGGTTCGATAAATCTCCAGAGAAAGTCTATGGAGAAACAAACAGTTTTAGGGGACGTTTCCAGACAATCCTTTTTATCACCCAATGTCCCTCCCTCTGTTGTAGATTTTTACTTGGGGCAGAGTTGTCATCATCTAGTTCAAACTCCCAAAGTTTTCCCTCTCCATTTTTTCTGAATTACAGAAAAGCCATTAAAGACAGAAAGCTGGAACATCTGTCAAACAATCCCTTTCGAACCCTGAGTCGGGTTCTGCCTGAGTGGGCAGCATATATAAATATGACTATTACATTAAATTAATGCAAGGAGTTGTCCAAATAAGCCCTACTGCATTATTCATTTTTATTAGCTCTATTCATAATTTACCTGTTCTCCAGTGGCTTTCTCCACAGACTCAACAGGTTGCTGTCCATGCCACACCCTCACGCTGCATGTGAGCCGCCTGCCTAGTCCCAGACAGGGGAGGGAGGAAGTGTTCCCATTGGGCTGCTGGGCAGAGGGGTGGGGTGAACTCTGTGCCACGTGTACATTTGCGCATGCACGGGCATGTTTTATGGATGATGTAAATGCACCAGCTTCCACTTCTGGGTGTGGCGGAGGAAGCAACAGGCCAGGTGGGATGGCGTCAGGGACCAGGGCTAGCCCCTGCTGTAAAATGAGTTCCTTTTGGGTGCAATAGACTATGTTCACTCATTGTTACACATTTTGGGACTGATTTGGCTGCTCAACTCATACAAAGTGGGCAGTGGCCAAGTCCTCTCTCCCTGAAATCTCTGCTTTAAAGTAAGTATTCCACTGACCTGATTCAGGCTGGCCTTGACACTCCCACATTTATGTACTTGAATGGAGAGAAGTGAGGCAGCAACTGATGTCAAATGTAAGGGTGTGCGATGCTCACTAAATTTCCCATTCATGTTATTCTAGGCTCTCTGCATGTGATATTAATCTTCTTTCATGTCTAGGTCAGACTTTAAACTGCTAAAACAAAACCACATTTTTGGCTTTGTCATTGGCCAAACCTAAGTCCACATTAGTACATGGTTTGTTTGTTTTTGAAGTAATCGGCAGACCAGCAAATGAGCCGGATTTTGTATCTGTTGTGTATGCATGTAGTTCAGCTGCTCATCAGCAGTGCAGCTAGTGGAGCGTCACATGGCTCCAATCCCTTAATGGTAACTACCGCGGGAAACCTTCCCGCCACAGGTCAAACTATGTTAGGTGTGCATTACGTCAGAAGGACATCACCAAGACTGTAACCAATGGTGTGCCTACGGGCCAAATTCAAATTACTGTGCTATATATAAGGAGGCAAGGCTCTGCCATTGCCTCATGTACGGATTGACCATGTTACAATAAAGTAGTGTTTTGCCCGCCTGCCAGCTCGTATGCATTCAATCTGCCTAAATCAAAGTATCTCTCCAATTCCTCACAGTCACTGTTGTGTAGCAGTGATACACAGAGAGTCTATTTGAGGAGAGTCCAGAAAGCAAAGTCCAAAAGGCAAGCTGAGGTCTGGTTACCAGTAGTTTGAGCAAGCATCTAATCCAAAGGGTGTCCAGGGGGCATCGTAAGGGTTGGCAGAGAAGTCAGGATCATGGCATGCAGGTCAGGGTTTAGGCAGTCTGGAGTCAAGCAGGGTGTCAGACTTTGCATGAGAGTTGTACTGACGCTGGAAGACTGCAACAACCTTGCTTATAAGCCTCCCAGCTAATCAGTATCAGCTGGGAGCCTTCTTTGGTACTTTGCTCTAGCTTGCCTGCGTCTCAGGTGTAGCTCCTTTCTGGACCTTTCCCTGAATGAGGGGGCAGCAGTGGCCACTTTGGATAAGGTAAGCAACACTTCCACAACCCCGATATAGGAAGGAACATAATAAAGTATTCTGTACCAATTACCAGTAATTATGGAGGGAGGTTCCTAATATGAATGAGGAAGAACTGAACCTGGGACTTCCCATTTAGGGTCTTCAGTTTTAAAACCTCTGGTTCCTGCCAGTTTGCTGTTCATTTTGTTGCTGCTGTCATCCCTGCCGCTGCTGATTTGGGAGGTTGCTTTTGATTTTGTGGGTTTTGTGTCCTATATCAGTGGCCCCCAATGTTTGGGTTTTGGACTTCAATTCCCAGAAGCCTAAACAGGCTGAACAGTGGCTTGGGAATTTGTCTATAGCAAGCAACCACAGAAGATTACTATAAGAGCAATGCTGGTAAAAACAATGCAAAAATGCTTTGATGCTTTTGTAGGCAGGAAAGAATGACTCATCTGAGAAAAATAGGCATCTGTTTTTTGCAGACGCTAAAAACAATACTCTAAAAAGATCTTTATTTAACAGATGCGGAGGCAAGGAGATGACTAGACATGAATATAGACTTAACCAACTGCAATTACTAATTAATGTTCTGCGTGTATGGTTTATTTACTTACTACTTCATTATGTAGCTGCCTTAATTCCTTCCTCGTTCTTTTAAGGATAAGCTTTCTAACTGAGCATCTTTCTTCCTTGTGGGCTAAGATGCTGAGACTTATGACTGGAAAGTCAGAAGGTCAGGAATTCAATACCCAAGTGTTGCATGATGGAGTGAGTTCCTGTTGTCTGCCCAAACTCCTGCCAACCTAGCACTTCGAAAGCACGAAACTGCAAGCAGACAAATAGGTACTGCTCTTCAGCTAGAAAGGTAACACTGTTCTGTGTGCTTCAATGTCTAGTCATGCCTGCCACATAACCTCGAAAACATCTGCAGACACAAACAGGGCTGGCTCTTTGACTGTAAACAGAGCACTGCCATCTAGACTGGCTTTCAACCAAGGGAGATCTTTACCTTTACCTATAGTGAAGAGAACAACTTACGTCATTGTTTAAATAGGCTGTTTGCATCCTAGAATATTATTACGTTATTATGACAGTGTATGTGTGCAATTGTGTAAAAATGGCTGTTATATGGACTTTGAGTGGTCAGGTAACATATCATAACATATCAGGGTGCTACTGACGTCAGCCCACAGGCCAGAGCCATTTATATCTCCCTATCATGGGAAAAACAGAGATCTAAGAAGAAACACATTTCCTAAAGGATATGAGGTGGGTCGATCCTGATCCTTGTGTCCTTTATTCATTCACAGGTAATAATAATTTCATGTCAGAAATTATTCTGGGTTGAAAGGATTTTTGCAGAAGAAAATCTGCCCAAATGAGGCTCCTTTCATGTCCCCAAGAGCTGGGACAGAGGCTCAATCCATCATGCAGGACCCGGGTCTTGAACTGCTGACTTGCCAGCCTTCCAGCTAACAAGGTGAGCTTCTTAACCACTAGGTCACCGCACGGCCCCTATTCACAGACTCCCCATTCACAGCTCATGCTCAGGATAAAGCCACACTTCTCGCTGGATTTGGAATGCTAGTCATTGCATTGCCTTGTCTCTAGATGGTGCTCCAAGACAACATTGAGACAAAGTCTGTTTTTTGGTAAAAGGAGCTACCAGAGATAGGATCCAGTGAATCAAAAAAATTGCAAATACAAATACTCTCTTCTAGATTTCTAGCAAATTTATCTTAGTTATTGAGCTTTGTTCCATAAATGCAGGAATATATCAAATAGATGTGATCTCTTTTCCTGGCTTCGCTTCATACCTGTCAAGTTGCCGGTGTCCAAATACGGGAAGGTTTATGGGTGCCGGCATTGGCGCATGCATGCTGCTGCCTCTGATGTCAGAGGCAGCGATGCGCATGCACAGTAACCCCTGCACACATGCACAGTAACCCCTGAATGCATGCGCAGAAACCCCTTTGGTCAGGAAAGGGGTTACTGCGCATGCGTGCCTGTAAAAGACAGTGGTGTGCATGCGCAGTAATCCCTTTCCTGGCCGTTCAAATACGGGATGACGATGGGAAGGAGTGTGACGGAGTGGGGAATTAAGGGGAATCCCGGCCAAAACGGGATACTTGACAGACAGGTATGCTTCTCTTATATTTTGGATATCTTGGAGTCGTGATTCAGCGAGGAGTCATCGCCGCGATGACATTCCGCACAACCTCCACCCACAACAACCTGTCCCTGGCAGTTCTTCTCCATGTTGGTCCGCATGGCTTGTCTTGTGCTCCCACAATAATCAGGTTTCCCCATCTCAATATTCTGCTAGAAAAAGATGACTAAGTTTTCTGGCGTTGTAAAACAAGTTCTGATGAGTGAGCAAAACCTGAGTGAGTCATCACAATAGCTTGGTGGAGATGTGAGAAATTTGTCTCTTAATAGACCATAGTGAAAGCAGAGAAAACAAGTTCTAACGGTGCCTAGCTTTTGATCAGGAAAAAAATAATAAAGAATGCTTCTGAACACAAGAGGAAACACTTCTTCCTTTGCCCTGAGCAATTGCTTCTTTAATCATTAATCACGGTCCAGGCTTTCTGGTTGTCAGAGAAAGCTGGCAATAGAGGAGTGGTGGCGAACCTATGGCACGCATGCACCATTGCACTCTGTGGGCACATGCACCATTGCCCCAGCACAGATCTTGCCCTGCCCCTTTGCCCAGCAGCCCAATGGGAGCACATCCTCCATCCCCCAGCACAGATTTTGCTCCGTCCCTCTGCCCAGCAGCCCAATGGGAGGGCTTCCTCCCTCCTCCTAGCAGAGAATTTGCCCCGTCCCTCTGCCCAGCAGCCCAATGGGTGCACTTCCTCCCTCTCCCCAACACAGAGTTCCCCCTGCCCCTCTGGGGCATGGGCAGCAGCCTGTTGAGTTTGGGCACTCGGTCTCTAAAAGGTTCGCCACCACTGCACTAGAGTGTGCTCAGATATCTCAAACTGATCTGCTGGTCAGTTCCCAGGTTTGGGTGCTATCCCACTCAGTCCATAAGGATTTGCACCTGTTCGGGTTTGATTTGTGCTCCAAACCAGAGTTGTGTTCCAGACCTTGTTGGCTTGTATTGGGAAACTGTTGTGTCCAAAGGTTATATTGCTTTAATTCTTAAGACGCCACTAAGTCTTTGCAGCAAAAGTGCGCCCTTTCTCTAAGGCGCTTAATTCGTATCACTGTCATCGTAATCTGATTGGATCTAACACAAGGTGTTTTTGGTAGCCCGGGCAAATGTATCTCTGTAACTGTCATTCTGCCTGTATATAAGTAGCCACTCATCCCCTTATTCCCTAGTCCGAACTGAGCTGTAATAAATCACTGTTGGTTTAACCCCAAACTTGCTGTCGCGTTGCATATTATTCTCAGACTCAACAGAAACCCAAATGAATCTAATATGTTCTTGGTCCCATTTCTGCTGTCATGTGGCAGCCAAGGCTAGACACTGGGACAGAAATACAGTTACCTTTCCTGCCACTGGGAAGGGTGATGGTCCCCAAGTGGATGAAATCCCGCTCGAATCCATCTTGACAGAAGGCTACAATAAAGGAGCATATTTCCATATTTTTTAAAAAAAAATAATAATTAGCAAGCCTGCTCCCATCTGCTGTGAGTGTGTCTGTACTTTGGTGCTGAAATGTAGAGATCACTAATTAACTTTTACACACATTCCAGTTATGCGTGAGGGACCAAGGACACTGTCGCACTGTTGGCTGGAGGCAACGGGTTTCTCAGGCCTTGGAAATGTCCCCCTGAACCCTAAATCAAGAGGAACAAGGAAACACCATGAATATTCTTTCCACCTTTAACTCTTCATAGCAGTGGTATTCCAGGTTGAAACCACAGACGGAGTTGGGTGCATTTTGCCACTGTATTGCAACCTGGTCTATTTAAAGTAGAAGCTTAAAAAAAATCAAGCTGCAGAAGGATAAAATAAGAGTAGTTTTTTAACTGGGGCTACAGTAGCTCAAGTGGCTAAGACGCTGACTGGAAGGCGGGAGGTCAGCAGTTCAATTCTCGAGTACTGCAGGACGGAATGAGCTCCTGTCTTTGTCCCAGCTCCTGCCAACCTAGCAGTTTGAAAGCAAGGAATTGCAAGTAGATAAATAGGGACCACTTGGGTGGGAAGTTAACAGTGTTCCATGCGCTCCGGTGTCTAGTCATGCCTGCCACATGACCAGGGAAATGTCTGCAAAAGCAGACAGCGCTGGCTCTTCAGCTTTGAAACAGAGATGAGCACTGAACCCTAGAGTTGGATACGACTGGCTTTCGAGCAAGGGAAACCTTTACCTTTACCTTTACAGTAACTTATTGGTTAGGTTAAGACACTGAAATTGAGAAGGGCAGCAGGTCAGCAATTTGAGACCCGAGTGCTGCATGACGGAGTGAGCTCCCATCTCTGTCCCAGCGCCTGCCAACCTAGCCGTTTGAAATGAAGAAATTGCAAGTAGATGAATAGGTACCTCATTGGTAGGAGAGGAAACAGCTTTCTGAGTCTAGTCATGCCTGCCACATGACCATGGACATGTCTGCTGACAAAGACAGCGCCGACTCTTCGGCTGTTAACAGATGTGAGCACCGCCCACTAGAGTTGGATACAAGTGTCTTTCGAGTAAGGGAGACCTTTACTTTTAACATTACAGAGTTAAAATAAATGCATCTTAACACAATTTTAAAAGAAAGTGGAAAATAAGTGAACTCTGGCTGGTAAGAGACATAATTTAGGAATGATTCTACTCTGAGACTGTAGTGGCCAGGACTGTGAGAGTTATGGTGCAAAAAAGTAACTTTGCCAAGCCCCCAGAAGAGCTCTGTTAATGGGAATCAAGGGTAGAAAATGCACAGATATTTCTCAAAAATGCTCTTTGCGACAGTTATTTTATTACTCCCTTTTAACCACTGGCTTCTACTGCTGGGTTTGCCCCACAGCTCCCTACAGTAGCTGGCTGATAAGGCTAAAGCATATGCGACCCTCCAGCAGACCTGTGAGGAAATTGCTCTCTCTATTCTTCAGACAGTCACTTGATGGTGCTCAAGCTCCTACTAGCACATTGCAACACATGCAATGAATTAGCAGTCTCTCCCCCATCCCCCCATATTATCCCAAGTGAGGTTATGCTTGGCAAAATCAAAAGCTTTGAGATTTCCACTCAGCGTTATTCTTGTTTTCCATCAGCCTTCTTCCAACCTGTCCCCTCCTAGATGTTCTACAATACAATGCCCATCATCCCCAGGTGGTATGACTGATCCAAAGGGGCAGGGAAGAAAATGAGACAGAGTGCTGGAACTGTGCATACTGCTATGGAATCAGTGATGCACTGCAGCAGGTTCTGCAGAACCAGTAGCGGAAATTCCCCCAGGCCACGCCCACTTGGTTGGCCATGCTCACCTCCATAGCCCATAATGCAGGGTGTTTGGCTATACCCACAGATTTGGCCCCACCCACAGATTTGGCCAGCCCACAGGGTGGTAGTAAAGTTTTTTTGCAGTGCATCACTGTACGGAATGGACTGTTGGGTACCTTACACAAATTATTTTTTTTTGGGGGGGTGATTTGATGGGTAGGAAAGTTGGCCACCATTCCTGGCCAAAAGCACGCTGCAGTCCAATCTTTGCTGAAGGTCTCACTTGTGAACTTGAAGTACAAATAAAGGGGATGGGGTTGCAGGTGGTTTCAGAGTCCATCCTAGGCTTGATGGTTTCCCCACCTCCTCGCCAGCCTTGCAAAACTCCCATGAGAAATGTCTTCTTCTTCTTCTGCCATATCTGAATCTGAATATAGGCAAGCATCATGGCGATCAACCATGAAGACTGTCCTTCTGCATCACAGCATGGCACCCATACCACTGATCCAGTTCCGCGCACCCATACCACTGATCCAGTCCTGCGAGTCACTTTCTGGTCCTGAGCCCTTTTGACACACAAAGTCCTCATCAGCCCCAGGCCAGGATGGATTAAGCTGCTGCCCTCCATCAAGGTGGATTTAATTGGTATTTAATCCACTTGGGGACCATCACCGTTCCCTGTGGACTTCGCCAACCAAGCCCGTTAGTCCTCAGGGTAGTCAGGTTAGTTAACCACCACCTGACACTTGGTGTTGAGTTACTGGCAGTATGGTCTACTCTATTACCATAGCAGGATCACCTGGCCAGACTGGAAACTAATGAGAAACTAATACTGCTAAATAGGCAAATGTGCTTCACTCTTCTTCGATGTCATCCAAGAAAAGGCAGCTTTGTCTTGGCTGCTTTGTCCTTGGAAGCATTCTCCCCCTGCCTCCCCTCACTTTTGAAACTTGAAGACGTCAGGAGGTCCACTTAAGCAATTGATCAGTCTAATGTCTACATAAGCAATTTCTTGCCGCCTCCTCTGCAGAACGGAAATGTTGCAAAGAAGGATTCCTTTCTATCTACCACTTCAGCTCCTAGCTTTGTCAGCATTACCTGCTTCAATCCTAGTTTTGTGTGACATTTCAAAATGTTATTACATGGGCTGCCTCAAGACATTTTGCTGCCTGGGGCAATTTACATACAGAATCTAATCAATCAAACTGTCTTTAACTGTAGTGTTGGGTTGACTAGGTTACGGGGCACAAAAGTGCAGGATTGGTGCAGAAATGAAAGAAGCTAGTGTTTTGGGCCATTTAACCAAGGGTTGGGATCTTATTTTAGCCCAAAATTACATTGCAAAGACATAATTAATGACCATATTCCAATAGTCGGCATGGTTGAATGTTAATTAGTTGGTCAAAAATACCTTACTTTTTATCTTAAATATGCTACCAATCTTATGGCCAATAACTAAGTCTCAGGAAAGGTAATTGCTGCCTTCATGAAGAAGACACAATGGACATATGAGAAAGCCCAGAAAGTCAGATTGGGCCTTCATGGGGATCTTATTTTGACCTGGAGCCTAAGGTTTAGAAGTGATTTATTTCCTCATGGTCCCACTTTGGGGGAAAACCCAGAAAACTTGTTTGGATGCAGCATAAAAGTATTGTCTAGATTAGGAGATCTCAACCTTTTTAAACCGGGGCTGGGTCACACTCCCAATTGGTGGAGCCTTTTTGCCCTTCCTCCACCAATTGGCACTTCCAGGTGTGGTGGTGGTGGTGGCACATGAAATGGTACCGCTGGCCATATCCGGCCCATGGGCCACAGGTTGAGAATCCCTGGTCTAGATCTACCACTTCCAAGGTTGAGGTTGCCATAATGATATCATACTTCCAGGATGAGGAGAGGAAACGAGGTGGCAGAAGTTATGGAAGTTAGACATTATGCATGATGTAGAGAAATGAGAGGGGGAGAGGAGACTCTTAAATCCACAATACTGTACTTTAACTTCTGATTGCCTCATAAAATAGAAGATGCCTATATTTAGAGTCAACAATATTAAGGACTTCTTATACCACCATGCATAATTAACATGTGGTTAGTGACTTGTCTAACTGCCAGGGGCCTCATGTTCATAGGCTTTGAGGAGGATCACTGGCTGCATTTTATGGCTCAGAACTTTGCTTCCAAAAGGGGCTGGCTCATTAACTGAGATGCACTGGAGAGTCACCTCTCACTGGCCTGTCACCTGACAAGATGGAAACTTCTGGATCTTCTGAAGAGCCTTCTTAGTAGTAGAACTCTGGCCATGACAGATCATCCCACCTAGTGGTTGTACTGGCACCATGGTTTAATTTCTTTGAGCATGAAGGTCTCACAATGTGTGTAGGATATTACGAGAAAGTCCTGTGGCCAAATCCTTACTCAGCCATTCCACTCTTGGGAACAATTTTGAGTCCTTAAGTCCAAACTCTATCACAAGGTTGCCAACCTATGTCACAATGATTGTGTGTACCATCAGCTCCTTGGATAAAAAGGGGTAGGCTGTTTTTAGTATATGTTTTTGGGAAAGACCCTAGATACCTTAGGGACTGCAGTGGCTTAGTGTTTAAGATACTGAACTTGATGACTGGAAGGTCAGCATGTCAGCAGTTGGAGACCTGAGGGGTGCATGGTGGAGTGAGTTCCCATCTCTGCCCCAGGTCCTTCCAACCTAGCAGTTTGAAAGCAAGACATTTCAACTTGGTAAATAGGTACTGCTTTGTTCATTCTGTGTGCTCTGGCATCTCATCATGCCTGCCACATGGCCAGGGAAACATCTGTAGATGATGGCAGCGCCAGGTCTTTGGTTGTAAAAGGAGATGAGTACTGACTCCTAGAGTCAGATACAACTGGCTTTTCAGCAAGGGTGACCTTTACCTTTACCTAGGATCTATCATCTAAAGCAACTACTTTGCTTAATGATAGCTCTTTATTCTGCCCTTTCTCTTGCTCTACAGACACAATGGGCACAGAGCTTGGTGGGCTGAGGAGAATGGTGGAGGATAGAGATGCCTGGAGGGAAATGGTCCATGGGGTCGCAAAGGCTCGGAATCGACTGTGCAACTGAACAACAACAACAACAGATCTGCATAAATACTAGTGCCCAGTCTTTTAAACAGTGACTTGATCTAGGAAAGTGATCTTCATCTGCCCTGTTGGCACACAGAGAGTTAACAGGAGAGCGAGCTTCTGCAAGGTCTGAACTGTGATGTAAAATCTCACTGCACCAGAGCACAACCGGGCTGGCCACACCCTGCTTAACATGCAGCCCATTGCATCTACCCTTCAGACAAACCTCTCCCCCACATCTTTGGCTCTAATCCTGTCTCCCTTCCTGATTTCCAGAGCCATAAATTCTGCTTTATTTCACTTGGGAAGAGAAGAAGGAGGAAAGAAAAGCTGACATCATTTGGTGCAGTGTCTGGGCTTACAGCATTGGCTTGGGCGGGGGTGGATGGAAATCGGAAGATAGAGCTTAACTCTCAAAGCAAAGTCCTTTAAGGGGGGGAGCAGGGGAGGCATCTCAGTCGCTGTCCTGTTAACCACAGTAACCACACAAATTTGTCAGGTATGCAAGGTTTTTCTTACTAATGGCTGGAAGCCTGGCAGGGGAGTGGGGCCATGAAGCTCTGGCCCAACAGCCTGTGGCAACTATCCAAGGTCCTGAAACCTCTCCTTTCAAACAGAGTCCATGCCTATGAGACCTCCTTTAAAGTTTGGGCTGAACCTCAGAGAGGTTTCACTTCCCCATGCAAACCACCGAGACTCACTAAAAATAAGAGACATTGTCACTTCTTCTTCTTCTTCCATGTCTAGGCCAGATGTGAAGCTGCCAAAATGAAGGGACATTTTTGGTGAGTTCATCCTGCAGTTCCTTTTCACCTGACCTAGTATGAGGAAAAAAAAAATAGCCGGCAACACAAGGTTTCATTTCATTTTTCAATTCAAGTTTAATTTATATGCTGCTTTACTCAACCCGTTCCCAGGGCACACCTGATTGTGGTTGGAAAATGCCACAGTCTTCGAGGAGGCTCTTTCCGTGTACCCCTGCAAGTCTCTGATTTCAAATAACCATGTATCTCTTCCATGCATAATTACCAGTGTATCAATGAGGATACGTCTGTTCAGATTATTCTGTGTCTTTCATGTTATTTTGTATGTTGCTGTTTCCGATTCTGGGCACCGCACTTTAAGAAAGATGCAAACAAACTAGAGCAAAAGGCAAGAAGAATGACCAGAAGCCTGGAAGCCAAGCCATATGAGGAAAGAATGAAGGAACTGGGCATGTTTAGACTGGAGAAAAGGAGACAGAGAGAGGATAAGATGATAGCGCTCTTCAAATGCCTGAAAGATAATCAGGTAGAGGAGAGGAAGGATCTGTTCTCCGTCATTCCAGAGTGTGGGTTGAGAAATAATGGGCTGAAAGTACAGGAAATGCAGGCTGAATATCAGGAAAAACCTCTTAACTTTTGAAGAAGTATGACAACGGATGCAATGACCATGGGAGGTGGTGAGTGCTTCAGTACAGGAGGCATTCAAGAGGAAATTGGAAAGCAACCATCTGTCCAATCTGCTTTGATATGGATTTCTTCATTGAGCAGGGAGTGGGACTCAATGGCCTAAAAGGCCCCTTCCAACTCAGTTATTCAGTGATCTGGGATATGGGGGAGAATCATGCAGCTTTCCAGATGCTATGCTAGCCAGCACAGGCAAAGCTGAGGAATGCTGGAAACTGAAGCACTTGGAAAAGTTATTTTGTGGACTACGCATTATTCAGATCATGCATCTTTCCATAAGGGAGTGCAAGCTTCCAGTTTTGTTGGGACTCTTCATCAGGCTTTGTGGTGCAAACGCCAGAGGATGGGAAAGTCCAGAACTGTGGAACAACCAGAACTGTGGTTAGACTATTTTAGCAAAGAGGACCGACAATCAAACTTGATCTCATTTCCAAGCATTTACGCATCAGTTCCTATCTTAATCTGCCCTTCCATCCTAAAGCTACACCAGAGGCAGGTACAGTAGAACCCTGCATAACGGAAAAACTCCATTCCATGGAGCTCTTCACTATGCGTTTTTACCGTTATGCGGTTCCCTATGGGAGATGCCCCACATAACGGGGAAAAAGTTCATTAGCCGGGGTTCCCATTAAGTGGGTATACTCCAGTTACCAACACCCCCGCATAATGAATTTCCCCCCATTTTGTTGGGTATCGCCATTGCATAATGAACACTTCGTTGTGTGAATTTTTCACTATACGATGCGTTCGTTATGAGAGGTACCACTGCACCTTAATATAGCTTCCAATTCATAAGGGAAGGAAGGTAGATTTTCAAAACTGAATTCTTTTCACATTGCAAACATGCTAATAACACATTCCAACCACTAAACTTTTGCATCACAAGCAATACCGTTTTTTGTTCTGTGTATCCAGGATAGAGGCATGCAATATGCACCCATCAGGACCAAATCCTTTCCCACTTGAATCTTACTGGTTGTTTGAAAAAGGATGAACTGATTAACTGGAGGTTCTCAATATGTTCTAATGTGATCTTACCCTCTTTCCCTTTAGCAACAAGGATAATTAACCCATAATTTCTGAGTCTGATGAAAGGCGGTGGTGGTGGTTTGTGGGATATCTAAGTGCTGCAAATCAAATTGAGTCCTCCCACTGATCATGTTT
This sequence comes from Bradypodion pumilum, assembly GCA_035047305.1. NCBI lineage: Eukaryota > Metazoa > Chordata > Lepidosauria > Squamata > Chamaeleonidae > Bradypodion > Bradypodion pumilum. The sequence goes on along the minus strand of JAWDJD010000010.1, from coordinate 7,346,908 downwards.
GATTCCTGTTAGTTAAAAAACACTGAGTTTACCATGAAGATTGCAGATGATGTTTCAGCAGAGTTTAATGAGATAAAGGGCATGAAGCATGCTGTCTACTGAAACAGCTGTCTGAATGATAAATTACTATGTCAGATAAATAACAACCTTAGAAATCATATCCCACTTTTGATGAATATTTCTCTGTAAAAAGGGAATAAAGATTTTGCACTCTGGTGTAGATGTTACTAGAGCAGGAGGTGGGATGGAAGAAATTGCTACGATTTCTTCAAAATGATTGGGGAAAAGGGCAATATTGCCAGCTAAGTTAACTTAAGCGATACTCTGCAGCCACTTCTCCACTACAGATGGTATTGGAAGGAGGTGTTTTGGAAGGGAGAAGAAAGGGGTGGAGGGTTGCTTAACCCTGTCCTTCCAACTTTCTTTTACTCTTCTCTTTCTATAGCCTGGAAAGGGAAAGGTTGCCCTTGCTCAAACACTAGTCATATCTAACTCTAGGGTTTGGTGCGCATCACTGTTTTTTAAAATATATATATTTATTGGATTTCATATAAAATACATAAATCAAACAACACGTATACATAGAAACAATAGTAAATATATCCCCTCAACCCTCATCTCTGTTTACAGCCAAAGAGCCAGCACTATCTGTATCTGCAGACATTTCCATGGACTTGCAGCAGGCATGACTAGACACCAGAACACAAAAAACTGTTACCTTCACACCAAAGTGGTACCTATTTATCTACTTTCAATTTGTTGCTTTCGAACTGCTAGATTGGCAGGAGCTGGGACAGACGAAAGGAGCTCACTCCATCATGCAGCACTCAGGTTTTGAACTGCTGACCTGCCGACCTCCCAGTCATCAAGTTCGGCATCTTAATTCCTGAGCTACTGCAGTCCCTTTTAGAGCTGTTGTGATAAGATGGTCACTAGTCATTAAAACATGGCTCCTTTCAGAATGGAGAAGTGTATTGTTTTTAGTCCAGAAAAATCCAAAAACATCTCATCCCTAACTACTTAAGCTGCATATTACATGGTTAGCTGCAGTATGAAAAATCTGGCCAGGTTATCCTGCTATGGTAATAGAGTAGACCATACTGCCAGCAACTCAACGCCAAGCGTCAGGTAGTGGTTAGCTAACCTAACCACCCTGAGGACTAACGGCCTTGGGTGCCAAGGTCCACAGGGAAGGATGATGGTCCCCAAGTGGATTAAATTCCACTTGAATCCATTTTGATGGAGGGCAGCAGCTTCATGAAAACTGGTCTTGGGCCGATGAGGACTTTGTGTGCCAAAAGAGCTCAGGACCAGAAAGTCGCTGAACTGGATCAGTGGTACAGACAGTGTCATGCTGCGATGTGGAAGGCAGATGAAACACCACGGAATTATATTCTCAGGACAGTCTTCATGGCTGATTGCCATGATGATCACCTATATTCGGATTCAGATATGGCAGAGTAAGAAGAAAAAGCTGGAGTACCTGCCCTAATGTCATTAGCTAAATATCTAAAGATTGAGAAGGTGGTCTCCTAATGGCAATAGGTAACTCCATTTTCTATCCTGTGCCACTCGGGTGCCATATAGCATCAGGGCTCACAAAGCAGACAAAATGCCAACTCATGCCACTGTTCTCATTCTGCAAAGGCAGAAGGATTGGAGGAAACTGTGCAGGAATATATAATTCATGGCTGTTACCAGGCAAAACAGAAGCTCTGCAAAATGTCTTGTGAGGTTCTCATATTTGCTTTAGAAACATGTTCAGGGAGTGAAATGAGGCCATTCTCTGATGCAGGATTTTGTTGATAGGATTCAAATGGCAAAATAATAATAATAATAAATAACTAAAATCACAAAACAAAGAGCAGGACAGAGAAGAAAGTTTCAGAAGCAAATTGACTCTTGCAATTTTGAACTAGGCAAAAAGGCACTAAATGCAAACAAACAAGCCAAATGCTGCAGTGATCTCCTTTTATCTTTTCCATGGTAATAATTTCATGTCAGAAATTACGTATTTTGGTTTGGAAGGATTTTTTGCTGGAGAAATCCCACTCAGGGGACTGAATGAGGCTCCTTTCATGTCCCCAAGATCTTTTCCCACCGAAGTGGTCCCTATTTATCTACTTGCAAAGTCTTCCTTTTGATCTGCTAGGTTGGCAGGAGCTGGGACAGAGATGGGTGCTCATTCTGTCATGCAGTACTCGGGTTTTGAACTGCCAGCTTGCCGGCCTTCCAGCTAACAAGGCGAGCTTCTTAACCATGGAGCCACCGCAGTCCCTGCAGTGACGGTTCAATATTCAGCTCAACTTGTTTGTTGGGAGGTGAATGGGTGAATGCAAAAATGGCCAAATCTGCACACACTCACACACTCCAGACAATGACCATCACATTGTGCTCAGCCTCTGGGATTCAAGAGGTTGAGTCTAGGACAGTGGTGGCTAACCATTGAGAGACAGAGTGCCCAAACTACAACCCAAACCCCACTTATTTATTTCAAAGTGCCAACACAACAACAGGGGATGGAAGAAAAACTCCCATTGGGCTGCTGAGCAGAGGGGTGGGGTGAATTCTGTGCTGGGGGGAGGGAGGAAGCACTCCCATTGGGCTTCTGGGCAGAGGGGCGGGGCAAACTCTGTGCTGGGGAAGGGAGGAAGCGCTCCCATTGGGCTGCTGGGCAGAGGGGCAGGGCGAACTCTGTGCTTGGGCAACTGCACAGGTGCCCACAGAGAGGGCTCCGAGTGCCACCTCTGGCACATATGCCATATGTTTGCCACCACTGGTCTAGGACTTCAAGAATGGATACCCTCCAAACAAGAACTAGAGCCTGGGCATTTGGCAGGTTTTGGAAAGGGATAACTTATAAACAAGGCTATAGTCTGCCTTCACAGAATGCAGCTACCATATAATTTTCTCATTCATTGCCCGAGAGATGGATTTTATTTTGAAAAACTGAAGAGCTGGGAATCCTAGACATCCCAGGTAGAGAATGTCCTTTATCAATACTATTCATTTTAATTATGTTCCAGGTATATATATATATATATATATATATATATATATATATATATATATATATATATATATATATATATATATATATATATATATATATATATATATATATATATATATATATATATATATATATATATATATATATATATATATATATATATATATATATATATATATATATATATAGAGAGAGAGAGAGAGAGAGAGAGAGATAGATAGATATAGATATAGATATAGATATAGATATAGATATAGATATAGATATAGATATAGATATATATCGAATTGCAAATTGTTTTTGCTCTTCACATGCTTACACATTGAATGCAAGCTTGATGTATGATGAGCTCACATGGTTGCAAACAGACGGCATAAATCTCATCTTTTAAAGGGGGATAATAACTGTGGCATTTCAGATACACCACAGAATGAATATTGAGTGATGGGGTCAAGGGGCACGAATTGCACTGCTGAGACTTGAGTGAAGTTGAATGCAAGGCAACTTTTAGGACACTCAAGTTACAGGACAACTCCATCCATTCCAAAGGAGATGGGAAGCGTATGCACTCCAGACACTGTTGGATTACAGTTCCCATCATGCATGGTCATTAACTAGGCAGGCTAGGACTCAGTGGAATTGCATTCCAGCAACCTCTAGGGGCCCATATATTTTGAACTCCTGCATGAAATCCAGAGAATTTTCTTTTGAAAAGGGAAATTTGGCCACCCTTGCCTAAACGCCAGTCATATCCGACTCTAAGGTTCAGTGCTGATCTCCATTTACAGCCAAAGAGCCAGCATTGCCTGTGTCTGCAGGCGTTTTTGTGGTCCTGTGACAGGCATGACTAGACACCTGAGTGCAAGGAAGGCTGTTACCTTCCCACCACAGAGGTGCCTACTTATCTGCTTGCAATTTCTGGTTTTCAAACAGCTTAGGTTGGCAGTAGCTGGGACAAATGAATGGAGATCGCTCTGTCATGCAGCACTCGGGTCTTGAACTGGTGACCTTCCAGAATTGCACGTAGTTGACTTTTGAGCAAGAGAGACCTTCAAGTTTACCTTATGATGAAATTTGGATTGAATTAGCACGGACCAATTGTGGCTCTCTAGATTTTCATGGACTGCTAGATTTTCTGGGACTGTTACAACTTTCAAAAAAAAAATGAATTGGATAACTTCATGGAGAATGGAGCTCACAAAAGATGCAGGCCATGAATTGCGGCCCCTCAAAGACCAGATGCAATAAGCCTCCATAGACTACCATTTAGAGAGCCCACTTCCTTCTATGACAATTCACACGATTCATCTGCTGACACAATCCCCTCCCTAAAAGTTTATAGGTAAAGGTTTCCCTCGCTTGAAAGACAGTCGTATCCGACTCTAGGGTTCAGTGCTCATCTCTGTTGCAAAGAGACAGCACTGTCTGCTTCTGCAGATGTTTCTGTGGCCATGCGGCAGGCATGACTAGACACTGGAGCGCACGGAATACTGTTTACCTTCCCACCGAGGTGGTCCTTATTTATCTACTTGCAATGCTTTCGAACTGTTAGTTTGGCAGTACTCGAGATTATGCCTTGGAGCAAAACCCTGATTACTCTGGTCTTGTTTAGGCTGCTGACATTCTCTCTTTGGGCCAAACCAGCTTAACAAATGATGCGGTTATGGAGTCCTACACATCCGCCACAGGACTAGCTGATCTCTAAGGTATCTTCTCAGTCAGTGATTCTACAAAATGTTGCTGGAACACATGGGAAGCAGCCCCCAAGTCTATGTTTGCTAGCTTGATGTCTCTCTGAGGCACCTCTTTCCTCTGAGCCTGATGATGATTTGATAAACCATATTGCAATATTTCTGTACCCCCCCCCCCGTTCCCCTGGAGGTACAGGTTAATGCAAAACTGTCTAGTATTGTGGAACAGACTTATTTTATCACTCCCTGCTCAAAGGAATTTGCCTTTTCCATGCTTCATGCTGTATAGCCATTGCTGAGTCATTGCCCTGGAGATCTTTTGTGGAAAAGAAAGGAAAGAGGTGGCAGAGAAGTAAAAATTACTGCAGCACGGATGTACTGTTTCATCAAATAGGATTATTGTTCCTCTACAGCAGGGGTTCTCAACCTATGGCACCATTTCACGTGGCCTGCACCACTGCCACCACTGGAAGTGGAAGCGGACGTGTTTACGACAGCCATAAATATGCCCGTGGCTGTCGTAAATACGTAAACGCTGCTGTCAAATGCATCCGCAGCTGTCGTAAATGTGTTTACGACATCCGTGGGTGCATTTTACAGCAGTGTTTACAGTGGGGGGGGGACATCAGTCTGGCCCGCTCAGCTGTCTGAGGGGGCATGGTCTGGCCCGTGGTGTGAAAAGGTTGAGAACCCCTGCTCTACATGGAGGGGGAAAATCCATTACCAAAACAGGGAGGAAAACATGAGTCCAATAAGAAGATATTAACTGTCTGTAGGTATGACATGGCCATCTTTAAAGCAGATAGCTTTGGTCTCTGGTAGTTCAGCAGTACAGAGAGAAAAGTATTTTTATAAATCTGCAATCAAAGAGTGTTTCCTTTTTTGGGAGGGTCTTGGTAAAGGTCACCCTTATTTGAAAGCCAGTCGTATCTGACTGTAGGGTTCAGTGCTCATCTCTGTTTATAGCCCAAGAGCCAGTGCTGTCTGCATCTGCAGATGTTTCCATGGACATGTGGCAGGCATGACTAGACACCGGAGTACACAGAACACTGTTTACCTTCCCACTGAAGTGGTCCCTATTTATCTACTTGCAATTTCTTGCTTTCGAACTGCTAGGTTGGCAGGAACTGGGACATAGACGGAGGTTCACTCCGTCATGCAGCACTCAGGTCTCGACCTGCCAACTTGTCGGCCTTCCAGCTAACAAGGTGAGCTTCTTAACCTCACCGCAGTCCCCTTGGGAGGGTCTACAAACCCAAAACCAATCTCTACCCACTTGGTGGAAGTCTTCTGGGAGCTGTTATTATTTCTGAGATCTGATGGTGAGGATCAAACTGAGGAAACAGGAGACTGAGTTTCAACTTAGCTGCCTTTTTGCTGGGCTGGGAGCTCAGAGCTACAAAGAGAAAACTGTTTCCAGGGAGAGGCTCCTGTAGCTGATGCTGCAGAAATGACTCAGCAGCTTCTGCAGCAAAAGACAAGAGTGCTCAGAACCAGCAAATCATGAGCAAAAAGCCAAACAAATAACCATACATTTCCCCGTGCTGCTTTCAGGCTTCATCTGAGCCAGAAAAAACCTGATTTACTGTATACTCCAGTTTGCCTATGGGATTAAATGTTGGAATTGAGATTTTAGAACATATAAAATGGGACCAGTCTGGCCAGATTATCCTGCTATGGTAATATAGAGTAGACCATACAGCCAGTGCATCCATGCCAATCGTTTGATGGCAGTCCACTAACCTGGAAATCCTAGGACTTAACAGCTTTGGGTGGTGAAGTCCACATGGAGGCTGATGGTCCCCAAGTGGATTAAATCCCACTTGGATCCATCTTGACAAAGGCCAGCAGCTCCATCAATACTGGCCTGGGGCTGATGAGAACTTGGCATGCCAAAAGGGCTCAGGACCAGAAACTGAAACATGCATGGAACTGGATCAGTAGTACAGGCGTCACACTGTGATGCGGAAGGCAAATGGGAGACCACTGCATTATATTGTTCCCAGGACAATCTTCATGGTTGATAGCCAATATCCATAGTTGGATATGGCACTTGTAGAATAAGAAGATAAGGTGGGAACAAACTATCTTTTCCTTACTCTTGAGTAACAGTGGTTTCCAACCTTGGGGCCTCAGATGATTTTGGACTACAGCTCTCAGAAATCTTGGTCAGCATTGCATGGCTCAGTAGTGGCAAACCTATGGCAGTTTGCCCCGCCACACTGTCCAGCAGCCCAATGGGAGTGCTTCCTCCCTCCCCTCAACACAGATTTTGCCCTGTCCCTCTGCCCAGCAGCCCAATGGGAGTGTTTCCTCCCTCCCCTGTTGCTGTGTTGGCACTTTGCGATAAATAAATGGGTTTTGGGTTGCAGTTTGGGCACTCAGTCTCTAAAAGGTTCACCATCACTGGCATAGCTAATGGTGAAGGCTCCAGGGAGCACTAGTCCAAGAACATCTGGAGACCAAAAATTGGGAACCAGTGTCCTACCACATGGAAAGAAGAGGGGCTATGAAAACAGGCAAAGTGTCATGTCTTCACCATTGAGCACCTAAGGTTGTATAACAGATACAAAGGGTTGGAGGCTTTGAGCATAGGAAGAGTGCCTGCTTCTTACTCTTAAGTAACTATGGCGACTCAGAGAGATCTGGAATAGACTTCCAGGATCAGTTAACCACTGTGTGTTGAAGCAAAGTGGACTTGCTGAGATAAACCGTGCAGTCTCCCCCACTTCAACACAAAGTCTCTTTTAGGATATATGAAGAAAGTGTTCCATTGTTTGTTTCTCTTTCAAGCAGAGATAGGTGGGAACTTTGTTGGGCCATTTTTATGCTTAAATGAAAGACCTTTGTCCATTTCTTCATGGATTGAGTCGAAAGTCTGTGCGATTTGAAACGGGGCTCTGCATCATTTCCGTTGAAACCTAGATTATTATACTAACCAAATCAACCTGATGCAATCTGATTTGTATGATGTCCAGATCCATGCGTAATGGTCTGATCTGGGGTTGAAACAAAGCAGAGCCACTCCATCATAAGTGTAAATGCAGGGCACAAATTGAATTTGAATGGGTAAATCTCTTTGGCTAACTAGGAGGTTTATGCAAAGCCAGAAGCTAGCTGTCTGAAATGTGCCATGTTTACTCCCCTTTTTAGGGGTTTATCACATCACCAAATTTTATGTGTATCAGCACAACACAGACACGCACAGACACAAGATGCTAAGCCTGTTTGTTTATCAATGCAAGTGGAAAGCTGTCAATCTGATTTGGGAGGGCTGTGGTGACTCATTGGTTAAGATGCTCTCCTTGTTAGCTAGAAGGCTGGCAAGTCAGCAGTTTGAGACCCAGGTACTGCATGATGGATTGAGTGCCTGTCTCTGTCCCAGTTCTTGGGGACAATTTTTGGCAAGAATCCTATAGGTTAGCTACACTGGAGTAAATGCAGTGGTGTGGACTGCAGTGGCAAATTGCAGTGATTAATAAATGGTTACTTTTATCCTTATGTTATCATACAAGGCCCTATGCGGTTTGGGACCTTGCTATCTGTCGGAGCGTCTCTCTCTCAGAACAACTCCCCGCATCACCCGGTCATCACAGTCAGTGCAGTTCCAGGTGGCAACACCGAGGATGGCTCGAACGTCTTTAACCAGAAAGAGAGCCTTCTCGGTGGTGGTACCAACACTGTGGAATACACTACCGGTGAAGCTGCGCCAGGCCCCATCACTGGTTACCTTTGAAAAACAATGGTGTTGTTCCATTGTCAATAGATTAGCCAGTTAGGTTCAGTTTCGATGTCCTCTGTTGGTGGTGGGTTTTTATTTGTATTGTTGTCATTTATCTTCTGTTTGTTCACTGCCCAGAGTGAGATAACACCCAGATAGGCGGTATATAAATTTAATGAATGAATGAATGAAAGGAACCTCATTTGGGCGTTGCCTGAGCAGAGTTTCTTCCACAAAAATCCTTTCAACCCAGAATAATTTCTGACACGAAATTGTTATTATAATCTGATTTGGGGTATACATTGAATCTGATGGATCATACAGTATATATTGCTTCAGGTGATAAATTCTGAAACCTCTCAAACAGTCTCCAAGCTAAATCAGAGGATCTGTGGGCAGCATTAATTCAGAATCTTTGAATGTGCAAGAAAACGAAACCAATGCATTTTGCCCTTTCAAGCAGAGGCTTTTCCTGAGCGCTCAGTGACTTGCAACCCACCCCGGAGCCTCCGTGCATTTGCACAGCAATGCTTGTGATTCTGAATTAGGGCCCTATCTCTTTTCTTCTCACGACAATCCATAGATTTCACAGCTAGATGGCAGACACATACAATATGGTTCTCTCCTCACTGGGAATATCTCTGCCTATCGAATTTAAGTAGTGCAGGTATTTGGGAGTTACTCTGGAGTAGATATGTAGCCTTCCATCCTTCCAAGGTCAGTAAAATGAGGACCCAGCATGTTGGGGGGAAAGGCTCATTACCTTGTGAACCACCCAATGGGTGCACAAGCACTATGGGGTGGCATATAAGTATAATTGCTATTGCTAGAATTTGATTACCACCATTTAAAATATTGCCTATCGCTACAGCAGCACAATCTGCAACAGAGGACCAACTTACTAGATCATATTCAGCATCAAGTCAATATCTTCAGTTCTCCCCGGAAGCTGGCCATGCTGGCTGGAATATTCTGGGATATGTAATGCCCAAAAGTTACTTTCCCCATTTTGGATGCCTATAAAGAAGTTCACCTATTGTCCCAACTCAAGGCCTCAAAGGTCCCTTGCAGAGCATGGAGAGGTTCTGTCTCCTCCAGTTCTTTGGTCATGGTGTCTCAAGGATTTTGTGATTTTGGGGAAAAGGAACTTTTCCAAGCTATCAGCCTGCTTGAAGTTAAATAAGTTCTTTGTAGCTGTTCCTATCTTTCCCAAGGAAGGGAAAGGGAATGAATGTGTCACATGGACTGGGATCTTGACTGCTCCTCCCCTATGCAGCATGTGGGCTCATGGCCAGGGCAGTTGGGGACAAACATAGGCTCCTCCTCTATGCAGGTTTCTATCCATCGCTCCTCAGGCCTTTTTGCTGGTGGATGCAGTGCCGAACCTCTGCCAGAGGCTCTGCTTCTGGGCTGCAATAGCAGGTTGGACTGAATGAAGCAGCAGAAGCCAAATGCCTACTCTCCAGCTTGGAGAAACCAAGCCGGTCAGAACTTTATCATCACCATCAATAACCACCTCTCCCTCCTTCTTCTGCAGGTCACAGCAGGCTACCTGTGGTTTTTCTTTTTTTAATAACAAGAGCGGGCAGTTTCTGCCACTCCAGCTCTTCCGAACTGCAATTCACATCTTTCTCACTCACTTCTTTTAACTGCCAATGTTAAATAGATTATTGCAAGTGGAATATGCCATAAAATATTGCCATGTGATTTTCCTGCTCAACAGCTTGGCATTCAAGGCAGCCAGTCATACCTTCCTTGACAACAATACTGTACTCTGTTTCCCTTCTGCCTGAATTCTTCTTCCTGCCCCCTAATAAGTCGTGGTTCTGGGTTGATTGAGCCAAATCAGTCTTCAGTCTATAGCAGGGGTTCACAACCCACAGCCTGGATCTGGCCCGTGGCACCAAATTATCTGGCCCCCGACCGCACTCCAGCCACCCCCCGCTAGAATCAGCCGCGGACTCATTTACGGCCACGTAAACACATTTATGACAGCCATTAATTAGTCTGTGGCTGTTGTAAATGCATTTACGACAGCCATGGATGAGTTTTATTGCAGTGTCTATGGCCGGGGGGGGGCACCAGTTCAAGCTGTCTGATGGGACATGGTCTGGCCTGTGGCTGGAAAATGTTGAGAACCCCTGGTCTAAATCTTTTGAGTTACAACAGGCATATGATGAAAGAAAAACCATGTTTCAACCCTGCTTTTGGAGGGGGGGGGGGAGAAATTAAGAAAATGATATTCTCAAAACAATCATCTCCCAAGTTGTTTTAACAACCTCTGCAATTAATGATCCAATTTCAGCTATTGCCCACACCAAAGTCTCAGTTTAAATGAGAGAGCCCTAGTGGCACAGTGGTTAAACTGCTGTATTGCAGCCAAAAAGTTGTGAGTTCGATCCTCACCAGGACACCAGGTTAACTCAGTTTTCTATCCATCCAAGGTTGGTAAAATGAGTACCCAGCATGTTGGGGGCAAAATGCTAATTTGCTTACGTTGTGTATGGAACTCCCAGAGAGTGCACTATGTGCTATCGGGTGGTATATAAGCGTAATTGCTATTGCTTAGTCCTTCCTAGCCCGGGGAGCCATTGGGAAGCCTAACCGGGAGAGGCCTGTAGTTCCCAAGGCTCACCACATGGGGCAGAAGGGCACCAAGTCAATGGCATCTGGTTCTCTCTTGACAACACTTTGCCAGATATAAGTGGTACCTCATACAATGATTTTAATACGTTCCATAGGGCTCATTGTTGTATGAAACAATTGCTCTACGATGCATGCATCGTATAGCGATTTTCCCTATGGGATACATCGTACAACGATTTTTTTTGCTAAGTCGTTTTTCTCATTGACAAATTGTTGTACGATTTTTTTCCATAAGGAAAATTATTATGCAGGATGCCATTTCCCCACAAAACCTAATTGTTATACAATTTCGTTGCTATATGGGGCAATTGTATGAGGTTCCACTCATGTACTGTATGAAGTTCCTCATACTTTCAGCATCTTGGATGATGGCCCTCATCAGACCCAAACAAAATAGGTTACACTTTCTGTGGAAGTTGGAAAATGTCACTTACCCACATCAAAGGGCCATTAGTAAGTGTTTACATCTCCCACTTTCTCTTTCATTGTTTTTCTTAATCGAGAAACATATATGTCACCTTGAGCATTTTTTGGAGAAAGCAAGTGTATCAGTATAATCCATAAGTGAGAACTGCAACAAACTTCACATTATAGAACAGCATTTCCCAAACTATGTTCTGTGGAACACTGGTGGACTTTAATTCCCAGAAGCCTAAGACAGTCCATTGGCTGATCAGTGCTTTGGTGAATTGACTTAGGCTTCTGGGAATTGAAGTGCAAAAACCAAAGAGTGGGAAACACTGGTATGCTCTAGGTTCTAGGCAATGATGTCCCAGGATAGTATCCCAGGATACTCCCATCTCTTACTTCTCCTCTCTCATCCCAACTATCAGTTGCCATTCCATGGCTATTGCACATATTATGACACCACTAGCCTTTTCCTGTAGACACCCTCTGCTCTGCTTGTCCTCCCCATTCTCAAAAGGTTTGTTGTGCTTCTGCAAAATACCAGGTTTCTCTCAATCTGTTGATATTATCTTCTTGTGCAGGGAGGATATCATTCTGGCTACATATATACCAGCACATGTCTTTGTACATTGCAAATAGCAGGAAACAAAGCAGGGTAGGGTTTGAACTGGTCAGAGCTCGGGAGGATTTACCTCTCTGGAACTGGAACTCACCAAATCCTCGCTGGTTTAATGGGCCTACTGTAGTTGCATGAAGATGCAGCTTAAATCCCCTGGGAAAAGTATGTGCATTCTCACATGCTGCCCAGACCAGTCTCATATGTAAGTCAGTCTAATGCTGGGTTAATTTTTCTATTATCCCTGCCTAGCAGACAGGTTGTGGTCTCAGCTGGTGTATGTAAGTTGGGTGCCTTCCAGCCCTGGCAAGGGAAATCAGCTTTATCTCTGCCTATCTTCATGCCTGTCTGATATATGCCTGTCAGGAATGGAAGAGCAGGAGAATCAATGCTGAATGAATAATTAAAGGGAGGCTCAATTTAGGAGCTACCGTCTGCCCTTGATGTAGGTCATCATCATTTCTACTTCAGGCTGATCATTCTTCTGGTTCATCTGCTGCTAAATACACAGAAGAAGAACCTACGCAGCCATATTTGGGGTGTGGCGGGTGATGGCCAGAAATAGATAATATTTCCTCTGTGTTCATCACACCAGTGGATTGTCTGATTTCTGGTCATCCTCAGTCAAGCCTATAAAGCCCTGTGGAATAGTGCTTTCATTTTGGCATCTCTGAATGTAATCTTATTTAAGGTCCCATTTTTTTTAATTCCTGTGATTATGAGGTGTTGTTCTCTGAAACAAGAGATCCGGGTCAGCGACAGGTGCCGAATCCATACATGTCAAGCCTAGCTCCGGAGATTACGGGACCTGCGCAGAACATTTCTGTGCAGGTCAGTTCTACGCATCCGTAAAAGCCTTCTACGCATGCATAGAAGTGACCTGAACAGAAACGTTTTGCGCAGGTCATTTCTACGCATGCATAGAAGGGTTCTATGCATGCGTAGAAGGGTTCTACACATGCGTAGAAGGGTTCTATGCATGCGTAGAAAGAGTTACTGCACAGAAGGGATGTGCAATAACTCCTTTCCCCCCGCTGCCAAATTATGGGGTAGCGGCAGCTTCGGGCAGGAAAGGAAGAAAATCGGTGCAGAAATACAGGAAATCCCGGCCAATCCGGGATACTTGACAGGTATGGCCAAATCACATTTCAAGGATTCTGTGAATCCATTCTGACTTTTAGCCTGTGCTTTCAGGATTTATCTATGGCCTTTTTTTCCTTTTGTGTCTGGATCAAACCCTGGACTGCCAAAAAGGAAGCCACTTTCTTGGCTTTGTTGTTGGTCAAACTTAAGTCATCACCAGTGCACGTTTCTGGCAGTAACTGGCAAACCAGTAAATGAGCTGGATTCTGTACCTCTCCACATTCACACAGCATGTTTTTGTCCACCAGCAGCTCCCACTTGAGCATGTTGGTCTTCAAATTAGGCACTCCAACCCTCAGCCTATTCAGGGTCCTCCAAGTGATGTAAAGGATGTTGAGTTTCTCAGCTATATCCTCCTTTAATTTTGTTCCTTGACCAGTGAAATCCTTCCTCCATCTTCTCATTTTGGTTTTGCTCTTGTGTATCCTTAACAATATTTTTTTCTTGCCATAAGGTTCTTTCTAGATCTGAGCCGGCTGACTTGACACACCTATCCATTCAGAGGATGTCGAGGGTCATTATCCATGATGCTCAACCTATTTTGGAAAATAGTGTTTAAGACTTTGGAGAATGCCTGGGCACTGCAGATGAAATTCTGGAGTGGATATACAGCACCCATGGAATTGGAATCACTATCTGCCACTGGTTCAGGGTCTTCAATGACAACTGAAGAGTATCTTTAAGAGCATCGACTCTGCTACTCAATGTATGGCCCTTCCCTTTGACAAGCTGCCATCTGTTTGAAACTGTGCCATGGAATTGGGAAAATGGAATATTCCATGGCAAGCTGGTCCAACGTCAAGGAATTTGTTCCATAAAGACATATTTCCCAATGATCACTAGAAATCTAAAGCTTGTAATTTGTGACGTAGACCATCCCTGTCCATCAAGGTTTTTGAGACCGCCCTCTGAAGCAATGATTCTGTGGGTGCATGTGTGTGTTTATGTGGGGATGCTTTCCCTGGAAACTTTAATTTAGAAGGGAGACCAACTCAGGATGCTTGAAAAACACTGGTACAATTGCGTACGAGAGATCTGACATTTCATGAATTCTTCTTTCTAGACAAAACAAGCAGAATGATTCTTCTCATTCATCTTTCTTTGACAGAGTTTATGTAAAAGGTCTCTCTGTCTGCCTTTATGCTCAGATAATTAGGATGGTCCATGACTAAGGAAATTATTAGTATGATAACCAATTGCTGGATTGAGCTGGAAAGAAATGGCAATTAAACAGAAACAAAGAACTGGCAGTCTTGTCTGGAGAGAGAAAAACACAAAGAGAATGATCAGATCTCCAGTAGCACGTCTGTCTCATATGTACACATGCACTAGATCACACTGCTGGGTGTCTGGATGATTCATTCAGATCCCCCCCCCCCCCCAATTTATCTCAAGTCAAAATAATAAATAGGGGGAGGGGAGTGAAATGCTTTAAAAAAATAAGAATGAATGTTGACACCAATTTGCCAATCATTATACATATTAACAACAGCATCAAAGGAAAAAGCAAAGCAATCACACTTCTATACTGCACCCTAGCGCTTAGTGCACTCTCTGGGTGGTTCACAAGTTAATTAGCATTTTGCCCCAAAATGCTGGGTACTCATTTTACCCACCTCAGAAGGATGGGTGGCTGAGTCAACCTTCATTCCTAGTCAGGATCGAACTCACAACCTTTTGGTTGCACTAAAGCAGTTTAACCACTGTGCCAAGGGGCTGTGGTGGCTCAGTGTTTAAGAAGCTCGCCTTGTTAGCTGGAAGCCTGGCAAGTCAGCAATTTGAGACCCGGGTACTGCATGATGGAGTGAGCACCCATCTCTGTCCCAGCTCTTGGGGACATGAAAGGAGCCTCATTTGGGCATTCCCTGAGTGGAGTTTCTTTTGCAAAAATCATTTCAGCCCGGAATAATTTCTGACATGAAATTATTATTATTACCACTGCACCACCTGGGTGGCGGCAACAACAACAGCTGAGGACAGCAGAAAAATCCTACAGGTAAAACAGATACTAGAGGAAGAAAAGCATAGCTCAGATGACTACACTATGCTTAAGGAAGTCAATTAAGGAGGTCTTCTGAAAACCATGAAGCAGAAAGCTGACTACAGAAAGGAAAGGATTGAATGTTGAGCTGCAAAATGTAAAAAGAAACCTATGCATGGTCAATACTTGAAAAACATAGAAGGAAAGGCTGACCAACAGCTGACATGGGGCTGATTGAGAGCAGGAGTTTTGAGTTTTGGCAGCTCAAGAACAAGTTTTGCCAACAAATTGCATGAAGGCATGAATACAGCATGTATCCAACAATAGCCAATGCTGACTTAGTAATAAAAAGGATGGTGATGGGCATTGAGTTGCTGGATGTAGAGGCCACTCTATTACCATAGCAGGATAACCTGGCCAGACTTTTATGCCATTGATTGCTCTGTTTAAAAGTGCTTTGCGTACACTCAGTTAGAATACAAGCATAGTGACGGCAACTCTTCTTCTACCTTACCTTCAGCCCCAAAGAGACATTGCAATACTGCATAACCCCATCAGCCATTCTGTTCCATCATCTGGCATGGAAAAGCTAAAATGAAACACAAGCTTTGACAGCGTCAATATGTATAAATGGCAGATTTTCAGAACACTCCTACCATTAATTCGGTTCATCCAATATTTGTGGAGAAAGATACATTGTTGTGTTTGATGTGGTTAGCCCCAATGGTTAAATGGACATAGATATGGCATTGGCTCTTGAAATAAAATAAGTTGTAAACCAGCATGTTCCATTTGAGTAGTCTAAGTGCAGTGCGAGTCAGAGCTGAAGCAATGCGCCTGAGAGCTTAGAAGACTCCTGTGACCTTAAACTCTCCTGTGTATCATGTTAAATTGTCAGCTTCAGGAAACTGTACATTGAAAAGTACTACACACATCTGCATTAGCAGGGAAGGATGGAGAGGAAATTGACTCAGGGTCACAGGTTCACAGCTTCAGAGGTTCTGTAAGATTCAAACACTAAAAACCTTCAGATTAAAGGAATAGGTTATGGTTCAGCAAGGCCCTGAACAGTGAGCATATTCAGACCACACATTAGTCCCTTTGCTCCATCAAAATGTAGGTATCCTAATTTTTGTTGTAAGGTAAAGGTCTCTCAAGGGATCATGGAGATCATGGAGATCATGAGATCAAGATCATGGAGGTGGTGCTCATCTCTGTGTTCAGCCAAAGAGCCAGTGCTTTCTGCACATGCAGAAATCTCTGTGGCCATGTGGCAGGCATGGCTAGACACTAAAGCACACAGAATGTTTTGAGTGCCTAAAGAGGAAAGAGACTTTAGCCAGTGGTTCCTTGAGAATTCCCACTTGGACTTGGCAATTCAAAACATGAGAATTCTAATTAGCTTTGGGAGAAAGTGAAGTCTGAGATCTATTTACAATAAAAACAAACTGTTCAGTTGTAGTCCTGCTTTGATACAAGCCTTTCCCACAGAGGAACCACCAGGCAATTGTGTGTTAATTGTATACAAGTCATTCTTTGATTTCTTGGCTCCTTCTGAAATTCATCTTCCATCTGTCCCACATGACTTTGAGATACAGTTTCGAGCAACTGAAATCACAGACTTATTTGAGAGAATGGATCAACCACAAGTCCAATTACTAGCTTAGGGATGCTAATTCTAGTAGACATATGCTCAGACCATACCTGTCAACCATCCCGATTTGTCTGGGATTACCCCATAATCCTGCGCCGATTGATGTCAATTCCCGACCCGCCCTACCAAAACCCCATAATTTGGCAGCGGGGGAAAGGAGGCACTGCGCAGCCCATCTGCGCAGGTCATGTTGCACATATGTGTGGAAGGGCTCTACATTCCGTAGCTCCCTTCCACGCATGCACAGAAGGCTACGCCGCCTGCATAGGCTACGCAAGCAGCGTAGCCCTCCACGCGCATGCGTACAACACGACCTGCACAGACCCGGTCTGCGCAGGTCCCGGATTCGCTGGAGCCGCGGTTGACAGGTATGGCTCAGCTGGGGCATGAGATAGTTTTAGCAATATTTGCCTTAAAATAGAAACTGTAAGAAAGAGTATCTGAGAGTAAATAAAACAAAACAGCAGGAAAAAAAGACAAAAAATGTTGTGGCACCTTAAAGACTAACTCCTGTATTTCAATGTGAGCTTTCATGGGCCAAGTCCACGTCATCAGACATAAGAGTGAGGCCTCATGGCATCAATTTATACACACATCAAGACATAGATGATTATTGTAATGGCAAACAGCTACAAGATTGCTTATTGTTAAGAAATGGAAAATAGTTTGTGAATTTGAGTTGGATGACTGGTTTAAAGAATTATGGAATATTGCAATAAAGTTAAAAAAGGGATTGATAAATTGCTATAAATACAAATGATTTTAAAGAGATTTGGGGAGAGTTTATCAAGTATATTTTGGTTAAATCAAAAGGAGTAAACTGGGATAACAATATACAGCGCTTTGGAAATTGGGGACAAATATATTATGTTTTGATAATAGGTTGAAGGCATATAATGTCCCATCGGTGGTGGGTACACATATTTGTTAATGTAATCTTTTAAAAAATCTTTTGTCTTAGATATTTTTTATTTTAGTTGTTATTACTGCTAGTTTTATTATTGTTAGTTTTATGACTTTGCTTGTTTACATTTTGTTTATTGTTTTAAAATTTGAAAAATTTTTTAAAAAGAAAAGGCAAACCTAACCATCCAATGCAGGGGAAACCTATCAGTTTATACCTTATTAATTGGTACCATGGGCCAGATGAGGCACACGGGCCATAGTTTGGGATCCCCTAGCCAAGTTCTTTGTGGTGAAATGGCAACAAATTCCATCCTTTCCTTTGCCTCAGGCAGCAAAATGATTTGGGAAGACCCAGCCAAGGACGTGCAGAGGCAAAATGTTAGCTGATTTAGTTTGTTTTAGAATCTTAATTTAACCATTTCAAAAGACCAGAAAAGTTGCTTTCTCAGACTCTAGATCCCAGAATGGTTGACTCTGGGAGTTTGTAAAGTACAATTTCTCATGTATAACTCTTTATTGGAGTGGCTTTAAGCTAGTTTCTGAGCCAATCGGTGTTTGCATCCTTTGATACCTTCACACTTACTGACAGTAGAGATTCCCATCGTGCATGCATTTGAAAGGGCTGTGAAGAATTAACCCCATTAACAGAGGTCGAGGCAAGCCTGCAGAGAACGGCTAAAAGCAAAAGGTTTCAAACCATGAATAATGGATTCCAGGCATTTTCTAAAATGGTGCCAGGAAAAAGAGAATCGCAATCTCTTTCCAGAGCTCCTTCTTTAAGAGTCACAGTTTCAGTGCCTGCAGCTTCAATGACTTGCTGCATGGGTCTGGGTGCCTTGCCATGCATATTTCAAAGGACGTTTCTGCATTTCTGCAGTGCCATAATAATAAGAGGCAGGTAAACGCTGAGGCTGCAGAAGGAAAAGCCGCAGGCAGCCAAGGTGATTCGGAGAGTACTCTCTGCAGATGTTGAGACAGCTAGCATTCAGCCTCTTTGAACCCGGGGCAAGCTATGGCAAGGAACCATCTAAGCACAACCTTGCTGCTTCCATTGCATTTTTAAACAAGTGGGAATACCGAGGAGGAATAGTGGTAAGAACTCAATGGCAGGGAGGCTTGTACCTCCAGTTTTGTACAGGAAGTGGATCCACACTGGATTTTAGTCTGAACTTTAAATGTAAAGATAAAGGTCGCCCTTGCTTAAGAGCCAGTCATAACCGACTCTAGGGTGTGGTGCTCCATTTACAGCCAAAGAGCCAGCGCAGTCTCGCATCTGCAGACATTTCCGCGGTCATGTGGCAGGCATGACTAGACGCTGGAGCGGACAGAACTCTGTTACCGTCCCACCGAAGTGGTACTTCTTTATCTACTTGCAATTCCTTGCTTTCGAACTGCTAGGTTGCAAGGAGTTGGGACAGATGACGGGTGCTCACTCTGTTGTGCAGCACTCGGGTCTCAGACAGCTGAGCTGCCGACCTTCCAGTCATCAAGTTCAACGTCTTAACCACTAAGCCACCACAGTCTTTAAAGGACCCATCAAAATGGCTGAATCTATCAAAAAGAACAGCTTTTGTAAAGTCGGACTGAAAGCCGCAGTGGATTTCTCACCCCTGCAAGACTGGGCTTACTGA
Organism: Bradypodion pumilum; assembly: GCA_035047305.1. Classification (NCBI taxonomy): domain Eukaryota; kingdom Metazoa; phylum Chordata; class Lepidosauria; order Squamata; family Chamaeleonidae; genus Bradypodion; species Bradypodion pumilum. The sequence goes on along the minus strand of JAWDJD010000010.1, from coordinate 7,327,498 downwards.
TCTTCATTGTCCAGTGAGATAACATGTTTTGCTTGCTGTTGCAAATGATGGTAAAGACTTCTGTTTGAAACCCTGGAGGTCTGCTGCCAGTCAGAGTAGACTCCATTGGGTTAAATAGATGACTAGTGTGTCCTGAGATAAAACAACTTGCTATGATTTCCCTGGGGTGAACTCATCTCTAGAACACTATTTTGCATGTTCAAGGGGTCTGGAGTTTGATCCTTGGCTCTACCAGCTACAAAGCTTTGGTAAAACACCACGAGAAAATCAATCTGTGTTAGACTCTATACCAGTGGTGGCGAACCCTGGCACTCCAGGTGTTCTTGGACTGCAGTTACCAAAACCCCAAGTTAGCACTCCTGCTGAACAGGGCTTCTGGGTATTGAAGTTCCAGAACACCTGGAGTGCCAAGGTTCGTCATCACTGCTCTATACTATTAGATAATACTAGGGTGCGTGAACCTACAGTTTTCAGTTTTGATAAATTTCTCATTTTTTCCTGCATATTTATAGCAGGGGTTCCCAACCACTTCAACCTGGGGGCCGGGTCACACTCTCTCAGTCAGCTTCGAGGGCCGGATGGTCATTTTGCCCTGCCTGCATGATGGGGATGGCCATTTTGTCCCAACAGCTTCAAAGGGGTGCCATTTTGTTTCTTGAATGCCCTTGGAGGGGTGGGGTGGGCACATGAAATGGCACTGTGGGCTGGCTCCTGCCCTTGGGCCATAGGTTGGGAACCCCTGATTTATAGCAATAGCAATTACACTTTTGTACCACCCCATAGCACTTAATGCACTGTCTGGGCAGTTCACAAGATAATTAACATTTTGCCCCCAACATGCTGGGTCCTCATTTTATCAACATCAGAAGGATGGAAGGTTGAGTCAACTTGGTTCCCCATCAGGATTGAACTCACAATGTTTTGGCTGCAGTACAGCAGTTTAACCACTTCACCGCCAGGGCTCTTTTTTGTATTGCTTGTCATTCACTTGCATTGCAATCCAACAAATTCATCAAAGAAAGAAAAAATCTATCCCAAAATATTTGTGCACATTTCTGTGTACATTTTTGAATACAGATATGTTTGTATTCTGTTTGCACTCTTTTTAAATTCTATTGTGCTTTAACTTTCCACCATTTTAATAATGTTGTCAGCTGCTTTGAGGAGAAAGTCGGCATATAAAAACAATAAATAAATTTATTTTTGTGCATATGCAAATGTTGTTCAAATTTTTAACGTGTAGATTTGACTGCAGAAATGTTTCAGACTCACCTGTGAGTTTGGTATTTTAAAACCGGGCTAATATTAAATTGCATTTCGGGACAATGTTGAGTTCTATGGGCCCATAAACTGACCTTTATAACGTTTCTTCTTTTTGACTTGTTATAAGGTGTCTTCTTCTGCTCATCATCCTCCTCCTCCTCTAAAACAAACAAACAACAACAATAATAATTTCGTGCCAGAAATTATTCTGGATTGAAAGGATTTTTGCGGAAGAAACTCCACTCAGGGAATGCCCAAATGAGACTCCTTTCATGTCCCCAAGAGCTGAGACAGAGACAGGTGCACAGTACCCAGGTCTCGAACTGCTGACTTGCCAGGCTTCCAGCTAACAAGGCAAGCTTCTTAACCACTGAACCACCACAGCCTCAAGGATATTATGGCCTTTGATAACAGATGCGGAGAGGGGATTGTACAGTCAGTACGGCTACAATGACCCAGCTTCAAAGTTTCAATGCGCTCTGAAGCTTACTTGACCATCTTTGGTCAACCCTATATACTTGATCAACCTCCTACAGGACTGTCATAAGCATAAGATGGGTGAGTGGCAACATTGATGCTACATCCCATACTCCCACCTCTTTGGAGGAAGGGAAGGATGGAGTCACATAACAAAAGGAGGCAGCTACAACGGAAGATACACATGAACTTCTTTCTGTACAGGATTCCAGCCACTTCCTACATCCCAGATGTCAAGCCTTCCTCCTGCTTATGATAAATGTTCCATAGCTACTAAAGATGCTGAATCCTCACTGGACTGGCTTAGAGATCTCCCTGTCCTCCTCCTTCACATTTTTCTACTGCTGCTGTATTTTGAAACCAGACATTGACTTTCAGTTTTCTTTTTTTTTTATTTCTCATTATCCACCAGATAATTATTGGGTTAAAAGGTAGATTGGCGCCTTTAACTCTGACAGACGTTCCTATTCATCTGTTCTCTAGTCCTTTGAACTTGGGACCATATGTGTGCAAAGACTCTATCTTTGATTTCTTTCATAAAAGATTGAAAGCCACCTAGATTACTTGTTCTACCAACTCCGCAGTGAATGACAGATGGTCTCCCAGATCTTTCCGGTTTCCGACATATTTCCTTCCTGGTCCTGCCTTCAGATGCAGAGGATTAGATTCTAACTAGAGCTGCAGTGACCTTCTGTAGGTAAAGCATAGGCTCTACTACTACTGAGTGATACTCCTCAGAGGTGCCCAAACTTTTTGGGCTGTGGGCCAGTCACCTTGCTCAAAAGCCAGTCATGGGGTTGCTCCCACCAGAAGCAGGAGTAAAATGTGCCTTGCACTCTGTTTTGCAACAGGATGAGATAGATTTTTAGGCTGCCATTTTCTCTGCTTAAACCAGGGGTGCCCAAACTATGGCACATGGGCCAGATCTGGCTCCCAATGCCAATTCACTCGGCCCATGTCACCCTCATTTCTCCTGGAAGGAGAAGTAAAACACGCCCATATGGGTGCATTTTACTTCCACTTCCAGGAGCGATGAGGGTGGCATGGGCTGGATGAATTGGCATCGGGGGCCAGATCCAGCCCAGGGGTTATAGTTTGGGCACCCCTGCTTTAAATACTTCCTTTAATTTCCATTAATGGTGTAAAAGTCCTACCAGAGGGGGAAAAGCATAGCCATGGCAGCTAAAATGCAGTTGGTAACAGATGTAGAAAAGGCTCAATTCATACTGCTGGCATGATTTACCCTCTCTTTACTTTATTATCCATGCCAGGAAATGTAACAGTTTTCACTGTTTTCACTGAGCTGATATTTCCACCAAGGCTGTCAGCATGCAGTAGGGATACATACACATGCAGCTGTTTGGAAATGTTTCCTTTTGGCAGGCAGCATCAATTGCATGGGCAGAAAGCACTTGTTTTGGACACGGATCCTTACACAGCCATTGACACACCTGTCAAGGACAAAAGGGACACAATAGCCAGCTGAGCAGAACGTAGCAGCCGCATGGAAGAAAGAAACAAGGAAACATTTTCCCCTCCCGTAAGATGTGAGAATCCCAAATAAGCCCAATAAGTTCTGGAAATGGACACATGAGTTGATGGCCACTGCTGAGAGGGAAAAAATGGTGGGTGGAATGGAGCATCCTGAAAGGAGGCATCTCTGTTTGGAACCCTAAAGAGGAGCACCCTATTACGGCAACTTCAGTGTAATACAAAAGGTCTCCCTTGCTCAAAAGCCAGTCATGTCTGACTCTAGGGTGTGGTGCCTTTAACAGCCAAAGAGCCAGCCAAAGCAGCCGGAATGCTGTTACCTTTCCTGCTGAAGTAGTACCTATTTATCTACTGGCAATTTCTTATTTTCGACCTGCTAGGTTGGCAGGAGCTGAGGCAGATGATGGGTGCTCATTCCGCCATGCAATAGGAGTCTTAACCACCAAATGGATTATGTCTAAGAGCCCTGTAAAAGTCACAAAGAGGTAGAACTCGCGTGGCCATTCTTTGAAAGTCTAATAGACCTTGAAAACTTAACCAGGGTCGGCATGGGAAGCAAATAACAGCTTATCAACAACACATTGTTGCTCTTGTTCATCCAAAAGGATGGAACTCACTTTAAATGCCTGGCAACTGAGGGGACCCCTGGTTAATTGGATGTGGCTAGGGAAGGTTTAGTGGTTAAGACACTGAGCTTGCCAACTGGAAGGTTGTCAGGTCAGCAGTTTGAGACCCCAGAGCTGTGCAACAGAGTGAACTCCCACCGTCTGTAACAGCTCCTACCAACCTAGCAGTTCAAAAGTAAGAAATTGCAAGTAGATAAAGAGATACTGTTTCAGCGGGAAAGGTAACATATAGATAAGATAATAATGTCCCAGTGGTGGTTCTTCTTCTTTTGTGTCCTGATGAAACCCTGGACTGCCAAAATGAAGCCACTTTCTTGGCTTTGTTGTTGGCCAAACTCAAGTCCTCCTCAGTTCATATTCCTGTCAGTTGCCATAAAGCGTTTGGACTTGAGGCTCATATCCATTCAGAGGGTGCCGAGGGTCCTTCTCTTGCTTTGTTCTCTTTGTCCACCACCAGTGGTGGTAGCACATTTGTTGATGTGTTATTATTTTCTGTATTTCTGCTTCTGGTGTTTCTGGGTTGAAAGGATTAGCCGGTGAAAATTCTCCATTGTCGGTGATAAATCTCCATTGCCCAGGGGATGCCTGAGGTAGCAATATCATTTAGGTAAAGGTCACCCTTGCTTGAAAGCCAGTCATATCTGACTCTAGGGTTCAGTGCTCATCTCTATTTATAGCGGAAGAGCCAGTGCTGTCTGCATTTGCAGACATTTCCATGGACATGTGCCAGGCATGCCTCAACACTAGGAAGCATGGAACGCTGATTACCTTCCCACCGAAGTGGTCCCTATTTATCTACTTGCAATTTCTTGCTTTTGAACTGCTTGGTTGGCAGGAGCTGGGACAGACGATGGATGCTCATTCCGTCATGTGCAGTACTCGGGTTTTGAACTGCTGACCTTCCAACTCCCAGTCAGGGTCTTAAAGGTAAAGGTTTCCCCTTGTTCGAAAGCCAGTCGCATCCGACTCTAGGGTTCAGTGCTCATCTCTGTTTCAAAGCCGAAGAGCCAGCGCTGTCTGCTTCTGCAGACGTTTCCGTGGTCATGTGGCAGGCATGACTAGACACCGGAGCGCACGGAACGCTGTTTACCTTTCCCACCGAAGTGGTCCCTATTTATCTATCTTGCTTTCGAACTGCTAGGTTGGCAGGAGCTGGGACAAAGACGGGAGCTCATTCCATCCTGTTAATTTGAGCTTTGTATGTTATCATGCGCTGGGGGCGCTGCATGCATGTGACACGAAGAAAGGAAGGAAGACTTTCTTTCTCGAGTTCAGTGTTGTGCTTTGTTAGTATCTATTATTTGGTTTTTGTTTTAAAAAAATGGGGGGCGGGCCCAGCCCCACCCACAGGGAGATTTGGGGGCCCTCTGCCTTTGACTCTGCTCTGTTCCGAGGGGGAGGGCGGCGGAGAGATCCTCCCAGCAGGGAAAGCTCCGAAAGGCTGAATCGCGTCTCTCTCTCTCTCTCTCTCTCTCTCCGTCCTCTTTGCTGCAGTCAGGCTCCGGCTTCCCCTCCGCCTCTTGGCCCGCCGTTCCCCCGGCTGCGTCACCGCCTTCCCGAGGCCGCAGTATAAATAGGGGCGGCCGCCCAGCCGTCAAGCCGCATTGCAACCGGGGCGGCTCCGGTGACCAGGGAGGGCCCCTTCTCCTTGCCTTTCTCCTCCTCCTCCTCCAGCATCCTCCCCGCCACCATCCGCCATGAGCTCCTTCGGCTACGAGTCGTACTACCCGTCGTACAAGCGGCGCTACGCCGAGAGCAGCAGCTCCCGGGTCCACCTGTCCAGCGGCCGGAGCAGTAGCAGCGGCGCCGTCGGGGGTGTCGTCGGGGGTGTCGTCTATGGCGGCGGCTACGGCGGCGGCGGCGGCGGCTACGGGGGGACCCGGTCCACCTACTCGAGCTACTCGGCGCCGGTGTCGCTGCGTCGGAGCTACCTGTCCTCGGCGTCGGCGGAGAGCCTGGACCTGACGCAAGTGGCGGCCCTCAGCAGCGACCTGAAGGCCATCCGGAGCCAGGAGAAGGCGCAGCTGCAGGACCTCAACGACCGCTTCGCCTGCTTCATCGAGCGCGTCCACGAGCTGGAGCAGCAGAACAAGGCGCTGGAGGCCGAGCTGCTGGCGCTGCGGCAGAGGCACGCCGAGCCGTCGCGCTTCCGCGCCCTCTACGAGCAGGAGATCCGCGAGCTGCGCCTGGCCACCGAGGAGGCCTCCCACGAGAAGCAGGCCCTGCAGGGCGAGCGCGAGAGCCTGGAGGAGACCCTGCGGGCCCTGCAGGCGCGCTACGAGGAGGAGACCCTGAGCCGCGAGGAGTCCGAGGCCCGCCTGCTGGAGGCGCGCAAGAACGCCGACGAGGCGGCGCTGGCCCGCGCCGAGCTGGAGAAGCGCATCGACGGCCTCCTGGACGAGCTGGCCTTCCTCAAGAAGGTCCACGAGGAGGAGCTGGCCGAGCTCCAGGCGCAGCTCCAGTACGCGCACCTGGCCGTCGAGGTGGACGCCGCCTCGGGCGCCTCGGCCAAGCCCGACCTCTCGTCGGCGCTGCGCGACATCCGCGCCCAGTACGAGAAGCTGGCGGCGCGCAACATGCAGAACGCCGAGGAGTGGTTCCGCAGCCGCTTCACCGTCCTCGCCGAGAGCGCCGCCAAGAACACCGACGCCGTGCGCGCCGCCAAGGACGAGGTGTCCGAGAGCCGGCGCATGCTCAAGGCCAAGACCCTGGAGATCGAGGCCACCCGCGGCATGAACGAGGCCCTGGAGAAGCAGCTCCAGGAGATGGAGGACAAGCAGAACGCCGACCTCGTCGCCCTCCAGGTGAGTCAGCCCGGACGGAGGAGAGGGAGACAGGGACTACATGTCCCATAACCCCCTCCCCCCAGCCCCTTGGGCTACATGTCCTGCAACCCCCAGCCCCTTGGATTTCATGTCCCACAACCCCCAGCCCCTTGGACTACATGTCCCATAACCCCCAGCCCCTTGGGCTACATGTCCCGCAACCCCCAGCCCCTTGGACTTTATGTCCTACAACCCCCACCCCCTTGGACCTCATGTCCTGCAACCCCCAGTCTCATGGACCACATGTCCCACAAACCCCAGCCCCATGGACTACATGTCCTACAATCAGTGGTGGGCATCAGCAGGTTCACACCAGTTTGCCAGAACCAGTAGCAGAAATTCAAGGTCCATCCAAGTTTTGAAATAAAGTAGTCCTAATTTGGGTGCAACGCAGGGCTTCCCCTGGCCATGGCCACCATACCACGCCCACAGTGAGGTAGTTAATTTTTGGGAGCCCACCACTGCCTACAACCCCTAGCCACTTGGACCACATGTCCCACAACCCCCAGCCCCATGGACTACATGTCATACAACCCCCAGCCCCATGGACTACATGTCCTACAACCCCCAGCCCCATGGACTACATATCCTACAACCACCAGCCCCATGGACTACATGCCCCACAATCCCCATGGGCTACATGCCCCACAAACCCTATCCCCATGGACTGCATGCTCCACAAACCCCAGCCCCATGGGCTACATGCCTTACAAACCCCAGCCTTTGGATGGGAGTGGTAATGGTAAAGGTCTCCCTTGTTCAAAAGCCAGTCCTATCCGACTCTAGGGTGCCGTGCTCATTTCCATTTACAAGCAGTGTTTCTCAAGTTTTGGGTTTTGGACTTCAGTTCCCAGAAGCCTAAGCCAATTCCCAAAAGCACTGACCAAACTCCAAAGGTTGGAAAACACTAGTTTACAGTCAAAGAACCCATGCTGTCTGCAGACGTTTCCGTTGTCATGCGGCAGGCATTTTTAGATGCTAAGCCACACAGAACATTGCTATGTTTCCTGCCAAAGCAGTACCTATTTATCTTCTTTCAATTTCTTGCGTTTGAACTGCTAGGCTGGCCGAAGCTGGGACAGACGGTGCATGCTCACTCCATGGTGCAGCGCTCGGGTCTCGAACTGCTGACCTACTGACCTTCCAGCCATCAAACTCAACATCTTAACCACTAAGCCACAAAGGCAATCTAGGGCTCTTTCTCCCTCTCCTTCCTCCCACCCACAATCATTTGGCTTTGCCTCAGGGAACTGAGGCATCTCCATGGCAAATGTGGTTTCTACTCATTGATCTCTCAGATGGCTTCCATCTTTTCCATTATTAAGGAAGTCAGCTTGCCTGTGATCAATGGATGTTCGCTTCCAAGTGGCTTAAAGTACATGCTCTGTTAAGTACATTGCATCTGCTTTAAATCATATTCTTTCAGTAAAACCTTTGTGGGCCCCAGTTGGAAACACACTTGACTGTAGGAGGTTTCAAATCTCTGTTTGTTTTTAAAACATTGTCACCTTCACTCCTGTTTACACAAAGATGTAATGTTGGTCTCCAGTGAAGATTGAGTGCTGGAAGTTAATTCAACACAGGGAACTGAAGTAGTTCCATTGCAGACCCTCTTAGGCTTTAGAAACTATGGAATAATCATATTAAATATTACAGGATATTTGAACATTCTAATGGCAATATTAGTAATAATGGTGGTATTTTTCCCACCCAAAGGAGTTCTAGTTTTCAAGAAACATTTGTATGCTGTCATTCCTTTTGCATTTTGGAAAATTACTCAAGGTGGAGGTTGGGTGTAAATAAATTTTGTTTTTCTTCAATTTTGTCTATGATTGGATTTTAAAAAAACTGGTCTTGTCTGACCCTCAGAATCCTACTTGCTTGATCTCACTTGCTCTTTGAATTCTGATTCCTTACTAGTGTGTAATTTTACTCTTGTTTCTATATTTTGTTAGAAAAAAGGTCCTCTCGAAACCAATGGAATGTGGTTCAAAATTATACCCTGACACAGCTGAGGAAAACAGATGTATTTTGGGCTTAATTCAACCCACACCACTAGCCTATAGATGTCAATTCAGGGGTTTGACCATTGATTTGAAGGAATCTTGCTTGCAGAAAAGTATTTTGGGTACTGATCTACCAGTCCTTTGGCCTAACAATGCAGCTTATTTAGCATGTGTTTAGGAATGAGCTACACGGAACTAACTAGAATGAGTCACAGATCTGTGACCATAAAGCATTGAGCTGCAGGTCACAGATCTGTTAAAATAACAATTTCACATCAGAAATTATTCTGGGTTGAAAGGATTTTTGAGGAAGAAACTCCACTCAGGGAATGCCCAAATGAGGGTCCTTTCATGTCCTAAGAGCTGGGACAGAGATGAGCACTCAATCCATCATGCAATTACCCAGGTCTCAAACTGCCAACTTCCCAGCCTCCCTTTATATTAGATTCTAATGCTGTTGTCCAGCTTTGACTACTCAGAAAATCCTGATGAATTGGTAAGCAGCGAGTGAAGATATTTTCTGCGTCTATATTTCTTGATCACTTTTGTCTACCCCATATTGTGGGTAGACAAAAAAATCATAGTCTCTATTTAGTCATGTTGCATTTCAAATGTAGAGTCAGCATGTGTCTCGCCTAGGAATGGAAGATTGCAGTCTTCATGCCTTCTCCTAGATGAGCACATAACGGTTTTGTGATGCGCCACACACCCCTTGTAATGGGCTGCAGCAGCAACTTTCAAGCAGGTAATGGTGCAATGCACCAACAATCGATAGAGATTTCATGCTGTAACTTCTGCCCCACCCAGTTTAACCTTGGAGCTGTCCATCCAAACTGGTGCTGAAACGTCTGACTGTTCTGTAGTCTAAGACAGATAACTTTTAAGTTGCCTTATCTTTGGTCGGAATCGACTGTGCGTCTGAACAACAACAACAAATCTTTCCAAACACTAAGTTAGCACTTATATGATGACAGATGTGATCAAACTGTCTGAATTCAAACCAATTTATTCTTATTCTCTCTGGATCCAAATCACTTTAATTCTTATCAGACTTAATAATTAAAGCTAGAGAATAGGAAGGGCTTCAAAGAGCATCTAATTTGTCTTTGCTGATTGCTCAGGAGCAAGATTTTACATTTTAATTCCAAGTAATGTTGCTTGCTTCATGCTATAGATTAGGCTGCCTGTGAGGTTTTGAGGTTGCTAGGGAATATTACATAATTCTTTTTTTCCGCAGAATAGCAATCTAAATTTATCCTGCCAAGGTAGCCTCATTCTTTATTGATTTGACATCAGTATGTTTTAAATGAGCCACTATTTTTGTCCTCCTAATTTGATTGTTCTTCCTGTTTTGTACCATTTTGTAGTACTTACATTTGCATAGAAATAAGAACATAACTGCATTATATGGTATGTTGAATCTTTTTTTAAAAGAGAGGAGTTCTTTTTTTAAAGGAAATGTCACCTTTGAACATTTTTTTGGAAGAGTTGTCCTGTGAACCTGATGCAGATATTGCCAGCAATGTAATATATGCTCACTCTTCTTATTATTAAGCGGGGAGAAAAACTTCTCTTCTTTTTGATAGAACAGTGTTTTTCAAGAGACACTTCAATGGTAAAACCAAGTGTTTTAAAAACATCTTTAATAAATTACAATCAATATTGTATTTTAACAGGTAGCTCAAATGATAGGCTGGATACGTGTCGGCTTTTGGGCTGAAAAGCCTAAGCATGTTTACTCAGAAATAAATCTATGTTGTTGTTTTGTACTGTCAAATTACATCTGACTTATGATAACCACATGTATGAAAGAGTTCTAAAATGCTTTCTCATTTTGAGTCCCATTGTGCTCTTGCAAACTCAAGCCCATTGCTTCCTTTATGAACTCAATCTCATATTTGATCTCATATTTGATCTTTCCCCCCTGACACATTCAATTTTTGCATATCTAGCTTCAATATAAACAACAGAATTAAAAATGGCAAGTACTCCACATGTAACAGTGTTTGTTATTTAAAAAATAAATAAATCTGATGACTTAAAATGAATGAATTCATGGCCCTATCAGAGTAATATTTGCTTAAAAATCCACATTTAAGGGTGAACTCATTTAATTCTTGCTTTTAAGTTAGTATTTCATTTTCTCTTTCTTTTCTTCTGAAGAGTGTATTAAAATAGATGATGATTGTCCTTATGCCGAACGGCTGAAGTGAAGAGCTGATATCCGTCGACTGTGTTAATTACATTGAAACATTCTTCATGCTCCTCATTAGAAAGATTATGTGAAAAATGGAAAGGAGAAAAGGAAAATAAATTATCAACTGGGGTGGGAGGAATAAAAGCAGCTTTTTATACATTAATAGTCTTTGAGAAATGTGATTTAAATCTGCTACCAACAGTTTCCACCACAATCCAATTAAATGGGGAAAAATGGTTTTAGGACTACTTACGTCTGGTTGAAACAACTTCCAGAGGTAGTTGTAGCCAGCTGCATCTATGGCAGATATTTTAAAGACAAATATACCAATTGTGACAGAGTTTGAGAAAGCTCTGTTTCTGGACTATGACCTTCAGAGTTCCCCATGGCCAGTCCATAAAGCTGTAGTCTAAAAAGATATTTATTTTCAAATCATGTGCCATTATTTTATATAGATGAAAATATGCCACATCAGAAGCTGGTACTCACTCAATGACTGTCGGATACATATACTTATTAGTGTTTTAGGCAAAAATGGAGGGAGTAAATAAAGATGCCTAGAAAATGTAGCACACAATATCTGTGTTGTGGTATTTTATGTTGTGGTATATTATTATATTATTATATGTTGTTTGATAGATTGAATTTTGTATATTGTATTACTGTGTATATTGTATATTATATATTGTGTATTTATTTATTTAATTGGATTTATATTCCGCTCTCTTGCCCTAGGGCAACTCAAGGTGGTGGTATATACATGGTATATTGTTTATTTACCATTTGAGCCGCCCTGAGTCGGGTTCCCTGATTGGGTGGCATACAAGTGCAAAAATTAAATTAAATTAAATTAAAATCTTCTGCAGTAAGAACAGATAGAGTACATGGAGTCAAATGCAAACTTGGCTTGTTCTTGTTATTCAGGACTGCCTAGCCCCATTGATTTTGATGAGTCTGTGGTTGCAGCTATCCCATTAATTTTTTTAAAAAGCATGGCTTTTTTAACCATGAGGAGGAAAAAAATGAATAGTTGTAGTGTAGGTTTGCAGAATGTGACCTTCCAGATGTTGTTGAGCCATATTTTGCATAGAAACCCCTAATCAACAGATCCAGTAATGAGGCTTGGAGGAAGTTTATGATCCAGCAGTATCTAGAGGACCACCCATCCTTCATCTTTGCTGTCAATTCTCTGACAAGAAGAAGAAAAAAGAAGAATGTTTCCCCCCTGGGAAGATGGGATCAATCCACCAGCCTAATGTGGAAGTTGTGCAACCACTTCTGAGCTTTGCCAGAAGGAATCGGTTCACGCACTAATCTCTTTCTTTATTTCCCAACAGGACACGGTCAATAAATTAGAAAATGAACTGAGAGCCACAAAGAGTGAAATGGCTAGGTATCTGAAAGAGTATCAAGATCTTCTAAATGTGAAGATGGCCCTGGACATTGAAATTGCAGCCTACAGGTAATGACAGGCAAAAAAGGGTTCTTCAATCATAAATTAGCATCCATTTTCTTTTCTCTTTTCCAGGACTGATATGCATATTAATGGTGGCAAATGCCAACCAGTCTTATCTGAAATTAAAATCAATGGGTTTTCTTTATGGATATATAGGTGGGGTGATGGTCTCCTTCAGTGGAGGAAGTGCCACTGGAAACCATCCTATTGGGCCCAATAGCAAAATGAGCGGAGGAGGAACTCTGATTCCCAATGGTCATGGAGGCGGAAGAGACCATGGCAGATGGACTGGCTGGGAAGGCGCACCTTGTCTATATCCTCAAGGCTGCGGCAGTCCATTGCAGTCCCAGTCTCATTTCAACTGTGGCACAGGAGATGGCTCCATAATCGTAGTGTGTGGGTCACTTCATGACAAGCTGGGATCTACCTTAAACAAATTCACGCCAATGACATTTTTCCTGTTTGTCATTCTTCTTTCAACTATGAAAATGATTTTCAGGGGGAAAAATTATACTTAGATAGAGTAGCAGCTGCCACCGCCGTATGTAGTTGACAGGAGATGTAAGATTTAGCTCTCTTCCCCAACAGTTTTTAAACAGCAAATTAATCCTATTGTGGTGTGTGTGTGTTTTGTGGGAAGGGATACCAGTTCTATTTTCTGGTTCTGTAAAGCCATTACTCTTTGCTCAGTTAAAGATTAAAAGTCAGATAAAAGCCACTCGGATGCAACTAAACCAGAGCATTCAGATTGAGCTGAACGGGGTCTCTATCCAATGTCAACATCCCTTTGTAAACTCTCAATTCAGACCTCTAATTAAAGTGATCTGTCCCTATCTTTGCAAACTGCCGGTGGGGGTATAAAAAGAATGAGATGGACAGACAGGAAAGAGGGATTGGAAGGGATGTATTTAGTGTTTGCTATTGGCAGAGACCCAAAAGGGTGTGGCCATCCACAAAGTTGGCTTTGAGCGCTCAATGTTTTTCTAACAACAACGAGAAGGGTAAACATTTTAAAAATGTGTATACTTTGGAAATGTAGTTAACAAATGCACGTAGTATAGGGGGAGCATAGAAACTTATTTTAGTATTTGGGAAGAAAACATGCACATGAACGTCACGGAGAAAACAGATGATCCTAATCCAACATATGACTGATTTCAAGATAAAAATCAGAAAACAGATTAACAAGCTTGAATTTGGCTTATTTTATTTCCGCACCTTTGGCCAATTGGTCTTCAGGTCACCTTTGTGTCTCTTAGTCTCTGTTTTAGGTGAGGTGTTTACATGTGTTTATGTGTATTTTCTTCTTGCCTCCCTAAGTGATGTTTAAATGCAAGGGAATACTATTATTAGACACCCTCAAGCTTCTGCAATCAGTGTTCATCATGGGCTGAATCTCTGTGCATCTGACTGACACTTTCTCTGTTTGTTTACTCTCTTCCAGAAAACTACTTGAAGGTGAGGAGACTCGGCTCAGTTTCACCAGTATTGGAAGCATAAGTAGCGGTTATACACAGAGTGGTAGCGGTTATACACAGAGTGGTAGCGGTTATACACAGAGTGGTAGTGGTTATACACAGAGTGGAACAACCTTTGGAAGATCAGCCTACAGCGGTCTACAGAGCAGTTCCTACTTAATGTCAGCCCGTACCTTCCCTTCCTACTACTCTAGCCATGTGCAAGAAGAACAGATCGAAGTGGAGGAGACTATCCAAGCATCTAAACTAGAAGAAGCCAAAGAGGCGCCTCCATCAGAAGGAGAGGAAGAAGAGGGTGAAGAGGGAGAGCCTGAAGAAGGAGAAGAAGGAGAGGGAGAAGAAGGTATAATTAATTATTATACACACAACTTAAATGTTGAAGCACAGTGTGCTGAATCTAACCTAGCTATGCTTGACATACAAAGAGCGATATTAAGTTGATTCCAACTTAAGTGACTCTTTCCAAGGTTTCCTAGGTACAGAGTACAGTAAAACCCCAACTTACGAATGCCTCGAGATAAGAATTTTTTGACTTACGAAATGATTTTTTCCCCGTAAACCGGGGTCCCAATTTATGAAAAAACATTGAGTTACAAAATACCCTGGGTTACAAAAAAAATGTGTAAGTCAAAAAATCAGTTTTTAGCACCCAAAATTCCGCCACCATTTAGTGCACTAATAATCACTTCCAGCACTGTCGGAAGTGTAAGAAAAGGAAGAAGAAGCAGCCGGAAGGTAGGAAATCTCTCCAGTTTTTTTAAAATGCATGCCTCGAGTTACGAAAAAATTTGAGTTACGAAATAGGCCAGGGAACCAATTTTTTTTTGTAACTCGGGGTTTTACTGTACTCTAAAGTAGTTTGGCATTTCTATTTTAATAATTCATTTGAAACAAGTGGGACAATTAATTTATTGTTTAAGACAAGGGTTCCCAACCTTTTTAAACCGGGGCCCGGGTCATGCTCTCTCAGTCAGCTTCAAGGACTGGATGGCTATTTTGCCCTGCCTGCATGATGGGGGTGGCCATTTTGTCCCAAAAGCTTCAAAGGCGTGACCATTTTGTTTCTCAAATGCCCTTGGAGGGGTGGGGAGCCCACATGAAATGGTGCCTGGGGCCAGATCCGGCCTACGGGCCTTTGGTTGGGAACCCCTGGTCTAAGTGTACAGAATGTTGCTGACAGCTATGTAGCTAATGCTCTGCACAGAAGGCATCTTCTGGTTTCAGTCACACCATGGTCAGTCTGTGACAAAATCTTTTAAAAGGAATGCAACAATTCCCAGACATCCAGAGAGAGACGCTGACCAATCTTCGGATTTCAGGTGTCCTATCCACAATCTTCACAATCTTGTTTAATAGAAAGCCTCAGTGTGCCCTCTAATATCATAGTGATATTTTAAAAGAAAAAGGTATTATGGGAATTATGGGCCCCTCAAAACATGACAAGGTGAGAAGATCCCTGGTGGAAGTTATATTGCTCTATTGATTATATTGGCTAAGATTCCTATGTATGTTCCAATAGTCCAGGCTCTCTGGATTGATGGGTGTGCCAGTTGTGTGTAAGGTTGTTTAGGGGCTTACATCTGTAAGCACATCTGCCTGAAGAAGTTTGAAAATGCTAGAATGAAGTCCTTGGAAATACATGGGCTCTTCCCCTTTAATGGAGCCAAACAAAGATGATGTGTAGATGTTGTGATGGAATACAAGTCCATAAATAAATAAATAAATAAATATCCTTTGCTGCTGATTTTGAGAAGCTACCTTCTGCTCACACTTCTCATTTTCTTCTCTTTCAGAGGCCAAAGAAGAAGAAGGGGAGGAAGAGGGAGATGGGGAAGGAGAGGAGGAGGAGGAAGGAGGAGGAGAAGAAGAAGAAGAAGACGTTGGAGAGGAAGCAGATGAAGGAGAGAAAAAGGAAAGTGAAGATGAAAAGGAGAAAACTGAGGGGAAGGGAGCACCTAAGAAGAAGGATTGAACACAGCACGTGTTATGTCAGCTTTCAGATTGTTTCCCTGACTGGGTAAAATTGCTGTATCACATAGTTCAATCTCTAAAATGTTCTTAGGTTTAAAGAAGCAAATCTTCTAGGGTTTTTTTTTGTTTGTTTTCCCTTTCACTGCAGAGTAACCCGAGTGCTTGCAGAGTGTCCCACTAGCTGCTCCCAAAACTACGCATGCTGCATTCTTCTGAGTCTCAGAGCAAAGTGCAATTTGGCTAAATTCAGATCTTGTTGTCTGTGGAGGAACACTGAAGGGAGGGGGGGGATAAGGTGCTGGTGATGGGAGAAAATGTGTGTAAGCAGGATCCCAAGTTATTCTGGAACTCTTGAAGGGTTGAAAACAATAAAGTCTGTGCAATCAAGCTAGTCAATAAAGATACAGAGCTGCATACACAATTCCTTGGTGGTCGAGTTTTAAATATTTCTTAGCTTATTTCAGAGAATGGTGCTGAATTCCTAGGGATGATGTGGTTGAGACTTCTTCATTTGCTAAAATGCTAGTGTCAGGTACCATCCTTTGCCTTATTCCTTCTGACTTGTATGCCGCCCTACTCGCCGGAGCGACTCAGAGCGGCTAACTTACCATGGGGCAACATATATTACAGTACAGTGGTACATCAGATAAAGTCAAATTCAGATAAAGTCCGATTCGGATAAAGTCGTGGTTTTCATGCACATGGGATGAATCGCATAAAGTTCAAAACCGCTAAAAAAATTGATGTCATTTGAGGTATTTGGTATAGGAACCTCAGATAAAGTCCATTTTTGGACGTTATCTGATGCATCACCCATTTGATTCGGATAAAGTCCAAACTCATGGAACGGAGTTTGGACTTTATCCGAGGTTCTATTGTATTACAATATCAAATATAAATACAACAACATGATATAAAAATAACAACATAATGCAATACAATCAATACAGTCAATAAATCTAACATAAAAATGAAAATACAATATAGTCAGGTGGGTCTTTATCCCTTCCTGGTCAGGGAAGGGTCAAAGAAACAATATAGCACAATTTAAGAAAAATTCACAATTAAAAAATTTCGCATCACAATCATTTCAATAAATCCCCAGTCACAATGACAAAATAGCAAGTCATCATAAAAACAATTCAAAAATACTTCAAAACAGTACACAAGTACCTTAGTTGCAGTCTTCAGAGTTGCCATGGAAATTAGCTCTTCTCAACCAAGATAAATTGGCATGAGCTGTCAAAAGTGAGAGTCAAAAGTTTTTTTGGAATGGGTTGGTCTTGCATGAGCAATTAGGATCCATTAGTGTTGCACAAGACTGTTCCTGATGGAGATGAACTGGTAAGACTTGAGTTGACATGGACAAACAAACACACACACACACACACACACACACACACACACACACACACACACACACACACACACACACACACACACCTGGATTTGGGGGTTCTACTGGAGTCTGGTTGAGGGCTTCCAATCACAAAATGGTCAGAGGTGTCCCTCAGTCTACCAGTGGTCTACCAGACTGTTATGATGAACATCTCCACTTCAGATTTTACCACATGACCTCTCTGTGCATCTTTGTTCGTGGCCCCCATGTGTTCAGTGGAGGTGTTACTCATAATTTGGTGGTTAAAGGGGTTGAAAATTAGAAAGGAAATGGTCTGACACCTGCAGTTGAGACCTGAATGGTGGTTTGTGTGTGTTTCATGGGTGGTTTACCCCATCCCTAACAACAAGACCTGGAGCATCTACAAGGAGCAGTGCTGAGATAGCCCTTGGATTGACTGGTCAGCTTACTTATCAAAGAGTTTTTCAATTCACACTTCTGCTTGCATCAAGAGAATGAAATGCCTAAAACTGAGTGTGAAGAAAACAATGCAAGGAAGAGAGTGTTTTTTTAAAAAAAATGATTGCTCTCTAGAGGTTTGTGAAGAACAGAAAAGGTGAGAGCTGAGAAATCACAGTTCTTGTTACAATGAGGCAGGGAAGAAGCTACTGCTAATTTAGTCTTGAGCATCATTTCTGAGTCAATAAAAATGTTCTGGAATCCACCACAACATTTTAACTCAAGGGGGAATGAACTCAAGCCTTATAGGTGTTTTTGAATATACATTCTCATAGACCTATATATTTGGTTACGGTGGTTGGGGTCGGGGCCGAAGCCAGGATTCTAGATTTTGGTGGATGAAATTTTTTTCAACATGGGCAACAATGTCACAAACACATATATAACATTGGTATCCTGGGGTGGGGGGTCCGGCGGAGGCAGGCTGTTAGCACTGGAGGGTTTTCGCCCCCCCCATCCTGCTCTAGCTATGGCCCTGGTTGGGGTTCATGGAAATGGGAGCCCTATAATATCTGAAGTGACATCTACTAGGTAAAGGTAGAGGTCTCTCTTGCCTGAAAGTCAGCCGTGTCCAACTTTAAGGGGTGGGGCTCACCTCCATTTACAGCCAAAGAACCAGCGCTCGGCATCTACAGACATTTCTCTTTTCATATGCCAGGAATGACTAGACACTAGAGGACATGGAATACTGTTACCTTTCCCACCAAAGTGGTACCTATTTATCTACTTGCAATTTCTTGCTTTTTGAACTGCTAGGTTGGCAAGACATAGGGCAGATGATGGGAGCTCACTCCAATGTACAGCTCTCAGGTCTCAAACTGCTGACCTGCCAACCTTCCAGCTATCAAGCTCAGTCAGGGCTGTAGCCAGGATTCCAGATGTGGGTGGGTGGATATTTTTTCAGGATGGGCAACAATGTCATATAGATATGTCATATATATAAGCAGCTGGGAGTTTGAGGGTGGGCAAATTGCTAATTCAGGGTGGACAATGCCTACCCTGGACATCCCCTGGCTATGGCTCTGAGCTCAGCCACCACTAAGCCACCATGGTCCATCTACCAGGATGTTCTAAATGCTCCTCATTTAGTTAACTCTGTGCTAAAGCTGAAAGTCTCATCTGGTTCTATATTGAAAGCTCATATGATGCTTGATACATTTATCCATGCTTGGTGCCTTTAGAAGACTAAGGTTGAAATCCTGTATCCTTTCAAGTTTTAGTAAATCTCTCTGATCACAGACCATTTGTTGGTCAACACTGTTACATGTCATTCATTTCAGTGGGTCTACTCTAGCTAGGACTAAAATTTAACTTATTAGTATAAGACAACCAAGCTATCTTCATCAAAGGCACAAAACTCTCTCTCTCTCTCTCTCTCTCTGTGTGTGTATGTGTGTGTGAATCCACACAAATGGGTTTACTGGCACTCCAGGTGTTCTTGGACTTCGATTCCCAGAAACCCAAGTCCCTGGGAATCCACACAATTGGGTTTACTGGCACTCCAGGTGTTCTTGGACTTCAATTCCCAGAAGTCCAAGTCCCTGGGAATCCACACAAATGGGTTTACTGGCACTCCAGGTGTTCGTGTGGATTCACAGAGACTTGGGCTTCTGGGAATTGAAGTCCAAGAACACCTGGAGTGCCAACTTTTGCCATCACTGACCTAGGCTATAATAATACTATTAATAATTTAGTGCCAGAAATTGTTCTGGGTTGAAAGGATCTTTGCGGGAGAGTCACTGCTCAGGGGATGCCCGAATGAGGCTCCTTTCATGTCCCTGGGACAAAGTCGGGCGCTCAATCCGCCATATAGTACCCAGGTCTCTTGAACTGCCGACTTGCCGAGCTTCCAGCCAGCAAGGCAAGCTTCTTAACCACTGAGCCACCACACTCCCCACTTAGCTAGGTATCTGGACCTTTCCAGTCTCAGTCCAAGGCTGTAACCATTATAGAGCACTCTCATCACTTTGGATCATTTGACCTTGGAAGTACACTTGGCCAGAGAGAAGAGGATCATCTTGGATTGTGGGATGTCTGTATTGTAGTGGTGGTTTCAGGCACATTGAACCAAAAGCTCCCATTTTTGAGCAACTCTTGGCTGAGCAACTTGGGCTTAGAGGATGAAACAGAATCAAAGTGGGTGGGATGATTTTTGATGACGATTGCTCAGGGAAGAAACCTCCCTTTCTCCACATGTTAAGCGTCCTGAGCATGGATTTCCTAAGAACAATCACTCCATTGTGCTTACACACATCCCGAAGCGTCTCTTTTGACGCATTGCAGCAAAGCAAGAAAAGGCAAACCAGGCAGAAAGGAGGGGCAGGAGAGAAGGAGCCAGAAAAGATCCCGAGCAACTTTTGCTACGGCGGGGAAGTCTAGCAGAGAAAGGAAAAAGAAAACCCTGATATAAATTGGATATAAATCTCATTGCATCAAAGGCACATTGAGTAGGAAGGAGAGAAAGGAAAGATCAAACTGCTTTTTACCTCGGTGTCATATCTTCAAACATCAAACTCCTTTGGTAGGGTGAAAGGTCAGCGCTGGCGAGTTTAAACTTGGTATTCAGACAAATAAATAATTAAAAAGGCTGTGATTAAGGGGGGAAAAAAGATGAAGCCAAGTTTTGCTCCTGTTGAAATGTGCCCTGTCCTCAACAGCCCCTGCTCAACAGTTACAAACTCAGGGTTGTGGTTTCCTCTAGCATGTCAATCCATCTCATGTTTGATCTTCCTCTTACCCTGCTGCATTATTGTCTTTTCAAGACGATCTTGTCTTCTCACGAGGTGTAATAATAATTTCGTGTCAGAAATTATTCTGGGTTGAGAGGATTTTTTTTGCTGGAGAAACTCTGCTCAGGGGATGCCCGAAGGGGGCTACGTTCATGTCCCCCAGATCTTTCCCCACTGAAGTGGTCCCTATTTATCTACTTGCAATTTCTTGATTTCAAACTGGTAGGTTGGCAGGAATTGGGACAGAGACAGGCGCTCAATCCATCAGCAGCGACATGGTAACCCCGACCTGATGGCTAATTTAGTAGAACACTCTCTCTTTTAAGCTTTTTATCTATTTACATTTTTGTCAATAGTTTTTTAAATGGGTTTTTAAAATTGCTTTTAAAAATTGCCATTGGTTTTATTTTCTGTGAGCCGCCCAGAGTCTTCAGAGTTGGGCGGCAATACAAATTAGAAAAATAAATAATAATAAATCATGCAGTATCCAGGTTTTGAACTGCCTGCTTACTGGCCTTCCAGCTAACAAGGCAAGCTTCTTAACCACTGAGCTACAGCAGATTTGCTATAGACCAGTGGTTCCCAACCTTTTTTAAGCTAGCTTTTTTTTAGCTATTGCAGTGGTTCAAGTGGCTAAGACGCTGGCTGGGAGACAGAAGGTTAGCAGTTCGATTCACGAGTACTGCAGGATGGAATGAGCTCCCATCTTTGTCTTAGCTCCTGCCAACCTAGCAGTTTGAAAGCAAGATATTGCAAGTAGATAAATAGGGACCACTTTGATGGGAAGGTAACAGCATTCCGTGTGCTCCAGTGTCTAGTCATGTCTGCCACATGACCACGGAAACGTCTGCAACAGCAGACAGCACTGGCTCTTCAGCTTTGAAACAGAGATGAGCACTGCACCCTAGAGTCGGATATGACTGGCCTTCGAGCAAGGGAAACCTTTACCTTTACAGAAACTTATTGGTTAGGTTAAGACACTGAAATTGAGAGCCAGAAGGGCAGCAGGTCAGCAATTTGAGACCCGAGTGCTGCATGACGGAGTGAGCTCCCATCTCTGTCCCAGCGCCTGCCAACCAAGCCGTTTGAAAGGAAGAAATTGCAAGTAGATAAATAGATACCTCATTGGTAGGAGAGGTAACAGCTTTCTGAGTCTAGTCATGCCTGCCACATGACCACGGACATGTCTGCAGACAAAGACTGCGCCGACTCTTCGGCTGTAAACAGATATGAGCACCGCCCACTGGCTTTCGAGCAAAGGAAACTTTACCTTTACCCACCTAAGCATCTCTAAGATCCTGATCGCCCCCCACCCATGTGACATATAATAATAATTATTTTTAAAAGTGAACTCCTATTCATGTAGAGGAAGCCTAAAAAGCCATGAACTTGGAACAACCTGGAATTGCCCCTTTAAAAATCAAATTGCCCCCGTGGGGCATGTGCCCCACTATGGTAACCATGGTTCTAGTCCCATATATAAATATGACTATTAAATTAAATTAAATTAAATTAATCTGTATTGTGGTAGCTTCACAGAAAAGCCAGATGTGGTACTTTGAATCCTTCCCCCACCAATATAATTATCTGCTGAGGGCTTCATGAACATTTAATGATTTTTCTGGAGGATTCAGTTTTTAATTGCTTCCTCCAGGGTTTACAGTACTTTCCTACAAAAGGATTCAGAAAGAGAACTGTTCAGATCGGGCAGCTGAAATGATGTGTGCGCTGTTCTGCTGTGTATGATGCTGCACGTCAGCAGACAAAACCTCTTGGTAGCATCAAATATTCATTTGGACTAAACTTCTCATTTATAAATATTTGGAAATTTGTGTTCCATTGGTTCCACTGGACACTTTAAATGAATATGCTTATGTTGCCGGGGAGCAGACTGGAAGTAGTTTCCTTCACACATAGAAATGTGAAGTATGGACCATAAAATAATCAAACAATTGTTGCTAATAGGTAAGTCTGCAAAGGGATGGTAAATATGCAATTCGTTGGGACCACATGCAGATCAATATATAGAGAAGACTGAGCTATATTTTGTTGTGTAAAACCCGTGAAGAGAACTTGTAAGGCCAGAACTTGTAGCCCAGACTTTACTAATATGGTACAATTAAGATATTTCGGGTTTCATTCCCCATCAAAAGGACAAATGGCAAGCAACTTTGGAGGTTGCAGGTCAAAACATCTTCAAACCATGAGGATGGGGAAGGTTCATAAAGGTCTAGTCACAGGTCTTGCTTAAGGATATACAGCTTAAGGGTCATTTTCTGTTGTATTAATATATTTAATAAGGGGGTTTATCTGTGCACTGAACTGATTTGCTATGAACCATAGCACACTTTGAATGCTTTTTGAAAAATTAAAGTTGGGTAAACAGTAAAACCCCTACTTACGAAAAAAAAGTCCTTTCCGTAGTCTTTTGCTTAAATCGGTTTTTTATGTAACTCGAAGCAAACCCACAGGAAAAATTATCATTTTTTATATAACTCAAAGCAAACCCATAGGAAAAATGAAATTTTTATGTAAATCGAAGCAAACCCATTGGGAAATGAATTTTTATGTAACTCGAAGCAAACCCATAGGAAGAAGAATCTTTATGTAACTCGAAGCAATCCATAGGAAATTGTGTAAATCGGGACATGGTTTTTGCATAAAATCATTATGGAAGTTGAATTTTATGTAACTTGAGGCATTTGTAAGTCAGGGTTTTACTGTAAATGTAATAAATGCATAACAACCTTTTGATATAACCTAGAGCAGTGACGACAAACCTTGGCACTCCAGTTATTCTTGAACTTCAATTCCCAGAAGCCCTGATCAGCAGGAGTGCTGACTTGGGCTTCTGGGAATTGAAGTTCAAGAACATCTGTAGTGCCAAGGTTCGCCATCATGGATCTAGAGTTTCCCCGCTGACAACTTTTTATTTTATTTAGTAGTCAGTTACTTTTTCTTGCCCTTATTTAGTACTGTATGTGTGTTCTTTTGTACATCATCATCTATTGCCATCATCAATACTACCTGGTTAGTTTCTCCCCTAAATACTGTCAGCCTTTTTTTTAAATTACATTTCTGCTTCCAATTTTTCAAAATTCATTTTCATTTTTAAAGACCTTTCTTGGCTGGCTCTCCCACGGACTCCTCTCCATACGTCTATGCAGAAAATTATATTATTATATAAATTCTACAGTTTTTAATTCTATGTATTTGGTTCATCTTATAACTGATGTGGTGACTCAGTGGTTAAGAAGCTTGCCTTGTTTGCTGGAAGGCCGGCAAGTCAGCAGTTCAAGCCCCGAGTACTACATGATGGATTGAGTGCCCATCTCTGTCCCAGCTCCTGCCAACCTAGCAGATTGAAAGCAAGAAATTGCAAGTAGATAAAAAGAGAGCACTTCACTGGGAAAAGATCTTGGGGGCATGAAAGGAGCCTCATTTGGGCATCCCCTAAGTGGAGTTTCTCCAGCAAAAATCCTTTCAACCCAGAATAATTTTTGACACAGCACTACTTGTGGGAAGGCAGATAAATTAAGAGAACTCTTGGTGGCACGCCATTGGAAGAGAACTTGGTGTCATTGGCCTCCCACATGTCCCATCCTGATCAATGACCCTTGTTGGCAATTTTACTTTTGGGACTGTTGTCTAATGATCAAAGTGACTGAGGGATTCTGAGTCTTCGTGGCGGAGTGCTTAAAGTGTAGTACTGCAGCCAAAACTCTGCTCATCGTCTGAGTTTGTTCCCAGTTATCCAAAGGTTGATTTAACTTTCCATCCTTCTGAGGTCAATAAAATGAGAACCGAGCATGTTGGGGTGCAAAAATGCAAACTACATTGTGAAGTGCCGAGGTAGTGCTCTAAGCGTAATGGGATGGCATATAAGTGTAATTGCTATTGTTATTTATGCAATGAGATAGTTGTTTATAAATTCTGGATTGAAAACCAAAGTCAACGTCTACCACTATCTTGATGTGTCTCAGGAGACAGTTGTGATGATTTTTTATTTTATACTGTGTTCTGTTTTCTTTTCATTTTCTTTTAAAAATAATATTTATTAGTGTCTTGCATGCTTGCTTGCTTTTTAATGGAAAGATAAAAGTGGTGGTGATGGCAGTGAAATGATATGGGATAAATAGGCAGCACTATACAACAGACTTGAGTTCTTAGATAAAGGTCAGTAATTATTAGGCTAGCAAAACAGAAAATCTGAAGTATCATGGTGATATATTTCAGTGTCAGCCTTCTCCAGTTGTTCTGAATAAAGTGTGTTATATCTAAGGGGACGGTTGTAGAGTATTCCAAAACAGATGGACAATGGCAGGTCTTGTCCTTCAGATTGAGCCCATGAAGTGGTAGAACTCCACAACAATGTATTTAGAAGGGCTCTCTTTGTTCTAATGTTCTTGAAATATTATATTAATAACCCATTACAAAAATAATTATCTGTCTATGAGGTTCTGCTTACCTACTGGTCACTTTAGTATAGTGGTATAGTGGTAGTATAGTGATAAAGTCCGATTTGGATAAAGTTCGATTTGGATAAAGTCACAGTTTTCATGCACACGTGATACATCACATAAAGTCCAAAACCACTTAAAAATGGACATTATCCAAGGTATTTGTATAGAAACTTCGGACGAAGTCCATTTTTGGACGTTATCCGATGCATCACCCATTTGATTCGGATAAAGTCCAAACTTGTGGAACGGAGTTTGGACATTATCCGAAGTTCTGCTGTAAATCTCTGGTGACCAACCTTCACACTCCAGCTGTTTTTGGACTTTAATTACCAGAAGCCCAAGTCAGCACTTCTGCTGTTCAGGGCTTCTGGGAATTGAAGTCCAAGACCAGCTGGAGTGCCAAGGTTGGCCCCCAGGGCATTTAGTTTCTTCCTCAAGATTGAAGATTTATGATTCCCCAAGTATTTACATGGGTCAGCTGCAGTACATGTGGTGTAAGCAATGAATGACACAGCAATGAGTGACACAGGTAACGGGCCTGAAGGAGCTGAACCCCAGCGCAGCTCATTGAAAATGGAGCATATTCTGTAATTCCACAAAGCTGATGGTCACTGGGATTTTGCACAACCCTGACCGTCGCTGGGAACAGGGTGGCAAAATGAGGCGAGGGGAAAAGAACAGAACATTCTGGAAGAGGACTAGTTGGAATAATGGTCCAAAGGACTCTACATGACCTTGAACCCCTTCTTGTTCCATCTGTATCACTCAACTAGCTTTTGCAATTTGAAGTATTATGGCAGTATTAATGTCTACAGCATCGACCTGTTTGGACTACCACACATTTAACATTGAAGATCGTGGCTCCATGGCACCCAAAACATAATTGTCTGCAATGATTTCACCCACACGGTTGACAGCCATCAAATTCTGATAAACTGATTAAGTTGTGTTACACCCATCTCATTATACTAAGAACAAAGATCTCCTGCCAACAGAGTTACGGATCCAGATGGAATTGCTGCCCTTCAAGAAAGAACTCAAAACTTTATGTAAAGGGAACCGATATATATGAAAAATGTTTGGGAACCTCAAATTCTAGAGGTATAGCTACCATAATAGCGAATAAACTGGGGTTTATAATGTCCAAGAATATATGTGATAAAGAGGGAAGGTTTCAGCTAATTAAGGGTAAGATCGAAGATGATGAATATACCTTGGTAAACATTTATGCTCCAAACAAAAATCAAGGTTTCTTTTTAGATAAGATTTTACCAATTATAAAAAAAGAAAGATCACCAAATTTGATAGTAGGTGGAGACTTTAATTTAACAAGAGCTGTGACTGATGTTTCCAATTATTCCAACTATCGGAAAGGTCAATTCAATATACTTGACAGGTGGATGAAGAAGCTAAATCTTACAGATACTTGGAGATATATGAAAGGAAAGGAAAAGGGATTTACCTTCTTCTCCTCAATGTCAAGAACATATTCCAGATTGGATTATTTTATGGTATCAGAGAACCTTTCACGTAATTTGGAAGAATTTAAAATAGGCACGTTTAAGTTGTCAGATCATACCCCAATCACTTTGGAAATTAATTTAGGAAAGGATGTTTCAAAAAGTAATATATGGAGGTTTGACACAAAACTCCTAAATAATGAAGTGATAAAGAAAAGATTGATGGACAAATGGGTAGAAAAATGGGAGATCAATGATACGGGTGAAGTGGCACCACATATTTTATGGGATGCCATGAAAGCGGTATTAAGGGGAGACTGCATTCAGGAAAAAATTATTATTGATAGAGAATTAAATAGGAAAATAGTTAAAAGAGATCAAGAATTAAAAGAATTAGAAAGAAGACATGCAGAGGATGGTAATGAGAGGAATTGGAATAAACTTCAGTCTTTAAGAAAAGAGGTAATAGGTTTAGAAATTGACAAAGCAAGAAAGGATTTGGTATATCTAAAGAGAAATGACTTTGAATTCAATAGTAAGGATATGAAAACTTTAGCAAAAAGAGCAAAAAATAAGAAGATCAAGAGACAAATAGAAGCTCTGTCAGATGAGGATGGTCTCATAGTACATAAACTAGAGGGGAAACTCCATATTGCAGAAAAGTTCTTTGCGGATTTATACAAAGAAAAGTCGGTTAATATGACAAATTTAGGAACTTTTTTAGATCAAAATTTAAATATAAAATTAAAAAAAGAACATTCAGATTATATGGAGCAAGAAATTCAAGATAAAGAAATTGAAATAGTGATTAAAAACTTAAAAAATGACAAAGCACCAGGTGAAGATGGTTTTCCATCGGAAATATATAAACAATGTCAGGATGTAATGATTCCCAAATTAAAGAAATTGTATAATTATATATTAGAGGGGGGAAATATGCCAAAATCCTGGAGTCGTTCAATTATGGTATTGATCCCAAAACCAGGTAAAGATAGGGAAAAAATTGATGCCTACCGCCCTATCTCCTTATTAAATCAGGACGCTAAGATATTCACCTCTTTATTGAATAATAGACTTAACAGCTTTTTAAGCTTTTATATAGGAGAGGATCAAGCTGGTTTTTTGAAGGGCAGACAGATGGAGGGATTGATAAGTAGGTTAGTTAATATTATAGATTTGGTTAAAAAGAGTAAGGAAAAAGTTTGTATTTTGGCACTAGATATCTACAAAGCATTTGACTCTATTCAGTGGTCTACTATTAAAGAAATATGTTGCAGATTAGAGTTTGGTTCTAAATTTAAACATGCAATTGATCAATTATATAATGATTCAGTGACAAGAATAAAAATGAATAATAGGTTAAGTGGAGAAATCGAGATTAAGGCTGGTACCCGACAAGGCTGCCCGCTCTCCCCATCACTTTTCATTCTAGCAATGGAGTTGTTAGCAAGAAGTATTCGACAAGATGAAGGTTTGACAGGTGTTAAAAACAAAAAAATTAGTCTATTTGCAGATGACACCTTGCTAGTGGTCAAGGACCCTCTTCTAAATATTAATAAAATTCAACATCATTTGAAGTTATTCGAGCAAGTTACAGGATTAAAAATAAATTGGAATAAAACAGAAGCTATTACTTGTAATCTATCGGAGGGGGAAAAGAAGAAAGTAATGGAGAAATATAAATTTAAAATAAGAGATAGAATGAGATATTTGGGAATAATGGTGTCAGATGAAGTTAAGGATTTGTATAAGATCAACTTTAATAAGTTAAAAGAGGAAATAAAAAAAATTAAGGATCAATGGAAATCATTGAAAATATCATGGTTTGGGATGATAAATTTGTGCAGGATGAAAATTATGCCAAAACTAAACTTTTTATTTGAAAATTTACCAATACAAATAAAAGAAACAGAGCTTAAAATCTGGCAGAAATTGATAAATGAAATCTGTAACAACGGAAAAAAGCCAAGAATTAATAAAAGTTTATGGTATTTTAAAAACAAGCTGGGAGGGCTAAATATCCCGAATGTTAAACTCTATTACAGAGCTTTCAATTTAAAGAGAATTATTAAATTATTAAGTCAAAATTATGCGCAAAAGTATGAATTAGATTATATAGAGTTTAGAAATTGGAAGGGCGAATTATTTTTAGGTGAGATAAGAACTAATCCCCAATTTTGTAATTTTTCTTTAAAGAATATATTCAGAATATGGAAAGGATTAAAACCAATATTATCTCCAAATTCTTCGCCCATAATGGAAATTTTAGATCAACAAAATTGCCCTTTAGAGGTAACAATAAGTACAAGAGAAATTTTAACACGCAAAAAAGCTCTGTTAATCACGGATTGGATTGATAATTGTAATACCATCTTCCAAAGAAAAAGTATTTATGCGGAGTTAGGCTTAAACTGGTTGCAAGAACTACAGATGGAGGCGTGGAATAGAAAGATGAGGGAAAACAATACAATAAATCGGGCATCAACCCCCTTTGAAAATCTGACTCTTGAAGTAAGGAATGGTAAAAAGAATTTAAAAGGTTTAGTGGGTAAGATTTATCAGTTGCTAAATTCTAGTGAAGATACTCAGCACTGGCTTAAAAAAACTTGGGAGGAGGATTTGGGAATCGTAATAAAAGATGAGAACTGGAAAAAGAAATGGACTCATAGAAGTATGAAATCACTCTCAATAAAGGAAAAAGAACATAATTGTAAAGTACTTTGGAGGTGGTATCTCACTCCAGCCAAATTACATTTAATAAATAATAAAAACTCTGATTTATGCTGGAGATGTAATAAAGGAAAAGGGACTTACATTCATATGTGGTGGCTGTGTGATAAAATGAGGAATTTCTGGGATGTTATAGAAGAAGAATTGAATAAAATATTAAACATAACAATAGTGCTAAGTCCAAAGATAGTATTACTAGGTGAAGTGGATGATTTACATCTGGAAAATAATAAAAAAGAATTATTGTTATCTTTATTGATGGTTGCCAGACAGCTAATTGCCAAGGAATGGAAGAGTGGAAATAATATTAATAAAGTTAGATGGTACGCAGATGTTTGGCAATTGGCTCTCAATGAGAAATTAACTATCCAAGTTCACCAGAAAAAGGGGTTACCAATAAAGACACCATTTTGGGAGATTTGGGGTCCCTTTGTCAACTTTGCTTTATTAGGTGATAACAAGTTTAACCCAAGCCCTGACATGATCCAATTTTGGAAACAGAATTGAAGGTAAATGGTCAAGAAACCCCTGCCGACATTCCCCGACAGAGCACAGGTGGTCGGGTTATATTGTTTTATTGCTTTAGATATTTTTTATAATGTATAGATTTGTTACTGTATTATTTTTTGTATTATTTTCATTATTTGTTTTTGTATTATTTCAGTTCTTAATAAAAGCTAAAAAAATAAATAAAAAAAATATGATGCAATAGGAAAAAAAATATTAAAAAAAAAAAAAGAAAGAACTCAAAACCTGACTGGCAGCGCATGTGTGGGGTATGGCAGCGCATGTGATGGAAGGATGACCCCCTGCCTGCTGGCTGGGATAGAGATGCAGTTTCCTCCCTTTTAGCTTTCTGTTTGGGGAATGGGGTGGGTGGGTTTTAATGTCTGGCGGTGTTTTAAATGTTTTTATAACAGTTTTTGTATGTGTTTTTATGATCTTATTCTGTTGATATGTTGTGAGCGGCCCTGAGTCGGCATATGCTGAGTGGGCGGCATACAAATTAAATCAAATAAAAATAAATAAACAAATATACACAAAGCCAGAATTGCTTTTCTGTGTTATACCAGTTATACCACAAATGGAGGTACTGTCCTTGCATTCTTGGGTTGAGTCTGTAAAGATGACTGTGCAAGGAATATAAATAGGGACCACTTTGGTGGGAAAGTAAACAGTGTTCCATGCACTCAGATGTTTAGTCATGCCTGCCACTCATCCACAGAAATGTCTGTAGACAGACAGCGCTGGCTCTTTGGCTATAAATAGAGATGAACACCGAACTCTAGAGTTGGATATGACCAGCAAGGGCAACCTTTACCTTTACTACAATGGGTCAGGGAACTAGCTTCTTTCATAGGATTTCTTACCAAGGAATTCAAATCATTTACAAACTATTATGTGAATGAAATTTTTTTGGAAGATGAGCTCATAGTTTAAAAAAAAATGTTTCAGAGGTGGTGGAGGGAAGATATTGCCCAAATACTTTCTTTATCTGTGGGCAAGAAAAAGCGGACTCATAGAAAGCGGACAAAGAAGGGAAGATTACACTTGAGGTTTAGTGGCTAAGACGCTGACTGGGAGACAGAAGGTCAGCAGTTTGATTCCTGAGTACTGCAGGACGGAATGAGCTCCCGCCTTTGTCCCAGCTCCTGCAAACCTAGCAGTTCGAAAGCAAGAAATCGCAAGTAGATAAATAGGGACCACTTCGGCGGGAAGGAAAACAGCGTTCTTTGCACTCTAGTCATGCCTGCCTCATGACCACAGAAATGTCTGCATTAGCAGACAACACTGGCTCTCCAGCTTTGAAACAGAGATGAGCACTGAACCCTAGAGTTGGATATGACTGGCTTTCGAGCAAGGGAAACCTTGACCATGAGTTTGGGAAACACTACACACTGTTCCAGAAATGGAATAACAATATTTAGAGCACTGTCAGTGTCTATAAAATGGGGGTGGTGGTGGGGAAATACCTAGCCTACCAATTTCTACCCCTTTTTCAGACCTATTTGCATAGCTAGCAGTCCAAATCCTTCATTTTAAGAAAATCAGCAAGCGCTTCTGGAATTAAAATACCAAACACACCACACCACTCCATTACTCTTATGAGAAAGTTTACTAGTCTCCTGCATGGACTGAATAATTCACAAACCCTTGAAGCAATGAGAGGGACTCAACCAACACCAGACTCATTTCCAATATGACCTTTATTGAGCATGAACTGCTGTGTGACTGATTTACATCGAATGACAAAAGGTTGCGTACTGTGCATGTCAAGGTAGGTTCTCTCATGAACAAAGGTCCATTTGAATTGCCCCAGTGAGGTAAACATAAGTATTAAATAGCTTAAGGCTAGGAGAGTTCTGGGCATTAGTAGTGTCTTTTTCATTCATTCATTCGTTATTGTTTGTTTGTATTTGGCTCAGTTTACTCTTTGCATAATACATCTTAAGACGTTCCTCCAAAGCATCCTGTCAGCAGCTTAGGAAATTCAGCAACTTCCTTTGTAAGAATTACTAGCTCATGCATTGTAAAATAATAATCAATGAAATTCGCCAAGATCAGCAAGAGGGAGCGCACTAGGCTTACATGCATCCCCCCACCCCTGGGTTTTGACTAAAGAAAATCCAAAATAAATCAAAATTGTTTCTGGAGATGTCACAAGAGAACCCCTTCTGCTTAGAAGCCGTCACTTACATGCATTTTGCAGCTGTCATGTGGCTTAACCTTTTGCACCGACCCAAGCTCGTTATAAGGAAAAGAAATGAATTATCTTAGTCACTCTCCTTAATTTCTTTCACTACAGCATGCGAAGAAGTCACCTTCTCTAGTTTCGTGGTGGACACCAATTTCTCAGCAAGCATTTCTTCGTGCTCTTCCATCTTCTGTGTGACGGTCACAGACTTCGTGATGTAGGTGGTGGTCCCATCGTCTTCGCTTGTGATCTTCTCTACTTTTTTGGTGACCACAACTTTATCTTCACTCTTCCCCTTCTTTTCCTCGTCAATGGGACTCACATCCAGTCCGTTGGTGAACACACCTTTGTCTTCGTCCCGCTTTGTCTTGGAGTCCTCTTCCTCCTCCTTGCCTTCCACTTCTCCATTCACTGCTATGTCCTCTTTGGAGGACCCAATTGAGGTCTTCTCAGTTTTTTCTTTCTTCTCTTCCGTTATCTCTTTCTCTACACCAACTTTAAGGACTTTGGTGAGTGAGATGGTTTCCTCTACATCTTTCTCCGGGGTTCCTGCCTTTACTGGAGAAGCTGCTTTCTCTGGGGTTCCTGCTTTCTCTGGAGAGGATGGTTTGTCTGGGGTACCTGCTTTCTCAGGGGACCCTTTTTCTGGAGTGCTGGGTTTTTCTGGAGAAGCTTTCTCAGATGCCCCAACTTTTTTAGAAGTTTCCTTTTCTGGAGTTCCAGCTTTCCCAGGCGAATCTTTCTCTGGGGTTCCTGCTTTCTCTGGAGAACCTGCTTTGGCTGGGGATCTTGCTTTCTCCTCTTCCTTGGCTTCCTCCCCCTTCTGATCTTTACTTCCTGCTGCCTTTCCTTTAGCCTCTCCTTGATCCACCACAGGGGACTTGGGTGGAGATGTTTTCACTTTCTCTGCAACAACAGTTTCCTCTCCTTCATCTTCTTCTGCACCCTCCTTTTCTTCTTTACTCTCAGCCTCCTCCCCTTCAGCACCTTCTGCTTCTTCCTCACCCTCTTCCTTTTCACTCTTTTCTTCTTCCTTCTCAGAACCACCTTCTTCTGCTTGGTCAGACTTTGCATCTCCCTCACCTTCTTCTTCTTCCTCCTCTTCTTCTCCTCCTTCCTCACCTCCTGGGGTAGATGCTGCAACCTCTGCCTTGCTCTTGGCCACAATTTCCTCCTCCACAACTTCCTCCTCCTCTTCCTCCCTCTCTTCTCCGGGGGCCCTTCCACGCACCATTTCTTCAGCCATAGCTGCTAAAGCCTCCTCAAGTTCAGACTTCTCATCCTCTACTTTTGTTTCTTCAATGATTTCTTCTACAAACTTGTGATGGACCTTTAGCTTTGTTGATTCAACTTTGGGCTTCTGGATTTTGCTAGCAGATATAGTTACAGAGGGCTGCCTGTGTGTGAACACTGGCCCAGCGATGCTGCCAGAGAAGGCACTGAATCTTGTTTCTTCTCCCTCCAGAAGTTTCCTAGGGAAATAAAATGGGGAATGCAGCATGTATTTATAGTATATCACATGGTCAAGTGCCTTTATAAGCTGTTTTTAGTAACAACAATAAGGAACAAGTGAGGGCTGTCTGTGGAGGTGTAGGAGCTGCATGTATCCAACCCTGCACTTAGAGCATTGAGTCCTCTTCCATTACCTTTTCCTACCAACCAACCAATTGACTGACTGACCAACCAACAATTTCCAAAAAGAAAGTCCCTTTGTGTCCTCTAGGGACCTTATTATTATTAAATTAAAAAGCTGGGTATCTGTGGAATGGCTGAATAGTGCTGGGGTGGGATGGGAGTGGGGTTGTCCCTCAAGACATGGTAAAATTGACCCATTTCCCAGAGGCACAAAAGAATGTCTGAGCCAAGTTTTGCTTCAAATATGCTTTGTACATTTTTGTGTGGTGTAGAGGTGCTGAGGACCATGGTGGCTTAGTGGTTAAGACAATGAGCTTGACAGCCGAAAGGTTATCAGGTCAGCAATTCAAGACCGGAGTGCTGCATGATGGACTGGGCTTCTGTTGTCTGTCCTAACTTCTGCCAACCTAGCAGTTCAAAAGCAAAAAATTGTAAGTAGATAAATAGCTACTGCTTTGGTGGGGAAGGTCACAGCATTCTGTGCACACACTAGTCATGCCTGCCACATGACCATGGAAACGTCTGCAGATGCAGACAGCGCTGACTTTTTGTCTCTAAACGGAGATGGGTACTGCCCCCTAGAGTCAGAAACAACTAGTTTCGGGGCCATGTAGATATAATAAAGAGATGTCAAAACAAAATTAAATACAACTTCTCTGTGTAAACATTAAATGAGACAGGGAGAGAGAGAGATCTTGGAGTTCTGAACAAACAGAACTTAAAATTGGAGTAGTGGGGAATTGAAATTGACAGATTTCCTACCTCTATTCATTCATCATGGAATGATAGGCATTGCAGATTAATCATCTGGAAGATCATGGGAGATTCCTGTTTTATATAGTGCTAATTGTGTTCTTATCACATATCTTACATCGGCAGTAAGATCCTTTAAATTTAAGATGTGCAACCTCAACCAAAGAAAGGGATCAAAACTCTAACTAAAATAAAGTTTAAAAGGGAGGGGGGGTATTATACCCAACTATTATGAGTATAGTTTCTGTGGATATACTGGAATGTTAAGAAGAAAGAATTGGTAACCATAAACCTAATGCTACAGCGTGTCTGGATTTCAGATTGTGTTACAATAAGTCAGAGTGAGATTCAAAGGATCAAGACGCTTTGTGAAGCTCAAAGATTAGCATGTGGGTTTTCTTCTTTGTTGGAGGGTTCATTTTGGTTTCCCTTGGAGGCAGGAGGATCTGCAGTGCAGTTCCCACATTGGCCACAGGGCCATGGTGTCTACCGTACCTGTATGCGGCAATTTCAATGTCGAGAGCCATCTTGACATTGAGGAGGTCCTGGTATTCCCTCAAATGACGGGCCATTTCCCATTTTGTACCTCTCAGCTCATTTTCTAGCTGCTGGATGGTTTCCTGCAATGGCAACACAGAACACGTGTTAGGATAATCACATGCAAAAGAGAGATGCAGAGATGATAGAATAACACATGATGACAGAGAGACAGGTTTGGTACCTTCAGCCACTAAACCTGCATTATGCAGCCCAGTCAATACTGGGTAGAGCCAAGTTGATCAGTTAATGTTAGATACAACCTACAATCCTATCGTTCCCCTTTTCATGCCTGAAAAGTTTGAGAAGGCTTCATTCCAGAGAGCAATGGTTAGGCAGGAAACCTGTTAAAAGCTAGAAAGCTGGAGAGATATCTCAAGGAATTATGGAAACACAGATGGATCTTAATTCTAATCTCCAAAGAAACCATTCTAGAACACCCTTTCCCAATTTATGGCTCTTCCAGTATTTTGGGACAACATTTCCCATAAACACTTGGCCATGCCAGTTGGGGTTGACAAGGCCTGCAATCCAAAAGATTTGGAGGGCACTCTATTGGGAAATGCCACACTACAGAGATCAAAACTTAACATAACAAATCCATCATATTCTGAGATAATTATGTTCTGGCAGTAGTTATTTTTTTTAAAAAAAAGGAATCGACTGTATAAAAAGGACCCTGATAACCCAATTTTTTACCTGACATTCTGCACACAGAATCTGAAAGCCAACAACCCGTTCCCGGATTACAGAAACTGCAGATATCTTCAGAATTATCTCC
Organism: Bradypodion pumilum; assembly: GCA_035047305.1. NCBI lineage: Eukaryota > Metazoa > Chordata > Lepidosauria > Squamata > Chamaeleonidae > Bradypodion > Bradypodion pumilum. Next base: position 7,292,067 of record JAWDJD010000010.1, on the reverse strand, counting down.
CTGAAGGAATCACTTCCTATTTTACATAACTCTTAGATATACATACACTGGAGATGGCAGCATGGCTCCACTTATTTTCATTTCTGTATTTTACTTAATCAAGCAAGAGCTCCAGGCTATTTTAAACTTCCTCCTTTCAGGATCTATTTTGGGCCAAATTTTGTATTGAGATCAGAGGAGCCGCTTCAGAAAGTTTTGGGTTGATGTGTCTCCTCATTGCATCCATAAGCCACTCCTCTTTGAAATGCATCCACTTTATTCAGGAACTCGGCAGCACTGCAGCAAAACAGGTTACCTAGGGTGGGGGTGGGATGATTGGAATCACAATTCTGGACTCATTTATTTGGATTTTTTTTTAAAAAAACCTATTGATTCAACAATTATAGCAGGAAGTATGATTGATTGACTGAAAAAACTCAGTGAGCTGGTAATTTAATTCAAATTGATCCAATTTGTATAAGCTTATAAATCATGAGGGACTGTGGTGGCTCAAGTGGTTAAGATGCTGAACTCACTGACTGGAAGGTAGGAGTTTGATTCCCAGATACTGCATGACGAAGTGAGCTCTTGTCTCTGTTATTTATTTAGACTTATATTGCTGCCAGCTCGCCAAGGCAACTCAGGGCGGCTTACAGTCAGTAGCAACAGTCACAGTATAAAATTGGATCACAGTACTATGACCCAAATCAGTAAACTTAAACAGCTAAAATACACCTTGTTAAAACATCTTAACATCTGCCCCAGCTCCTGCCAACCTAGCAGTTCGAAAGCAAGAAATTGCATGTAGATAAATAGGGACCACTTCAGTGGGAAGGTAAACAGCATTCCATGCACGCCGATGTTGAGACATGCCTGCCACATGTCCATGGCTCTTTGGCTATAAAGAGATGAGCACAGATCCCTAGAGTTGGATACGACTGGCTTTCGAGCAAGGGTGACCTTTACCGTTACCTATAAATCATGGCTTGCTATAGCAGTTGATATTATTGCTATCCAGAAGCCCAGGCTCTGGCTTTCTTCTGGGCATATTAGTCATTACTTTCCAAATCTTAGTCAACTGGAGTAACGTGATTAATTTACATGTTTTTAATGGGGTTTTAAGCATTTTATTGGGTTTTAACATTGTCTATTTCTGTAAGCCGCCCAGAGTCGTCGTCAAGTTGGGCGGCAATAGAAGTATGAAAAATAATACATAAATAAATTTCAGGCACTGACAGTAAGCAGCAAAATAAAGCTCTTTCACCGAAAAAGCTATTCAAATTGAGTATTTCCCTTATGCTCCATTAAGAAAGTATTTTAAATTTTTAAAATGCTACATGCTGATAAAATGTGTAGGTTTGGGGTCCATTCAATGGTCAGCCCTAACTAGAGTAAACCCATTGCATGAATGGGATTTAGCAAGGTCTTGACTTACTACTCAGCAAATGATACAGTGGATTTACTCTAGCTGAGGCTAATAAATGGATGCAAGCTTCAAAGCCCAGTTCCAACGGCTATCAATGGCAGAATGCCGACAAACCAGGGCTAAACTGTACTTGAGTTTGTGATAGGAAACCATAGGAAGAGCTCTAACCAAGCTAATCTAGTCTATCATTTTCTTAACACGAGGGCCATAAGCAAGATGACAATGTAATACCATGTTCTGGATATCTGCATTATCTCTTGTAGCGAAATGAATGTAGCAGCATCATGATTTGAATATTAGAATATATAGCAGTGTTTCCCAACATGGGGCTCATGCCCCACCAGAGGATTTCAATTCCCAGAAGCCTAAATCAGTACGTTGGCTGATCAGTGCTTTGGGGAATTGACTTAGGCTTCTGAGAATTGAAGTCCAAAAACCAAAGGTTGGTAAATACTGAAAAATAGTCACCACCCTTGGCTCAAGATTGGGAGGACCAGAGCTAAGCAATTATAACTAGTTTCCACTGAGTTCCATGAAAGTTAAAGGTAAATGTACCCTTGCTCAAAAGCCAGTTGTATCCAACTCTAGGGTTCAGTGTTCATCTCTGTTTCATAGCCAAAGAGCCAGTGCTGTCTGTTTCTGAAGATGTTTCTGTGGTCATGTGGCAGGCATGACTAGACACAAGAGCGCAAGGTACACTGCTACCTTCCCACCGAAGTGGTCCCGGTTTATCTTCTTGCAATTTCTTGCTTTCAAACTGCTAGATTGGCAGGAGTTATTCACGTGTAAATAGCAGAGGCTTTGCTTATGATTTAGTTTCTATTCTATTGATCCTTGTAATTCTGAACTACATTAAGATCACATCATTTTGTCTACTGAGCCAAGTTGTTTCGGCTTGAGCTAGTATTTATTTCAGGAGATGGTGTGCTGTTCCTCTTTCATCTAAACACTATCAAATTTTCAGGCACTGCTGAAGTTATTTGTCTGTGAGCCTCTTAGGAAATCAGCTTTTTTCACACTGGCGAGACTGTCTGATGACTTCTTGGTGCCAGCAGATTCTGCACTGCAGAACCTCTGCAATGCACTTGGAAGAACAGCCATTCCCCTGAGATTGCATTTTTCTATTCAGTTGGCTTAGTTTACAAGTCTCCTTTCAAAGACAATTCAACGCATGCAAGTCTTCCTGAAGAGGCTACCTTCAAGGTTGTAGTTTTGCCCCAAGTGAGGATCTTGAAATGTATTTTTATACTGCCAGGTGGTTCAGTGTTTAAGAAGCTCACCTTGTTAGCCTGAAGGCTGGCAAGTCAGCAGTTCAAGACCTGGGTACTGCATGACGGATTGAGTGCCCATCTCTATCCCAGCTCTTGGGGACATGAAAGGAGCCTCATTTGGGCGTTCCCTGAGCGGAATTTCTCCAGCAAAAATCCTTTCAACCCAGAATAATTTCCGACATGAAATTATTATTATTGCCAGTAAACTGAAGAGCTCAGTAATGTGTTACTTTTTATCCCAAAGGTGGATTTATCGTGTCAATCTGCTTGTTCCTCATATGGCTGTGTTTTAGAGCCTTGCAGTTTCTGCATTGCAGAAATTTATGGTGCAGATTTGAGTGTCAGTTGCATTTTTTCCAGTAAATAAAGTCATTTATGACTGGCATTAAGAAGCCCCAAACTGGCATTAAGAAGTCCCGTTGCTCAGCAAACTTTCCTTACATGTTATGATGACTCATCCTGCAGAGGATCATCTTGACCCCTGGCTTCATCATACCATGGAAGAAAGCTTTTTGTGTGTGAACTAATAAGAAGCAAATAACAAGGAAAAGCAATTGTAAAGATGTTAGGTTTTTTTTTTAAATTGCAGAAATCTTGTGAATGATCTCATTTTACAGAATGCTGTTCCAACTAGAGTTAGACCCATTGAACTGAACGGAGCATCCAAAGGAGGAGACTCAGAAAGTCCATTCAGTTCAGCTGGTTCACTCTGGTTGGGATGAACACTAGATTTAGTTACTCACTATTGCCTCCTGGATTTCTTTTTATTTATTTATTGTGATTTGCCTTGACTATCCTAAAGTCTCCAGGAAAGCTAATAAAAAAAAACACAGCTTGCTGACACAACATCTGAGCATTTCAATTTTCTTTAGAGGGCTTCTGCTCTTGAGATATTATTATGCATGCATGCTGCAGTGCGGCTGGTTTCAACCTGGCACCTTCCAGATGTTTTAAACAGGAAGTCCCACATGCCCAGCCAACATCTGGGAGGGACAAAGCTACTCAATTAGGACCAGTCTGAAGATCATGGTTTCTAACTCAGCTTAGTGTCCCACAAGGGTGGTACAGGATTTAGAACTTCAGGTGCAGAACCTTCAGCACTTATCAGCACTAGCTAATTGGGGGAAAGAGGTTAACACTCTTTGCTAGTTTATTCCCCCCTTCTTTTTCACACAGCTAATTTAATTGCTCATGAGATCTACTGAGAATTGGGAGAACTGTCAAGGGATAATTTTATACTTTTGGGGGTGGTGGGGGTGGTAATTATGAGCTTTAGGAGTCCATGCATCATAAACAGAACTTTCCAAGTGTTATTTATTTATTTATTTATTTATTTTGGACACCTCCAATCCTCTCCTACCTTTCCAAAGCAAAAGTTGTCCTTCCTAGACTCATATCCACAATGCCGTGGATGAAACAATTTCTGCAGTTTCCTTTGAAGGCATACCAGTTTACTCCACTTTTATTCCACTTCCCCATTAGACCTCTCTTTCTGCAAATCACCCCTGGATGTGTGCGGTCGGAATGTAAGTGGGACTCCTTCTACCTCTGTATTACGTTTCACTGGACTTTGTACCTGGCCAAACAAGCTGCATTCCTGTCTCTTTCTTTATCCAACCTTATCACTCCTTTTATCCCATCTCCACGTCTCTTTTACTTGAGGCAACTGGCTGACTTTTTGGGTCATTGTGTTTCATTTTCCACCCTCCACCCTGCCCCACCTGCAAAGGAAAAGTCAGCAAGTATCATCTCCCTTGTCTCTCCTGTACATTTTAGTTAGCAGACAGAAAAATCCCTCCCCTCTCACTTCATTAAGAAAATAACAATTACACCTCTATACTACCCCACAGAACTTACTGCATTCTCTGGGTGGTTTACAAGTTAATTAGCATTTTGTGCCCATCATGCTGGGGACTCATTTTACTGGCCTGGAAAGTTTGGAAGGCTGAGTCAATCTTGAACCCCATTAGGACTGAACTCACAACATTTTGGCTGCTGTCAGCTCAAACGCTGCTGCATCACATTTCCCTGCAAAAATGTGGTTTTGCAGGAAAACCCCGGGGGGAAATCTCCCCTGCTAAATCTACAGAGGCTTTTCCAATTCTAAGTGGCAACTCAAGAAGACAGAAACCACAAGCAAGATTGGGGATGCTGTAGAAAGCAAAGAACATTTGTTTGTTTGTCCCTGGTGATAACTTTTCCGAAAAAGAGGCATTTCAAACTTCTACTTTCAATGCATGGATGTCTGGTGAGTTAACTTCTGAGGAAGCTACACTTCTGGTTGCAGCCTTATTTTCAGGTCCAGATCCTGATTCAGTTACTAGGGTACATGTCACGGGAGCACCTTAATGTTGGGAGAGACCCCTCATTCCTGCATCGGAAAGCTCACTGACAATGCAAGAATTGCACCTGAATGCTGGTGGCGCAGTGGTGAAACTGTTGTACTGCAGCCCAAATCGTCCTGAGTTCAATCCTGACTTGACCTCCAGGATGACTCAGCTTTCCATCTTTCTGAGTCACCAGTAAGTTGGGTGGGGGCAAAAACTTGTGAACTGCCCAGAAAGTGCACTACAATACTATGGGGCAGTGTATAAGTGCAATTGCTGTTGCTATTTTCCTAATGGAATGAGAGTGGTGGGATTTTTATCTGCTCAGCAAAAAGGCAGCTCCGGGAAAGAAGGAACGATATGACAGGTAGAGAAAAAGAAAGTCCAGCTATCCGGTGAAAAGTACAGTAATAGAAGTGTAATTGCTGTTGCTAATTGCAATTCTCCATCTATTGGGAAGTGTATATTGTGTAAGGTAAAGGTCATATCCGACTCTAGGGATCAGTGCTCATCTCTGTTTCAAAGCCAAAGAGCCAGCGCTGTCTGCTTATGCAGACGTTTCCGTGGTCATGTGGCAGACATGACTAGACACCGGAGTGCACGGAACGCTATTTACTTCCCACCGATGTGGTCCCTGTTTATCTACTTGCAATTTCCTGCTTTCGAACTGCTAGGTTGTTTATTTACCATGTGAGCCGCCCTGAGTTGGGTTCCCTGATTGGGTGGCATTCAAGTGCGCAAATTAAATTACATTAAAATTAAATTAAGTGGGGAGCTCTTCTCTCCACCCCGCTCACCTGCGTCTCAACCACGCCCCCACAGAATCCTTTAGCCACGCCCCTCTACCACCCCCCAGGGGCGATCCCAGAGAATGTGAGGGCCCCAGAGGTCATCTTGCCTGACCCCCCCCAACTCTTACCTGGTAAGTCCCCAAGTCATGGTTGTGGCGCTCCTCGATGTCATTGATCTGGCGCTCCAAGGACTCCTTGGTGCCTCGGACGGACTCCAGCTCGATGCTCTTGGCCTGGAGCTGCCGTCGGTACTCGGAGATCTCCTCCTTGGCCGACCGGATGGCGTCCTTGTTCTGCTCGGCGGCCTCGGTGAGCTTGGCGTAGCGGCACTGGAACCACTCCTCGGCCTGGAGCATGTTCTGGCCCGAGTGGCCCTCGAGCTGGGCGCGGATCTCCTTGAGGGCGGCCGAGAGGTCGGTCTTCAGGTAGTCCTTGCGCTCGACGGCGCCGTGCGCCGAGGCCTGGATCTGGGCCAGCAGCTCGGCCACCTCCTCCTCGTGGTTGCCGCGGAGGAAGGCCACCTCGTCCTGCAGCGCCTGCGCCTTCTTGTCCAGCTCGCCCTTGGCCAGGGAGGACTCCTCGACGTCCCTGCGCAGGGCGCGGACGGCCGCCTCGGTGTCGTCGCGAAGGCGCGCCTCGTCCTCGAAGCGCTCCCGGAGCCGCTGGACGTCCTCGTCCAGATGTTCCGCGTCCAGCTGCAGCGCCGCCTTCTCGTGGCTGACTTGCTCGAGGGCGGCGCGCAGCTCCCGCAGCTCCTGCTCGAAGGCGTCGCTCAGCTGCGACCGTCCGGCCTGGCGCTGCCGCAGCGCCGCGATCTCGCCCTCCAGCGCCTGGTTCTGCTGCTCCAGCGAGTGGACCTTCTCGATGTAGCCCGCGAAGCGGTCGTTCAGGCCCTGGAGCTGCTCCTTCTCGCTGGAGCGGCTCAGGCTCAGCTTCCCATCCCCGACGCCGTTGAAGAGCGAGGCCTGGCTCAGCTCCAGGCTCTCGGCGGAGCTCAGGCCCGTCGAGCCGTACGCGATCCGCGCCCCCGACGACCCCGACGACCCTGACGAGGCGCCCAGGAGGTGGCGCTTGTAGCTCGACGACACCGTGCTGGGCGCGCCGCTCCGCGACCACGACTGCGACCGAAAGCCGCTCGACGGCGACGTGCTGGCCCGGCTGAAGGAGGCGCGGCTCTCGGCCATCACCCGCCGGTAGGACGGGGCGGCGCTCAGCGGGTCCAGCGTGTAACTCATGCTCATGGCGGAAGGCTTTGCTTTTCCCAGACGGAGCCCACGGACGGACGGCACGAAAGATCCCCGGTAACGCGCTCTGGGTCGCCGCCGGCGCCTTATATACAGGAGCTGCACGTTGCCTCTCTCTCTCTCTCTCTATGGAGGGGGCGGGCCGGACAGGAAAGGGGAAACCCCTCCGAGGGGCGGGGCCACCACCCAGAGGCCACGCCCCCCTCGGATTTTCTTAGCCTTTCCCTTCCATCCATCCATCCTCCTTTCCACCCCATCGCCCTTCTCTCCCTCTCTTCTTTTGTCTTCTTCCCTCCTTCGCTTCCTTTCTGTCCCCTTCCCTCACTCTCCGATCTCCCTTCTTTAACTTTTCTTTTGTCTTCCTGCCTTCTTCCCTCCATCCCACCTTTACTTTCTGGCGTCCCCTTTCCCCGCCATGGAAGGTCAGCAGTTCGATTCCCGAGTACTGCAGGACGGAATGAGCTCCCCGTCTCTGTCCTAGCTCACTGCCAACCCAGCAGTTCGAAAGCAAGAATTTGCAAGTAGATAAACAGGGACTACTTCGGTGGGAAGGTAACAGCGCTCGGGTGTCTAGTCATTCCCGAGTACTGCAGGACAGAATGAGCTCCCGTCTCTGTCCCAGCTCCTGCCAACCTAGCAGTTCGAAAGCAAGATATTGCAAGTAGATAAATAGGGACCACTTCGCTGGGAAGGTAACAGCGTTCCGTGCACTCTGGTGTCTAGTCATGCTTGCCACATGACCCACAGAAACGTCTGCATAAGCAGACAGCGCTGGCTCTTCGGCTTTGAAGCAGAGATGAGCACTGAACCCTAGAGTCGGATACGACTGGCTTACGAGTAAAGGAAACCTTTACCTTTAACCCCCCCCCCCCCTTTTGCCCTGTTTTCTTGACCTCCTTCCCATCCTTCTTAGCCTGGTTTTCAGGCGCACAAGGATGCTGCCAGAGGATGATGGTGCGGTCACTGGACCCTCAGTGTCACCTTTCCAACCTGCCCTTCCTTGCAAGACCTGGTCGACTTTTCTTATCCCAAAGCCTCTTGAGTCTCAAGACTTCATTCGTTAATTGGCGATCCCTGGTGGCGCAGGGGTTAAAACTTCAGTACTGCGAGCCAAAACATTGTGAGCTCGATCGTGACCTGGATCAAGGTTGACTCAGCTTTCCATCCTTCCCAGGTCGGCCAAATGAGCACCCAGCATGTGGGGGGTGGAGGCGCAAAATGCGAATTACCTTGTGAGCCTCTCAGAGAGTGCGCTAAGTGCAATGGGACGGGCTGTCGGTGTAATTGCTAACGAAGAGTGGGTCGCCTTGCCTCCACGGGGGCCTAGCCCCTCTCCCCTCCCCCGCCCTCTACGCCTGTTCCTGTTTCATTCCCTCCCTCCCTCCCTCCTTCTGTCTCCCCTCCCTCCCTTTCTCATCCTTCCCCTCCCCCAATTCCCCCCTCCTTTCCCCACAGACTCGGTTGCAGTGGATCGCCAAGGAACCGCCAGCTCGACCTCGCCTTTCCACCCCACCGCCCACCTCCTTGGTCTACATCGCTGCCGGGTGGGGTGGGGTGGGGGGACGGGTGGGAGGGGAAGGGGAGGGGTCGCCGGAACGATCCAGCCAGGCTCTCTTGGCGCTGGCTTGGGGGAGAAAGGCTGGGGTGGGGTGGGGGGGTCGGCCGGCAATTGCAGGTAAGGCGTGGAGCGTCATGGCGGATTCAGCACCAAGGACAGCGCCGAAGGCCAAGAAGGGGACGATCGCAAGACTGATGCGGTCCCTCGGATGATGATGATGATGATGATGATGATGATGATGATGATGATGATGATGATGATTCCTGCATCGAGCAGAGGGTTGGACCCAATGGTCTAAAAGTCTTCTTCCAACTCAGTTTTTCTGTGATTCTATGATTCTATGATGATGATGATGATGATGATGATGATGATGATTCCTGCAATAAGCAGGGGTTGGATCTGATGGCCTAAAAGTCCTCTTCCAACTCAGTTATTCTGTGATTCTATGATGATGATGATGATGCTATGATGATTCTATGATTCTATGATGATGATGATGATGATGATGAAGAAGAAGAAGAAGAAGAAGAAGAAGTAGTAGTCATGAGGCTCTCTCTGGCCCTGTATGCGGATCTAGTATGCAAGGCTTTTACTGTGGGGTGCCTTCTCCCTCTGCAATGCAGAGTGGCAGGCAGATCCAAAGAGAGGGAGTGAGCGCTTTCCCCCTTTATTTGGTTTTCTCAGCAATACCAGTCTCTCACCCTGTCCCTTTAAAACACACACAAGATAAGTCTTTTTTATATTAAAAAACCCCCAGAAGTCTGTCTTTGAAATTAGAATTGTGTCCTAGAATAGACTTGCTAATGGATTTTGGAAATATAAAGTTAGATAGAAGTAAGAAAGAGATGCTGATTGTGATGGTAACAGCAGTGAGGTCGTTAATGGCTAAAAATTGGGAAAATGTATATTGAATTTTGTATTAGAGGAGAGGCATAAAGAATTGTGGAATATAGCTAAGAATGACACACTGATGTGTGAATTAAAACTAAAAAAAAGGGCTGACAAAGAAAAGGATTTTATAAAGATATGAGGTGGATTTATTAATTATATATTTGTTAAAACTAATGGGATAAAGCCAGATAAGAATACTGCATTTAACTTTTTTGGAAATAGGGGATAAAAATAAGAAAGAATTTCTCTTTTGATTATTTGGGTAAGATAATAATGTCCCATTGGTAATGGGTGCACATATTTCTGGATGTAGTGTTATTTTTTAAAATTAATTTTAGTGTTGTATTTCTGTTTGTATTTTTTAAATAAAACTAAAGAATTAGGGTTCAAACTCCTTGGTTAAAGGCTTGACATTGAAAGGTCAGAGGGGCAGAAGAGGATGGGGGGGGGACTGGGAACGAATGGACTCCTGACACTTATTTGTGAGTAAGTTTTACTGAATTAAGTGGGATTTACTTTGGAGTAGGATATTCCCAGGCATGAACCACTGTATAATTATATACCGTGACTCTGTATCAGAATATGCCAATCCAATGTGCTCATTTTTCCAGACACTTGACTGAATCTAATAGAACAACTGTAGAGCAAATGTGTTCATGAGCTGTTTCATCTATGCCATTTTCTCACAAGAGCTTGTGAGACAGTTAAATCCAAAAGTGTTTGGGTGACATTTTTAAACAAATGAGAAATTGTTGTGAAAGGAGGAAAATAGTGCTGAAAGAGGCAGGTAGTAGATAGGTGCACAGTTAGATTGATAGATGCACACATTCCCCCCCCCCTCAATGTTGGAACACTTACAGATGTGTCTTAAGTTTACTCGAGTGTAAGTCCCACTTGCATTCGTGAGAACATTCTCAATGCAGCCTTCCTTGAACTGAATTTGAGTGCTTGAGTCTATGAAGTGTGTGTGTGTGTGGGGAATGGAACTAGTGCTCCGATTTTACAGAAGAAATCTGTCAAATTATTATTCCTTTCAAATCCTCACTGTTGCTTTCCTTCCTTTTCTCCTGTCCTTTGGCAGATCTCTTCTACCACTACCCCTCGAAGTTGGGAGGCAATGGTCCAACTTGGCCAGATTCAGGAAGCCCATGCTGCTGTTGTCTCAATGATGTGGCATTGCTATTAGAGCCATAGACTGCAGTCAGCAAGAAGGGAAAAGGAATTGGGATCTAGGCTGAGTTACATTTTCAGGCTGTGAAATAGCCCTTTTCCAACTGCATTTAGCACATTCATTTTTATCATAACCTTCCGTCTTGGATATGTCAAAATGCTTCTCATCTGGGCAACTTGACAAGCAAAGCTTGTTGAGGTCCAGCCCATAGAGTTGAACCTTTGCACTCCAGATGTTCTAGGACTTCAATTCCCAGAAGCTCTGATCAGCAGGTGTGCTGGCTTGGGTTTCTGAGAATTGAAGTCCAAGAACAGCTGGAGAGACAAGGTTAGCCACCAAGGTTAGACCCTTCTTATTGGGCAATCGAGGCAGGAGTGAAGGCAAATTGGTATCTTACTGGTTGGAATGGTGGTGGAAACTGCATTGCATCTTTTTCCAGGCTGCAAAATTGTCCTTTGCCAGCTATGAGAAGAAAAATATTCCTGTACCTACACCTACATCTATTATGAAACATTTTCATCACACATCATGATCTTGACAGCTGCAATCCCTTTTCAGTGCATTAATGGGGATGTAGTTAACGAGAAATGGAGATTTAGCTTTCATAAGACATAATAACACATTAAGCATCATGCTGTTGAAGACAGCAATCCTTTCTCACTTCATTAAGTGACTTCTGTATAAGCATGCTTGTTTCGGGACTTGACATCTAGAGCTTTATACATTCTTGTTGCAATGGGTGCCAAACTCCACTCAAATAATCTGGATTTATTTCTAAATGGGCTTGTACATGGTAGTTCTGAAGCCCTGTTAAAACCATTTTTTTAGACTCGTGACTCTCTAGCTTACAGGTTCCCAATATGGGCCCCAGGCCCCACAGGGAGACTTCAATTCCCAGAAGCCTAAGTTAGTACATTAGCTGATCAGTGCTTTGGGAAATTGACTTAGGCTTCTGGGAATTGAAGTCCAAAAACCAAAGGTCGGGAAAAAATTGTCTAGAACTATTCAGAGGTTGGGAGTTCGAATCCTCACTGTTCCTCCTTGTTAGGGGATGGACTCAGTAAGCCAGCTCTGTGGTTATAAGATAAGGGAAATGTGGAATAATTGTTTTGCACAAGGGCAAAAGCTGCAGTGTAATAAAGGAAAAGAAGGTTATGATGGGCGCGTATAGGGATAATCATGTAAAGTGATGCTGGAGAAATATTCTCTGAGCTACAGCTTGGCTTTAGAATCGATCTCCTGTCTTCCCCTTTTCTGTTTTGCATTAAGTAGTCTGAAGCATGGGATGCCTGAAAAAACCTACTTAGCATATTTAAAACATAAATTTATTCATCTTTCAAAGGGTTATTTATTGCCTTTCTGAAATCTGGGCAGCTGAATTTGTCTGATGATCTCAGTGCTGTTCTTCCTTTAGCCTATATTGTTCCCTCGCAAATGGGATGATTTGAAAATGTCTGTGCCACTTTTTACAACAGCCTACATTCTCCAAAGTAGGGTCATTAAAGGCAAAACAGTTGTTTCAGAAGGAATAAATTATAACTCACTGCAGAAAGGATTGTGTGCAAAAAAAAAAAATCTGTAGGAAGCAATGCACATCTTGCCATTTTCAAAGACCTATTTTTTTCCCCTTGTAACATGAATTCTAGTCCATAAATATGTGACTTGACCAAATTACTGCTCTTAAATTTTAATGAAGGGGAGAGGAAGGTTAAAATGAATTGGTGAGCTGTTTCCATATACAGTATCTCCAGAAAGACCAGGTCTTTTCCATTGATTCTATATGCAGCACGACTGCTTCCGAGGGTGCCCAAACCACAGCCCATAGGGCGGATCCAGCTCGTGGCACCAAATCATCCGGCCCACGCTGCCCTTGCCACTCCCAGAAGTGGAAGTAAAACAAGCAGCTATAAATGACCCACGGCTGTCGTAAATGTGTCATGTGCATGTGCATTTTACTTTTGCTTCCAGTGGGAGGAACCACATGACCAGCACACTGAACCATGTGACTGGCCTGTGGTCCGAAAGGTTTGGGCACCCCTGGCTTGCACTAAGGTGCTGCTGCTTCCTCCTCCTCCTCTTGTCTAGGCCAGACATGAAACTGCCAAAAATGAAGGCACCTTTTGGTGAGTTCATGCTGCAGTTTCTTTCATCTGACCTAGTGTGAGAAAGATTGCTGTTACCAGGGTACGGCTGATTGTGGTTCAAAAATACCACAATATTCCAAGAGACCCCTACCCTAAACTGACCTCAATGGTATTTAAACTGCTTAATTGCTTACATGATTCCTGCAAGGACCTTTTGCAGTTCTGGTATTATTCTAGTGTTAGCTATGATCAGACAAATCCAGATTTAGTCATGCTTACAGTAGACTAGAGCACGTTTACAGTACTTCTGACTCATTAGCCTGATTTCAATGGTCCTACTGAAAGTGTGCCTAAATCTGAAAGCCAATGGTGGATTTATTAAAAGCCCCTCATTCTTTCTTGATATCTACTTCCAATTATAGACTTAATTTAGTAAGACATTTCAAGTACCGAAATACACAGTGGGGAAATCCAGAAAAACCATTCTTGCACTGTACAAAGAAGAACTGCTTTGAAAAATGGTTAATAATGCAGATAAAAGAGCTTGTGTTGTGTTTCTAAATATTCTAAATAGGGAAACAAACAGAAAATCAGTACCATTACAATCTCTTCCTTCCTTCCTTGATCTCAAATGACAATATAAAAAGGGATACATTTTCTACAGGAATCACATATGAGCATAAAACTATGTGCAAGGACAGTAGACTAGAGCAAGTTTACAGTGCTTGTGCAAGGACAGAGGTAACTCCCCTACATCACAGAAATGAAGCATTTAGCCCAATGATGTTTGAAACATGTATGCCAGGGTTTAAGCTGCAACGCTTCAGTCTGTAAGGTTTGGGCTCATGTCCTTGAAGATACTCTGCTCCCAAGCTGTCATTTTCGTCCAGATAGGCAAATTGGTTAGGAGAAGGGCTCAAGCCAACCTTGTCTTTGATATGTGAAGTGCAAGCATTTGTGCACATCAGTGTAAAAAAATCAAACAAACCCTCGACATGGATCAATTAAATCTCATAAACTCCTATATGTAATCTTCAGTGGTACAGCCCAGACACTGATCTGTCTACACCTCTGTGAATCAAGCCACTGGCTAATTTAAAGACAGAAAGAACAGAACAGAAAGAAGAAGCAACACAGGGTGTGTGTGTATGTGTGTGTGTGTGTGTCACATACCAAGAGCTATCAAGTCAGCGCTGCCTTCTTAAACATAGCCTAAAGAGCCCTCTGGTGATAGAAGAGAGCAAAGCAAACCAGGGACTTCCTGCCTAATAAACTGTACAGAACAGAGATTGGAAGAGTTAGTTTTTTAGACTACAGTTCCCAGAATTCCAAAGTCTGCAGCAGCACAGACAAAAACTTGGACACCAATTGTTTTTTTTTTTAAAAAAGGGAAACATCACGACCAAACTAAGTGATCCTGTTACAATACTCCCTTAAAAAGAAAAGGAGGCATAATGTCTCACCAACTTGTCTCAGTCTGCATTGGTCAAATTAGATTTAATTTGTTTTATAATTGGCCATGAGGAGATAAGCATGGTTTTGCTTCATGTCTGATTTCTCAGACACGCAGGTCTAAAAGGTCTACTTGCCTGAAGGGGTAACCCAGGAAGAGACAGAAATATTCATTTGACTGAAGGGTTTTTCTGACTGCCAGCTCACTTCACACAGTCCCCAAGTATGAAGAAGTCTTGGGTGCACAGGAATATTGTCTTTGCCTGTGGGTTGCTATATTTGAGCATCTATACCAGTGGTTCCCTAGGGGACTATGGTGGCTTAGTGGTTAAGACACTGAACTTGAAGACTGGAAGGTTGGAGTTTGAGACTTGAGTACTGCACAACAGAGTGAGTTCCCGTCTTTGTCCCTGCTCCTGCCAACTTAGCAGTTCAAAATCAAGACATTGCAAGTAGATAAATAGGGCCCACTTTGGTGGGAAAGTAAACAGCATTCTGTGCACTCTGGTGTCTAGTCATGCCTGCCACATGCCCACAGAAGCGTCTACAAAAGCAGACAGCGCTGGCTCTTCACCTATAAACAGAGATAAACACTGAACCCTAGAGTTGGATACGACTGGCTTTCAAGCAAGGGCGACCTTAACCTTTACGTTACAAGAGGTTTTCAACTTTTTTGTTGGCTGTACCCCACCTAAGCATCTCTAAAATCCTGATTCCACCCCACCAGTGACATATAATTCTTATCCAAAAAGCAAGCTCCTATTCATGTGGAGAAAGCCTAAAAGGCCATTAACTTAGTCTAACTCATTCTCAAATTGCCCCCTTAAAAATCAAATTGCCCCCCTGTGGGGCATGTACTCCACAATGGGAACTATGAATATATACAGTATCTGAGACGATATTCATTTATTCCCATGCGTGCTTCCTGGACTATTATGCAAAGTGAAACACAATTATTCTTTGCACTGGGCTCATCTCTGACTTTTATGATGTACTTCTCAGTTAATAAATAAATAAATAAATAAATAAATAAATAAATACATACCAGAATGTGCTATCAAGGTCTGACGTGTATCTAAAAATCTACTTTAGGCTTATGGAATGTTGCAAGCCGAAACCTGTATATTAGGGGGAAATGATCCTGACATTTTCGTGTTAAAAGAAAGATTACCTTTCGGAAGTTAGTGCTTTTGACTGCGCATTAAAAAAGCAAACAAGCATTTGATGGGAAAATGGGTTAAAACTCTAGCCCTATTCTGTCATTCTGTAATCCAGAATAATCAGACAGCTGGAGGGGCAAAGCTATGCTCCCCTCTGATCTGCTTATGTGAGCAAGAACCCAAGGATGCTGTTTACCCTTGCCTCAGGCTACACCATTATGTAACTATTTCCTGTCCTTGCTTACCGCAGGGCTTTTGTTGTCATTGGCTTACCTTGGACTCATCCTTGTCTGAGTTCTGTTAGCTCAGGGATTCTCAACCTGCGGCCCATGGGCTGCATGTGGCCCATGACAACATTTCATGTGGTCCCCTCACCGTTTCCCAACACGCCAGGAAGTGCCTTGTTGTGGAGGAAGGGCAAAATGGCCGCCCAGCCCCCGAAGCTGTCTGAGGGACCATGACCCAGCCCCCGGCTTTAAAAGGTTGAGAACAGTTAGCTGTTGCTACTGCTGTTGTTACATGCCCTGCCCTTAAGCCATCTCCAATTTATGGTGACCTTATGGGTGGTAAAGGTCACCCTTGTGCCAACACCAGCTGTATCCAACTCTAGGGTTCAGTGCTCATCTCTATTTATAGCCAAAGAGCCAGCGTTGTCTGCATCTGCAGACAGTTCCATGGACATGTGGCAGGCATGACTAGACACTGGAGTGCACGGAACACTGTTTTCCCATCGAAGTGGTACCTATTTATCTACTTGCAATTTCTTGCTTTTGAACTGCTAGTTTGAGACAGAGTCGGGTGCTCACTCTGTCATGCAACACTCAAGTCTCGACCTGCTGACCCTCCAGTCATCAGGTTCAGCATCTTAACCACTATGAAACCATGGTCCCTTTCTTATGGGTGAGAGATCTCCAAAATGTCTTGTTCTCAACAGCCTTGCTCAACTCATACCTGTCAACCTTCCTGGATTGGCCTGGATTTTCGGCGCCAATTTGCACCATTTCCCATCTGCAGCTGCCAAAACCCCGGAATTGGCAGCGGGAGAAAAAGAGATACTGTGCATCCCTTCTGCGCAGATCGCCTTCTACGCATGCGTAGAACCCTTCTTCGCATGTGTAGAAGGCAATCTGCGCAGAAGGGGATCGTAGAAGCCTTCTATGCATGTGTAGAAGGGTTCTACAGAAGCGTAAAAGCCTTCTACGCAAGTGTAGAAGGCGACCTGCGCAGAACCGTTCTGTGCAGGTCCCGTATTTTCCGGAGCCATGGTTGACAGGTATAGCTCAACTCCTGCAAGGTATAGTCTTTGGCTTTCCTTGGGGAAATCAATCCATGTTGCTTTTGGCCTTCCTCGTTTCCTGCTGACTCCCATCTTTCCCAGCTTTATTGACATTTCCAGAGAGCCATCCTGTCTCATGATGTGCATGAAATAGTCTCAATTTCAGATACTTGAGGCTTGGCTTGCTCTAGTACTCACCCCCCCCCCAAACACACAAACCTTGTTTGTCTTTTGGGCAGCCCAAGATATCTGCAAAGGTCTCCTTCAGTACCATGTGAGCCTCCTCTAAGATTGTGGGGCATTTTTTGAACCACAATTGGGTGTACCCTGGTAATGACAACCTTGTTTTCCCAGCTAATCTTTCTCACACTAGATCAGGTGAAAGGAACTCCTGAATGAAATCATCTAAAGGTGCCTAGTGGCACAGTGGTAAAACTGCTCCTGCCACCAGAAGGTTGTGAGTTCAATCCTGACCAGGAATCAAGGTTGACTCAGCCTTTCATCCTTCTGAGGTTGGCAAATGAATACAGCATGTTGAGAGCAAAATGCTAATTAACTTTTGAACCACCCAGAGAGTGCACTAAGTGCTATGGGGTGGTATATAGGTGTGATTGCTTTGCTTCATTTTGGCAGTCATTCCTGTCCTAGACACATTCCACCATGTTCCAAGCAAGTCAATTTTTTACGATTAGCTTTCTTTATCATCCAGCTTTTGCACCTCATACATGAAGCCTGCAAATACAATAGTGTGAATAATCTTGGTCTTGGCCTCCAGTGATGCATCCTTAATGATGTTTTGTAATTTCTTTGTTGCTGGCCTTCTTAACTCCACCAATTTTTCAGGTAAAGTTCTATAAAGGGACAACCAGTTTGCAGATGAAAACAAATTAACAGCTACCTTTTCAAATAGCAAAACCATGCTACGTTTGTGTAATTTCCCACAGGAAACTGACAAGATACAAGGAGCACATCTTGTTCCACAAGTGGGTGCAATCCAGTTACTGCTCGTTCCTTCAGACTGATTTATAAGAATAATTACAGAAATACTCAATGTTCACATAAGCCAGTGGAGAGTTTCATCTTCACCAATAAATAATTAAATGATTCTGGTTTGTTTGATTTCTTCACTAAGCTTCTGACGACGTTTCCTCAAGGTGTTCATGCAACACTAGCAAGAGCAATTTGTCTTCCTTGTCTAGGACAGACAACTGCCAAAATGAAGGCACCTTTTGGTGAGTTCATTCTGCAGTTCCATTCGCGTGGCCTAGTGTGAGAAAGATTAGCTGGCAGCACAAGATTGCCACTAACAGGGTACCCCCAAATGTGGTTCAAAAATACCACAATCTTCTAGGAGGCTCTTTCTGTGTAGCCCAGTAATAGCAATGACATATATTATGATAACTCTCTGGGCAGTTCACAAGGTAAGTAGCATCCCCCAATAAATAAATAAATAAATAAATAAATAAATAAATGAACGAACGAACGAACGAACGAACGAGCGAGCGAGCGAGCGAGCGAACGAACGAACGAACGAACGAACGAACGAACGAACGAACGAACGAACGAACGAACGAACGAACGAACGAACGAACGAACGAACGAACGAACGAACGAACGAACGAACGAACGAACGAACGAACGAACGAGCGAGCGAGCGAGCGAGCGAGCGAGCGAGCGAACGAACGAACGAACGAACGAACGAACGAACGAACGAACGAACGAACGAACGAACGAACGAACGAACGAACGAACGAACAAACAAACAAACAAACAAACAAACAAACAAACAAACAAACAAACAAATAAATAAATAAATAAATAAATAAATAATGGGTACTCATTCTACTGCCCTTGGAAGGAAGGAATGCTGAATCAACCTTGACCCCTGTCAGGACCGATTGAACTCACAAGATCAAATGCAGTTTGGGCTGCAGTACAACAGTTTAACCAAAGTGCCACCAGGGCTCATATAACACTATATCCCTTTTTTTTTTTTTTTTGCAGCACCAGGCTGCTGGATGAACTGGGGGGAATATCTTTCTTTCTCAACCACATAACTGTGGGAATCACACATACTCTGAGAATTTGGCCAGGGCCTTCTAACAGAGGCAGCATGGATGTCTGAACGGTATGCATTTCATCTCCTCTTCATTTATAATGAAAGCACTAAAAACAGTCCCAAGATGCTAACAAAGTGAGTATTATTAGAACCACATCTGTTACTCAGCCATTAAAGCTGTGAAAGTCACATCGATCACATATAATTTCAAAAAGTAGAGACCAGCTTTCGTTTGCTTGTTTCATTCCAGCAATTCCAAAGGCAACTGTCGCATCACCTGGTAAAACCTAATATGAATATAGATCTGCACCAAGGTGATCTAATTTGAATATACATCATCTTCCGACAACTGTATTTTGTTAAATGATTACCATGAAGATCATCATCAATGTTTCTATCTTTTGCATTTCTCTCCCTTCTCAACTCTCTCCCATGCACATAAGAATGTGAATAATCCACATACTCTGGTAGCACTAGTATTCTATGCATTTGAGGCTGTCTATGAAAGCTGGCTGAATAACTTAGTGGTTTAGATATTTGGCTGTGGAGCCAGAGGTTGAGAGTCCCCACCGTGCCTCCTGGGAGATGTGCCAACCTGTGTGGTTGTGAGCAAGCTGCAAAATCCAGAAGAAGGAAATGGTAAAGGACTTTTTAAATTTTTTATTAAATTTTTAAAAATGAAAATACAGACAAAACAACAGAAAAACAATACAAAGTATATATAAAGAAATATAAGCAAAAGTATGTATCAATAGTCCTGCATTATGAAACATTAAAAACATTTTAACACATTTTAATGCTCATCAATATTCAATGTAATATATATTTCTCATTCTTATAATATATTCTTCTTATTCATGAATTATATTTATCATTACTATATTTAATATAATAAAAGCTTATTATGCAGTATTTCCCTTACAGTACTACATATCCAAAACAAAACAACACAATATCAGAAAACAAAAACAAAATCAAATTCTCAATGCACACTCACGTGAAATATGCATTGCCCTGGAGGATGCGGTATGTCACAATAATCTTTCACAATTTCCAAAAACTCATTTGTTCTGGTGCTGGCCTGCCACCTTCATCTCTAATCAATGTAGATTCCATGAATGGTTGCCAAATTTTATTTTCAATAATTTTACCTTTTTTAAAATTCAATTCCCATATTAATTTATCATTCAGAGCAAGTTCCCACATTTCCTTGTACCAATCTTCAATTTTTAAAGTCGCATCATTTTCCCAATTTCTTGCGATACATTGACTACCTCTTGTCAATATTATGGATAATAACTATTTTTATCCTACTCTATATTCATATTTTCCATGTCTGTCAGCAAAACAGCACTCGACCCCAACTTAAGTCCAATCCTCAAAATTCTTGAAGTTTCTTCCTCAATTTCCCCCCACATCTTTTACCACATTGCAACTTCACCACATATGCTCATACATTCTCAATGGAAATGGTAAAGCACTTTTGAGTTTTATCAGACCTAGAAAACCCTGGAACGGATTGCCATAATTCAGAATGATTTAATGGCGCACAATAATAATTATAAAAGCTTTTACCAGCTAAAGCATAATGACCATTAAGAAACCATGGGCTAAACTTAATTGTTAGTCCAAGTCAGTGGAGGGTGGGGGTTCCACTTTCAGCGGAAAACGTGAGTGATCCTTGTTTCCAGCTTAGCTTTAAAAGAGCTATCCCAGGAGCTGAAAAATATTTTGTAGGGTAACATTCAGCTCCTAAGTTCCAATTTCTCTACAGTTCAGGTTTAAAACATAAAACAGATTCACTGTCTCCACCGTCAACAGAGTCACGTCTGTCTCACCCAAAGAGGATCCATGGAATTAATGGGAATAATTAGCCAACTACAATAAATTCAATGAATGTGCCTTAGCTGGGGGAATGTGGTGGTTTAGTGTTTAAGATGCTGAACTTGATGACTGGAAGGTCAGCAGGTCAGCAGTTCAAGATCTGAGTACTGCATGACGGAATGACCTCCCATCTCTGCCCCAGCTCCTGCTAACCTAGCAGTTTGAAAGCAAGAAATTGCAAGTAGATAAATAGGTACCACTTTGGTGGGAAGGAAAACAGCATTCTGTGCATGCATTCCACATTTCAATGGAGATAGCACACAGAGATAGCACTGGCTATTTGGCTATAAATAGAGATGAACACTGAACCCTAGAGTCAGATATGACTGGCTTTCAAACCAAGGCAACTTTTACCTTTACCTTACCTTAGCTAGGACATCCTACATGTTATCTTAAAAGGCTGACCATGTAAATATCCTGACTTAGTTTACAATCATGCCCCTTCCACTTCCAATCTCTCCCTTCCATTCACATTTTGTAGCACTTTGCCTATGAAAGACATCTATTTATTTCAAAATATTGCATTTCTCTTTGCTTAATCATAACTTTAAGTTTTGTACCTGTTATTCACATACCTTGACTGTTCACAACCTTACATGACTACTCATAGGACCATCACCTTCCTTGGTGCATCCATGATCTCTCTCCTTCCACTCTCACATAATTATTCACCATGTTTGGATAAATGTCTGGCCACTGAAGCTAGCTTTCATTCAGCTGAAGAAGTGGCCTGCAGTCCATGAGAGCCCGTGCCAAATAATACCTGTTAGTCTTCAGGTTGCTCAAGATACTTTGAAGAATCCTAGCTATAGTTCTTATTAAAGTAAGGTAAAAGTAAAGATTGTCATTGCTCAAAAGCCAGTCTCGGGTTCAGTGCCCATCTCTGTTTATAGCCAAAGAGCCCAGTGCTGTCTGCATCTACAGATGTTTCCATGCACATCTGGCAGTCATGACTAGACACCAGAGTGCATGGAACACTGTTTACCTTCTCACCGAAGTGGTACCTATTTATCTACAGTACTTGCAATTTCTTACTTTCGAACTGTTAGGTTGGCATGGGCTGGGACAGAGACGGGAGCTCACTCTATCATGCAGTACTCAAGTCTCGAACTGCCAACCTTCTAGGCTTCAAGTTCAGCATCTTAACCACTAAGCCACCAATCCATTGAATTAGTTGTTGCATGGCAAGACAACACTTATGTGAGTCCCATTGATTCAGTGAGTCTAACCTAGAGGACCACCGATGGGGAATCGGCTTGTGCGACTGCCTTCATTGTTCCTAAATGTTGAGGTAACCCAGTAAAAGCATTACCCCAAAAGAACTTTGGAATTGTTGTTATGGACAACACAGCCACCTTGGGTTTTGTACATAATTCTGTATGTGGCTTTTTAAAAAAATCACTATTGATAATCACAGCAGCAGCTGAGGGGCGTTTGAGTAAGGACTATTGATGATTTACAGAAATGCTGAGGTCAACATCTTCACTCATAAAGGTCAACCAGCAAAAACATTTGTCTTAAGTGACATTGACAGTTGTGGCTGAGAAGTGCTTTGAATGTCATGATGATGCCATGAAGCATTTCTAAATGAGTTTATTTTACTTTATTTTTTAAAATCAGTTGCATACCAATTGAGGTTTAATAAGTCCTTGAATAATCATTAGCATTTTAATTGCATCAAAGGCTCTATACAGTATATCGGCACATCCTTTTCTAGAACTGAGTGCTATGGAACTCAGTGGTGCATACATAAGACTGAACACTTAATGTTCAGTAACGTGTGTTCACATGCAGCAATGGATACAAAGAGGCCTCTCAGTTTCACAGACCTGTTGATACAAATCAGCATTGATTTGAGGGATGGGACTTTAAAAAGATCATTTTTGACATATCATCTTACAGAAACATGGTTGAGAAATGAGAGCAAACAACATTGCCTGTTTGTTGTTGTTCAGTTGCACAGTCGATTCCGACCCTTTGCGACCCCATGGACCATTTTCCTCCAGGCACCTCTGTCCTCCACCATTCTCCTCAGCCCGCCAAGCTCTGTGCCCATTGTGTCCACAATACCATCTATCCATCTCATCTTTGGCCTCCCCCTTCTTCTCTTGCCCTCCACCTTTCCCAGCATCAAGGCCTTCTCAAGTGAGTCCTCCCTTCTCATTTGATGTCCAAAATACTTTAGCTTCATCTTCACTATTTGTCCCTCCAATGAATAGTCAGGGTTGATTTCTTCCAGTATAGACCTATTTGTTATCTTTGCTGTCCAAGGGACTCTCAGGACTCTCCTCCAACACCACATCTCAAATGCATCTATTCTTCTGCGCTCAGCCTTCCTAATGGTCCAGCTCTCACACCCATACATTACCACTGGGAATACCATTGCTTTGACTATGCGAATTTTTGTTTTCAAGGTGATGTCTCTGCTTTGCACTATATTCCCCAGGTTTCTCATCGCTTGTCTACCCATAATCAGTCGTCTTTTGATTTCATGGCTACAGTCGCCATCTGCAGTGATCTTAGATCCCAGGAAAGTAAAATCTGTCACTGCTTCTACTTCTTCCCCATCTATTTTCCAGGGACTGATCGGGCCTGTTGCCATTATCTTCGTTTTCTTGATATTGAGTCTCAAGCCAGCTTTTGCACTCTCCTCCTTCAGCCCAATCAAGAGATTCTTTAGGTCTTCCTCACTTTCTGTCATTAGGGTGGTATCGTCTGCATATCTCAAATTGTTGATGTTTCTCCCAGCAATTTTGATCTCATATTGTGATTCCTCCATCCCTGCATTGCGCATTATGTGCTCTGTGTATAAGTTGAATAAGCAGGGTGACAAAATGCAGCCTTACTCCTTTTCCTATTCCAAACCACTCTGTCATTCCATGTTCTGTCCTAACTGTTGCTTCTTGGTTCATGTACAGATTTCTCATGAGGCATATGAGGTGTTCTGGTATTCCCATCTCTTTAATTACTTGCCACATTTTGTTGTGGTCACACAGTCAAAAGCCTTGGTGTAGTCAATAAAACAAAAGTGGACTTGTTTCTGGTATTCCTTTGTTTTCTCCATGATCCAACGTATGTTGGCAATGTGGTCTCTAGTCCCCCTGGCTCTTCTAAAACCGGCCTGCACCTCTGGTAATTCGCTCTCCACATGTTGCTGCAGCCTATCCTGTATTATCTTGAGCATCACCTTGTTGGCATGTGGGATGAGCGCATTGTTCGGTAATTTGAGCATTCTTTGGCATTGTCTTTTTTTTTGGGAATTGGAACGTACACTGATCTTTTCCAATCCTGTGGCCACTGTTTTGTTTTCCAAATTTGCTGGCATATTGAATGCAGTAGTTTGATTCCATCATCTTTTAGGGCTTTGAAAAATTCAACTGGGATACCATCATCTCCACTAGCTTTGTTGTTTGCAGTGCTTTTTAGGGCCTTTCTGACTTCACTCACCATAATGTCTGGTTCAAGTTCAAATTTCTCATTATTTTTATTATCAGGAGTGTTGAGGTCCTTTTTGTAGAGTTCCTCTGTGTACTCTTGCCATCTTTTTTTGATCTCTTCTGCTTCAGCTAACTCCTTTCCATCTTTGTCCCTTATCATGGTCACTTTTGCTTTAAATGATCCCTTGATTTCCCCAATTTTTTAAAAAAGATCTCTAGTCCTGCCTCTTTTGTTGTTTTCCTCCATTTCTTTGCACTGTTCGTTCAGGTAGTTTTCCTTATCTCTCCTTGTTTTTCTTTGAAATTCTATATTGAGGCATAGCTGTCAAGTGCATGATAATACTTTGTTTTAAAACTGTTTAAACTGTGATAACATGTGTGATGGGAAGATACTGGCGTAGAGACCGGCAAAGCACACCACAAAGTTTGCCAAGAGAACCCTATGGACCAAAACAAAAGGCAAAACAAGGGGATGCTCAGCACAGCAGATCTGAAAAGGGGGAGGGACTGCAGTGGCTCTTTCCTGCCATCATCCCTTATTAATTAGACTGCAATGCCCTATTGCCGACATTGGAGGGCAGCACAGGATAAGCATAGCTGTCAAGTATCCCTTATTTGCTGGGAAATTTCCCTTATTTCCAAATCCAAAACTTGACAGGTATGTATTCAGGCGATTGTATTTTTTTCTTTCTCCTTGGACTTTTGCATTCCTTCTTTCCTCTGCTATTTTAAGGGCCTAATCAGACAACCACTTTGCTTTCTTACACTTCTTTTCTTTTGGTATGGTTTCGCTTGCTGCCTCCTTCATGATGTACCGCGTCTCTGTCCATAATTCTTCTGGTACTCTGTCTATCATGTACAGGACATTAAATCTGTTCATGACCTCCACCGTGTATTCTTTAGGGATGTTGTGTAGGTCATATCTGTCTGGTCTAATTGTTTTCCCCATTTTCTTTAGTCTAAGCCTGAATTTTGCGATCAGTAGGTTGTGATTTGAGTCACAGTCTGCTCCAGGTCTTGTTTTTGCTGACTGAATGGAGGTTCTTCATCTTTCACTGCAGAGTATGTAACCAATCTGGTTTCGATGCTGACCATCTGGTGATGTCCATGTGTAAAGTCGCCTCTTGTGTTGCTGGAAGAAGGTGTTTGCTATGACTAGTGCGTTCCCTTGGCAGAACTCTATCAATCTTTGCCCTGCTTCATTCTGTGTCCCAAGACCAAACTTGCCTGTTATTCCATTTACTTTTTGATTTCCTACTTTGGCATTCCAATCTCCTAAAATAATGTGGATATCATTTCTTGGTGTCTGTTCTATAAGGTGTTGTAGGTCCTCATAGAACTGGTCAACTGTGGCTTCATCTGCACTAGTGGTTGGTGCATAGACTTGGATTACAGTGATATTGAAAGGTTTGCCTTGGATTCTGACTGACATCATTCTATCATTTTTGATGTTGTATCCCATTACTGCTTTCCTCACTCTTTTGTTGACAATTATGGCTACTCCATTTTTTCTGAGGTTTTCTTGCCCACAGTAGTAGATATGATGGATTCCAGAGCTGAATTCACCCATCCCTGTCCATTTTAACTCACTGATGCCCAGGATGTCAATGCTTATTCTTTCCATCTCGTTTTTAACCACTTCCAGTTTTCCTTGATTCATATACATCACATTCCATGTCCCTATGCAGTATTGTTCCCTGCAACACTGTATTTCTCCTCCCCCTTTCGTATCCCTCCCCCTTTTCAGATCTGCTGTGCTGAGCATCCCCTTGTTTTGCCTTTTGTTTTGGTCCATAGGGTTCTCTTGGCAAACTTTGTGGTGTGCCTTGCCGGTCTCTACGCCAGTTTCTTCCCATCACACATGTTATCACAGTTCAAACAGTTTTAAAACAAAGTATTATCATACACAATATCACAGTTTATCACATAGTATAAAAGTAAAAGTTGGACTAATTAGTGAAAGGGAAAGAGAAAGAAAAAGTCCACTATATCAAGTCTCTATGTAAGTCAGTTTCTTGTACATTCACTATGTACACTACACTATGCCTGTAGTTAAAAATAATATCATACAAATGGGTGACCAGTTGCATAATTTTATAATTTTACAGGTGCTGCAGTAGTTTGGTGGTTAAGACACTGAACTTGATGACTGGAATGTCAGCAGGTCAGCAGTTTGAGACCCAACTGCTACATGATGAAGTGAGTGCCTGTCGTCTGTCCCAGCTCCTGCCAGCCTAGCAGTTTGAAAGCAAGAAAATGCAAATAGATAAATAGGTATTGCTTTGGCAGGAAAGGTAACAGCGTTCTGTGTGCTCCGATGTCTAGTCATGCCTGCCAAATGACCATGGAAACCTCTGCAGATGCAGACAGTGCTGGCTCTTTGGCTGTAAATGGAGATTAGCACCACCTCACCCAGAGTTGGATACAACTGGCTTTCAAGCAAGGGAGACTTTTACCTTTACTATAATTTTACATCATACATAATGACGCGTTATGGATCCTTTCCTGAATAATTTGCTTTGTAATTTCTCCTATCTCCAGTTTTAGCCCAAAACTGTACCTGGTATTAGAACTCCTCCCTCCCAGAGGCAGGCATCTGATACTGTTTATTTATAAAGGCAATGAAGCAATGGCAACCCATGTTTCATTGCTGTAATTTTATTACCAGGGATATTTCAGGATGTTCTACCTCAGGTACAAATTACAGATTGGAAGGTTTTGGATTCAAAGGACCATGAGGTAGAAGGTAAGGGGTCAATTTACTGAACCACATCCAGAAACAAAATAACTAATGCTAAATTTGGGCCTTTCAAAATGGACTAAAGTCTGGCCAGGTTATCCTGCTATGGTAATAGAGTAGACCAAGGGTGGCCAAACTATGACCCATGAGCTGGACCCAGCCCACAGAGCCAAATCATCCAGCCCATGCCATCTGCGCTGCAACCAGAAGTGGAAGTAAAACATGCCATGCTTGTGCAAATGCTGCCATAAATGCACCCATGGCTGTCATAAACGCGTTTACAACAACCGCAAACACGGTTTATGGTGGGATACTGGCCTGGGGCTGAGGAGGACTTTGTGTGCCAAAAGGGCTCGGGACCAGAAAGTGACTCATGGAACTGGATCAGTGGTACGGGGGTCACACTGCGACGTGGAAGGCAGATGAAAGGCCACCGCATTACATTCTCAGGACAGTCTTCATGGCTGATTGCTCTGATGATCACATATATTCGGATTTAGATATGGCAGAAGAAGAAAATGGACTGTGGAGAAGGGCAGGAGTTGATTGAAATACTTCTTCTGATGAAATAATCATGGAAACATTTGACACCAGGTCCCCAGCCCCCTCCTCTGTATCACACTTCTCTGGTGTATCCATTATGCAGAAGGTTAACATAGCCCCTCCACATCTCCCTTTTCCTTTGAGCACTTGAGTATCCTCCTTGTATTGACTGACCTTTACTGGAGAGGTGAAAATGGGTTGCCCCTCCATATAAAACTAGATAGAATTTCTTCAAGAAAGTTGCTGGCAAGGAAATGCTTCTAGCGTCCAGTCTCATTTGTATCTAGGTTAATTGCTTTTCCTGGGGATGTGTTTAATTGATTTGTGGAGCGAAGGCTAACTAACTGTCTGCTACTCAGCAATGCTGATGCAGAATTTAATCCCTCTTTCTCTTAAGCCTGAAACAACAGACCTTGACAGCAAAATGAAGACTCTAGAGAAGACATCCAATGCTTGCGGGCCACATTTTCATCTGAGAACAACAATTTTTTTATATTAGTTAACCAACATTATAGCAACCAAAAGCAAAATCTTAACACCATCAATTAGAGAAATGACAAAAGTTGGCCCCGTTCAAACACATAACCCCTTGTGTGTAAAAATATTGAAATCTGTAAAGTAGCAAAAATGAAAGGAATGCATAGAAATAACACACAGGAAGATGGAAATAACTTTTTTTCAATAAATGAACAACCTTTTTAGAGTGTAGGAGTCAGAAATGCTGAGTCGCAAACATAAATTAGGGAACAGTGAGGTATAAAGTTTAGATGTATTATCCGTATCCTTAATCTTAATCTTAATCTTAATCTTAATCTCAATCTCAATCTCAATCTCAATCTCGATCTCGATCTCGATCTCGATCTCAATCTCGATCTCGATCTCGATCTCGCTCTCGCTCTCGCTCTCGCTCTCGCTCTCGCTCTCGCTCTCGCTCTCGCTCTCGCTCTCGCTCTCGCTCTCGCTCTCGCTCTTCGTCTTCGTCTTCGTCTTCGTCTTCGTCTTCGTCTTCGTCTTCGTCTTCGTCTTCGTCTTCGTCTTATAGTTGCACTTATACCCTGCCTCTCTAGGGAGAGCTAACAACATAAAATCCCCCATACAACAAACAGACATTTTAAAAGTACCCCCCATAAAATTATGATAAAAATAAGCTACAATAAAACCGACATTAAACATGTCATAAAATTGGACCAAAATATGTCTTTCCATCTCCCCCCGGGAATGCATTGAAAACCAATTAATCTGGTCCAAAAACAATTCTATAAACTGAGCCACTATTTTCTCTGGGTTTCCATTTGTTATGCAATTTTTAAAAATATATTTTTAATTAATGTTTCAAATAAAATACAACCATACATACCTTTCATTCTGGATATTTGAAAGTTACAAAATCTTACTTTATAACTTAACACTCTCAGAAGACATCTATACCCCCACCCGTGATCCTTCCACCCACTCCCACCAATCCTCTTTAATCTACCCCAATTTACATTTAAACAGACGAGTGAACTAGCATAAACTCTACAACACGAAGCTCATTGACTTTTGCGACAACATATATTCCTCTGCTATCTTCCCTAGAGACTACAGATATTAGTGGAGCCATTCTAAAGCAATCCTACAGTAGAGAACATAAGAGAAGAGGTACTTTGATTTCTTTGGTTCAATAATCTCTGCAGTGGTGGGCTCCAATTTTTTTTACAACCACGCTGTGGGTGTGGTATGGTGGGCATGGCCAGGGGGAAAGCCCTGTATTGCACCTGAATTAGGTAAAGGTAAAGGTTTCCCTTGCTTGAAAGCCAGTAGTATCCGACTCTAGGGTGCAGTGCTCATCTCTGTTTCTAAGCCGAAGAGCCAGCACTGTCTACTTCTGCAGACATTTCCGTGGTGATGTGGCAGGCATGACTGGACACCAGAGCACACGGAACGCTGTTACCTTCCCACCGAAGTGGTCCCTATTTATCTCCTTGCAATTTCTTGCTTTCGAACTGCTAGGTTGGCAGGAGCTGGGACAAAGACGGGAGCTCATTCCGTCCTGCAGTACTCAGGAATCGAACTGCTGACCTTCCACTTCCCAGTCAGCGTCTTAGCTACTTGAGCCACTGCAGTCCCTATTAGGACTACTTTATTTCAAAACTTGGATGGGTGGGGCCCGCCAGAATTTCTGCTATCAGTTCTGGCAAACTGGTGCGAACCTGCTGATGCCCACCACTTAACCTGTGTATCTCATTTCTGTGAGGCAGATTGAAGACAGTCTGTATGTGTTTCACAGGGCGGATTAACCACATCCTTTGGTTAGCTGTCTAGGTTCCATAATGGATGTGACATGTGTTTTTGTTGATAAATTAAGCTGTTTAAATAGTGTGTCTTTTTCATTCAGTAACAGGGACAAAGGACTCTCTTTTGAAATTGCTTTCCTATCTTTGTGCCACACCAAACAAAATTATTTAATGTGGACATCTGGCACATTCAATTCCTGTGTGATCCAGTCATCTGTGCTAAAAGCCAAATTTCTCATGTCCCAAAGAGCTTCTCTTTAATGGGATGAAATTTTCTGACTGAGCATTTCTATTGACGTCTAGTTCCAGGTTTTGGAGGTCCCGGGTGTCAGAACTCTTGAGTCGCTTCAGACATGATTAAATTTGGATGAGTTGGCAGCTTGGCAAAGGCCTTTTCATGTACCGGCTTTTTGCTTTTGGCTAATGAATTCTCAGCACAGTAATGCTTTACCTGGCATGTGATCAAGCGTTTTATTAATAACAGTTCAGTTATGCTTGGCTTTGCAATCCTTCATCAGTTTTTGAGCAGCCGATGAGAACAGAGAAAAGTGAATATGGAGAGCTATTGGATTTACTTTTGGAGACTTGTGCAGTAAAACTGCTTTAATCAAAAGTGATCGGATCTTCTTCTTTGCTTCCTCTTTTACCCCATTGTGTGTCAAGAGAGTTGTAAGATTCTTGTTCTGGCACTTCAAGTGGCCTCCGCCGGTGTTCTTTGGATCGGCTCCGGGGGCTGGGGATTCAGGGCACAGTGTGGTCCTGGTTCTCCTCGTTCCTCAGGGGCTGAAGCCAACCGGTGTTGTTGGGAGATGAGAGGTCCAGCCCAAGGCCCCTCTTATGTGGGGTGCCACAGGGCTCGGTACTCTCGCCTCTATTATTTAATATCTACATGAAGCCACTGGGTGAGATCATCCATTCCCATGGCGTGAAGTATCATCAGTCCGCTGATGATACCCAAATGTACTTCTCTGCCCATGGTGATCCAAGTGTTGCAGTCAACATCCTATCCAGGTGCACAATCTGGGGGTCCTCCTGGACTCAGCACATGTAAGTGGATGCAGCACTTAATAGTTATGCAGGATTATTACTGGCTGCCTGACACCTGTCCCCATGGATAAAGTTTATTATTTGGCTGGCATTGCTCTCTGGTAGTATGCCAAGAAGTGTGAGTAAATAATGGATGATATAAGGTACCACAGCACCAAAATACATCCATCTCACAGACACCAACCCCTTAAACCACGAGTTCTCAACCTTTTTAAGATGAGGGCCAGGGCACGCTCTCTTAGACAGCTTCAAGGGCTGGATGGCCATTTTGCCCTTGCTCCACCACATGGCACTTCCTGGTGTGGTGGAGGTGGTGGTGGAGCCACATGAAATGGCACCATGGGCCACATCCAGCCCGCAGGCTGCAGGTTGAGAATCTCTGCCTTAAGCGATGACTGAAATTGAGGAAAAGTTATTTGCATATTTCTCAAGCTCTAAATATTAAACTAGACAAGGCTAGGCTAAATCTATGGGGAACAAATCAACATGCTTTGCCAAGTAGATGGATGCTCAAGAATATCTCTGATCAGGACAAGACTCTGGCTGGACCATCTGGAAGTCACTAAATAGATTTTGAAGTAAAGTACAGTGGCTCAAGTGGCTAGAAGGCCAGCAGTTCGATTCCCGAGTACTGCAGGACAGAATGAGCTCCCATTTTTGTCCCAGCTCCTGCCAACCTAGCAGTTCGAAAGCAAGAAATTGGATATCTCAACCTATGGAGCCATTATGCTACATGCTTTCACAAAGAATTCTAACCTTCAGCTGCATTAGCACAACATTTAGGTTTAGCCATTGTAGTCTGACCTTGAAGTTGCACAAAAAAACTTTTCTCCTGCAGTTAAAAATATAGATATATTTTGTTGTACAGCTGAGTTCAAATGTCTAATGTGCTTCAGCACTATTACTTTTTCTTTAGAGCTATGAGATCAGAGAATATCTGTAATGTTTATCTTGCCATTTTTCACATTCCCCATAGCCAGAGAGTTATTTATAGGGAACATTATGTCTATAGCAATTACAGTGTCCCCATGTGCAAAGTAGAGAGCATTAAGGCATATGGTGAACCTATTTCATTTTTATCTGATGTACCGATACTTACACTGTCTATACACAGGCTTCGAAAATGGAAAGTTTGTGCTATTTACATCTATAGTGTCCAATATCCTTTTGCCAGCTAGGTGTAAGTGGTATAATTTTGGCAGCAAATTGATTGCTGATATTATCTGTTCCATATCAATGTGTGCAACAAATACTGTAATGTCTTCATAACTTATAATAATTCATCACCTAAAGTTATACCATTTGAATTATGCTGGCAATGGCTTTTTTTTGGGCCCAGCATGTTCCAGAGCACAAGTTCCCAACCTGTGAGTTGTGCAGTTATGCACACCATGCTGATGAAGGGAGTCCTGGGATGAGGGAGCAAAGTGGGAGCTTAGAGAGGCACAGCCATTTTGTGAGGAAGATAGTGTGTCAGGGTGAAAAAAAATTAATCTGCATACCTTATTAAAATAGCAATAGCAATGTACACTCATATACCACCTCATAGTACTTATTACACTCTCTGGGTAGTTCACAAGGTAATTAGCATTTTGACCTCCAACATGCTGAATACTCATTTTACCAGCTTTGGAAGGATGGAAGGCTAAGTAAACATGGAGCCCATCAGGATTGAACTTACAATATCAACAGTTTAACCACTGTGCCATGAGGGCTTTATCCTGAGGAAATAACAGTTCCAAGAACACCAGAGATAGAAGCACATAAATAGAGTTCCATGAGGACATGTTTTGAGACCTAACGTGAGCACCTGAAACTGCACATAACAGCAAACCCTATATTTTACATTGCAGACAGTGGTCTCTAGTTTCCAACTCAGGTAATGCAGGATTTTAATTTAATATTTTTAGACCAGTGGACAATTAAAACTATGGATACTGAATGCTTGGATTTGGGGAGGTGATGACCATATAGATTTGATGTGCATTTAGACATTAGTCTCAAAAGAGTGCAGATGTCTACTCCAGACACTTTTCCTTACAGGAGGCTCAAGAAGCTTGTGAAAGGACACATATGCCCATTGTCAACCTTACCCAAAGTACTTTTGCTTCATAGTTTTTGGGGGCATACAATGCACACATTATTATAATAATGTACACATTATTTATACAGCTGTAAATAAAAGAATCCTTTTTTTAAAGAAAATATCTTACAACAGCATATCTTTAATTTATCCTTAATGTTTCATCTACACAACATACTGCAGATTGCATGATGCAACCCCCTCCAACTCCATGAGCACCCTCCTAGCCAGAGGTTTGAGGAGGGGGAGGGAAGATGCATAAAATCCCACCATTCCAGCCCTTGCCTGTTAACATGCTACATCTACAGCCTTGATAAAATGTAGAAATAGCTACCAATATTTGCCTATTGCAATGTTCTATTTCTATTTCGCATAGGATCATGTCAGCTTGGCTTTCTCTATTGCACCTGTTGGTGTTTCTACTATCAATCTGCTGACTTGCCAAAATCTTACAATAGGAAGGTCAGAGTAATCCTCTGAGCTCCTGTTAATGTGGATTGCTGGTACTATATGAGCAAAGTATGCCAGGAATAGCAGGCACACAGGCTTGTGCCTATAACAATATAGAGATAGGGACTCCCCAAGTCTGATGTTTATTGATGGTTGGGAGAGTAAGGTATTTTATCCCTGTCTTCTCATGATTAGTTCTTGAAATGACCTCAGAAGATGTAGAATTAATGTAGCCACGAGAAGAGTAGTTAATACTGAGACTATCTCCCAATCTGCATATGTCAAAAACTCCAAGAAACTTTGCACCATTAAGACTGAGGACACTATCATAAACTCAAGCCATATCCTATTGATACCTGTGTCCAAGAGGCTGTCCAAGAGGTTGAGGTGGCTCAGTGGTTAAGAAGCTTGCCTTGTAGCTGAAAGGCTGGCAAGTCAGCAGTTTGAGACCTGGGTACTACATGCTGGTTTGAGTGCCCCTCTATGTCCCAGCTCCTGCCAACCTAGCAGTTTGAAAGCAAGAAATTGCAAGGAGATAAATAGGGACCACTTTGGTGGCAAATGATCTTGTAGATATGAAACGAGGCTCATTCGGGCATCCCCTGAGCGGAGTTTCTCCAGCAAAAATCCTTTCAACCCAGAATAAATTCTGACATGAAATTATTATTATTATTTCCTGTCCAAGGATGACCTTAGACTATGCTGTGAATTTTCGTAGCATGGGATGCTAAAATACAAGCTGGGATACTGGGGTGAGAATGACCTTTGACTTGAGGCCAAATTCCTATTCAAGGGGATGTTTGTATTCAAAGAATGAGTGGAGTCAACTAACAAACATTTGTGCTGCAGTTATTTCCAGTGTGGACATTTCAGGCGGGTCTCCCACACATACGAATTCTGCAAGGATCACAGTTCATCTCTATGCAACATGTTGCAAAATTTTCAGCTAAACTTCACATTTGCATGAATGTGTGCAAAAATGCCTTCAAGATAGACATTAATTTTATGCAACTGTTTACGTCTAGTACTTGCACTGCATTCAGATTGCTTCTCTGTAGGGCAGTGCTTCCCAACATGGGGCCCACACCCCACAGCCTAATTCAGTACATTGGCTGAGCAGTGCTTTGAGGAATTGACTTAGGCTTCTGGGAAATGAAGTCCAAAAACCAAAGGTTGGGGGAGCACTGCTGTAGGGCTATTTGAGGGAAATTCCCCTGTTATTTCAAATCACTAAAAGGAGATCATAGATCTTAGAGGTAAGGCATTACTAAACAACTAGTTACTGTTTTCATTTTGGAATGACTCCTTGTAGGATTCTCAAGGCAAAAGTAGTTTACTTTGCCTGTACTCTGTGTAGCACTAAGAAGAATTATCTAAAGTGTCACTACTATTAGCTATGAAACATCTCTGCCAGTGTTGTCTTTCATTACCGTTGCTGTCCAGAGGTTTCTGGAGTTTCTCTACCCCATCCCTATTGAAACTATGGATTTTCTTCTGGCCACTGATTCCTGTAGAGAATGGATGCCTCTTACTTTGGTGTCTCAACTTTGAATGTTTGGCCTTGGGGAAAGCATGTAGACGCCAGAGAATGAAGAACATAATCAAGTAGAGCTGACATACTGCCGTCCTTTTCTTTTAATGGTTCCTAGTTCATACTTGAAGGCCATGGCGTGGCTTAGTGGTTAAGATATGAGTTTGATGACCAGAAGGTCAGGAGGTCAGCAGTTCAAGACCTGATACGATGGAGTTTGCTCCCCTCATCTATCCCAGCTCCTGTCAACCTAGCAATAAATTGTAAGTAGATAAATAGGCAACACTTTTGTTGGAAGGTAACAGTGTCTTCTGCGCTCCACCATCTAGTCATGCCTGCCACATGATCACAGAAACATTTAGAAACACAGATAGCGCTAGCACTTTGCCTGCAAATGGAGATGAGTGCTGAACCCTAGAGTTGGATACGACTGGCTTTCAAGCAAGGAAGACCTTTACCAGTTCATATTAGCAGTTTTGGGAGGTGTTGTGTTCTGTAAAGCAGTGCCTTTAACAATGTACCTTTGCCATGTGTTATCAATGTAACCTTTCTGTGTGCAACATTATAACCTTCACCTGTATCAATGTTAGCCTAATAAGGGGACGCGAGCTAGTGACCACCAGAGGGCAGTAGCGAGCGTCCAGCTCTAATGGATCATCAGCCACCTGGTTCAGCAGCGCGGGAAGATTCCCCGCGACTTCCTCACCTGGTCAAGAAGGGCGTGACCTCCTACGACGTCACGCAGGCAGCAACCAATAGTCTGTCAACGAGCCACATTCAAATGTATAGCCAGCTGTATATATTGAGCTACCCATCCGCCATTACCACATGTTCCTCCGGATCATCATGCAATAAACCTGTGTTAAGCCAACCCTTCGGCTGTTTCATTGTCTTTGGTCCCTTACACTAAATTGGCGACGAGGATGGGATGGCAGCCCACGGGACCAAGACATGCGCCGGTTTCGAAATCAGGAAACCGGGCGACTGGGAGATCTTCGAAATGGACTTCCAGGCCGCACTGATCGAGTCCGAAGTTACGGAAGAGGCGAAGAAAAGAGCCATCTTCACCAGAATGCTCGGACAAGAAACAAAAAGGACCTTGGTGGACCTGATTGCACCGAGGAGGGTGAGCGAATTCAAGGCCAAGGAACTCATGCAGTTGCTGCGTGAGCACGTCCGGCCCGCCACGGCGATGTTTCCCGCTCGGAGTGCGTTTTGGAGGCGAGTCCAAGCGCCCGGGGAGACGGTTGCCGCGTTCGTGGCGGCCCTGCGGCTGGCGGCCGGCCCGTGCAAATGGGAGAACGTCGAAATCACCCTCCGAGACTGTGTGCTGTGCGGCCTGAACGACGCCGAGACCCAGCGCACATTAATGAACCAAGAGCCACCTCCCACGCTGCAGGAGGTCGTTAGAGCGGCCCAGGCCGCAGAAGCCACGAAGGCCGGGGTCCAAGAGCTCCAGGACTGGCGGCCAAAGTCGAGGAAAGCAGAGGCTCCGGTACAGGCGGCCCGGCGAACTTCGAGGTCGTCCACGGAGAGCAGCGACGACGAGGACGTGCAGAAGGTCCGGAAGGAGGGCCGACGATGCGATGGCTGTGGCGCGGCCCACGACCGCGTGAAATGCCCCTTCCGGAAGGCCGAGTGCCACAACTGTGGCCGCCGCGGGCACATCGCCAAGGTGTGCAGGAAGAAGCGCGAGTCCCGGAGGAGCTCCCCAGACCGTCCCGCGGGACGAGACCGCCCAGCGAAACCAAAAGACGGCGCCCAGGCCATGAGGAAGCAGGACGGCGTGGGCCGCATCGCCGACGGCAGCGAGGACGACGCCTCGGTGTTCAGCGTGTCTACGAGACACCCCCGCTACTTTGTTGAGGTACTAGTCCAAGGGGTGCCCATTAGGATGGAAATTGACTCGGGGTCCTCATATTCAATCATTTCCCAGAGGGAGTTTTGTGGAATTGCCCCCCAAAAGCGGCCCAAGCTCAAAGCGTTGAGGGCCACACTACGGGACGTGCAAGGGAACAGTATTCCAGTGTTGGGGGTTGGAGAATTTCAGGTCAAATTCAAGGAGCACGCCGCGTCCCTTCCCCTGGTCGTGCTCAAGGGAGGAAACTGCAGCCTCCTCGGGACTCAATGGTTCCAGCCCCTGGGTTTGTTCATTGGGGGGGTGCATGCCGTGGGGATGCACGCTGTTGGGACTGACCCGATTCAGGAGGTGTGCGAGGCGCACCCCGAAGTCTTCAAAATGGGACTGGGGAAATTCAAGGGGCCCCCAGTGACTTTCGACCTGGACCCGGAGGTCCGCCCTGTTCGCCTAAAACCACGCCGGGTGCCGTTCGCACTCAAGGACAAGATAGAGGCGGAACTGGACAAATTGGTGGGTCAGGGGATTCTTGTGCCTGTAGATTCTGCGGAGTGGGAAACTCCAATTGTAACTGCCCTAAAGTCCAATGGGGAGGTCCGCATATGCGCCGACTACAAGTGCACCATCAACAAGGCGATCCGCCCGAATGCATATCCGGTGCCGGTAGTCAGCCATCTGCTGGCCAGGTTACACGGGGGAAAGTGTTTCGCTAAGCTCGACTTAGCACAGGCCTACCAGCAGCTTACGGTGTCTCCTGCCACAGCTGCTGCGCAGACCATAGTCACCCATAAGGGGGCGTTCCAGGTGACACGCCTCCAATTCGGCGTGAATTCGGCGCCAGGAATTTTCCAGTCACTCGTGGAACGCCTCCTGAAGGGACTGGAGGGGGTGTTGCCTTATTTTGATGATGTGTTAATAACAGGGGGGAGTCGGGCTGAATTGGCCAAGAGGTTGCGGAAGGTACTGACGATATTCGAAAAGGCGGGGCTGAGGTTGCGAAAGGACAAATGCGTCTTCTTCGCAACCGAGGTTGAGTTCCTAGGGTTTTGTGTAACTCCTGAGGGAATAAAGCCATCCAAGTCTAAGGTGGCAGCCATCAAGAAAGCCCCCCGCCCCACCTCCAAGCCCGAGTTGCAGTCGTTCCTAGGGCTGCTCAACTTTTACCACTCCTTCCTCCCCCGGAAGGCAGCGGTGGCCGAACCGCTACACAGGCTGCTTAAGAAAGACCAGGCATGGAAGTGGGGCGAGGACCAGGAAAGGGCATTTAGTGAGCTGAAAAGCCTCCTGACGTCCGACGCCATACTGACCCATTTCGACCCCAAACGCCCAGTAGTTCTGATCTGTGATGCATCTCCAGTGGGGGTGGGGGCAGTGCTGTGCCACGTGCTGGCGAACGGAAGGGAGGCCCCGATAGCATTTTACTCCAGGTCCCTGTCCCAAACAGAGAGAAACTACGCGCAGACGGACAGGGAGGCATTAGCGATAGTCTCGGGGACGAAAAAATTTCACGATTTTCTGCATGGCCGCCCCTTCACCATCGTGACAGACCACAAGCCCCTGCTAGGCATTTTTACCGCGGATAAGCCCACCCCTCAAATCCTGTCCCCAAGGATGCTCAGGTGGGCCATTTTTCTCAACGCGTATCAGCACGCGTTGGTCTACCGGCCCGGGAAAGAGATCAGCCATGCGGACGCCCTATCTAGGTCTCCCCTTCCCCTAACGCCCAGCCAGGTGAGCATGGAGGAGCGGGACCGTCAGGTTCTCATGATAGAGGTGCTGGATTCGCCCCCGGTAGTGCCCGCCGACATCGCCAAAGCGACAGAGAAAGACAAAACGTTAGCGACAGTCAGCTCCTGGCTACAGAAAGGGTGGCCCGCATCCTCCCCAGCGGAGGAGTTCGCTCCATTTTTCAGAAAAAAGCTAGAACTGTCCCTAGAGAGGGGATGTCTCTTGTGGGGGCAGCGGGTGGTGATTCCCACTTCCCTTCGGCCGCGGGTGCTCAAACTGCTGCACGTCAGCCACCCCGGCATCGTGCGATCCAAGGCGCTGGCCCGGAGTTACTTCTGGTGGCCCCAGCTAGACGCCGACATCGAGCACATGGTCGGCACTTGCGAAAGTTGCCAATGCTCCAGACCGGAGGAGGCCCGCCTTCCCCACAGGGAATGGGACGCGGCTAAGGGGCCGTGGTCCCGGGTGCACGTTGATTTTGCGGGCCCGTTCAGAGGCACCCTATTCCTCCTTGTTGTGGACGCTTTCTCCAAATGGTTGGAGGTTATCCCAGTCACGAGCACCTCTTCGGCCCAGACCATTAGGCACTTGCGGAGGCTCTTTTCCACGTTCGGCATACCCGACACGTTAATTAGCGACAACGCTAGTTGTTTTACGTCCTCCGAGTTTAAGGCATTCATGGAGATTAACGCCGTTCGGCATATTACCTCCGCCCCGTTTCACCCGGCCACCAACGGCCAAGTAGAGCGCCTCGTCCGCACCACGAAGGACGCGTTGCGGCGCATGGGCCCAGGGGATTTGAACCTACAAGTGTGTCAGTTTCTGCTAGGGTACAGGGTGACCCCGTTGGCATCAGGATACTCCCCCGCAGAGCTCTTAATGCGCAGGAAGCTGACCACCATCCTTACTAGGCTAGACCCCACGAGGGTAGAGGACAAAGGAAGGAACATCGGGCTGGAAGTTACAGAGTTTCAGCATAGGCGCCCCCGTGCATTGCAGGAATTACGCCAGCACAGGCCCAGCCTGGGTGCCCGGCGTAGTCGTG
This sequence comes from Bradypodion pumilum, assembly GCA_035047305.1. Taxonomy (NCBI): domain Eukaryota; kingdom Metazoa; phylum Chordata; class Lepidosauria; order Squamata; family Chamaeleonidae; genus Bradypodion; species Bradypodion pumilum. The sequence continues at coordinate 7,252,756 of JAWDJD010000010.1, read as the reverse complement.
GAACAAACCGGCCCCGTGTCGTACCGCGTGGAAACCAGCACAGGGCTCCTATGGAGGCGGCACGCAGACCAGCTCCGACGCAGGGTCCCCGACGAGCAGGACGCGGTTCACACAGGAAATAAGTCAGCGTTAGGGTTCTCCCCCACCCGTTTAGCCCAAGGGGGAGGAGAAGGGGACCGTGGGCCCCCACCAAGGGGGGAGGAGGATATCCTCGTAGATACCCTGGGGGATCTTTCCGAGGGAGAGGAACCCGACCCCATACATATCTCGCGGAAAGTCCCCACAAATGCGGGTACCCCGACCAACTTAGATTTTGATTTTCAGACCCGGGGGGGTTTTCGGAGTGGTCCCCCACCCGTCCAAGCGAGAAGAGGGGTTTTCCGTTAGTCCCGACGCCCCCCGGTCTGCCCACAATGGAGTTTTTCCCTTCCCCTAAGACCGCCAGACAGCGGCAAGCTACTAACGAGTCTCCCTCTCCCATTTCAGGACAAGGGACCAGGGAACAAAGAAGCAATAACGCCCCCGGGGGGGGGCAGCCTTCTTCACGGCCCACACGCACACGCAACAAGCCATCTTGGCTGAGAGACTTCGTCTCATCCTAGGGGGGAGGGATGTTGTGTTCTGTAAAGCAGTGCCTTTAACAATGTACCTTTGCCATGTGTTATCAATGTAACCTTTCTGTGTGCAACATTATAACCTTCACCTGTATCAATGTTAGCCTAATAAGGGGACGCGAGCTAGTGACCACCAGAGGGCAGTAGCGAGCGTCCAGCTCTAATGGATCATCAGCCACCTGGTTCAGCAGCGCGGGAAGATTCCCCGCGACTTCCTCACCTGGTCAAGAAGGGCGTGACCTCCTACGACGTCACGCAGGCAGCAACCAATAGTCTGTCAACGAGCCACATTCAAATGTATAGCCAGCTGTATATATTGAGCTACCCATCCGCCATTACCACATGTTCCTCCGGATCATCATGCAATAAACCTGTGTTAAGCCAACCCTTCGGCTGTTTCATTGTCTTTGGTCCCTTACACTAAAGGAGGTATCATCTCTTCATATTAAAATCAAATCTTATGGTTTGGACATGCTTGTACAGATGTTGCTGGTCCTTCAGATACGTTGTCTCTTAATCACTCAGTGACTACAGTGGCTCAAGTGGCTAAAATGCTACCTGGAAGGTGAGAGGTCAGCAGTTCGATACCTGAATACTGCAGGGCGGAATGAGCTCCCGTCTTTGTCCCGGCTCCTGCCAACGTAGCAGTTCGAAAGCAAGAAATTGCAAGTAGATCAATAGGGACCACTTCGGTGGGAAGGTAAAAAGCACTCCATGCACTCCGGTGTCTAGTCATGCCTGCCACATGACCACGGAAACATCTGCACAAGCAGACAGCACTGGCTCTTCGGCTTTGAAACAGAGATGAGCACTGAACCCTAGAGTCAGATACGACTGGCTTTCGAACAAGGGAAACCTTTACCTTTTCTGATCACTCATAACTTATCAGCAGAAAACTCTCTCCCCCAGCTAATAATGCACAAGATGGTGGTCCTGCTGATTCTAATAAATGGGAAGCTGTGCTTTGTACAAGCCTGCATATAATAGACAGGGGTGTGTGGGAGGCTCAAAGAGTCTCAAATAAAATCTTAGTATTCAACATTTACTCATTATTTACTGGTTTATTTTCTTCTCTTTACTCCAATTTATAAGACTGGGGCAAGATTTCCGCTGCACCCACTCCTTTTTCTTCCTCCTTTCCCAAAGAATAGAGAGATTCATATGTTACAGTGACCTACATGTTCACTTGGCACCATCTCTGTGCTAAACATAGACACAGCAAGGTCACGCTTTGTCTTTTCTAAAGATAAAACTGCTTTCCTTTCAGATATCAGTGTTGGGACAAAAAAAAAAACACCCTAGGCTATGGCTTTCAAGTTTTCCTGTTTTGGACCTAGGCCAGTTTGTAGATTAACCTTGGCTTGACCGATGACAGGTAGAAGATCGCCCGAACGATTGGGACTGCATTCATTTCAGCTGTTTAAGGGTGATCTCTGCCCAATGAAAATAATTAATTTGCACAGAATGACTATTAAGGAATTGAGGATTTAGGAACATTCTAATAACAAATGGAAATGACATTCTAATAACAGGACGAAATGAGCTCCCGTCTTCGTCCCAGCTCCTGCCAACCTAGCAATTCGAAATTAAGACATTGCAAGGAGATAAATAGGGACCACTTTGGTGGGAGCGTTCCGTGCACAGTTTTGGGAGGTATCATCTCTTCATATTAAAATCAAATCTTATGGTTTGGACATGCTTGTACAGATGTTGCTGGTCCTTCAGATATGTTGTCTCTTAATCACTCAGTGACTACAGTGGCTCAAGTGGTTCAAGTGGCTAAAATGCACGCCTGCCACATGACCACGGAAACGTCTGCAGAAGCAGACAGCGCTGGCTCTTCGGCTTAGAAACAGAGATGAGCACTGCACCCTAGAGTTGGATACGACTGGCTTTCGAGCAAGGGAAACCTTTACCTTTACTTAATAACAAACGAATGGAATTAAGTTGTTGCCCATCCCTGTTACTCACAGTGTTGCTGTTTCACATGAATCTCTTCCTCTCGGCTGAAGTGTTAAAGTAATATCCCATGCAACAAACACTAACCAAAGAAGTCAGAAGGACGGCTGCCACCATCGGCACTGAATGTGTCTAATTTGCTCAGGAGCGAAAGCTGCACCCCAGCTGTGCTGATAATGCAGTTTTATAGACAACATGTGGTGTCAACTGTACCAGTCCTCCTGGCTCACACCCATGACACCTGATCTGAATTCTAATAAAGGTAGGGAGATGGCTTGACACGCTCCGAAGATCAGCCCAGCTGGCCTGCAGTACAATCAATAGAGGATAGCAATAAAGATCAGAGTTTCCAGGTTGGAAATGGGCGTAGGGGGTGGAATGAGTTACCAAGAAATCTTTTCATAGGTAATCAAAGAAGTTTTTCTAGGACCACTAGCAATGAATTGACCCCAAGCTTTGAGAAGTGTGCTCCATCACTGATCTATAGCTTCTCTCCCACACAAGAGCTTCCTTCATTCTCTTGTAGTTTCCCATCAAATGCTAAATCTTTGCCTAGCCGCCAAAACCAGATAAGATCAGAAGGAAAAAAAATAGTACAACAGAGTGAAAAGTAGGGCAAGAACCTTTGAATGAAGTAGTTCTCCTTTTCATTTCTTACATCAGGGGTGGCCCACTTATGGTCCATGGGCTGGACTCGGCTCACAGCACCATTTCATGTGTCCTATGACACGGACACCACCGCACCGGAATTGGAAGCAGATGCATTTACGACAGCCATAAAACATGCCTGCACCTGTGCAGATGTGCCTGTGGCTGTTATAAATGCATTTGCAACAGCCGCAGATGCATTTTATGGCAGCGTTTATGACAAGGGAAGCAGTTGTCTAGGGTGTGTGGTCAGGCCCATGGTGCAAAAAGGTTGGGAACCCCTGTCTTAGATCCTCATTTTTTTTAAAAAAAGTAAAAAATGTGTGTGCCTTTGGGGTGATAGCACTGCAAAAGACACAGGTAAAATACTTCCAAAAAGTACACTTCCAAAACAAAAAGAGAGTGAATGACCAACTGATGTGGGAAAGAAGGAAAACACATGAAAGCTTGAGGAAAATGCTACAGAAAAGAAAATAGATTTATTTACTTGGACTTGTTCTCAATGAAGTCAATCTTGAGGAACCTATAAGATAAGGGTATTGGAGGCATCAAAGTCAGTGAGTATTGGGTCTAAATAAAATAACTGAGGTTTCTAGGAAAGACTGCAACGGATCAATGAGAATTTATTAACAGTCCATTAAAATACAAATAGTTGCTTCCATAGGAAGATAAGGGGGGTGGACCTGAGAAATAAAAGAAAGCTCAATGAAAATGCATTAAAATATTCTGTGGCATCTAAAAAATCAGTATGTTTTCTTTGGTGTAGAGCAGTGGTTTCCAACATTCTTTTGGCTATGCCCTACCTAAACATCTCTAAAATCCTGATGCCACCCCTGTGACATATAATTCTTATTATTCAAAAAGTGAACTCCTATTCACGGGGAGGAAGCCCAAAAAGCCATTAATTTGGTTTAACTCATTCTCAAATTGCCCCCCCCCTTAAAAATCAAACCCCCCCCTGTGGGGCATGTACCCCACATTGGGAACCACAGGGTGTAGAGTTTATAGACTGGAGCCCACTTCATCAGATGCATAGAGTATGTAGACTTTGTATAGAAGGACCAGGCTTTGTTGTTTTTGATCAGTCGCACAGTTGAATCTAACCCTTTGCGACCCCTGGGACCACCGTCAGTGGTGGGCATCAGCAGGTTTGCACCAGTACGCATGTATTGGTAGTAAAAATGGCTGGCCCTGCCTACCTCCCCACCCCACCCACCACCTCCAGAAGAGGCTTAGGAGGGGACTGGCTCCATTTCCCCCTTCATCAAAGGCTTTTCCTGGGCTCCGTTTCACCCCAAAGCACATCCCTAGCCACTCCGGAGTGGCTGGGGATGCACTTCGGGGTCAAACAGAGCCCTGGAAAAGCCTTGGATAAGGCAGAAATGGCTTCAGAGGTTCACTATAGAATGATGAAAGTAGAAGAGGCTTCTATTTTCATAGCTCTATAGTGTAGAGCAGTCACATGGCCAACAGGCCATGCTCACCAAGTCACATTGCCACACCCACAGTGTGTTAGGAATTTTTTTTTATGCCCACCGTACACCAGGCTCCTCTGGCATCTGCCATCCTCCTTCATCTGCCCAGATCTATGGTCACCATGTCAAGGATGCCATCTAGCCATCTCATCATCTGTCACCCTTTCTCCTTTTGTCTACTTAGATACTATAAAACTCTGTTTTTGTTGCCATAAAGCAACACACTTCACAAATGCTGCAAGGGGGACTTTCATATGTATATTTAAATCAAAACAAAACCAGACTACAACAAACAGAAACAACATGCATCCTTCCACAATTTTGCAGAAGTTCTTTACAAACGATCTGCTCTTTCTGTAAATCCTGGTGCTGAAATGATGTGGCACAACCTCTCTTTTTCTCTTTTCTGCATCAATATGCCACTAGCTCGGAGTTTTCTTCTTCCTACATCCTGCACCGGGGGAGACAGAGTTGCATGGAGTTCAGTCATCTTTAATCAAAATAAATCGATATCCCTTAGATGGAGCCGGGAGGCTGATCAGGCATTTTATTTTGCTTTCTTCATCTCTACCACAGCCTACGAATTGCCCTGCGACTTCCTTTTCGGAGATTAGCTAGGTTTGGGCTCCTGGACATGATTTGAGCAAGATATAGAGCAGAACCATTTATGAAGAAAAGGGTCTGCCAAGAGGCTGAGTCAGCAATGGTAAATCTATCAGGACGCCCACAGGGAGGACAAAGGCATATGTTGTTGGGAGATATAAAGCAACAGCCTTGGAAGCAGAAGTGTTCCTTGCTTAATTGAGTCCCATTCACTCCTGGAGGCAATTTCTTCCCCGTTAAGGGACATCAAATGCAGCCAACCCCACTCCTCATTTCAAGAGCGAGAACGTCTCATGTAATCATACATTAACCTTCGCCCTCTCATTAGGGATGGATGCAGCTGGGCCCTCCGATGCTTTCAGGGCAGGCATCCAATTAGCCAAAGTGGCTTTTTCTTGACAAGGCCCTGCTATTTTCCCCAAGGCAATAAGGGAGGAAGGAGGAATAGCTTTAATGCACGGGGAGTCAGCGTATTGATTTTGCATAGATCATCTCCAGGCTGGTGGGGTGAGTGGGGTGTGTGGGTGAGTTGAGACTTCTTCCCGTCAAAGTCAGAGAAAGATTGGGACCACCTCCTGGAAGAACAAATACCACCTCCGAGGCTCTTGTTTTTTTTGCATAAGAGATTGGCTTTCCATTCTTTTTCCTTTAGGTGAAACTTGGAAAATTAGAATATCGTGCAAATGTTCATTCATTTCACTTAAAAGGTGAAACACTACATGCAAAGCAAAATATGTCATGCCTTAATTCGTTATGAGGTGGAAACTTAATTCGTTTGAGGTGGAAACGGGATAGGGTGGGGATTGTGTTGGTTTATTGAGCTCCCTGTGACCCATTGCAACGACAGTAGGGCCACTGAACAGTCCACGAATGGTAAGTCAACACATGTGTAGGTTGATTCAGTGGGTCTGCTCTGTTTCATTTTTTGTCACTATTGGTTTAGTGTATGAAACTAAGACACAGGACACAGCCTCGGGCTGGGTTAACTCAGGTTTATTGCATCGTGGACAGAGGGAACATGAGGTAATGGCGGATCGATAGCTCTTTATATACAGTAGGGATACATTTGAACGTGGTGCCATGGTAGCCCATTGGCTACTGTCTGCGTGACGTCATTGTGGGTCACGCCCTTCTTGTCCAGGTGTAGGTGGTGGCGGGAAAACTTCCCGCGCTGTTGCCTTTGATGAGTTCGGACCAAGAGAGCTTGGACGCTCGCTGCTGCCAGCTGGTGGTCATTAGCTCGCGTCCTATTACAGGGTTTATATGATACAGCTGAAGGTTACATTGTTGCTATAGGCAAGGTTACATTGGCTCAGATACATTGTAATCCATGTGGAAGGTAAAACCATTAGAACACAACACCCCTCCCCCCTAGGACGAGACAATGTCTCGAGCCCACACTTCAAGACACTCCCCCCCCTTAGGAGACAAAATCTCTCAGCCAAGATGGTTTATTTCGAACACGCTGGGGTCTCGATGCGGGCTGCCTTTCCCCGGGTTTGCTACCATCTCTTTGTCCCCTGGTTTCCTGCCCTGTAATTTGAGAGGGAGACTTGTTAGTGACTTGCCGCGGCTCCGCGGCGTTGTTGGGAGGTGTGCTCTTTCTCGGGGAAGAACCGGGGGCACTGGGGGCTAACGAAAAACCCCTCTTCTCGCTTGGAAGGGTGGGGGAACACTCCTGAAAACCCCCCCGGCTCGCAAAACCAAAATCAAAATCAAGATTACATTCGGGGGACGCGGCGGCGGCCGCACATTCCTTTTCCCTCCCCCCGGGCTCTGATAGAACTGGGGTATCAAAAGGATATGAGTCGGGATCACTGCTTTCCCCCCCGAATTCGGACTGATGTCCCTCATTTTCTCCCCCTTGGGCTAAACGGGTGGGGGAGAACCCTATCGCTGAATCCTGTTGCTGTGCCCCACTGACCGGCCCTTCACTCACTCGGCGCCTCAGTTGGTCAGCGTGTCTCCTCCAGAGGAGACCGGTGCTCGTTTCCACCCGATATGACACTGGCCCTGTTTGTTCTACTATCGTTCCTGGCACCCAGGCTGGCCCTGCGCTTGCATAGTTCCTGCAGTAAACAAGGTCGCCGGCGGCGAACCCTTTCGAGACTGCCAATCCTATGTTTTTTCCTTTATCCTCGACTCTCGTCGGGTCCAGCCTGGTCAGAAGTGTGGTCAGTTTTCGCCGCATCAAGAGTTCTGCCGGCGAGTAACCCGACGCTAAGGGGGTCACCCTATACGCTAACAAGAACTGACATACTTGGTGATTTAGGTCCCCCGGGCCCATGCGCCGCAACGCATCCTTTGTTGTACGCACCAACCGTTCCACTTGGCCGTTCGTGGCCGGGTGAAACGGCGCGGATGTGACATGCCGAATGGCGTTTGCTCCCATGAATGCCTCGAACTCCGAGGAGGTGAAGCAACTCGCGTTATCGCTGACTAAAGTGTCGGGTAAACCGAACGTGGAAAAGACCCTCCGTAGCTGGCTAATTGTTGTGGCGGAGGACGTGCTCTTTACTGGGATAACCTCCAGCCACTTGGAGAACGCATCCACCACCAGGAGAAACATGGTTCCTCGGAATGGGCCAGCGAAATCTACATGTACTCTGGACCACGGCCCCCTTGCTGTGTCCCATTCCCTATGCGGGAGGCGGGCCGCCTCTGGTCGGGATCCCTGGCATGCCTCACAAGTGCCGACCATGTGCTCGATGTCCGCGTCCAGCTGTGGCCACCAGAAGTAACTGCGGGCCAGCGCTTTCGAACGAACGATGCCCGGGTGGCTGACGTGCAGCAGTTTGAGCACCCTCGGCCGCATGGCTGCAGGAACCACCACCCGTTGGCCCCACAATAGGCACCCCCTTTCTAGGGACAACTCTAGCTTTTTCCGAAAGAATGGGTCGAATTCCGTGCTTGGGGACGATGCCGGCCACCCCTTTTGTACCCATGAGCTGACTTTTTCGAGTGTCCTGTCCTTGCCTGTCGCCCTCGCAATATCGGCTGGTACAATTGGGGGTGCATCTAAAACCTCAATTAGTAACACCTGGCGGTCTCTTCCTACTCTAGCCTTCTGGTCGTCCGACAAGGGCAAAGGGGATCTCGAAAGTGCATCAGCATGGCTGATCTCTTTTCCGGGCCGGTACACCAACTCGTGTTGGTAAGCGTTGAGAAAAATGGCCCATCGCAGCATTCTCGGTGATAGGATCTGCGGGGTGGGCTTGCTTGCCGTGAAAATCCCTAACAGGGGCTTGTGATCCGTCACGATTTTGAACGGGCGGCCATACAAAAAATCGTGAAACTTTTTGGTCCCCGCTACAATTGCCAATGCCTCCCTGTCGGTTTGTGCGTAATTTCGCTCTGCCTGGGACAGGGACCTTGAATAAAATGCAACCGGGGCCTCCCTTCCGTCATCCAACACGTGGCAAAGTACCGCCCCCACCCCCACCGGTGATGCATCACAGACTAGGACCACCGGCCGTTTGGGGTCGAAATGTGTTAGAATTGCGTCAGAGGTCAAGAGCTGCTTTAATTCTTTGAACGCCCTCTCGTGCTCGTCACCCCACATCCACGTCTCCTCTTTTTTAAGCAACCGATGAAGCGGTTCGGCCACGGACGCCTTCCGCGGAAGGAATGTATGGTAAAAATTGAGGAGCCCCAGGAATGACTGTAGCTCGGTTTTGGATGTGGGGCGAGGGGCCTTTTTGATGGCTACTACTTTGGATTTGGATGGCTTGATACCCTCGGGTGTAATCCTGAACCCTAAGAACTCGACCTCGGTTTCGAAAAAGACACATTTGTCCTTCCTCAGTCTCAGCCCCGCTTTCTCGAAAACCGTTAGTACTTTGTCCAATCTCTTTGCCAGTTCGGCCTCGCTCCCCCCTGTTATTAATACGTCATCAAAATAAGGCAACACCCCCTCCAGCCCCTTCAGGAGGCGTTCCACAAGCGACTGAAAAAGGCCGGGTGCCGAGTTCACGCCGAACTGTAACCGCGACACCTGGAACGCTCCTTTGTGTGTGACTATCGTTTGTGCCGCGGCCGTGGCGGGTGTTACGGGAAGCTGCTGATAGGCTTGTGCCAGGTCGAGCTTAGCGAAACACTTCCCCCCATTTAGCCTGGCCAAAAGGTGGCTGACCACCGGCACCGGGTATGCGTTAGGGCGTATCGCCTTGTTAATTGTACACTTATAATCAGCGCAAATGCGCACCTCCCCGTTAGCCTTCAGAGCTGTTACAATTGGAGTTTCCCACTCCGCGGAATCAACAGGAATAAGAATCCCCTGGCCCACCAATTTGTCCAGTTCCGCCTCTATTTTGTCCTTTAGTGCGAAGGGCACCCTGCGCGGTTTGAGTCTTATCGGGCGGACCTCCGGGTCTAGGTCGAAAGCTACAGGGGGTCCCTTGAATTTTCCAAGTCCCTTTTCAAAAACGGCGGGGTGCGCCTCGCACACCGCTTGTATTGGGTCCACCCCCACTGCATGTACTCCCCCTATAAACAGGCCTAAAGGCTGGAACCACTGTGTCCCTAGGAGGCTACAACTCCCCCCCTTGAGGACAACTAGGGGCAGCTCCGCAGAGTGTCTCTTAAACTCAACCCGAAATTTCCTGACCCCCAACACCGGAATGCTGTTCCCCTGTACATCTCGTAGCGTGGACCTCAATGTTTTAAGTTTGGGCCGCACGTGGGGGTCGATTTTCAAAAACTCTTTCTGGGGAATTATGGAATAGGAGGACCCCGAGTCAATCTCCATCCTGATAGGGGCCCCTTGTACTAGTACCTCAACGAAATAATGGGACTGTTCCGCGGACACACTGAGCACTGGGACGTCGTCCTCGCTGCTGTCCGAGACGCGGCCCACGCCGTCCTGCTTCCTCGTGGTCTGGACGCCATCTTTGGGCCTCGCTGAACGGTCCGGTCTGGTCGAACGGTCCGGTGACTGCCTCCGGCCCTCCTTCCGTTTTCTGCATGCCTTGGCGATGTGCCCCCGACGGCCGCAGGTGTAGCATTCGGCCTTTCTAAATGGGCACCTCGCACGCTCGTGGGCCGCTCCGCAACCATCGCAGCGGCGCCCCCCCTTTCGGACCTTCTGGACCTCCTCGCCGTCGCTGCCTTCCGAAGACGACTTTGAGGCCCGTTGAGTTGCGTGCACCGATTTTTCCGCTTTACCGGCTCTGGGACGCCACTCACGCCACTGGTGCATCTCGTCCACTCCAGCATTCGTGGACTCTGCGGCCTCCGCGGCCTCGACGACCTCTGCCAGCGTTGGTGGCGGCTCCTTATTCATCAAGCTGCGCTGCACCTCCTTGTCTTTCAGGCCACACAGCACGCCGTCCCTGAGGGCCATTTCTAGGATGTTGCCCCATTTGCAGGGGGCGGCGGCTACCCTCATGGCGGCCACGAATGTCTCGACCGACTCGTCCGGCGCTTGGACTCGCCTCCAAAACGCGCTCCGAGCGGGAAACATCGCCCTCGAGGGTTGGAAGCGCTCCCGAAGCAGCTTCATGATGTCGTCCGCCTTAAATTCGCTCACCTTCTTCGGAGCGATGATGCCCACCAGCGTCCGCTTGGTCTCCATCCCAAGCATGCGGGTGAGGATGGCCCTCTTCCTCTCCTCATCGTCTTCCTTGACTTTGAGTTCCACCAGCGCCGCATGGAAGTCCATCTCAAACAACTCCCAGTCTTGCGGTTTGGTGATGTTGAACCCGCTCTGTGCCCTGGCTGCTCCTTGGGGATCCATTATCCCACCTTCGTCGCCAATTTAGTGTATGAAACTAAGACACAGGACACAGCCTCGGGCTGGGTTAACTCAGGTTTATTGCATCGTGGACAGAGGGAACATGAGGTAATGGCGGATCGATAGCTCTTTATATACAGTAGGGATACATTTGAACGTGGTGCCATGGTAGCCCATTGGCTACTGTCTGCGTGACGTCATTGTGGGTCACGCCCTTCTTGTCCAGGTGTAGGTGGTGGCGGGAAAACTTCCCGCGCTGTTGCCTTTGATGAGTTCGGACCAAGAGAGCTTGGACGCTCGCTGCTGCCAGCTGGTGGTCATTAGCTCGCGTCCTATTACAGGGTTTATATGATACAGCTGAAGGTTACATTGTTGCTATAGGCAAGGTTACATTGGCTCAGATACATTGTAATCCATGTGGAAGGTAAAACCATTAGAACACAACAATTGGCATCTGTTTGGAATCATGGAAAGGTTTCCCTTGCTCAAAAGCCAGTTGTATCTGACTCTAGGGTTCAGTGTTTATCTCTGTTTCAAAGCTAAAGAGCCAGTGCTGTCTGCTTCTGAAGACGTCTCTGTAGTCATGTAGCAGGCATGACTAGACACCGGGCGGAGTGCATAGAATGCTGTTTACCTTCTCACCAAAGTGGTCCCTATTTATCTACTTGCAATTTCTTGCTTTCGAACTGCTAGGTTGGCAGGAGCTGGGACACAGACTGGAGCTCATTCTGTTTTGCAGTATTCGGGAATCGAACTGCTGACCTCCCAACTTCTTGTTGTTGTTGTTCAGTCGCACAGTCGGTTCCGACCCTTTGCGACCCTATGGACCATTGTTCTCCAGGCATCTCTGTCCTCCACCATCCCCCTCAGCACTCCCAGTTCTGTGCCCATTGTGTCTACAATACCATCTAGCCATCTCATCTTTGGCCTCCCCCTTCTTCTTTTGCCCTCCACCTTTCCCAACATCAGGGCCTTCTCAAGTGAATCCTCCCTTCTCATTTGATGTCCAAAATACTTTAGCTTCGTCTTTACTATTAGCCCTTCCAATGAGCAGTCAATGTTGATTTCTTCTAAGATTGACCTATTTGTTCTCCTCGCTGTCCAGGGTACTCTCAAAACTCTCCTCCAACACCACATTTCAAAGGCATCTATTCTTCTGCGTTCAGCTTTCCTAATTGTCCAGCTCTCACATCCGTACATTACTACTGGGAATACCATTGCTTTGACTATTCTAATTTTTGTTTGCAATGTGATGTCTCTGCTTTTCACTATGTTCCCCAGGTTTCTCATGGCTTGTCTCCCAAGAATCAGTCGCCTTTTTATTTCATGGCTGCAATCCCCATCTGCCGTGATCTTTGATCCCAGGAAAGTAAAATCTGTCACTGCTTCTACTTCTTCCCCATCTATTTTCCAGGAACTGATTGGGCCTGTTGCCATTACCTTGGTTTTCTTGATATTGAGTCTCAAACCAGCTTTTGCACTCTCCTCCTTCAGCCCAATCAAGAGGTTCTTTAGGTCTTCCTCACTTTCTGCCATTAGGGTGGTATCGTCTGCATATCTCAGATTGTTTATGTTTCTCCCAGCAATTTTAATCCCATATTGTGATTCCTCCATCCCTGCATTGCGCATTATGTGCTCTGTGTATAGATTGAATAAGCAGGGTGATAAAATGCAGCCTTGTCTTACTCCTTTTCCTATTCCAAACCACTCTGTCATTCCATGTTCTGTCCTAACTGTTGCTTCTTGGTTCATGTACAGATTTCTCAGGAGGCATATGATGTGCTCTGGTATTCCCATCTCTTTAATTACTTGCCACATCTTGTTGTGGTCCACACAGTCAAATGCCTTAGTGTAATCAATGAAACAAAAGTAAACTTGTTTCTGGTATTCCTTTGTTTTCTCCATGATCCAACGTATGTTGGCAATGTGGTCTCTAGTCCCCCTGCCTCTTCTGAAACCGGCCTGCACCTCTGGTAGTTCTCTCTCCACATGTTGCTGAAGTCTGTCCTGTATTATCTTGAGCATCACCTTGCTGGCGTGTGGGATGAGTGCAATTGTTCGGTAATTTGAGCATTCTTTGGCGTTGCCCTTTTTTGGGATTGGGACGTATACTGATCTTTTCCAATCCTGTGGCCACTGTTTTGTTATCCAGATTTGCTGGCATATTGAGTGCAGTAATTTGACGCCATCATCTTTTAGCGCTTTGAAAAATTCGACTGGGATACCATCATATCCACTAGCTTTGTTGTTTGCAGTGCTCTTTAGGGCCTTTCTAACTTCGCTCTCCAGGATGTCTGGCTCGAGTTCAGTTTTTTCATCATTGTGGTTATCAGGAGTGTTGAGGTCCTTTTTGTAGAGTTCCTCTGTGTACTCTTTCCATCTTTTCTTTATCTCTTCTGCATCAGCTAGCTCTTTTCCGTCTTTGTCCCTTATCATGTTCATTTTTGCTTTAAATGTTCCCTTTATTTCCCCGATTTTTCTGAAGAGATCTCTAGTCCTGCCTCTTCTAACAAACCCCAACTTCTAGTCAGCATCTTAACCACCTGAGCCACTAAAAATACATGGGGATGGGGATATTTTGCTAAGCAAGATGTTGTAGTCACTCTCCATCTTTCAGCCCAACTCATTTTATCCCTCCCTGCACTTTATTTCTTAAAACTAATGAAATCTCATTGCATCCCATTAAAAACAAGCTCTGTAGATACGCCAATCAATAGCTATCATCATGAAGTTTAATTGATATATTGATTTGGGTTTTAAATCAAATCATTCTTCTTTTTTTTGTTTCTGTAGCTTTGACATTCTGCAGGATTACTGTGTCTGTTACTGTGTCTGTTACTGTGTCTGTTCTTCAGAAGTGGCAATGACATCTCTGCCATGCAAAGAGGTCTAGCTCCTTCTTAAATATAGTTTATTGAGCACCAGTTGCTTTCCATGGCTGTGTGGCATTGCTGCAGGGAGGTTTAATGTGCGTTCTCCCCATGAAATAACAGCAAAGGTAAAAGAACATCTCTTTTCAGTAAGAATGTTTCTGCAAATTTGCCCAGAAGATGACTAAACACAGTGAAGAACAGAACAAAAGTTGGAATATTTAGTCTCTGCAATAGATTTTTCGGTGGCGCATGAAAGGAGATACACATACACACACACCTCTTGATATTTAAAACTTTGTTCTATCTTGGGTAAAGAACAACTAGGGAGAGCTCAAATCAAGGAAAGAAGCTACAATGGATTTTTCACAAACAGAAAAGGGGGTCTTTAATCTCAGTTGGGGTCTGATCACTTAAATGCTATTTGAGTGATCATACAAAATTTCATGCACTTTGGCATCTAGGCCACTTTGGCGGGAAGGTAAATAGTGTCTAGTCATGCCTACCACATGACCACAGAAACGTATGCAGAAGCTGACAGCACTGGCTCTTTGGCTATAAACAGAGATGAACACTGAACCCTACAGTCTGATACGGCTGGCTTTCAAGCAAGGGTGACCTTACAAGGAAACCTAATTGTGTAATATAGGAAGGAACTGGACATTTTGCATGCATTTTACAGACAATTTCCTGCTATGCCTAATAACATAGTAACCAATACATTGGTATTTTATATTTACAGTAGAACTCCATATAGCGATTTTAATCCGTTCCACGGAGCTGATTGCTATGCGGTTTTTGACGGTGTATGATCTTCCCTATGTGAAAATCCATACAATGATTTTCCCTATGGGAAAAACCATACAATGGACATGCGCCGGCGGAAAATGCTGTCGGTGTGTGCTTTGCCTCCCCTTCCCCGGAGGGAGGAAGACAGAGGGGCGTGAGCACCGGGGGGGGGGGGCAGAGCTGGCTCCCTTATAAGGGGAGCATGTGCCCGACACTCCGCTCTTCTTATTTCGGCAAGGCCAGGGCGCATTTGCCCACCCTCCACTCCCAATAGCCGCAGTGTGATTATTTTGGTCACTTAGGGGCCGGATGGGAATTTTTACCTGAATCCCAATTGGCCATATCTGATTCTGGTTGCTTTCGCCCATCCCACACTGCTGCGCATGGTTGAGAAGGTGAGGTGTTTTGTCACTAACTTGGCGGTTAGCACTGGTAAGGACATACTTTAGATCCCAAAGAATTTGGTAGGTATGCATTTGATTAACTAGCAGAGTTGACAGACAAACCAAAATGGGGCTGGTTAATCAAATGCGGACCAGGAATCAGAGTATTCCAACCTTGGCAGATTGGAAACCCTTATTGGATGTTCAACCAGATTCAGGTCAGAAACAAGAAGTACAAATGAAAATTCTGGCAGGGGATCTAAGACACAAGAAAGGTAATAACCAAAATTTTAACAAGCAATTCAACATTTGGCTTAAAAAACAAATTGTCCTTACCAGTGCTACTTCGGCCCATTGCAGAACAGTTACACAGTTCAAGTTAATAAAGTTATAAGTTAATAAAGTGGCCCAATTTTTGATACCAAAACAAAAATGTGTCTGACTCTTTACTGGGGGGTGGGCGAGGCAGCGATGTTTGGCGCTATGCAGTTTTTCTCATTGGAAAATTGTTGTATGGATTTTCCCATAGGAACCATCGCTATGCAGAACGCCTCCCCCACCCCCCCTGCTATGCGGAGTTCTACTGTATGTCAAAGTGAATATGAATACATTTACTGGGTAAATCTAGGCAGACTTAAGTACTTAAAAGAAATATAACTGGCACCAGTTTTTAAAAATTCTGCTCCATCACTCCATAAAAAAAATGTACTGGCAATACTTTTGGCTTGGTTACAAGGGAAATGTTGACAGTGATATTAGAGGACATTTCAGTACCGATTTCTGCTGCAATAGTTTGCATTCCTGCTGTCTTTCTAATTCTCTTCCCTCCCACCGTGACACTGTGAGGCAATGATCCATATGTAAAAGTGCGACATGGTACTTTGAGAGTTTGCTGATAAGGTTTTTTCTTTCACCAGTTACTGGCAATTGCTTAAGAGGTCGTCTCTTTCCCACTGTTTGTCTCCCATTCTTTTCAAAGGCAGATCAGGCTCACTGGGTGTAGGGTTGCCATACGTCCCAGAAAACCAGGATTGTCCCGGATTCAAGGTCAGAAAAATTGTCTCAGCCAGTTCAATAAAAATCATGCTAAAGTTCTGGATTTTTAAAAAACTTACTGATTGTATATTATAACACTCATTAAAATAAATTCAAACTCTCGCCATCAAACAAGCGATTTCCTGCCACATTGGAGTTGGAGTACACCTGGAGACAAATCTTAACATCCTCGCCTCACACCACTGCTTGATAAATGTGACCAATGTGTTTCCTGGAACTGAGGATGTTAAGAGTTGACTGCGACATGACTTCTCAGAAGTACAATAGCTCATCTTACAGTAAGAATTAACTGTTGTAAATACATTCATTTATGCATTGATATATTTAATGTGGAAGTGTTTTATAGCTGTCATTATACAGTATTATGTTTATTTTTTAAAAAAAGCTATTTTGTAGATAACCATTTTTGTCAAATATACTTCTGTCCCAGTTTTGTGGGAGAGAATTATGGCAACCCTAAACTGGGAGAGAAGGATGTGGCCACCACAATTTGAGTATCAATCTCACTTATTCAAGCCCACTGAGGTGAAAATGAATGCTTTGTAAAAAGAACACGCCATGAAATCAGAAGTGATGTCTTAAATCTCGTTTTGAATCGAGGCCTTTTATGTCCATATAGATGTTATTCTCAGGGGATTTTAATAAGCACTTTCCATTTGATCTCGCTCTCGCTCTCTTCTCAAAGAACTGTCAAGATGCTGATTTTGATGACTGACAAATAGCTCGGAGTTTTTGAGAAGACCTTAGGAAGCAGGAGAAAACGTACTTCAGAACATATGGGCATACCTGTATATTGAGAGTCTAAGGGGCACACTAGAGAGCAAGATAAACATGTTTTCACTCTGACTAACCTGGTGGCTTTGTGGTTAAGACACTGAGCTTGACAACCAAAAGGTCAGCAGGTCAGCAGTTCGAGACCTGAGTTCTAATGTCTGTCGCTGGGACAGACAAGAGCTGGTCTTGTCAACCTAGCAGTTTGAAAGCAAGAAATGGCAAGTAGATAAATAGGTACCGCTTTGGATGGAAAGGTAACAGCATTCTCAGCGCAGAAAGAGCCTCCTTGAAGATTGTGGTCTTTTTGAACCACAATTGGGTGTACCCCTGGTAATGGTAACCTTGTGTTGCCAGCTAATCTTTCTCACACTAGGTAGGTGAAAGGAACTATGGAATGAACTCACCAAAAGGTGCCTTCATTTTGGCAGTTTCACGTCTGGCCTAAACTCAGAAGAAGTGTCTTGTCATGCCTGCCACATGACCACTGAAAAGTCTGGTTCTTTGGCTGTAGATGGAAATGGTCACTGCCTGCTAGAGTTGGACTCAACTGGATTTCAAACAAGGGAGACCCTTACTTTTATCTTTAACCTGTTTAGCTCCTGGCATTAGGCTTCCCTCAGAGTAACGCAGCTCCGCTATCAGACTCAAAAGTTACGTCCATGTCTATTAAATAATTGCTAAGCATGTCATGTAGTTTGATCCTAATAATTTGTGATATACAAGTAAAACCCGGGTTATGACAGAGGTCTGTTCCCACAGCCTCCGTTGTAACCTGAAACATCCATAGGAATGCACTGAAAAATAAAAAAATGGTCCTGAATTGATCATTGTAAAGTGAAAAAATACATTAAAAATTTGTAAACCGGGACAGCATTTCCATAGGATTTGCTGTTGTAAACTGCAGCAAACTTAAACCGAGGCAGTTGTAACCTGGGATTCTACTATAGTTGTAACCCTGTTGTCAGCCCATTAAGGCTCACTATTATAGGGCGTGGTGTCTGCATTCATGATGTAGCCTACTAAACCCAATGAAACCATATAGTCCCCAAGAAACTGTTGTAGTCATTTCTCAAGTATTCTTTTAAAAAATCTCAAAAGCACAAATACCCAGTACAAATGAGGTTGTGTTGTGTCCAGAGATTGGAAATCCAAGTTGTTTGGACTATAATTTTGAGAATCTCTCAATCAAAGTAACAGAAGTTCTGAAACTAGAAATATGAAAATGAAATATTTCCAAGTACTTGTGGGTCTGCATAACTTTAATTTCCATAAAACCAGAGCACATTTTCTGACAAAGCTCAGACAGGAAAACACCGTGATGTGTATTGGGAGACAAATTCATCATGTAGATGGTAACTGCTTTAGTAAAGAGTTAATTTTTAGTTCTCTTAAACAAATAAAATAGAATTGCCTTGTTATCTGCTGTACATCTCTGCTATAATGAGCAAAGAAAATTCTTTGCATAGCTCCTAGATGATCACAGATATTTTTGTATTCTTAACCACAGACTTGTCCACAAGACTGGGGCTTTTAAAATGATTGGAACAAATGATTCCCATTCATCCTATAGCTTTTGACCTGATCCAAACCTTACCATGACAACATATTGCTAAAACAATTGCTCGGCTTCTCTATGCATTATCCTGCCGAGGTACTAGCAGTAAAACACACAAGAGACCCATCCATTATCAGAGATGGAAAGTCTGAGATGGAACCGGTACAAGATTAGCCCAATTAAATTAAAAACAAATGACACCTAAGATGATGAGTCATGCCAAGAAGCAGTAAATCTACAAGTTCCTTTCATCTGAGTGGAATATAAGAGCCTGAGATTTGGTGTATTTTTCGTTGAGCTAGGAAAAAGTGAAGGTCTCCCAATATCTCTCTGGACCACTGCTATCTTCTTCTTATCTGAGGAAGGGGTGCCCAAACTTTTCAGGCTGTGGGCCAGTCACGTGGTTCAGCAGGCCAGTCATGTGATACAGTGGGCCAGTCATGTGGTTCCTCACCCCGGAAGCAGAAGTAAAATGTGCCTTGCAGTCTGTTTTACAACACGAGGAGTTAGATTTTAAGCTGCCATTTTCTCTGCTTAAAGCAGGGGTGCCCAATCTATGGTCTGTGGGCCAGATCCGGCCCCAATTCATCTGGGCCATGCCACCCTCATCACTCCCAGAAGCAGAATTAAAATGCATGGGCACGTTTTACTTCTGCTTCCGGGAGCGATGAGAGTGGCATGGGTCAGATGAATTGGCGTCATCCCATAACGTCTACAATTGTCTATTCTACCACAGCATTCTGTGGCAAAAATATTTCTCTCTCTCCACTCCCAAATTGTAATTTCCCTTTATGACCTATGGTGGGAAATATCCTCTGGCTTGTTGTTCTCCTTTCCACAAACATGCAGTTGTACTAGGTTGTTGTTCTCCTTTCCACAAACATGTCAGTCAAGTCTCTTCCCTGGACAACAAAAGTGATGGCTAGCAAAGCAGATTTTGCCTTGTTTATTCGTTCCAATGTGTTGTAGGGCATCCCTACAGCCTCCAGAAGGTCACAGGGGCATAAAGCATAGATGTTGGCAGCAGAAACAGGTTAACAAGAGCTCAAATCTTGGCGTACTTCCAAAAACAGCCAACTGCAAAAGCAAGACCAGTTCCTTGATCTTGAGAGATAAAATCAATGATCACCTGCCTCATGAACGTTACACGTGTAATACTTCCACAGGGAACTTCTTGAACAGGTTTTATCGTGTGCAGAATGAAGCAATAACAAGTGAGGGCTTTAAGATTTCCACGTTTTCACCCTCAGAAGAATGCTTGAATGGAATGCAAATGATTTGCCCAAAGGCCAAGAGGAGGGCCCGGCGGACTTGATATGGCAGTCACAAATGTTGTGACTCTAATGATGTTTCATAAAACTCACATTTCTATTTTTGTTCCTACTAATGAGCTTTGGAACCAAGTTTTATTAATTTCAGGGAGTGATGCTCTCCATATTTTATTAGCCAGCCCTCTAATCAGGTGTTACTCATTGACAGATTTAGGCTGTAGCATAATAAGATACAAACTAGAGAAAGCCCGTTGAATCAATGGGGAACTGGTGCGTCAACTATTCCATAAGTTCCATTGATTCAAATGGACCTACTTTAGTTGTGACTTACTTTAACAAGTAGAGCAAATCCATTTCAATCAATGGAACTTCTGGAGGAGGACTCATCAAATCCACACTAATTCAATGGGCCTATTGTAGATTAACTCAAGCAACAGATTCCAGCTGTTTTATTGTATTGTATTGTATTGTATTGTATTGTATTGTATTGTATTGTATTGTATTGTATTGTATTGTATTGTATTGTATTGTATTGTAATTGCCTCCTGAACCAAATCATATATGTACATGATGATGAGAGAATGTCCCATTTCAGGCAGCATAATTCCAAGGAGCACAATGGGAATTCTTGCCAATCAATATGTAGAAGAGTTTATATCTTCCTTCAAGGGTACAAGGATAAAAATAACTCGTCCTTCATTTTGCATAACTTCTCTGTAATAACCATGAAAGCATAAAAGAAGAATTGATTTTGTCCCCTGTAAAAAAGGGCAAAAGAGGAAGGAAAGAGATGGTAATAAATTCCAAGTTAATGAACTCTGATGGATTGAGGGGATGATAAAGAAACAAGCCATTTCCTTCCACAGTAACTCAGAACAAGAAAGAAACAGCATGAGTTTTAAATTATACATCCAATCAAGACTAAAATTGCTCTGTGCTTTTAAAGGAAGAGTTAGGCGATGGAACTCTAGAGGTTAAAATGACAAAATAAATCATGCCAAATGGAGTGAAGAAACTCCTCCCAAAAGAAGGCTGCATCAAAACAACTTCCATATATTGGAGCATTGTGGACGGGGGAGCATAATATAATCTGAGTATGCTGCTGTAGCAGAGATGGCTGGAAGTATTCATGTTAGTGATGTTAGCCCATATTGGAGAAACAATGATAAAAAAGGCTCTATGTAAGAAGTTTTTTTTAGGGGCCATGGTAACTTAGTGGTTAAGATACTGAGCATGACCATGATGACTGGAAGTTTGACAGGTCAACAGTTTGAGACCCGAGTGCTGTGTGACTGAATGTCAGCTCCCAGCTCTGAATCACCACTGATGCCTGAGGGTCCTTGACTGTTTCTTCCTTGATGTCAGTTTATAGTACAGCAACAGCAAAGGAGACGTTGATGTGTAATATCTGTCCCAGCTCCTGCCAACTGAGCAGTTCGAAAGCAAGAAATTGCAAGTAGGAAAATAGGTGCAGCTTCGGCAGGAAAGGTAACAGCATTCCATGTATTCTGGTGACTAGTCATTCCACATGGCCATGGAAAAGTCTGCAGATGCAGACAGTGGTGGTTCTTTGGTTGTAAACAGAAATGAGCGCCACCCAGTCGGAAAAGACTAATTTTCAAGCAATATTTACCCTTACTAAAAAAATTTTTTTTGCAAGGATTGAAAATTCTCAGTAGGCTGCCTCATTCATAAAATATGCAGCTTTCCTTAGCTGAGGTTTTCTTTTAAAAAGTCACTCTGATATCATCTGTGATTAATACTGAATCTAAGAGAAACAGTTTAAAGTGATACTTCAAAACGTTTCTGTATAAAATGGAGAATGAAAAATCTGTTTGCTATTCTAGATGACCAGGCACTTTAAATACCTATTTTGCAAAAATGGAATCAATAGTATCAACCCGATGATATTGTCATAAATGTTATGACATGACACTGGCTAAGTGGCTATTATCCTCCATAAAGTTGGAGCTGTTCTAGTTGACATGGTAAGTGCATTTTGGATGATAAATCACAGTACATAAGATTACACTTACTGGAAGGCTGGATACGTCTTTTGAACTAGCAATGAGTGAAAAATGTCTTCTATTACAGCTCCTTCTATATATATATTCTTCAAAGGAAGGAAGGAAACTGGGAAAGAATAATTAGTATCATTTGAAAATCTCGATCTCGAAGATTTTACAAGAATTTACAGTGATAAATTGTTTGGGGACTGGGAAAAGTTGCAAGATCCTGGGGTGAACAGATGTATTATTTTAAATTTGGATTGGTTTTGATAGTACCTGTCACTGCTTTCTAAACAAATGTTGTTATTTTCTGTCCTATGTTGTACCGGGGGGGGGGGGATTTGTGCTTTCAGTGGAGTTTAGTTTAGGCCAAGGGAAAAAAAAACCAGAGTGAGCAGCCCCATTTGGTTAGCGTTTGTGATGTTATTGAGATGTGCCCCCCCCCATTTTTTAAATGCTTGTTAAAGCCTGACAAAAATGATAACTTTCTAAATGCCTAAACCAGCAATTGCCATGCCCATCAGTTGAAATCCCATTGTGCACTTCTACAAAAGGCAAAACCTTTGGAACCAAATTGTTGCAATCTCCATAGGCACCATTTTTTGCACTCCGAGCTGTGTGACTCCGTATGCAGCAGATAACATCTATGGCGATCACTTAAGCTATGGCAAGTCAGATCTGAAAAGTGATGTTATTTGTGTAAATGTGCAACTAGATTTCCACCAATGTGCTTTTAGTGTATGGGACCAAAGACAACCGGACAACCGAAGGGTTGGTTTAACTCAGGTTTATTGCATGAGGTTCCAGTGAAGCATGAGGTAATGGCGGTGATACATCTCAATATATACAGTAGCTCTCTACATTTGAATCTTGTAGCACGGTAGCTGATTGGCTGCTACCGGCGTGGCCTCGCCCAGGCACGCCTCTTTCTTCTGCTGCTGAATGCGGGGAAGGTTTTCCCGCGGCTGTCCGTGATTGAGCAATGTGAACCATGTGAGGCTGAACGCTCGCAGCTGCCCTCTATGGGCTGTCTGCTCGCGTTCTTTTACAGCTGGTATCGTTTGTATCTGGAGTGGTTACATGCTTGCTTTTACAGTATAATGAACATGCATACATACATACATAACATCCCTCCCCCCTAGGATGGGACGAAGTCCCGCAACCATTGTGGCTTGCCGCACGTGTGCTTGGGGCGCGCTTGCGTCTGACCTAGTACTGGAGAGCCTGTGATCCCTGACTCCGTGGGTGCTTGTCCTGCAACAGGAAACGGGGATTCGTTAGTGGCTCTGTGGGGCGTTCGTGCCTGCCTCGCGCCCGGGGATGGGAAAGGAATGAATAGTTGGGAGGTGAACCCCTGTCTGTTGCTCTCTGACCCCGGGGACCCTCCTATTGTGAACCGCGGAACCGATGAGGTCGCCCTTGTGGTTCGGCTACCTTCTGATTCCTGCTCGGGGGACCTTGAGACTGTGGTGGGCGGACTCGCTGACGCCTCCCGTCTTGGGGGTGTCGGTCTCCGGGGAAATGGCGCTATATCGCATTCTGACTCACAGGGGCTACTGGGACTGGAGGTACCAGGGGCTGAACTGAAACCCCTCTTTTCGCTAGGACGGGTGGGGGACCACTCCGCTAACTCCACCTGGTACTGTAAATCAACGTCTAAGCTTCTATGGGCATCTGTGTTTCGGGGAAACTCCCGCGGGGTATGTGTGTGGACGGGGCTCTTCCATCTTTTCGGGGACTCCCGCAAAAGATTTCTGTGGATCGATTCCCTTTCCTCCCCCCTTGGTGGGGACCCATGCTCCCCTTTTCCTCCCCCTTGGGTTAAGCGGGTGGGGGAGTACCCTAACGCTGATTCGATACTATTCTCGTCTTCGTCCTGCTCTCCGGGGACCCTGCGCCTGAGTTGGTCCACGTGTCGCCTCCACAGGAAGCCTGTACTGGTCTCTACGCGGTATGAGACGGGGCCGGTTTGTTCTACTACGGTGCCCGGCACCCAGGCTGGCCCCGCGCTGGCGTAGTTCCTGCAATGCACTGGGGCGCCTACGCTGAAACTCTTTGTGGGTACCACCCCTATGTTCCGCCCTTTGTCCTCTACTCTCGTGGGGTCTAGCTTGGAGATTCCCGTGGCCAGCTTCCTGCGCATCAACAGCTCTGCGGGGGAGTACCCTGATGCTAATGGGGTGACCCTGTATCTAAGCAGGAATTGGCACAATTTCAGGTCGAGGTCTCCGGGGCCCATGCGCAGCAGTGCGTCTTTCGTGGTGCGCACGAGGCGCTCTACTTGGCCGTTGGTGGCCGGGTGAAAGGGGGCAGAGGTGACGTGCCGAATGGCGTTTCGCTCCATGAATGCCCCGAACTCGGCGGACGTGAAACAGCTAGCGTTATCGCTGACGAGGGTGTCGGGTAAACCGAATGTGGAAAAGACCCTCCTTAACTGTTTAATTGTTGTGGCCGAGGAGGTGCTCGAGACTGGAATGACCTCCAACCACTTGGAGAACGCGTCCACCACGAGGAGGAAAAGCGTTCCCCTGAACGGGCCAGCAAAGTCTACGTGTACCCGCAGGGGCCCCTTGCTGCGTCCCACTCCCTAGGTGGCGAGCGAGCCTCTTCTGGCCTTGAGCTTTGGCACGCTTCGCAAGTGCCGACCATGTGTTCAATGTCGGCGTCTAGTTGGGGCCACCAAAAGTAACTGCGGGCCAGCGCCTTTGAGCGGACGATCCCCGGGTGGCTGACGTGCAGCAGTTTAAGCACCCTCGGCCGGAGAGGCGTGGGGATCACTACCCGCTGTCCCCACAAAAGGCAACCCCTCTCTAGGGACAACTCTAGTTTCTTTTTGAAAAATGTGTCGAATTCCGCTGCTGGGGAAGACACGGGCCACCCTTTCTGTACCCAGGAGCAAACTGTGGCCAGCGTTTTGTCCTTGCCTGTCGCTTTGGCGATGTCGGCCGGTACTACTGGAGGGGAGTCTAGAACCTCTATCATTAAGACCTGATGGTCCCTCTCTACTCCGCCCACGTGGCAGCCATCCCGGGGAATGGGGGACCTCGACAGGGCGTCGGCATGGCTGATCTCCTTCCCGGGCCGGTATACCAACGCGTGCTGATACGCGTTGAGAAAGATGGCCCACCTGAGCATTCTCGGGGACAGGATTTGGGGTGTGGGCTTATCTGCGGTGAAGATGCCTAACAAAGGCTTATGGTCAGTCACTATGGTGAAGGGGCGGCCGTACACAAAATCATGAAATTTCTTGGTCCCCGCAATTATTGCTAGTGCTTCCCTGTCTGTCTGGGCATAGTTTCTCTCCGCTTGGGACAAAGACCTAGAGTAGAACGCTATCGGGGCCTCCCTACCGTTCTCCAGCACATGGCATAACACCGCCCCCACCCCCACCGGGGATGCATCGCAAACCAGGACCACTGGGCGTTTGGGATTGAAGTGGGTCAGTACGGCATCTGATGCCAGGAGTCGCTTCAGGTCATTGAAAGCCTTCTCCTGGTCGTCGCCCCACTTCCATGCCTCATCCTTTTTTAACAATTTGTGTAGCGGTTCTGCCACGGCTGCCTTCCGCGGGAGGAAGGAGTGGTAGAAATTGAGCAGTCCGAGGAACGACTGCAACTCGGGCTTGGAGGTGGGGCGAGGGGCCTTCTTGATGGCGGCTACCTTGGATTGTGCTGGCCTTATTCCCTCGGGTGTGACACGGAACCCTAGGAACTCAACTTCTGTAGCGAAGAAGACGCATTTGTCTTTTCGCAACCGCAACCCCGCCTTTTCGAATATAGTCAGGACCTTTCCCAACCTTGTTGCTAACTCGGCCCGGCTCCCCCCTGTAATCAATACGTCATCAAAATAGGGCAACACCCCCTCTAGCCCCTTCAGGAGGCGTTCCACAAGTGACTGGAAGATCCCGGGCGCCGAATTCACGCCGAATTGGAGGCGCGATACCTGGAACGCCCCTTTGTGGGTGACTATGGTCTGCGCAGCAGCTGCGGCGGGGGTCACTTGGAGTTGCTGGTAGGCTTGGGCCAGGTCGAGTTTAGCGAAACACCTCCCCCCGTGTAACCTGGCCAACAAGTGGCTGACTACCGGCACCGGATACGCATTAGGGCGGATCGCCTTATTGATGGTGCACTTGTAATCAGCGCATATGCGGACCTCCCCGTTGGCCTTGAGCGCTGTTACAATTGGAGTTTCCCACTCCGCAGAATCAACAGGAACAAGAATCCCCTGGCCCACCAACTTGTCCAACTCCGCCTCTATTTTGTCCTTTAGTGCGAAAGGCACTCTGCGCGGTTTAAGTCTGATTGGACGTACTTCAGGGTCCAGGTCGAAAGTCACTGGGGGGCCCTTGAATTTCCCGAGCCCCTTTTTAAAAACCTCGGGGTGCGCATCGCACACGCTCTGTATTGGATCAGTCCCGGCGGCGTGTGCTTTCACGGCGTGAACCCCCCCAATGAACAATCCCAGGGGCTGGAACCATTGAGTCCCGAGGAGGCTGCATTTACCTCCCTTGAGGACGACTAGGGGAAGCGTTGCGGTGTGCTTTTTAAACTGAACCCAGAACTTCCCAACCCCCAACACTGGGATGCGGTTCCCTTGCACGTCCTTCAGTGTGGCCCTCAACGCCTTGAGCTTGGGCCGCATGTGGGGGGCGATTTTCATAAACTCCCCCGGGAAATAATGGAGTATGAAGAACCCGAGTCCACCTCCATTCTAACAGGGGCCCCTTGTATTACTACCTCAACGAAGTAACGGGGGTGCTCCGTGGAAACGCTGCAAACCGGCGCGTCGTCCTCGCTGTCGTCGGAGATGCGCCCAACTTCATCCCGCGTCCTCGTGGTCCGGGTGCCGTCCTTTGGCCTCGTGGTGCGGTCCTGCCTCGTGGTGCGGTCCTGCCTCGCCGAGCGGTCTGGAGAACTCCTGGTGGCCTCGCGCCGTTTCCGGCAGACCTTGGCGATGTGCCCGCGCCGGCCGCAGTTGTGGCACTCGGCCTTGCGGAATGGGCATTTGGCGTGGGCGTGGGCGGCGCCGCAGCCGTCGCAGCGCCGGCCCTCTCTCTGGACCCTCCGGACGTCCTCGTCGTCGCCGCTCTCCGCAGACGAGTTCGAAACTCGCCGGGCCGCGCGCGCCGAGCTCTCTGCCTTGGCGGTCTTCGGGCGCCAGTCCTGAAGCTCGTGCACCCCGGCAGAAGTGGCCTCCGCGGCCTGTGCCGTGTCGAGGACTTGTTGCCACGAGGGAGGCGGCTCCCTTTTCATCAGTGCGCGCTGAGTCTCTGTGTCCCTCAGACCGCAGAGTAGGCAGTCCCGGAGGGTGATTTCGGGGAGCTCCCACTTGCATGGGCCGGCGGCCAACCGCAGGGCCGTGGCGAACTCATCGACCGATTCCCCGGGTGCCTGGACTCGCCTCCAGAACGCGCTCCGAGTGGGGAACATCGCTATTGCTGGCCGGAGATGGGCGCGCAACGCCGCCAGGAGCTCTGTGGCTTTGAGGTCGCTCACCTTCCTCGGCGCAATCAGGTCCACCAAGGTCCTCTTGGTCTCGTGTCCGAGCATGCGGACGAAAATGGCCCTCTTTTTGGCCTCATCTGAGACTTCGAGCTCCACCAGCGCTGCATTGAAGTCTATCTCAAACAGCTCCAAGTCTCCCGGCTTCTTGATCACGTAGCCGGCGCATGTCTTGGTCCCGTGGGCAGCCATCATCCCACCTTCGTCGCCAGTTTAGTGTATGGGACCAAAGACAACCGGACAACCGAAGGGTTGGTTTAACTCAGGTTTATTGCATGAGGTTCCAGTGAAGCATGAGGTAATGGCGGTGATACATCTCAATATATACAGTAGCTCTCTACATTTGAATCTTGTAGCACGGTAGCTGATTGGCTGCTACCGGCGTGGCCTCGCCCAGGCACGCCTCTTTCTTCTGCTGCTGAATGCGGGGAAGGTTTTCCCGCGGCTGTCCGTGATTGAGCAATGTGAACCATGTGAGGCTGAACGCTCGCAGCTGCCCTCTATGGGCTGTCTGCTCGCGTTCTTTTACAGCTGGTATCGTTTGTATCTGGAGTGGTTACATTCTTGCTTTTACAGTATAATGAACATGCATACATACATACATAACAGTGCTTTAGAAAGGTGTCCAAGTGTCAGTGTCTTGCAGCAAAAATTACCAAAAAATCAAGTGACAACATAAAGACTACCAGGTTTTAACCTGCAGAAGACATTGGCAGATGTTGAATAAAATGGCAGGAGTACCCAAGACCAAGAAGTATTTTTTTCTGAAACATTGGAGAATCACTGCTAGTCAGTGTTTGCATATCTGAAAGAAAGAAAGAAAGAAAGGAAGGAAGGAAGAAAGAAAGAAAGAAAGAATGCAAGCGCGGCGCCAAAATGGCAGCCGTGCTCTTTGTGCCCCCCCCATCGGACGAAGGCATCTGGATAGTTAGGGGGCATGGCCAGCTCCCTTATAAAAGGGGTGGCCATGAGGCAGCCGAGCTGCCATTTTGTGAAGCGACGGAGCGGAGAAGTTTTTCCCCTCTTACCTCCGTCGCTTTTACTTTTACCGGGAAGCCTTTTGGCCGCCGAATTCTCTCGTTTTTGGCTTCCCATCGATTGGCTGAGAGGCCCGCGAAGAAGAAGGCGGCTGCGAGTGCGGCTCGTGCGGTTCGGAGGCGCAATCAGGGTCGGAGGACCGCGGCTGCTCCTCCCCAGCAGCCGCCTTTGCCTGCACCCACCGTGACCGGTGGAATGGGGTCTATTCCCTGGCCAGAGAATGGGGGCCCACACACGGGGCCAGTAGGGGCTGCGGCCCTCGGCCCGCAAGCGGTGGACACCTCTCCTGGTGTTGCCCATTCTGCTGGGCCTTCCTTTATAGGAGCGCAGCTCGCTCCGAGGCCTTCCAGCCTTGGGGGGCGGGCCGGTCCCCTTCCCTGGCAGGTAGCTACATCGGCCCTAACGGGCCCGGGTGTGGTGTTGTGGCCCTATTCGTGCCCCGGGGTGCAGGGACCTGTACCCATGCCTGTAGTAGGCGGGCCGGCTGGCCCTTTGCTCCATGTCAGCGTGGAAGCCTTATTGGCCCGCGTTGCGGCCCTCGAGGCATCCCTGGCCCGGGCTAGCCACTCTTGGGCTCCCTTTGGGGTTCGTTTCGACGCGTCGTCTGCTGGGCAGCGGCAGGCGACGGGACGGGTCGAGCTGCTTGAGGCGCGTGGCACGACCTAGGCCACTGCCTCGCAGCTCCCCATTCAACAGACCGGTGCGGGTCAGGCCCCATCGACGCGCTCGACGGCGGTTGTGAGCTCCGACGCCCCCAGTGGGCCGGAACCCCCGGTGGGGGCGGCCTACGGGGGTGCAGCAGGTGAGTATGCGGTCCAAGCTAGTGCACCTACACACGTGGCCACGTTGGGGGGGTTTCCAATGGCCTTGGCCTCACGCGGGTGGGGCGGCGGTCCAGCCGCTGGCGCCCCACCTGGTGACGACAACTACCACCCAGGGCCCCGTGGTGGGGGGTGTTTTCTACCCTGTGGGGAATGTTTTGGGGGTGGCTGGGTTAGTACAGGCCCCCTTTCAGATGCCAGCAGTTCCTGCTGTGCCTGTGTCGGCCTTGCTGACGGTGGGGTATTCATTACCGCTGGGTGACTATCTGGCACAGACCACCAAAGAGAAGATCTGGCGGGGGGAGTACGTGGATATCTTCTCACTCCTCAACAGAGGGCACACCAAGGAGTAGGGGGGGGGCAGGATGAGAAGGATAAGGAGCAGGCACGTCGTCGCGAGCCACCACGTACGTGGGCCGACTGGTCGCCGGCCTACCTCATATACATGGCGGTGTACCTTAGGGCCCGGCCGGTTTTGGCAATTCCGATGGTCCAGTATTTGGACAACATCTACCGGGCGATGGTTGACTTTCCGGGCTTCGCTTATGACGTGTAATTCCGTATGCGGATTCCCCTGCACCCTGAGATTAGGTGGGATGAGCCATGCCAGAGGCTGTGGCTTTTGTACATGACACCCACGCGCCCCGCGCCCGGGGAGAGATACCATGGTGGACATGCGGTCCAGCGGGCGGCCCCAGCACAGGTCCACTGCCAGGGGGCGGGGCAGGGGGTTCCAGCCCGCCTGCTGTGCTGGACTTTCTCGTCCAATGGTTCCTGCAATAGGAAGAATGGCAAATACAGACATTAGTGTCCCCCCTGTGCTGGCCCCCATGCGGCCTCTGCCTGTCCCAGGCCTGGAGGGATGCGAGGGAGAGGGAGGGGTGGACAGGGGGCGGGCAAGACTGCCGCAGATGGATCTAGTTCACCGAAGGGCTCCCTCCCCAATGAATGTGGACATGTTGGAGCGCTGGCTCACATTGTACCCGAAGGGAGAGGATGCGGATATCTCCTTCAGGGTTTTAGGCAGGGGTTACGTATCCCTTGCATGGGTGATAGGTCCCCTCAGGATGCCCCCAATCTTTATCCCTCAGGGGGAGGGAGGAGGTGGCTGCTGCCAGCAATGATAAGGAGGTCTATGCGGGCAGGGTAGTTGGCCCTGTCCCTGCGCCCCCGTTCCGGGGAGCATATTATTTCAATGATGCCATGCCTTTTGGCTCTTCCAATTCGGGCTCGGCATTCGAGCGTTTCTCCACCTTCCTAGAGTGGGCTTTTGTTCGCAGATCAGGGTCCCGGTCTGTAGCCCATTCCCTGGATGATTTTATTCGGGGCTGAACAGGGCTGGGACACGTCCACACGTCTCCTCAACACATTTCAGACGCTAATGGAGGAACTTGGTGTCCCTTTAGCGCCCGAAAAGACCGAGGGCCCTCCTACACAGCTAGTATTCCTGGGGGTGGAGATTGGCACGGTAGCGCAGGCTTTTAGGTTGCAGCGGGATAAGGTGTCAAAGCTAGTGGCCCTTATCTCGGACTTGCTGGCCAAGCGCATGGCATCACTGAGGGAACTGCTGGTGCTACATGGTCACCTCAATTTCGCTGGCAGGGTCGTCGCACCGGGCAGGGCATTATCCAGGCCCCACCATAGGGTCAGACTTACCCGGGGTATCAGGGCAGACGTGCTGGTCCGTATCTGGAATTTTCCCTATCCTGGGTGCTTTGATGCTATGGGGCAAGGAGTGGGCCAACTCGGTTGTCCATTTTGGTGTTACAATGCGGCTGTTGTCCACATTGTCAATGCACAGACCTCTAAATCGCCCAGGGTTATGGACCTAGTGCGCCAGTTTGCGTTGCGCAGCCTGCACCTCAACGTTCTTTTCAGGGCCAGGCATGTCCCAGGGGTTACTAATGATATTGCTGACGCTTTGTCCCGCCTGCAGATCTCCCGGTTCCGTGCCTTGGCCCCGAATGCGGAGGAATTTCTCTCGCCACTCCCGGACGAGATATGGAACATTGGCAAGGAGAGGTGAACCGGGCGATTGGCCTGCCACTAGCGCCACGCACGCGTAAGGCGTATCACCACGCATTTAATTCTTTCAGAGCATTCTGTACCCAATTTCAAATGCCAGGAACCTGGCAGATCCCGGTAACCCATGTTCTGCGGTTCATGGTTTACCTGCATGCCCAGGGCCTTGCACCTCGCACCATAGCATCTAAGCTGTCAGCGTTGGTTTTTATGGCCAAAGTGGGAGGTCACGTGGACAGCACCGCTGACTTCCGGGTGAGACATGTTTTGGAGGGGTGTGTGCGCGCGCGTGGGCGTTGCCCGGACGACCGCCACCCGATTTCCCCAGGGGTTTTTACCCAATTGGCCCGGGGCTGGCCTGGCCTCTGTTTTGATAAGATGAGGCAGCCCATTTCATGCGGCTACAACGGTGGCCTTTTTTGGAGTGCTCCGCATCGGCGAGCTTGAGATGCTGTATAAGGCGGATGCAAGTCGTGGACAGCACCACTCACTTCCGTGTGGGACATGTTTTGTAGGGGTGGGTGCGTGCGCATGGGCGTTGCCCGGACGACCGCCACCCGATTTCCCCAGGGGTTTTTACCCAACTGGCCCGGGGCTGGCCTGGCCTCTGTTTTGATAAGATGAGGCAGCCCATTTCAAGCGGCTACAACGGTGGCCTTTTTTGGAGTGCTCCGCATCGGCGAGCTTGAGATGCTGTATAAGGCGGATGCAAGTCGTAGGGCACTGGAACTCGAAGATGTCTGTGTGAACAATATTGGGCTCAGTTGGGGGATACGCTCCTCTAAAACGTATCAGCACGGCGTAGGCAGTGGAGTAGACTGCTACGATGTTCCTCGGCAGACATCTGTCCGGTTGGTGCCCTACAGGATTTCCTTGCACTGTGTGGCACGCACCATGGCCCGTTTTTCTGTCACCAAGGTGGGTCTTCTCTTACTAAATTTCAATTTGGAGGGTGCCGGGAAGGCACTAGACAGTGTTGGCCCCTCTGGGGCTCGTTGCGGCACCCATTCGTTCAGGATAGGGGCGGCTTCTACTGCAGTTGTTTTTGGGTACTCCGGGGCTGAAATACGCCGCACGGGAGGGTGGGGATCACAATGTTTTCAGTTTTGTGTTCGCCCTCTTCAACCGTGAGTACCAGTTTAGTCACTGCACTGTTTCTCACCCCCCCTTTTTTCCTTGACAGACCCTGGGTGTCGTTTTACACCGGTGACAGTATGGCTGGTGGGCCGTAGCCACGTGCACAGGGCAGCGCGTTACGCTGCACAGGGCAGCACGTTACGCTGCGGCGACAGAGTGGGGACCCCGACTGGGACTGGGTGCAGCCGCATGTCTCAGGTAGTATGGTAAGCGCGGCATGTTATGGCGGGAACTGTTGCCATTCCTTTTCTACATCAGGGATGCTGACTCGCCCGATATCCTGGTTATGTACCTTGGGGGCGATGGCTTGGGGCAGGTCACTGGCCTATCGCAGAAGCTTGCGATAACCTTGGATTTATAGGTTAAGATTAAATGGTCATGTAAATCCCCATTATACTCCGTATGGCCAAAACGTAGACTTTCTCAGTAATTAGAGATGTACAAATTTTGCTGGTTGCAGATACATCACCAATTGAAAGTGGCTGACTTCCACAAACCCCAAGGCATAAAATCTGCTCTGTGCCTCCAAAATGCTTCTTTGCTCTGAAAACCTGTTTTAGGTTCGTGTGTGACTCAATACTACAGATGGGTGAATTGGCTGGGGTTTATTATTATTCCATCTCGAAGCTGGATCTGTATCAGGTCTGCATTTAATCATGATTTTTTTTTCTTGTGTAGAAAATTTCATGCTGATACTATTGGTTCCATCAATAAGATAAATAATTATTCCTTATTTCGGGAGCCAGAGATGGCATCCCTAGACATTTGTGTGGAGTGAAACAGTAATACTGCCAGCGACTCAACACTGAGTATCAGGCAGCGGTTAACTAACCTTACAACCTTGAGGATGAATGGCTTGAATGCCAAAGTCCACAGGAAAGGGTGATGGTCCTCAAGCGGGTTAAATCCCACTTGAATCCATTTTGATGGAGGGCAGCAGCTTCATCAATACTGGCCTCTGGCTGATGAGGACTTTGTGTGCCAAAAGGGCTCAGGACCAGAAAGTGACTCACGGGACTGGATCAGTGGTACGGGTGTCATGCTGCAATGCAGAAGGCAGATGAGAGGCCACAACATTATATTCCCAGGACAGTCTTCATGGTTGATCGCCATGAGGATAGCCAGTATTCAAATTTGGATATGGCAGAGCAAGAAGAAGAAAAAGAATCAGTAAATGGGACTCATTTACATTGACTGTTAAATGCCAGTGAAGTCTGTGTAATGAAGACAAGCATGTTAAATTGATATTTGCTCCTTCACTTAATATTACCCATTTGATTCATTTGTAGCTTCGCTAAGGTTGATCCAAACCACACATCAAGACTGGAAGCCACAAGAGCAAGCTGTTAAAGCAAGCACTTTTAAAGCATTACAAATCCAGCCCATCCAGTTAGCTATGATGGGGTAGAAATCTAATAACTACAGTTGATCTATCCTAGTGATTTCAGATGTTGATGAATGAAACAGGCAGGGCAAGCTAAAATGCAAGAAAATAAGAGGATACAAATGCACTATTACCTATTTCTCAACAAGGCGTTCGATAGGAGTATCATGGGAATTATAAAAATCTGCCTTCTTCTGAGCCAAAACTTTGGATGCTCAATGATGGAGTTGAGCCTGACCTCAACATAATGTTGAGCCTGACCTCAACATAACGCCACCCCAGCTTTGGCATCCTGTGTCAAATGAGGAGTCCAGGCTAGCTACCACTCCGTGTTGGGATTGCTTTTCTCTGACGGCATTGACCCTGCAGGAGTGGGTACTTTCAATGAAGGAGCTCTGCAAGAGCACTTAAGACACCTGGAGGATTCAGCTGATGGGGTAGGGCCAGGTTGTATGAGCAGTGGTGGGATTCAATTTTTTTACTACCTACTCTGTGGGAGTGGTATGGTGGACGTGGCTAGGGGGAAGCCCTGCATTGCACCCAAATTTGCACTACTTTATTTCAAAACATGGATGGGCAGGGCCAGCCAGAATGATGCTCACCACTGTGTATGAGCCAGGTGTGTGTGTGTGTGTGTGTGTAGAAATCAATTCTGACTGCTCTTTGGAAGGGCAGGTACTGACGCTGAAGCTCAAATACTTTGGTGACCAAATGAGAAGCAAGAATTCACGGGAGAAAGCCCTGATGGTAGGAAAGATCAAAGGCAAAAGGAGAAGGGGGCAACAGAGGATGAGATGGTGAGACAGCATTGTTGACATGGTGGGTGTAGATCTGGGCAGACTCCAGAGGATGTTAGATTGACAAAGGAGCCGGGTGTGCTGTGGTCCACGGGGTCATGAAGGGTCAGACTCAACTGTACAACAAAAACACCTTGGATCACTCCTGAAGGGTTGTATTAAATGCTGGAGTAGATTCAGCATGGGACTTACACACAACATTTTGAAGAATCAGCCCAGGTTCTATGGGGATTGCAGAGAAACTTAGAGAGGAAACCTGAGGTGAGGGATGGGGGCTTCATCCCTGGTAATTAAAAAAATCCCCATACATTTGACCGTGGAGACTCTGGCTCCAATAAAGCACTGTTGGCTTTGCCCAGATTCCAGAAGTGAATAAGAAATGCAGCATCTTCTACTGGCAGCAAAGCAAGAGTTACAGAGATGCCAGGTGGAGTGGGCGGATGCCCTGCAGGCAGGCTGGCAAGGATTTAGATAAGAAGTCTATTCGCTGGTTATTTCATCCACCCAAAACTTAGCTGTGCTCTCAACAGCATTGCCAACATGTTGTCAGTTTCCAGCTATGCATCACCACTGATGATGCCTGAGGGCCCTTGACTGTTCTGAGCATAGCAACAGCAAAAGAAAGGTTGATGCATAATATTTCATTGCAAGATACGATCTACGGTTCATTGTTTATTCTTTATTTCCTGCTGTGCTGCCACTGAAGACCGCCCGCACCCTGACCTGTTGCTGGCTATTCAGGTTCTTAAGTTTAGTCCTTCACATCTATTTATAGATAAGCCTGGAGAAGACTCCTCTTTGAGAGGGCAACAGTGTTGAACTGCTCCGGGCACATGGCACCGGTAGCAGAAATTCCCCCAGGCCACTTGGCCAGCCATGCCCACCTCCCTACCCCAGCCCATGGCATAGGGAGGCCAAGTGGGCGTGGCCCACAGAGTTAGCCATGCTCACAGAGTTAGCCATGCCCATGGTGGGGGTAGTAATTTTTTTTTGCAGCGCATCACTGGAGGATGATACTATGGGTCCAGGCTCATAGGGGCAAAGGCCCAAGACTTTCTTTGTAGCAGGGACTTCGACATCACCTGCTATGCTTCACAGTCCTTCTGAGCTTAGCAGACCTCATCCGGGAGAGAAATGGATTTCCCCATGAGCAGTATAAGGTAGCCAGTTATCAGTTTTGTAAAGCAAGTATTTAAGGGTGATTTGGTCCCTTACTGAGCAACTAAGAGCCATTAGCTTTACAAAAGACTAGCTTCTCATTGGTTAAAATGAGTCATCCTGCTGTCTGGAATTTAGGGGGCTCAAGTGGCTAAGATACTGACTGGAAGGTGGGAGATCAGCAGTTTGATTCCCGAGTACTGCACAACAGAATGAGCTCCTGTCTTTCTCCCTGCTCCTGCCAACCTAGCAATTCGAAAGCAAGAAATTGCAAGTAGATGAATAGGGACCACTTTGACTTGTATGCCGCCCCACTCGCAAAGTGACTCTGGGTGGCTAATGAAGAGCAAAATAATTACAATCACAACATTCAGGTAAAGGTAAAGGTAAATGTTTCCCTTGCTCAAAAGCCAGTCATATCTGACTCTAGGGTTCAGTGCTCACCTCTGCTTCTGCAGACATTTCTGTGGTCATGTGGCAGGCATGACTAGACACTGGAGCACACGGAATGCTTGTTACCTTCCCACTGAAGTGGTACCTATTTATCTACTTGTAAATTCTTGCTTTCGAACTGCTAGGTTGGCAGGAGTTGGGACAGGAGCTGGGACAATCACAACTACAAAGCATCAAATCACAAAAACATTTCAAAAAGAAAGAAAAATGTATACATCCTAACCACAGTCACAAGAAACATCTGGCAGCAGTGGCAGTTTTATGGCCGGGCCCTCCACGCAGCTGCTGCTTCTCACTACTCCTCCCTCCAGGCCGGGGCCGGCTGAGTTAAATGTAGTGGTTAAGAGCGTTGGGCAGTGGTAAATAATATGACTCCCTAAAGGGGCCAACAGTTATGGGTGGAGGAGCCCCTTTAGGTGGGGTTTTGGAGGAAATGCCACTGGAAACCATTATATTGGGCCCAACGGCAAATGAGTGGAGGAGGAACTCCGATTCCCAATGGTCATGGAGGCGGAAGAGGAATTAGCTATGAAGGCGCACCTTGTCCATATCCTCAAGGCTGTAGCAGTCCATAGTAGTCCCGGTGTCAAATCTTGCATGTCTCATTTCATACATGCCACAGGAGATGGCTCCATGCTCATAGTGTGTGGATCACTTCATGGCAAATTGGGGTCCACCTTAAATAAATTCACGCCAATGGATTTTTTCCTGCTTCAGGGGGGAAATGCATTCTCGGATACGAGTTGCAGCTGACAACAAGTGGTTAAGAATGTTGAACTAGGACTCGTGAGACCTGGGCTAAAGTTCTCACTCTGCCATGAAATTTATTGAGTAACCATGGGCATCCACACTCGGTTAGCCTGACTTAACACATTGAATTGTTCTGCAGAAAAACTATGGATGGGAGAAGCCATGTAAGTCACCTTGAGCTCATTGGAGGAAAGATGTTACAGGAATATAATTAAATAAATAAAGAAAGAAAGAAAGAAGGAAGGAAGGAAGGAAGGAAAGAAAGAAAGAACCAGCTACACTGGCAGTACTTCAGGAAGGAATTGAAATGGCATGTGCAGCAATACAAGTGGACACTTTGGTTAATGTTGCTCAAGCACTAGTTTGCCATAATCAGAATTGTCTGGACCCTGATGTTAACCACTTTGAGCACCTCTTGTAATTGCAGAAGTCAGACATGACTTGTAGCCATCATTTGTTATCGGTATATATTGAATATTATGATTGTAATACAGGTTTCCTCCTTTCTTAAAATGTGTACACATTTTTGGTATATTCCCACATCATCCTTGGATTTCTAGAGCTTCTTGCTTTCTTTTTCTTGCCCCAAGATTTCCTCCATCAATCCTTCTGCACTTTACTGTGAGAAAGAAACTCTTCAGAGAACATGTAGGAATAAAGAACTGCATCTGGCTGGGATAGTATGCATGGAGCTGTCCAGGTGCTGAAACATCACAGGATGACATTGCTTTTGGCTGTACAGTATCATTTATGAACTGTAGGACTCCCTCTTGCTCTTGAGAATTTTACAACGTCCAGTGATCCCCAAAGATGCACCAGGAGACTATGACTATTTTGCCTGCTAGATGTATCAGGTAAAAATGTATGTTCTCTCTCTGTCTTTTTAAATGTTCCTGGCTTTGTCCTTGAAATCCTGGAATGGTTTCAGTGGCATGTTTGCATCTGGCTAATCTACAAAATACCCACAAGCCAAGATCACAAAAGCACAGATAACAGAGCGGGGGGGGGGGGGGAATCTTGTTGAGAACATACTGGGGAATTATCAGTTGGTATTTCTTTGGCTTTTTGGAAGCTCTGAGAATTTGGCATATTTCTAGAAGCTGTTTTGCCGTCTGGCCAGGTTATCCTGCTATGGTAATAGAATATACCATACTGCCACTGACTCAACACCGAGTGTCAGGTGGTAGTTAACTAACCTGACCACCCTGAGGACTAGCAGCCTTGGTGAACTCCACAGGGAAAGGTGGGGGTCCCCAAGTGGATTAAATGTCACATGAATCCATTTTGATGGAGGGCGGCAACTTCATCAACACTGGCCTGGGACTGAGGAGGACTTTGCATGCCAAAAGGGCTCAAGACCAGAAAGTGACTTGCGGAGCTGGATCAGTGGTACAGATGTCATGCTGCAGAAGGCAGATGAAAGGCCACGGCATTATATTCACAGGACAGTATTCATGGCTGATCTCCATGAAGATCACCAATTCGGAATCAGATACGGCACAAGAAGAAGAAGTTTTGCCATTGTAGACGAGTGCCCTCACATTATTCCATCAAGCAGAGCAACATGTAAGATCTAGTTATCAATATATTTATAGCTCACAATTCCTCAGCAGAGAACATGGCAGTTGTCAAAGTGTGATTTCACATCTCCCAGTTTTATCTTCACAACCCTCTGAAGTAGGTTAAGCAGAAAGAGTGTGACTGATCTCTTCCTTTACATTTGTAAATGAATATTAGTCATTGTTGGAGCAGGCATAACTCATTCGTAAATCCAAAGGGAAGAACAGGACAAATCTAGAACAAATGTAATAACTTGTAAGCCTATAGATTTATCTGAGGCAATTATTTTGCCAAGTACAATGAAAACAAGCAAGCAAGAAGAAGATATTTGAGTGAACCTGACTTGGATGCAACAAAGAAAACAAGTGAGAAACCTACAAAGTTAAAAAAAATGTTGTACAAAGATTTTACAGGGATCAAACAACTGTATGTGAGATGGGGTTTCCAAGAGCTGTTAGAAGTGGAGAAATGTGTAACCAATTGTATAGTGCAGAGTTCCTCAAACCTGGCTTTCCAGGTGTTCTTGGAGTTCAATTCCCAGAAGCCCTGATCAGCAAGTGTGCTGAATTGGGCTTCTGGTAA
Organism: Bradypodion pumilum; assembly: GCA_035047305.1. Classification (NCBI taxonomy): domain Eukaryota; kingdom Metazoa; phylum Chordata; class Lepidosauria; order Squamata; family Chamaeleonidae; genus Bradypodion; species Bradypodion pumilum. The sequence goes on along the minus strand of JAWDJD010000010.1, from coordinate 7,213,816 downwards.
TTGAAGTTCAAGAACACCTGGAGAGCCAAGTTTGAGGGCATCTGGTACAGTGGATACAGATCTCACAGGGGCAAAAATCTAGAATTTTCTGAGTAGCAGGTACTGTGATATCAACATCTGCTTTACACCCCTGTTCTTGGATCTACCATTTGAGAGTGTATGGAACATACCATAATAACGGAGAGAACCCAAATGAAATGGAAAGCATTGGATGTGATGATGTGGAAAATCTGGATACTAGCAAATTCAGGCTTATTATAAAATGGCCTGCAAAATGAAAAGTTTGCTCCCAGATAAAATATTTGAGAGATTTTTTAAAGGGAAGCTCTTGTACAAACACAGATGTGCAAACAAGAATATCGATAATGTCTTCCATGCTTCTCCTTTTCAAAAGGAATTTGCAACAGGATATTCCCATTTATGAGATATAAATCCATAGGAGTTCTCCAAGGTGTTCTGGTGAGAAAGAGATGGCTCTTGGAGACTCTTCTGGATGCTTACATTTAACCACACAGTTTGCCCAAGGTTTTCGGGTCCAGTGACCATAGTTTGATTCTAATGAGGGTTGGGAATGCTAAACTGTTTTTAGAACAGTTTGAATCCTTCCATTGCCTGTACTCCACCTTGAGTACTTTAGTAATATGGAAGGATGCTAATATTTTAATTTATTAAATGAATACATAGGGCACATGAAACCTATACATGAATAAAAACTAATGAATACATAGACCACATTAGGCTTCTTTTAATTCAAGCTGTCGCATCTCCTAATATTTTCCTATAACCATTCTGTTAGTGCAAGAGTCTGTATGTGTATCTGTTTGCCTATCATTCTATCTTAGATAGATAAATAAATAGATAGATAGATAACAATAAAGTATCATGGAGAAATTGTGGTCCTCCAGAAATTGGACTACAACTCCCATTAGCACCAGTCAACAGGAACTTTCAGCCCAACAAGATCTGGAATCCTGCCTTTCAACTATCCCTGATCTATATCATCTGATGCCTTTAGCACCATGATACCACATGGGCTCATAACGTAGAGACCAGGAATGGTGAGGTAGATCCTCTAAATGTGTATAGACAGTTTTAGTGGACTCTTCTTGTACTGAGGTGGCTCTTTGCTCCAGACTGCATCTTCTCTGATGCCACTATTAACCTTGATTTTTAGCCTCTAGGTGTCAAAGAGCCTGTATAAATAACTCCCTCCATTTTTTAAATTGACAAGAGACAAAGGACAATTGCATAAAACATTTGGCAAGGTGCAGGGTTGACATGGCAATTTTTTAAAAATTTCCAAAGCAAGCTTCTATAGCTGTAATGCACAAATGAAGTGCCAATTGGTGGAGGCAGCATCTACAATAGACTGTGGTCAACAGAAGACATTCTTCTTCAGCCAAAGGGCATATCAGTACTTCAAATCAGTTTATTGATCACCTTTTCCTCCACAAGGAAGTCCTAGAAATGTCCATTCTTTAGATGCTGAGCTGTAGGGTTGTGATGATGCCAGGATCAGGTACAGGTCAGAGTGGCGTTGAGTTGGCACAAACACAGATTGTTCGGACAAGGCTTGTGCTGGCATGTGTGTCTGCTTAAGAGGGTTCAGGCTCAGGGCTCACACATGGGAGTGGTCTTTGCAAATGAGCCCTTGCCTTTCTCCTTTGCAGGTGTAGCTGATTCAGCAGCTGCATCCTGCATCTTTCTGATGTGCTTGGATCCACCTCTTCTTCACTGACACTTGGTGCCTCAATGTTTGCTAGCTGTGTTCCTGTCAAGTCTTGATCAACTTGAAATGGCACCATGGGCCGGATCTGGCCAAGGGACCTTGGGTTGGGAATGCTTGTTTTATGGTGATTGACATTAAGATGGCTCATATTAAGGAAAGTTTATCCTTGAGAATGGGACATTGTAGTCTCCCAGAGTACAATGTCCCAATGTGGTAGGAAATAAGGAAAAAAAATTGATGCCCACCACTGACTCCACCACATGCTGACTCTTTAAATTGGCTCAAAATCCTTTCACATAGGCCAGTGGGGAGGGGTCTCTCTCTTAGTCCTTCTGGAATACAATAATTCCAATGCAGAGATATCAACCTCTCTAGACTATTGTTACAAAGGAATGCAGCATTTTCTTCCTGTTCTCTGAAGGATACTGCAACAAGACTGCACTTCAGCCACTGATGCATTGCAGATAAAATGTAGATCAGCTCCATTGTTTGGCAAGCAGCCAGTCTGCATGTAATGCTAGCTAGAAATGGGGAGTTCTTAGTCTTATTGCTCTAAAAGCCTAGTTAGCTTATCCAGACTCTAATGGTCCTTGTGAAACATAGTCAGGATCTGCCCTTCCGCCATCAATGTCCAACAGGCTTAGAACACACACTGACGTCTGAATTATTTTCTGTCCGTGTGAGAATTCATTTATTCTGATAATTAGCAGTAGAGTCAGAATTGGTGCTGAGGTTTTGGTTACATTCGTAGATTTTATATTTTCTGTACCAAGAGAGATTCTCAGATCCCCTTCATTTTGGTTCAGGAGGAGGAGAAGGTGGTAATGACAAAAATAATATTTTTATCCCAGCCTTTTTCGTTTTCTCCACCCATTAAAAAAAATCTTAAACTGTACATGGCAAGTGGTGAAAACTCAACAATTTTGTTTACAGTTCTGCAGGTTAGAGTGCCCAGAATCCTACTGAAAATTTAGGCTTGCAGAAGGGAAATTGTGGTAGTCTTAGTGGCCAGTTGCCTTGCTAGAGCAAGAATCCAGTTGTGCAATCATAAATATGCCCAAGAACACAACCAACATCTTATGGATACACAACATCTTATGGCTTCTCTTGGACTGCTTCCAACACCAATAGGATTCTTGCCAAAATCACCTGAAGTCTACCATGTGAATCTGAAGCAGAAACCCTACTCTGGAAAAGCCTTTGATGAAGGGGAAAATGGAGCCATCCCACTCCGAAGCCTCTTCTAGGAGGAGGGGGAGGTGGGCAGGGCCAGCCAATTTTACTTCCGGTACGCACGTTCTGGTGCGAACCTGCTGATGCTCACCACTGGGTAGAGTGCCACATGGTCAATCAGTCTAGACAAGCCCTTTCACTTTTCAGCATAAAATCTTGGCTTTGCTTTAGCATTTTGGGGGTAGACTTGCCATTCAGAAGAAACGGAGAAGAGGCACCTGTCCTCTATACCCTAAAACAGTTATATTGACTCACTAAGTTCTCCATTTTGTCTCTTTTCATGTGGCATTCGTCTCACCTAGTTTCTGCCAGATTTCTCATCCAGGACTTTCAAGGTCAAAGCACAAGGAAGGTGAGGAACTCAATTACTCAAGAAAAGTAGCCTTTTAGGTCTCACAAGGCCTGTCACAAGACGTGAGAAGCAGCACACTTCACCTGAACAATTCATGCATTTACACTAGGTTTTTGCAAGTTTTTAAGGGTGTTTTAAAGAACTAGTGAGATGAAAAAATGTAAAATGCAAATGGCTAAAATGTGTCCTGCTGTAAAAAACACAGACAAGCCCATTTCCATCAAGGAGGGGGGGTGCATCCATTAGGTTAAAATATATTTCCCCCCCCCCAATGCTTAGGAATTTCAATACAAAAAGAAAAAGAAAAGCCTAGATAGATAGATAGATAGATAGATAGATAGATAGATAGATAGATAGATAGATAGATAGATAGATAGATAGATAGATAGAGACAAACAGACAGACAGACAGACAGACAGACAGACAGACAGAGAGTAGATGTTTCCCCTATGGAGACAACAAAAGGAAAGAATATCTCCCTGACCACCTTGATAGGTAAAAGTAAAGGTCTTCCGTTTTTAGCCAAGGAGCCAGCTCTGTCTGCATCTGCACATGTTTCAATGGTCATGTGGAAGGCATGTCTAGATGCCAGAGTGCACGGAACTCTGTTACCTTTCCTGCCAAAGTGGTATTTATTCATCTACTTGCAATTTCTTACATTTGAGCTGCTAGGTTGGCAGGAGCTAGGACAGAGACGGGAGTTCACTCCGTCATGCAGCACTTGGGTCTCAAACTGCTGACCTTCCAAACTTCCAGTTGCCAAACTCAATGCCATCATGGCCTCAGAGGCATTGATAGTGTCTACCATCTCCTCAGTTTCCCTTCTTTAATCTGGAGGGACAATGGATGAATTTTCAGTGTGAAAAAAGTTACTTTTTCAGACCATGGCTCACAGACTGTCCCAGTTAACATGTTCAGCTGGGTCAAAAAAAAGAGTCACTTTTCCCCCAAAAAAATTCATAAGTGTCCTCTGATGAAATCTAAAACATTTTAAGATGGCTTAGAAATGAATGGATGATTACGATCCATTAATTATTATTTTTAAAAAGACTAATGCTTGGCAGAGAGGAAAACTGACAGAATTGGTTTGTGGATATGGAGAAAACCACATACTTACTTGCATTTTTCCTATGATGAGCACCCATGCTTCTCAGTTTGCAAATGCATCATTAGTTGAGGACTATTGGTAGGAACATGAAAGCAAACAGTTACTTTTGCAACATTTCCATGCAATCTGATAATCCTCTCCCCAGTTGTCGACTTCATTCGACTTTGTAGATCAGAATATTAAAGAGAGAGTTGCCTACAGATTCCTAAATGCTTCATATATCATTTTAAATGACAGTAAAGAAGCCACAAGCTTCCCTCTCTCACACAAAACCCTTTATTCATTGTAACGTTGCAGTTGAGTAAAATCTCAAGGGGTTTTATTTTGATGTGAGAGGAAAATTTGGCCTGATTATCTTGGAATGCTGCTTTTTTATATAAAAATCCATTTTAATTAGAAAAAGGGGAAGATTTTTGAATAAAGTGAAATAGGATTAGGAGGATTTGATCATAGATCTCGGAAATGGAAGTTCATTTATTTATAGAGCCAGTTGTATAAAGAATTATATGACAGGAAAGTAATGTTCAAATGGTTTGGACAGCACTGTCCTGTGTGAATCTATTCAGTAGCCCTGAAATATGCAGCTGGAAAGATGACAGATCCATGCTTTGCAAAACTGAGAAGCATATTACGAATTGGAGAAGGTAGGCTGGGATGGAATTTTATAATAACAGGTCCCAGCAGAAGCCCAGGACGAGCCTTTAAATGCATTAGAAGGTGGTTGTGAATCCCGAAAAAGAAAACCTCAACTTTTGGGCCACATTGGCATAGTGGTTAAGATGCTGAGCGCAATGACTGGAAGGTCGCCAGGTCAGCAGTTCGAGACCCAAGTGCTGCATGACAGAGTGAGTTCCCACGGCCTGCCCCACGCCTGCCAACCTAGTAGTTTTAAAGCAAGACATTGCAAGTAGATAAATAGGTATCACTTTGGTGGTAAAGGTAACAGCGTTCCATGTGCTTTGACTCTAGCAGGTGGTGCTAGACATTTCCATAGACATGTGGAAGGCATGCCTCAACACCAGAGTGTGCGGAATGCTGTTTACCTTCCCACCGAAGTGGTCCCTATTTATCTACTTGCAATTCTTTGCTTTCGAACTGCTAGGTTGGCAGGAGCTGGGACAGAGACGGGAGCTCACTCTGTCATGTAATACCCGGGAACAAAACTCCGACCTTCCAGTCAGCGAGTTCAGTGTCTTAACCACTTGAGCCACCACAGTCAAATACAGTGGGACAGTTTAGTTGAACCTCCAAGGGGGTATCAAAATGGGTGTGTGTAGAAGTGCATTGTCCCAATCCGCATGTGCACACGATCAGACCAGTCCTCCCCACCCAACTCAAAGAGTGAGCTGTAGAACAGGGATTCTCAACCTGTGGCCCATGGGCCAGATGTGGCCCACCATGCCATTTCATGTCGCCCACCACAGCCTCCACCACACCCGGAAGTGCCATGTGGTGGAGGAAGGCAAAATGGCTATCCGGCCCCTGAAGCTGTCTGAGGGAGTGTGACCTGGCCCCTGGTTCAAAAAGGTTGAGAACTCCTACTGTAGAACACCTCTTTCTGTTAACCCTCCTTTTGTACTAACTTTCCTGTCTCTGAAATCAAAATGTTACTTCCAAGGATAATTTAGAAATGAGGAACAGAACAGATATTTTCCCTTGAGAATAACACCGACTCCTTCTTTATGCTTACAAGATGATGTACTGTATTTCCAAGAGGAGTAGGGAGAAAGGAGGGTGTTAGTAGCTGAGACAAAAGTGTTTCCAGTGCCATCTGGCATGAAATACCGGGCTCCTTTTCTTAGGACATGGTGATCTCTTCCAAAGAGGAATTGATAACCTTGAAGCCAAAAAAAGAGGTCAAAACAAAAAAAGGTTCCAGATCTCGCTCATTTCCACTGCACGAGCATTTCTCTATCTTCCCTACCGACACAGCTAAAGGCTATGGGATGGTATAGAAGTGTGTTTGCTTTGCTTATGATGTATTTGCAAACTGAGATGCATGAGTACTCATCAGGGGGAAATCCAAAGGCTAGGTCGGTAGGGAAGTTAGAGAAATGCTCGTGCAGTGGAAATGAGCTAGATCTGGTACCCTTTTGGTGTTTTCTATTTTTTGGCTTCATGGTTATCGATTCCTCTTTGGAAGAGATCACCATGTCCTTAGAAAACTCTACCTTTGCTGTGTCAATGTAAAATGTTGATCATCCTCTGCAGGGGAAAGCGAAGTTAATTTAAGATGGGGAAGGTGGTCTCAAGGCAGTTCTCTGAATTTCACAGGCCCATTGGAGAAGCAAAAGGGACATTTTACAGATTTGGCTGAGGGACAAAGGAAATCACTATACAGTATTTGAGCGAAGATGGGGAAAGTTCCTTTTTTGTTTTTTGGTACTCCAGAATCCATGGATCTGCAGTGGCTCAAGTGCCTAAGACGCTGACGGGGAGGCGGAAGGTCAGCAGTTCGATTCCCGAGTACTGCAGGACGGAATGAGCCTCCGTCTTTGTCCTAGCTCCTGCCACCCTAGCAGTTCGAAAGCAAGAAATTGCAAGTAGATAAATAGGGACCACTTCGGTGGGAAGGTAAAACAGCGTTCCGTGCGCTTCAGTGTCTAGTCATGCCTGCCACATGACCACGGAAATGTCTGCAGCAGCAGACAGCGCTGGCTCTTCAGCTTTGAAACAGAGATGAGCACTGCACCCTAGAGTCGGATACAGCTGGCTTTCGAGCAAGGGAAACAACAACAACAACTCCAGAATCCCACCATAATTGTGTCTGCTGCTGGCTAAGCCTAGGAGTATTATTCTGACAAAGAAAATAGCTTTTACAAGATCTGGGGTTACAGTGATGGTGCATTTAGTCATGGGCCTTTGATCTTAAAAATATTCTGTTGTTGAGGGCAAGAAAGAGCAAATCAATCATACCAGTATCCTATCCATATGTTAGTTACATGCAGGGGCATTATGCGGAAAAGCATTGTAAAATTACCTCTCAGTGGCAGGGACTGCAGTGGCTCAGTGGTTAAGAAGCTTGCCTTGTTAACTAAAAAGCTGGCAAATCAGCAGTTCGAGACCTGGGTACTGCATGATGGATTGAGCACCTGTCTCTGTCCCAGCTCCTGCCAACCTAGCAGTTCGAAAGCAAGAAATTGCAAGAAAATAAATAGGGACCACTTCACTGGGGGAAGATCTTGGGGACATGAAAGGAATCTAACACAGGCGTCCCCTGAGCAGAGTTTCTCCAGCAAGAATCCTTTCAACACGGAATAATTTCTGACACAAATTATTATTAGTGGCAAAATTTTCAAATTTTATTTCAGCCCTACTTTATAACAAAGAATGTTCATTTCTATACTTCATACAACGTCCAAACTTGGTTCCACGTTTAGACTTTATATGGATTTGGACTTTGTATGAGGCATGCAAAATCCTAGCCGTGATGTCTCATACAACGTCCAAATCCTTGCCATGATGCCTCGTACAATGTCATTTCCATAGAGATACATTGTACTGTAACAGCACAGACTTCAGGGCAAAGTCAAGGAAACAGACAGGAAACTGACAGAACTTTAAGGAATCATTGTCTAAAGGCTAAATACATTACAAAAACTTGTCAGACAACCCTGATTTTAGTGGACAAACCAAAAAAGTTTTTAACTTTTGAAAACTTTATGAAGTGCAGGTTTAAAAAGTTAACATGTCCCATCATGCAGCACAGTGTTAATCTGCAGCCATGTGGCCGATCATCTATTGTGTACAAGCTACTGTAAACAATTACTGGATGGAAGCAAGGACAAAATGGATGCCAACATGTCCCATCAAGCAGCACAGTGTTAATCATCCAAACAGCAGCAAACACCAAACAATTAAAATCACACTCAAAACCACTTCTAAACACTCTTCGCCTCATGCAAAACCCACAAGAGCAATGCACACCTTTTATACTGCCCAGGCACAATGCAACCTGGGGAAACCCCAATGCCTCATACAAAGTCACAGCTACTTTGTATGAGGCAACTTTTTTCAAGGAATTAGGCGATGTTGTATGAATTCGATGTTGTACAAAGCGGACTTTGTATGAGGTATTACTGTACTTGCAATTTCATGGGCCAGTCTTGCCAATTTCAAAACAACAATAACAACAGACAAATCCTCAAAATGTTCTGCAACATATCAAGACTTCTATAAGTTTTGGGTTTGCCTGCCTGCCATTATTTGGTCTAAAGGGGGGTGGGTGGGATATTTATTTATTTATTGCATTTATACCCTGTCTACAATAATAATATGATAATAATTGCATGCCAACCAATCTAACACAACATATGAAGACTTTTTGAAGGTTTTCTAGGTAGAGAATACTCAGAAATGGTTTGCCATTCCCTTCTTGTGGGGGTGTCCTAGACGTGAACATCTTGCCCATGGCCACACAGGCTCCCAGGAAACATAGTTGGGAATAAAAATCCCAACCTCTAACTCCACAACCTGATACCGTATTTTCCGGCGTATAAGACGACTGGGCGTATAAGACGACCCCCAACTTTTCCAGTTAAAATATAGAGTTTGGAATATACTTGCCGTATAAGACTACCTCTCTTCCAATGCACACCAAACAAAAATTAACCCACACTCAACCCGAAGACGCGCAGCCCTCCGAGTCGAATGGGCAGGTTCTGGTGGAGAGCCAATTCATGCTCACGTTCTCCTCCTCGAGGTATAGGAAGATGTGTGCAGCTTGCTTCCCCTTGCTTCATACTCCCCGCACAGAGCAGGGACTCGGCCGCGGCATCCCTCACCATATGCGCCAGACATATGAAGCAAGGGGAAACAAGCTGCAGTTAAGTACCTGTCCTATAAGACGACCCCCGATTTTGGCACAGATTTTTCAGGGTTTAAAAGTAGTCTTATACGCCAGAAAATACAGTACCTAAACTACTAAGCTATCAAGAATTTTGGAAAATTCTAAATGCAGTGGAAGAACTCAAGTCTGATCTTGTGCATACACATTTAAACTATTTGTTCTTCTGTAGTTCTCAGATATGAATTTCGAAAACAAATTTGTTTTTGATTTAGCCAAGAACTCTGCTGTTTCCTTCAGATGCATTGTATGACTCTGAAGATACAATAAAGCACACTGCACTCACAAGGGAGGTAAGGCTGTAAATAAATCAAGTACATTAGTTTTGTTTTACCACCCGCTCAGATGAAATTATGGTTCAAAGTTAAGCAGATGTTTCAAGCCTCTTAATCCAATTAAATTATTTATTGACAGGGAGCAGATGTCTGTGTTTTCTCCGCGAAATTGGCAGCCTAATGAGAGATCCCTCCATAAATGAATGGGTTGCTGAGACAGAATACATAATCTGTTGCATTCTATTCCAAAGGTCTTCCTTCAGTGTAAATTTGGGCTTGCAAACAGCTCACATATAAGGCCATGACTGATGGGGATCTGCATCAATCTTTTTCTGATGTTTGTCAGTTTCACATGTCTTCAGCTATAACACTACCCTCCTCTTTCTGCATTACGTTGCATTTTTAAAGTGTAAACCTTTGAATTTAAATATATATTTCTAAATATCCCTTTCAAATATCAATTTTTTTCACTCATTTTATCTTAGAATCTGTAGTTTACCCTAGATGTACATTTGAAAAGTCTTTTCTTCTGTTTTTCTGCAGAGAAGTGTTTCACTTGATTCAAAGGAATTTCTGTGTTCTGCACTTTAATCCAAGAAGTATGAGTAAAGTCAGTGGTGACGAACCTTGATACTTCAGTTTCCAGAAACCCTGATCAGCAGGAGCACTTACTTGGACTACTGGTAAATGAAGTCCAAGAACACCTGGAGTGCCAAGGTTAGCCATCACAGAGTTAAGTTATCTTGATGTAAAACATAGACTGAATAAAATCATCACAACACTTATGAATATAATCACTGTCTTTCCAGATCGTACTTGTATGGAGACTAAACATCAGGAAACACACAAAAGTTAAGGAATATGTATCAGCTTTCTCCGAATTGCTCTTCCCTGGATGTTTTTGACTATAACTCTCATCAGTCCAAATCTGCATAATAGATGGTTGGGAATCATGGGTTGTGTGATTAAAAATTTTGGATTGGAAAAACTAATGATTAAAATTAGGGACACCCATGTCCTATAACTTGACTGTTACTAGAAAAGTAATCTTCAAGTCAAAGTCTTTTCTGGAAGTGGCAGATCTTGAAATATATTACCTGCCTTTTAATGCACAAGCATTGGTCAGATTTACTTCCAAAATCATAATTTCATCATAAAACCACAATATTGCTACAACTGACATTCAGATGCCATTCTGAAAGAACTTCAAAAGCAGCCCCATGTAAAATTACTGTAGTAGACCAGCCCAAACATAACTATTTGGTTTCAACCACAATGAACAACTCTTAATTCACGTCTCATGTGGCTGTTTTTGAGAAGCATATAAAAATTGGAAAAAAGATTGGGGGGAAAGTTGGAGCAATATTGAAGGCTGTTCATGACAGTCTGAGTCTCTCGTAAAGGGAGAAATAATATTTATTTCACTTAACTGGTTCACATTAGTTCTGGAACCAAGGAGACTCTCCAATGGGCTAGACCATTGATGGCGACCCTTGACACTCCATGTGCTCTTGGACTTCAATTCACAGAAGCCTAAGTCTCTATGAATCCACACGAAAGCAGTAAACCCATTCGTGTGGATTCACAGAGATTTGGTTTTTTGGGAATTGAAGTCCAAGGACACCTGGAGTGCCAAGGTTCACCATCAGGGGGGTTAGATCAATGGACAAAAGGACTGAAGAGTTTAAATTCTGATTCTGGTTATCAAGAAAGTGACATTATTCTGCCCTCAGCCTTCCATTGTAGCTGGGGGGAAAGAAAGGTTTCTCCCAAAGTGGTTGGTAGATGTGGATCAACTCATCTATTTGCATCTTTGGGATACTTAGGAATACAAGATGAATGCCATATAGACACAGACAGTTCAGAACTTGCCCATCACCACTAGAAATCTCATGAACCACTTCTACTCATATGAAGCTGTGCATCCACTTTAGTTTTCAGAGAAGGGTCTACTTTATGCTCCATGGCTAGCTGAGGTGTAGCCCTTGGGGATGTGATAAAAAATGGTGTTGGGTGAGGAAGAATTGAGAAGCTCAAGAAGAAACACATTTGGATTTGATTAGGGACAAACTGACATGTTTGGGGTGGAGGACTAACTTCGCTTATTTCAAAGTCAAGCCAAAGAGGAATTTGCCCCCTTTGGGATTATTCCATTCCCATCTCCATCTGTTCTTGTCTCATGTATGCAATAAGATATTCTAATTGCCTGGATGATGATGTCTTTTCTAATTAATAGAACACGGCAGGTGTTTCCTCTTGATTGTCTAAGCTGTATGGAGCTTTGGACAATAACCTAGTATATGAACAACATCTCAGCAAACTGCATTTCACTGTGTCTCTCTGTCTATCAATCAATCTATCTGTCTGAACTGGAAATCAAATGAGTGTCTTCTATGTCATAGCTCCAGTGTATTGCAACTTTAATTCTTAGTCATTCTCTATATGTGGAGTTAAATATCAAGTGCCCATCTGTGTTCTAAAACATCAGCTGTGAATATTCACTCTTTGGCTCTCCACAAAACAAAGCAATCACGCTTAGTGCACTCACTGGGCGGTTCACAAGTTAATTAGTATTTGGCCCCAAACATGCTGGGGACTCATGTTACTGACCTTGGAAGGATGGAAAGCTGAGCCAACTTTGAGCCCTGGCCACGATTGAACTCACAACCTTCTGGATGCAGTACAGCAGTTTAACCACTGCACCACTGATTCTTCAGAATCAGAGCTCCAGTTTAATTGTATCATCCAACACCATGCAGGAGAATAGAAATGAGCAGATCAAGGTAATTAGTTGCCCGATAATCATTTATCAGCATGCAGACGTCCTCCTGCATTAGCCATCTATTGGCCCTTTGTCCAATGCTTTCATTTGCTTTTGCTTTTTTTTTTTTTTTGGCCAAATAATTGGCAGATATTTTTATCCCTACCCTTGACAAAACACAGCCGTAATTCATTATTTAAAAAGCAGCCACAAAAAGAAACTTGACTTTGCTGCAGGGAGTAAATAGCAGATCTTTTCATCAGTGAAGGTTAAAAAAAAACTGTCTGCATATTAAGGTAGGGGAGAATTATGCAAGGTGGATGCTTTAACTCTTTTACATGATTTTGTTGTTGCCATTTAGGGAAGACTCAAGATGAGTCCAAGGCTGTGAACTGAGGTAAGCAGATTCAGGAGGACTAAGCACCATTTTTCAGATTTGCAGTTCCTAGGGGGTAGGGCTAATAGCAGTGGGGCAAGGCCATAGCTACAGTCATATTTATATCTTTTTTTTTATTTTTTTTAAATTAATAATCATAAAATACAAACAAACATAAACATATAAATACTTAAAACTAACAATAAAGGGGAAAAAACACCAAGAAAAGAGAAAGGAATAACAACAATATATCAATATCTTGTTCACTCTTTCATTCTTTCAACTTTTAATCCGTGCAAGACCCTATTCTGCAGCAATTTCAATTGGCACAATATACTTAAATCTTCCAAAATTGAATCATGTCAGGGCCAGGCTTACTTCCTTCTTCACTTGTTAATGCGTGCTGTATGAAAGGTTTCCATATTTCCCAAAATTGTATTTTGATTTTAAAACCCTGTTTTAACCTAATTTGGCTAGTTAATTTTTCATTTAGTGCTAGTTGCCAAACCTCTTTATACCACCTATTCTTATTTAGATTTTCGTTACCCTTCCATTCTTGGGCTATCAGCTGTCTAGCAACCAGCAACAATGTCAAAATTAATTCTTTATTACCCTCACTTAATCTCATTTTTCCTATTTCTCCTAATATAGCTAGTTTGGGTTCTAGAATCATTGTTATGCCAAGAATCTCGTTTATCTCCTTCTCTATCACTTTCCAAAATGTATTTGTTTTCTTACAAAACCACCACAGATGCAAATATGTCCCCTTTTGTTCATTGCATCTCCAACACAATTCAGATTTATTAATATCAATTTGCTTGAGTCTGATTGGGGTAAGGTACCACCTCCAAAGTACCTTGCAAACATGCTCCTTTTCCTTGATTGACATAGTTTTTGTTATTCTGTTTCCCCACTTTTTCCTCCACTCTTCTTCTTCAATTTTAATATTTAAATCTTCCTCCCAAATTCGTTTAAGTGTATAGTGTGATCCTTCCCCTGGGATAAGCATTTGGTACAGTTTACCTACTAACCCCTGAAATCTTATCTTCCCTTTCCTTATTTCCAAGACCAATTCTTCAAATGGCGTCTTTGCCCTAGGTACTCCTATAATCCCCCTTATCGATTTGTCCCATTTCTCCATCCCCAATTCTTGTAGCCAATTTAATTTTAATTTATTATATACCTCCTTCCTTTTCTGATATGTATTGCAATTTTTAATCCATTCTGTTATTAACAACACTTTTTCTTGCAATAGAATAGGTCTTATTTTTTGTGAGGATAATAATGGGCAACTCTGGAAATCTAAAATTTCTAAAATTGGGGAAATGTCTGGTGCCAATTTCCTCTTAACCCCTTTCCATACGTTATAAATATTCTTTATAGAAAAGCAGTTAATCTCTGTTTTATTATTTACTTGTGCAAGAAATGTTTCACCTTTTAATTTTTTAAATTCTTCTTGATCCCCTTCACCTATTACCTCATTTTGCTGAATTAATAATTTAATTAATTTCTTTATATGAAAGGCTTGAAAATACGCTTTAATGTTTGGAATGTTTAATCCTCCCTGTTTATTTTTCATGTACCATAATCCTTTACTAATTCTTGCTCTTTTATTATTATTGCAAATTCCGTTTATCAATTTTTGCCATTTATTTATTTCTGACTCTTTAATTTTAATCGGTAAATTTTCAAACAGAAAATTCAATTTGGGTATAACTTTCATTTTACAAATATTAATCCTTCCAAACCATGAAGTCTTTGCTCGTTTTATCTGTTCTAGTAATGGTTTCAATTTATTTCTTAACTTATTGAAGTTAATATTATATAGATCTTTTGGATCGTTCGTCACAAATATTCCCAAATATTTCAATTCATCTCTTATTGTAATACTAAATCTATCTCCAATTTTTTTCTTTTCCTCCTGGGTTAAATTGCATGTGATAGCCTCAGTTTTCGTCCAATTAATTTTTAATCCTGTTACTTCTTCAAAGGCTCTTAAATGTTCTTGTATTTTATTTAAATTATTTAAAGGATCTTTTACAACTAATAAAGTATCATCCGCAAATAGACTTATTTTTTTATTTTCTATTCCTACTAATTTCTCATTTTGCCTTATATCATTTGCTAGCAGTTCCATTGCCAATATAAATAAACATGGGGACAGTGGACATCCTTGTCTTGTCCCCGCGTTTATATCAATTTCTTTCCCCAGACAATTATTCATTTTAATTTTAGATTTGCTTTCTTTATACAATTGTCCTATCACATGATTAAATTTAGGGCCGAATTGCAATTTCTCACATATTCCTTTTATTGTTTTCCATTGAATTGAGTCAAATGCTTTATATATGTCTAATGCCACTATACATACTTTTTGTTTATTATTTTTTAATTTATCAATAATATTAATTAACCGGTTTATTAATTTATCCATTTGTCTTCCTTTAACAAATCCTACTTGGTCTTCTCCAATATAAGTGTCTATGAACTTATTAAGCCGATTGTTAATTATTGAAGTAAAAATTTTTGCATCCTGATTTAATAATGATATTGGTCTATATGCTTCTATATTCTCTTTATCCTTTCCAGGTTTAGGAATTAGAGCCATTATCGAATTACTCCAAGACTTGGGGATCTCCCCCCCTTCCAATATATAATTATATAAATTTTTTAACTTGGGAATTAATACCTCTCGGCATTCCTTATAAAATTCCGAAGGAATACCATCCTCTCCTGGCGTTTTATCCTTTTTTAAGTTGTTAATTACCTCTTCAATCTCCTTGTCTTTAATATCTTGTTCCATTATATTTACATGTTCTTCCTTTAATTGGTATGTCAAATTTCTATTCAAATATGCTTGAAGTACATTATCATCAATTCTATGTTCTGTATATAATTTTGTATAGAATTCTTCTGCTACTGATAATTTATTTTCCAATTTATACTGCCTTATACCTTCTTTATTAATTAGAGCCTCTATATATCCCTTACTTTTTTTTTGTCTTACTTTTTTTGCTAAATTTTTCATATCTTTATTATTGAATTCAAAATCATTTCTTTTTAAATATGCCAAATCTACCCTAACCTTTTCAACTTCTGCTGCAATTGTTTCCTTTTTTAATGCCTGTAATTTATTCCAAATTGAGATACTTCCTGTAGCTGCGTGCCTCCTTTCTAGTTCTTTTATGTCTTTATCTCTTTTAATTACTTGACTTTTCATTTTTTTTTCAAATATTGCTTTCTCTTGTATATAGTCACCTCTAATAACCGCTTTCATTGCGTCCCAAAGGATATGTAATTCCACCTCACCCGTATCATTATCTTCCCAGTTCTTTATCCATTTATTTATTAATCTTTTTTTTATCTCTTCATTTTTTAATAGTTTAGTATCCATCCTCCATACCTTATTTTGATAGGTACTGATATTCAGCCGCATCTCTATCGAAATAAATGTGTGATCTGAGATATTAAAATTGCCATAATTAAAGTTTTCTAAATTCGTAAGCATATTTTCTGACACAAAGAAATAATCCAAGCGAGAATAAGATCTATGTTTTAAGGAGCAAAAGGTAAATATATTTTTTTTACCTACCAACATTCTCATCGCGTCCTGTAGTCCTAATTTCCCTATCCATTTGTCAATCAATTTATCTTGAGTCTTTCTAAAATTATTTGTTGTATCTAATCCTGACCTGATTAAGTTAAAATCTCCCCCTATAATTAAATTTACTGATCTTTCTTTTTTTATAATGGGTAGAATTTTATCTAGAAAGACCCCTTGATTCTTGTTTGGTGAGTATACGTTGACAAATGTATACTCTTCCTCCTCTATTTTACCTTTTATTAGCTGAAACCTTCCCTCCTTATCTTTAATGTTCTTGCTCATTGAAAAATCTAGTTTATTCGATATTAAAATAGCAACCCCTCTTGAATTACTTGAGCCTAGGCTTTTCTCATATATTTCCATCCCTTTTACATAAATATTATTCTTATTTTCGCTTTTCTGATGTGTCTCCTGGAGAAAAATGATATCCGCTTTTTCCCTTCTCAGAACTCCTTCCACACGTTTCCTCTTAATTTGGTTCCCTAGGCCCCTGACATTCCATGAGATAATTTTTAACTTTTTAAGTATACATATTTAGTGCTTTCTCTACTGTTACTGCAGAATTCCCCATAATATGTGAACCAATACCTCAACCCACAACAAGTTATACTCTCCCTCCTCCAGCGCATCTTAAATTAAATAATATACAATTATCTTAAGAAGAAGAAAATATACAAAAATAACAAAGCTTAAACAAACCAACAATCAAACAAATAAGAAAGAGGGAAAAACAGGGGAAAAAAAACTCTGCCCTCCCCACTTTCTACTAAAGTAACCTTTGAAAACCAAAGAGGGGAGGGGGGGTTGCGGTTGGCGAGTGGACCTTAATACTTAACATCCGTTTCTTGTTCATTATTTATTTCTTATTACAAATGGTTATCTTAATTTGTCATAATTTATTCCATGCAGTAGATTCTCTCTTTTTATCCTTTAATGACCTAGTCTTTCCCTCCTTCTGCTCCTTCAACTTCCTCCTCTTCCCGTTCTAACATGGGCGTTACTCCCACATTTATTAAGCCATCTTTAAGTTGCTTCCATTCTGTAGACCCTTTTTCTATAATCTTAGCTTCCATCAAAATTTCTAAGACATCAGATTCTTCCCTAATCCAATAATTCTTCCCCTTCACTGTAAAAATTAATTGTTTATGTGGTCTCCATTTATATTGTATGTTTTTCTCACGTAATTTTTTTGTGATTGGCTTAATTTGTAGTCTCCAAATGCGTTCTTCTAACGAAATATCTTTATATATTTCTAGCTGTGCCCCCTCCATTTTTAAAGCATCATCCCCCGAGGAGTTAACATATTTCATTATCCTTAACTTTTGTCCTAGATTTCCAAATCTTAAAAAAACATTTCTAGGTCTTTCTTGGCTCCTTTTTTTTCCTAGTCTGTACACACTGTCTATATCCTCCAATTCCATTTCCTCCCCCATTCCCATTGCGTTAATCCATTCTACCAATCTTTGTCTCAAGTTATCCGGGTTCCGTTCTGGTATATTCCTAATAACCACGTTGCACCTTCTCTCCTGATCTTCCATTCTTTCCAACCTTTTATCATATTTTTTCTGTTTCTCCTCTTTTAACTGTGCCTGCTCCTTGACCTCTCTTAACTCATGTTTCATTTCCCAAACTTCTTTCCCAATAGCATTCATCCCCTCCTTCAATTCATCTATTTCTTTCAATAAATTGGTACACTCTTTCTTGGTGTTCTTAAATGCTTGTGTGATACTTTCTTTTATTTCTTTTTGAAATTTCTGATTATCTTTTGCTCGCTGATCTTCTAATGTTTGTAGTTTAGCTTGAAGTTCTTCCTCTAATTTATCAAACCTAAGCTCCAGGTCTCCTCTTAAATCATTTAAATCTGGACTTGGGCCTCTATCACCAACCTGCTCCTCTTCTACCTCTTTAACCCTCCCCTTGTCAAACCCCTTTTTTTTGGTAGCCATCTGTCTTCTTGACTCCTCTCCTATCAGAATCTCTTGACCCCCCACTTCTATTTGTTTTTCTTTCTCTTCCTGATCTAAGGCTTCTTGTTGTTTAATCTTTAACCTCCTTTCAGCTACTTTCTTCCTCAGCTCTTCTAGTTCTTGGATCTCGATAAGTTCTTCCTGCAACGATTTTCTTCTCCTACCCTCCTGTTCTCTTCTCTCCAATCTATCTGTTCTCACCCACTTTAAATCCTGTTCAAAATTATCAATTTTTTTGCTCATTAAACTGCTGCCTTTTAACCACAGGATCCTAAATTAACAGTTCATTAGTGCATTAATATACTTATAATATAATAAGTGTAGAAAAAAAGTAGAATATATCTGATTATATACCAATAGAGAATAATAAATTCAAAGTTTAAATGGAGAACAATCAAATACTGCTTTAAGAGAGCCGTTCAATTCCTCTTTCTTAAATCCCCTCTTTCCAAAGAAAGAAAGAAAAAACCCCAGGTGTTCCAAAACCAAGATAAGGGGAGATATGCAAATTAAATTCCCAGCTGGTGAGTCTCTAAGTCCTTGGAGCGTTGCAACCCTATGCTCCTTTTAGCAATGCTGTATCCCTCTGTAGTCCTCTATCCTTCTGCTTTCTGCTTCTGCTTGCAGAGTACACAATCCTGTAACAGTCCGAATTTTAACTGGACACACAATGAAAAACCTTTTTATTAGCTAATTAGTGTCCATAAACCGCTGGGAATCCAATAGTCCGATAATCCAATATTCACTGTTTCTTTACTGCCTTCTCATAGCCACAGTCCCGTCCTTGTAATCCAGCAAAAAGAGAGTCTTTTACTGTAATATTTTAATTCTGTTGGTTCTGTTAGCCTCAGTCTCTTTTGGAGCTCCGGGATCCCTCACCTTGCTCCACTCAGTGTCTGTGCCCCGCTTTTATCTACTGTACTTTCCGTTCCTCTCAGTTTCTTATATTTCTTTCATTCCTCTTTAAACCTCTTAAACCCCAGGTTTCGCTGTATGTTTAATTGTTTATATTCCCTGAAGATAGAGGTCTTCCAGCCTTTCGGTCTCGAAGTATCTCTTAGATTGCTGGCACATTTCAAACAGGCTGCTCAAACAACCTGGGCGTGGGATTGTTTCAACATCAGCTTCTTAGTTCCGCAATTAAATAACAAAGACTAAGTGATTAGCAAGTCTTCTTAGTTCCACACTCATACCTCGCTCCCCTGCAGAGACAGCCCCGAGTTACCTCAGTCTCTCCTTGAGCATGAGAATCTGCGAAGTTGAGTGTTTGTTTAAGTCCTCTTGTTAAATCCCACTGTCCGACTTTTAATCTCCAAAGTTTCAGTATTCAGTATTCAATATTCCAAAACTTAAGGCTTAAAGAGAAAGTTCTTAATTCTCCTTTCTTCCTTTCTTTTTCAAATAGTTTTGTATCCCAAAACTGCAAAGACCGGTAAACTCAGTCAGTCAGTCTTTTCATTCTCGAAACCTTTCGAGCCTGAGAGGAAGCACGCCCCAAGCTCTTGCAGAGAAAGAATAACAACTTGTCCCCAGCCAAAAGATCTTTGATTTCTCGGCAACCTCTCTATATTTTACCCTCCAAATTAACCTGGCCGAAGATATTGATCTCACACTCCGTTTAATATACTTTTGAGCCCAAAACGCAACTCCAAAATACCTCCTTTCCCGCTTTTAAGCGGCTCTCCCTTCAGAACAAACGGAAAACGATACCGGTCAGTCCGCCATGATGCTCCGCAGCCGCCCCAGTCATATTTATATCTAACTAGCTGATTACCTGGCTTCACTCGGGCTTTTCTTTTCTTTAATGTAGGCCAGCCTTTCAATTTTAGAAACCTTGTGGGGTGTATATGGGTCACTCCTGCGTCTCTTCCTCGTCTCTCTCTTCCCTCACCCACCCCGCGTCTCCATCGATGGTCACTTACTGCCCTTATCCTTCCCATATATGTGTCCGGCCACCTGGCAGACCAGAAGTCTCCAACAGTGGTGCCCAACGGCATACACCCCCACACGGGGCTTGTGACCCCCACAGTGCTGATTTCGCATGCCCATTTGCCTTCCACCTATTGTGAAAAATATAGCTGAACTCAGAGGGCTACAGCTGAGCTAGTCAGATGATGTCACAATCTCTCTACCTGGGACTATGACATCAGCTCAATTACATCACTGGGAAACACACACATTGTATAGATCAATTGCTTCCCAAAATTTTTTTTGGGGGGGCGTATACCCCCCAATGAGGCTTGTGACCACCACAGTGCTGATCTCTCCAGCCCAAGGTATATATGTGCCAAATTGCAGCGGGATTGGTCTATGGGTGTGGGAGCCTTTGGAGCACATACAAGACCACACCTCTGTTTGATAGATATAGATCTGCTTATCTATAGTTATAACTATATCTTTTGCAATTTATATATTTTAAAAAAATGCTATGGTTGTATCTCATAAAGGCAAATATAAAATGAATTTTCATAGTCTGAGAAATGCGTTAATTAAAATTCAATTCAATTCAATTCAATTAAAAATCCATTATTTTCAAGAAAAAGACCCTCTCAAATTATCTAGACCCCCTACAATTATTATTATTTTAAATGATGGCAACAGAGGCCCCAAGATATTGTGCTCTTGTAAAATGGCAACAATCCTACCATAATTGTGCCGTAATCCTGTACCTTATTGGGGAATATGTCTTCTTGAATCATGTACACATGCCTGAATAAACATGTTCAGGATTACACTGTTAAAACCTGTAGAGACTCAGCTAAATTGGCAAAGAAATACCATCTAGAACAGTGTTTCCCAACCTTTGTTTTTTGGACTTCAATTTCCAGAAGCCTGCCAATTTCCCAAAGCACTGATCCGCCAGGCTTCTGGGAATCGAAGTCATTGATATTATACACCATGTTCTGCTGAAGGATAAAACCTGATTGATAGATTGCAATTCAAATGAAAATGAATCAAAATTAATTGAACTCAAGTTTAGCACGGTATTTTGGATTACTATCTGATTTTTAATTTTCCTTTCCATTAGGTAAAGGACACCCAGCCTTGAAAGCCAGTCATTTTCACTTATAGGGTGCGGTTCTCATCTCTGTTTATAGACAAAAAGCCAGTGCTGTCTGCGTCTGCAGATGTTTCTGTGGTCATGTGGCAGGCATGACTAGACACCGAAGCACACAGAATGCTGTTACCTTTCCAGCTATTTATCTGCTTGCAATTTCTTGCTTTAGAAACTACTAGGTTGGCAGGAGCTGGGACAGATGACAGGAGCTCACTCTGTCATGCAGTACTCAGGTTTTGGACTGCTGACCTGCCAGCCTTCCAGTCATCAAGATCAGGGTCTTAATCACTAAGCCACTGCAGAACCTTCCTTTCCATTAGGTACATGATAAGCTGCCTCTTCTGCGATCATTGTGATGACTGTTGACTTGTACGAAATTTGAAATTGAATGCCATTAAGTACAGTACTGTGCTGACCCACCCCAGCGGGCACAGTCACTGCACAGCGGCGCTACATAGAGAGTATATTCGAGGAGAGTACAGATAGCAAAGTCCAAAGAGCAAGCCAATGTCTTGTTACCGGTAGTTAAAGCAAGTGTCCAGTCCAAAGGATTCCAGGAGCGTCGTCAGGGTTGGCAGAGACGTCAGGGTCATGGCAGGCAGGTCAAGATCTAGGCAGGCTATCCGAAGTCAAGCAGGGTGTCAGTCTATGCACTGAAGAATTGTACCGATGCTGGAAGACCGCAACAAGCTATTAGCTGGGAGCCTTCTCTGGTACTTGGCTCTAGCTTGCCTGCACTCAGAAGTGGTTTACCATTGTTCCTCTCTGTGGTTACTCTTGGAAACATGCACCTTGCCAAAGGCTCTATGGGGGATTTGAACTCCCACTGCAGCTGGGTGCTCCAATCCACTGAGTGACACGGCACATCTGTACAGCTATAAAGAAAGCTTGTATTCTACATGCTGGCTGGTGCAGGAAGCTCACTTTCCAACAAAGCTCCTCTATCCTGGATACATATAGAGAAAGAAATATGCCTATGTAAATCTGCATATCACATCAAACAGCAGGGAAATGTCAAACCTTTCAGCAGTTCACAGATAAACACAGGGATGCATTATGCAAAGTAAAAGCAAGTAGAGGAGAACTCTGCTTGAATTTAATTTGAATTTAATATTAGATTTAATATTTAATCTATTTAACATTGTGCAGAAGAGTGGCTCTGGTTGCTTTTGCCCTGAGTTGATGAGTGCTATTCTGTTGATTGCTATAAGACTCTTAAGAAGCACTGCTCAGCTCACAAGCAGAGAAAATGGGAAGGAAATGAAAATATATGAACTACTCCAGTCCTTCATTGGGCAGCAAGTTAAATAGTTTTGCTGTTCACCATCAATAAATGGCACTTATCTAAGACATTGAATAGGGGCTGTGGTGGCTCAGTGGTTAAGAAGCTCCGCTTGTTAGCTGGAAGGCTGGCAAGTTGGCAGTTCGAGACATGGGTACTGCATGATGGATTGAGTGCTCGTCTCTGTCCCAGCTCTTGGGGACATGAAAGGAGCCTCATTTGGGCGTTCTGTGAGCAGAGTTTCTTCTGCAAAAGTCCTTTCAACCCAGAATAATTTCTGATATTAAATTATTGTTACTATCCAAGACATTGCAGTCTCTTCACCCACACACATGTCGACACATACAAAACAGTCCCCTCTGAGAGTGGCAGACTCTTTTACATTCCTAGATGAAAAATGGACACCTCAAATGGAAGAAAAACTGCCACTCTGCAAGCTGGAATTGAATTGCATCAGACTCTGTCGCCTGTCAAAATCTCGCACACAATCAGTTGTGTTTTCATGAGAAATGTCTCCTGAGTCCTGTGGTGGATAAAGTGTTGAACTGGTGACCAGGATACCTTGATTTCAAATCCCTGCTTGGCCATTGGACCTTCACTTATAATAAACACTCAATGAACATCAAGGTCTACATTTTTGTCCACATTGCAACACCTAATATTTTTTTTAAAAAAAAATCTGATCTCTACTTCTCATTCTTTAATAGTTTATAAAACCATGAGAGTAATCTTCTTATCTTGCAGGTGTTAATTTGCTCAGAACCCTTTAGATAGGGAATTGTTAAAAGCTTTTTCAAAGTCCTAGCATATAACATCCCTATCCACAGTGGTACCTCACTTAAAGAGCATAATGCGTTCCACGAGATTGCTCTTTAAGTGAATTTGCTCTTTAAGCGGAACACCATTGTAAGTGACCAATTGTGACTTCTGGCATGGGGGATGGCAAACCCTGATTTAGTTATTAAGTGAGTTTTTGGTTGGTTTTAGATGTTAAGTGAGGCGACCATTCAGAGAAAATGCTGCTCTTTAAGCAAGTTAGTGTCTAAGTGAGGCGCTCTTTAGGCGAAGTTTTACTCTAATTGTAAAAGAGGTTTTATGTCTTGATTATTTGGTTTCACTCTTCAATTGTTTTGAGTCAAAGCAAAGTCCTTCAGGTTCCACCTGGAGAACATTTACAGCATTGACCATTCAACATCATTCCTATCCTTGGGTTTTTAACTGACACCAATTAAAACTGGTGGGATTTAAAAGGCTTTTTTAGTGTCTGCTTTTAGGCTTTGGAAGTCAGTTCAAAGGAATGCTAGGCTTTCTCCCACTCTAGTTATTTTTTTTGTTAATGGGCAAATATGTCTCTGATCAGGCCGGCCTTTGGCAACTGATCTCGCTTGCGATAAAAGGAGCTTTTAAATGTGTTCTGTATGCATTTCTTCATGTTATATCTCAATTGTGTGGCCCCCAAACCTGTTTTGTTTTTAGGTTGGTGTAAAGTAGTTGGTGAAACTTCATCTATGAATTGTCATTAATCTTTATTGCCACTGTGTGCCAACTTGAACAACAGCAGTTGCTGACATTAATTTCTTCACTTGCAACCATTTGCTGATGAGATTTACACCAACAATTTTAAACTTGTGTATATACCTAATAGGATTTTGACTATTATGTATGATCTAATTAGAAACTGCTTTGAATCTTCTTTGTGGGGAAAAGGCACAACATAAATTGAATGAATGAATGAGACTAAATTCAATTGTTAAAGGCTAAATCCAATTGTTGTCCTAAGCTGATCAAGATCCACCGAATCAAGGAAACTTGGGTGACACAACTTTTGGATCCCATTCATTCAATGTTCAGAATCTGATGACATCTTTAGTGGTGGGCCTTTAGTTAGGTAGGCAATGTGCCATCAAGTTGGAACTGACATCTAGCAATCATAACAGAACTTTCAAAGTAAGTGAGATATTTAAGGAGTAATTTTACCAGTTCTGTTCCCTCAGAGATTTTCCATGGCTGTGTGAAAAACCTGTCCTTAAGACTCCTAGTCCATAATTCTATCTGCAATATCACCAAGAATTAAAAATTTCTGAGGGTCCCTAAGGATTCCAAATGGGCCTGAGGAAGCCTCTGGGGACCATGGGACTGGGGAGGAAATTTTTAACATCTGAAAATCACCACTGCTTGGGCCATACCCAACAGTAGTCTCCTTTCCTACACAAAAGGTTCCCTCCGGAGTCGCAAAGGCTTCTCCAGATATTAAGGGATCCCTAGTGACCCTCAGAACATGAGGGTTTCATGTTGATTTAGTGATAAAAACCCATAGTTGTTGATGTCATCACCTTTCATGGGCATACCTTTATGCAACAGGATTCCAGCCATTGGGTCAAAACTAATTGAGAGTAACCATTGGATTTCAATATGTGCAACATCGTATCCATGGGAAACATGTTAGACAGTAATGGAACAATCCTTCTTGATCTTCACCTTCCTCTGTAAGCTGCACTTCTTGTTTATGTTTCGATGGCCTGAGAGAAGACAAGTTGTGCACTTTGAGGGATTGAGGCTAAGGCTGATTTATCTTTCTGTCTCTCTTTGTATCTCATTTTCCAGGAAAGGCATATAAGTGTACCATTCTGGGATGCCTCAGGCCCATTCCATATATGGCAAGAATCTGAAATACAGTGATTTTGCTTTTCAGGTATTTTTTCTTCAATAGCTGCTTAACAGCAGGACAATAAGAAATGGGAGAGATGGACACAACTGGGGACTAATGTTCATAGGCCACCAAGACAGAACTTAAACTTCATAAAATCTACACTTACACATTTTGAAGTGATGCAAAATGGTGGTAGGTAAAGGTAAAAGGTTACCCTTTCTGGAAAGCAAGTCGTATCCAACTCTAGGGTTAAATGCTCATCTGTTTTTAGCCAAAACATCTGCAGATGTTTCTGTGGCCATGTGGCAGGCACGCCTAGACACCAGAGTACACGGAATGCTGTTTACATTCCCACCAAAGTGGTCCCTATTTATCTACTTGCAATTTCTGGCTTTCAAACTGCTAGGTTGGCAGGAGCTGGGACAAAGACGGCAGTACACAGGTATTGAACCCCGACTTTCCAGTCATCAAACTCAGTGTCTTAACCACTTGAGTCACTGCAGTCTCTCAAAACGGTGGTGCAGCTCACCAAAATGACAACTAGACGATCTGTGCAACTCTGCATTTTGATAATTTAGGTAGCAAATGAAGAGAAGCAACTGCTTTCTCCTCTCCTGCTGTGTAATTTTTGACTTTTACAAGAGAGTTGGACCAGAAAGCCACATAACACATATTGCCCTTCCATAGCCTTCATCAACAAGACCACAGCAGATAGACAGCACCTGTGGATTGCAATGCCAAATGTCCTTGGTTTGCATGAAATGAAGGTCAGAGCAGATAATCTTGCACAGAATTAATGGGAATAGATCCATAAGGGCAACGTAGCAATTCTACGCCTTTATGAGCATGAGTAAATATCGTAGAATGATAACACATTGGAATTATAACAATGAAAAAGATTAATTTTATGCACTTATTAATTGCATTCAGAAAGTAATTTCCAAGCTCTGTGAATTCAGAAGACCAAGGGTATGTGTGTGTGCATTTTAAAAACCTTAAATTATGAGGGGTTGGGATTGCTGTAGCAAAACCAGATGATTAAAAGGAGAGGCCAAATCATCATATGGATGGTTAATGAAATGATATATTTTTGCACGCACAAGGGACTCTCAAAATGCATTCATTTGCATCTTTCAAATCATGTATATTGGCTGAGTTTTAAGGAAAAAACACTGCATGATTTTTGAGCAAGTGTTAAATATCTGAGCTCATTTTTATGGAAAGCTATAATCTAAGACCTACAATGATTAGTCTACAGTGTTTTCATGAAAATCCTCTGGTGCTTTAGCATATTCATTTTGCCATTTTCCCCTTCCTAGCATTACAGTCTCCTAAACACTTGATATGAGTTGCTTCTGCCAACAGGGCAATATATAAATATAATAAATAAATATGAATCATCATCTTCATAACTGGGAAACAGCATATTGTTAGCGCCAGCCTGGTAAGACCCATAGAACAATGGGATTTTCATAAATGTCAAGTTAGCAAACCCCACTTGGTCAGCGATTTCCATTCATATGTATTCATTATTCTTCTTCTTACGTGTCTAGGCCAGATGTGAAACAGCCAAAATTAAGCCACCTTTTGGTGAGTTCATTCTGAAGTTCCCTTCATCTAACCTAGTGTGAGAAAGATTAGCCAGCAACACAAGGTTGCCATTACCAGGGTAAACCCGATTGTGGTTCAAAAATACCACAATCTTTGAGGAGGCTCTTTCTGTGTACTCCATGTACTCATTGTCTAAAAGGCAGTGGGCCCCCCAAGTTTTGAAGAAGTTTGGGGAACATTTGTTTGATTTGTTCTGTTTTTCTCCACAGAAAGAAGAACAAAATATATTATAAAGAGATTTAAAAAGTTATCTCGGGATTTAAACGACTTCAAAATAAAATTAATTATTATTTTACTATTTTCATTTATATGAGATTCTATCTCTCACAAATATTAAGTACTATCTAAATACTGAATATTAAAAATGCAGTAATATTAAGATGTGACTTGAGGATCCCAGGGAATAAAGTGTTATTAATTTCGTGTCAGAAATTATTCTGGGTTGAAATGTTTTTTGCTGGAGAAACTCTGTTCAGGGGATGCCCAAAAGAGGCTCCTTTCATGTCCCCAAAATCTTTCCCCACCGAAGTGATCCCTATTTTTCTACTTGCAATTTCTTGCTTTCGCTCTGCTAGGTTGGCAGGAGCTGGGACAGAGATGGGCACTCAATCCATCATATGGTACCCAGGTCTCAAACTGCCAACTTGCCAGCCTTCCAGATAACAAGGCAAGTTTCTTAACCACTGAGCCATGGCCAGAGTCAAAGTGTACACCATATACAAATCGTTAAAAGAGAGAAATCCTTACATTTTCAGAATGCCTGATAATCACGTAAACAGTTTCTTCCCCTCTCACAGTTTGGAAATTAACTTGCTGTGTTTTGTGATCGGTCACCATACCTGTCAAGTTTTGGATTTGGAAATAAGGGAAATTTCCCTGCAAATAAGGGATACTTGACAGCTATGCTTTTCCTGTGCTGCCCTCCAATGGCGGCATTAGGGCATTGCAGTCTAATTAATACGGGATAACAGCGGGAAAGAGGGTAAAATAAGGGGTTTTCCCGTCCAATAAGGGATACTTGACAGCTATGCTTATCCTTTGCTGCCCTCCAATGGCGGCAATATGGCATTGCAGTCTAATTAATAAGGGATGACGGCGGGAAAGAGGGTAAAATAAGGGGTTTCCTGGCCAATAAGGGATACTTGACAGCTAGCTATGCACCAGATGGTTTGCACAGAATTTTCCCCAAGACTGATTGATCAGATAGGAGCCTTGCTACAAGCATGTCTCCAGAAAACAAACATGATTTCAGGTTCTATATTTGCAAAATATACCTGTAGTCTTGTCTTACCTTCAGTGACAGGTAAAATGAGAATCTGAGTATCCCCACTTGTGTCATTTTTGCAAGTGAAAATGAAGAGCTCCAACTTTCTTGCCAGTGGCAAAGCTGTCAAGGAAATTCCATGGTTATGTGGATGGCCTCCGCACATTGGCAAGAATGACAGTTTGTGCAAAATTGTCATTTTTAGGACCAGTTTTATGACATAACAAAAACTAGGAGAAGCACTGCTTTGCTTAAAAATCTGAAGCAATAGATGGGTTGCTTGCATCGTTCTTAATACTCAACTATTGTACTGATTCCCTCTGCGTGTGTCTTTCTCAATGGGAACCTTTTGTGCAAATTTTCCGCAGAGACATTTGTGTAGCTCAGAGGTTCCTAACCTTTTCAAGCTGGGGCCCGGGTCATGCTCTCTCAGTCAGCTTCAAGGGCCAGATGGCTATTTTACCCTGCCTGCATGATGGGGGTAGCCATTTTGTCCCAACAGCTTCAAAGGGGCGGATATTTTGTTTCTCAAATGCCCTTGGAGGGGTGGGTGGGGGCACATGAAATGGTGCCACAGGCCAGATCCAGCCCATGGGCCTAAGGTTGGGAAGCCGTGGTGTAGCTCAATGAGAAGCTCATTGTCATCCTCAAGTGGAAGCAAGGAAGCTTCCTGAAGGTTCCTCACTGAAGTGCCTTGTCATAGCAAGACAGCTTAATTAACACAAATGAGAAATTTAGTAGTAATTCTTTTCCTCACTTCCCTCTGCTGCGACATAATGGACCCCTGCCAATTCTAAAAGACAATGGTTCCCCACGTGGTTCCATCATGGATTTTGTAGCTTTTTTTTTTACATTGCCCCCTTCGTTTCTTCTATGTGATGATGGAACCTTTGCATTTTCTGATGCAGCTTCCTCCATTGCGGCCGCAGGTGTCCCAGCCTTTAAATAAATTGATTGCATTTTCTTTTTCTATGCCAAGCCACTCTAAGGCTGATCATTAAGGCAGATGAATATACCCTCTCCATGGAAACAGGACTCGGGGGAGATGTAAAAGATAAATCTATAATATATTTTGTTAAAAACTGCCAAGACAATTTGACATAAAGCTGCAAGCGTCAGCAATTTTGCTGATTTTTTTTAAAAAAAACCCTGCAATATTAAATTTATTTTTTTTATTACTGAAATGCATCAGTCTGAAATATGGCCCTATTTAGCTGAAGACATTAGTTTAAGGTCAACTTGGAATTCCAGTCTTTATATTCATTGAGTCATTCTGAAGTTCTACTTTTTCACTCATTTTTTGTTTGTGATTTAACCATGGAGCTCAGTGGTCTAACCAGTCCGTGTTAACCTCATCACTATAACATTGCCCAAAAATGTGGAGATAACAATACCATCACTAGCAGAAAAATATATTGGAGAGAATATAAAAATCTTTTGAAAAGTTGTTTTCAAAAGAAGCATTAGGAGATAACATAACATACAAAAAAACATAAGGAGACATTGGGCATCACGGAAATGAGATGTCTGAGGAAGGCAACTGGAGTAACTAGAAGGGATAAAATCAGGAATGAGGTTATAAGGGGAAGAATTGGAACAGAAACAATCTTGCACTACGTTCAGAGACAACAAATAAATTGGTTTGCCCATTTGGAGAGAATGTCTTAGAATTCCATACCTTACAGCATATGTGGAAAGACCATGAAGCAGACCCAGAAGAAGGTTGAGAGATAACATCGAAGAAATATTACAAGAACACCAAATAACTCCAGTGGAGACCACTAGAAGTGCCAGAATGAGAACCTTTTATTTCCCTCAACACCGGATGGGATAAAAGAAGAACCCTATTTTAACACTATTGTATTTTCATTTTCATTCTATATCTAAATTTATCTTTTTTTCTGATCACTTTATATATTTAAATCAAGGGTTCCCAACTTAAGGCCTGTGGGCCGGATCCAGCATGTGGCACCATTTCATGTGGCCCCCACTCCTCCAATGGCATTCAAGAAACAAAATGGCCACCACTTTGAAGCTGTTGGGACAAAATGGCCACCCCAATCATGGAGGCAGGGCAAAATGGCCATCTGGCCCTCAAAGCTGACAGACAGCATGACCCAGCCCCCAGCTTGAAAAGGTTGGGATTCTCTGATTTAAATAGATCACAACTGGCAGGTAGTGCAGGGGAATAGTAGGTACTTGGCTAGGGAGGTGCAGAAAATGTTCTCATTTTTAACAAGACAAGCCATCTCAAAATAGAGAGACAAGCTACTAAGAAGTCACAAACCTTCTTGAGTATGCCTGCTTCCACTGCATACCCGTCAAGTTTTGGATTTGGAAATAAGGGAAATTTCCCGGCAAATACGGGATACTTGACAGCTATGCTTATCCTGTGCTGCCCTCCAATGGCGGCAATAGGGAATTGCAGTCTAATTAATACGGGATGACGGCAAGGAAGAGGGTAAAAAAAGGGGTTTTCCTGGCCAATACGGGATACTTGACAGCTATGTTCCACTGTGAGAATGGGATGAGCAAATTTCCCCCGAGAGGCCTGCAATTTGTACAAAATAGGTCCGTGCAAAGTGAGATTCTTTTTTCTTTATGAAACAAAGTCCATCTGTTGATCAAGTACAGGAGTGCCTGGGAGAGCAAAAGACACCAACGTTTGATGCCGTGAATTCCGTCATTGTTGTAGAAGTGTGAGCATTCATCGAGACCAAGGGTGCCCAAGCTTTTCAGGCCGTGGACCCATCAAGTGGTTCAGTGGGCCGGTCATGTGGTTTAGTGAGCCGGTCATGTGGTTCCTCTCACCGGAAGCAGAAGTAAAACACACCCTGCAATCTGTTTTGCAACAGGATGAGATAGATTTTAAACTGCCATTTTCTCTGCTTAAACCAGGGGTGCCCAAACTACGGCCCATGGGCTGGATCCGGCCCCCAATACCAATACATCCAGTCCACACCATCCTCATCACTCACAGAAGTGGAAGCAAAATGTGCACGTACAGGCGCCTTTTACTTCCAGGAGTGATGAGGGTGGCACGGGCCGGATGAATTGATGTCGGAGGCCAGATCTGGCCTGTGGGCCGTCGTTTAGGCACAACTGATCAAGACATTCAGGGAATGTCCTTCTATCTTGCAGGCAAGAAGAAATTACCATATCTCACTCATAATTTGCAATAATGAGACAAGCAGTGATTTCCAGAGCTTATCAATTTAGAGGCTTCTCTGTGAGAGCATCCAGGTTAGAGATGCATTCTGTGTGTGTGTGTGTGTGTGAGAGAGAGAGAGAGAATAATAATAAAAATAATTAAAGAATAATAATCTATGATAGTGTTGATATTGTCATGACATCTTTCCTCTGCCCTCTCCTACTATCAAGTTTACATCAAATGCACATCAAAGCAAGTGAGATTTAGGGATTAGGCTAAAATTCATGGGATGAAATCTGTGGTTTTAATGGAGATAATTTACGCCCCAACATGTGCAGTGAAACTGCTGTTTGCCTGGATGCATAGCTGGCAGAATAAATTAGAAGGAAGAGGGAACCCCATCAGCATTAATCAACCATAAACCTGCCTTAATGATTGGGCAGAACAGGATTTTGCTGCGGTTGCAGCACTCCAAAATAATTAGAATTGCAAATAAGAATTGTCAGGCTAATTGATGCTGTACACTTGTTTATTCTGGAGATTACAGAGTGGGTCCTATGAGACCGGGAGTTATTTCAAGCTCTGCTCTAGAAAATGACCATGGCAAGCAAAAGAATGTCATTCTCCATGGAACAAAGCATGCACAAATGCAGCTTAGGAGAAACTCGGGGCCACGGCTGAAAATGGCATGTGACACATTCCATGTACACTCATTGCTTAACTTCCAAGATGAGAGTTGTCACTTGACCTTGGGACACCCAAAGTCTTTGGTAAGATTCCAAAACCACTCTGAAACAGAGATGAGTGAGAAATTTAGTGCTTCGAGGGACCCCTTCCTTGCCCATCAGATGAACTATCTGGTTCATAGTTTTTCCATGAGCAATCTGTCATTTCCCAAGGGTACAAAGACTGTGTTTCATGGGCTAAAGCTTGTGGAAGTTGGTATGAAACTCTATCTTTTTGTTTCTGATGATTTTCTACTTCCTTATTCTTTTTCTCTTCTGCTTCCGCTTCTATTTTTTCCATTTTAACTCTTGCTGTTTTTCATTCCCAGTGGCTTGATGGGATAGATTATTTATTCAAGTTTGAACTAATTATTTGCAGAAAAGAGATGGGTGAATCTATAATATTACCTATATTGTTATTTTCAGCCACTGAACAGAAACAGTTCCACCCCAGGTCCTTATGCATCTCTTTTTCCTTTTTGTGTTTGGATTTCTGTATGCTTCTATTTTAAATAATAAGCTTTATGCACATACAGGTGAAACTCAGAAAATTATAATATCGTGCAAATGTTCATTCATTTCACTTAAAAGGTAAAGCAAATATATGAGATAGACTCACTACATGCAAAGCGAGAGATGTCATGCCTTAATTCGTTATAATTGTGATGATCATGGCATACAGCGTACATGAGATTATGGGATACATAATAAACTGTAGGCCATAAGCATCAATATTATAACAAAGTAAGGCTTGAACTATCTTGCTTTGCATGTAATGAGTCTATCTCATATATTTGTTTCACCTTTTAAGTTGCATTATTGAACTGAATGAACATTTGCACAATATTCTAATTTTCCGAGTTTTACCTCTATTTCCAACATCTGCATTTTTGTACATCTTTTGATTAGAGTGCTTTTGTGCACATTTTTGTCCACACAGTTTTCCGTCTACATTTTTAGAAATGTGCATGTCTTAACTGGGCATGTTTTAACTGAACACAATTTTTTCTTTCCTTTGTTCATAAAACACTGTACAAGCTCAGACATCTGACACTATTTTGTGTTCTGGTGGCGCAGTGGTTAAACTGCTGTATGGCAGTCAAAACTGCTGACATTGTAAATTGGATCCTGATGTGGATCAAGGTTGACTCATCCTCCCATCCTTCTGAGATCAGTAAAAGTTACTTCTTTGAACAATTGTTCCTACAATCCCCCAGTCATACTGGAGGATTCTGGGACCTGCAATCCAGAGTTATTTTTTCCAGGCTCAAGTCTGATTAAAAATAATTGTGTACCATCAAGCCAAATTTAACTTAAGGCAAACCTATCCTGCAGTGGCTTAGTGGTTAAGACAAGAAGATGCTGAGTTTGAAAGTTGGCAAGTCATTAGTTCAAGACTCGAGTGCTACATGACGGGGTGAACTCCCATCTCTGTCCAAGTTCCTGCCAACCTAGTAGTCCAAAAGCAAGAAATTGAAAATAGATAAATATGTACTGTTTCAGTGGGAAAGGTAACAGTGCCCTGTGTGCTTCGGCATCTAGTCATGCCTGCCACAGGACCATGGAAACGTCTGCTGATGCAGACAGCGCTGGCTCTTTGGCTGTAATCCGAGATGAGCACCCCCTCCTAGAGTTGGACACGGCTGGCTTTCGAGCAAGGGAGACCTTTACTAAACCTTTCCAGGGAATCCCAGGTAGAACATTACACAGAAGTGGTTTACCATTCCCTTCCTCAAACTTGGCTCTCCAGATTCTTGGATTTCAATTCCCAGAAGCCCTGATCAGCAGGAGTGATGACTTGGGCTTCTAGGAACTGTTCGAAAAGCAAGAAATTGCAAGTAGATAAATAGGGTCCACTTCAGTCGGAAGGTAAACAGCATTCCGTGCACTTAGTCATGCCTGCCACATGACTACGGAAACATCCGGCTCTTCGGCTTTGAAATAGAGATGAACACTGAACCCTAGAGACAGATATGACTGGCTTTCAAGCAAGGGAAGCCTTTACCATGACAAAAAGAAGAAGAAAAACCAAGGAGAGAAAGTTGCTGTTTTCTAAACTTATATCTTTTCTCCTTAGGGAACAGAAAATATGTCTGAAGCGACTCTGTTTTATTAATAGCTTGGAAAGTCCATAAGACAAAGAAAAGCCATTAACTAAGCCTATGATTTCCTAGAATTTGCTGGGGAACCAGGGTCAGATTCTCTGCCTGAGTCAGGCCACCTTAAAGGAAACAGTGGCTTGAAAGATGCTGTTTTAACTCAAGAACATCGGCTGCCAAAAGAAGCAGACAGTGCTTCGGTCTGATTGTGAATTAAGTTTACACTCGTTCTGATTATCTTTATTGCAATAAATCTCCAGGAGGATTTTGTGTTAAACTTTGACTATAGAAACTGTAAATTCTGCAGTGCCATTAATTTGCATTGCATGCAGCGGCTTCCTCTTTCCCAGGGAGCAATGCAGCCATTAATAAATGTTTCCATCTGCCAGCCTAGCAAGATAACCATTTGCTCTGAATATACAAGTGTTGTGGGTGTGTATCTCTTGTTAATGACCGACATTTTCCATCAGTCACTTTCCAACCAGAGCCATTGGCAAACAACAGCAACACAATCAGATCCTGTGTAAGCTCAGCAGGTCTGAGCCGGATCAACAATGACTCCTTCTTCCAATAGTTTCAAATGTTGACATACAGTAAGTGGTTGCAACAAAACAGGTATTTATTTATTTTTGAGAGACAGTCAAACCAAGATTAACAAATCCTGGACTAGCTCATTTCACTGAATGGTCTTCAGCATGGGTTTCCAACCTAAGGCCCACAGGCTGGATCTGACCCACAGTGCCATTTCATGAGCCCCCCCCAACCCCCCCAAGAGCATTCAAGAAACAAAACGGCCACCCTTTTGATGCTGTTGGGACAAAATGGCCACCCCTTTGATGCTGTTGGGACAAAATAGCCACCCCCATTGCGCAGGTATGGCAAAATGGCTCTTAGGGATTCGGGAAATGTAAGACCTGCAATCTTTAACCTTGGCCCTTCTTCAAAAACGTAGCACATTAGAAATCCCATGGGATCAGAAAACACAGGAAGTGATACTCAGTGCAAGTTTTTAATAAATAAAATGAAAAGAAAAAAAATGTAATACAAGATTCCATATTGTTGGGCGTCATGTCATGTTACTTACAGCACATGGCTCTGGAGGCGAGCTGTCCCCCGTGTGAATGAAGCGTGCCCTTTAAATGAAAGAGCCCTGCTTTAGCCAATCTGCTTCCAAAAGATGTCACCTTGCATAACTAGATTACATCCACTCTGCTGGAGGACCAAATCAATTTTTCTTCATCTTGCTTACTAAGAGCTATTTTATTAATAACACAAATGGAAGAGAAGCTCAGAAGGTCCATCTCTCTAAAGGTTTTCTGTTTCCATTAGGGTGCTGCTTATTTGGATCTTGGCCAAGAATACCAGCTGACCCTGAATATGGATTCAAAAGTGCTTGTTTTTGAGAAGGGGAACGATCTCAAACTGCATGCAAATAAGAGCTACATTTCAATGGGTATTAAATACCTATATTAGAAAAAAGATATATAAAGAAGATATGGAGAAAAAACATGCATTAACAACATGATGTGGATGCATAATTAAATGCTGCCATCATCCTCATCTTCATCTTCCTCCTCGTCAGAATTGCATGCTGTCAAGTTGATTCTGACTGATGGAGACTATTTCTAGGGCTTTCTAGGGAGAGAATACTCAAAAGTGGTTTATCATTCTCTTCTGGAAATGCCCTAGGAATTTGCAGCTCACCCATGACAACACAGGTTTGTTCTTTCTGCCAGGAGGAACAGAGAAGGATTGAAGACCCAACCTCTAACTCAGTGTTCCCAACTTTTGGGTTTTGGACTTCAGTTCCCAGGAGCCTAAGTCAATTCCCCCAAAGCACTGATCCACCAATGTACTGATTTTGGCTTCTGGGAATTAAAATCCCTCTGTGGGGGCATGGGCCCCATGTTGGGAAACTCCACTGAGCTGTCCAGTCAGCACCATGCAATGACCAACAGTAATAGTGTGGATAGTTGTAGGGCAAACTTCTCTATAAATATTTCACATAGCTGAAATCCCTTTTGGGGTCACCATAAAGTCAGAAGCCATATGACAGGCATATGACAGTGATGGCGAACCTTTTAGAGACCGAGTGCCCAATCTGCAACCCAAACCCCACTTATTTATCATAAAGTGCCAACACGGCAATGAGGGAGGGGGGAACAATTCCATTGGGCTGCTGGGCAGAGTGAACTCTGTGCTGGGGGAGGGAGGAAGTGCTCCCATTGGGCTGCTGGGCAGAGGGGCAGGGTGAACTCTGTGCTGGGGCGACCGCATGGGTGCCCACAGAGAGGGATCCAAGTGCCACTTCTGGTACACGTGCCATAGATTCACCACAACTGGCAGATGACAACAATGAAAATTAATAAGGACTCAAGTCAATTCCAACTTACGGCAACCCTCCCAATGTTCTCTAGGAATACCACATGCAGAAGTGGATCACCAGCCCCTTCTTCTGGTGGCAATTTGGGCCCAAGAGCATTCCCAAGTCCTCATGGTGGCAGGGCACTTATCCTGATCAACTTTAAGTAATGTTGGCTGGCTTGCCTCCAGAGAGATCCAGTGTGGATTCTGATCTCTAACTCCACAGCCAGGTGTTCTAACCTTCTGAGTGATATCAGTGTTTATTTATCAGGTAGAAAAGACAAAACCCAAATAATGCATCCTTTATCAATTAGATTTGGGAAGACAATGATATAAAACCTGCAACATTCCTATCAAAATACCTCTGAAAGTGCTCTTAAAAGTCTCTTCTGAAAATAGGTAGAGACTACTGGAGAATGCTAAGGATCTCATGAACAGACCACATCACCAATGAGGAGGGGTGCTTCATCGTGCTGGGAAAACATATGAAGTTCTGACCATCACAAAATGCAAGGAAGCAATTTGTTTTGGATGCATCTTCTGCAATGAGAAGTATAACTTGATGCAACTTGTCATTGAAGGAAAGATGGGAGGGAAACATGAAACTGGATAGAGGTGGTTTTCATGGATACAGAACCTTCAGCAATAGCATGACATACATGAAGCGTCTAATTTGATAAGAAAAGTCCAGAATTAGAGACACCCACTGCATTATAGTCTCCAAACTTCTATGAGGAGATGGCACAAGGAGAAGAGTCATAAGAATCTAAGGTCTTACACCTAAGAAATTATTGTTCTGCTTGTTATCTAAAAGTAAATACAATAATTATAGGCTATTACTTTTTCCTAACTTGATAACTACTTCTAACTTTTTATTTCCAAGCTCCAGCCACTTTACAGATGCTTTGCCATAGCCATTAGGAGCTAGGACATTATTTACTTTTTTATTTATTCATTTTTTAATACTTATATCCCGCCCTCTTGCCCTAAGGCAACCCAGGGCGGCTTACAACACACAAACACTATACACACACCCCTAAAAATGGTAACCAGTGCAACTCCCGGAGCAGAGGCGAGACATGGACATAACGCCTGCACCCCCATCACTACCCGGGCCGCTGCATTCTGGACTAGCTGCAGCCTCCGAATGGTCTTCAAGGACAGCCCCATGTAGAGCGCATTACAATAATCAAGTCTGGAGGTAACCAGCGCATGTGTGACCATGAGCAAGGAATCCCTATCCAGGAGCGGGCGCAACTGGCAAATTACACATAACTGTGCAAAGCCCCCCCCCCCCCGGCCACAGCCACCACCTGCTCTTAGAGCAGGAGTCACGCATCCAGGAGGACCCCCAAGTTGCGCACTGGATCTGTCTGGGGCAAAATAGCCCCATCCAAGACCAAGGACGGCAGCTCCCAGGATAATGCTCATGAAAGGCAAATAGAACACCAGACCTGCTTTCTTTTCTGTGTGTGAGAGAAGAACCTGATTTTTCTTCTGTGAATTTTGTCCAAATGCACGACAATGTGCAAGGAAGACTTCTATGCCAAAATAGTCATGACGGATGATTTAAACAGAGAACTTTTTTTCCCCTTTCATCACACTCTGAAAGTAGCTAAAAGTGGGTTTTTAAAAATTTAGTGTCCCCTTACTTTATTTATTTTGGAAAGAAAACCAACCTAGAAGCAAAGCAGGTTTGCTGAGGTAACATGAACCCACTTGAACTAAAAGCCTCCTTCACATGTTACGTGACCGTGTCTTTTTAGAGCAACCATGCATGGCTCGGTTTTGGATTTGAAATATTGATGTCCTGCAGCATATTTGTTCTGGTGACGTCAAAGTTGCTTAAAGGGAAGAGGCAGCTTTGGGCAACTCTTGCCTGATAGATGAATGAGGCTAAAGGTGCATTAAGGGAAGTCAAAAAAGCAGAGCTAGGCATGGCTTCTCTCTCTCTCCCCAAGTCAGCAGTTCTCGGAGAGCAGGTATTCATAATTGATGACTCTCTTGGTCCTCAAACAGCCTTCCTGACTGGACAACTTCAATATGACTTAATGAGTTTCAACTGTAATTCTCTCTCTCTCAAGGCTGGAACAATACCTCTGTCTTGCACAAAGCAACTGAAGGAGTGACAAAGATTGCTGGCAGTGCTCGCTGGAAACTCCCCCCCCCCCAGTCTCTGGGTGAAAATAAGGTAATTGAGGCAATCTACGGATACTCTGGGACTGTAATGGCTTAGTGGTTACGATGCTGAACTTGACAACTGGATGGTCGGTAGGTCGGCAGTTCAAGACCCGAGTGCTGCATGATAGAGTGAGCTCCTGTCATCTGTCCCAGTGCCTTCCAGCCTAGCAGCTCAAAAGCTAGAAATTTGAAGTATATAAATAGCTAAAACCTTAGTGGGAAAGGTAACAGCATTCCATGCGCTCCGGCGTCTAGTCATGCCTGACAAATGACCATGGAAATGTCTGAAGACACCTAAACACCACACTCTAGAGTCAGATATGACTGGCTTTCAAGCATGGGTGACTTTTACTTATACAGCAAAACCCCGACTTACATATGCCTCGAGTTACATAAAATTTGACTTACATAATGATTTTGTGCTAATACCATGTCCCGATTTACACGATTTCCTAAGGGGGTTGCTTCGAGTTAGATAAAGATTATTTTTCCTATGGGTTTGCCTTGAGTTATGTAAAAATTCATTTCCCTATGGGTTTGCTTCGATTTACATAAAACGTTCATTTTTCCTATGGGTTTGCTTCGAGTTACATAAAAATTTTTTAAGCAAAAGCCTACGGAACGGACTTTTTTTGTAAGTAGGGGTTTGACTGAACTCTTTTCTTCTCTTGATAGGTGAGCAAAACCTAAACTTCTTGTCAGAGAGGCCTGAAGATGCTTGGAAGCAGTCCAGACGAGCTAGGACAATATAGCTAGCTTTGCTATTTTAGATAATTTTGTTAAGATTATGGAAATAGCCTTGTGAAATTATTCATCCTTGTAGACCGAGAGCATCACGAGGTATTTGCTCCTCAGTTTCTTGAGTAAGGGTGAATGTCTCCAACAGCCTGGATTTACTGGCTTTCATGATGGTACTTGTTGTTGTTGCTGTTCTTCAGTCGCACAGCTGAGTCCAACTCTTTGCCACAAATGGACCACCGCATGCCAGGCACCCCTATCCTCCACCATCCTCCTCAACCCACCCAGCTGTGTGCCCATTGCGTCAACAATACCATCTAGCCATCTCATTCTCTGCCACCCCCTTCTTTGTTTACCCTCAACCTTTCCCAGCATCAAGGCTTTCTCACATGAATCCTCTCTTCTCATTTGATGTCCAAAGTACTTTAGCTTCATCTTTACTATTTGACCTTCTAAGGAGCAGTCAGGGTTGATCTCTTCTAAGATTGACTTATTTGTTCTCTTTACTGTCCAGGGCACTCTCAAAATTCTCCTCCAACACCACATTTCAAAGGCATCTATTCTTCTGCGCTCAGCCTTTCTAATGGCCCAGCTCTCACAACCATACATTACCACTGGGAATACCATTGCTTTGACTATGCGGACTTTTGTTTGCAAGGTGATGTCTCTACTTTTAATTATGTTCTCCAGGTTTCTCATAGTACCATCTCATGATGATGGTGGTACTACTACTTTTTTCTGCTTTTAAGGGTAGGACAGGCCTACCCTTAAAAGCAGGGATGGCCTTTACATTAGGCAAAGGGAGGGAGTTGGGGAAATTATTCAGATTGTTGGTGAGTTCAAGCTACATTTTAAAGCAAACAGGTTTGAGTCACACTTCCCAGAATCAATGCTGTTCTTCAAACTATGCACTTTCCAAAATTTTGCTGTAATATATATTTTTCTTCTTAATATTTCAAGATAGGTTGAACACGAATATTTTTGTGAATTGTGTTCTAAAATAGCTGTGAACTGGAAGTAGCAATAGCAACAGCACTTGCAGTTATATACCACTCCATAGTGCTCAGAGCACTCTCTAGATCAGGGATGGGCAACCTTGGCGCTCCAGGTGTTCTTAGACTTCAATTACCAGAAGCCCAAGGCAGAACACCTGTTGATCAGGGCTCCTGGGAACTGAACCCCAAGAGCATCTGGAGAGCCAAGGTTGGCCATCCCTGTTCTAGATGATTCACAAGGGAATTAGCATTTTTTTTCTCATCAAGTTGTGTACTCATTTTACTGTCCTCAGAAGGATAGAAGGCTGAATAAACCCTGAGCCCTTTGGGATCAAATTCAGATCAGGAGTAGGGTTTTAGCTGTAGTAGTGCAGATTAACCACTGCACCACTGTAACCTCAGTTAACATAATTAATGTGTTCTCCGGAATGTTTCTTACAGCAAAAATTACTTTAACCAAATTTCCCATAGGAATGCATTGAATGCAATTTCCCATAGGAATGCATTGAAAACCAAAATACTTTAACTGAAACACAGTTTCCCATAGGAGTGGATTGAAAACCAATTAACCCATTTCCCCCCAAAAAATTATGTAAACCAAAACACTATTTTCTATGAATTTCCTTTTGTTATGCAATTTTTATGTTAACCAAGCCGTTTGTTAACTGAGGTTCCATACAACATATGGTTCATTCCTCTTTTAAATCAATAAGCTGGGTTTAATAGAGTAAAAAACTCAAACTGCTTCATGGTGGTTTGTGTTAAGTATCTGCAGCTCAGCCTGTTTAACTGGTGATTCTGCCATTGATGTATTCAGTTAACTCTTGGCCATTGTTTCAATTTGGAACTCAAAACGTATACTGCATATGCCATTATAAATTGACATTTATTTGCGCTTCTGCCTTCCAAAATTTATTTCTTTTTGATAAAAATGCATTAACTATAGAGGAAAATTGA
Organism: Bradypodion pumilum; assembly: GCA_035047305.1. Lineage (NCBI taxonomy): Eukaryota > Metazoa > Chordata > Lepidosauria > Squamata > Chamaeleonidae > Bradypodion > Bradypodion pumilum. The sequence goes on along the minus strand of JAWDJD010000010.1, from coordinate 7,172,490 downwards.
CAAAGAAAAATAATTTATTTTGCACCTCGGGCTTCTGTAGGTCAGAGAAGTGTAATGGGTTTTGCTATAGAAGGAAACTGGCAGATCTATGACTGATCAAATATTAAAGAAATAATTAGTGGAGCAATATTTTATCATGTGTCATTTATATAAGAAATGTGGAGATATTTTAGGGTCAGATGAATTTTTATGAGTTTAGGATTTCACTAGTCTCAGCTGAGAATGCATTACCCTTTCAATTTTAGTTCCTCTTAGTTTTTCATTTTTCCAGTCCTTAATTCATTTTGTCCCATTTTCACACTGGCTGGCAATTTTTAGAAGTCTGTGGAACAATTCATATGCATTTTTAGAGTGGAGATCTCCTTAACATGCCCTTTCTGTTTTCATTTTATTCTAGCAATTTCTTCTTTCATACATTTTTGTATTTACCCTATTGATATAAGCAATTCTGTTCCTGCTTTCTCCTGATGTATGCATTTTTATCTATATCTCAACCATCCATCATCTTTGGCCCTGAGCATCTCTGCAGCAGAGTATGCTGCTCCAGTGTGGAGTGCATCTACGCATGCAAAACAAGTTGACGTTACTGTTAATGAAATGATGCATATTGTGCAGTGGTGGGCATCAGCAGGTTCGCACCAGTTCGCCAGAACCGGTAGCAGAAATTCTGACTGGCCCTGCCCACCCAAGTTTTGAAATAAAGTAGTCCTAATTCAGGTGCAACACAGGGCTTTCCCTCCGGCCTCACCCACCATACCATGCCCACAGTGTGGTAGTAATTTTTTTTGGAGCCCACCACTGATATTGAGACAGGATGCCTCAGACCCACATCAGTTGAGAAAATATATCCTCTTGTTGGTATCGCTTTACCTAAATAAGGAGAAAAGTAGCAGCAGATGCCGAGATAACTAAGCAAGAGAATGACCCTTGACATCCTCTGAATGGCTATATTCCTCAAGTCCACAGGATCAGATCCAGGAAGAGTTTTATGACAGGAGGAAACATTCTTGAGGGTATACAAGAGCAAAACAAAATGAGAAGATGGAGGAAAAAACTCACTGGATAAGGGATAACATTAAAGTAGAACACAGCTGAGGAACTCCCCTATGTCACTTGAAGGACCTTGAATAGGTTGAGGGTTGAAGCCCCTAAATGCTCAAGTGGAGGCTGCTGGTGGATAACAAAATGCTGTATGAATGTGGAGAGACACAGAATCCAGATTATGTACTGGTCTGCCTATTACTACCAGAAAAATGTACTGACAAAGATTTAATTATGGCCAACGACAAAGCCAAGAAGATGGCTTCATTTTGGCAATCCAAAGCTTGATTTGGGCACCGAAGAAGAAGATTTCTGCCAGCAGAAGATTGTCCCTGCAGAACTGCTCTTCCCAACTCAGATCTGCAGATCCGGTATCCATAGTGAATACAGGGAGGAAGAAGTCTGAGTCAGGCCAGATCTAAATCATCTTGAGCCCAAGAGACAAAGCCACTATGCCAACGCATAATAAGGTCAAAGCAAGGGTGGTACAAAATGATTTCTGATATCCCTAAGCTGGGAGGAGTTTTGCTCAGTGCAATTTCGGCTGGCCTCATATCAACTCAGTTGGATCTCAGCTATTTCATCTAATTAGCACTGATGGCTGTTTGCCATCATGGTTTGGAACTGAGGAGCAGCTCTTTTCTACTCCAAAGAATTGCCATTCATCAGACAAGTACGTCTGGAGGAGAAAGAGTTGGTGGCAATAACAACGCAAGGGGTGGCAGGGAGAACTGATAGTGAAGGTGATGCTATAAGGTTGGTGACAATGTGTATCATAGCCTGATTCAATTGCACACGCTAAATAAGAAAGTGTACATAAGGTTGAGAAAACCTAGATTAGAGGGGAGGTTTTTATGAAAAGAGATGGGAGGCTGATGTTCCTACTGCCCAGCATTTGCCACAGGAGATGATGATCTCACTCTACCTAATGATAGGGCTTCACCTACTTCTCCAAAATCTTATCCTAGGTGGCATGCATTTTGCAAGTAGAGGAGTGGAATGACTCCTCGAAAAGGATTTTATGAGGGATTCTACGGTAAAGATCAAGTTACAATAAAGAAAGAATACAGAGAATACTGGTGAGCCAATGGAGTGCAGGGCTGAGAAGGCTGAGGGTAGAAGGAACAAAAAGAAATAGATTAAATCCCATTTCAAACATAAACCATTCTGATAGATTGGTGCCGCCTTTCAAATATTTTTTTTTCATTAGCAAGAAGAAAAGGAGGAAGTACTTAACTTCTCCTTATGCCATAGAAGAAGGTATTAAATTGCTCAGTGTATCAAATGAATTATCCCTTAGGAATGGGTAATAATAATTTGCCCTAACAATCTGTCAGATTACTTGGGTACTTGGTATCTTTACCGATGCTACTTACACTCTATATTTATTTGCCAAAGAGAAATGAAATGTACCCCAAAGCTCTTTTGAAGAGTTTATAAATACCCAATTGTAATATAACCCAATATAACCCAACGCAACTCGTTTTCTTTCCTTGGTAATTTTTACTTTTTTACTTCAATTCAAAAAGGGGTCATACTAACTGCAAGGTTCCAGAATCCTCTGCCTGTGGGATTCTGGGGTTTCATTTCAAAGGGGTAAAAGGTTGATGTTTTTGCATTTGGACTTGTTTAATAAGAGGAGTGGCCAGGCAGTGTGCAGGGATATTCTAGTGCAGGGGAGCCCTAACTTTTCTGGCCACAGGCTGGTCATGCATTTTAGCGGGCCAGTCATATGGTTCCTCCCACCAGAAGCAGAAGTAAAATATGCTTTGCAGTCTGTGTTTTGCTTAAACCAGAGGTGCCCATGCCAGCCCCCAGCACCAATACATCTGGCCCACACCATCCTTGTCGCTCCCAGAAGCAGAAGTGGGCCATAGTTTGTGTACCCCTATTCTAGTGATTTGAGGGATCTCTAGGTGATCACTAGGTGATCTGCAAGGTGTTTGAATATATTTTATGTTACTGGATAAAGGATTGAAGAAGAAGAATGGCTCATGACTTGGTTTGTGGGGCATTATAAGCACTATCACTTTGGGAATGCGGTAGACCTTGTAAAGTGTAAGCAAAACTCCTACTGACTTCCTTTCTCCTCTCAACAATGTACTACAACCCTTGCTTGGTTTCCACCCTTCCATTATCTAGGCAACCAGCCAGCAGACATCAATATTAAAAGAAGTATAGATCTCAAGAATTTTGAATGGATTTTCTCTAAGCTGGCGATGTTAGTGCCCATGCAAAATGGAGCCCCGTATGACATCTGTGTGAGAGGTTTTGCCAGATAAAGTTTAAGAGCTGCCACAATATTGCGCCCGCCCTTTTTCCAGTAAAATTTCTGGATTGCTCTAGCACTTTTCTGGGTGTTCATTGCTATGTGTGCAATGTGGGAATTTCTGCGGCCATTAGATTGGAAAATCACTCCAAGATATTTGCATAGCTGTCAAGTATCCCTTATTGGCCGGGAAAACCCCTTATTTTACCCTCTTTCCTGCAATCATCCCTTATTAATTAGACTGCAATGCCCTATTGCCACCATTGGAGGGCAGCAAAGGATAAGCATAGCTGTCAAGTATCCCTTATTTGCTAGGAAAGTTTCCTTATTTCCAAATCCAAAACTTGACAGGTATGTATTTGTAGTGTTGAACCTGTTCTATGCACTGATAGCTTAAGCGCCAGACATATGATTTGGGATTATTAGCAAAAATCATTATCTTTGTTTTTGAGTAATTAACCTCCAACTGGTTCTGTGGACAAAGTATGCAAGGCCCTACGCATCCCGATGGGAGTTCTTGATAACAACACAGCATCATCTGCATATAGCAGTAATGATATACGCTTGCTAGCTAGTTTAGGTGGATGGAGATCTCTGTGTTGTTAATGTTCTACTACAGGTATGCCATTGATGTAAATATTGAGCAGGGTGGGTACAAGCACACAACCTTGTCTGATTGCCCTCAGTGTTTTAACGCAATTTAAAAGAGCATAGGAGATCATACACTCTTTTGCATTTTAACATGTTACCATCAGTATTCAGAGAGGGGTTATTTAAGAAAGTTCCTGTTCAGGAGCACTTATATATCTGTCAGACTGGGAAGGTAGAGACATCTGAACACGTGCTCCTAGAATGCCAGTTATATGACAACGTGAGGCGTGACCTCATTGCTGCCTTTCCTCAGATTGAGTTGAACAACCATATGTTTAGAGCCATGCTCTCAGATAGAACCACTGACCTGACGGCCGCTGTTGCCAGAATTTCCTGGAGGGCTACCAGAGTATGGAGCATTAGGGAGAACCAGCTACAGCGGGGACAGGTTAAAAACCAACAATAACGATTTTAATTTTCCACTAGTAATTCTGTTTTACATCCTACTCATGTACAGTAATTATATCCACTATATGCATTTATATATAGACATTTTTATCCTTATTTTATAACTGTAACTATAACTTTTATGCTGTTTTATTCTTTTTAAACCAGATACCTTTCCCAAATGTAGCATAAATTTAAAAACTGATTTTATTCTATTTTTTAAAATTCAAATGAATGTGTGTTTGTATGTGTGTGGAGGGGGTGCATTTTGACAGTATTTCATGCACTTAAACCTTTTTTACTGCACTGGTCACCAACCATAATAAAGTTTGATTGGTTTCATATTAAAAGAATGTAGAAAACAGAGGTGTTGCAAAATGTACAAGAATATGTACCTCTGGGAGGCGCCCTTGCCAATCTGCCTGAAAGAGGGAGAGGGGTGAAGGCAATGGAGGACACTGGGATGTTTAAACCTTCTCCATTAAACAATTCTATAAATATATTATAAAGATTTATTCTTTTTTACTTCTTACTTCTGAGCAAAGGCAAAGTTGGCATTCAGACAGCAAACATTTGTGCATTTCTGAAGAAGAGGCATGAATTTTTTACCATCTTCTCCTTAGGATGAACTCATAGGAGGTCGTCTGAGATTTCATGTCCTGGAAATACCTCTGGAGAACAACTCTGGACTGGCAGCATTTCAGAGTGGTATGCATTGGCACATCTTCAGTACCACACTGAAGAAATGAGAAAAGAGCCAAACAGTTGGTGATCTTGCTGCATTGGGTAGGAAACATCCATGGATCAAATGGAAATCTAAAAACCACTGAGTCTGGTCCTCTGGGGCATCGACACTTGCCAAGCCAGACCAGGCCATCAGCCTTGGCCATAATGTACTCCACCCTGCTCTTCTCTGCAGAGCCACACTGAATGAGTGAATCTTGAAGAACCTGGAATGCTTAGATGCAAATGTGCCACTCCTTTGTGTGCTGAGCAATGCTTAAAACTATATAGGCAATTCTGCCTACTTGGGAACTACTGATTTCTGTTATTCAGGGCGCTCCTGCCTTTGAGTATGGATGTTCTGCTCAGTTATCATGGATAACTGCCATTAGCCAACCTACCCTCCAATACTTGTTAAATGTTAGGGTCTATGGCACAAGAGAGAAAGTTTATACTGCTCACACAAAATTCAGACTTTGCTCACCAAACCTGCCATGGTAAAGGTAAAGGTCGCACTTGCTTGAAAGCTAGTTGTATCTGACACTAGGGTTCACTGCTCACCTCTGTTGATAGCCAAAGAGCCAGTGCTGTCTGTGTCTGCAGAAATTTCCATGGACATGTGGCAGGCATGCCTCAACACCAGAGTGCATGGAACACTGTTTACCTTCCCACCAAAGTGGTACCTATTTATCTACTTGCAATTTCTTGCTTTTGAACTGCTAGGTTGGCAGGAGCTGGGACAGAGACGGGGGCTCACTCCATCATATAGTACCCGGGAATCAAACTCCAACCTTCCAATCAGCGAGTTCAGCATCTTAACCACTTGAGCCACCACAGTCCTTTAACCTGCCAGGGAATGGCTCCCAAATACTTCTAATGGTCACAAGAGTCTTCCTCTACACATCATAGAAAGAGTGGTGGAAAAAAGTGACGTTTCCCCTTCTACAGGTGTTTTTTTTGTCTGTTTGTCTGCTTTTCTTCCAAGCAAACTCCATGCTTTCCAAATGCCTTCTGAAACCGTGGATCTGGTTGTAATAAAATACAAAAATGGTGCTGTAAAAGATAAAATGTTTTTGCCTTGCTTTTTCACAAACATCCTTTTAGGATGATTTTTTTTTTGGGGGGGGGGGGTGCTGCAAAACTATATGAGGCCAGTTGGGTCTTTAGCGAACCTGGATCTTTCATTGTACAGTGGTACCTAATACAACGATTTTAATCCATTCCACAGGGCTCGTTGTTGTACGAAACAATTGCCATACGATACATGCATCGTGTAGCGATTTTCCCTATGGGATACATCATGCTAAGTGGTTTTTCCCACTGAAAAATTGTTGTACGCTTTTTTTCCATAGGGAAAATTGTTATGTGGGATGCCATTTACCCAAAAAAACTTAATTGTTAGATAATAATAATAATAATAATAATAATAATAATAATAATTTTAATTTGTACCCCGCCCCTCTCAGCACATGGCCGACTCTGGGCGGCATTACAACATAATCAAATACACAATATACAGTCAAAATATAAACAAAACCAACAGTAAGTACAATACAGGTAATACAAATAAATTACACTAGAATTCTCTACAAAATGGCAATTTCTACAATGTTAACAATACAACATTATCACGTTTAATACAGACCCAAACATAAACACGATCCCTCAACTACTAATGTCCCCAAAACATAACCCCATAGCTCATAGGTCCCTAACAAAGCCAAAGAAGAGGACGATCCAGTCCCAAACAAATAGTAAAGATACAATGTAAACCCAGAAACACAAATAAATTACAGGTACAATAGAAATTTCCACAAAGTGGCAATTCTCAGTTACAAAATACAATAATACAAAAACACAATATAGGCAATATAAAGTGTGACTGCACTACAGCCACACTAACAACATCAACTGTCACACACACTCAATCCAACCCCGCCAGCAGATAAAAATACAAAAATGAAAGTTCTAGTGCCTCACACAGCCTTTTTAAAGTCCTGGCCGGAGGCGAGTGATGAAAGGTGGGCCCGAGGTGCAGCGGTGGCGACATTCGGCATCTTCACTGCGGGTCAAGGGGAGGGGCGCTGGGCGCAGCTGTTTGCTATATGGGGCAATGGTTGTATGAGGTTCCGCTGTATTTCTATTTATTAGAGATCCCTGGAAAAGTGACTTTTTCAAACGGCAGATCCCAGGATCTCCCAGGAGACTAGGTTTCTGGGAGTCGTTTCCCATGTCCAAGTTGTAGAAAAAGACTGCGCTCTAACTTTTCTTCTGTAGTTCTTCAGATCTCTGAGCAAAATGAGATTGGGTGTGCCCAGGGTGGCTCTTTCTGCAAGCAGGGAAATTCTGCAGCAGAAACTTAGTCCTCAGATGATCACAGGTAGGATGTGTGCTTCCGCAATCTTCTTGGATTCAGAGGAACAGGGAAGAAAAAGATCCAATACCCCAGCCTGGCAGGGAGGCTGGCTTTTATTTTGTTTTGTTTGTTAAAGGTTACTCCTGTTATTTTAAAAGATTTCTGCAGCAGTGGTTGTTGGGGGGGGGGAGAGAAGGCTGCCTTAACTACTGCAGAGGAAATAAATCAGGATTGTCTTCTAAATGCAAAGAGCAAGGATAGTAAAAGCTGAGACTGCCTGACTAGGGAGTTCAGTGTAGCTCTAGAGTTGGTTGAAATTGCTCCTGCACTGAGCAGCTGATCTATATTATTTTATTAGGTTCTCTCTACACCCTTGTCATCATTGGTTTGGCTATAATTTGCGGAAGGTCAGCAGTTCGATTCCCGAGTACTGCAGGACGGAATGAGCTCCCGTCGCCTGTCCCAGCTCCTGCCAACCTTGCAGTTCGAAAGCAAGAAATTGCAAGTAGGTCAATAGGGACCACTCCAGTGGGAAGGTAACAGCGCTCCGTGCGCTCCAGTGTATAGTCATGCCTGCCACATGACCATGGAAATGTCTGCAGAAGCAGACAGCGCTGACTCTTCGGCTTTGAAACAGAGATGAGCACTGAACCCTAGAGGGAAACCTTTAACTTTACTAGTAAATTACAATGCCAGCAGAGAGCATATTATATCCTTGTAACGAGGCTATCCCTCTTCTTTCCTTGTAAATATGAGCATTTATTTTCATGATTTTAGGTTTTAGTAATTATTAATGGATTTTATTAGTAATATTGTTCTTTTAGATAGGCAGCCTGCTGTTGCATGTCAATTCTCAGTAGGTTTTTAGTAGCATAGGTTTTTAAATTGCCTCTATCCAGTCTAGCTTGTGATGTGGTGTTTATGCTTTTGTGTTCCTGTTATGCTGGTCATGGACTGTAAATAAAATTGAATTGAATTGAATTGACTGCCTGAGTCACTCTGCCAAGCAAGACTATTAATGAGAGTTTGCATAATCAGAGGTGAAAGAAACAGCTTCAAAGCTTGATGGCCACAAACATTCCCTAGTCCTGGTACATCTCTCCCACCCAGACCACTCCACCGGCCTCGCTTTATGCTATGGGCATTATTTACTCTGCCATCTTCTTCTGTGCAAGGAAATAATGCCCATAGCAAAGCAAGACTGGTGGAGTGGTCTGACTTAGAGAGATGTGCAAGGGGGTTAACACATCAGAACTTGATGCCCGAACTTGAAGGTCGACAGGTCAGCTGTGCTGCATGGCCAAGTGAGCACCCCTCTCTGCCCCAGCTTCTGCCAACCTAGCAGTTCGAAAGCAAGAAATTGCAAGTAGATAAATAGGTACCACTTTGGTGGGAAAGTAACAGCCTTCCATGGCTGCTACATGACCACGGAAACATCTGCAGATGCAGACAGGGCTGGGCTCTTTGGCTGTAAACGGACATGAGCTCCGCACCCTAAAGTCGAGCTGGAACAAACTGCATTCTGCACAGCCCCATGCTGGATGCAACCCACATTATTCAAGATCTGAGACACTCTGTGATATCTTCAGATGCATTTCATAGATGTATGATGCGCTCTGATCTCCATTCTCAGTTCCCTTCACATCTCCTGCCAGCTCTTTCTTTCTCTCATCTGTCATTTTCTTCATTCTCTTTTCTGATGTCCTCTCTCCTAACCAACATTTGGCAAAATAAGCACAGGAAAGAAGTCTTCTAAGAGAAGGGGAGGAAAAGTACAAATATTGTAACAGCCCCAGACAAGGATTAGGTTTAAAGGGACTCCCAAAGGGCAGATGGTGGGTGGGGGCATTAATCAATGCACCCTTAATTCAGAGTGGGTTACAGGGGTGTTGCCAAACCCCTTCTAAACATCATTGTTTTGACCTGAATTTTGTGCAAAAGCCATTTTGTCAATCGTTTTACATTTTCCTTTAGTGCCTATCTATATCAATGGATAAGGACTGCGGTGGCTTAGTGGTTAAGACACTGAACTTGATGACTGGAAGGTCTGCCGGTCAGCAGTTCAAGGCCCGAGTACTTCACAACAGAGTGAGTTCTCGTCTCTGCCCCAGCTCCTGCTAACCTAGCAGTTTGAAAGCATGACATTGCAAGTGGATAAATAGGTACAACTTTGGCAGGAAAGATGAGCACTGAACCCTAGAATGAGATACGACTAGCTTTTGAGCAAGGGTGACCCTGTATCAATGGTTATGGCTTAAGAGGCACCAAGAGCCTTGTATTGAAATTTATGTTTGATGCATCACTCCTGCAATAATACCCTTGTGGCCTTTTGATAAGGTGAAATAGAAACTTTTATGGATGCTGCATCACAGATACTTAAAAACACACTGCTGATAGAGCTTGGGAGCATCAGATAGATCTGTGCTGGCTCTCATAAACCTTAATCCTTTGGTCCCCTTTTGTATTCTGGAACCAGATCATCTATATTTCATGTCTTGCTTTAGCTTCTGTCATTGCAGTCTTGGCCAAATTAATCTAAAATGTCCAATGCTTCTTGGCAGACTTCCTCTACCTCAGGAGTTCTCAACCTTTTAAAGCCAGGGGCTGGGTCACCCACCCTCAGACAGCTTTGGGAGCCGGATGGCCATCCACAACATGGCACTTCCAGGTGTGGTGGAGGCGGTGGTGTGGCCACATGAAATGGTTAGTGGTAGGCTTCAATTTTTTTTACTACCACACTGTGTGTGTGTGGCCAACCCTGTGGGCATGGCCAACCCTGTGGGTGTGACCAGGCGACTAGGTGGGTGTGGTTAAACTGCTGTATTTTAATGTGAGCTTTTGTGGATTGAGTCCTCCTCATCAGACCATTAGTTAGCAATTATACATTGATGCTCTAATTTTCCTTTAAAGAGTAACTGCAGCAGAGTAACTGCTCAGCCTCACCCCACTCTGGGCACCAAGGATGTTGGAGTCGCATCTGGAGTGGGGTGAGAGGAGGAGGTGGGTGGGGCAGGGTGGGGCCATGGACGGGGCAAGCCAGTTTTGCTGCCGGTTCTCCTGAACCTGTCCGAACCTGCTGGAGCCCACCACTGGAAATGGTGCTGTCCAGCCCACAGGCTGCAGGTTGAGAATCCCTACTCTACCTGGTACCCCATTGGAATACAATTCCAACCTTCTGAAACTAGAATAGAGGTAGAGTTGGGTGATGAAGGGTAAATTTACCGGCACTCTTTGGAATGTAAATGAATGGCTGCATCCCTCTAATCTATCCTGCCCTAGCAGTTATTTTGCCAGGCCAAGAAAGAGATCCCTGCCTATAACTTTCAGTCACCATCAGCTATAAAGATGTTCTTCAAACATCTGCTCCTCTAAAGATTTCCACCAGTTCCCTTTGCTTACCCATCAAGGAAAAGCAGAATTATTGTGAAGAAAGGAGACCACAGTAACATACTTCCCTCCATCTTGTCTGATAGTGGGTGTCACTCTGCCAAGGCAGCAAAGCCAAGGGAACATAGAGAAAAGTCAAGACTTGCCAGCAAGGAAGGTTGTAGAGAAGTCAGAATACTTCTCTGATTCAGATCATGCCTGTCAAGCGCGGCTCCCAAAAATGCAGGAAATTTCTGCGCACACGCAGAACCCATTTGCGCATGCACGTAAAACATTTGTGCATGCGCCGAACCCATTTGTGCATGCACAGAACATGTTGTGCACACGTAGAACACGTTTGTGCATGCACAAATGGGTTCTTCGTTTGTGCACATGTGCAGTAACCACTTTCCCGGCCATTCACAATGCGGGACGGTGGCGGGAAAGGGGATGAGCGAGCGCCAAAATGCGGGAAATCCCAGCCAATACTTGACAGGTATGTTTCAGATACCAATATGAGCCAGCTCGGATATAAATCTTGCCTTATATTTGGCAAGGTGTATATAAAGTCGTGTATATCTCCCCAGCGTTTTAGAACTGTGCAGCTTGGGAGAACTTTGCTGGCTTTTGAATCAAGTTCGTCTCTTGATTGCAATGCATTTTAGAGCGTTTGTCGGGTGTCATGTATACAGGTGATATTTATGGTCCATTGAACTGCTCATCTTGTAAAGGGGGACCGTTTGCTTTTCAGCTCCATCAAGCAAACAGGAAAGGAGTTAAAATGCTCGGGTCTCTAATTAAAATGGTTTTGGGCGTCATCGGGGTTCATTGCTTCTTTAAATACACTTCTTTGCAAACTGGCAATGTGCTCCCACTGGGAGAAGGAGGGAATAAAGGCAGCCTTTAAAAAAATCCTTTTATTTCTCAGACTAAGAGGGTTTTTAAAATAAATAAATAAAAGGATTGAGCCACACCCTTATCTCTGCAGTGTCTGCAGTAGGCGTTGAAAAGTCTACTGGGATGTCTAGGTCAGGAATGAGCAGATCTGACATCAGTCTGCAGAATATATCCACATGGCCATAATGCTACTGCAGTGGCTTTTCCCCTCCTTGCTGAGCAAGCTCTTGCAGAGAAACTGATCGGCTCTCCTGCCTCTGAGCATCATCAGAATTAAAAACTATTGAGGTTCTAAATGTTACCTGAATTCCCTTTTTTTTGGGGGGGGGTTACCTACTTACAGAGGCAATCCTCATTTGTCTGTAGTATTTGTACCTCAAGGTCTGGATCACCCATGTTGGGAAGGTGCCATTACCCTGGGGCATGTGTTAACAAAATATAAAATACATTAGAAGGAAAATATTTCAGCATCAATTAACTTATATATTTTAGTTCAGATCTCTCTGACTGAGATGGAATAAAGACCAATTTTTTAAAAAAAAGAACTTTGGAAAAATAAAAAGTTTTTATTGCATAGGGTCCTAACTGCAAGAAAAACCTCACCACAGTGGTTGCCTAAAAGTGCAGGGAGGGGGGGGGGTGTAGCCAGCACTGTCTGCATTTGCAAATGTTTCCGAGGACATGTGGTAGCCATGCCTGGACACCGGAGCGCACAGAACTGCTGACCTGCACAGAACGCTGTTTAACTTTCCACCAAAGTGGTCCCTATTTATCTACTTGCAATTTCTTGCTTTAGAACTGTTAGGTTGGCAGGAGCTGGGACAAAGACAGGAGCTCGTTCTGTTGTTTAGTACTTGGGTGTCAAACCCCAACCTTCCAGACTTCAAGTCCAGCATCTTAACCACCACACTCCCCGCCCCAGAGTACTACTTGCATAATAATTCTTGTAATGTGTAGCCAGTTACCAGCATATTCCATATTTATCCCCAGTTTTATCCTATCCTATACCTGTTTACCACACAAACCACAATGGGACACATTTCTGAGCAGCCATCTATAAGATTCCACTACTAAGGCAGTTTTCTCGTGATCACTCACAAAACCTTTTAAAGAAACTAGAACAAAAGACAAAAATAAAAAGACACCTTAGCCAATCAAATAAATTCATTATTTTGACCTTAGAAAACAAATGTCCTGGAGCCATATTTTTCTCATTTTGTTACTCCCAAATAATTGGCAGTTGGAAATGGAAATGAAGTATCTCTGAAGTTTGCTGCCAAAATTAATATGCATTGGCAAGCAAGTCCTTCGTATTCATCTGTCATATCCTTTTACATGCTTATTCCACTCTGATGTATGTAAAATGTCAGTGTTGCAATAAAAATAAAATAAAAATGTCTCTAATTTTTTTTTAAAAAAATCTACATTATATCTTCTACCTTCTTTGCTCAGTGACTGATCCAGCGCGTGCATGCACGTGTGCGCTGGAAGGAAGTGAATCATCTGCACAACAGTATGCTATTATAATCATATCGTCTTGTCGATGTTTGCAATATAACCGAAAATAATATAATTTGAACATTATATGTATCTACACTCTTAATAGATACTGTTATCAGCACATTCCAAGCTAATTATTTCTGTATGAAATCATTTACATGACTTAATACACTTGTTAATGAGTGCTTAATTATTTTTGGCCTGCAGTGAGAGTAGTTGTGGAGTTCCTTAAGCCAGACGAAATTTTAAAAAGAATAAAAATGAAATCCTTTTGATCCTGAGCAGAATTGATATTTTTTACATTTCCTAGTGAAAAAGAAGGTGGAAAAGATACATAGTATATTTGCCATCACAAGACAGCTAAACCACTGGGCTGGTTCTTACAGACATGCTTTCAGAGGACTGAATTATGCTTTGTTTTTCAGACATCTTTCTGTGTGTTTACCAGTTGCATATTTAATCTCCTTAAATGCACAGTTGCAATGACATCTTCAGGATGGCACTTTGATTTTGAGTCACTATAGGCTTCTTAATGACCCCTTGGGTTGACTATTTTGCAAGAGTTGTTCGTCATTGTAAAACATCAGAGCCCCTTGGAACAAGGGTGGGTAACCAATGAACTTTCAGATCCTGTTGAGGGTATCTTCTGCCATCCTCAGTCAGCACAAGTGAAGATGAAGGATAATGGAGATTGCAGTCTATTAATTCCCAGTGAGCCACATGGAACATAACAGCACGACAGTCCTAGAACACTGATGGTCAACCTTGGCACTCCGGGTACCCTTGGACTTGCTGATCAGGGCTTCAGAGGAATTGAAGTCCAAGAACATCTGGAATGCCAAGGTTGGCCATCATTGTCCTAGCTTGTCTCTTATCTTTCCCTTTTTTTGAAGGACATGTGAGTTTGGATGGCAAGCCATTTCTGTTGCTGATCCTATCACTGCTTAGACAAGATTTTGAGATGGTGTTTGGTTTTTTCAGTTTTTGGTGATTCCTGTTTGGGTGGAATTGCCAAATAATTTAAATGGAATCAAAAACAGTTTTTTTAAAAAAAAAAATAAGTACAGAAACATTTGCTGGTGGAGGAAGATCTGCCTGTAGCCTCCGTGTCACCACTGGGTGAAGTCTATCTTTAGTCACACTTTGAGCCAGTGCTTTTAAATCAATAGGGCTGAAGTATGTCACAATCAATCTGTTGTATTGATGTCAAAGAATCTGCTGAATGCACGAATAAGTGTAACTCCAACCTGCTGCCTGGTTTTTTTGTTGTTGCTGACTTAATCACGAAGAAATATCTAAAGTGCATGCATGCATTCATTGCCTATAACTTGGTGACACATACCCTCTTCTGAACTTTTTATCCACACCTTTCCACTTACACCTTCTACAAAGAAAATAAGGGTAATAAAGTTTAAAGCTCTTCTCAAATGTCTGTTATTTGTTAGCTCAGGAGGCGAAAACCCTCCTGAGCTAACCCCCTGCCCCCCCCACCCCATGGTGCCAATGTCATATATGTGACATTGTTTTTTGTTGTTCAGTCGCACAGTCGACTCCGACCCTTTGCGACCCCATGGACCGTTTTCCTCCAGGCGCCTCTGTCCTCTACCATCCCCCTCAGCCCTCCCAGCTCTGTGCCCATTGTGTCTATAATACCATCTAGCCATCTCATCCTTGGCCACCCCCTTCTTCTTTTGCCCGCCACCTTTCCCAGCATCAATGCCTTCTCAAGTGAATCCTCCCTTCTCATTTGATGTCCAAAGTATTTTAGCTTCATCTTTACTATTTGACCTTCCAATGAGCAGTCAGGGTTAATTTCTTCTAAGATTGACCTATTTGTTCTCCTCGCTGTCCAAGGGACTCTCAAAATCCTCCTCCAACACCACATTTCAAAGGCATCTATTCTTCTGCGTTCAGCCTTCCTAATTGTCCAGCTCTCACATCCATACATTACTACTGGGAAAACCATTGCTTTGACTATTCTAATTTTTGTTTTCAATGTGATGTCTCTGCTTTTCACTATGTTCCCCAGGTTTCTCATCGCTTGTCTCCCAAGCATCAGTCGCCTTTTTATTTCATGGCTGCAGTCTCCATCTGCAGTGATCTTTGATCCTAAGAAAGTAAAATCTGTCACTGCTTCTACTTCTTCCCCGTCTATTTTCCAGGAACTGATGGGCCTGTTGCCATTATCGTGCCATTATCTTGGTTTTCTTGATATTGAGTCTCAGGCCAGCTTTTGCACTCTCCTCCTTCATTCCAATCAAGAGATGCTTTAGGTCTTCCTCACTTTCTGCCATTAGGGTGGTGTCGTCTGCATATCTCAGATTGTTGATGTTTCTCCCAGCGATTTTAATCCCATATTGTGATTCCTCCATCCCTGCACTGCGCATTATGTGCTCTGTGTATAGGTTGAATAGGACATTGTTGCCCCTCCTTAAAAAATTCTCTCTCATGCACACACCCCAAAAATCTAGAATCCTGGCTACGGCCCTGCTATTTGGACTAGTGGTTTGGTTTACTCATTGGCTACTTACTTGCTCCTCCGAGTCCTCTTGCTATGATGAGTCCCATTATAGGCTAGCAATCCTAACCACCAAGTCAAATCTCCTCTTTTATGTGCCTCTCTTCATTCCAAATTGCTTTCACAATTATAGGAGGGCTTTAGTACTTTCTCCAGTAAGAGGTTATTTTTAGTTAACTGTTGGAATGCATTAAGCCTGTGACAAATGGGTTGCTTCTTTTCCTTAAGTGCTCATTGACAGTTTAAGATGAGAAACGGACTCCTTCTTATAGAGAGTTTAAAAAAAAATTAAAACAGCATATCCTTGATCATTTCTGCCTTTTTATGGGACAATTACAAGAACACAGAAGATTTTTTATGCACCGTTAGCCTGGATTCCAAATCAATATATAACTCAATGGTAAATATCATGACTTGGGCGTTATGGATGTGCAGTGGAATACACAAACACAAAAACTGAAAAACCATCGGCAGATATAGCACACAAACCAAATTTCACTCCTAAATTACATTCAGGAGGTGTCTCTGTAATTTTTTTAAAAAAAGCACACTCATAAAATCAGGAGGGAAATTAAGGATAGAATTAATGATCATCAGTATAATTTTTTTTTTAGTTACTGCAATATATCTAGATTCCGGATATACACACCAGAGGTTCTGGTGTTCAAACGTGGATGAAATTTGATTTATATTTGTGAAGAAGGCTTCTAAAATATAGACTGACTGACTAAAAAAGAAACGGTGTGATCCTACAGAAGCCTAGCCATACCTGTTTTTCAGATCCAGGTAAATACAATTTCATCATTTATACTCTTGAGATCTTAATAGTACCAAAGTTAATGCTACTTAGAGTTTTAAATTGTGTTCAACTATAACAATGTACTTTGCCCCTCCTAACCTGGACGTGGATAAGGGTGCACACTACAGCTTGGAAAACAACATGTCCTATGCTCTTTTGGTGATACTGCAATCTGATCTTTGTCAGAGTCCATGTCATTACATCTGTGGATATTAAATCTTGTGGGAGGGGGAAACCCCTACAAAGGGGGAATGCACATGCACATAATTTTATTTATTTATTTATCTGATTTCTATTGCTGCCCAACTCCGAAGACTCTGGGCGGCTCACAGAAAATAAAACCAATCACATTTTAAAAATCAATAAAAAACCCATTAAAACTGCCACCAAAAATTACTCTGACCCCTACAGATTAAAAGCAATAACCAGAGCATTATAACAGCTTCTGAAAATGAATCAATATGCAAATATGCCAATAAATAGAGAGCCCTTGCAGTGCAGTGGTTAAGCTGAAGAAATGTGTTTCAGGCGCACAAAATATGAGGTTCCGAACCGCTAGCACCGGGACATGAAGAGTGCTGTCAAAAGCATTCCTCCTTGCTGAAGCAGGCAGTCTAGAAATTACTCACCATGCAAGATTTGTCACCTCCAGCTCCAGTCTGAAATAAGGCAGCATTGACCAAAGTGTTTACCATTTGCACAAACCTAAGATATTTATTTCCATGGTGAAGCAAATGCACACAATGAACCAACACAGAAGGACTACCTGGTAGAGAAGAAAAGACATGGACAACCCATTTGGTGCTTTTAATTTTTAAAGTTCACGCACCAAGGCAGGATCTATTGTAGTTTTTGAGCAATCTGTGTCACTTTGCAGAACTGGAGAAAACACTGCCATTGCCAATACGCAAATTTTAATGGATAACATCCTCCATGGATGAAGAGGAAGGGGGAAATCATTTTCTTTTTCATCCAGGTGAATGATATTTTCATCCTTATTCCTTTGTAGTAATTATGATGGGAAATCCATTGAATTCCACAGTGAAGTGTGCAAGGTTTGGCAAAAATAAGAATTAAAACTAACAAGAAAAATAATAGAGAAAACATGAGGGTGAGCATGAGAATGCAGCCCTAGGGTGTTTGAGTTAAACCACTAGAAATTTCCCAACAGAGATGTTGTTAGATGTTATAGATCGGTGGTTCCCAACCTTTTCAATCCAGGGGCCAGGTCACACTCTCTCAGGTCAGCTTCGAGGGCCGGATGGCCATTTTGTCCTGCCTGCACAATGGGGGGGGGGTGGACATTTTGTCCCAATGCTGTCAAAGGGGTGGCCATTTTGTTTCTTAAATGCCCTTAGAGGGGTGTGGGGGGGGACACATGGAATGACACCATGGGCCAGATCCAGCCCACCAGCTTTAGGTTGGGAAGCCTTGTTGTAGATAGATGATATAGCTACAGATGTAATTTGCTGAGTTTGCATGAGAAATTGGCAAAGTGCCTCATTCAGGATCATCCAGGCCAAAAATTTCTGCAATAGGGATATGTTCACTACACACTATTGTTTCTGGGGGAATAAGTCAGCTACCTTCTGAATTTCAAGTTGAAATCTATGGATTAATGCCTCGTACTTGTGATCACCTGAGAGATTAAGTGTTCTGAATGCATCTATCTTGGGAGAAAAATATGCTATATTGGGTAGAGAGAGAGAGCAGAGTTTCCTAAATTTCACTTCCCTTTTGTCGTCCAGTCACAATAAATTAACTCTTTTCCTTGTTGGCTAATTCCATTTCAAGGCTTGGCATGATAGACTTGTTTAATAAGGTGAATATTGGAGGATGGGAGTTGATAAAAGATGTGTCACATCTAATAACGGGTAACGAAGATGAAAGCATCCGGGCCCATAGCTTAAGTGCACGGTTGGTTGCAGTCACAATTTAGGCATCAGCTGCATGGGACATATATAGACATATTAGATTTGTGCACTGACTTTCTACAAAAAAATAATGGACCAAATTGGGAATATCCATGTCATTCTGCACATATGGTGAGAAGAAAGGAACTGTTTTTTACTTTGAGAGTAAAAAGTACGGTGCTGGTACTTTGGCTATAAATGGAGATTTGCAATGGCCTCCTTGCATTACACATGACTGCATTTTTGAGCAATAGAGACCTTTACCATTGCTGAGTCAGCCTTTTGGCTCATTATATTTGGGACTAAAAAGGAGGCATCTCATTTCTGCTTGTGTTAAGACTTTGCTAAGACAGGTCAAAGAGACAATCTTTCCAAATAGTTCCCTTTCCCCAGAGAGCATAATGGCAAAATATCTCAGCTGATTCCCTAGCAAAAGCCACCAATTTAAAGCTTGACTAGGGACTGCGGTGGCTCAATGGTTAAGACGCTGAACTTGCTGACTGGAGGGTTGGAATTCGATTTGGGTCTCCCGTGGGCGAGGAAAGCAGGGTATAAATACCGTAAATAAATAAATTCCCAGGTACTGCAGGATGGAGTGAGCTCCCGTCTCTGTTCCAGCTCCTGCCAACCTAGCAGTTCTAAAGCAAGAAATTGCAAGTAGATAAATAGGGACCACTTCATTGGGAAGGTAAACAGCATTCCATGCACTCTGATGTTGAAGCATGCCTGCCACATGCCTACAGAAAATCTGCAGATGCAGACAGCGCTGGCTTTTTGGCTATAAACAGAGATGCTCACTGAATGCTAGAGTCAGATACAACTGGCTTTCGAGCACGGGTGGCCTTTACATTTACCTAGGCTCTGTAAGGACAAGATTTATCTCCAGAGGAGAAGAGCATTTTATAGAAAACCAAGCCATATATATCATATATGGCTTCTTTCTTTCCCCATTGAGACCGTCAGACTCACACATTCTCAATGAGTCAGACAGTCTCAACATGTCAAGGTAGCCTATTGAGAGCAACACACCTCTTCCCCCCACTATATGCCCTAGAATAAAAGTGAAATATCTCCCATTTTTTAAAATATAAAAACACAGAGAACAAGCACAGAAGAGTCCTGTGTGGAGGCATCTTACAGCTGTTCGGATTGTTAGCCACTAATTTTCTGTGCATCAGTGGTGTCTTGTTTTAAAGTGTCCTACTCTGGCAACTAGCAGTTCGAAAGCAAGAAATTGCAAGTAGATAAATAGGTACCACTTTGATGGGAAAGGTAACAGAACAGTGTTCTGTGCCACCCTGGCATCTACTCATGTTGAGCTGATGGCTCCATTACCTGTGGAATTTTGTCCTTTGTAACTTTGGTATTTTTGATATTGTATGCTTTGATTATTGATTATATTGTGGTTTAATGAATATATTGTAATGTATTGTGATATATTGTATTTTTTTGTGGGATTGTTATGCTGTATTACTGTGTTGTATTCCTATCTTGTAAACCGCATTGAGTCGGTCCTTGGGCTGAGAATTGCGGTATATAAATTTAATAAATAATAATAATAATAATAATAATAATAATAATAATGCCTGCCATATGATCACGGAAACGTCTGCAGAGGCAGGTAGTGCTGGATCTTTGACTGTAAACGGATATAACCCATAAGGGTCAGACATGACTAGCTTTCGGGCGAGGGAAACCTTGATCTTTATAGGGGAAAATATAAGTGCTTGTAAATGGGGAAATGAAAGGATAAAGAGAATGAATACATTTTCAAAAGAAAAGGAAATTGTGATTAAAAATGTAAAGGCCAGCGCATTAATTCATTTTGAAGAAAACAGTTCAGAGCCGGTGAATGTGTGAACATGTTTTGTACCTGTGAATCCTATCAATTTAATGTATTATATCCATGCAGGTCTCAATTTATGCACACAAAATTCACATTTTACTTGTACTGTATACTCTTGTGTATTCATTTTGTGTATGAGTTCTCTTTTAAGTACAAGCAACTTTGGTGGGTCCAAAAGCAAATTTTCTACCCTGCAGATCTGTTATGGGCTTTGCAAACCAACAAAAGATCCAAATATAGCATGGGTGTTTGGGAAATAAATAAATGTCAGTGTTAAACAGTACAGAGCAAGGCTGACCTATTTAAAAGGTGAATCACAGTTACTAGAAGCTTCAAGGAATACAAATATATAGTTTACTAGAGGGGGAAAATTGCAGTATTTTGGGAAGGAATGGAGGGAGAATTGACTCAAAGCACTTTATAAATTGAAAAAAGGCCAGCTTCCGGATTTAATTTGAGACCTCTTTGAACACTGTGTGCATCTTATTAGATGCTCAAATCAAATCAGTCTTTATTACAGCACTCTACAGCAAGAAACAGAAGTTAAAATAAGGTGACTTAAAATATATTTTAAGCAGAGCATTTTTGTGTCAGAGGTGAAGGAGTAAGGTTTCCCTTGCTCGAAAGCCAGTCGTGTCCGACTCTAGGGTGCAGTGCTCATCTCTGTTTCTAAGCCGAAGAGCCAGCGCTGTCTGCTTCTGCAGACGTTTCTGTGGTCATGTGGCAGGCATGACTAGACACCGGAGTGCACGGAATGCTGTTCCCTTCCCTATTTATCTACTTGCAATTTCTTGCTTTCGAACTGCTAGGTTGGCAGGAGCTGGGACGAAGACGGGAGCTCATTCCGTCCTGCAGTACTCGGGAATCGAACTACTGACCTTCCGCTTCCCAGTCAGCATCTTAACCAATTGAGTCACTGCAGTGCCCTAGGTGAAGGAGTAGTCAATTTGTATTTAAGATTAATGATGCTACAACTACTACTAAGCTATGATCTAAAGCTGGTAATTTATTTAGTTGAAGGATCTTATGAGATGTTTTTCTGGTATCTGCTCTGCCGTCAGCTGTGCTTGGTTTCTGTATATTATACTCTGCCTACACCCCACCTAACATCCTTCTTTGTTCCAGCACTTGCATATGGGATTCACTCTGCAGTCTGCAGCATTATTCTTGGCAACTCTACTTAGATGTCTCCTTCTGCTATGCATCAGCAGGATTTTTGCACAAGCAGGAGAAATGCTGGCTATTATCTGGCAATATTAACTGTTTAGCCATTCCAAAATGCATGGTGACCCTTGACTTTTTTTTTTTTTTTTTGCAGTCAAAATCTATCCACCCTGACATTGCTCACCTCTAACAATTGCTTATCCCAGCAATAGATTGAACTACAGCACTAGAAAGCTTTGCTGTATCTTTTTGAGCTTCATCACCAAAATATTTAATTCTGGTACTTAAAGTCTTTAAAATGTAACATAACATTTCCTATCTCTCTCAGAAGGAGACAGTTCAACTGACCCATCACATTTTTTTGTTGTTCAGTCACACAGTCGATTCCGACCCTTTGCCACCCTATGGACCATTGCCCGCCAGGCACCTCTGTCCTCCACCATCCTCCTCAACCCGCCCAGCTCTGTGCTCATTGCGTCTACAACACTATCTAGCCATCTCATTTTCGGCTGCCCCCTTCTTCTTTTGCCCTCCACCTTTACCAGCATCAAGGCTTTCTCAAGTGAATCCTCTTTTCTAATTTGATGTCCAAAGTACTTTAGCTTCACCTTTACTATTTGACCTTCTAAGGAGCAGTCAGGGTTGATTTCTTCTAGGATTGACCTATTTGTTCTCCTCGCTGTCCAGGGGACTCTCCAAACTCTCCTCCAACACCACATTTCAAAGGCATCTATTCTTCTGCACTCAGCTTTTCTTATGGTCCAGCTCTCACAACCATACATTACCACCGGGAATACCATTGCTTTGACTAAGCAGATTTTTGTTTGCAAGGTAATGTCTCCACTTTTAACTATGTTCCCCAGGTTTCTCATAGCTTGTCTCCCAAGCATCAGTCGCCTTTTTATTTCATGGCTGCAGTCACCATCTACAGTGATCTTGGATCTTAAGAAAGTAAAATCTGTCACTGCTTCTACTTCTTACCCATCTATTTTCCAAGGACTGATAGGGCCTGTTGCCATGATCTTGGTTTTCTTGATGTTGAGTCTCAAGCCAGCTTTTGCACTCTCCTCCTTCAACCTAAGCAGTCTTCCTCACTTTCTGCCATTAGGGTGGTATCATCTGCATATCTCAAGTTGTTGATGTTTCTATTTGGGTTCCATTCTCGTTCTCCTCCTTGTTTTACTCATTGAGTACATTGCACAACGTTAGCCTTGCATAATCAGAAATGCACTAATTGCAAGCATTGCCACTCACTAGCTTTCAAAGCATGTAGATGTTCTTCTTTGTGGATCTTTTCTATTCTATCCAACCCCATTCCGTAGAAAAAGATGCTTGACCAACAGGTTAATGACTCCCTCTAGAGGCAAGATGGTGGAAACATGTGCCCTTTGCTGCTTTGCAAAAAGTTATTCCAATAGTGGGAATAAGGTTTACTTCGGAATGTAATGGAATAAAGTAGACAACATCTTTATTGATCTTTAACTCAATTGCTTCTTAGCCACGTAAAGCCTTGTTGCCTTATAATGCTTATCACAAGGGAACTGTTTCCCCCTACACACATTATCCAACTTAAATTATATTGTTAAATCAAATGTGTACACTGTAAAAATGAAGTATTTCAAGTTTTAACATCATTATCATAAGATCTCAATACTAGTACTTCAGTCAAAAAGTTCTGTTAAGTTTATTATGTAAGGTTGTCCTCTCTGCCCTTCCTCCATGTCCTTTCCCAAGGAACAATCTCCGCTTTGGAAAAATTAGCCTCAAGCCTCTGTCATGTTATCCTACATCTCCAAAATGGAAGAGCAGAGCTGGAATCACAACTGATTGATTGATAACTGCAAAGCCATTAAACTGTAGCTACTGTAACAGCTGGAAGGAAGCAAATGTATTGAGTTTATTTACTTAATACAATGTATTTTTATTATTACAATTTAAAAAACCGGGGGCTGTGCAGACCGCCGCCACCGCCGCTCGAGGACTGCTGCCACAGCTGCGAAGGCCCCCGCTCTTCCCGTCTCATCCCTTGCGGGGAGGGATAAAAGGGCCTTGGGCTGTCGGGCAGGCTGAAGACTGCTGCCCCCGCCGCCCGAGGACTGCTGCTGCAGCTGTGGAGGGCCCAGCCCTTCCTGTCCCTCACGGAGAGGGATAAAAGGGTCTTGGGCTGTCTGGCTGGGCCTAAGACTGCCACCCCCACCACCCAAGGACTGCTGCCACGGCTGCAGGGGCCCCTGCCCTGCCGACAACCAGGAGTGTCAGGACTTGCGCACCTGTTTCTCCCCCCCCCGCCATCCTCTGTTGTGGGGCCGGTAATTAATTCTGTTATGTTGTTATTTAAATTGTTTTTATTGCATAATTGTATTGTAAACTGTGTATGCTGATAATTGTGCATTTTTGTGGTGTGTGCGTGTGTGTTTATATATATATATATATATATATATATATATATATATATATATATATATATATATATATATATATATATATATATATATATATATATATATATATATATATATATATATATATATATATATATATATATATATATATATATATATATATATATATATATATATATATATATATATATATATATATATATATATATATATATATATATATATATATATATATATATATATAATTGAACTGTATTATTATGAATTGTCTATGTATTATTGTATGACTTATTATGTTGTTTGCCGCCTTGAGTCAGCTTCGGCTTGAGAAAGGCGGGATATAAATTAAATTGGAAATTGGAAATTGAAATCTTAGGGTGGGGCATGGCTGTTGGTGATCTAGATGCCATGTTGAAACTAAGTGGATTTGAATATGGCCAGTGCTTTCAGGGGAGACAAATTAAGAATTCTGTAACTCTGGAGTGGGGATGAGTGCATGGAATAAATAAGATCTATTTTCTTCAAGCAAATCAAAATCTTTACTGAACTTTAAGAGCTACCAGAAATACACTTCATTACATCCATGAAACATTAGTTATGGTAAGGCATTACATTGAGCTGAGTGTGCATGGCTGTCTCTCAGCCCTGTTGTCAAGCTACAAAGTGGGATGGGTGTGTGATTTCTTCACACTCTCAGGTGCTTTGAAGAAATTATGTAAACTAGGGGTGCCCAAACTATGGCCCGTGGGCTGGATATGGCCCCTGACACCAATTCATCCGCCCCGCACCACCCTGGTTGCTCATGGAAGTAAAACGTGCCCGTATGCATTTTACTTCCACTTCCAGGAGCAACCAGGGTGGTGCGGGGCAGATGAATTGGTATCAGGGGCCATATCCAGCCCATGGGCCATAGTTTGGGCACCCTTGGTTTAAGCAGAGAAAATGGCAGCTTAAAATCTATCTCATCCTGTTGCAAAATAGATTGCAAGGCACATTTTATTTCCCCTTGCGGTGGGAGGAACCACGTGACCACGTGACATTGAACCACAGCCTGAAATGTTTGGGCACCCCTGGTGTAGAAAAAGTCACAGTTGTGGGAGATTAACTTTGCATCAGAAAGCAGAAGATGAGAGTAACTCAGCTACATAAAACATGCATTCATATCAGCTCTCTTAATGGCAAAAATAGCTCAAAATGAAATGGAAAAAAATCAGAGCCAAGTTTTTTTTAAAAAAAAAAAACAAAAACTGCTACAATAGGACTAAACAGTCTTCTTTCTCTTCCACTGTATGTCACATATCCTGTGATCACATTTAATCTAAATATTTGTATAGTCATCACTTGCAGAATCGAAAAACAGAATGCAAGTTTCTCTGGTTTTATCCTAGAGTTTAGTAGCTCTCTTATTCCAGCGCATTTCCATTAATATCGCCTCTAGCACTTGTGAGAATACACAAGTTCTCACAAGTCTTTGAGAAAGAGCCAATTTTTTGCTGCTACAGAAATAGATTGGAACAGCCTTTCTTCCTCTGGAGTCCCACGTGGATTCTGTGGCCAAAAGGCTGAAATATATCACAGGGGGGAAATCCATTCTGCTTTCCACCTTTTAAATAAGTAATGAGGAGCCTCAAATCTCTTTCCTTCTGTGCGGGGTGGAGAACCAATTCCATGATTCTGTCATGGCACCTGAAGAGCAGCTAAACGTGTAGTATTTACCATTATTACTATTATTATTATTACGTATCCTGACCAAACTCTGGACTGCCATAACAAAGACACCTTCTTGGCTTTGTCATTAGTTAGCCAAACACAAGTTCTCACCAGTGCATATTTCTGGCAGTAATCGGCAGACCAGAAAATGAGCTGGATTCTGTATCTCTCCACATTCACACCGCATGTTGTTGTACACCAGCAGCCCCCACTTGAGCATATTGGTCTTGCATTTTAGGGACTCCGACCCACAGCCTATTCAGGATCCTCCAAGTGATGTACAGGAAGTTGAGTTCCTCAGCCATATCCTCCTTTAATGATATTCCTTGTCCAGTGAGCACCTTCCTCCATCTTCTAATTTGGTTTTGCTCTTGCGTACCCTCAGGAATGTTTGTTCTTCCATAAAGCTCTTCCTAGGTCTGAGCCGGTAGACTTGAGCTTCACATCTGTTCAGAGGATGTCGAGGGTCCTTCTCTTGCTTAGTTCTCTCAGCATCTGCTGCTACTTCTCTCCTTATCTTAGGTGCAGCAAGAGAGTTGTTTACACTGAATGGGCAAGTTAAACATGGAACATAGGACAAAGTGGGAGTAAAAAACTATGTTGACGATATTACAGTGATTTTTGCAAGGGCAAAGTATGTGCAATAGATTTCAATCACATCCTCAGATTGTGTATACAGCATATGCACCCTGTCATCTTGGAGGCAAACTACGACAGGAAGAAATCATTCTCTTCTCCTTGTTCCAAAGTTACTCTGCATAAGATCTCCATCCCGTCCCCACGAAACCATGCAGGAGGCCTTGCACTGTTTCTCAGACGTTTTGAGATCAGGGTGGTTTTTGTGTTGCTGTTTTTTTTTTTTTAATCTGGAAGAAAGTATAAGAAGGAAAGGATAAACCACTTCAGTGTATTCCCTGCCTAGAAAATCCTGGAAAGGGCTGCCATAAGTCAGAACTGACTTGATGTATATGACTATTGAGTATTATTTTAGAGCAGCCTGGGAGTCGGATGCAGCCCGTGACACCATTTCATGTGCACCCCCACTGCCTCTGCCACATCCAGAAGTGCCATGTGTGGCAGGCAGCACAAAATGGCCATCCGGCCCCCAAAGCTGTCTGAGGGAGTGTGACCTGGCCCTTGGCTTGAAAAGGTTGAGAACCCCTGTTTTAGAGCATTGCAAAATATGTTCATTGAAATTGGTCAATAATTCTGGCTGAGCTCTATTGCTCAAAATTGGTTGAGGGGTGATTCAAATAAAATCAAAAGGAAAAATGGCTCTGCTACACTGGTGTAGAATACTGATGCAGAATACTGATGTAGAATACATCAGTGAGCCACAATCCTTGCAGTCCATCTTTAGGATGATGGGTGATATTTTTTTTTCTCCCCTTCCTCCAGCTATGTTGTGCTTTTCTTAGATGCAGACTTTATATACATTCTGCCTGAGCTGCATTTGTTATCATTAATATTTCAGCACTGTTTTCAAGTCTGCTCCATTCTGCAGGGTGCGGCTTATGCTGGCATGATACTTTCTGGCAAATTACAGGCATCCTAAAGATCATGTGAGCACCGGGTGATTCGGAAATGGGCCGTTGCTGTAGTTCTCTTAAGGACAAAGCAACTTTTGCTATGAAGGATACACTTTCAAGAAGAAGAAGAGGAGGAGGGGGAGGAGGAGGAAGATGAAGAAGAAGAAGAAGAAGAAGAAGAAGTATTTTCTAAATATGCAAAACAGTAGGAATTACCTTCCATCATATTGGCCCCTACATGAAAAAGGAGACAGAAAGTCGAGCCAGGTTCCCATTCCAAAGCAGTGGGAAGAAACATTCCATCCAAATGTTTCAGAGGAACCCAATTGATCTCAAATGGTGTGTCTATGCCTTTTGATCTCAACTGACCCCTAAAGGAGTGACCTTGGTCAAAGTAACGAACCTGAATAACCAGTGGTGGGATTCAATTTTTGTTACTACCTACTCTGTGGGCGTGGTATGGTGGGCGTGGCCAGGGGAAAGCCCTGCATTGCACCAAAATTAGGACTACTTTATTTCAAACCTTGGATGGGCAGGGCCAGCCAGAATTTCTGCTACTGGTTCTGGTGAACTGGTGCTGAATCACACCACTGTGAATAACATAGTGTGGACTGTCCTCCACCCAACCCTTGTATTAATTCTAGCATTCACAATATGATCAGAAGTGAGGAAGGGGGGGGGGGCTATGCAAGATGCTTAGTTGATCGCAAGAGAGAAGGAGAGTTTGCTCTTTACATTGGAAATAAATCTTCCTTGCCCTTCCTGTTGTTGTTGTTGTTGTTGTTGTTGTTGTTGTTGTTGTTGTTGTTGTTGTTGTTGTTGTTGTTGTTGTTGTTGTTGTTGTTGTTGTTGTTGTTGTTGTTGTTGTTGTTATTTCCAACTTATATGCCGCCTCACTCGCAGATTCCTGTTGCTAAGTCGTTGATTATACCAACCAAGTGTCTTGATGATTAAAAATTCCTTTCTTCAGGCACAGCCGCAGCTGCTTGCATGTAATATATTCAGTGATGCACTGCAGCAGGTTCTGCAGAACTGGCAGCGGAAATTTCCCCAGGCCATGCCCACTTGGTTGGCCACGCCCACCTCCATAGCCCATAATGCAGGATGTTTGGCCACGTCCACAGATTTGGCCCCGCCCATAGATTTGGCCAGCCCACAGAGTAGGTAGTAAAATGGTTTCAGTGCATCACTGAATATATTTCATTTCTCTCTCTCTCGATCCAATGAAGAAAAGGAAGGAGAATGGAGGGGAAGAGAAAGAGTTGGCACTGTAAGGATAAATCTGGAAGATTCCTTGCACTCTTCTATTTCAATTGATAAAAAACTTTCCTTTTTTCCTTGAATAAATCGACTTGCCCTCCACATGAATTAAAGAGGAGAAGGCTGAAATAGGGAAGGGAACAAAGAAGGGAGTAAGGAAGAAATTTAAAGGGGCCATGGGCACAGTAGTCTCTGATTTCTTCTTCAAATGGGCAATGCAGGATGTAAATGAAAAGCAGGCTTCTTGTAGTGCCCTTTTAAGAGGAAATCTGGGTCCACTGTGCCCATTGCCCCTTTAAAATCCCTCCCTCACTCCCTTCTCTGTGTCTGCCTCATTAGGAGCTGGGGAAGAATGGGGATAAAACAGAGCACCTTCATTTGCACATTGCTGCCTGATCCAGAGGTTTTACTGGCATACACTCTAAGCTGGTAGTACCTGATACAGTTATACTATCTGATATGAGCTTTCCTTGCCATTGTCATTTCTCCATTTGCACACACACACACACACACACACACACACACACACACACACACACACACACACACACACCTGAAAGTCCAGAAATGCACAAACACTATCCTGGACTCAAACAACAATCTGTTCAGAATACCACAGAGAAGATCAGCCAACAGTCTATGCACCCTTAGTGACTTTGTGCCAAAGGAAGAGTTCTCCCAAAAAATGTACTGAAACTCGGCACAAAATTCTCATAAGGTTTCATTCCAGATGAATGGATGTGGGGTCCCAATAATAATAATAGTTTCATGGCAGAAATTATTCTGGGTTCAAGGATTTTTGCTGGAGAAACTCTACTCAGGGGATGCCCGGATGAGGCTCCTTTCATGTTTCCAAGATCTTTTCCCACCGGAGTGGTCCCTTATTTATATACTTGCAATGTCTTGCTTTCGAACTGCTAGCTTGGCAGGAGCTGGGGCACAGACGGGCGCTCATGCCGTCATGTAGTACTTGGGTCTTGAACTGCCGGCTTGCCAACCTTCTAGCTAACAAGGTTTAGTGTAAGGGACCAAAGACAATACAACAGCCGAAGGGTTGGCTTAACACAGGTTTATTGCATGATGATCCGGAGGAACATGTGGTAATGGCGGCTGGGTAGCTCAATATATACAGCTGGCTATACATTTGAATGTGGCTCGTTGGCAGACTATTGGTTGCTGCCCGCGTGACGTCGTAGGAGGTCACGCCCTTCTTGACCAGGTGAGGAAGGTCGCGGGGAATCTTCCCGCGCTGCTGATCCAGGTGGCTTTGATCCATTAGAGCTGGACGCTCGCTACTGCCCTCTGGTGGTCACTAGCTCGCGTCCCCTTATTAAGCATACATTGATACAGGTGATGGTTATAATGTTGCACACAGAAAGGTTACATTGATAACACATGGCAAAGGTACATCGTTAAAGGCACTGCTTTACAGAACACAACACAAGGCAAGCGTCTTAACCACTGAGTCCTCACAGCCCCTGGGGGTCCCAAATATTTTTGTGAATCCAAGGTATATTGCTGAAACTCAGTGGTTTGTTGCTATTTGGAGTTCTCCTTTCCCACTGTGTGAGCAAGGATCAAACATCCCTACTTGCACAGTTCAGTCAATACCCTAAAATTTTCTTTCCTACTCTAGACTATCCCAAGGCTGAGGTCATGTCTATACAGGGAATTACTCATGGATCTAATGTCAATTATACATATTGCTATCCTGTTCATGGCTCTGAAGGTTGATTTAAAAGCAATGGAGGTGGGGCGGGGGTCCCCCTTTTTGCCAGTAGCCCCATTCCTGTCCTTAATCCTCCTGCCTTTGTGTGCATAAGAACCCACTAGAATTGTAGACACCGATTAAGCAACCCTGGTGATACAGTCCATAAATGAGTAATTAATTTAAATTTCATTTCCCCTACTAATAATACATAGCTAAGGACAGAGATGGATAACTACACCCGACTTTGATACTAACAAAGATTCTCAATGTATCCCCTTGTAGGTAGTCAACTGAATAGATTAGATATATTTTACATTTGATTTACATGGCAAATATGTATTATAGGAGTGAATGCAATGACAAAAAAGACAGCTGCCCAATGGATCTCAATTACTATTACATTAGCACCAACCTACAGAGTGCCTGCTTGAGAACCAGATTTAATTCTTCTTTAGCCTCAGTTTCCCTGAACACATAATTCCTGCGGCAATAAACTATATGCAGGAATGGGCATTACCGATCGAACAGTTTTGGTGCCAGACTGTCTGAGGCACTTGTGCTCCTAGGTTAAAGCTGTCACAGTTAATGTACAGGTCTACAAGAGAAAACGGTATCAAGATTCATAATTAGTTAAGGGAGAAGGAAATTTGTAAGACTGAGGTCATCTCTCTCTCTCTCTCTCTCTCTCTCTCTAAAACCCACTTGAGCTGGAATCATCATCTTGCTCCCCCTTGTGGATATGATTCAATGGTCTAAAAAAGAGAGAGGTGATATGTAGGGACCATAGGTCTCTCCTAGTGATGCAACAAATTCTTGAGAAGACAAGCTACACCAACTCATAGAGAGTATCAGTCCAAAACCTCTGATTTCCATAGATTTGTCCTCTCCAACATAGGAACAAGATGGTGGATTCCATTTTCTGAAATTTGTACAAAAAGTCTGGGAAAAGTGAGCATCTTTTTCCTTTTTGAAGCAAAGCACATATTTACAGAAATCATGGAAGTGGTTGACCAAATGAAAGAAGATGCACACAATCCATCCATTGATTCTCATTTTCAACAGGCCAGTTTGGTGCTGGAGGAGAGCTCTGTGGAATGATAATAATAATAATAATAATAATAATAATAATAATAATAATAATAATAATAATAATAATAATAATAATAATAATAATAATAATAATAATAATAATAATAATAATAATAATAATAATAATAATAATAATAAATCTGAGACTTTGAACACATCTTGAGAAGGCAAGATTCTCTGGAAAAGACAATGATGCTGAGAAAGGTGGAAGCCAGTAAAGGAAGAGGATGACGAAACAAGAGATGGGATGGGTTGGCTCTGTTAAGAAAACTACAGGATTGTGTTTGCAAGAGCAGGATTGGTAAGGACAAGACATTCTGGAGGTCTCTCATTCATAGGGTCACCTAAGAGATGAATTGGCAGCACATAACAATAACAGGGAAAGGTCTTTGTTTAAGCTCAGTAAAGTGTGGTCCACAAGAAATATACAACCATTGGGCATTCGATTAGACCGGGGTTCCCAAATGTTTCATGCCATGGGCCATGATTCAGTCATGTGATTCAGCGGGCCGCCCCGTGCTGTCCTCATAAGCGGAAGTGTGAGTGCATTTTACTTCCACTTCTGGGAGCAGCACAGGTGGCTTGGGCAGGATGATTTGGCACTACAGATCGGATCCAGCCCATGGGCCATAGTTTGGCCACCCCTGGATTAGACAAATCTGTAGGTATGCACTGATTAGTGTATGTGATGAGATCAAAAGACCCTGTCTATGCTCAATCTGTGGGGCCGCAGTATATTAGTGGTTAAGATGCTGAGCTTGTTGACAGGAAGGTCAGTAATTAAAGGAATGAGTACTGTATTAAGCAAGACATTGGAAGTAGATAAATAAGTACCGCTTTGTCAGGGGAAGGTAACAGCATTCTGTGTGCTCCTGCATCTAGTCATGCCTGCCACATGTCTGCAGAGATCCAGACAGCGTTGGCTCTTTGGCTGTAAAATGGAGGTGAGCACTGATCTTTTGAGTTGGATACGACTGGCTATCGAGCAAGGGAGACCTTTATCTTTACCTATGCTCAATCCAAGGGAGATGCAATGCCTTTCTCAAGCCAGAGGAGAAAATATCCTCTTCTCTTGCAACCAAAGAGAAAATACAGGCTCATAGACTTCCCAATGAGAAGTCAACTGCCTTATTTTATCTCATAGTCATTCTGTAAATCCATTAATAACCAAACAAAGTGCTCCTATTTCTGGAATGCAGTTCAGACCCTTCAGCGGTAGATGTCAGGTTTGCACCACAGATTTAATTTCCATCCTGATGCTTTGCTTTTGCAAAAAAAAAAAAAAAAAAATCTTGCCAGGTAAAACAAGAATAAAGGAAACCAATATTAATTCAGAATGTGATGACGAGATGATGTCAAAGGCAGCTTCTTTCTTAAAAAACACACACACCACACAAACATTTTAAGAAGGCTGCCGTTACTTTTGTTGAGACTGTGTATGTCTGGGGGAGAATTAACTGCTGTTTGTTACTTCTCTCATCCAATTCCTCATCCATTGCCTTGGTTTATATTAATCAATTCACCCATTGAATTTACATACCACCTCATTAGTGCAAACAGCACCCAGGGTGGTTTACGCAACGTTAAAACTCACAAACCTTTGATATGCCACACTAAAAAAATCTATTAAAAAACAATACTACAATACAACAGAAAGAATTACAGCCATAAATATGAATAACCCTATGAAATAGAAAATTGTTCAAAACATTTAAAAAATCATTTAGCAAGAACAGTTTTAAATAATTCAGGCTTTGCCATTGTTCTGAATGCAAGAAGTCTCTGTTGGCATTTTATTTCAGAGATTAGGTCAGGGGTTCCCAACCTAACCCATGGCACCATTTCATTTGGCCCAACCCCTCCGATGCATTTGAGATACAAAATGGCTGCCCCTTTGAAGCTGTTGGGACAAAATGGCCACCCCCATCATGCAGGCAGTGCAAAATGGCCATCCGGCCCTCAAAGCTGACTGAGAGAGTTTGACCCGGCCCCAGACTTGAAAAGGTTGAGAACCCTTGGTCTAGAATGATGCTACATCACTAAAAGAAAAACAGGACATGTGGACTATACGCAAGAGCTCCATTTCATCTTCAACAGTAAAAAAAATATTCTAGTGTGAGTTTTTGTACCATTCTGGTCAGGTTATTCTGCTATGGTAATAGAATAGACCCCCACTGGCAGCAACTCAACACCGATCATCTGTGTTGGTTAACTAACCTGGTAATCCTGAGGACTAATGGCCTTGGGTGGCAAAAGTCCTCAGGGAAGGGTGATGGACCCCAAGTGGATTAAATCCCACTTGGATCCATCTTGATGGACAGCAGAAGCTTCATCCATCCTGGCCTGGGGTTGAGGAGGACTTTGTGTGCCAAAAGGGCTCATAGCCAGAAAGTGACTTGCGGAACTGGATCAGCGGTACAGGGGTCATGCTGAATTGTGGAAGGCAAACGGAAGGCCACTGCATGGAAAGCCACTGCATCATATTCTTATCAGCTCCCCCATGGTTTAGGGATTATGATGCTGAACTAGAGACAGGAAGGTCGGGTTTTGATACCCGAGGATATGAAAGGAACCTCATTCGTGCGTCTCCTGAGCGGTGTTTCTCCAGCAAAAATCCTCTCAATCCAGAGTAGTCTCTGACACAAAATTATTATTATATTGTTCCCAGGAACAATATAACACCATGATGATTGCCAATATTTGGAATCACTTGAAGAAGAAATGAGTTTTTGTAGACTATAGTGCAAACCCTCAGATGCATTTAATATATTGCATTTTCATTTTGTTTTATTTAGCAGAGCTGTATTCAGATGAGGAAGGGAAATATTGCAGCATGAATTGAAAGCAGAATAGTAGAGTGTGTGCCTTATCTTTTGGCAGGGGAGTTACAATTTTCTTCATGCTTTTTTCAGGGGTGCCAGAAATGAACCAAACTGCTCAGAATGTAAGGAAATAAGACTCAGTCATGAGTTTTGACTTTTTTTTCAATAAAAGTTTTATTTTATTTTATATAAGAACTTTTTAAATACAGACATATTTGCAAATATACATTCTTCACAGATAACAAAACAATATTTTAATCTCTAGTCACCAGATGCAAATTTGTATGTGTGTATATATATATATATATTAAAAAACACATTCCCGTGAAAGGATGAGAATAGAGAGGGGAAGAAAACATCTTCATAAATATGACAATCCAGCAGAAAGCTGTCCGCCCTATTGAAATGTATGAAAGCTGTTTCTAAGATGCTACTGTGGTCTACAGTCACCCTTGATGCCGGTTGACAGACTGCTGTCAAATACAGAGCCACTCATTCCTTCTTGGGTGACAAAAAGAGGGGAAGACAAATGATGAGGATGTCATGGTGGTCACAAAAAAGGATAGGGTCAGTGATGGCGAACCTTGGCAATCCAGGTGTTCTTGGACTTCATTTCCCAGAAGCCCTAATCAGCAGGAGTGCTGACGTGGGCTTCTGGGAATTGAAGTCCAAGAACACCTGGGGTGCCAAAGCTTGCCATCATTGGTCTACACACATTTGTATACAATGGGACAAATGGCTCTCCTTTGCTTCACTTGAGCCTCCAACCCTGGCATTGCAATACTAATATGCAACTGTGCATTGATACGCATGCTGCAGCAGTCAGCGTGGGGGCATAGGTACAAATGCACATGGAGGCTGTCTGTGTGGAGATTTATTGGTAGCCATGTGTGCTGTTTCACATTGGCAAATTAACCACCACTCAGAAAGTCTTAATGCAATCTCACAGAAATGTGCATCTTGACCTGACTCATTCATACAAAAACGCACTCCCAGATGTCAAGATATCAGGATTTATTTTCTTATTATTTTGTTGCTCTGGGTGAATTGTGTCTTTTGTTACGTGGACTAATACAAGTAGCAACAATGGAATGATTGTTTGTGTCTGAGACCGATTAGTGCTTGCCCTGAACGCTTGATCATTGGGGGCAGGTGGGGGGGCACTAGTTCTTCACAGAGACATTTTTGAGCAAAGTGTATTTTGCACAATTGAAAAAAAAAGTTAGGATGAAAGCACTTAGTATCACAGTTTCATTCCATAAACAAGAACTCTCAAGTGGGATAACAACTTTTTTCCAGATTCCACCTTCTCAAAAGGTGACTTTTCTTCATGTCCCTACAGTAATGCATTATAATCACATTAAATTCACTTGAGGAAGAGTAATATATTTTGTCTATTCATTTGGCAGTGTCAAAGAAGAAGACCAGAATGAACTCAACAGGCGTGTGAGTTTCTGACAAACAAGGAATTCAGACATTTCTATTTAGAAATGAACTCAGTGCTCCAAAATCTGTGAGGGGAGGAAGGGGCGCTGTTGGATTGAATTGACAGAAATTACTTTTGTGAGAATATTTTATTCACCTCGCTTCCCTTTTTCCTTTTCCCCCTCCTGACCTAACAAAACTATATTATTCTGGCAGTGTGGTGTGTTTACTTTTATTTTATTTTTTAATTAAAATGATAATTTTTTCCCATCTAGATTTCACAAAAATACTCGCACGCACTCACCCACCCACCCACCCACCCACACACTGTTCGCTCTTTACAGGGACTCAATGAACATTTCAGGTACTCAATGAATATTTCACTGGATGAAAAACATGAGCATTCATGTAGTAGTGTTGTTTTGTATTTTTAAATTTATATTCTAATATAAATAGATTCTAAAAAATGGAATTCAAGGATGCCATGGTCTATTCAAGTGCTAACGAGTTGGTAGCATTATCATTTAGGACAAGTCGAAATCAAGTTACTGTTAACAATACAGCAGCAGTTGGTATATTGAAATAAATTGGGAGCCCTCATACCATTGCACATTATTGTAAGACTTTAACCATGGACCATAAGATACTGGACATTCAAAATGTGAGGTTGGCATCTCTGTGTTTCTTGATGAAGCAGTAGCTTTAATGAAGAGATGATTGAAGGAAAAGGAGTCTATCTTTCCATTGCTTTTCAAAAGAGTTGTTTGGTTGTTTGGTTGGTTGATTGGTTGGATGGATGGATGGATGGATGGTTGGTTGGTTGGTTGGTTGGTTGGTTGGTGTGGCACTATATAAGTCTTAGTCTCATTCCACGGTGGGGAAAAACACTATCTGTAAGTTAATGGATGGCAGTAGCAGGTATCAGAGACTGGCAAGAACCTTTGATGCAGAAACAGAATTGGTTTTAAACAGTTAAAATTGCTTGGCTCAGTTTTACAATTCACAAAAAACATTCAGATTACAGCAGGAAGAAATGCTCAAATTGCAGTTTGATCATCATGGACGTCATGGGACCAGGTCAAAGATGCTGTTATCAGTTTCTTTCTCAAGTGTTACTAAAGACGACACTCAACTGCAGAGAGGGCAATTCCATTTACGACCTGGAACAGCTTGACCTTTCCAAAAAAAGCAGTCCCGTCCCCCCCAATTTGATGCTGGGGGAGCCAAGAAAGCGAAACGTCTTCTTGAAAACAAAGGAAAATAATAGGTTTGATCT
The DNA here is from genome assembly GCA_035047305.1 of Bradypodion pumilum. Lineage (NCBI taxonomy): Eukaryota > Metazoa > Chordata > Lepidosauria > Squamata > Chamaeleonidae > Bradypodion > Bradypodion pumilum. Next base: position 7,135,836 of record JAWDJD010000010.1, on the reverse strand, counting down.
TTCATTTTGCTTCATACTTTGGGGTTGATTGGAGGTTTCAATGCCTTAAAAAAAAGCAGTGGGATGATGAGTACAAATAACTGTCAGCATGGGATTGCAACCGGTTAGATTCAAATCTTTAAAACACGCAGAGCAAACCTAAGTTGTGTGATGTAGGACAAGCTTCCAAATCTTGGTAGTATCAACTAGAGTGGGATTGGGGGTAAAAATCTATAGAGAAAAGGCTGGTAGACTTTTTGTTAATTTAACTTTTCTTCCTTTCATATCAAAAGTGAGGAAATGAACGGCATTCATTCCAGGCCAAGACTGAAAGCTGGCAGTAAATCATAACTCGAGTTGGCTGATTGAATCAGTGGTGATTTTGTGAATCTATGCTTAAGTAAGCTCCACTGATTCAATGGTTGTGACTTCCTACTGGCTTTCAGCCTTGAGTAATTAATAAGCAGACACTGAAACCAACACGGGGACCTGGAGTTCTGCAGATTCAAAGCCTGTTCTGAAATACTCCCAACCTGTGCTCCAAGATATCCTGTTTGATAGCTGCATATTATGGGCTTCAAAGGCAGTTGCCACCAATAGAATACAGTGGAACCTCATACAAAAATTGCCCCGTATAACAATGAAATCACATAACAATTAGGTTTCTTGGGGGACAATGGCGTCCCACATAACAATTCTCCCTATGGAAAAAATCATACAACAATTTTTCAATGGGAAAAACCACTTAGCAAAAAAAACAAAAACACGTTGTATGATGTTTCCCATAGGGAAAATCCCTATATGATGCATGCTTCGTATAGTAATTGTTTTGTACAACAATGAGCCCCGTGTAACTGATTAAAATCATTGTATGAGGTACCACTGAACTTTTGTTTGTTTGTTTTTCTTGAGCTTTTCCAGATAGCAGATCTACAGGCTAGAATTACACCAAAATTTACATGGTTGATATATGAGATACTCAAAGTGGCTTATGTAAAATACCAATATAAGGTCTCCCTTGCTCAAAAGCCAGTGGTGCTCATTTCAGTTTACAGCCAAAGAGCCAGGGATGTCTGTGTCTGGAGGAACTGCAATAGACAACAAGCGCTCACTTCGTGTTTGGGTTTCGAACTGCTGACCTGCCAACCTTCCAGGTGTCATGTTCAGTGTCTTAACCACTAGGCCACTGCACCATTATCCTGCTGGGATCTAATTCTGCATTAACATAGCACAGTAGGAAAGGCAAATAATTTCATATCGAGGCACTCTGTATTTCATATTGAGGCACTGAGAAAAGGACTTTTTTCTGCATTATCACTCTCCTCTTGTGCTGACTTTTAAAAAACATGCTTTTTAATTCTATAGCATGCTAATATTATAAACTATTTAATTTTTATTTAACATTACACAGATCAACTTGTTTTTCTATATATCCAATTTTTCTAATCCATACTTGTTTTTAATCCTGTATGGAAGTGTGAGTGTTGCCTTTAAAAGAAAGGTGGTATACATGGAAACAAGGGGCCCCATTATGTCAAATTCACCCTTGGAACAACTTCTTCACAAAGTCACTTTCTTTGGGGGAGTCGCCTTACTATGGCAATAATCAAAATGGTGCCTCCATCCTTCCAACACAAACTGTAAACTTGCTTCTGCATTGCTAACACCAATTGCTTCATGTTTCTAAGCCATCTCTGCTTCTTACCTGATGTGGAAGTGGTGGCGCCTTAGACTTAAACTGAGTGGTTGGAATTGACTTCATTGCTGCTGCCTGTAAGAGAAGAGACCATTTTTTCCCCTAAGCAAGCATAATTTAACATTCTTGTTCAGCCTCATCCCAAGAAATGCCACAGGGAAAGGTAGAGGGCAAGAGAAGAAGGGGGCGTCCAAAGATGAGATGGCTAGATGGTATTGTAGACACAATGGGTACAGAGCTGGGCGGGCTGAGAAGGATGGTGGAGGACAACAGAGGCGCCTGGAGGAAAATGGTCCATGGGGTCGCAAAAGGTCGGAATAGACTGTGCGGCTGAACAACAACAACAAAGGGGGGAGGGGTGTCTGCCATCTGAATTACAAAAAAATTACCTGGGGTTGGGGGGGGGGGTGTCAGGTCAAAATTGCATATTCCATTTGGAGCTGTTTCTAACCAACAGTGGGAAATTAAACCAGTGCATAAAAAGAAAGGGTTTTATTTACTTTTGTCCCTTGCTCCATGCGGTGAAAATGGAGGGGGAAAGCCATGCTTCCTGGTTGCAGGGAGAGCAAGAGGCTAAGCTAGAGCATCACTTCCTGCTTCAGTCCAATTGGCCTGCCCACCCATTTCCCCTGCAGCACCACCACTGGTTGGTGGTGCAAAATACAGTACTATTTGGTTCAGACCACGCAATTTTAAAGGGGGCGGGAGGGGGTCAAAGTGAAAATTACGGTTGGATTACATAGGAGGGAGGGGGTCCATTTCCCCCAGAAAAAGGATCACATAATTGTTGAATGGCCCCACACTGTAATACAGTCAACATGTATAATTATGGATACCTAAGAACAACCTCCGGGTTGGAGAGATAGGCAGGATATCTCTCAATGCCATTTCCAGGGAATCCTAAGCAGGTCAAGGCATCTCCTTGGGAATAATACCCTGAAGCCAATGGTGAGCCACTGTGTGAGGCAGAATGCTGGACTGGATCATGGGCTCCTGTGGCCTGTTCCAGCAAGGCTGTTCTTATGTTCTTATACGTCAAACACAGCATTCTCAATGTACCAAAAACCTATTTCACATTTTCTTAAACTATACTCATTCAATTTGATAGATGAGGAATTGCTTTTTGAATAGCATAAAAATCAACCATTCAATTCCCTATTTAACAAAGAGGTAAAAGCAATTAATAATGAAATGGTATAGTCTTTGCATCATGAGAGTATCACACTCAGTTTTCACATGGGGCATGGAAAGCATTCATGTGAACCAAGACAAAAGACTTGCCATTATTATTTAAAAAACAAAATATTGGAGAAAAGCCTAGAAAATTAAAATTCTTCATAACATCATAAGTTTTTCATATAGTAAATTGTTCAAAGAAATGAAAAACCCTACATTATCCCCTCAAGAAATCTGGAGGAGTTACAAAGGAGGGCAAAAGTATTTTTAATATTACAGATAACTATCTCTAATTGGAAAGTGGGCACAACAAGAAGAGCAAAACATGACTCTTTTGCAATTAAGCATCTGTCTAGCACAGAGGTTCCCAACCTAAGGCCTGTGGCCAGGTCTTGCCCATGGCACCATTTCATGTGGTCCCCACCCCTCCAAGGACATTCAAGAAACAAAATATCTGCTCCCTTTAAAGCTGTTGGGACAAAACGGCCACCCCCACCGTGCAGGGAAGGCAAAATGGCAGTCTGGCCCTCGAAGCTGACTGAGAGAGCATGACCCGGCCCCCAGCATGAAAAGCTTGGGAACCCCCGGTCTGGCAAAACACTAGCTTAACACCCAAGCAGGAAAAAATGTTCAGGACGTACGTCAACCCTCTGCACCTGGAAGAAAAGCAGGAATTGCTAAAGAGCAACCATTTGGTGAGAAAATTTTGGTGATATTGGAAAGTCTTTCAATGTGAAATAACAGGTGATAACTAAAGGAAGCCAGATATAGGTTGAATATCAGGAAAAACATTTTAACAATAAGAGCAGAATGACAGTGGAACCAATTGCCTTTAGAGGTGGAGATCGCTCCAATACTGGAAGTATTGAAGAGAGGATTGGACAGCCATCTGTCATATCCAGTGATACACTGCAAAAAAATTTAATACCTACTCTGTGGGCTGGCCAAATCTGTGGGTGTGGCCAAACATCCTGTATTATGGGCTATGGAGGTGGGTGTGGCCAACCAAGTGGGTGTGGCCTGGGGGAATTTGCACTACCGGTTCTGCAGAACCTGCTGCAGTGCATCACTGGTAATATCTGCTTTGATTCGGTTTCCTACATTGAGCAGGAGGTTGGATTCAATGGCCTAAAAGGGCCCTTTCAACTCAGCGAGTCTATGATTCTGTGAAACAGAATTCTCCCATCAGCCCAGTTCTGGTGGTCACTACTTCCAAAAGTCCTTCGCTCTTTCCTCCCCTGCCATTCTTTGCCCGTTCTCTATCTGCTTTGTTCTTTTTAAAAAATTATAGAATTAAAAGAAACATTAGCTGATAATATGCATAGCAGACTTGAACTCGAAAGAAGAAAGCAAGTCAACTATTAAGAAGCTGACTTACAGTATTCCCTGTGACTGGAGTTAAGGCTGGCTTGTTGAAAGTTGGAATTGGAGGTGGAGGGACCTTCGGCTTGACAATAGGCTGGAAGAAAAGGAAAGAGGACTTTAACTCATTGCATTTGCACATGGAGGCCAAGAAACATTGAGATGTCAAGACAACAGACGAGGATGTCTTAAGAAGCTTCCCTTTCTCAAGGGATATCAAGCCAAGCTAGAGTGGCGGGCTGCCCTTGACAGTACTTTCTGTTTTCTTCTCATGATCAAAGCTTGACTTGTCTTTCAGTAGCAATTTTCAGCAAATAAGATACACTTTACCAGCACAAGTACTAGGGATGGGGAAAACCTGTTCATTTATTTTTCCCCTGCAATTTTGTTAAGATTCTTAATATTAAGAATCGGTTGCCATAATAAAATATAAGATTAAAATGATAAACTAGATATGTCAATGTATAAACACAGTTGCATCAGTTGCTCTTTCAGTGTCTTCTTCTTCTTGTGTCGTATTTGATTCAATTCAATTCAATTCAATTTTATTTACAGTCCATGACCAGCATAACAAAAACACAGAAGCATAAACACCACATCCTAAGCTAGACTGGACAGAGGTAATAAAAGAAAACTATACTACTAAAACCTACTGAGAATTGACATACAGTAAAAACCCTACTTACTGCTCAGTGCAGGAGCAATCTCAATGAACTATAGAGCCACACTGGACTACCTAGTCAACAGCCGATGTATCCTACAAGCCTTCACACAAAAACCCACCACTTTGCATGTGATGGAAATACTACTAGGAAGGAAACATGTTGGGCAGGCCATTTTCCTGTGCATTGGTGCAGCAGAGGGATTATTAATTCTGCACGGGTATCCCTATAAAATGAGCAAAAAAGGAGAACATGCTCAAATATTTCATTCTGAATATTGGCAATCATTATAGTGATCAGCCATGAAGATTGTCCTGAGAATATAATGCAGTGGCCTTCCATCCTTCTACATTGTGGCGTGACATTCGTACCACTGATCCAGTTCCGTGAGTCACTTTCTGGTCCTGAGCCCTTTTGGCACACAAAGTCCTCCTCAGCCTCAGGCCAGGACTGATGAAGCTGCTGCCCTTTATCAAGATGGGGATCATCACCCTTCCCTGTGGACTTTTCCACCCAAGGCCATTAGTTCTCAGGGTTGTCAGGTTAGTTAACCACCGCCTGATATTTAGTGTTGAGTCAATACCAGTATGGTCTACCCTATTAGCATAGCAGGAAAACCTAGCCAGACTCATCTCTCACTCTCACACACTCAATATAAAATAAATCTCCAAAATCTTTCCCAGTTCCCATATGGGAGATTCCTTTTGGGCAATTGGTCAAGAACTTATATGACTCTGCCCCATTGGAAGCCCTTCTTTCTTCTAAACACTATATCACTATGGTTCTGCATTGTGATGACCTCTAGTTTACGTGGATTTAAGAAAGGATTGCAGTATTTAGGTAAGGTAACCATTGACTGATTGGCTAGTAAATTGTAACTTCACACTCAGAGGCAGTGTTCCCTAAATATCATATCTGGAACCAAAAGTATGTGCATATGTTTATGCAATACTGACTCTCTAATTGTATATTTCTTAGAAGCAAGTGGGCAAAAAAGGTTAGGGTCAAATAATACATTATAGGCAGCCTATCATTAGAAACTGGGACAAAATTCATGTTGCAGAGAAATCAGTCAGCAGACCTGTCAGAGCGATCACACTTGCAACAAAAACTTTTGTTTATCTCTTGGTGACTGATCACAGCCACTTAACTTGCCAAGCTGCAAATTGGAAAACAGAAACTGTGATAAACAGGCATCTTTCAGCATGTAAATCCATCTCTCCTCCAATGAATGATTCCATTCTAATTACTCTGTAATTTATAACGTCATTCTTATAAGCAGAAGGCTGAATGCAGTGGAACTTTATCTAGTCCAATAAAGTCATTAGTATGTCCTTTATTCAAATATCCTACTCACCACTTTGGCATTTTGATAGACGGCTGGAGCATGGCCGGATTGTTCACCTGGCATATTCTGGGGAATAACAGGCAGTAACACCAGATTAACATTACCAGCATGGGTATTATTTCCATACAGTTCCTATATCTATATCTATATCTATATCTATATCTATATCTATATCTATATCTATATCTATATCTATATCTATATCTATATCTATATCTATATCTATATCTATATCTATATCTATATCTATATCTATATCTATATCTTGATAGATAGATAGATAGATAGATAGATAGATAGATAGATAGATAGATAGATAGATAGATAGATAGATAGATAGATAGATAGATAGATAGATAGATAGATAGATAGATAGATAGATAGATAGATAGATAGATAGATAGATAGATAGATAGATAGATAGATAGATAGTTCTAAGGCTGCATTCTGGCTTCTTCCTTTTTGAAACTGGCATGTTTTGAAAACACTTTCAAGTGCTCATTGTGTGAAATATTTCAATTAGTTCTACTCACAATGCAAATTGGTGGCACGTTTGCTTGAGGTGGAGGTGGCGGAAGGAGGCATCGAGTAAAATTGACCTAGAAACATGAAATTATCAAAGCATTAAAACATATCTAACCTTATTTTCTTTTAAATTTGTGTCATTTTTATTTTTTTAGTAACAACCACCAGTGTTATGGTATTTAAAAGATTAGATGGTCATCACTATCATAGGGTTCAGTCCAAATTTTGAGGAGAAAATGTGTATTTTTGTAAGGCAACACAAAAAAGGAGATGATTCAACCATCTGCACTAATCATATTCAATAGAGGCCACTGTTTGCAGCATCTGGCAGATCCCTTTTTCTGGCCTTTCATACCTTTGGCACGCTCAAGTTTTTGAAATTGTGTACATGCACACAAAACCAAATATCATACTAAACAAGGTTGTTTGTCAAAAAAAAATCGTAACGTACATAAGTATCCAAAAACAATAATAGCGTTCTCAAAACCTCTCCGGTAATAGGTTTTTCAATAGGCTGTTTGACGCGAATAGAGGGTAGGTATCTGTTTGGTTAGTGTCAATAAAGATTTTGTATATATTGCAATTTATTATTGTATTTTGTATGATAGTGCGAAACTCTATTTAACAAATTGTATTTTTATTGCTCTTTAGAATTATGAATATCTTCTGATGAAGATTTCATTTCTATTGAACAAACAACCTTGTTTTCTATGATATTTGGTTTTGCGGTCATACTACCACATGAACCATACACATTTTTGGGCTGACAGCATTGATGAAAATTGAACTGCATATTAAAGACACATAAAGGATTTTTTTCCGTACTCCATTCTTTATTATTCAAGTTTGTTTTTTCGCCTCAAATGGTTTTTGCTTCTTTTTCACCTTTTCCACTGAAGCAGAACCTATTTATCTACTTCCAATTTGTTGCTTTCGAACTGTTAAGTTGGCAGGAGCTGGGACAGATGACAGAGCTCACCTGTCATGTAGCACTCAGATCTAGAACTGCTGATCTGCCAAACTTCTGGTCATCAAGCTCAATGTCTTTACCACTAAGCCACTTTGGTCCTTTTCGTGCTGCTTACTCAAGGACTAAGAGGTGAGGAGTTACACAATCCCCATCAGCCACACTCACTGTGAATGATCTTGCCTGTCCAATCTCTCTTGTTTAAACAGTTTATGTTGGTTCTCACCTCTGGAGGATTCGGTGCTGGTCCAATATTTGGTCTTCTCCTCTGTTCGTGACCAGAGAAGGCTGGGTTGTTGGCTGCAGGTGCGCTCTTTTGGATACTAAACAAAACAAATCCATATATCCATTAAATATTAGTACAGTGCAAGACTTGCATTCTATGCTAAGTATTTTTTAAGTTCAGCCCTCAAAAATGTCAAAAACAGGGTGAATCTAGATATAACAGAGCCATCAAGTATTGTGTGGCTTTTTAAAAAACTTCCTTATGGGGATTGTCTTTGTCAATGCAGGAGGTAGAGAGGACAATTCGAGAAAGCAAAAGTCCCATATAGGTGTGGTAGAAAAGAAAAGGCTTTTTACATGATTTATTGATGGAATGAATATGGCAGCTTCCGAAATAGGTATAGGGAAGTGGTTGGACTATACTAAAATGGAAAGAAAATCCAAATTACAGTAAAACCTTGCATAAAGAGCGCCTCGCTTAGAGACTAACTCGCTTAAAGAGCAGAATGTTCTCTGAATGGTCGCCTTGCTTAACTAAAACAACCCAAAAATTCATTTAACAACTAAATTGGGGTTTGCAACCCCCCCACCCACCCACCCCAAGTCACAATTGGTCACGTGCAATGGTGTTTCACTTAAAGAGCAAACTCGCTTAAAGAGCAATCCCGTGGAACGCATTATGCTCTATAAGCGAGGTACCACTGTATAACTTTATTGTTATAGCTGATTAGATCTTTCCTTGTCAGCCTGCTACAGAAAACAATGTTTCTCTCCCCTAATCCCTTCTGGTGCTTTGTTTGTTAGAACTATTATTGTTCACTGGTTTTGAAGTTCTACCTCCGAATCTTGCCACCATCTGCAGGTTTGGAGTCCCCACTTACACCTTTGACCCAGAAAGACAATACGAAATGGCAATTATGGGGTGTAAATTGGGGTACGCTAATTGCTCATTAGGTTTTTTTTAATGCTGCCGCTCCCTGCCCCATTCCTTAAAGGATATATTTGGAGATTTCCCTCCTCCTCAGCTTCGTTGGTGGAAATTTCCCAGAAACCAGTTGTATCTGACTCTAGGGTTCAGTGCTCATCTCTGTTTCAAAGCCGAAGAGCCAGCGCTGTCTGCTTCTGCAGACGTTTCCGTGGTCATGTGGCAGGCATGACTAGACACCAGAGCACACGGAACGCTGTTTACCTTCCTCAACGAAGTGGTCCCTATTTATCTACTTGCAATGTCTTGCTTTCGAACTGCTAGGGTGGCAGGAGCTGGGAGAAAGACGGGAGCTCATTCCGTCCTGCAGTACTCGGAAATCGAACTGCTGACCTCCCGCATATTCTACAAATAAATGAACCGAAATAGATGCAGGGAAAAAAATCAGCTAACAATCAATTCACTTTAACATTTCACCTTTGACTTGATTTCTTCTTGAAAAATAGGTAGTATAGCAAGAGAGGAATGATGATTGCTGTGACTGCCACGGTTGCCAGTACGGCAACAATGATGATGATATCTGCAAAAGAAAAAGAAGGAAGTCCTTAAACAGTCCTTAGGCTGCATGGAAGGAAAATCATGCTGTAAACATAGAGCCAATTGCTAGAGATTATGTTTCGTCCAAGACTTTGCATCCATTTTATGCAAAATAGGATCAAACTGTGCTTTTTTAGGAGGAATATGGAATCCTTATTATTAATCTACTTTCCTCATTTAATGAGCTCACCTGACTGGTAACTGCTATAGCAATCATCCTGTCAAATTTATGCTTTGCCTATCTTCCAATGACTTATCACAAAATCAAAATAAATGTGAGATAAGAAATAAGGAGAATCATGTGTTTTGTGAAGTTTCACTTCTAGAGGGAACACACTGGTTCTAAATATTTGTTAAACATATTCGTTAGTTTTGCCCACAGACAATTCCGTTAGAAGCCACTTTGTTGGTAATACTCTAATAAAACCTAATGCACTTAACTTGATCTTGGAATTTCATCATGCAAGAATCCTACTGGTTATTTGCTCCTTCATTAGTGCAGTGGCATAAACCAGGGGTCAGCAACCTACGGCCCTTGGGCCCAAACAATCTGCTCCAACCACTGCCACAGCAGGAAGCAGTGCAAACAGCCATAGGCAGCTGTAAAGCATGTCCACAGCAGTCATAAATGCATTTACAACAGTCACGGGTGTGTTTTGCGGCAGCATTTGCAGTGTGGGGACCACCAGACCAGCTCCCTCAACTGTCTGAGGGAATGTGCCCAGCCCCCAACTTTAAAAGGTTGGAAACCCTTGGCATAAACTATAGCACCAAACTGTCACTAGCTCTTGAGTTGTTGCTTGGATTATTTACTGTACACCTAGGCATGTGACTGGTGCATGCAACCTGTTAACTAGCAACAATTCACTGCTGAAATTAACACCTTTGCACCAACGTATGGTAAATAATTACTAGGATTCTGGCCATCATGGTATTAACTGCCACTGTTGTACTACTGTAGTCTATGCAGAGTAAAGGCCGGCTTGTAAACAAGTGTGGTTGGAGAGCGAGAAGTCCAGTCCTAGGTCCCTAAAATATGGGGTGCCTCAGGGCTCGGTACTCTCTCCTCTCCTATTTAACATCTACATGAAGCCGCTGGGTGAGATCATCCGTTCCCACGGGGTGTGGTACCATCAGTACGCGGATGTACACAGTTGTACATCTCAGCCCGTGGGGACCCCAGTGATGCAGTCAAAGTCCTTTCCAGTTGTCTGGAGGCGGTTGGGGTCTGGATGGGGGCAAATGGGTTACAGCTGAAACCTAGTAAGACTGAGTGGCTGTGGATGGAGGGTCCTGTGTTAACCCGGGAGCTACCATATTTTGCCCTAGACCGACCCGGTGCACAACTTGGGGGTCCTCCTGGATTCGCGGCTGTTGCTAGAAGAACAGGAGGTGGCTGTGGCCAGGAGGGCCTTCGCCCAACTTCGGGTGAATCAACATGTTGCGCCCGCTCCTGGACCGTGACTCTTTGCTCATGGTCACTCATGCTCTGGTGACCTCCAGACTAGATTATTGTAATGCACTCTACATGGGGCTGCCCTTGATGACCATTTGGAGGCTGCAGCTGGTCCAGAATGCGGTGGCCCCGGTGGTGATGGGGTGTGGACGTTATGCCCATGCCTCACCACTGCTGCGGGAGCTGCACTGGTTACCCGTTTGCCTCCGGGTGCAATTCAAGGTGCTGGTTTTGACCTTTAAAGCCCTATATGGTAGAGGGCCAGGATACCTTAGAGACCGCATCGCCCTAAGGACGTCTGTCCATCCAACCAGAGCGGACCGGAGGGGCTCTCTAATAGTGCCATCGGCCGGGGGGCTCGCCTCTCTGGCACAAGGAGGAGAGCCTTCTCTGTGTCCGCACCGGCCCTTTGGAACCTCCTGCCTGTGGAACTGCATCTCCAGACGGAGTTGTTGCCCTTTAGGAAATAACTAAAAACCTGCCTGGTGGGCCAAGTTTGGGGTGCAGGTGGAGGGGTGGCTTCCGTTGGGTGGTTAATATAGGGGAGGATGCCTGCCCCATGGTTTCCTCAGTTCCTGCACCCCTCTCTTTTTAGGGGTGGGTTCTTATTGCTGGTTTTTATCTGTTTAATTTGTTTTTATCTGTTTTTACCCACTGTTGTGAACTGCCCGGAGTTGGCTTTGGCTGAGTGGGCGGTATAAAAATTTAACAATAAATAAATAAAAATAAATAAAATAAATAAATCTTTTAAAATCCATCTTGAATTTTTTAGAAGGTGACAGGAATTCCACAGGGTGGTATCCCCCTTCATTCTTGGCTGGTTGCAGCCCTGAGATTCCTGTCAGAGATTCCTCCATTAGAGGAACTGATTATTGTTTTAAAAATGAGTGGCCAACTAGTTTTGCCAGGTCATCAAAACATGTATCATGCAAAAATGCATTCCACATGTTTGTGCATATTGTTCCAGAGCTAATGGAAACAGTAATAACCATTGAACATTGAAGTGAAAGAAGGTTCTTCTTCTTCTTCTTCTTCAAGTGCCATATCCGATTCTGAATACTGGCTACCATCAGCTAAGAAGATTGTCTGGGAACAATATAATACAGTGGCCTTCCATTGGCCATCCACAATGCAGCATGACATCCATATCACTGATCCTTTTCTGTGAATCACTTTCTTATCCTGACCCCTTTTTGCATGCAAAGTCCTCATTAGTTCCAAGACAGTGTTGATGAAGCTGCTACCCTCAATCAAGATAGATTCAAGTGGGATTTAATCCACTTGGGGACCATCACCCTTCCCTGTGGACTTTGGCACCCAAGTCTGTTAGTCCTCAGGGTTGTCAGGTTAGTTAACCGCTGCCTGACACTTGGCATTGAGTTTCTGACAGTATGGTCTACTCTATTACCATAGCAGGATAACGTGGTCAGACCTACAAGGTCCTTCTGGACACATGGAATACAAGAGACAGCCACTTTCAGTAGCATCCACTCTTGGAGTCCCCCCCCCCTACAACTGTAGTTACACATAGTACAACTTAAGTTATGCCAAGAATGGGTAACTTCATTATGATTTGGATTTAATCTTCCTACAGTACATTGTAGATAATTGTATGAATTTCATGCAGGGTGGAAAGTGTGTGGGATTCAGAGATGCACTAAAAAAATCTTAACAAGTTGTATTGCTTAGCTAAGGAAAGGAAAGGGAGTTTAACTTCAACTCACATCGGGTTGCTGTGCTGTCATCACAGTTTGGTGGTGCCCACCCTTCTTCGCATTGGCATTGAAGTTCATGGTCACAAACCTATGACAACAGAGACTTGGTGTTAGTCTCCAGAAGGAGAAAGATGGGAGCATTTATGTTGATCATAACTCCTTCTAACCTATCCTCTTTCCCCCCAGTTTCACACTCAATGTGGCCATATGCTAAATCCATGATGGGGAAGCTTGGCACTCCAGATGTTCTTGGAGTTCAACTTCCAAAAGCCCCCGTGAATCCACACGAATGGGTTTACTGGGATTCATCCGGCCCATGCCACCCTCGTCGCTCCTAGAAGCAGAAGTAAAACGTGCCCATATGGAGTGTCAAGGAGTGCCAAGGTTCGCCATCACAGTGATAAAACATGATGCCCATAATAGCAGGAACATGTTGATTCCAACTTATGGCAACCCTGTTCAGGATTCTCTAGGTATAGATTACTCAAAAGTGGTTTACAATTTCCTTTTCCTAGGTGCACCCTGGAACTGTGTAGCCTACCCACATTTACATTGGCTGGCTTATTTCTCAGGAAGCACAGTGAGGAGTCAACCTCCATTGAAAGCAGAGCCTAAGTCATCTAAAAATATGTACTGCAGACAAAATGGCCAAAACAGAGTCAGCTCAACGGGAAATGCTGCTGCTGCCACATCCAAATCCGAATATTGGCGATCATCATGGTGATCAGCCATGAAGACTGCCCTGAGAATATAATGCAGTGGCCTTTCATCTGCCTTCTGCATCACAGCATCACCACATACCACTGATCCAGTTCTGCAAATTTATTTATTTATTTATTTATTTATTTATTTATTTATTTATTTATTTATTTATTTATTTATTTATTTATTTATTTATTTATTTATTTATTTATTTATTTATTTATTTATTAGACTTGTATGGCTGCCTTTCTCGCCTAGGCGACCCAAGGCGGCTCACAGTGTCAGTTAAAACAAAGCCGACCCCCCCTTACAGTTAAAATCAACTATTAAAGTTACTTTCTGGCCCTGAGCCCTTTTGGCATGCAAAGTCCTCCTCAGCCCCAGTTCTGTATTGATGAATATGGCAAATCACTTCTTATCCTGATCCCTTTTTGTATTCAAAATCCTCATTAGTTCCAGGACAGTATTGATGAAGCTGCTGCCCTCCATCAAGATGGATTCAAGTGGGATTTAATCCACTTGGGGACCATTACCCTTCCTTGTGGACTTTGGCACCCCAGGCTGTTAGTCCTCAGGGTTTTGAGGTTACTTAACCATTACCTGACATTCGGCATTGAGCTGCTGGCAGTAGGGTCTACTCTATTACCATAGCAGGAGAACCTGGCCAGACGGCCAGTTAGCCTACATAGTTATCCAACTACAGCTAACAAAACCACCAATTATCAGTCAATCCCAGAGGTCCTACAAGGAACATTTAATGGTCTTTATAGGAATTATGACTATTGGAGAACAAAACAAGGAGTAATCTTTAATTGCAAGGAATGTATTTCATGAACTATACAAGCTGATCCTCCTTAAACAGTAAGATATGTACTGCAATTGAAAGTTAGAACTGCCATGCCATCGTCTGCCAGAAACTACAGAGTAAAATGTGTGTGAGGGCTAGTGCCCAATAGAAAGGCAAGCCAAAGTTTTTTTCAGAGAGGTTAAATGTCCCATTGAAAAAGAGGCTCCCAGGACAACTGTGTGAGATAAAAGGTAAGGACAATAGGTATACATATTTAACAGAGGAGGGATATTTTTTGGAATAGTAGCCATGTTATTCTGTGGTTCAGGTATATCAGAAAACAAAAACAGAAAAACACTGTAGCACTTTAAAGACTAACTGCTATATTTTTGATGTGAGCTTTCGTGGATCAAGTCCACTTCATCAAAGGAGGAAAAGTTATATAAATGCCCAAAACAATGAGTTATCCATCCCATAACTTACAGCATGCCCTTGACATTTGTCAGAACAGTTGGTAGACTTGTAGGCTCTCTCGATCTCAATACACTGTCCATCATAGCAGACCTAAAAGGATAAAAGCCAGAGCAGATCAACAGGAGAAGACAGCAGCCATTCAGGTTTTGCACAAAACTGCCCATTGCTGCCTCCTATGGTAGGCATGGACAACCTGTGACCCTCTAGATGGCTTTTGGACTGTAATTCCCATCATCCTTAGCCAGTATAGTCAGTAGTTATGGATCATGGAAGTTGTGATGCAAGGACATCTGGAGGTCGACACATTATCCATGCCAGGTCTAAATCTCAGAAGCTGTATGTTGAATGTCCTTAGTTTCGCATATATCAGAAGTTGCACCAGATAAACATCTGACATAGTAATTTTGAAGAGTCTTCAAATTGTAACCTATATCAAAGTTGGCTAGGTGGTTACCCACAGGTCACAACAAGGCCATCTAACAAGGCCACACTGCTCCTCTGTTTCGTTTCCCAGAATAATTTCCTAAAAGATCAGATGCATACCTGTCAAGCTGCGGTTTTCAAAATCCGGGAGCCAGGCATGCAAGTGCAGTAAGTTTTCAGGTGCCAGGCAGGAAAGGGGCAGGCAGGTTTTCATGTGTCAGGCAGAGGCAGTGGCATGCATGCGGAGTAACCCCTGTGCACATCGCAGTAACCCAGTAACCCCTGTGCACATGCACAGTCACCCCTTTCCTGGCCAGTCAAATTACGTGATGACAGCGGAAAGGAGGGGGAAGGAACGCTAGATTATGGGATTTCCCGGCCAATCCAGGATACTTGACAGGTATGGTCAGATGTCCTACATCACCATACTATTGTAGTAGTTAAGGTGACCACCAAGCTGTCACCAAGAAAAGAGAGATATCACGACATGCTAAGTAAAGTCAGATGGATCAGTTTATCAGTGCCTGTGAAGATACAGGTCCTGAGCAACCTCAGAGAACCCCTGAACTTTCTTTTAAAATCAACATAACTTTAGAAACAACAAAAAGTTACTTTTTTGTAGAGATCCATGCTGGACAGGGTCCCAGAGGATTGTGTTCAGAAATGTTACCTCCATGCTCTGAGAAAAAATCTCAGACATTTTACTGATATTTAAGCCATACCCGTCAAGCGCGGCTCTGGAAAATATGGGAACTGCTCCGGCCCAGGTGCACATGCACAGCAACAACTCCTTTGCACATGCACAGAACCCCTTTGCGCATGTTCACCGCTGCCTATGATGGACGTGCATGAGCTTTCCCCGCCATTCAAAATATGGGATGGCGGTGTGAAAGGGGAGGAACAAGCACTGAATACAGAAAATCCTGGCCAATATGGGATACTTGACTTAAGCTGTAGAATTTGGAGTGTTATTGTACAGACATCTACAACACAAAAACACAACCAAGAAACAGGCTTGATCCACAGGCAAATAGATCATCACAACTGACACAAGCTCCACATGGCCAACTATTTGGGAGATGTGGATTCATTCTGTAGCTTTTTATAGCACATTTGGCAAGATATGTACAAAAGCTGTGCTGTCATGAAACTGTTTTACTGAGCACACCTTTGAGCTGGGGCTTATGGGGTAACACATCAGAAACATCCCTGCACTTACCATCCTGTCGCCACACTTTGTTCCATAACTGACCATTCCACCATCCACTTGACCTTTGCTTGGGAAACTGCCTTTGCAGCTATCAAAAGACACTAGACTTCCAGTGGAAGGCATCCGAGTACCACCAGTGCAATACAGTTTGCCACACTTTATATCTCTGGAAAAGAAACAACCAGTTACCCCCTCAATTAAACTAAACTGCCATAAACATGCCCCAAACAGCAGGCCAAGGCTAAGTCTAGACAGGCTCTAAGTCAGGGGTTCCCAAACTTTTGACACCGTGGGCATGACCACACCCCCAAACAGTTGAGCGGGCCTGACCATGCCCCTGGAAGCAGAAGCATTTACAACAGCTGCAGGCATGTTCACGAATGCATGGGTGCATTTTATGGCTGACATAAATGTGTCCCCTTCCACTTCTAGATGCGGCGGTCATGGGCCGGATTAAATGGTGCTGTGGGCCAGATCCAGCCTGTGGGCCGTAGGCTGGGAACTGCTGCTCTAAGTGATCTTTAGCTGCCCAATCAAGGGCAAACATTCTTGAGGGTATTCAAGAGCAATACCAAATTATAAGATAGAGGACAAAAGCTCACTGGACAAGGTATAACATTAAAAGAGGATACCGGTGAGGAACCCAAACTAGGATCACTTGTAGGATCCTGAATGGCATGAGGGTTGGAGTCCCTACATGTAAGATCAATGTGCTCAAGTGGGGGCTGCTACCAGACCACAACATGCAGTGTGGATGTGGAGAGATACACAATCCAACTCATCTGCTGGTCTGCTGATTACTGTATTGATGAGGATTTGAGTTTGGCCAACGAAAAGCCAAAAAGGTGGCTTCATTTTGGCAGTTCAAATTCTCTCCTAGATGCAAAAGAAGAAGGAGCTGCACAATAAATCTTTAGCATGTTATTTGACCCTGAAAATGCCTGCATTACTTACTTCCGTCCACATGGCACATATGTTCCATTAGCTTTTTTGCAGTGGCCGTAATAAACTCCATTCTGGTTGATAGAGAAACAAGAATCTGCAGCCACTTGGGATTCTGTAAAGGGAGGGAAACAAAATGTCTATCACCGTGTAACATTAGGATAGTGAGAAAAAAATGGCTGGAAACATTTCAGGGCTATACTCATTGATGTTATCACACATGATTAATCAATATCTTGTTCCTTAATATTAGAATTCTTGACAGGGATTGATATAGTCCAAGCTGTACACATTGATTTTCATGTGACACCAGTAGATCACGTTTCACTTAAATATTTCAAATACAATGCAAATCCCAAAAATAAAGTAAATTGAACAAGCTAAAGAAGAGAGATAGGGTCTGAAATCATGTTCAAAACATCCATGTTCAACTCTTCTTTTTTCCTCCTGAGAGTAATATTCCCGGTGTCCACCTCTAGGAAGTAGTGTTCATCTTCATTTACAGCCAAAGAGCCAGCGCATTCTGGATCTGCAGACATTTCTGTGGTCATGTTGCATGGAAAGACTAGACACTGGAGTGCACAGAACATTGTTACTTTTCCTGCCAAAGTGGTACCTATTTATCTACTTGCAATTTCTTGCTTTCAAACTGCTAGGTTGGCAGGAGCTGGGACAGATGGCAAGAGCTCATGCCGTCACACAGCACTCAGGTATGGTACTGCTGACCTTCTAACCTTCTGGTCACCAAGCTCAGTATCTTAACCACTGAGCCACTTTGGCCTAAATGAATAATGTTACTGAGGTATTATTTAACTCTGGTGCAGGTTCCATCGCTGTTATTGGCTCCTTGAAGGTCCATGACCCAAACATGTTTGAGAACCACACTCTAGATGTGCCAACATTCAATTTCCATTCCACCTGATCCTTGGCCATGATGGAAAGGGCTGATGGAGATTGAAGTCTACAACATAGAAAAGGAATTAAGTTGTGGGAGGAATCCTGAAACATGACCACTCACTTTGTCAACAGTATCGAATGCCTCCCATAAAGACTGAGATAAGAAGGCAGATGACACTGCCTGTTGATTACAAATAAGAACATTTAGGGCTTTATACCTATGTTTCTTTCTGACGTTATGTAATACCAAGACCCACTCACCTGATCCCCAAAGATCGGCACACTGGTTTTGCAATGTAGGGCACTTCCCCATGTAGCAGTAACCCTGGTCCTGGTTGTTTTTGCAAGGGGATCCATTCACTCGGAAGCGGTCAGATGGACATTGATGAGAGTGGCCTGAACACAATTCTGGCAGATCACAGTCATGCTTAGCTGGCCGACAAACTGCTCCCGCTCTCCTAAGCTGTGGAGCAAAGCAAGAGGTCCTTCATTCTGTTACTATTTCTAATATTCAACAACAGAAATCAGGGACAGAAACAATATTGAGGACTGCTAGGGGCTTTGGGTCATTGGACATCTCATAAGTATCAAGTCCTGGCAAATGGTGACAATTACCCAAGGAAAATATCACCCTTGCTTGAAAGCCAGTCGTATCCAATTTTAGGGTTCGGTGCTAATCTCTGTATATAGCCAAAGAGCCAGCGCTGTCTGCATCTACAGTTGTTTCCATGGACATGTGGCAGGCATGACTAGACACAGAACACTGCTTACTTTCCCACCGAAGCACTGCCCATTTATCTACTTGCAATTTCTTGCTTTCAAACTGCTAGTTTGGCAGGACCTGAGGCAGGATCTTAACCAATAAGCCACAGACAAAATAAAATGAATTCTTCTACTTGCATAGGTTTCTCTGGGCACACGATTTGGGATTAACCTTGAATTTATCAAGGAATCATCTTTTTTTAATATGACACCCAAAGAGAGAGAGGGGGGGTGTTGTTATAATTGTAATGTTTATTTTAATGTGTCTATTTGTTTATAGTTTCTTTTCATGGTTTTGTGAATCATCCAGTGTGGGAACACCTCTCAGATGGGCAGTATATAAATAAATAAACTGTCACATTAAGATGTGCTCCATCATAGAAAACAAAATATTACCTGGCAGTTTTCACAGCATTCACCATATCCACATTTCGCCTCTGGCTTGAGTTTACAAGTTGCAGCATCACAGCAGTTGTTTGTGCATTCCTTAAAACCAACAAAAGTCACGTATTAGGACTTGGGTTTTTGCAGGCCATTCTGCCTGGTCTGTCCCAATTAGCGTCTTTTGAGAGGAACGCCCGAAAAAAGAGAAAGATATTTCTGCAGCACGCTTCCTCGGATTTACCAGCAAATGAATGTTAATGGCTGTGAACTGCCCAACAACCTTTCTGTTTGTTTATTTAGAAAGAATGATTTATTTGTGATCAAACTCTTCTGTTTGGGAAGAGCTAAGAAAAGGTATTGAGTGATGCTTTTTTAAAAAAAAATCCATAAGACAATAGTTAATTATTTGTATAGATAGACTCATGGTCAGTATCCATGTCATCTGATATCTATCTATCTCTATATATAAAACAAAGGTGTGGTCTTGTAGGTGCTCTATACAAATCCGCACCCCTGGACCGATTGCGCTGAAAATTGGCACATACGTACCTCACCCTTTGGAGACCAGCACTGGGGGGGGTCACGAGCCTCGTGGGGGGGTGTATGCCTTTAAATTAATCTGCAAAGGGAAGTATACTCAACAGGAGGGTGTGTGTGTTCCAGTGATGTCCTAGTGATGATAATGTCATAGCCCCAGGTAGGTCACCTGATTGTGACATCATCATGATGTCATTGAGTTGGCTAATGTCACAATCACAAGTAGGGATGCAAAGGGGACACATGTATGGGAAGGATAAGGGTGGACCGTCGACAGAGAGAAGCGGGACAGGTGAGGGAAGAGAGAGACGGAGGAAGGGATGTCACAGTCCCAGGTAGGGATGGGTGAGGGAGGCAGAGAGGAGACAGGTGAGGGAAGAGGTAGACAGAGGAAGGGAGGCAGGAGCGACCCCCCCATATTGTTTCCATGGGAAAGGCTGGCCTACAGTAAAAAAAAAAAACCGGGCAAGGCC
Source organism: Bradypodion pumilum (assembly GCA_035047305.1). Classification (NCBI taxonomy): domain Eukaryota; kingdom Metazoa; phylum Chordata; class Lepidosauria; order Squamata; family Chamaeleonidae; genus Bradypodion; species Bradypodion pumilum. The sequence continues at coordinate 7,115,612 of JAWDJD010000010.1, read as the reverse complement.
GGGTAATCAGCTAGTATAAAAAAAAAATTGAAATCTGTAATTTACAGAATGGTCTGCAGTGTGTTGGCTGAATAGCTCAGTGGTTTACATATCTGGCTGTGGAATCAGTAGTTGGGAGTTTGGTTCCCACTGTGCTTTGCAGGAGAAGAACCAGATTGTGTAGCTTTGGGCAAACCACACAGTCCCAAGAGGATGGAAAGGGCAAACCCCCGCTCTTTGTATTGTCTACCTAGAAAACCCTGGAAGAGGGCACCAAGTCAGAATTGATTTGGCAGCAAACAACTATTATTATGCAAAGTTAGTTTATTTTCAAAGTACATGAAGAATTTCCCTACAATTTTATGCAAAAAAATACTGTATAGACCACTCTCCAGGCTATGATACTTTCCTGATTGGCTTCAGGCCCATATGATAATTAATTAGGTATAGTTGAGTGTTGTGATCCACCCCTCCTCCAACTCTGAAGAGGATCTGGATCAGGGGGCACTCCCTATGCCCAACCCATTTCTGCCTACACCCAAGCCCGAGGATTCCCCCTGAGCCAGGGATCTCAGCCTGTGCCTGGCCCAAGTCTGTTTTCCCCAGCAGCTGACCTGTCATATCAGGAGTCTGGTTCTGACACTGATCAGCCCTCAGTCTAGGAAACAGCTATACCTGAGACGCAGGCAGGCTAGAGCAAACCACCAAAGAAGGCTCCCAGCTGATACTGATTAGCTGGGTGGCTCATAAGCAAGCTTTTTGCAGCCTGCCAGCATTGGTACAACTCTTGTACAAAGACCAACATCCTACTCGACTCCAGACTGCCTGCCTAGACCCTGACCTGCCTGCCATGACCCTGACTTCTTTGCCAACCTTGACGCCGCCCCTGGACACCCTTTGGATTGGACTACTGACACGGACAACTGGTAAACAGACCTCGGCTTGCCTTTTGGACTTTGATATCTGGACTATCCTCAAATAAGACTCTCTGTGTAGTGCCACTGTGTGGCGACCATGCCTGCCCAGGTGGGTCAGCACTAATGATGCACTGCAGCAGGTTCTGTCAGGTTCTGCAGAACCAGTAGCAGAAAATCCCCCAGGCCATGCCCACTTGGTTGGCCACACCCACCTCTATAGCCAATAATGAAGGATGCTGGGCCCCGCCCACAGATTTGGCTCCGCCCACAGAATTGGCCCCACCCACAGAGTAGGTAGTATAAAATTTTGCAGTGTAAAACTGGTCAGCACACTGAGTTGATTCCAGCTTATGTCTACCTTGACAGGGAGACAGAATCTTTGGGGAGCTATTTGTGGAGAGGAAGATTAATTGCAAATTGATTGAACTACAGTGCTCCTAATCCTGAAGCAACAAAGCTAATGGCCATGGAGTATGAGGGATGTAGTCTTGCACACTAGAGGGCATCAAGCACTGACTCAGAGAATGTATAGGAATTCCACAGCTTCAAAAAGTTGCTTTAACAGTTGATGTCATAGAAATATACCTTTGGAGAACCACAGTCACATTCTTCTCCCTCCTCGACAAAGTCATTCCCACAGACAGGGGCCGCAACAATCTCCTTTGGCAATGGCATGTTGACGATGCACATGGGGGTTTGATCCATCATGTACTTCTGAAAATCCTGGAGGCTACAGGAGCTGAAATCCTTGGGAGTTTTATAGCTGTAAAGATGACCAATACGTAGAGAATTAACAGTGAGCAAAGCTTCAGGAGGGTTGGTGGCTCAGAGTCAGAGAATAAGAAATGTACACAGAAAGTCCAAAGTTAAATCCATTTTGAAAAGATGGAATAGAAGCAGAGATGTGATAGCATTCCTCACAGTACACCTGCACTATAGCACTGTACAAGTAATAGCATTTTGATCCCCCTTTAAATTCATGGTTTTGTCTTATAGAATCCTAGAGGTCATGGTGTAGAAGAGTGCAGTGGAATTCCTAAGCGTCTCACTAAATTAAACATCCTAGGATGGGGGGAAATCCCAGGACAGAGGAAAAATCCCATATGATAGAATCATGACAGCTACAGTCATGGTTCATTAGTAAAGGTAAAGGTTTTCCTTGCTCAGAAGCCAGTCATATCCAGCTCTAGGGTTCAGTGCTCATCTCTGTTTCAAAGCCGAAGAGCCAGCGCTGTCTGCCTTTGCAGGCATTTCTGTGGTCACGTGGCAGGCATGACTAGACACCAGAGTGCACGGAACGCTGTTTACCTTCCCACTGAAGTGATCCCTATTGATCTACTTGCAATTTCTTGCATTCTAACTGCTAGGTTGGCAGGAGCTGGAACAAAGACGGAAGCTCATTCAGTTGTGTAGTACTCGGGAATCTAACTGCTGACCTTCCACCTCCCAGTCAGCATCTTAGCCACTTAAGCCACTGCAGTCCCTTGGCTCATTGGCAAAACAGGGTAAAACTGATGCACCCTGATATATATATAGCACTCATATTCTCCATTGAGGAAATTGTGTTTCTGCCTTCTGGTCAACTATATGCATTCTTATCTGTCCACATTGTTAAAAATCCTGTGTGCCTACTATATTTCTCCAAAATGCACAACAACTCCAAGCTCAGGTGTGCTTTGTCTCACCAAGACTCTTGGGAGTGCTAAAAAGAGTAAATTCCATGAGAATCCAACAAAATATATTTCCATCCCTACGTAGAAGAAATCAGTGGGGGAGGGGAATGTGATCGTGGGCAAGATATGATATTATATAGGTTAGATTTCTATACAGTATTGCTAAGCAGAAAAGCCATTTAGGTGCAATGATTAAAATGAAATGAGACCCATTAACATGCAATGAACCTGCATTATAATCTTCCTAGGACAGGAACAAAATAGACCATTGGTGTATCCTAGGGACATCGGTTGCTTCTAGACAAATGTGCAAAAATTGACCAAATCAGAAATATGTGTTGGATTTTGGAACAATATCTCAATACATCCTCTTGATCCTATTTACAATTCTACAAGATGGTCTGTGCCAGTTTGCAATGAAGAAAAGGCCAGCTTCAGGAATCAGCTTCCTGATTACAAAGGAGAAGACAATTGAATACTGAATCCAGATAAAGTCCTTCAAGACATGCCCTGGCAAGTCCAACCATTAAAATGCTATGGAGGGCTGAGACTAGGGTTACTATAATTCTCTCCCACAAAACCGGGGCAGAAGTATCTTTACCTATAAATCTGAGGGTTAACCGTTGGAATGTGACAAAGGATCCTGCACCCAGCCATTCTAGCCCATACCGAGCATTCGTGCACTTGCCCGAACCGGGTTCGCAGGTAACTGTAGGGTTGAGAAATGCGCCAGTGGGGCAGGAGACCCACAAATGCAAACAAAAAGAAAAGACTTCTATTCCCAACATTCTTTGCGCCACGCCGCACCACAGCCAATCAGGCTGAGAGGCGCAAGCAAAAAGAACGTTGGGAAACGCGCCGCGGCCAATCAAAAACAAGCCACAGGAAACCACAAACATAAAACTACAAGCCCCAGTGTCCTGTGCGCCATGAGCGTGCAGAACGCTGGGGAAGCCGGTGCGCAAAAAATAAAAATACAAAGCACCACTGGGGTTCCTGCAGCCCGGCCAGCGAGGCCAGGCTGTGGGAAGGACCCCCCCCCGCTGCTGGGGTTCCCATGGCCCGGCCAGAGAGGCCAGGTCACAGGAAGGAAAGCCCCCCCTCCCCAATGCCACCTGAAGCACCACTGGGGTTCCCGTTGCCCAGCCAGTGAGGCCAGGCCACGGGAAGGAAAGCCCCCCCCCCAACAACACCACCTAAAGCCCTGCTGGGGCTAAAAACACTAACAAAACAAAAAACACCAAAATCCTTCAAAAAAATTAAACCATTAAACCATTAATTAAAACAAAAAACACAAACAAAAACATCCACAAACACACAAAACCACTTACAAAACGAAAAAACCACAAATTACACAAACAAACCAGAAAAAGTAAACAAAATCAGAAATAAACAAACCAATTAAACAAACCAAAAAATAAACCAAAACAAAAAAGAACAAACAGAAACACCACCCAGCCCACCACCACAAAAGCAAAACAAAGGAAAACCCCAAAATAAAGAAAATCAGACAACTCACCACCACCTCCTTCCTCCACGATGACTGGAACACAAATGAACAAACCAAGAGACTACATACCGGAAGAAGCTCCACCCAGAGGCCAAAAGAGAAAAAACAGTAAAAGTAAAAGAGAACTACTAGCAGCCCCACCTGCAGGGCAGAAAAGTAAAAACAAGTCAAAATACACAACAGCCCCAAACAAAAGGCCACAGTTAAAAAAAAGTCAAAACCATAACAATACATCACACTTTTACACAAATCACAAACATATGTAAAAATAAAATAAAATAAAAAGATTTCTAAAATGATGTGTTGAGTTTCAACTCAAATAAAAACCAAAAACATCAAAACACAGTTTAAAAACATTGAATGTAAAAAACATCTACATTCACATTCCTAAAGTTATTACCTATAGTACAACTATTAAAAAAAATCACATACTAAAACATTATTTGGTTAAATTAAAAAAATCTAAAAAATTATATCATCCTTTGTTCTTTTTTTAATCCACAAAAACAAACCACCAAAAATTGATCATAGTTTATAACAGCCCGACAAAAACAAATTGTGTATAAATAAACATTTTAAAACTTTCAATTATACACTAACCTCTTTTGTACAAACATTAACAAAAAAAACCCCTTTCCAACACAATTTAAAACAGTCCGGCACCGCCGGGCAAACTATGTTAGTATTTGATAAAAATGGGCAAGTTATCTACAAAATAGCCCTTTTAAAAACAAACTTAATATAATGACAGCTACAAAGCACTTTCACATTAAATATATCAATATATAAATAAATTTATTTACAACAGTTAATTTTTACTGTAAGATGATCTGTTGTACTTCTGAGAAGTCACATCACACTCAGCTCTTAACATCCTCATTTCCAGGAAACACACTGGTCACACTTATTGGGCAGTGATGTGAGGTGAGGACGTTAAGATTTGTCTCCAGGTATACTCCAACTCCAATGTGGCAGGAAATCGCTTGTTTAATGGTGAGAGTTTGAATTTATTTTAATGTGTATTATAATACACAATCAGTAAATTTTAAAAATCCAGGACTTTAACATGATTTTTATTGAACTGGCAAGAACAATTTTTCTGACCTTGAATCTGGGACAATCCCGGTTTTCTGGGACATATGGCGACCCTAGCTGAGACATTTTTGGTCATGTCTATATATCCTCCTGCATCCCGTTGTCCAGCAAGAAGGAGAGCAGTATTGCTGGTTATACACTTTTTTTTAGCATTCTGAAACAGTTTATTATTTTCTTTCTTCCTTCACCTCATGGTTTTATTTTACAAAACTCTACCGATCCTGGAATATGATTCCTTGAAATTTTGACAACTGCTTGTTGGGCAAAGCAGTCATTATTTTTAGGCAACATTTGCTGTGTGAAATGCCAAAAACACTGTTTCAAAGTATTAAAACAGCAGATGACGCACACATTCGGTTTGATCGGTTCTGGAATGTGTACATTGTACAGTACAGTAATACCTCATACAAAGTCCGCTTCATACAACATCGAATTCATACAACATCGCCTAATTCCTTGAAAAAAGTTGCCTCATACAAAGTTGCTGCGACTTTGTATGAGGCATTGGGGTTTTTCCCAGGTTGCATTGTGCCAGGGCAGTATAAAAGGCAGGACACATGTGTGCATTGCTCTTGTGTGTTTTGCATGAGGTGAAGAGTGTTTAGGAGTGGCTTTGAGTGCGATTTTTTGGGGGGGAGGAGGGGGGTTAATTTTTTCGTCAGAATTTTTAGAAGTATTTCTGGGATTTTTGCAGCATTCTTTGGGTTCTTGGACAATCAGGGTTGCTTGACATGTTTTTGTAATGTATTTAGCCTTTAGACAATGATTTCTTAAAGTTCTGTCAGTTTCTTATCTGTTTCCTTGACTTTGCCCTGAAGTCTGTGCTGTTACAGTACAATGTATCTCTATGGAAATGACGTTGTACGAGGCATCGCGGCAAGGATTTGGACGTTGTATGAGGCATCATGGCTAGGATTTTGCATGCCTCATACAAAGTCCAAATCTGTATAAAGTCCAAACTTGTGGAACCAAGTTTGGACGTTGTATGAGGTATCACTGTATTCTGAATTAAACCTCAGGAGTTTTGACCTCATTGTTGTTACTTAAATGAACAGTTCATGCTTTTGCAGCAAAGTGTATAAGCTGGTGAACAAGAGGTCACTACAGGTTTTGCAATACGTAGTTCGATTCCTGAGAAGACTTTTATTAAGATTGGGCAAAACAAAACAAAAATTACAATATAGTAAAAGTGCAAATACATGTATCAGTAGATACTATTTTACTAGCTGTGCTTTGTAGTATAGGTTAAACTACACAACATCGAAGAGTGGGGTGTGGGTACCTTGAGGTCTTTCCGGTCACTTTTATATTTGTATGGTTGTAAGGAAGAAGTATGGAGAATGCTCTGGTATTTGGGGGCAGGGAGCATTTGGGTTTGGGGTGTGGGGAGAGGTTTTGGTAGGTCACACCCTATGCTCAAGGTGGGGTGTGGCCTATCTCCAGGTTGGCACCTCCCCAGGTGTGTCCTTCCCAGGAAGGCAGTGAGGGATTTTCTGTACTTTGATGCCCCTCGTAGTTGGTGTTTTATTATTGTTAAATAAAAGTGGCCCTATTTTATTCCACACCAGTGTTTGTCTATTCTTTGAAGATGGGGTGGCAAAGAAAAGATATATACCCACCGGGGTATTGTAAGTATTAAGCCTGCCAAAGAAACTTTGGGAGAGTTCCCCCCTTCCATAGAAATTCAATGAATTCTCCCCTCCATTATGCTACACTTCTTTCCCACCCCCCACCCCCAAGATAGTAGCCCAGCAACCTTTAAGGATAGAGTCATGCCAAGTCATTTACCAGTATATTAACCAAACCTTACCTCTGATAGCAAAAGAAAATAACAATAAAATGAAAGATACTAATCTTTGCAAACAGTGGATTAAATACATTTGCTTTCTACTAATGTCTACTGTAACCTCCAGTTATAGTTCATTAGCTGAGTGATTAATTAGATGCTGAGGGGAAAGTAAATGTATATGAAAAGAATCAAAGGCTCAGACAGATACATAACCAGCCACCTCACCTGAGCTGAGCTGCCATGATACATGATTCTGAACTGCATTTGCATGCGCTGTTGTCATGATTCATGCCGAAGTTATGACCCATCTCATGGGCCATAGTAGCACCAATCGCAATTGCATTTGTGCTGTGATCCTGTACAAAAGGAGACAAGGAAGGAAGGATAATCTTCTAAATTTCGGTAGCTGTGTTTGATTTTATTGTGCATATGAGTGGCAAATTTCAGGTCAAACCAGACAGTAGGGAAAATGCAACCAAATTAAGCCCGTGTTAGCCTTCCAACGACCAATCACATCCAGTGGTGGGCTCCAAAAAAAATTACTACCACACTGTGGGTGTGGGCATGGTGGGCATGGCCAGGGGGAAAGCCCTGTGTTTCACCCGAATTAGGACTATTTTATTTCAAAACTTGGATGGGCGGGGCCAACCAGAATTTCTGCTACTGGTTCTGGCGAACTGGTGCGAACCTGCTGATGCCCACCACTGATCACATCCTACAGCTGAAATAAAGCACACTAAATGCAAGGGATGGGAATGAGGAAGATAGTACTACATTACAATAAGCAGACAGTTTGCAGCATTTGAAGGAATAGCTCTTCTGCAAAGTTGCAAAAATTTCATCTAGTTTGACTCTCTGTGGCCAAACCTCCCCCCCCCCCCAAAAAAAAGAATTGGTATATTTTTATAGCATGAAAGAAATTTGCCAGGATTTTCCTGCTAGTGAGGGCAAAGCAGCTTGCGCTGGTCAACTAAGCCTGCTTCATTTCTGTCTCTTAGGCCAAATTGTCTAATGACATTGTGTTCTGCTTTGTTCTCTACTTTTGCATCACAGTAAACTATAATTATAAGCATGTCTTGCTTTGGTCTGTGATCAATTTCCTCCTGGATTCTTCCATAAAAAGCTTTCAGTTCCATCTTTTTCAATATCTGTAGTTGAAATAGAGACTTAAATGGTGGTTATGTTGATAGGTTTTCCATAGAATCTGATTGATATTATTTGGTCAAACCTTACATTATATACCCCTTAGCTGCCTGTGTTAGATCTTGCTTCAGCGTCAGAGCCATTTCATTTCTTCTGAGTTTCTCATTTTCAAAGTAGAACATTTTGTAATTGTCTGATTAAAATATCCCATTTCTGGCCGGTTTAGTTCACTGACACCAAGCACTACAATGTTTATATGTTCCATTCTTTGCTTTATGTTTTTCTGTTTATCTTGATTCATACTTTCTCATATTCCATGTATCAACTATATGTGTTGTGCAACATTGTAATTTCCTTTCACTTTTGTGCACGTCTCCCACTAGACATCCTTTCAGCTTTTATCTAGTTACATCGCTAGTTTTCGTACTTGTCCTTTGCTCTTCCCCAGAAGCTGACTGAGGGCTTTCTGACCTGGGAGTATAATCTTCACACACGATCTCTTGTATAATTTTTGGCTGTCTCATCAAAGGATTTTCATGTTAAGGAAAGTTCAACATGGGTGCATCCAAGATGGGGAATTAGAACATAGCTGTCTTTATTTCCATCCCCTCCTAATTGTGTGATACAATTCTTGGTTTAAAAGATTTCAATATGTATATATCAGAATTCCTTGCAAAGGCACCTATAAAATATAAACTTTATGGCCAAAAGGATGTATCAAGCACACATCATTACTAAAAAAATGAGGAAGTGGTAGGATGAAAGCAACTCATACATAAAATGTACAGGGGCTAAAAATAGCATTTGTGCCCATCTCCTTTTGTATCAAAGATAAGGCATTTTATAAGCTCTCCTTGTCTACTGCTCAGCATCCTATCTTCATAATAGATTCAGTTTCACCAACCTGGACGACTCCTAAGGAATGAGCAGGATTGCACATGGTTCCCACATAGGCCAATCCAACTGTTGGTCCACTGAAATCAATGCCACTGTAAAAAAAGAAGGGGAGAAGGAACGAATTGTCAGATCTTTTACAACAATTTTCGTTGCCATATCACTTGTGAAAACTGTCAAATAAGCAAACCCAGGAATTCAACTTCAGAGTATCATAAGAACATAAGAACAACCTTGCTGGAACAGGCCACACCACAGCCCATCCAGTCCAGCATTCTGTCTCACACAGTGGCTCACCATTGGCTTCAGGGTATTATCCCCAAGCAGATGCCTTCCCCTGCGTAGGATTCCCTGGAAATGGCATTGAGAGATATCCTGCCTATCTCCAACACGGAGGTTGTCCTTAGGTATCCATAATTATAGCCATTGATACCCTTGTCCTCCATGAACTTGTCTAATCCTTTCTTAAAGCTGTCGAGACTGACTGCTGTTACCACTTCTTCTGGCAGGGAGTTCCATAGACCAGTGATCCTCTGGGTGAAAAAGTACTTTCTCTTGTTTGTTTGAGAACTAGTACCCAAAAGTTTCATGGAGTGTCCCCTAGTTCTAGTGTTATGCGATAGGGAAAACAGCTTTTCCTCATCTACTTTGTCCACACCGTGCATGATTTTATAAACTTCAATCAGGTCACCTCTTAGACGCCATCGTTCAAAGGTGAAGAGGCCCAACCGTTGCAGCCTCAGATGGTAAGGAAGGTGTTCCAGTCCCCTAATCCTTCTGGTTGCCCTCCTCTGCACTTTCTCCAACTCCATAATATCCTTCTGGAGCTATGGCGACCAGAACTGTACACAGTATTCCAGATGGGGCCTCACCATAGATTGATAAAGAGACAAAATGACACTTGCTGACTTATTTTCTATACCCTTCCTAATGATCCCTAGCATTGAGTTTACTTTTTTCACTGCTGAGGCACACTGGGTTGACACCTTCATTGAGGGGGGTCCACCAGGACACCAAGGTCCCTTTCCTGGTTTGTCGCCGAAAGTTCAGACTTCTTCAGTTTATGAATGTAATTGAGGTTTTTTGCCCCAATGTGCATCACTCTGCACTTACTAGTGTTGAAGCTCATGTTTTGCCCATTCCCCCATTGTCAAGAGACCCCTCTGGAGTTCCTCACAATCTCTCACAGTTTTCACTACCGTGTATAATTTAGTGTCGTCAGCAAATTTGGCTACCTTGCTATTTACTCCTACTTCTAGATCATTTATGAAGAGGTTGAAAAGCAGAGGTCCCAGATGAGTCATTCCTAAAATTCAGCCTCCTGTGGTTGTTTGGAATACAACTTCCAAAATTCCCTTCTATTGGCTGCAGAAGGTGGGGTGATGGGAACTGTAATCTAACAACATTTAGAGAACTAGGTTTGGGACTGGTATATACTATAGAAGCAAATCTTTGCTTCTTTTTTATGTTGTTCTGTGCCATGAACTTGTCTCCAACTCATGTTGACCCTATGGTTTAGTGACCTCCAAAGGTTGTGGTTTCCTTTGTTGGGACAATCCACAGAAATGAGTACCTCCCCCTAGAGTTAGACACAACTGGGTTTCAAGTAAGGGAGACCTTTAACATTTTCTTGACAGTGTTTTGAGTGTGGCTTGCCAATATTCTTAAATCCTTGGAAGCATGTAGCTTTCACAGTAGTGATCTTGTACAACTTATAAAATGTCCCCATTATGCTTTATTTTAGCCACCCCAGTTTCCTTACTCTGCTGTGGTACATACGTGAGTAACTGAGCATTATCATTCCTTTTGCGCCTCAGCAGCACTTCCTGCCGCCACTCTGAAAAATGATCCAACGTGACACCTGCCGAAGAATTCACAATAATCTTGTCCCCATCAGACCAGATTTCTAGGCCTATCAATGCAATGTGAATATTTATGGCTTTGTAAACCTGTGGGGGAAGACAAGCCACCATGAGACACAAAAAATGCCTTTACAAACAGTTAAAAAAAGTGAGAGCATTGCCATGGATTTTTGCTGCACTCCAGTGCAGATGAAATTGCAAATATTCTAAATAAGGATGTTTTGATTAACCAATGACTGCTATGGGAGTTTCAAGGCTCCATCTCCAGAAATAATGTTAAAAGATAGCTAGGGAGAGACCGGGAGTGTGGGTGGGGGTTTGAGATGTTTAACATACTGATGTATGTGATGTTTTTAAATTTTAAATCACAGATCTAGTTTGTCTTTGTTAAATTAATACATGGAATTGTTTTAGGCATCATACTAAAGCTTCATTTTTTCACCTAGACAGCCACAGAGTCTTTGATGTAACGTCTTACTTACCATGTTTATATAATTGACTATTTCATATATTCTTGCCCGCACACCACTCATGTTGCGGCTGTATTTTCTGAACTGCAAAAAAGAACAACAATAATAATAATAATAAATAAACATAAAATGGAAATTGCATCTGGGGAGAAATAATGGTGAAAGGTCATAGCCCTCATGCTATTTCAAATTGAACACCCCAAACATAAAGAGCTAATCTAGAACACCCTGAGCATGTTTCTGATTTAGCAAGGCAGGTAAGCGGGACCTGCAACAAAATGTTGCAAGGTGAAATGCTGCTCTTCAAGACTCCAATGCTTTCATGCAATTTATCTTCATGTTTCTGTCCTCTCTCCAATTCTCAATCAGCATTGCATGGCTACTAAGCATGCTTACGTCTCATCAGGAAGTTTTGAGAGTTCATTTCCTATGAGACTTTCCCTAACAATTTTAATTGGGTTGTCTCAAATCTCCTTGGATTAAGCTACTTTGGACGCATCAGTGTTTGTACTCTCTGCCCTTGAAGATCAGAAAAAGAGAACGGTGCTTCCTCAAGTAAGCAAACGATGGATGGATGGATGGATGGATGGATGGATGGATGGATGGATGGATGGATGGATGGATGGATGGATGGATGGATAGGGAAGTGTTCATTCAGCTATACTTACCACTGTGTTGTCTACAGCTACATAAAGTTCAACATATTTCCGGGACTGAATGTACGCCTGCTTCTGCAAAATTAAAATTAAAATTGAAATTATATGTTGCCCACTCGCACAATGCGACTCAGGGCGGTTCACAAAAACAGCAAAGTATAACAGCAATAAATCACAATACTAATCAAACATCATATAACATCATAAAATATTACAACAAAGAAGGAAAAAAAGAAAATCATTCATTTTAAAGTCCCATAGTAGCAAAAATAACAATCCCAACAGTCCCAACATGAACCACAACCACAGCACCACAGCCAAAATCATTGGTGGGGCCACAGGGCTCTTATCTTAAAATTAAAATTAAAATTAAAATTAAAATTAAAATTAAAATTAAAATTAAAATTAAAATTAAAATTAAAATTAAAATTAAAATTAAAATTAAAATTAAAATTAAAATTAAAATTAAAATTAAAATTAAAATTAAAATTAAAATTAAAATTAAAATTAAAATTAAAATTAAAATACTTAAGGTTAGCTGAGTCTCCCTGTCAGCCAGATTCCACAACTGACTGTAATGCCATCTCATCAGATAATCTAAATATTGCTGTTTTATAGCCTGACCAAAGTACTTGAATCCTGAGATACCACCTCAGCATAGAAATTAATTTATATAGGTAAAGATTGTTCAATATGCTGAGTTTAGGGAATGTAAATATTATCTTTTGCAGAACTGAAAGAATTACAAAATAAATCATCAACGGAAATGATGACTACCTACTTTTATAAAAAGATCTTCTAGGATGTGGGGTTTTTTTCCTTTTAAAAAATGAGGCCTTTTAAAAAATACTTACAGAAAATTGTGTCATATTTGTTGTCGTGCCAGACTGCAGTCATTTTTAAAATGCTGAAGTGAAAATATCTAAGATCAGAAGTAGCTCTCCATGTGCAGATAACTGGCATAGCATAAATTCTAAGAACTATGAATGAGGAAATAATGCTTTTGTAAGAAGGGGAGAAAATGTTCTAAAGCAAGACCTTCCTTCAAATACATGACTGTTCACAATAGCTACCCTTGCTTCACCTCTTCTCTTTTCTCCATCTTCAGGAGATGCTGGTCAATCAGTGAACATGTTGTAATAGCAATAGCAATTACACTTCTATACCCTCCCATACCACTTAGTGCACTCTCTGGGCGGTTCACAGAGTAATTAATGGCTATAATTATGGATACCTAAGGACAACCTCTGGATTGGAGAAATAGGCAGGATATCTCTCAATGCCATTTCCAGGGAATCCTAAGCAGGTGAAGGCATCTGCTTGGGAATACCCTGAAGCCAATGGTGAGCCACTGTGTGAGACAGAAGGCTGGACTGGATGGGCTGTGACAGAAGGGGATGCGTAGAAGGCTTCTATGCATGTGTAGAATGAACCTGCGCAGAACCATTCTGCTCAGGTCCCGTATTGTCCGGAGCCACGCTTGACAGGTATGATCTGAAGTCCAAGAGCAGCTGGAGTGCCAAGGTTCACCATCATGGCCTTAGGCTATAGAACAAGAAATTGAACACCACCCATGTTTTCAAACCAAATTTTGATCCTCTAGGACACTGATGGCGAACCTTGGCACTCCAGCTGTACTTGAACTTCAGTTCCCAGAAGCCCAGGTCTCTGTGAATCCATGCAGTAAACCTATTCATGTGGATTCATGTACATGCAGTAAACCCATTCATTTGGATTCACAGAGACTTGGGCTTCTGGGAATTGAAGTCCAAACACACATGGAGTGCTAAGGTTCACCATCACGGTTGTAGGATCTAGCAGAAGACTTACTTCAGAGCTTGTGCTCATCCTAGAGATCTTCTTGATGGGCTCCTCCGATTGCCATGTAGTGTTGGTTACCCCACAGATTTTGGGAGTTTCATCTTTTTCTTCTAGACTCTCGTATTGAAAAACTGCATGGGCTTCACTGTCTGAGAGCTTCAGTGGTTCAATGAGGTACCTCTTGCCACGGCTTTTGAAATATCCTCTGTAAAATGGTGAAAAACATATTGATCAATGTGAATTTCCCTCTCTTGGATCTGCCCAGCCATCACGAAGCAAACTTTGCTTGCCTTCTTACAGTGGTGAAGGAAGTAATAAAGCTTTTCAAGGTGGTCCCATAATATCTTTTCCCTACAATCTGCTCTGACACATACAGTAATGACTTTAGTTAAGCGAGGATTAATTTGTCCCTTTAACTAACCACAACTATTTTTTGGATTTCTCTCTGCTGTGTTCTTTACTCAGCTGGAAACTAGAGTTGATCTGACTTTTTGCCTAAGCTTAGGCTGGCCTCTCCCATGATAGCCTGGATTTAAGATGATTAAAAATAAGTCTTATTAAAAACATGAATGATGAACAGGCATGCTAATCTACCTTGTAATGGTGGAAATGTGTAAATATTATTTTGTTGTTGTTCTTCAGTCGCACAGTCGACTCCGACCCTTTGCAACCCCATGGACCATTGCGTGCCAGGCACCCCTATCCTCCACCATCCTCCTCAACCTGCCCAGCTCTGTGCCCATTGTGTCGACAATACCATCTAGCCATCTCCTTCTCTGCCACCCCCTTCTTCTTTTGCCCTCCACCTTTCCCAGCATCAAGGCTTTCTTGATAACAAGAACAACAAGTTAGAGGCTGTTCTGGAGGAAACCCAATTATCTAATGAATTTTATTTGTATCTGCAAAACCTTCCTTCCTAACATGTCAATGCACAGGTAGAGAACATGGCTTTGCTAAATTTAATGCCAGGCCATTGATTTAATTCATGTACCAGTATGTATTTACATTTGTATGTGGTGCTTCCAATACGTTTCACTCCATCACGATTGCAAAATAAACTTTAAAATATCCAGGCAATTTCTGCAGAAAGCCTTGATTCCCTAATGAAATTCAGACAGCATTTTATGGCAACCCATAACTTTCCTAAGACTTCTAGCAATATTTACAATATATATGCTGCTTACTTCCCATGCCCTGTAGCCTTTTTATGACCTTTCTATTGCCTGTTAGTTTTATGGCCAAAGTCATGTTGAAGTTCACGTAGATCCCCAACATGTTGTTCTGCACGTAGTGGTTATAGAAGTGCTAAGGTTGAAGAGTTCTCCCCGAATCAGGATTCCACAACCAGTCGTACCAGGGATGTGCAACCAATTGTGCAACTGCACAACACAAATACTTTTTACTGGGTTTTACACACACATTACTTTACATGACACTGGTATGAATGGGATACTGGCTGTCAGTAATTAATTTAGGTCCTTAAAGAAAATGATTAAACAAGAATAATGATGATGTGTTATATATCTATAACAGAACAATGCTAAGTGAATAGCAACTGAACAATGAAATAATAAAAAAATACTAATAAGAGCAAGAGCAACCAATTATGACTTACTGCCTTCATATTGCCAATACACAATAAGTCGTTGGTTATCTCACCTCAAACCAGAGCATGCACTGATGCTTGCAGCAGAGCCAATATCATTCTGGATGTGTCCTTCATAATAACAGTGGTCCTGTATTGAGGAAAAGTTACATATGAGTAAGTTTTGCCTAGTGGGCATTTCTACAGTTGCCTTGTCCATTTCCCAGTCAGAGTTTTGTGTACAGAATTCAGCGAGTTAGCATTTTGTTGTTGTTCAATCACACATTCGATTCCGACCCTTTGCGACCTCATGGACCATTGCATGCCCGGCACCCCTATCCTCCATCATCCTTCTCAACCCGTCCAACTCTGTGCCCATTGCATCAACAATACCATGTAGCCATCTCATTTTCTGTCACCCTTTTCTTCTTTTGCCCTCCACCTTTCCCAGCATCAAGGCCTTCTCAAGTGAAGCCTCTCTTCTCATTCGATGTTCAAAGTACTTTAGCCTCATCTTCACTATTTAACCTTCCAAGGAGCAGTTGAGGTTGATTTCTTTTAAGATCGACCTATTCTCAAGACTTTCCTCCAACACCACATTTCAAAGGCATCTATTCTTCTGCGCTCAGCTTTCCTCAGCTCTCACAACCATACATTACGACCGAAATACCATTGCTTTGACTATGCGGACTTTTGTTTGCAAGCTGATGTCTCCACTTTTAACTATGTTCCCCAGATTTCTCATAGCTTGCCTCCCAAGAATTAGTTGTCTTTTTATTTCATGGCTGCAATCCACATCTGCAGTGATCTTGGATCCTAAGAAGGTAAAGTCTGTCACTGCTTCATCCTCTTCCCCATCTATTTTCCAGGGACATGTTTCACCACGAATGAAGGCAGCAGCCTAGCTTTGACACACAGTTCCCCTACAACACAATGTTTTTGTGACTTGTGAACTATATTACTGCAGGCTCAGACTTAAATATACTTGTTGTCGTTGTTGATGCGCTCATTCATTACCGGATCCATTCCCAATTTCTGCATTAATCTACAGTCCTTCTCAAAACATGGAAAATAACTATTCCTCTCAAAATGAACATTTGCTCTCAATATTTGCCATTGGAAATACATGTGCTTTCTCTGAAAGGTCTGTTAAAATATACATACTTAGTAAAGGTAAAGGTTTCCCGTGCTCGAAAGCCAGTCATATCCGACTCTAGGGTGCAGTGCTCATCTCTGTTTCAAAGCCGAAGAGCCAGCACTGTCTGCTTCTGCAGACGTTTCCATGGCCATGTGGCAGGCATGACTAGAGACCGGAGTGCATGGAACACTGTTTACCTTCCCACTTATTTATCTACTTGCAATTTCTTGCTTTTGAACTGCTCGGTTGGCAGGAGACTGGGACAAAGTCGGGAGCTCATTCCATCTTGCAGAACTCAGGAATCGAACTGCTGACCTCCCGCCTCCCAGTCAGTGTCTTAGCCACTTGAGCAAATACAAATATATGTACCAATACGCACACAGAAATGCTGTGATTTATCAACATGAAAGTCTGTGGATAACCAGGTTGTGATCTGCACAAAGTCTAAGACACCTCTCCCTAACTATATGGCCGTCAGATGTTTTAAACTTCAAATCCTCTCATAGATAACATGGCCAAAGGTCAAGAACGTTAAGATTTGTGGTCTAATACGTAGCAAGTTGGACAACTAATTTAGCAAGTAAGCATCAGGTTTCTTCACATCACACCTTGCAAAGATCAGTTTCCCCAAGCATCCTCATAACTAACAACCATCATTGCATCCTTACAACTTACTGCCATTTTGTAAACATCTTTTAGCAGGAACTAAGGCATGACCTTTGTCAGGAAAATGCTCCTCAACCCAATACTACTACCACCACCACCACCACCACTACCAGCATGTCTAGGTCAGACATGAAACTGCCAAAATGAAGCCACCTTTCGGTGAATTTATTCCATAGTTCCTTTTGCCTTACCCAGTGTGAAAAACACTAACTGGCACAACACTGCCATTGCTCATGGTATACCCAATTGTGGTTCAAAAATACCACAATCTTCAAGAGGCTCTTTCTGTGTACCTCCCCCCCTCAATCTGGTGAAACATCTGTTCCATCTGGGTCCTTCCAGATGTTCCTGAACTCCAATTCCCTGCAATTCCATTTAGCATGGCTAATGCTGGATGATGAGATCTAGCACATAAATACGCAGAAGGACATATTTTGTTATTATTTATTTAATATACATCTATACCACTCATCTGGGAAACATTCCAACTCTGGGCAGTTTACGTAGCATACCTGTCAAGTATTCCGGATTCGCTTGGAAATCCCGTATTTTAGAACTCGTTCCTCCCCTTTCCCGCCTGTATTTTGAACGGCAGGGAAAGGGGTTACTGCACATGTGCGCATGTGCAGAACCTGCTTGCACATGCACAAACATGTTCTGCACATGCGCAAACAGGTTCTGCGCATGCTCAAAGGGGTTCTGCGCATGCGCGCAAGCATGCACAGAAATTCCCCGTATTTTTGGGAGCTACGCTTGACAGGTATGACATAGCCACAAAAAAAAAACACCCAAAAGCATACACATCAAAATAGACAAATTATAACATTATAGTATCCAGCTGCCACATGCTAATATCCAGCTGCCACATGCTAAAAAAATAAATTGCACTTAGCTTCCCCACCATGGAAAAATGTGTTTGGGAAATAAAATTGGAACTAACTGGCTATAGAGCGAAGGTCTTTAAATGCCTCCCTGAACAAGGTTGTTTTAAGTTGTGTGTGTGTGTGTGTGTGTGTGTGTGTGTGTGTGTGTGTGTGTGTGTGTGTGTGTGTGTGTTTAAAACATGTCCAGAGATGGGGCCTGACATAGCTCCACAGGTAAGGTGTTCCATAATAAATCCACCACACTGAGAATACATTTCCTCCTTTCTTGGAACAACACAATAGCTCCTGATGTTTTTAAATCAATGTGCTGGTGTCAGTCAGCTGTCAAAGGAGTCTTTGGCCCGACAACAGTGCGATTCCAGATCATGCGAATATGTTCACAAAGAAATTTTCTGAGTACGGCTGAATGCAGCAGCTAAAAATAGCAGACAGACCATGCGCCTGTCTTGCCTCACATGCAAAATGAGAGCTTTTTTGGCAAAAGGATTTCTATTACTGCCTCAATTGATCAGCTGGAGCAGTTTGAGTTCTTTGCTTATCCTTGTTCACTGGGTGTAACCTTTCATCAAAATCATGTTCCATCGGAGACTGGCACATCTGTCAATTTCACTTTCATTCATGCATAATCTTTGAACTGATTCAGATCACAAATGAACTGACAGGACGTTTGCGCCAGGATGAGCAAATCTGCTTTACTTTCTCTCAGACTCGAATAATTGTGCAAATACTGGTTTGTTTGGACATGATACTAACTGAAGCAGAATTCTCAGGCTTAATGGCAATATTTCTTTCTCTTTGCTAAAAGCTGTGCTAGAAAGAAGCTCCTCAAATTGGGACATTATGCAAGCACAAGATTTATATTTGCATCCTATATGTGCATGCTCAGCAAAGAAGAACATGATGTTGGCATGTTCAGTCTTGAAATAAACAATCATATCTAATCATCTGCCTGAAATGCCATGTCATTTTCCTACACAAAACCACAGTCTGCCCACAAATGTTATGGCCCCAATCACACTGTCATCTCAGTCACCATAGCCGTGAAAATCTAAAAGGAGATCTTCTAGCTTTGACCTGAAGATAAACAAGAATTCTGTTCCATTCACTTTAAATATCAACTATTCACCATTTCTTTCTTTAATTTAATTTTAATTTAATTTAATAGTCATATTTATATATGCCGCCCACTCAGGCAGAACCCGACTCAGGGCAGCATTACAAGTTCTAAAAACACATAAAAAACACTTTAAAAGACCCATATCCCACCCACTTTAAAAGACCCATGGAAGAACCATAATTTTAAAACTGAATGCGAAGGCGATGTATCCATCTGAGGCAAAGGTGTGAAGCAGGGGTTCCCAACCTTTTCAAGCTGGGAGCCGGGTCATGCTCTCTCAGTCAGCTTTGAGGGCCAGATGGCCATTTTGCCCTGCCTGCACAATGGGGGTAGCCATTTTGTCCCAACAGCTTCTAAGGGGTGGTGTTTCTCAAATGCCCTTGGAGGGGTGGGGTGCCACATGAAATGATGCTGTGGACCAGATCCATCCCCCACAGGCCTTAGGTTGAGAATCCCTGGTCTTAAGGCTCTCAGAAGTCTTTTCCTGCATATTTAGCCATGTTTGTGGTGCTAAATAAGGTTGAAGATGGTTAAATACCCAACCTCTCCATGCTGGATACTGTTATTATGAAGAAGGAAGGAATCTGGGCTTGGAAGATATAAACCTCTCTCACCCAAGATTGCTCTCTAGTAACTGATACGGAAAGGAATATGTATCTGATAATGGAGGTGAAATTTATTTTTATGTCTGATTTGTTTCTTAATGTTTCTGTCCTGACTTTTCTTCATTGGTCCTATAATGGAGCACATGATTGTCCTTCTTCTCTTTCTTAGCTTAACAGGTAAAGGTAAAGGCCACCCTTGCTTGAAAGCCAGTCGTATCCATCTCTAGGGTTCAGTGCTCATATTTGTTTATAGCCAAAGAGCCAGCGCTGTTAGCGCCTGCAGACATCTCCGTGGACATGCCTCAGCACCAAAGTGCACGGAACTCTGTTTACTTTCCCACCAAAGTGGTCCCTATTTATCTACTTGCAATTTCTTGCTTTTGAACTGCTAGGTTGGCAGGAGCTGGGACAGACACGGGAGCTCCCTCCGTCATGTGGTACCCAGGAATCGAACTCCAACCTTCCAGTCAGTGAGTTCAGCGTCTTAACCACTTGAGCCACCGCAGTCCCTTTAGCTTAACAACAACTACCCTATTAAAGTAGGCAGGGCTGAAAGAGTGAGTGATCACCCATTAGGGTTAAGAGCCTGGATTTCCAAAATCCTAAGGCAATCAACCGCTATGCTACCCTGGCATGATAGTTGTTAATTGTGAGGTACACATCATACAGCAATTACGGTTGTTTAAAAACAGAAAAGCTCTTTCGTCCGGTTGGAAAAGTGCTTTATTAATTTTCTTCAAAAAGGAACTTGACACAGTGAGTGCCTTTGTGCTTATAATTGAGTAACTGATTTTCACGGTCGAACGAAACCATGTGGAATAACCAGCAAAACATCTGCCCTGGCCCCAGGGAGATACCTGCTGAAGCCGAACACCATGAAATGAATATCTCATTCGTTAGATCACGTAGTTCAAGGGAGCAATACTTAGGTTCAAGCAATGCCCTGCCCTTTTCTTGAGAAATTCTAGTGACCCTTGAGAGCTTCTTTTATGAGGACAGATTCACTCCAGATATTCTGCTTACGTTAACTGCTGAGGCTTAATTAAACTAGGGAAATAATGTTGATTTAAATCTTCTTTGACTATGGAAAGCTGTAGACTTCAAGTCAGCCGTGCAGAATATAGGAATCAGTAGATTTTTGTGTGTGAACATTCCATAAATATCCCATCCTAAAACTGTCGCATCCCATCATTAGCTTCCAGTTTTTAACATTCTTGCAAGCTTGTGTGTCTTTTCTATTTATTTTTATACAAAGACAACTTCCCCTGATGTTCCTCCTTCTGTATATATTTTCCTATATTTACCTAGCTTATGACTTCTTTTATGCAGCCTACATAACAACAGAACTTAGAAAAGCTACCAGACTTTTGAGACACATGTGTTATGGGCATACCTGTCAAGTTGTCTCCGTAGAAATCCGGGAACTTCTCCGGGTGCAGAGCTCATGCGCAGAAACCTCTTCGTGCATGCACAGAAACCTCTTCACGCATGCGCAGAAACCCCCTCGCGCATGTGCAGAAACCCCTTCATGCATGCACACCACTACCTCTGGGCATGAGCATGTGCAGAAACCTCTTCATGCATGCGCACCACTGCCTCTGGGGGGTGCATGTGCAGAAACCCCTTTCCCTGTCAACCCCAATATGGGATGATGGCGGGAAAGAGGGGGAAGGAGGGCCAAAATACGGGATTTCCCGGCCAGTCCGGGATACTTGACAGGTATGGTTATGGGCCACCAAAGTCTATAGCATGCAAGATACTTCTGGAATGGTTCTACCATTGACACTCACCAATGAGCTTCCGCAGCTAGCTAGGATTTGAACTCTGACCTCCTCAATTCTAGTCTAACACTCTATCCACGCAGGTGGGAAAGGTGTGTGGATTTAAGGTGTCCACCAGAGAAGAGAAAGTCAAACCCTGGTGAACCACTTAGCCTGGCATGCAAAGAACACCAATGTGGCCAGTGGAGGTTTCCTGGTTGCCCTGTCACTTTCTAAAGGGAGGCAGAAGTGTCAAGATAGGGCAAGTATATGGAGCTGTTTACACATTCTAAGACAATTCACATGAGCATAGATGGTGTATCTCAGATGTATTTTCAGTTCCCTGACACCCAAGATATTTAATGCATGTTTGGACTAGCTCTCTTATTTTCTTAGAATTAAAAAAAAATTGTGATTGCTTCCAAAAGGGAAAAGTATACAGTCAACCACTGAAATTTCAGGGACTGGATCCGTGAGTCAACTGCGCAGCTCACTGTTGTAATCGTAGGTAACATATTCCTTCTCAGCAACCAGTATTGAGAGGCATATAGACTTTGATCCTGAAGCCAATAGAGGTACAGTATTACACTCTTAGGTAAAGGTCACCCTTGCTCGAAAGCCATTCGTATCTAACTCTAGGCTTCAGTGCTCATCTGTTTATAGCCGAAGAGCCAGCGTTGTCTGCATTTGCAGATGTTTCCGTGGAAATGTGGCAGGCATGCCTAGACACTGAAGTGCACAGAACACTGTTTACCTTCCCACGGAAGTGGCCCCTATTTATCTACTTGCAATTTCTTGCTTTCGAACTGCTAGGTTGGCAGGAGCTGGGACAGAGAAAGAAACTCATTCTGTCATGCAGCACTCGGTTTTTGAACTGCTGACCTTCCGCCTCCCAGTCAGCGTCTTAACCACTTGAGCCACTGCATTCCCTACCCCCCTTTTAAAGCTGATCAATTGGGTGACCATTATGACTTCTTGTGGCAACGGATTCTGTTTCCTGCGCACTATGTAAAAAAAAAATGAATTTACTCCTATCCTTCCATTGGCCTTGAATCTCATGTGTACATGGATCTCATGTGGAATGCATAATGCATCTTAGGTAGTTCTATCTCTTCTAAAGCCTGAAAACACAACTGCTTTCCACTACAGTTCCCAGAATCCACCAGCAAGTTTCAGGGAACTTTAGTCCAAAAAAGCAACTTTTCAAAACTTTGACAGCTGGCCATGATTGGGCAGATATGAACGCATTTCCAGGTGCAAATCAAGCTACATTTGCAGAATCTCCTCTTCTTAGAGTTCAAGAGGTGAGCTCAGAGAACACACAGAAGCCAAAGAGTACCTAGAGTTCACACCAAAGCAGATTAAAATGTTCTGCATACCCAAACGAAAATTAAGTGGTGCTGAATACAGTGCTGATCCCAAGTCAGATACAAATGCAAATGCTTGGCCTCAAACGGGACTGATTTGGAACTGTTCTAAAATTTCAGAGGTACTAAATGTCTATAAAAGATGGAAGCGTTACCTGCCGTACATGAATGCCAACATTCTGTGTTATTTGCTGGCAAAAGCCAGCAAGACGTTATTGAATTTCAAACAAGTGTTTCGTTACAGCTCATAGCTCAAGGCTATTTGGAAGAACATAAGACCAGTGCGGAGGGAACATGGTTGACACCAAGCAGTCTCAGAGAATCTGACAAATTAAGGGGAATGGCTGGCAGCCCCCCACCCCAAAAAAGGGGGGATTAAAATGTTTTGTCCCTATCGTGAGCTGTTCTTTCCATCAAATTTGTCTCACTGGAGGTCAGTCCCCAACAAGGCATCACAAGTTCAGCAGCACAAACTTTCAGAAACTTGGTTCAGCCATGCCACAAAAAGATTTACATGATCTGAAGGGAAACCATGGTATCACTTAAATCTATGATGCAGCCATCATTAATTTTTTTGAACCTGTGCAACAATGATGCCACATATCAACTTTTACATACTTTGCAAAGCTCACATCCCAGGCAAATGCAAGCTGAGCTCTTTTCTTACCAAGTTGTCTATTATTATTTTCAGAAACTTTCTCCACAAAATCTTGTACAGTAAAACCCCGATGTGCATACGCCTCGAGTTACATAAAATTCGACTTACATAATGATTTTGTGCTAAAACCATGTCCCGATTTACACGATTTCCTATGGGTTTGCTTCGAGTTACATAAAGAATTTTTTTCCTATGGGTTTTCTTCGAGTTACGTTAAAAAATAATTTTTCCTATGGGTTTGCATCGAGTTACATAAAAAAACGATTTAAGCAAAAACCTACGGAACGGACTTTTTTTTCGTAAGTAGGGGTTTTACTGTACAGTACTTACCATTTCAGAAGCAAAGCAGCCACCCAATGATGCCACCCAAACAATCTAACTTTTAAAACCCCAAGAAAAGGATCAATATATGACACTGTCTCATCTCTAGAAAAAAGGTAAAGGTTTCCCTTGCTCGAAAGCCAGTTGTATCCGACTCTAGGGTTCAGTGCTCATCTGTTTCAAAGCTGAAGAGCCGGTGTTGTCTGCTTCTGCAGGGTCATCTCTAGGTAAATATATATATTTGCATAGAGATGAGACAAGCAGTGATTCACATCTCCAGTTGATGTCCACTGAGCAAAGCACAGGAAACAGCAGGTAAAGTAGTGCAGAAGCCAAACATCCGAACACACTCATTGCTATAGCTCCTGCCCTTGATCACAGTTTGACCACTTCGATCCCATTGAAGAATGTTCTACCAATCCATGGCATGGCATTGTGGAACATTAAAATAGTTAGCTCACTCTGCTGTAGGATGTTGTGCTAAATTAAAACGAGAGCTCAGACAAAGCTGTATTGCTATCTGTCACTGTGGCACGAGGAGATGGAAGCCCATGGATGTAGATGAGAAGCCATCAGAAAGTTTCTTGCCAAAACAAAACAAAATCCTGAAATCTTAACCTCCTTCCAATTTTCTTCCAACCATCAGTTTAGATTTATAGTTACTGATCACTAAGCATAATGATTCAATGAAATACTGTTTAAAAAACACCTTGATCTATCATTTTTAAGCCTAGTGCAATGGTTCTCTTCCAAAGAACAACTGAAATATCATTATAAATATGGCTTATTGTTGTGTTCTGATGGTTTTATTGTACACATGGATTACAATGTATCTGAGCCAATGTAACCTTGCCTATAGCAACAATGTAACCTTCAGCTGTATCATATAAACCCTGTAATAGGACGCGAGCTAATGACCACCAGCTGGCAGCAGCGAGCGTCCAAGCTCTCTTGGTCCGAACTCATCAAAGGCAACAGCGCGGGAAGTTTTCCCGCCACCACCTACACCTGGACAAGAAGGGCGTGACCTGCAATGACGTCACGCAGACAGTAGCCAATGGGCTACCATGGCACCACGTTCAAATGTATTACTGCTGTATATAAAGAGCTATCGATCCGCCATTACCTCATGTTCCCTCTGTCCACGATGCAATAAACCTGAGTTAACCCAGCCCGAGGCTGTGCCCTGTGTCTTGGTTTGCATACACCAAATTGGCGACGAAGGTGGGATGATGGATCCCCACGGAACAGCCAGGGCACAGAGCGGGTTCAACATCACCAAACCGCAAGACTGGGAGCTGCTAGAGATGGACTTCCAGGCGGCACTGGTGGAACTCAGAGTCAAAGATGACGACGAGGAGAGGAAGAGGGCCATCCTCACCAGAATGCTCGGGATGGAGACCAAGCGGACGCTGGTGGGCATAATCGCTCCGAAGAAGGTGAGCGAATTTAAGGCGGGCGACATCATGAAGCTGCTGCGAGAGAGGTTCTCCCCCTCGAGGGCAATGTTTCCCGCTCGGAGCGCGTTTTGGAGGCGAGTCCAAGCGCCGGATGAGTCGGTTGAGGCATTCGTGGCCGCCATGAGGATAGCCGCCGCCCCCTGTAAATGGGGCGACATCCTGGAGATGGCCCTCAGGGACGGCGTGTTGTGTGGCCTGAGAGACAAGGAGGTACAGCGCAGCCTGATGAATAAGGAACCGCCACCCACGCTGGCAGAGGTCGTAGAGGCCGCGGAAGCCGCAGAGTCCACGAATGCTGGAGTGGACGAGATGCACCAGTGGCGTGAGTGGCGTCCTAGAGCCGGCAAGGCGGAAAATTCGGTGCACGGGAAGTCCGGACAGTCGGTGCACGCAACTCGACGGGCCTCAAAGTCGTCTACGGAAGGCAGCGACGGCGAGGAGGTCCAGAAGGTCCGAAAGGGGGGTCGACGCTGCGAGGGTTGCGGAGCGGCCCATGAGCGCGCGAGATGCCCGTTCAGGAAGGCCGAGTGTTACACCTGCGGCCGTCGGGGGCACATCGCCAAGGCATGCAGAAAACGGAAGGAGGGCCGGAGGCAGTCACAAGACCGAGCGGCCAGACCGGACCGTCCAGCGAGGCCCAAAGATGGCGCCCAGACCACGAGGAAGCACGATGGCGTGGGCCGCGTCTCGGACGACAGCGAGGACGACGCCCCAGTGTTCAGCGTGTCCGCAGGACAGTCCCATTACTTTGTTGAGGTATTAGTACAAGGGGCCCCTATTAAGATGGAAATTGACTCGGGGTCCTCTTATTCTATAATTCCCCAGAAAGAGTTTTTGAAAATCGACCCCCACGTGCGGCCCAAA
Organism: Bradypodion pumilum; assembly: GCA_035047305.1. Classification (NCBI taxonomy): domain Eukaryota; kingdom Metazoa; phylum Chordata; class Lepidosauria; order Squamata; family Chamaeleonidae; genus Bradypodion; species Bradypodion pumilum. Next base: position 7,089,378 of record JAWDJD010000010.1, on the reverse strand, counting down.
CTTAAAGCGTTGAGGTCCACGCTGCGAGACGTGCAGGGGAACAGCATTCCGGTGTTGGGGGTCGGGAAATTTCGGGTCAATTTTAAGAAACATTCTGCGGAACTGCCCCTAGTTGTCCTCAAGGGGGGAAGCTGTAGCCTCCTAGGGACACAGTGGTTTCAGCCCTTAGGGTTGTTCATAGGGGGAGTACACACCGTGGGGGGGGACCCAATACAAGCGGTTTGCGATGCGCATCCCGCCGTTTTTAAGAAAGGACTCGGAAAGTTCAAGGGACCCCCTGTAGCGTTCGACATAGACCCGGAGGTCCGCCCGATAAGACTCAAACCGCGCAGGGTGCCGTTCGCACTCAAGGACAAGATAGAGGCGGAACTGGACAAACTGGTGGGCCAGGGGATTCTTATTCCTGTTGATTCCGCGGAGTGGGAAACTCCAATTGTAACGGCGCTAAAGGCTAACGGGGAGGTGCGCATTTGCGCTGATTATAAGTGTACAATTAACAAGGCGATCCGCCCTAATGCATACCCGGTGCCGGTGATCAGCCACCTTTTGGCCAGGCTAAATGGGGGAAAGTGTTTTGCCAAACTCGATTTGGCACAAGCCTATCAGCAACTTCCTGTGACCCCCGCCACGGCCGCGGCACAAACGATAGTTACACATAAAGGAGCGTTCCAGGTGTCGCGGTTACAGTTTGGCGTGAACTCGGCACCCGGCCTTTTTCAGTCGCTTGTGGAACGCCTCCTGAAGGGACTGGAGGGGGTGTTGCCTTATTTTGATGACGTGTTGATAACAGGGGGGAGTGAGGCTGAACTGGCAAAGAGGTTGGACAAAGTATTGACCGTGTTCGAGAAAGCGGGGCTGAGATTGAGGAAGGATAAATGTGTCTTCTTCGAAACCGAGGTCGAGTTTTTAGGGTTCCGGATAACACCCGAGGGGATTAAACCGTCCAAATCCAAGGTAGCTGCCATTAAAAAGGCCCCTCGCCCCACATCCAAAACCGAGCTACAGTCCTTCCTGGGGCTCCTCAACTTTTACCATACATTCCTCCCGCGGAAGGCGTCCGTGGCCGAACCGCTCCATCGGTTACTTAAAAAGGAGGAGACATGGATGTGGGGTGACGAGCACGAGAAGGCGTTCACAGAGCTAAAGCAACTCCTAACATCTGAGGCAATCCTGACGCACTTCGACCCCAAACGGCCGGTGGTCCTAGTTTGTGATGCATCCCCGGTGGGGGTGGGGGCGGTGCTTTGCCACGTGTTGGAGGACGGAAGGGAGGCCCCGGTAGCGTTTTACTCAAGGTCCCTGTCCCAAGCGGAGCGAAATTACGCGCAAACCGACAGGGAGGCGTTAGCAATAGTAGCGGGGACCAAAAAATTTCACGATTTTTTGTATGGCCGCCCGTTCAAAATCGTGACCGATCACAAGCCACTGTTAGGGATTTTCACGGCTAGCAAGCCCACGCCGCAGATCCTGTCCCCGAGAATGCTGCGCTGGGCTATTTTCCTCAACGCGTACCAACATGAGTTGGAGTACAGGCCCGGAAAGGAGATCAGCCATGCTGATGCGCTTTCGAGATCCCCTTTGCCCTTGTCGGACGACCAAAAGGCGAGAGCAGAAAGGGACCGCCAGGTGTTGCTAATTGAGGTTTTAGACGCACCCCCAATAGTACCAGCCGACATTGCTAGGGCGACAGGCAAGGACAGGACGCTGGAAAAAGTTAGTTCATGGGTGCAGAAGGGGTGGCCGGCTTCGTCCCCGAGTACAGAGTTCGACCCATTCTTTAGGAAAAAGCTAGAGTTGTCCCTAGAGAGGGGGTGCCTTCTGTGGGGCCAACGGGTGGTGGTCCCTGCGCCCCTGCGGACGAGGGTGCTCGAACTGCTGCACGTCAGCCACCCGGGCATAGTTCGTTCAAAGGCGCTGGCCCGGAGTTACTTCTGGTGGCCACAGCTGGACGCGGACATTGAGCACATGGTCGGCACTTGCGAGGCTTGCCAGGGATCCCGACCTGAGGCGGCCCGTCTCCCGCATAGGGAGTGGGACACAGCAAGGGGGCCGTGGTCTAGAGTGCACGTGGATTTCGCTGGCCCATTCCGAGGAACCATGTTTCTCCTGGTGGTAGATGCGTTCTCCAAGTGGCTGGAGGTTATCCCAGTAAAGAGCACGTCCTCCGCCACGACAATTAGCCAGCTAAGGAGAGTCTTTTCCACATTCGGTTTACCCGACACTTTAGTCAGCGATAACGCTAGTTGTTTCACCTCCGCTGAGTTCGGAGCATTCATGGAGGCAAACGCCATTCGGCATGTTACATCCGCACCGTTTCACCCGGCCACAAATGGCCAAGTGGAACGGCTGGTGCGGACAACGAAGGAGGCGCTGCGGCGCATGGGCCCGGGGGACCTGAATCACCAGGTATGCCAGTTCCTCTTAGCGTATAGGGTAACCCCCTTAGCGTCAGGCTACTCGCCGGCAGAGCTCTTGATGCGGCGAAAACTGACCACGATCCTGTCCAGGCTAGACCCGACGAGGGTCGAGGATAAAGGGAAAAACATAGGGTTGGCAGTCTCGAAAGGTTTCGCCGCCGGGGACCCTGTTCACTGCAGGAACTATTCCAGCGCAGGGCCGGCCTGGGTACCAGGGAAGGTTGTAGAACAGACGGGGCCAGTATCGTACCGGGTCGAGACTAACACCGGCCTCCTCTGGAGGAGGCACGCAGACCAACTGAGGCACCGAGTGAGTGGGCCAGTCAGTGGAGCTCAGCAACAGGATTCAGCGTTAGGGTTCTCCCCCACCCGCTTAACCCAAGGGGGAGACAGCAGTGGACAACAGTCCCAAGCAAGGGGGGAAGGAAGCAGAAGCAGCGGCCCCGACTCATATCCTTTTGATACGCCAGTCCTATCAGGGGCCGGGGAAGGGGGAGAGGAGTTCGCGACCGCTGCCCCCGATAGTAATTTTGATTTTGATTTTGCGAGCCGGGGGGGTTTTCAGGAGTGTTCCCCCACCCATCCAAGCGAGAAGAGGGGTTTTTCGTTAGCCCCCAGTGCCCCCGGTTCCTCCCTAAGAAAGAGCACACCTCCCAACAACGCCGCGGAGCCGCGGAAAGTCACTAACGAGTCTCCCTCTCATATTACAGGACAGGAAACCAGGGGACAAAGAGAAGGTAGCAAACCCGGGGAGAGGCAGCCCGCATCGAGACCCCAGCGTGTTCGAAATAAGCCATCTTGGCTGAGAGACTTTGTCTCCTAAGGGGGGGGGAGTGTGTTTAAGTGTGGGCTCGAGACTTTGTCTCGTCCTAGGGGGGAGGGGTGTTGTGTTCTGATGGTTTTATTGTACACATGGATTACAATGTATCTGAGCCAATGTAACCTTGCCTATAGCAACAATGTAACCTTCAGCTGTATCATATAAACCCTGTAATAGGACGCGAGCTAATGACCACCAGCTGGCAGCAGCGAGCGTCCAAGCTCTCTTGGTCCGAACTCATCAAAGGCAACAGCGCGGGAAGTTTTCCCGCCACCACCTACACCTGGACAAGAAGGGCGTGACCTGCAATGACGTCACGCAGACAGTAGCCAATGGGCTACCATGGCACCACGTTCAAATGTATTACTGCTGTATATAAAGAGCTATCGATCCGCCATTACCTCATGTTCCCTCTGTCCACGATGCAATAAACCTGAGTTAACCCAGCCCGAGGCTGTGCCCTGTGTCTTGGTTTGCATACACCAAACTTATAAAGCAGGGTTTGGAATAGGAGGCACGCTAAGATCTAATGCAGGGGTACCCAAATTTTTAGGGCTGCGTGCTGGTCACGTGGTTCAGTGGGCCAGTCACGTGGTTCCTCCCACTGGAAGTAGAAGTAAAACATGCCTTGCAATCTGTTTTGCAACAGGATGAGATAGATTTTAGGCTGCTATTTTCTTTGCTTAAACCAGGGGTGCCCAAACTACAGCCTGTGGGCTGGATCCAAGCCCCAATGCCAATTCACCTGGCCCTAAACATATGGGCACATTTTACTTCCGCTTCTGGGACCAACATGGATGGCATGGGGCAGTTGAATTGGCATCGACACAGACCATAGTTTGGGCACCCCTGATCAAATGGGTAGTTGGAAGTATAGACTTATGATTCCCATTTATTTGCAAAGGTCAGCAACAACATTTCTTTCTCTCCCCTCCCACAGATAATACTACTCAGCTTATCTAAACATAGATGGGGTGTCCAGGTACAATCTTGACATTACCTCCATCTGAGGACTGGTTGTAATTTCTCTGCCATCTGGGGAGTAATGAGTCTCTGTGTAGTCTTTGGAAAAGAGGCCCCTGGAAAGAATACAATAAGGTTTATTGCTGAAGCCCGAAATTAAGTTGGAACAGACATAATGGCCTGATACGCCCACAACTTAATGTTCCCAATGAGATTCGATGACTAATTTCAGCATGAGCATAGAATATCAAGAGCCCTGGTGGCACGGTTGGTTACACTGCTGTACTACAGCCAAAAATGCTGATGTTGAGAGTTCAGTCCTGATGGAGATCAAGATGGACTCAGTCTTTCACCATCTTTCCATAGTTGGCAAAATGAGTACCCAGCATGTTGGGGGCAAAATGCTAATTACCCAGAGAGTGCTCTATGCGCTATGGAGCAACATATAAGTGTTATTGCTATTGCTATATCAAAAAAGAAAGGCAGGCATTTAAGGTTTGGTGCACATTTCCACGAAGGTAAAGGGGATTACCTGGATTTAAAAGAACAGCGAACAAGTTGTGGCCCTCCAGATATTGTTGAATTACAACTCCCATCAGGATTAGCCTGCATCTTCAATCATTAGATGTGATGGGATTTGTAGTCCAACAGCATTTGAAAATTCACATGTGTTCTATTTTGCTTTATACATAACCGTACATGGAGAGAGAGAGAGAGAGAAATGTTCCCTTTTGGAAAAATGGCACAATTTTCTCAACAAACTATCTTGTGTCTTGTAAATCACCATCTCCTCCTCCACCACCACCATCATCATGTTTCTTACCTTTTTATAGTTAGGGGAAGTGTAATATACAGTATTCTTGGAATTAGCTGACATTGTTTAAATAAAAAATGCATTACTTATTTCTTTATTGTCTCAACTATAAAAATGCCATCTATTCAAGATGTAAGACTTCCTCCTTTACCCACTTCAACATCTGTGGCCTGAGCTTTCTTCCATCTGGTGGCTGTGTGTGTGTGTGTGTGTGTGTGTGTGTGTGTGTGTGTGTGTGTGTGTGTGTGTGTGTGTGTGTGTGTGTGTGTGTGTGTGTGTGTGTGTGCCCCTATACCCTGTTCCTTTGACAAAATGGCTTATTTTTCACATGCACACCTTCCACTCTCAACTGATTTTTTCTGGTTTTGCACACATTTGAATTTTCCCCCCTAGAAGCCCTTCAAAACAGGCATCACATTTTAGTCATGCTCACAACCATCTCTGAATGGGGGGATTCCCAAGCGCATTGCCAAAATTATTATTATTATTATTATTTTTGGGGGGGGGGGATTTGCTGAGGGGAAAAATTAAATACTTTATCAAACTACAGTCGGTACTTATCTTTTAGAACAACACACCCACTAGATTTTGTTGGATAAGGGCTTATCTTTTACCTTTTGGGTATCAAAATTTCAGTTGCTGAATTATTCATTGGTTAATTCATGCTGTGATGTCTATACTGCTTTTGTTAGTTTGTTTAGGTTTAGCGCATCTCTCTTATCCCTCTTGTAAGTTACTTTGAGAACAGTATGATTCAGTAAGCCTTTACATTAGAGATGGGATCATGCGGCATAGAGAACTGTAGCTTCCCTGCAAAGTTCCTCAAGTTTGATTGGAGAATTGGGCCATGCGAGACAAAAAAAATTCTCTAAAACTCAAATACTTTGTTTTAGCCTAATATGGAGGGAGGGATTGAACTAGATCTCTCTCTTTTTTTTTTTAAATCCAAACAGAAGTGACTTCCCAAAAACTCCCAGTTTCATTTAGACTGCTTGGTGCAGCCTTTACAGAATCTCAAACTTGGAAAATCTGTCCTTGGATTTTTGAACTTTTGGAGTTTGTCTACTCTTTATTAAAGAGATGATTGTGGCAGCGGCGAAAATAATGATACATTTAATTTTCTATTTCACAACACCATATACACCTGCGGTGACCTAGGTGGAATCCTGTGGCTTAGTGGTTAAACTTGGTCTTAGTGGTTGAACTTAGTCGCTGAACTTGGTGACTGGAAGGTCACCAAGATTGAGACCCGAGTGCTGCACAGCGGAGTGGCCTCCCACCTCTGCCCCTGCTCCTGCCAACCCAACAGATTGAAAGCAAAAAATTGCAAGTAGATAAATAGGTACCATTTCAGTGGGAGGGTAAACAGTGTTCTGTGTCTAGTCATGCCTGCCATGAGTCCAGGGAAATTTCTTCAATTGCAGCCAGTGCTAGCTCTTTGGATGTAAATGGAAATTAGCATCAAACTCTAGAGTTGGATACAACTGGCTTTCAAGCAAGGGCGACATTTACCTTTAGTTTTTACAGTATCTTAGTTATATGCCATCAAGTCAAAAATGACGTATATAAACCCTAATTGGGCTTTCTAGGTAAGTGGGATATTTAAGGAGTAGTTTTAGCAGGTCCATTTCCCCCAGTGAGTTTCCATGCCCAACATGGGTTTCAAACTCTGGTCCCCAGAGTGCAATTCCATCATGCTGTCCACTACATCACAGTGGGTTTCCAAAGTATCTTTCAAGAGGGACAAAAATATTATTTTCAAAAAAAGTGCATTTGTGACCTGCAAGTAAATGCAAATAGCTTCAAAAAGAAGGAAGCATTTTGTAGTCAGTGATTTCCAAACCCAGCAAATGAATAACCAGGTTTTAAGACCATCTAATGATGGTTGCCCAAGAGAAGGGAGTTTGCCAAGAACCAAATATTTATAGATTAGCATGTCGACAAACAGTGCGCTACAGCATCTTAGCAACTGCGAGGTATGTACTGGCTTTCCTTCAAAACAGACTGCAAGAGTCCTTTATCTACAGGTGAGAAGGTTTGGCAGGTAAAGTGGTGTAGGAAATAATTTCAGGGCAATGGACTATTGCTCTATATTGAAACAAAGCTTTTACAAGGAACACTGAACTCTCACCATTCACCAAGTGAAAAGGGGAAAAAAAACTGTTTGGCTGGCTAGTTATTAGGCAGATGATAGCCAAGTGGCCACTCTTTATTAATATCTTGATCTACAGCTCAGACTGAGAGCACCTAATCCTTGTTGAACTGATGTATAGTGTCCTTATATGGTTTTCAAGGGACATGAGATATTTAAGGAGTGGGTTTACCAGTTCTGCACCTCCAGTAAAATCCCATGGCTGAGCAGAGATTTGAACCTATGCCTCCTGGGTCCTAGACTATCACTATGTCCACTGCACCAGGAGTTCTCAACCTTTTTAAACTGGGGGCCAGATCACGCTCCCTCAGACAGCTTTGGGGAGCGGATGGCCATTTTGCCCTTCCTCCGCCACATGGCACTTCCTGGTGTGGTGGAGGCAGGGGGGCACACATGGAATGGTGCCATAGGCCACATCCGGCCTGTGGACTGCAGATTGGGAATCCCCGCACTACACCATGCTGGGCAACCCCATCAGTCCTTAGGATTGGAGTGCTATGAGTGCAAAATCAGTAAAAAGAATGAGAAGCTCTCACACACTTGATCACCTGAGATCATTCTTTGTGTACGTCTTATATGCATAATATATGTATGATATATAAACTCTGCTAATGAGTTAATAGCAAGGATTCTTTCAAAACAGCTCAGAAACTGCTGGAGGGGGTTTATTGGTAAAGTCACACATACACAGGACCACAGAATAATCCAGGTAATATTTCCTACTTGCACCCAAATGCAGAGGGCTGAACAGCATAAGAATTGGGACTACAGTTTTTAACCTTGTATGGTCAAAGACTAGAACCTGCCAGTATAGTCCTACCTCTTGCACTTTCCATTTGTTCTCTCTCTCTCAATGTATCAATGCAAGAATGAACTTAGCTGCCCTTATTGCCTCTCACTGTAATAAATTATAGAACATTTATCTGCCTGTTTACTTACTTATTTTTTTCTAGATGAAGAATCACCTTCTCTCCATTCACTCTTATTTCATACTGCATGGCCTCATCGTACTTCGCCTGCAAGTGAAAGAATGAGTACAGGTGAGTAACTTTTGATTATTAGGGTTGTACATACTGTAGCTCCTCTGATCCAATTTGGAGGCGAATTCAGGCCTTTCAAATGCACCTTAACTCCATCTGGATAATTTTGTGCCCAATGTGCCTTGTATCCAAAATGATTTGCAAATCTCCTGTTGACACACACACACCCATTAGACAATTAAAATGGCTAAAACATTTCCCCTTTTGAACTGAGATACATTTAATCAGACCCTAATTTAGACCCTAAAAAGTGCAGTAAGTCTGCCAAACCTCCAGAGGACCAACAAAAATGCACACCGAGCATTTAAAGTATATTGTGGTGCTTTACCAGAGCTTGCCATTAGAGGCCGCTGTCTGTAATGTAAAATATAGGCTTTACTGTTACCCACAGTTTCAGGTAAGCACTGTTGCTCTTGGGATATATCCTCCGCAGATATGTGGTGGGCACTTATACCTCTGTTTATAACAATAATAATTTTGTGTCAGAAATTACTCTGGGTTGAAAGGATTTTTGCTGGAGAAACTCCACTCAAGGGATGGCCGAATGACGTGCCTTTCATGTTCCCAAGATCTCTCCCACTGAAATGGTCCCTATTTATCTACTTGAAATTTCTTGCTTTCAAACTCCTAGGTTGGCCAGAGCTGTCCCAGAGATGGGCGCTCAAACTGTCATGCAGTACCCGGGTCTCAAACTACCGACTTGCCAGCCTTCCAGCTAGGAAGGCGAATTTCTTAACCTCTGAGTCACTGCAACCCCTACCTGTTTATAAAATGTGTTGATAAAATTCTAACGAGTAACTGGTCTCAACATAAAATCACACAGAAACCTGATGACAAATCTTCGAAATCCAGTAGATAATGTTTTTTTAAAAAAAATCTGACTTCAAATACATGCATATCTGAAGCCTATGAAAACTTCTGGAAAGTTAGTTGCCACGGTGAAGAAACTGTTTTTCTTACTTTCTGATTATTTCCTCCAGCGTCTCTTTTGTGCAACACGTGAATTTTCTGTGGGTACACCACTTCAAAGTCCTTCACTCCAGGTAGTTCTTTCAACGAGCTTCCTTCATGTGGAAAGAAAACCAAATTCACTTTATTATAGGAAGTGCATTTTCCACATGCTGCAACACTTTTAATTAGCAGGACAGATCCTGATTCCTTCTGAAACAAAGGCATACAATTACCTTTTAATCCATGTTTTTGCATAGTTTGCTTGCTGAAGATATTGATTTAAGGGTTTTCGTGTCTACTGATTATTAGTATATTTATATTCTTAATTTTAATATGTTCATTTCTAAGAAGAGAGCCTGGCAGAACCATCATGCCATGCATGTTTGGGACTTTTGACAATTTTCCTGTCCTATCCACAAGAAACCAATGCCTGCCTGCCTGAAGAAGTGACCTTGAATCATGAAAGCTCTCACAATGACTGATTTTTTGGGTTATCCAATGAAGGTATCACCTTCTTTCCTACATTTGTTTTGTGTAAGGATCTTTGTTTGTCTCTTTAGTGATTATTTATTATACATAACTTTGGAGGAAATAGAAGGAGAAAGCTTGGCAGTTTGAATAAAATCAGCAAAAATAAAGAGATTGAAAGCTATTAAATGTGTATTCTTTCTTAAGGAACAAGCCCTATGGTCTAAACAAGATTAACTTTTGAATTAGTATTAATTCATTGATTCTATATTATGCATCTGGTTGAGGAGCAAGAAGAAAATGGAGGTAGAGGATTTGCAGCCTCTAAATTTGGAGAGAGGGGACAGATACTGCTTGGAGACTAGACTTGGATGGCAATTCCTGTGATCTCTCAACACTTCCTCAAAGCAGAAGACATACAATCCAATGAATTCAACAGAAAGCCTATGCCAATTGAAACAATTATGAATAATTAATTACTAGTTAATGAAATAAGCGTAAATAAAAATACAGATAGCTGACTTGTTTGGGAGATTGATTCTTTCTTCATGAGCTAGAGTTTTAAGAAATTCAGAACCAGCCATGCAGGTCTGTTGGGCTATCTGAATTGGTACATTCCTAGGCCAGGCTGGCATGGACAACATCAAGAGAGTCACCTTCTCCCTTCTCCCTGGCTAAATAAAGGTTAAAACATCTTTGTTGAATGCTCCCGTTCACTAATATTTACATGGAGTAAATACTAGTGAACTCTAGTAGGTTGATCGTTGAGCAGCTCTATACAAAGCAAGTCTAACACACTAACCTGCCACATCATTCTAATCTTGCTTCCAAGAGTACCTTTTGAATCCATCTTGCTTCAAACCCCAGTGCAACCTCTTTGCCTAATAGCAGGAGTGACCATGCTCAGATAATGCCTATTGTGGCATGGATAACCATGGGCATACTCCAAAAACAGAGAGACTAATTTGATCCACTAGCCCAGGAGTTCTTAACCTTTTCAAGCCGAAGGTTGGGTCACCTTCTCTCAGACAGCTTCAGGGACCGGATGGCACTTGTGGGTGGGGTAGAGGTGGTGATGGGGCCACATAAAATGGCATTGTAAGCCACATCCAGACCTTGGGCCGCAGGTTGAGAACCACTGCACTAGCCAAAGCTACATGGAGGATCTCCTTCTAGCCAACACTACTATTGGATCATTTAGGAGCAAAAATGGAACAAACACGATCTTCTTCTGAAACCATGAGCCATGCCTTTCCAAAGGATTGTAACTCCATCCTAAATAGGCTGTGTATCTGATCCCAAATTAACTTCATCGCCAAAAGACAAATCCTAAATATATAGATCAGAACCATACCCGTCAAGTGCAGCTCCTGGAAATATGGGAACTGCTCTGGGCCGGGTGTGCATGCGCTGTAACAACTCATCTGCGCATGCACAGAACCCCTCTGTGCATGCACAGAGCCCCTGTGTGCACACGCAGAACCCATTTGTGATGGGCAATAACCCCTTTCCCCGCGGTTCAAATATGGGGTGGCGGCGGGAAAGGGGAGGAATGAGTGGAGAAATTCAGGAAATCCCGGCCAATCCGGGATACTTGATAGGTATGATCAGAACACATTCCCAAAGACTCTCTGCTTCTCTGATTTATTAAGTGCTGGGATCAGCTTAAAAATGAACATTAAATATGCATTATGGTATACAAACATGTCTATCTGAGAGAAAGATACACATACAGTGAGCATGTAAGACAAAGATGTGTACAGAGACACATTTTAATTTTCATGCTATTGTCTGGGGTGTTTCTAAGTCATAAAAACATGCAGAAATTACTTGGAACAGATTTAGGACTGAACACATAGGAAATTGGCATTAGGATTTATTGGTAACTCTCAGACTTTTGTGTAGATTAATGATCAAGGTATTTGTTTGTGTCTTATTAACTAAGTCATGAGAAGCAGGGTTTCTTCTCCACCAACATTGGCAGAAAAACTATTGACTCAGCAGAAAAACAGCTGAAACATGATTGAGGCATGAATGAGTAAGAATTTTATGAAGGGTGGATTATGATGGTGAGAGAGAGAATTGTGAATCACTCTCACATTACAGATAATTAATTTGACCAAATGTACTTTTCAATCTTTTCAGCTGAGTTCACATCTTTACCTATAAGGAGGGGCGTGAGCCGTTGGTGTCCTGCATACATGCCCGCACCCATCCCTACTATCCCGTACCGAGCTCCCTACACTTGCCTTTACACCATCCAAGCATCACCGCAAGGGTCCAGCAGCCATGAGTGGGGCAGCCGCCCCACGAACGCAGACAGAAAAATCCAACTACAAGTTCCAGCATCTTCTGCGCCATGACCATTTCAGCCAATCAGGCTGAAGGGCGTGAGTGCGTAGAATGTTGGAAAAGCCGGCGCGTAAAAAATAAAATAAATGAGAGTTCAAGGCCGCCGAAGTCAGACGCAGTGCCTCATACAACGGGGATGCAAGGCCGTCGAAGGTGGACGCAGCACCTCACGCCCTCACTACCCCAAACCCACCAAAGCCACAGCAAAGCCACCACCGGCCTTCTTCCCTGGAGCAACGGGGAGAAGAGGGACTCCCCCTCCTCCCCAATACCCTGCCAAAGACACAGCGAGACCACCGCCAGCCTCAAGGTAAGTTGAGGTGGGGGGAACCAACAGCACGAAGCACTTCCTCTGGGAAGGCACAGTCCCTGGTGAATGACTGGCTGCTGCCTTTGTACTACTGACACCACTGCTTCGAGAACTAGCACAAAACAGTGGTGGAGGTAATTGAAAAGCAGCAGCCAGCAATTCGCAAGGAAGAGCACCACGCCTTACGGATCGTTGCCTGCCGCACTACAATTTTACAAAAAAAAAACCAGCTTCACAGCCACAAACACAGATCTCCCATTAGGTAAGCCAGGAGAAAAGGAGGCCGAGAGGAGAGAACCATCATGAAGCAGATAGCTGTTCTCTGCCTCCTTCTCCCCTGACCGACCTAACAAACTTTACCGGATGAAGTGCGAGCTGACTGCCGGCTCTTCATTTTCCCCATAGCTGTATTGAAAGCGAATGTCAAAACAGCAATGGGGAAAAAGGCAATGACAGTCAGCTGTTCTTCACCCCGGAAAACACAACCACAACAAAAACAAATCAGTTTTAAAAAAACAACCAACCATCAAAAATACAAACACAAATAAATAAATAAATAATTCAAGTAAACCCAGTAAACAACAAAACAATAAACAACAAACTCAACAAAACACATCCGAAATACAAAAGGCTAACAAAAAACCATGACAATTCACTAAAAACACCTATCAACAACATAACAACACAAAAATACCTTACTCAAAAAACAATACCACAAAGTACACAAATAAATACGGGGGGAAAGCAAAAAAAGAAATAACAACCAGAAACATTCAACACAATAAAATGCATAAAAATCCAAAACAATACAAAACAACCGGCAAAAATACTTAATTAAATACAGAAACACTCTACTTAAACCCCCCAGCCCAGCACCCCAAAACCCCAACAAAATGGGGGAAAAAACAATAGAACTTATAAAACATGTCCTCCCTCCATGCCTCCACAGCAGAACTGAACAAACAAAGGAAATCAAACTCTTAATCACAGCCCCACCTAGAGGCCGGAAGAGGATCCTACAGGCAAATAAATATTTTTAAAATCCAAATAAAACATAACCAAATAAATAAAATTCAAAAAAATTCAAAAAACACAAAATCCAAAACCAGAAAAGCTAATTTATTTTAGAAAAAATCTCCCCACAAACAAAAAACAACAGAAAAAAACTAAAAAGAAACCATTCTTCAAAATTTAGTCACCACCACCCAAACCACCCCTAACCACCAACACACACATTAAACATGCCCAGCAAGGTCGGGCAAAATATGCTAGTACTCAATAATCCTTTTCAGACATTGGGGTCATCTGAGGTCTAAGATGCCCACTCATACTCATACACCTTAGTGTATAATATGTACAACCCAAAGTTTCTAATGTTGATTCTCAAATCCTAGTCACTAGACTTTATCAAAAGGAGGATCTTCTAGAAGTGAAGATTAGCAGCCTTCTAGATTTCTTTTATTAACAACTCCTATCATGTATTACATTTGGCTGTATTGGGACAGGTAAGAGTCAGAGACAGAGCTGGAGTCAGGCATGGGCTGGGCCACCAGGACAGGGGGATTCATCCCGGTCTGCCCTTGCCTCTGGTGCCCTGGGACGCAAATAATAATTTTATTATTATTTTATCCGCACTTTAGATTAAGCCATTAATCCAAGTTCCCTCTTTCAGCTTGGAGCAGTGGTTTATTCTAGAGTGCCGTGCGTCGGGCAAAGCAAGCAAGGGGCGGTGACAAAGTGGATCCTAGGGGCAGGCTTCTCCACCGTCCCTTGGTCATCGCCCCTCGCCCCTGTCCAGCACCCTCCCATGGTGCCAAGCACACCCCTGGAGTTCAGAAACAACCAGAGGGCCACAGATGCTCATCTTCTGATCTAGGAAGTCTGAAAGACAGGGGTTTCACATCCTGTGGATTTCTGATGATGCATAGCTATTCCCCAGAAGCACTTTGGTTTGTAGATACTTTGAATAGTATAAAAAGAGTAACTGTGACAAAAATAATTCTAAAATTAAATAATATGTTCTTTCTTCTTAATAAAACCTTGAAGCTACTTTAAAAAATAGTGCTGATTTTTTTTCTTACTGTGGATCTTCTAGCACTACCCACAACCTGGAATTGCACCTTTTTGTAATGACTAAGCAATATACAGTGGAACCTCATACAACAATCGCCCCATATAGCAACAAAATCGCAGAACAATTAGGTTTTGGGGGGAAATGGTGTCCCACATAACAATTTTTCCCATAGGAAAAACAATTACTACAATTTTTCAATGGGAAAAACCACTTAGCAAAAAATAATAATCGTTGTACGATGCATCCCATAGGGAAAATCACAATACGATGCATGTATCATATAGTGATTGTTTCATACAACAACGAGCCCCATGGAACGGATTAAAATCGTTGTATGAGGTACCACTGTACTTGAAATTTACCCATGGTTTCTAGACAACCACAAATCTGCACACCTCTGCAACATAGCGAGTGTACTACAATGTGCATTGTTCTGAGCCCTCTGGAGAAACATGTGGAAGCCATGTAACTAGAGCAGTGATGTCAAACCTTGGCACTTCAGCTGTTTTTGAACTTCAATTCTCAGAAGTGCTTCAATTCCAACAGAAGTGCTGATTTGGGCTTCTGGCAATTGAAATTCAGGAACACCTGGACTGCCAAAGTTCATCATCATGAAACTAGAGTTTCCTTTTTGGGTAACCTAAAACCCAAGAATCCCCATGCCAACCTGAGACATGAGTTGCGTCTTTAAAAAAGTTATGTTACCAAACTCTGGTTACATTAGATCAGGGGTTCCCAACCTTTTCAAGCCAGGGTCCGGGTCACGTTCTCTCAGTCAGCCTTGAGGACTGGATGGCTATTTCCCCTTGCCTGCATGCGGGGGGTGGCCATTTTGTCCCAAGAGCTTCAAAGCGATAGCCATTATGTTTTTCAAATGTCCTGGGAGGGGGTGGGGTGGGGCACATGAAATGGTACCATGGGCCAGATCCTGGCCACTGGCCTTAGGCTGGGAACCCCTGCATTAGATAATGGCTAGTGTCAGCCCTATCATCCAAAAATTAATTTTCCCAAGAAAAAGCCAGGTTTTTGGTAGTTGTTTTAGAAACAGATTTTTGCCATGGCTGGTTGAAAGCAGTGTCTGCTTTTGTTTCTAGTTTAGAATTGCTGCTTTGGCAATATTGTACTTTATTTTTGCTGAGGTCTTGTGCAAACATGTCTTACACAGGTCAGAGAAGTCATCCATTTCTTTTCTAGAAACCACGGGTATATTTCTAGTACCACACAAATAACACCAGCCTTAGGCTATGAAACTTTAGTACTGTAGTAATAATGACTAATTCACTGCCAGTCCTTTTAATTAGAGGGGAAAATAAGCTCTTGATTGAATAATAGGAAGCAAATTAGAAAGCAAATGAATCCAAAATATATTGCTCAGAGCATAGGAATGTTAGATAAGAAGGCAGCAAAATACACAGAGACATATAGGCACACCCTGTTACAAGATGACTTGTAAGCATGCATTAAAGCATATGTGTGTGTGAGGAAACTGTGGAGTTATGCGAGGTCACACTTTCAGATGTATGGAGGCAAACTCTGAAATTGGTGTTTTTGTTGTTCAGTCGCACAGTTGAGTCCGACCCTTTGCAGCCCCATGGACCATCACACACCAGGCTCCTCTGTCCTCTGCCATACTCTCCAGCCTGGCCAGACATACACCCATCGCATCAATGATTCCATCCATCCACCTCCTCCTCTGCCACCCCCTTCTCCTTTTGCCTTCGATCATTCCAGCATCAAGGCCTTCTCCAGTGAGTCTTCTCTTCTCATTTGGTGGCCAAAGTACTTGAGCGTCATCTTCAGTTTTTGTCCTTCCAATGAGCAGTCAGGGTTGATTTCCTTCAGGATGGACTGATTTGATCTCCTTGCAGTCCAGGGGACGTTCAAGAGTCTCCTCCAGGACCACAGTTCAAAGGTGTCTATTCTTCTGTGCTTAGCCTTCCTTAGGGTCCAGCTCTCACAGCCATACATTACGACTGGAAAGACCATTGCTTTAACTATGTGGATCTTTGTTGGCAGGGTGATGTCTCTACTTTATAGGAAGAGAAAGCATCTTTTTATTTCATGGCTGCAGTCACCATCTGCAGTGATCTTAGGTCCTAAGATGGTAAAGTCTGTCACTGCTTCTTCCCCTTCTATTTGCCAGGGAGTGATGGGGCCAGATGCCATGACCTTGGTTTTTTTTTTTTTGATGTTTTTAAAAGCCAGCTTTTACACTTCCCTCTTTCACCCTCATCAAAAGGCTGTTTAGTTCATCTTCACCTTCTGCCATTAGGGTAGTATCACCTGCGTATCTCAGGTTGTTGGTGTTTCTCCCAGCAATCTTCATTCCAGCTTGTGCTTCACCCAGCCCTGCATTACACATGATGTACCGTGCATAAGCAGGATGACAATATACAGCCTTGTCATACTCCTTTTCCTATTCTAAACCAATAGCAAGGTCAACGAAGATGACCTGGACAAGACAAGGAGAAGAAGACATCCAAAGAACAAATTGGAAGGAAATGAATGTGTTTACTCAACATCAGGGGATAGAAAATATAGTTCTTAATTTGGAAAATACAGTTCTCACAATCCTCTTTTGGATAGTGTGACTAATGAGAGTAGAAGGCAAGGTGACATCTTTGAGATAGGCAATGGGCTATGCTAAAGAGGGCCAAGGGCTTGGATCTGGGCTGGCCATAGAGGTTGGCTAGGTGAGGGAATGATCCCAGGATGCTTCATCAAGGGAGGCACCTTCAGATTCAGTTGAAAAAGTCCCTTGTGATGGTCACCATCCCCCAGCCAGGGTTCTGGATAGGGCCTCTTCAACCATGAGTCATAAGAACATAAGAACAGCCTTGCTGGAACAGGCCACAGGAGCCCATCCAGTCCAGCATTCTGTCTCACACAGTGGCTCACCATTTCCTTCAGGGTATTCCCAAGCAAATGCCTTCACCTGCTTAGGATTCCCTGGAAATGGCATTGAGAGATATCCTGCCTATCTCTCCAACCCGGAGGTTGTCCTTAAGTATCCATAATTATAGCCATTGATACTCTTGTCCTCCATGAACTTGTCTAATCCTTTCTTAAAGCTGTCAAGACTGACAGCTGTCACCACTTCTTCTGGCAGGGAGTTCCATAGACCTGTGATCCTCTGGGTGAAAAAGTACTTTCTCTTATTTGTTTGAGAACTAGTAGCCAAAAGTTTCATGGAGTGTCCCCTAGTTCTAGTGTTGTGCGGTGGGGAAAACATTTTTTCCTTATCTACTTTGTCCACACCGTGCATGATTTTATAAACTTCAATCAGCTCACCTCTTAGACGCCGTCGTTCAAGAGTGAAAAGGCCCAACCATTGCAGCCTCAGATGGTAAGGAAGGTGTTCCAGTCCCCTAATCATATTGGTTGCCCTCCTCTGCACTTTCTCCAACTCCATAATATCCTTCTGGAGGTATGGTGACCAGAACTGTACACAGTATTCCAGATGGGGCCTCACCATAGATTTATAAAGAGGCAAAATGACACTTGCTGACTTATTTTCTATACCCTTCCTAATGATCCCTAGCATTGAGTTTGCTTTTTTCACTGCTGAGGCACACTGGGTTGACACCTTCATTGAGTTGTCCACCAGGACACCAAGGTCCCTTTCCTGGTTTGTCGCAGAGAGTTCAGACCCCATCAGTTTATAAATGTAATTGGGGTTTTTTGCCCCAACATTCATCACTCTGCACTTACTAGTGTTAAAGCTCATTTGCCACTGTTTTGCCCACTCCCCCAGTGTCAAGAGATCCCTCTGGAGCTCTTCACAATCTCTCACAGTTTTCACTACCCTGTATAATTTAGTGTCGTCAGCAAATTTGGCTACCTTGCTTTTTACTCCTACCTCTAGATCATTTATGAAGAGGTTGAAAAGCAGGGGTCCCAGTACTGAACCTTGGGGGACCCCACTCTTTACTTCCCTCCACTTGGAGAAGTGTCCATTTAGTGCTACCCTCTGTTTCCTGTCCCTTAGCCAGTTGCTGATCCAGGACAAGACCTGTCCCTTTATTCCATGACTGGTAAGTTTATTCAAGAGCCTTTGGTGTGGGACTTTGTCAAAAGCCTTCTGAAAGTCCAGATAAACAATGTCAACTGGATCCCCCTTATCCACATGCTTGTTGACACTCTCAAAAAATTCCAACAGATTAGTGAGGCATGATTTGCCCTTGTAAAAGCCATGTTGGCTCTCCTTTAGCAGCGCCTTCTCTTCTATGTGCCTATTAATTCTATCTTTTAGGATGGTTTCCATCACTTTACCTGGGACACATGTCAAACTGACAGGCCGGTAATTTCCTGGATCACCCCTGGATCCTTTTTTGAAAATTGGTGTTACATTCGCTACCTTCCAGTCATCAGGCACAAAGCCTGATTTGAGGGAAAGATTATATATTTTGGCTAGGATATCAGCAATTTCATCTTTAAGTTCCCTGAGAACTCGTGGATGGATGCCATCTGGTCCTGGTGATTTGTTAGTGTTTAGTTTAACAAGACATGCAAGGATCTCCTCCCTGGTTATTTCTATCTGGCTTAATTCTTCGGTTTCCCTCCCTACGAAGATAGGCTCTGTTTTGGGCATGTGGTCTCTGTCTTCTTCAGTGAATACTGAAGCAAAGAATTCATTGAGTCTCTCTGCAATCTCTGTTTCCTCTTTAATAACCCCTTGCCTTCCATTGTCATCTAATGGTCCAATGGCCTTCCTAGTTGGGTTCTTACTTCTAATGTACTTAAAGAAGTCTTTGTTATTTCTCTGAGTATTTTTAGCTATACGCTCCTCAAAGTCTTGCTTTGCTTTCCTGATTGTTGCCTTGCATTTGTTCTGCCAGAATTTATTACTTCTCAATTTTATTAAAGGTGGTAGAATGGGGTACAAAGATTGGTTGACATCTCATCACAACAGTTTGCAAAAGCCTCCATCAATTCCCCAGCCACTACAAATTCTCAACTGAGGTTGAATTCCCATCACTAGGCCAGTACAGTCCACAGTCGTTGGCTGGGCTAGACACTGGCCCCAGCCAATGGACAAACCTCAAAGACAGCCAATAATGCTGAATACTCCTGAGTCGGTCAAATCCGTCATGCTATTGGAGGCTCTGCTGAAGGTGGTTGAATTGCTGCTTCCTCTGTCAGTGTCACATCTTGCTTGGGATGGGGTCAAGGTACCAAGCTAGTCAATTCACAGTCCAGAGCAGGGGTTCCCAACCTACAGCCCGCAGGTTGGATCCAGCCCATGGTGCCAAATAATCCAGGGTGGGCTCACTCCAGCTGCCACCAGAATTGACCACGGACTCATTTACTGCAGCCATAAATGGAGGCGGACAACCAGTCCGGCACCCTCAACTGTTTGAGGGAGCATGACCTAGCCTCTGACTTGAAAAGGTTGAGAACCCCTGGTCCAGAGGGTCAAAACTGGTAAAGAATTGTGCCTCTCTCTTGTAGGTAAAGGACGCCCAGGGCTCTTGTTTGGTTTGATATGGTACATTACCTCTGCTCAAAAGCCAGTCATATCCGACTCTAGGGTTCAGTGCTAAGCTCCATTTGTAGCCAAGGAGCCAGTGCTATCTACATCTGCAGATGTTTCCGTGGACATGTGGCATTCATGACTCGACACTGTTACTTTTTCCATCAAAGTGGTACCTATTTTTCTATTTGCAGTTTCTTGCTTTTGAACCGCTAGATTGGCAGAAGCTAGGACAGGCAATGGGAGCTCACTCTGTTGTGCAGCACTCAGGTCTCAAGCTGCTGATCTGCCAAGCTTCCTTTCTTCCTCCTCTGCATTTTAACCACTAAGCCACAGCAACCTGTGTTACTCACCTAAGGAAGTATAAATCAGCCCCAATCAGGCTGGCCATCTCTGCCTTAGATTATTATTATCCTCCTGCTCCATCAGTGCTCAAGGCAATGTACAAATGAAAGTTACCATAAGGATTCAATGTGCAATTGACCAAAAGGTAAAGTAAAGGTAAAGGTTTCCCTTGCTCGAAAGCCAGTCGTATCTGACTCTAGGGTGCAGTGCTCATCTCTGTTTCCAAGCCGAAGAGCCAGCACTGTCTGCTTCTGCAGATGTTTCCGTGGTCATGTGGCAGGCATGACTAGACACCGGAGCGCACTGAATACTGTTATCTTCCCACCAAAGTGGTCCCTATTTATCTACTTGCAATTTCTTGCTTTTGAATTGCTAGGTTGGCAGGAAAGCCATACAATTAACACCTCCTGGCCTTACTCCAGTCTAGGTTGTATGAGTAAGTGATTGTGCTTTTCCCACATGGATCTTTCCGTCTGCGTTGGTGTGCAAAAACCTGTTTTGGGTAGGCCAAAAAGATAAGGCAAATCATTCAAAGGAAAACTTGAGAACAGAACATGCCAGGAGGAAGCTTGATTTGCAGATCACAAGGCGGGGGCCGCTTTATTCAAAGCTATGTGAAGATGTTGCCAGATCATGTAAACCCACCCCCCCTCCACCTGAGACAGGTGATACTGAATCCAACCACCCGAAGCCAATTGCCTGCAATAGAAGTAGAGGTGTAATGGACCTTGGGGTAGAAGATGGCATTAAGTCTCAATGCCACCTTCCCCCACTCCTGCTGCCTTCTTGCCTCTGAGCATCCCTGGTTCAATATTTCAGGGTAAGTCTCCTGTTGCTCACCTAGTAAAGGTAAAGGTCTCCCATGCTCAAAAGCCAGTCATACCTGACTCTAGGGTTCAGCGCTCATCTCAGTTTACAGTCAAAGAGCCAGCACTGTCTGTGTCTGGAGACATTTCTGTCGCCCTGTGGCAGGCATGAATTGACACCAAATTGCATGGAACACTGTTACCTTTCCCATCAAAGTGGTACCTATTTATCTACTTGCAGTTTCTTGCTTTTGAACTGCTAGATTGGCAGAAGGTAGGGCAGACAACGGGAGCTCACTCCGTTGTGCAGCACTCAGGTCTCAAGCTGGTGATCTGCCAACCTTCCTTTCTTCGTATTCAGCGTCTTAACCACTAAGCCGCAACAACCACTGTTTCTCACCAAGGAAGTATAAATCAGCCTCAACCGTAGTGGAAGCAATACTGCCTCCATTATAATAATGGCATCTACCACAACATCAAGACTGTATCACTCCTATTTCCTCCCTGCCAATAGTAGACAACCAATGTTTTTGCACACAACAGGGCCAGTGACTTTTGAAGCTGGTGAGAATCAACACAGAGAAAGCTATGTTCAAATTCTTGGCCCTAAGGGGTCACCAGAGCCAGACATTATTTGTGGAATACCCTTTAGGTCACCAGGCATTTGGAAGATAGTGTGATCTGGTGAACTTTTCGAGCTGTCTATAACAGAGATGTGAAATTTGCAGTCTTTTGCGCTTTGAGAGAAACTAAGAAAAATGTCCATTTTTTTTCTCTGTGCAATTAGATTTATCTAACCACACATAGGTTGTGGTGGCTCAAGTGGCTAAGATGCTGAACTCGAAGACTGTAAGGTCGGAGTTTGATTCTCGAGTATTGCATGGCGGAGTGAGCTCCCATCTCTGTCCCAGCTCCTGCCAGCCTACCAAATCGAAAGCAAGAAATTGCAAGTAGATAAATAGGTACCACTTTAGTGGGAAGGTAAACAGTGTTTGTACTCTCCAGTGTCTAGTCATGCTTGTCACATGTCCACAGAAATGTCTGCAGATGCAGACAGCACTGGCTCTTCGGCTTTGCAACAGAGATGAGCACTGAACCCTAGAGTCGGATATGACTGGCTTCCAAAGCAAAGGCAACTTACCATATCAAACCAAACAAGATCCCTGGGCTTTCAAAAATATAAATCTCCACAACAGTACATAGAGCATTGAATTGACACTTTCCCTTGGATAATAGATCTCAGAATTCCCCTGCCAAAGGTCCTGTCAGCTTTGAGATTCAGAGAATTGTGGTTTTTCAAAGGACTTTTTTTCCCGACTGTGCTCTTACACATGCTATGACTCTACAAGAAAATTCTTCTCTGGATGACACAATAAAAGGTGCGCCCCCCCCCCCCCAATCCTCACTCTCAGGTGATACTATCAGTCTCATGACTAGGACTGATTAAATCATAATACTATACAGGCAGCGGAGGAAGTCTCTGAGAAAATGTACCTGGAAGTGGCCTCTAGCAACCACAAAGGCTGAGAATAGGTAATTCTTGCTTCCCTGGCATTAGTGCCAGCTAATACTCTACCCAGCCATGCTGTAAAGCAGGGGTCACCAACCCATACCTGTCAAGTTGCCAGTGTCCAAATATGGGAAGGTTTCTGGGCGCCGGTGTTGGCGCATGTGTGCCGCTGCCTCTGACATCAGAGGCAGTGCCGCGCATCACAGTAACCCCTGCGCACATGCACAGTAACCCCTGTGCATGTGCACAGAAACCTCTTCGGACAGGAAAGGGGTTACCGCGCATGCGTGCCTGTCAGAGGCAGTGGCGTGCATGTGCAGTAACCCCTTTCCTGGCCATTCAAATGCGGGATGATGGCGGGAAGGAGTGTGATGGAGCAGTGAATTACGGGAAATCCCGTCCAAAATGGGATACTTGACAGGTATGTCCCAACCACCGGGCTGCGGACCAGTATTGGGTCACAAGCTGTCCTGAACTGGGCAGAATTTTCTCTGTATGGTCGCCTCGCTTAACAACTAAAACCAACCAAAAACTCGCTTAACAACTAAATCGGGGTTCACAATCCCCCCCAAGCCATAATTGGTCACCTAAAATGGTGTTTTGCTTAAAGAGCAAACTCACTTAAAGAGCAACCCCGTGGAGCGCATTATGCTCTTTAAGCGAGGTGCCACTGTACTCCGCTGGGTCTGCCCGGTGAATGGAGCGAGAGCACAGGCTCAGACACAGCAACTCTAGGGATGGATTAACTGGTGAGAATGGCCTTGTTCCTAGGCTTATTCAATGTCCTTCTTTTCTTTTGGGAGAATACAACATCCTTCAATGCCCACAGATAAAATGGGTGGACAATGGTGATGATGGTTGCCTCCATTGCCAAAATGTGTAGTTATGGTCATTTTGGAAACTGAGGAGCTCTGGTGGTGCAGTGGTTAAGCTGCTGTCCTGCAACCAAAAGGTTGTGAGTTCAATCCTGACCAGGGATCAAGGTTGATTCAGCCTTGGTAAAATGAGGATGCAACTTGTTGGGGGCAAAATGCTAACTTGTGAACCATCCAGTGAGTGCACTAAGTGCTATGGGGTGGTATATAAGTGTGATTGCTTTGGTTTATACTTTTGTGGCTGGTTTTAAAAACCAAAAGCATAAGCAGACTAGGAGGATGTAACAGCCTCGCGCTGGTCCTAAACAAGGATGTGAAGAAATCTTTCCAAATTACTTGCTCTTTAGGAGAAAGCATGTCTCAATGCATTGAGACAGCCTGTTGAGAGTTCACTGAGCCCCACAAAGTTTCTCACGTCCGGTGCAAAAGAAACGACCACACATCCTTTTTTAGCGGTCATTTTTTAAAAATGTGTGCAAAATGTGCACAAATGTGATATACCCAAACCAAGAGAACAAGGGTATTTCACTATCATACAGGCAGAGAAGACAATTGTGTGGGTTTCTAATTCTTGCAGACAAGAATTAGATAAGTGAAGATTACATCCCTGGCTAAGTGCACAAGAGCAGAATGGCGTTACTTGTGCTGAAGGAAAGGTATTCTACACATGTGGTGGCAGTGGCACTATTCATCATTACCGCTGTGCATATTTGTGAGCTCAGATTGAAAACAAATGCCCAATCCTCACATGCAGTGGTATTAAAAATCAATTTACTCCAAGGAGTTCAAAATTCTCACCCTATCAATTTATTCTTACAAGCAGTTGATAAGATAGATAATAATAATTTCATGTCAGAAATTATTCTGTGTCAAAAGGATTTTTGCAGAAGAAACTCCACTCAGCAAACACCCAAAATGTGACTCCTTTCATGTCCCCAAGAGCTGGGACAGAGACGGGCACTCAATCCACCAGGCAGTACCCGGGTCGCAAACTGCCAGCTTGCCAGCCTTCTAGCTAATGAGGTGAACTTCTTAACCACTGAGGCACTGCAGTCGGGATAAGAGAGATAAGGTCAAGGGTCCAAATCAGCTTCATAGATGAAGGAGCATTTGGACCCAAGTCCCCAGGTCTGAAAATGTAACCATGACACTACATAGCCTGTCTATATACCTCTAGGTAGAACTGTGATCCTAGAACAGGAGTTCTCAACCTTTTTAAGCTGGGGGCTGGGTCACGCTCCCTCAGACAGCTTCAGGGGCTGGATGGCCATTTTGCCCTTCCCTCCACCACATGACACCTCTGGGTGTGGTGGAGGCAGTGGGGGGCCACATGAAATGGCGCCATGGGCCGCATCCAGGCCACGGACTCCAGGTTGAGAATCCATGTCCTATAACTTAGTGGATTTTCTTTTAGTGATGGGAAATTGCACAGTCATCCATACCCCCCATTCCGAAAACATCACAAATTTACTTGGAAATAGGATTCAAGTACTGTAATATACATAAAGCCACAGCCTATACAGGGTATCCCAAAAGTTGCGATACACAGGGGAAATGGGAAATTGTAGCTAAATGTACTTTTACTGACAAATTATTCATTACTTAATCTAACAAAATATTCACAAAATATTCTGTACATGTTGGCCACCCCTTTGTATACACACGTGAAGTATAAGAAATATATGTGAACGTAAATGTGAAAAATATTAACAAAAATACAATAAGAGTTTGTTCATTCGCCCCCCCCCCCCGGTGTGGCGTCCTTTTGGACACCCTGTATGTTAGGATAACTTCCAAATTAATTCCAGCTAGAGTAGACCTGTTGAAATCATTGCAATCAATGCAATAATAATGTATATCCACTTTAGAATTTGAACAGATAGACATTTGCCTCAGAACACACCTGATATAACTGTTGTGAAAAAAGAAGAAGGTCTGGTTTATTGACATTGCTATACCAGGAGACGCACAAATTGAAGACAAACAACTGGAGAAAATCACAAAATACTGTATCGTGATTTGCAAACTGAAGTTGAGCATGTATGGAAGGGAAAAAATCTGCTGTTGTACCCATAGTGATCGTAGCCCTTGAAGCAATACCTAAAGGACTCCCTGAATATTGGGAAATTTTGGACTTATCGGACTTGAACGTCCTAGGTTTCCCTTGCTCAAAGGCCAGCCGTATCCGACTCTAGGGTGCAGTGCTCATCTCTGTTTCTAAGCCGAAGAGCCAGCGCTGTCTGCTTCTGCAGATGTTTCCGTGCTCATGTGGCAGGCATGACTAGACACCGGAGCGCACGGAACGCTGTTACCTTCCCACCGAAGTGGTTCCTATTTATCTACTTGCAATTTCTTGCTTTCGAACTGCTAGGTTGGCAGGAGCTGGGATGAAGACGGGAGCTCATTTCCGTCCTGCAGTACTCAGGAGTCGAACTGCTGACCTTCCGCTTCCCAGTCAGTGTCTTAGCGACTTGAGCCACTGCAGTACCCACCCTAACTCTCCAAAAAACAACTCTACTAGGAACTGCATATATACTCAGACGTTACCTTAACAGTTCTTAGGTCCTTGGTTAGGGCTTGAACTGTTAATCGTATTCCAGTCCTCGACTGTGAATCAAATGTTTGATTTGTATCCAATAATAATATCACCCTCAATTATTAGGTATGTTTTTTTCTGTTGCATATATTGTATCATTCCCTTCCACGTGAAGCTAAGTGTACTTTAGTACTCTGTTAATGTTCAGTTTCCATGAAACTGCCCCTCTCCCTCCGTCTTTTCAAATTGTACCCAGATCATTAAAGTACTTTCTTTTGTTCAACCTAACAGTCTAAAGATTTTCATCCCTGTGTTCTTAAGTTCTGTGTCAAACATCTGAAGGCCTGGGAATGCATCCATTGAGTAAGATAAACAAGATTGTGGACAGTTTCTTCTCTTGGTGTGAATGGGGAAACTGATGTTATGCACAGAGTCCTTGTTAATGATTGAAAGACTCATGAAAGCTATAGAAACTAATCAGATCCTTCCTTTCTATAAGTATGGATAGAGGGGAGGGGGGTTTCCTCCATTTCAAAGACAAACACACACACACACATACACACACACACACCTCTTACCTTGATGCTGAAAGAATAGCAAGCATATAGCCAGAAAGAGAGCTTTGATCATTTTTGGCTGGTTTTGGTTTTCCAAGTACAGCTACAGAGCCACTTGACTGGAACCGCCGGCTACACTTTGAGTGAGAAGCGAGGAACAAGTCCTTCAGCTTTATTCTTGCCCATACATGAGGAAGTGTTTACCAAAGGTGTTGCACAACTTCCAAATTACAACAGTGCCACTGCAGGGCAGAACATCGCAGGGCATAGCATTCAAGATGTGTAATTCAGATGAGGATATAGGAGCACCTTCCTTCAAGCCATTTTCCAAAATGTAAGCACAACATAGGGGAAATTACTGGCTAGCCATGTTTCGGGCATAGCAGGCTCATGGGGAGGGCAAGGGGGCTCTGCCCTCTTGCCTCAAAGTCTGGGAGGGGATGCTCTCATCCTAGGCTCCAAGCCAAGGGTTGTGCTTAAACCTGAGATTAAGAACAAAGGTTTGTGGAAATGAGCTCCCGTCTTCGTCCCAGCTCCTGCCAACCTAGCAGTTCAAAAGCAAGAAATTGCAAGTAGATAAATAGGGACCACTTTGGTGGGAAGGTAACAGCATTCTGTGAGCTCCGGTGTCTAGTCATGCCTGCCACATGACCACAGAAACGTCTGCAGAACCAGACAGCGCTGGCTCTAGGGTTCAGGGATCATCTCTGTTTATAGTCAAAAAGCAGCACTGTCTGCATTTGCAAACATTTCTGTGGACATGTGGCAGGCATGACAGGACACTGGAGTGCACAGAACGCTGTTTACCTTCCCAACGAAGTGGCACCTATTTATCTACAGTGGTACCTCATACAATGATTTTAATCCGTTCGTTGTTGTATGAAACAATTGCTATATGATACATGCATCATATAGCAATTCTCCCTATGAGATGCATCAGACAAGATTGTTATTATTATTGCTAAGTGGTTTTTCCATAGGAAAAATTGTTATGCGGGACACCTTTTCCCCCCAAAACCTAAATGTTATGTGATTTCATTGCTATACAGGGTGATTGTTGTATGAGGTTCCACTGTACTTGCAATTTCTTGCTTTCTAACTGCTAGGTTGACAGGAGCTGGGACAGAGACGAGTGCTCATTCCGTCATGCAGTACTTGGGTTTTTGAACTGCTGACCTTCCGCCTTCAGTCAGCATCTTAACCACCTGAGCCACTGCAGTCTCTCAGGACAGTGCAGAGTGGCTTTTAAAAAGCCAATTGTGTCCGGGAGAAAGAACAAAATGATATTTAGTACAATCCCCCCTCCCATTCAGACAGCATTTTGCTCCTCTGATGGGACGCCTCTATTTAGCTCTATAGAAGCCACTTTGCAGCTGATAGGGGAAGCCTTTCCCATAGCAGGTGCAAAGAGGAGGCTCCCACCACCAATGATCAGAGTCCATGTTGGGGTTCCAACAGCAGAAGCGGGGGTGGGGGGCATGTTATGGCTAAACTCTGATGTCTGATCAGCCGTGTTATGTTCCTGCTCTATTTTATCCCACCCCAGTGTGTATAAATGCTGGGGATATAATACAATTAAGCTTAGTAATTTTAGTGTCTTGCACGGAAGACAAAGAAGGAGTCGCAGTGAGGACTAACACAGGTTTATTGGTTGATGATCAGGATGAACATGTGGTAATGGCGGAGGTACAGCTCATTATATACTGTAGCACATACATTTGAATCTCGTTGCACGGTAGCTTATTGGCCGCTACCGGCGTGACGTCATTCTGAGTCACACCCATCTTCTCCAGGTGATCCTCGCGCGGGAAAGGTTCCCGCGGCTGGCGGTGATTTGGGGAATGTGAACCATGTGAGCTGAACGCTCGCAGCTGCCCTCTATAGGCAGTTAACAGCTGAGCTACATTGTAATTGTGGTCAGGTTACATTCATACATTTCTTAAAGCAACATTGTACATACATAAGAGTAATTTAATTTAGCACTTGATGAGGTGTCAAAACAGGGTGGGTTGGGGCAAATTGGCCTGGTTGCTGTATAGATCCATTTGGGCCACCCTAATATGCGTCAAACAGGAGGTTCTATGCCTCAAAGGCAAGATGGGGGAAAAATTCAAAGGATGGATGAAGAAAAAAAATAGATGACGATCTAATTTGTGCTGCTTTATATTAGGTCTTCAAAATTCACTTAGGTTTGAAATAAAACAGGCTCTCTTGTTGTGGTTTAACACTGAGCCAAGTTTTTAAAAGAAAACGTCAACAATGGGCTTTTGTTCTATAAATGGGTTGTTGTTATGTATGTATGTACAATGTTGCTTTAAGAAATGTATGAATGTAACCTGACCACAATTACAATGCAGCTCTGCTGTTACGGAACGCGAGTAAGCTGCCTATAGAGGGCAGCTGCGAGCGTTCAGCTCACATGGTTCACATTCCCCAAATCACTGGCAGCCGCGGGAACCTTTCCCACGCGAGGATCACCTGGAGAAGAGAGGCGTGACTCAGAATGACGTCACGCCGGTAGCAGCCAATAAGCTACCATGCAACGAGATTCAAATGTATGTACTGCAGTATATAATGAGTTGTACCTCCACCATTACCACATGTTCATCCTGATCATCAACCAATAAACCTGTGTTAGTCCTCACTGCGACTCCTTCTTTGTCTTCCGTGCAAGACACTAAATTGGTGACGAGAATGGGATCGGTGGCGAATCCCAAGGTCCAGCCTTACCACTTCGATATCAGCGACCCAGAGCAATGGGAGCTGTACGAGTGCCAGTTTCGGCACGCGATGGAAGCCGTGGGCGTCGACGATGACGCAAAGATGCGCTCCCATTTCCTGGCCCAGGTGGGGCCGCCCACGCTGCGTATCCTGATGAACCTGGTGGCCCCCCGGAAGGTGGATGTGGTGCCCCTCGACCGCATCCTAGAGTTGCTGCGGGAGCACTTCCAGCCCCCCGTGTCGATCTTCCTGGCCAGGGTCGCGTTCCACAGGCGGGACCAGCGCCCGGGAGAGTCCGTGTCCGCCTACGCGGCGGCCCTCAGGCTGGCAGTGGTGCACTGCCAGTGGGAAGACCTGGACACGGCACTCCGAGACCGCATGCTGTGTGGCCTGAGGGACGAGGAGGTCCAGAGAAAATTGATGACCCGCGACTATCGCCTCACTTTCAACGAGGTACTGCGGGAGGCCCAGGCAGCCAAGGCGGCCAGGAGCGGGGTCAGAGTGTTCAAGTCCCGAGGGGCCACATCCGAAAGGGCCAAGTCACCAGTGCAGGCGGCCCGGCGGACATCGGCGAAGACGGCCTGGCGGGCCCCCAAGTCACCCGCCGGCACACCAGCGATGTCTGAGGAATCGTCCACAACGGCAGACTCCTGCTCCAGCAAGGACGACGACGTCCAGAGGATAAAGAAACACGGGGAGAAGCGACAGACCCGCTAACGGCAAGACCGCCGCTGCGACGGTTGTGGGGCATCCCACGACCGCATGAGGTGCCCGTTTCGAAAGGCCGAGTGTCACAACTGCGGCCGAAAGGGGCACATCGCCCGAGTGTGCAGGCGCGGGCGAGTCGAGGACAAGGGGAGTTCCAGCCATCCCCAGACGCACCAACGGAAGGCGGCCGGCACCAGGAAGGTCACAGCCAGCTACAGTGAGGAAGGCGTGAACCGCGTGGGCCTGGAGCACCGGCGGTTCTTCGTAGAGGTACTGTTGCAAGGGGTCCCAGTGAGGATGGAGATAGACTCGGGGTCATCTTATTCCATCCTGTCCCAAAAAGAGTTTATGCGCATTCCCCCAGATAAGCGGCCCAAACTGCGGGCCATGAAGTCACACCTACGGGACGTGCAGGGAAATGGGATCCCAGTGTTGGGGGTGGGGAACTTCAAGGTGAAGTTCAAGAACTACTCCGAGAAACTGCCCCTAGTGGTCCTCAAGGGGGGGAGGTGCTGCCTTTTGGGAACGCAGTGGTTTGCTCCCCTGGGGATCGAACTGTCCGGCATTAACGCCATCGAGACTGACCCAATGCGGGACATGTGCAATGCACACCCGGACGTTTTCAAGAAGGGGCTCGGGACTTACAAGGGGCCCCCAGTTTCCTTTGACTTGGACCCAGAAATCCGACCCATATGCCTCAAGCCAAGAAGAGTGCCTTTCGCCCTCAAGGACAAGATCGAGGCGGAACTGGACAAATTGGTGGGGCAGGGGATTTTGGTTCCAGTTGATTCGGCGGAGTGGGAAACGCTGATTGTTATGGCCCTCAAATCAAACGGGGAGGTCAGGATTTGTGCAGACTATAAATGTACGATCAATAAGGCCATTCGGCCAAATGCATATCCGGTACCCGTGGTCAGCCATTTACTGGCCACGCTACATAGGGGGAGGTGTTTTGCCAAGCTAGATCTGGCGCAGGCATATCAGCAGCTCTCCGTAACCCCGGCTGCTGCCGCTGTGCAAACGATCGTAATGCACAAGGGGGCATTTAAGGTAACGCGCCTTCAGTTCGGCGTGAATTCGGCCCCCGGAATTTTCCAGTCCCTCGTGGAACGCCTTTTAAAGGGGCTTCCAGGCGTCCTCCCATATTTCGACAATGTGTTGATAACAGCGGGGGGCGAATCAGAACTAGCACAAAGGCTAGACAGGGTCCTTTCAGTATTCAAGAAAGCGGGCCTCCGACTGAGACGGGACAAATGTGTATTTTTTGCGAAGGAGGTTGAGTTCCTCGGGTTCAAGATAACCCCGGAAGGCATCAAGCCCTCCGAGTCCAAGGTTGCGGCGGTGCAAAACGCCCCTCGCCCCACCGCGAAACCGGAGCTGCAGTCATTTCTAGGGCTCTTAAACTTTTACCACTCCTTCCTGCCGAGGAAGGCATCCGTTGCGGAGCCACTGCCCGCGCTATTAAAGAAAGAGGCGGTTTGGCGGTGGGGAGATAGGCAAGAGAAAGCTTTCAGGGAGCTAAAGGTGCTTTTATCCTCGGATGCTGTCCTGACCCACTTTGACCCGAGGAAACCAGTGGTTTTAGTCTGTGATGCATCCCCAGTGGGGGTGGGGGCGGTCCTATGCCACGTGTTGGAGAGTGGGCGGGAAGCCCCGGTAGCGTACTACTAAAGGTCCCTCTCGAAGGCCGAGCGCAATTACGCGCAAACAGATAGGGAGGCCCTGGCCATAATCGCGGGAACGAAGAAGTTCCACGATTTTCTATACGGCCGCGAGTTTACGGTGGTGACGGATCACAAGCCACTTCTGGGAATCTTCACCACCGGCAAACCCACCCCGCAAATTCTTTCCCCCAGGATGCTGCGTTGGGCCATTTTCCTCAACGCCTACCAATACGAGTTAGTCTATCGCCCAGGGAAGGAGATCTCCCATGCAGACGCACTGTCCCGGTCCCCCCTCCCGAGTTTAGGGGACCCGGCATGCGAGGTAGAGCAGGACCACCAAGTCCTACTGATCGAGTCCCTCGACTCACCCCCCATTGTCCCGGCCGACCTCGCCAAGGCCACGGTGGCCGACAAGATGCTGGCCCAAGTTAGTTCCTGGGTTAGGAAAGGGTGGCCCACCACTCCCCCCGAGGAGCTTTTCAAGCCATTTTTCAGGTGTAGAGTAGAGCTTTCCCTGGAAAGGGGCTGCCTACTCTGGGGCCAACGGGTAGTCATCCCAGAGAAGCTAAGGGCCAAGGTATTGAAGCTACTGCATACCAGTCACCCGGGGATAGTGCGCTCCAAGGCTCTGGCCAGGAGCTTCTTTTGGTGGCCCCAGATAGACGCGGATATAGAACGTTTAGTGGGCACGTGTGAGAGCTGCCAGAGCTCTCGGCCCGATGAGTCCCGGTTACCCCATAGGGAATGGGACACGGCCCGTGGGCCATGGTCCCGGATTCATGTCGACTTCGCTGGCCCCTTCCGCGGGTCCATGTTTCTGCTGATAGTCGACTCCTATTCAAAGTGGTTAGAAGTAATCCCCATGAACAGCACCTCCTCTGCGGCAACCATTAAACAGCTGTGCAAGGTCTTTGCCTGCTTCGGCCTGCCAGACGTCCTCATTAGCGATAACGCTAGCACCTTCACGTCTGCGGAGTTCAAGACGTTCATTGAAAGAAACGCCATCAGGCACATTACCGCTGCCCCTTTTCACCCTGCCACAAACGGTCAGGTAGAGCGCCAAGTGCGCACTACGAAAGATGCACTGCAGCGCATGGGCCCCGGTGAGTTGAGCCTTCATCTGTGCCAGTTCCTCATCTGCTACAGGACAACCCCCCTAGCTTCCGGATTTTTGCCAGCCGAACTCCTCATGAGGAGGCGTCCGGTAACACTTTTTGACTGGATGGATCCGTACAGGGTGGAGGATGAAGGGAGAAATATAAATATAGGGGTAGATAGCTCCAAAAGCTTTTCGGTAGGGGACCCGGTTCACTGCAGGAACTACGCGGCCTCGGGGCCAGTGTGGGTACTAGGGACGATCATTGAGCAGACGGGGCCAGTATCCTACAGGGTCGAGACTAGCTCGGGTCTACTCTGGAGAAGGCAGGCTGACCAACACAGAAGGCGAGTCACCAGTGAAGGGGAATCAGCGTTAGGGTCCTCCCCCACCCGCATTACCCAAGGGGGAGACACGGCAGAATCCGCAGGTACAAATGCATACCCTGGATTTTCAGCCACAGAGGAGGATACTTTGAAAGAGAGGGATGAGTTTGATTATGATTATGATTTGCAGTACCAGGGGGGTGTAGCGGAGTGGTCCCCCACCCGTCCTAGCGAAAAGAGGGGTTTCAGTTCAGCCCCTGGTACCTCCAGTCCCCCCAGCCCTTTTGTTTTAGAATATACCATAGCTCCAGCCCCCCGGAGGCAGACACCCCCGAGAAGGCAGCAGGGGAGAATTCACCCACCTCAGCCTCTAGAACGCCCGGACAGGCAACAGGGGGTGGCGGGACCACGAGGGCCTCCTCGTCAGTCCCGAGATTCGTACTGGGGGGGACCCCAAGCTCCTCAAGCGGTAGACAGGGTTTCACGTCCAACTGTTCATTCCATTCCCATCCCCCAATGCAAGGTTGTCGCAGAGTCCCCACCGAGCCACTAATGAGTCCCCCCTTTCCGTTGCAGGACAGGACTCTGCGGAACCAGGAGCCCCCGGCTCCCCTGTGTTAAGTCAAGCGGCCGCGCGCCCCAGACGCACGTGCGGCAAGCCACAATGGTTGAGGGACTTCGTCCCATCCTAGGGGGGAGGGGTGTTATGTATGTATGTACAATGTTGCTTTAAGAAATGTATGAATGTAACCTGACCACAATTACAATGTAGCTCTGCTGTTAAGGAACGCGAGTAAGCTGCCTATAGAGGGCAGCTGCGAGCGTTCAGCTCACATGGTTCACATTCCCCAAATCACCAGCAGCCGCTGGAACCTTTCCCGTGCGAGGATCACCTGGAGAAGAGGGGCGTGACTCAGAATGACGTCACGCCGGTAGCAGCCAATAAGCTACCGTGCAACGAGATTCAAATGTATGTACTGCAGTATATAATGAGTTGTACCTCCGCCATTACCACATGTTCATCCTGATCATCAATCAATAAACCTGTGTTAGTCCTCACTGCGACTCCTTCTTTGTCTTCCGTGCAAGACACTAAAGTTGTGTTCTTGGCAGCAACGATGTGTAAAATCATTGGGGGAGGAAAATGAACTCAATTAAGTGACTACTACTGAAAAAAATTGTATGCTGGATTGCTCTATAGAATGGAGCTATTAAATTAAATTGAACTGCTAGATTGCCAGGAGCTGGGACAGAGGCAGAAGCTCACTCTGTCTTACAGTACTGTACTCGGGTATAGAGCTGCTGACCTGCCTCCTTCCAGTCAGCACCTTAGCCACTTGAGCCACTGCAGCTCAGTGGTTAAGAAGCTCGCCTTGTTAGCTGGAAGGCCGACATGACGGTTTGAGCTCTCATCTCTGTCCTAGCTCCTGGCAACCTAGCAGTTCAAAAGCAAGAAATTGCAAGTAGATAAATAGGGACCACTTTGGTGGGAAAGGTAACAACATTCTGGTGTCTAGTCATGCCTGCCACATGTCCACAGAAACATCTACAAACAGACAGTGCTGGCTCTTTGGCTATAAACAGAGATGAGCACTGAACCCTAGAGTCAGATATGACTGGTAGCATTGGATCTAACAATAGGTAAAGGTAAAGGTTGCCCTTGCTCGAAAGCCAGTCATATCTGACTCTAGGGTGCAGTGCTCATCTCCATTTAAAGCCAAAGAGCCAGTGCTGTCTATGTTTGCAGACGTTTTCATGGACATGTGACAGGCATGACTAGAGCCCAGCAAATCACATGGCCAGATTTGGCCATGCCCACAGATTTGGCCATGCCCACAAAGGGACATGGCCAAAATTTCCCTTATTTTCAAATCCCAAACATGACAGGTATGGTATAGCCGCCCCAATCGACGTGCGATTCTGGGCAGTATACATAAAATCCCCAATGTTTAAACTATGGAGACCCTTAAAATTTCCTAAAAACACTGAAAAACTACCTCCCACACGCACCAATTAAAAATCTAGTTAAAAACTTTTAAAAGAATGGGGGGTTACTCCCTCTCCACCTCCCCACACCTGCCCTGTCAGCCAGGTTTCCAGCTCTTTCCTGAAGGACAGCAGCTCTGTCTGGAGACGTAGTTCAACTGGCAGGAGGTTCCATAGGGCTGGAGCAGATACCGAAAAGGCTCTTCTTCTAGTGCTAGAGAGGTGAGCCTCTCTAGTAGTTAGTATTTTTAAAGAGCCACTCTGGTCCATTCTAGTGGGATGGGCAGATGTCCTTGGAGTGATGCGGTCTCTTAAGTATCCTGGTCCACTACTATGTAGGGCTTTAAAGGTCATTACCAGCACCTTGAATTGCACCCGGAGGCACACCGGCAACCAGTGCAGCTCCTGTAGCAGGGGTGAGGCACAGGCATAATGCCCACACCCCATTCTGAACCAGCTGCAGCCTCCGAATAGTCATCAAGGGCAGCCCCATGTGGAGCGCATTGCAGTAATCCAGTCTGGAGGTGACCAGAGCATGTGTGACCATAAGCAAGGAGTCCCGGTCCAGGAGAGGGCGTAATTGGTGAATGACATGAAGTTGTGCAAAAGCCCTCCTAGCCACAATTGCCACCTGCTCATCGAGCAGGAGTCATGAGCCCAGGAGGACCCCCAAATTACACACCGGGTCTGTCTGCGGCAAGAAAAGCCCCATCCAGCTCCAAAGATGGTAGGTACCGGGATAACACGGGGTCCCTGCCCCACAGCCACTCAGTCTTGCCAGGATTCAGTTGTAGTCTGTTGTCCCCCATCCAAACCCTTACAGCCTCCAGACACCTGGATAGGACTCCAACTGCATTGCTTGGATCACCACAGGCTGAGATGTACAATAGAGTATCATCAGCATATTGATGCTGCTTCACCCCGTGGGAATGGGTGATCTCCCCCAGAGGTTTCATGTAAATGTTGAATACGAGAGGCGAGAGCACCAAGCCCTGCAGCACCCCATATTGGAGGGGCCTAGGGCTGGACCTCTCGCTCTCCAACCACACCGACTGGGTCCGGCACTTCAGAAATGAGGAAAACCAGGACCACCCTGGATCCCCAATCCTCGGAGCCATCCTAGAAGGATACTGTGGTTGACGGTATCAAAGGCCGCTGAGAGGTCAAGAAGAGCAAGTACAGACAGATGGATGACCTCCATCCCGCTCTCACCAAAGATCATCCAATAGCGCAACTAATGCAGTCTCAGTGCCATATCCGGCACTAATGATATACAGAACTCTCACATAATATCAGTCTAACCAGAAGACATATCCTAAGCAGGTGAAGGCATCTCCTTGGGAATCCCCTGAAGCAAATGGTGAGCCACAGTGTGTGAGACAGAATGCTGGACTGGATGGGCTCCTGTGGCCTGTTCCAGCAAGGCTGTTCTCATGTTCTTATGTTATTTAACCAAAATGTGTTTTCCCATAGGAATGCATTGAAATCCAATCAATCCGTTCTGAAAAAAATCCCATAAACCGAGCCACTATTTTGTATGGATTTCCTTTTGTTATGCAATTTTTATATTAACTGAGCTGTTTGTTAACCGAGGTTCCACTGTATTGAGAAGTATTCTTTCTCTGCAATATGAATTTTATGCATGAGAAGTTCTTCCGCCCCCAGGAAACCCCATGGGATTTCTAATGTGTGTTGTGGTCTTTTTCATTTTTCCACAAAAAACACCAGTCTGTACAGAAATGTTACAAATGGTGTTTTTCTAGCTCAAGTTTCCCTGGAAAGAGCTGCACAGAATTTGGCAGTTCCTTTATGCAAAAAAGCCGACAGTGTAAAAGAAACAGGAAAATCTCCTGGAGCTTACAGTGTATTTGCATGAACACCCAAGACGTCCCGCCAGTGCAGGGAGAACTCTTGATGAGAACTGTCAGCATGGATGGTCTAGGAAAATCACTCAGAATGAGAAAAATTTCACATCAATCATGCACTGCTATTGCTCAGTACATTTCCCCTATTTCCTGGCTGCTGAAAATAGATTATTTTCCTGGCTTCTGGATTTATTTACTTATTTTATTTGATCCATTTCTATCCTGCCTACCTGGGTACATGGATTCCTACTGTAGACAGCTTGCAGAAGTTTACAATTTTTTAAAAAAACAAATCCTTTATTTGGGCATCTCTTTGTGGATGGTGGTGAGCACAAAAGGGGAACCTGTAAACCATCTCAATTTCTCATTGTCAGCGCCATCCACATTTAAGTTGGCCTTTTTCCTGTTGCTGGGCTGGGGCAATGGCACAAGGCGACAGTGGGACATTCCCTGATGTTTTGGATCAGAGACGTAGAAGCCATAGCTCTCATTCAGAAACTGGAGAAGGACTGAATACAGGGCAATGCACACTGTAGTGGTACAAAATCAAGAGAGCACAATGATGAGGAAAGCAATGTATACAATGGAAGGTGATTGTGCTGTTCCAGGAAGAATGCAACAGCTAACTTCTTATTAGCTAATTCCTGGTAACAGAAGATGTGGTGCAAATGATGTTGTCACAGATGAGTTTGTGTCAATCTGTCTACAGAAGCACTTCCTCTATTTCTTCCTTCTTATGCATGTTGTCTATTTTCCTTATTGTTCATCAAGAAAATCTTTCAAAATTGGCTGTGTATGTGGGGTTTTTTTTACCTCGAAGACATCTCTTTTTGCCTTGCAAAGATGCAATGAGCTAACATTTGCTACCTCCCCATCTCACCTCTCAGTCTCATGTGGAATCTAAACTACCCTTTGCTTTATAGGTTTAAGGTAAATGAGTATTGAAAGTATGTGGATTCTCCGTGCCCCCATGGGCATGGAACGGCCCGGCAGAGGCCACTTCGGGAGAAAGGCTCCCTGGCCCGTGGGCTCTGCGAGCACCCAAATTAAGGGGGGTGGATAAATTATAGGGTTTGATTCACCCAATTCCTTGACCTGACCTAAGACTCTGCCAAGTAAGCAGATCGCTAACTCCTGTAACATAATTAGGCAAACATTCATCTCCGAGCTTAGCGTAAATCCCTGGCACAAATAGTGGCCACGTTTACCCAGCTCCTAAGGCCAAAACAATGGTGTTTTCCCAGTCAATGTTTGTCAATACTAATTGACTTCCCCAAGAGAGATTCCCAATTAACCTGAGTAAATAGGTGATGTGATTTACTGTCGGGTGATGGTTTCTTGATCATATCGTATCGTTTCTTGATCAGTCTCCTCCGGGACCTCCAGCCCTCTGCGGCCCCGATTCCTACAAAAGTAGGCTAGTAATGTGAATTATTGGGGATGTGTATGTTGAATCAAATAATGCATTAGAAAAGGTTTACAGACCTACTGCTAATTATCATTGTGAAGATATTGATTTTCCTTTTTTTCTTTTTATTATTCTGTTTCGTTTTACACTTTATTGAAAATCTTAATAAAAAGTACAGTATTAAAAAAAATAAACTACCCTTTGCTTTAATGGCAGTCTAGCTTCCTCCAACATTATGTCTAGCTGATATTTTTGTATTCTTAACCCCATGTTTTCAGGGTTGTGCTGGGCACCATGGGAGGGTGCAGGACAGGGGCGATGGGGGGCGACCAAGGGACAGGGGAGAAGGCTGCCCATAGGAATCACTGGGTCACTGCCTCTCACTTGGTCCGCCCAGCAGGCAGCATTTTAGAATAACCCATTGCTCAAAGCTGAAGGAGGGAGCTTGGAGCAATGGCTTAATCTAAAATGCAGCACGCCAGGCAGTTAAAATAATAATAAAATTATTATTTGTGCCCCAGGGTGCCAGAGGAGAGGGTGCACTGGGATGAATCCCCCTGTCCTGGTGACCCAGCCCATGCCTGCATTTTATATATCTGCTAAAGAGTTGCACAGAAGTAGAAAACTCTTATCTGTAACCCCTTAAGTGAGCTAGTAGATGTCTTGACGAACCTAGGAAGTTGTCTTTTTGCTCTCGTGCATCACTTCAAAGGTCCTTATGGGCATGTAAAGCAACAAATACATTATTTCAATAAAAAATAATAAAACTGAACAGATAAATTGACTATACAATTAAACACACACACACAAAGCATCCACCAGTTTCCTTCTTTTCTTCCTTCCACCTGGAGCTCTGCAATTGAGATAACTGAGGTCCTGTTCTTACTGTTCCTACGACCTATCTCACTCAAATTCTATACAATGGCACACATACAAGGATTCAGATGATTTGATAGAGATCTGCAGCTGCCTAAACAAAAAGAAGTAAACTTTTAATCACATCCACTCTACTGTAATGTCAAAATTACATTAATACAGACAGCAGTCCTTATTGTCTGATATTGTCCTTCTCTCACAAAATGGCAGCCAATCATGGGGACAGAGAAATTCCCTCCCAAGGTCTCTGTGATTGGGGTTTCCGGGACATCCTGAGCTTTCGTTGGTTCTTCAGGCATCAAATTTCTCCTGCAATGGGCTTCTTGGGTCTTCTGCTGCAGCATTGCTTATGTTTTCCCAGAAACTTTTTAAAAAAATAAATCTGCTTTTTACCCATTCAAAGCACCAAATCTACATTTCCCTATTTGATTTGAGTTCAGTATTCACTGAAGAAGACAGAGACCGCATGCCTAAAACAGAGCCTATCTTCGTAGGGAGGGAAACCGAAGAATTAGGCCAGATAGAAATAACCAGGGAGGAGGTCCTTGCATGTCTTGTTAAACTAAACACTAACAAATCACCAGGACCAGATAGCATCCATCCACGAGTTCTCAGGGAACTTAAAGATGAAATTGCTGATCTCCTAGCCAACATATATAATATTTCCCTCAAATCAGG
Source organism: Bradypodion pumilum (assembly GCA_035047305.1). Taxonomy (NCBI): domain Eukaryota; kingdom Metazoa; phylum Chordata; class Lepidosauria; order Squamata; family Chamaeleonidae; genus Bradypodion; species Bradypodion pumilum. The sequence goes on along the minus strand of JAWDJD010000010.1, from coordinate 7,049,587 downwards.
CTTTGTGCCTGATGACTGGAAGGTAGCAAATGTAACAGTATCAGAAAGTACTTTTTCACCCAGAGGATCACAGGTCTATGGAACTCCCTGCCAGAAGAAGTGGTGACAGCTGTCAGTCTTGACAGCTTTAAGAAAGGATTAGACAAGTTCATGGAGGACAAGGGTATCAATGGCTATAATTATGGATACCTAAGGACAACCTCCGTGTTGGAGAGATAGGCAGGATATCTCTCAATGCCATTTCCAGGGAATCCTACGCAGGTGAAGGCATCTCCTTGGGAATACCCTGAAGGAAATGGTGAGCCACTGTGTGAGACAGAATGCTGGACTGGATGGGCTCTTGTGGCCTGTTCCAGCAAGGCTGTTCTTATGTTCACCACATTGCTTCAGGTTGGTTTGGAAATCAACAAATGCACCTACTTTACCTTTGTCCTTCAAATTGTTTACAAACCCCAAGCACATTTATAGTGTAGGTTGCACTTCACAGATATGAAATGGTGTATTTTTTTCTACAGATTTACAAGAGTCAGTCATTCTCATTATTTACGCTGATGAGTAAGCCTGATTCAGACCTTTTTATGGGAATCGGAGACTATGACCCACTAGAACAGTCAGATGCAGGAGAAGGAGAGGGCTCATACTTCTTTCAAAACTGTATAGAAGAAGGTATTTTCTCGAGCGAGTCTTGTATGCTTGACATCATATCCTTTGAAGGAATTCATAGCCATCACAAAAACAGAAGGATCCACTGTTGGCAGAAACATTGCAGTCCAGTTCTCCCCAGAATGGTCTTCTGCCCATGACATTCCAGGAAATAATTTAGTGTAGTGTTTCCCAGCATGGGGACCAGGCCCCACAGGGGGTACCTCAATTCATAGAAGCCCAAGTAAGTACATTGGTTGATCAGTGCTTTGGGGAATTGACTTAGGCTTCTGAGAAGTCCAAAAACCAAAGGTTGGGAAACATTGATTTAGTGGTTGCTTGAGGACAACCAGCAAAACCAGTCCATTGGGTTCCATGTTTCTTTTCTTACAAAGGCAGCACACAACTTTCCTAATAAGAGTGTGATATTATTAACTCTCAACAATCCATGCAAGGAGGACCTTTTAGCTCAGGGGTGCCCAAACTTTTTGGGCCGTGGGACGGTCATGTGTGGTTCAGCGGGTCGGTCATTTGGTTCAACAGGCTGGTCATGTGGTTCAGCAGGCTGGTCATGTGGTTCAGCGGGCCAGACATGTGGTTCCTCCCACCAGAAACGGAAGTAAAACGTGCTTTGCAATCTGTTTTGCAACAGAATGAGATAGATTTTAACCTGCTATTTTCTCTGCTTAAACCAGGGGTGCCCAAAGTACAGCCTGTGGGACAGATCTGGCCCCTGATGCCAATTCATACAGTGGAAGTAAAATGCTGGGACTGGATCTGGCCCACGGTCCATAGGTTTGGGCACCCCTGGTTTAGCTGATGGGATGTATTTTCAGCAGATCTTGTTCTCTCTCTCCACCTTCCGTTTCTGGCTGAAACCAGGCAGATGGAAATCATTCACAAGCTTCCTCCTCTCTGTGACTCAGTGTCACTCATAGATCCACTACAAACAAGCTTCAGGTATTGTTGTGAGCTGCTGGGCTCCCTTTGGCAATGAAGAACATATCTCTGTTCAAGCTAAAGTTACTGCTGCAGACTTAAGTCATCAGTCGCTGCACAATAAAAGAGACATTGTCTTTCTCATTCAAATATATCAAGGTTGAGCCATCGGTGACAAATGTGCTAGAAATATTTTCAATGTAGCAGTGACATAAAATATTAAACATGTATACAATGCCACCACATCAATTTATTCCCTGATCATCAAATGCTATTTATTTTAGTCACTACACAGTATCAGATGACACAGTGCAGAAAAATTAATGGATCATTTCTAGTTGTGAAAAAAAATGATATAAATTCTAAAATATCATTTCAGCTTTAAATTCAGAATTTGAGAAGGAGTTTTTTCCCCCAGAGATGACTGAGAAGCTTTAGTGTATGAGAGTCAAGACACAAGGCACAGCCAAAGGCTGGGTTAACTCAGGTTTATTGCATGGTGGACAGAGGGAACATGAGGTAATGGCGGACGAACAGCTCTATATATATGGTAGTAACATGTTTGAATGTGGCTCCACGGTAGCCCGTTGGCTACTGGTCCGCGTGACGTCATGGCTGGTCACGCCCTTCTTGTCCAGGTGTAGGTAGCGGCGGGAAGCTTCCCGCGCTGCGGTCTTTGATGGGTTTGAACCAAGAGAGCTTGGACGCTCGCTGCTGCCAGCTGGTGGTCATTAGCTCGCGTCCTATTACAGGGTTTATGTGATACAGCTGAAGGTTACATTGTTACTCATCGGCAAGGTTACATTGGTTCAGATACATTGATATCACATGTAGAAGGTTACACTATTAGGACACAACACTCCTCCCCCCTAGGATGAGACGAAGTCTCTCAGCCAAGATGGCTTATTTCGCACACGCTGGGGTCTCGGCGCGGGCTGCCCTGCCCCGGCTTCGCTCCCTCCTCCTTGCTCCCTGGCTTCCTGCCCTGCAATCGGAGAGGATGACTTGTTAGTGGTTTGCCGCGGCTCTGCGGCTTTGTTGGGAGGTGTGTGCTTTGTTTGGGAAGAACCGGGGGCACTGGGGGCTAACGAAAAACCCCTCTTCTCGCTTGGATGGGTGGGGGAACACTCCGAAAAACCCCCCCGGCTAGCAAAATCAAAATCAAAATCGGATTCGGGGGAAGCGGCAGCGGCGGCCGCACACTCCTTTTCCCTCCCCCCGGGCTCGGATAGAACTGGGGTATCAAAAGGATATGAGTCGGGCTCGCTGCTTTCCCCCCTGTCTCCCCCTTGGGCTAAACGGGTGGGGGAGAACCCTATCGCTGAATCCTGTCGCTGTGCCCCACTGGTCGGCCCCTCGCTCACTCGGTGCCTCAGTTGGTCAGCGTGCCTCCTCCAGAGGAGGCCGGTGCTAGTTTCCACCCGATAGGACACTGGCCCCGTCTGTTCTATTATCGTCCCTGGCACCCAGGCTGGGCCTGCGTTGGCATAGTTCCTGCAGTGTACAGGATCGCCTACGCCGAAACCTTTCGAGACCGCTAACCCTATGTTCTTCCCTTTGTCCTCGACCCTCGACGGGTCTAGCCTGGACAAAAGCGTGGTCAGTTTCCTCCGCATCAGCAGCTCAGCCGGCGAGTATCCAGACGCTAAGGGGGTCACTCTATACGCTAATAGAAATTGACAGACTTGGTGATTTAGATCTCCCGAGCCCATGCGCCGCAGCGCATCTTTTGTGGTGCGCACCAACCGTTCCACTTGGCCATTCGTGGCCGGGTGAAACGGCGCGGATGTGACATGCCGAATTGCATTTGCCTCCATGAATGCTGCGAACTCAGCGGACGTGAAACAACTGGCGTTATCGCTGACCAAAGTGTCGGGTAAGCCGAACGTGGAAAAGACCCTCCTTAGCTGGCGAATGGTAGTGGCGGAGGATGTGCTCTTTACCGGAATGACCTCCAGCCACTTTGAGTATGCATCCACCACCAGGAGAAACATGGTTCCCCGGAATGGGCCAGCAAAATCTACGTGCACCCTGGACCACGGTCCCCTTGCTGCGTCCCATTCCCTATGCGGTAGGCGGGCCACCTCCGGTCGAGAGCATTGACATGCCTCACAAGTGCCAACCATCTGCTCTATGTCGGCGTCCAGCTGGGGCCACCAGAAGTAACTCCGGGCCAACGCCTTGGAACGGACGATTCCCGGGTGGCTGACGTGCAACAGCTTTAGCACCTTCGGCCGCAGGGACGTAGGAACCACCACCCGTTGGCCCCACAACAGGCACCCCCTCTCTAGAGACAATTCTACTCGCTTTCGGAAAAATGGGTCGAATTCCGCGCCTGGGGATGACGCCGGCCACCCCTTCTTCACCCACGAGCATACTTTCCCTAGTGTTCTGTCCTTTCCGGTCGCCCTGGCAATGTCGGCCGGTACTATCGGGGGTGACTCCAAGACCTCTATTAGCAATACCTGGCGGTCTCTTCTTACCCCTGCCTTCTGGTCGTCCGACAAGGGTAACGGCGACCGTGAGAGCGCGTCTGCATGGCTGATTTCCTTCCCTGGCCGGTATTCTAACTCATGTTGATATGCGTTAAGAAAAATAGCCCACCGCAGCATCCTCGGGGACAGGATCTGTGGCGTGGGCTTATTTGCAGTGAAGATTCCTAACAGGGGCTTGTGATCCGTAACGATCTTGAACGGCCGACCATACAGAAAATCGTGAAATTTCTTGGTTCCCGCTACTATTGCTAGTGCCTCCCTATCGGTCTGTGCGTAATTCCGCTCTGCTTGGGACAGGGACCTTGAATAAAACGCTATCGGGGCCTCCCTTCCGTCGTCTAACACGTGGCAAAGCACCGCCCCCACCCCCACCGGGGATGCATCGCAGACCAAAACTATGGGCCGTTTGGGGTCGAAATGAGTCAGGATTGCCTCGGATGTGAGGAGTTGCTTTAACTCTGTGAACGCTCTTTCTTGCTCGTCACCCCACAGCCATTTTTCCTCTTTTTTAAGTAGCCGATGGAGCGGCTCGGCAACAGACGCCTTCCGTGGAAGGAAGGTATGGTAGAAATTGAGAAGCCCCAGAAATGACTGAAGCTCGGTTTTGGAAGTGGGGCGAGGGGCTTTCTTGATGGCGGCTACCTTAGATTTGGACGGCCTAATTCCCTCGGGCGTGACACGGAACCCTAAAAACTCAACCTCTGTTTCGAAAAATACACATTTGTCTTTTCTCAGTCGCAGCCCCGCTTTCTCGAACACGGCCAGGACCTTATCCAATCTGTGGGCCAGCTCGGCCTTACTCCCCCCCGTTATCAACACGTCATCAAAATATGGCAACACCCCCTCCAACCCCTTCAGGAGGCGTTCCACTAGCGATTGAAAAATGCCAGGTGCCGAGTTCACGCCGAACTGTAACCTCGACACCTGGAACGCCCCCTTATGTGTGACTATTGTTTGTGCCGCCGCTGTGGCGGGGGTTACCGGGAGTTGCTGGTAGGCCTGTGCTAAATCGAGTTTAGCGAAACACTTTCCCCCATTCAGCCTGGCCAGAAGGTGGCTGACCACTGGCACCGGGTATGCATTAGGGCGGATTGCCTTATTAATGGTACACTTATAATCAGCGCAAATGCGCACCTCCCCGTTAGCCTTCAGTGCTGTTACAATTGGAGTCTCCCACTCCGCGGAATCCACAGGAACGAGAATTCCTTGACCCACCAGTTTGTCCAGTTCCGCCTCTATTTTGTCCTTAAGCGCGAACGGTACCCTGCGCGGTTTAAGTCTTATCGGGCGGACCTCCGGGTCTAAGTCGAAGGCTACAGGGGGTCCCTTGAACTTTCCCAGTCCACTTTTAAAAACGGCGGGGTGTGCGTCACACACTGCTTGTATTGGGTCCTCGCCTACAGCATGCACCCCCCCTATGAACAGGCCTAAGGGCTGAAACCACTGTGTTCCGAGGAGGCTACAACTCCCCCCTTTTAGCACCACTAGGGGAAGTTCCGCAGAATGTCTCTTAAAGCGAACCCGGAACGTTCCGACCCCCAACACTGGAATGCTGTTCCCCTGAACGTCCCGTAGTGTGGCCCTCAACGCTTTAAGTTTGGGCCGCACGTGGGGGTCGATTTTCAAGAACTCTCTCTGGGGGATTATAGAATAGGAGGACCCCGAGTCAACTTCCATCCTAATAGGGGTCCCTTGTACTAGTACCTCAACAAAGTAATGGGGCTGTCCCGCAGACACGTTGAACACAGGAGCGTCGCCCTCGCTGTCGTCCGAGATGCGGCCCACGCCGTCCTGCTTCCTCGTGGCCCGGGCGCCATCTTTGGACCTCGCTGGACGGTCCGGTCTGGCTGAACGGTCTTGCGACTGTCTCCGGCCCTCTTTCCATTTCCTGCACGCCTTGGCGATGTGCCCCCGACGTCCACAGTTGAAACACTCGGCTTTCCTGAATGGGCACTTCACGCGCTCATGGGCCGCTCCGCAACCGTCGCAGCGGCGCCCGCCTCTCCGGACCTTCTGGACCTCCTCGCCATCGCTGCTTTCTGAAGACGATTTCGAGGTCGGTCGGGTTGCATGCACCGACTGACCGGACTTCCCGTGCGACGAGTTTTCCGCTTTGCCGGCCCTCGGACGCCACTCACGCCACTTGTGCATCTCGTCTACTCCAGCATTCGTGGATTCCGCGGCTTCCGCGGCCTCTACAACCTCTTCCAGTGTGGGTGGTGGCTCCTTGTTCATCAAGCTGCGCTGTACTTCCTTGTCCTTCAGGCCACACAGCACTCCGTCCCTGAGGGCCATCTCTAGGATGTGGTCCCATTTGCAGGGGGCGGCGGCTACCCTCATAGCCGTTACGAAGGCTTCCACCGACTCGTCCGGCGCTTGAACTCGCCTCCAAAACGCACTCCGAGCGGGAAACATTGCCCTCGAGGGCCGGAAACGCTCACGCAGCATTTTCATGATGTCACCGGCTTTGAAATCGCTCATCTTCTTCGGTGCAAGGATGCCCACCAGCGTCCGCTTGGTTTCCATCCCAAGCATGCGGGTGAGGATGGCCCTCTTCCTTTCCTCGTCGTCTTCTTTGACTTTGAGCTCCACCAGTGCCGCCTGGAAGTCCATCTCAAAAAGCTCCCAGTCTTGCGGTTTGGTGATGTTGAACCCGCTCTGTGTCCTGGCTCCGTGGGGATCCATAATCCCACCTTCGTCGCCAATTTAGTGTATGAGAGTCAAGACACAAGGCACAGCCAAAGGCTGGGTTAACTCAGGTTTATTGCATGGTGGACAGAGGGAACATGAGGTAATGGCGGACGAACAGCTCTATATATATGGTAGTAACATGTTTGAATGTGGCTCCACGGTAGCCCGTTGGCTACTGGTCCGCGTGACGTCATGGCTGGTCACGCCCTTCTTGTTCAGGTGTAGGTAGCGGCGGGAAGCTTCCCGCGCTGCGGTCTTTGATGGGTTTGAACCAAGAGAGCTTGGACGCTCGCTGCTGCCAGCTGGTGGTCATTAGCTCGCGTCCTATTACAGGGTTTATGTGATACAGCTGAAGGTTACATTGTTACTCATCGGCAAGGTTACATTGGTTCAGATACATTGATATCACATGTAGAAGGTTACACTATTAGGACACAACAGAAGCACATTTACATTTGTGATGTAGACTTAAGCCATCTCTGGAATAGATCCACTAAAATTAGCCCACAGTACTTCTTCAGGTGGGAAAACTCCCTTACCACGGCCTTTTGCAGGCGCACCCCCCCAATAACGGACACAGACAACATTGAAAGTGGATAACAGCAAAGGGCCACATTTATTGATTCAATGCCCTAGTCCGAATTATAAATTTGTATTGGTAAAACGACCAATCATAATTCCTAAGGCAAGCAGGCCGAAGTAACACTGGTAAGGTACCACCCCAAAATTGCCAACGGCAATTGGTTACAATGTATCAAATTGTATCAATTTGTTTGTTAACAACAAACAAATTGTTGACCGTAGTCAATAACTAACTCATGACCCCACCCTCTGACGCGTATCCGTGAAATCACAGGGGTGATGCATGCTGGTTAGCAATCATCATCACCCCATCGCCTGATTCGTCGTTGACCGGACAACGTTTAACTACTTTATTCCTGTCTAGTGTTGTCCAGTCAATTGCGAACCTGCCGGATACTTGTGGGTCATACTGTTTACCTTACCAGTGCTACCCGCCCATGTGACCAAAGTCAACAGTAGGAACGAAGAAAGACCCCTATATCAAACCATAGCAACAGTGTGGGATGGGCAAAAAAGCCAGGACCCGAAGCCAATGTGGGTCCCAACCAAAAATTCCCACCCGGCCCCGAAGCGACCATAATCACACTGTTAACTAGGGAGGGGGTGGAGGGGAAAAACTTCTCCGCTCCGTCGCTGAGGCAAAATGGCAGCGCGGCTGCCTCGTGGCCACCCCTTTTATAAGGGAGCTGGCCACGCCCCTAACTACCCGGATTCTCTGTCCTGTGGGGGGGGGGCCGCAAAGGGCGCGGCGGCCATTTTGGCGCCGCGCTTGCATTGCAGGCGCACCCCCCCAATAACGGACACAGACAACATTGAAAGTGGATAACAGCAAAGGGCCACATTTATTGATTCAATGCCCTAGTCCGAATTATAAATTTGTATTGGTAAAACGACCAATCATAATTCCTAAGGCAAGCAGGCCGAAGTAACACTGGTAAGGTACCACCCCAAAATTGCCAACGGCAATTGGTTACAATGTATCAAATTGTATCAATTTGTTTGTTAACAACAAACAAATTGTTGACCGTAGTCAATAACTAACTCATGACCCCACCCTCTGACGCGTATCCGTGAAATCACAGGGGTGATGCATGCTGGTTAGCAATCATCATCACCCCATCGCCTGATTCGTCGTTGACCGGACAACGTTTAACTACTTTATTCCTGTCTAGTGTTGTCCAGTCAATTGCGAACCTGCCGGATACTTGTGGGTCATACTGTTTACCTTACCAGTGCTACCCGCCACACGGAGGGGCTTCACAGAAGACCTGACGCCCCCCCCCAGACCGTCAGCTCGGTCAACAGGCCTGCTCGCCAGTCACCCAACAGGAGGTCCATACCTCCTCGCGACAGATGGACCCCATCCCCTGCATACAAGTCACAATTTTGTAGACTAATATCGGGGTGATGACTAACCCGTCCCCAAGCCCTGGTGGTGAGAAACCGCGCCACTGCCTTATTGACCGCGCGCCTAGCTCGGTCAAGGGCCAGGAGGTTAACGCCCCCTCTGAAAGAGTGGCGCGGAACAATGTCTGACCAAACCAGGGCTGTGGCAGGCCAGACATAATGCAAGTAGGCGAGGTCCTCGCAAATCGCATGCTTGAGCGATAAGCCGGTGACCTGGCCCAAATCATTGCCCCCCAAGTGGATGATTAGAATGTCAGGCGGGTCAGCCCCCAGGCCAGAAAAAAGGAAAGGCCGCAGCTCCCGCCATAACATCCCAGGCTTACCGTGCCAGGAGAGACTGGCGTGGTCACCCAGTCCCAGTCGGGGTCCACTCTGTCGCCGCAGCGTAACGCGCTGCCCTGAGCACATAGCTGTGGCCCACCAGCCATACTGTCACCGGTGTAATACGACACCCAGGGTCTGTAAGAAAATTGAGAAAAATGAAGGTAAGGTGACTGGATTGGTACTCATGGCGGGAGTGGGCGCACATAAAACTGAAAACATTGTGAGCCCCACCTCCCCCTGCTACGTATGTCAGCCCCAGAGTACCCAAAAGCAGCCGCTGTAGAGGCTGCGCCAACACGGAACGAATGTGTGCCAGAACGGGCACCCGGTAGTCCCACCCTGGTGAGGGCTCTGGCAGTCACCTTCCAAAACTGAAATTTAGTAAGGGGAGACCCATCTTGGTGACAGAAAAACGGGCCGTGGTGCATGCCACGCAGTGCCAGTTATTCCTGTAGGGCACCAACCGGACAGATGTCTGCCAAAGAACACCGTAGCAGTCTTACTCCACTGCCTACGCCATGCTGATCTGTTTTAGAGGAGCGAATCCTCAACTGGGCCCAGTCTTTGGCAACATATACATCTCCGCGTTCCAGTGCCCTACCACTTGCATCCGCCTTAGACAGCATCACGAGTTCGCTGATGCGGAGCGCTCCAAAAAATGCCACCGTTGTGGCTGCATGCAATTGGGCTGCCTCATAATGATCAAAACAGAGGCCTGGCCAGCCCCGGGCCAACTGGGTAAGAACCCCAGGGGAAATAGGGTGCCGGTCGTCCGGGCAACGCCCGCGCTCGTGCACCCACCCCTCCAAAACGTGTCTCACACGGAAGTCAGAGGTGGTATCCACATGACCCCCTACTTTGGCCATAAAAGCCAACGCCTAGAGCTTGGATGCTATGGTGCGAGGTGCAAGGCCCTGTGCATGCAGGTGAACCATGAGCCGCAGAACATGGTCCACCGGGATAGGCCAGGTCTCTGGCAATTGAAATTGAGTAGCAAAAGCCCTATACAAATTGAATGCTTGTTGATACGCCTTAAGCGTGCGTGGCGCTAGTGACAGGCCAATCGCCCGGTTCACCTCTCCTTGCCAATGGTCCACATCTCGTCCGGGAGTGGCGAGGGAAATTCCTCCGCATCCGGGGCCAAGGCGCGGAACCGGGAGATCTGCAGGCGGGACAAAGCGTCAGCAATATCGTTATTAACCCCTGGGACATGCCTGGCCCTGAACAAGACGTTGAGGCGCAGGCAGCGCAGCACAAAATGGCGCACTAGATCCATGACCCTGGGCGATTCAGAAGTCTGTGCATTGACAATGTGCACCACGGCAGCATTGTCGCACCAGAAATGCACCACCGAATTAGCCCACTGTTCGCCCCATAGCATCAAAGCCCCCAGAATGGGAAAAAATTCCAGATATGTGAGATCCCGCAGGCGACCTGTGCCTGCCCATGCCGGTGGCCACCCACCGTAGGCCCACTTCCCATTGAAGTACATCCCATAACCCAGGGATCCTGAGGCATCAGACTGGATCTGGAAATTGGGGGATGCCAGGAGGTCAGACCTCCAAAATGAGACCCCATTAAACTCCCTCAGGAATTGCAGCCAGACAAACATGTCTGCCCTGATACCCCGGGTAAGCCTGACTCTGTGGTGGGGCCTGGATAACCCTGCCATGGCGTCGCATAAGCGCCGGGCGAAAGCCCTGCCCGGTGCGACCACCCTGCAGGCAAAATTGAGGTGCCCATGGAGCACCTGCAGTTCCCTCAGGGATGCCTTACGCTTAGCCAGCAATTCCGAGATAAGGGTCACTATCCTGGACACCTTATCACCCGGTAACCTAGAAGCCTGTACTACTGTATCAATCTCAACCCCCAGGAATACTAGTTTGGTCGACGGGCCCTCGGTCTTTTCGGGCGCTAAAGGGACACCCAGTTCCTGCATTAGCGTCTGAAATGTATTGAGGAGACGTGCACACGTGTCCCAGCCCCGTTCACCCCCGAATAAAAAGTCATCCAGGTAATGGGCTACAGACCGGGACCCTGACCTGCGGACGAAAGCCCACTCTAGGAAGGTACTAAAACGCTCGAACGCCGAGCATGATATGGAGCAGCCAAAAGGCATGGCCTTATCAAAATAATACTCCCCTTTAAATTTAAAACCCAGCAGTTCAAAGTCGCCCGGGTGCACCGGCAAGAGGCGAAAAGCTGACTTAATGTCGCACTTGGCCAGCAAGGCACCTGGGCCACACGAGCGCACCATGCGCAGCGCATGGTCGAACGATGTATACCTGACCGAACAAAGGTCATCAGGTATCGCATCGTTGACCGATCGACCGGCTGGGTAGGACAAATGATGAATAAGGCGAAACTCACCTGGGGACTTTTTAGGAACCAAACCCAATGGTGAAACCTTAAGGTTGGGAAAAGGGGGTGCGGGAAAAGGTCCGGCGACCCTGCCCGCGTCTAACTCCTTTTTAATGCTGGCCTCGGCTACCTCCTCCCTTCCTCTGAGGGATAAAAGGTTGGGAGCATCCTGAGGAGATCTATCACCCATAAAAGGGATACGAAATCCCTGCTTAAAACCTTGGATGAGGTACTCCCTATCCTCTCCCCTCGGGTACGATGCGAGCCATCGCTCCAGCATGTCCACCTTAATTGGGGAGGGAGCCTTTCGGAGAACTAGCTCCATCCGTGGCAGGCTTGCCAGCCCACTGTCCACCCCTCCCTCTGCCTCGCACCCCCCCAGGCTTGGGACAAGCAGAGGCTGCATGGGGACCAGAACATGTGGGACACTCGTGCTTATACCTGCAGTTCTTCCGACTGCAGGAACCATTGGACGAGAAAGTCCAGCACAGCAGGCGGGCTGGAACCCCCTGCCCCGCCATTTGGCGGGTAACCTGCGCTGGAGCTGCTCGCTGGACCGCATGTCCACAATGGTATCTATCCCCCGGGGCAGGACGTGTGGGTGTCATATACAAGAGCCACAGTCTCTGGCACGGCTCATCCCATCTCATCTCGGGGTGCAGGGGAATCCTCATACGGAATTCCTCATCGTATGCTAGCCATGAGGGGCCCGGGAAATCTACCATCGCCCTGTATATGTTGTCCAAATATTGGACCATGGGAATAGCTAGGTCCGGCCGCGCCCTCAAATACACCGCCATGTATATCAAATAAGCGGGGAGCCAGTTAGCCCAGGTACGCGGCGGCTTACGGCGGCGTGCCTGCTCCTTGTCCTTCTCATCCTGACCCTCCCTCTCTTCCTTAGTGGGCTCTCTGTTCAGGAGTGAGAAGATATCCACGTACTCCCCTCGCCATATCTTTTCTCTGGTAGCCTGAGCCAAGTGATCACCCAATGGCAGGGAATACCCTGCCGTCGGCAAAGCCGAAAAGGGGATAGCTGGCCTACCGAAAAGGGCCTGAGTTAACCCTGCCACCCCAAGTACGTTCCCAGCAGTGTAAGAACCAATGCCCACCCCAGCGGGCATGGTGGCAGTAGTTGTCGCCGGGTGGGTCGCCAGAGGCGTAGCCCCTGCACCACCCGCGCGAGGCCAAGGCCACTGAAAGGTCCCCCCTATATTGGGAATGTGTGTGGATGTACTCGTTTGCACCATATACTCACATGCTGCACCCCCGCGGGCCGCCCCCAACGGGGGTTCCGGCCCACTGGGGGCGTCGGAGCTCACGACCGATGTAGAGCTCATCACCGGGGCTTGACCCGCGCCAGGTTGCTGGCTGGGGAGCTGCGAGGCAGTGGCCGGAGCCGCGCCACCCGCCTGCAGCAGCTCAACCCTCCCCGCCGACCGTTGTCCTGCTGCCGATAGCGCCTCCAAAGGTACCCCGAAAGGGGCACCTGCCTGACTGGCCCGGGCCAAAGACTCCTCTAAGGCCGCAATACGGGCCAGTAAGGTGTCTACAGTAACCATGGGTAAAGAGCCGGCCGGCCCACCTGACCCTTGCATGGGGACAGTTCCCTGCACCCCATGGCCCAGATATGGCCATTGGCCAGGGCCGAAGCCCGGTAGGGCTGGTGAGGAAACCTGCCAAGGCGGGGCACCGGGCCACCCCCCAAGGCTAGAGGGCCCCGGGAGAGGCTGCGGCCCAGAAGTAGTCGGCCCAACGGGTTGGGCGGATGGAGGAGCGGTGTCCACCGCTCGCGGGCCGCGGGCCGGAGCACCCTCCGCGCCCGCACTCTGAACGGGCCAAGGTGCAATAGACCCCAAGCCACTAGCCCCGGCCGGGGATGGCAAAGGTGGCTGTTGAGGAGGCGGCACCACGGTCCTCCGACCTGGGTTGCGCCTCCTAACAGCCCTAGCTGAATTCGCAGCAGCCTTCTTTTTGGAAGGCATCTCGAGCAAAAAAGGGAAGCTAGCTAAGCAAAATCGACCCAAAAGGCTTCCCGGCAATACCAACGAGCGACGGAGGCGCAGGGGGAAAAACTTCTCCGCTCCGTCGCTGAGGCAAAATGGCAGCGCGGCTGCCTCGTGGCCACCCCTTTATAAGGGAGCTGGCCACGCCCCTAACTACCCGGATTCTCTGTCCTGTGGGGGGGGGCCCGCAAAGGGCGCGGCGGCCATTTTGGCGCCGCGCTTGCATTCTGCTCATGGACTGTGGTGGCTCAGTGGTTAAGATGATAAACTTGATGACTGGATGGTCAGCAGGTCATCAGTTCGAGACCTGAGTGCTGCAGGAAAGAGTGAGCTTCCATCTCTGTTCCCAACTCCTGCCATCCTAGCAGTTCAAAAGCAAGAAATTGCCAAAAAAGATTTGTACCAGTACCAGATCAAATGAATTTTTGGAAGTGAATTTGGTATTAATGGGAAAACAATCTCCTGGGCATTGTAAATATCACTGGGGTGTTTTTTTGTTTGTGATTATCTTGTTTTAATTAGAATGAGGGGAATAAAGTATATTAATATAAGTATATTAATATAAGATGTTTGAAAGTAAGTGATTAATGTATTGAGTATACTTAACTATAAGTAGTGATTTTTGATTAAAAATTGAAGATAGGTTAAAACATAAGTTAAGCATATTACATGTTAGGTTTGAATAGTTTTTGTTGCTTCCTTTATATGTAGGTTGTGTACTTGTATTAGTATTGTATGTTAAATGTTTTTCTTTTTTCTTTTCTTGATATATTTTTTTTGGATTATTGTTGGTATGGTTTTTGTTGTTTTCTTTTATGTTGGTTCTGTATTTGTATCAGTACTGTATGTTAAATGTTTTTCTTTTTTGGTCTTTTTTTATTTGCAGGATTTTTTTTGTATTTTATTGAAAAATTATTATTATTATTAGTTTAAAAAGCAAGAAATTGCAAGTAGATAAATAGGGACCACTTTGGTGGGAAGGTAAAACAGTGTTCCATGCACTGGCATGCCCTACCACGACTCCATGGAAACGTCTGCAGATGCAGATAGTGCTGGCTCTTTGGCTGTAAACAGAGATGTGCACTGAACCCTAGAGTCAGATATTACTGGCTTTTGAGCAAGGGTGACCTTTACCTTTCTGCTCACTCTCCTTTCTCCCACTTTTGTCTTTCCATTGGCATCATCATACATACAAATCTGGTTGGATTCACTGGTAGTTTGGATGCAATGGACCAGCACTGGGGATAAAATACCCACCTGTGCTGGCTTTGTCTGCTTCCCCCGGAAAGAGATGGACCTTGTGCTCTTGCAAGCCTTGCCTGCCTGGTGTAATATGGAGGGGAGCCAAGAAGCCTTTATAGGTGGTGGCTACTTCCTGCTCCTCGCCCTCTTTAACTGCTCGGCATTGGAGAAACAAATCCCATCCGCCCTCCCTCCCTCAGTAGCAGTGTGATATTCAGTCGCTTCGGGGCTGGATGGGAATTTTTTCCACGACCCCTGTTTGGCTCTTGGGGTCGTGGTTTTTTCGCATACTGCAGGTTATTCCAGTCACTTTGGCAGGTAGTGCGGGTGATTTTAATCAGAATGGCCTGTTTAGTTATTCGGTTGGGGTCTCGGTTAATTTGGGACCTCGGACAGCACTATCACTTGGGGTGTCTCATGGCTGTTTAATAGCTGCAGACCTGAGACAGCTGATCAGGATGCTTTGCTAGCTCCCTGGTCACATAGATTGGCCACACTGTTGGACACAGTGCTGGCCTATCTGCATAGCTTTTCTGCTGTCCCTATTATTTGGGATCCAAATTCTCTGATATTGACCTGAGTTATTATCACGCATCCGCACTACTTAGTCCCCAGCGCAATAGTTTGCAACAACTTATTTTGGCTTAATAAAGTGGCCCATGTTTGAACCCTTGACATGTGTCTGTCACTTCACTCGCAGGAATTATTTTTGTGCAGGTGGTGTAACAACACTAAGACGGCTGCAGTCTTGTTGCATGAGCTTTTAAACTTAGAAAGAGTGATTGCATTGTTTACATTATTATGGTCAATTGATCAGTTCTTCAGTATTTGCTATATGTGTAAACTTTGATCCACAAAAAGAAAAGACACTAGTTTGGTGCAGAATCATCTTCCTCAAATGGAATAACTCTCGTGAACAGAAATTGTGTCTTGATCTAATATACTTAGACTGGAAGCCAGAAATCTCAAAGATGGAGAAGGGGTCATAATCCAGACAACATCTTTGTTAGCAAGAAGATAGCACAGTGAAGAGGTGCCCAAACTTTTCAGGCTGTGGGCCAGTCACATGGTTCCTCCCACTGGAAGTGGAAGTAAAATACGCCTTGCAACCTGTTTTGCAACAGGATAAGATAGATTTAGGCTGCCATTTTCTCTGCTTGAATCAAGGATGTGCAAACTACGGCCTGTGGGCCAGATCTGACCCCTGACACCCATTCATCTGGTTCACAATGCCCTTGCCACTCCTGGAAGGGGAAGTAAAACACACCCATATGGGCGCATTTTACTTCCACTTCCAAGAGGAGAAAGAGCATCGCAGGCTGGATGAATTGGCTTCGGGGGCAGATCTGGCCCATGGGCCGTAGTTTGCACACCCCTGGCACAGTGCATGAAAGCTGATGATGATCCAATGACACACACACTCAACACAGGCCCATTGTTTGCATATCAAATGCTGCAATGAAACCCCAGGAGGTGCCTTTTCACAGACGATTTAACTTTAAGAAGACTAAATGGGCGAATTTTCGAGAACAGCCAAACAAAAGTTAGTTAGTTAGTTAGTTAGTTAGTTAGTTAGTTAGTTAGTGCAAAATATTGTAATGGATTCAATTTGCTGCAAGCAATACAGCTATGTATAAACAGGCTCATTGTTATTTGTTGTGATTTTAAATAACAAGAAACTTTATTTTGAAAAGCTAAACAAAAATTAATCAAATAAACTTTGAAGGTCGGCATGGTGTGCTTATTAAAACGAGTGCTCTAAAACCCATGCTGGAACACGTTGCAAAATAGAACTTTAATGAAATGTTATTGATGTATCACTTTCTTAAATAGAAGAAAATGTTAGTACAACTGAAATGAACACTCTGAAACTTGCGGGGGGGGGGTGTGACATTTGATTTAAATTATATTAACATAAAAATCTGAACATTGCCAATTCTGAGAATATTTTCACAAAGTTGTCTAGATTATTATATTTCCTGGGTGTATGCTATATAACATACCCATATAGAAACCAAGATCAATCCAAACATTCAATAATAACTCCTATTTATGTATTCATTTGTATGCCATCATTTTGTCAATTTGCCATTTTGCGGTTTTGCTTAGTAAGTATGTTTAAGCAAACTTTGCAGCCAGGGCTGGTAGACTAGGATAAAATTATATACAACACTTGAATTGGTACAATCATATCTGGTAGCATACGTTTTAAGTGCAGGAAGCTCTTGTTGTGCAAAATGATTGAGGATTGTTGTGTTGCTCAAGATAAACACTAGTGACATTTGTCAGGAAGATTCCATTTGTGCCTAGGATGAGGCCAGATTTCATCTAAGTCAAGGTAAGTTGGTAGTGAAACATCTCCTTCCAGTTCTGGGTGGGGTGCTAACAGTGGTAGTGTTATACCAGGGGAGGTTAGGGACAGCCTTGAATGTGATGGATCAAAGTCCCACTTATTTCTTTGATGCGTGACCAATGCACTAGTATCAGTGGAGTTTGTGCTTCCAGTGTCCATTGCTCTGGAGACAAAGAAAATGAAAATAAAAGAACGGGATGAGAAAGTAGACAGTGGGGATGAACAAGAAAAAAAAAGTTATATTACCCTGACCTGACTGGCTGCCATAGGGTTGAGCAGATTCACAGGTCATACAATGTCAAGCTCTCATCCCTGCCCCCAGAGGATTGCTGTTATCTTGACAAAATTCTCACTTTTCATAATGTTGTGTACATGTGTCATGTTCTCTCTTTTGTGGCTTACTCAGATTTCATTAGCGACATCAAAATAATGTTCCTCTTCTTTTTTTTCATCACTTATTTTCAACATTCAGATATTTTTCTTGAGACTCCCCACAGTGCAGCTTATTACTGCTGATATGGCGATAGCTAATGATCACCTCATTGTGGTTGCTGTCTTGTTTATGTTGTCCTACCCAAAAGCTGATGGGACATATTATATGATAATCTAATGTCCCTGAGGATCATATTGTGCAGAATAGCTCATTCTACAAGCTGCCAATGTCAGTATGTCCCCAATTGTATGTTACTTCATACCCTGGTTTTCAGTGTAATTGCACAATACATCTTATGCTTGTATTGCAACAAGGTTTGCGTCAGTGGTCAAAGCTGTTCTAAAGGCACTAGATATGGAGTGGATCCTGAAGCTCTAAGACAATTTAAATCTGCAATAAGAAAACGCACCAGGAGATTACCATCGTGGATCTTTTATTACACATCAAACATCTATAGTCATGGCTGTACCTGAAATGATTTTATTTATTTATTTATTTATTGTTAAATTTTTATACCGCCCACTCAGCCAAAGCCGACTCTGGGCGGTTCACAACAGTGGGTAAAAACAGATAAAAACAAATAAAACAGATAAAAACCAGCAATAAGAACCCACCCCTAAAAAGAGAGGGGTGCAGGAACTGAAGAAACCATGGGGCAGGCATCCTCCCCTATATTAACCACCCAACGGAAGCCACCCCTCCACCTGCACCCCAAACTTGGCCCGCCAGCCAGGTTTTTAGTTCTTTTCTAAAGGGCAACAACTCCATCTGGAGACGTAGTTACACAGGCAGGAGGTTCCAAAGGGCCGGTGCGGACAGAGAGAAGGCTCTCCTCCTTGTGCCAGAGAGGCGAGCCCCCCTGGCCAATGGCACTATTAGAGAGCCTCTCCGGTCCGCTCTGGTTGGACGGACAGACATCCTTAGGGCGATACGGTCTCTAAGGTAACCTGGCCCACTACCATATAGGGCTTTAAAGGTCAAAACCAGCACCTTGAATTGCACCCGGAGGCAAACGGGTAACCAGTGCAGCTCCCGCAGCAGTGGTGAGGCATGGGCATAACATCCACACCCCATCACCACCGGGGCCGCCGCATTCTGGACCAGCTGCAGCCTCCGAATGGTCATCAAGGGCAGCCCCATGTAGAGTGCATTACAATAATCTAGTCTGGAGGTCACCAGAGCATGAGTGACCATGAGCAAAGAGTCCCGGTCCAGGAGCGTGCACAACTGGCGAATCACCCGAAGTTGGGTGAAGGCCCTCCTGGCCACAGCCGCCACCTGTGCAGCACAGTATAGAACAGGGGATGGTTTAGATACCTAATTCTCTAAGATAGCTCTGTGCTCCTCCATCTCCTAGGTAGAGCTGCATATAGAACAACTGAGTTGGAAAGGGCCTTTCAGGCCAGTGAGTCCAACCCCCTGCTCAATGCAGGAATCCATATCAAAATCAGACATGACAGATGGTTGTCTAATTCTCTCTTGAATGCTTCCAGAGTTGGAGTGCTCACCACCTCTTGAGGCTGTCAGTTCCACTGTCATACTGCTCTGACAGTTTAGAAGTTTCTCCCCTATTATCCAACTTCCAGTAGTTCGAGCCCATTATTCCGCATCCTGTATGCTTGGATGAGTAGAACAGATCCCACCCTTCCTCTTTATGATCATCATTCGGGTATTTGAAGAGTCCTATCATAATGGCAGAAAGTGAGAAAGACCTAAAGAAGCTCCTGCTCAGGTTGAAAAAAGAGAGTGAAAAGGTTGCCTTGAGACTCAACATCAAGAAAACCAAGATAATGGCAACAGGCCATATCAGTCGCTGGAAAATAGATGGGGAAGAAGTAGAAGCAGTGACAGACTTTACTTTTCTAGGATCAAAGATCACTGCAGATGGTGATTGCAGCCATAAAATAAAAAGGAGACTGATTCTTGGGAGACAAGCTATGAGAAAACTGGGGAACATAGTAAAAAGTAGAGACATCTCACTGCAAACAAAAGTCTGCATAGTCAAAGCAATGGTATTCCCGGTGAGCACAGAAGAATAGATGCTTTTGAAATGTGGTGTTGGAGGAGAGTTTTGAGAGTTCCCCTGAACAGCGAGGAGAACAAATAGGTAAAACTTAGAAGAAATCAACCCTGACTGCTCCCTAGAAGGTCAAATAGTAAAGATGAAGCTAAAGTACTTTGGACATCAAATGAGAAGAGAGGATTCCCTTGATGCTGGGAAAGGTGGAGGGCAAAAGTAGAACGGGGTGGCAGAAAATGAGATGGCTAGATGGTATTGTAGATGCAATGGGCACAGAGCTGGGCGGGTTATGGTCTATGGGGTCGCAAAGGGTCAGAATCAACTGTGCAACTGAACAACAAATCATATCCTCTCTCAGTCTCTTTTTCTGGGCTAAACATGCCCAGTTCTTTCAGTCTTTCCTCATATGGCTTTGTTTCTAACCTGCTAATCATCCTTGTTGGCCTTTTCTGAACCTGCTCTAATTTGTTGGCTTCTTTCTTAAAGTGTGGTGCTCAGAATTGGACACAGTATTCTAGATGTGGTCTAGCTAGTGCTGAATAAGAGAGGGAATAGATGTTTGTTGTTGTTCAGTTGCACAGTCAAGTCCGCCCCTTTGCAACCCCATGGACCATCATACACCTGGCTCCTCTATCGTCCACCATCCTCAGCCTTTCTCCTGCCTCAGGACTGATTCATCCTGAGATTGGCATCCTTTCATGGAGACCTCAAGAAACCCAGCAATTCCCTGAGACTTAAATCTGTGAATTAAGACATGGCGATGTTACTTGCAACAGAGCATGGCAGAAGCATGCGATGAAGCATGAGCTCGTACATCTCTGCCCTCAGTTCTGTTGCTACTACAGTGGAAAGTCACCCACTTTGTTTATGGGTTTTATATCAAGTGTGCAGAAGTGAGATGGTCAGATAAAAATGTTCAGTATGTACTTCAAGTGGGTTGTGAAAGAATGTGAACCTATCAAACTGAGGACATTTTGATAAGCCTGCTTGACAAAAAATGTCTGTTTTCCTTCTTTCCTACTAAGAAATGGCTTTATTTGACTCTTATCCAAATCTTTTAGATAAGCGGAATATCTATGTCCTAAGCATTACAATGGGGAGTGTACGCCCACATATAGCACAACCAACAAAAATTCTACTTGTTTACAAAGCCTGTGTAAACTGCCCTTCTTCTTCTTCGTCCTCCATATTTGAATCCAAATATTGACACCCATACCACTGATTCAGTTCTACGAGTAACTTTCTGGTCCTGAGCCTTTGTGGAACGCAAAGTCTTCATAAGCCCCAGGCCAGTATTGATAAATACTGCAAATCACTTCTTATCCTGATCCCCTTTTGCATTCAAAATCCTCATTAGTTCCAGGACAGTATTGATGAAGCTGCTGCCCTCCATCAAGATTTTTTTATTTATTTTATTTATATTCATATTTATATAGCCTCACAAAGACTCTGGGCGGCATACAATCTTAAAGCCCTTAAAACAAGAACTACCCCATTAAAACAAATTACCCCACTAAAAACCCCACACATTTAAAAAAGGGGAAGATTACTTTGATATTAAACCAACCAGAAGGTGGGGGTCACGACATCTTCAGGACCCCACACCTGCCCCACCAGCCATGTTTTCAAGTGGGATTTAATCCACTTGGGGACCCTCACTCTTCCCTGTGGACTTATATATAAGGGGTCCAGGAGGATGCTGCTCCACTTCATAACAGAAGGTACCTCACACCATTGTCAGTTTTCACTCGGAATTGCCGACAGATGCTAAGTCTGAAAGATAAACACATTAGCAGATGTGTACATCCACAATATTTATTTTGCATCCATCTACTAACTGCAGTGGCTCAAGTGGTTAAGACCCTGAACTTGATGACTGGAAGGTTGGAGTTTGGCTCCCGAGTACTACACGACGGAGTGAGCTCCCATCTCTGTCCCAGTTCTTGACAACCTAGCAGTTCGAAAGGAAGAAATTGCAAGTAGATAAATAGGGACCACTTTGGTGGGAAGGTAAACAGTGTTCCATGCACTCCAGTATTGAGGCATGCTTGCCACATGTCCACGGAAACGTCTGCAGGTGCAGTGGCTGGCTCTTTGGCTATCAACACAAATGAGCACTGAAGCCTAGCATCCGATACGACTGGCTTTTGAGCAAGGGTGACCTTTACCTTTACCTTACTAACCATTTACAACTTAACAGAACCAAATGTTGTAGCAATAAATCTGAATACAAATCAGATTTATTATTCCCTGCTGTAAAAGAGCATCTTTGGATTGGGCACAAACCTGACCTATATTGAAAAGGCCCAAGAAGAGTTGTACTGGCTCAGACTTTCTACCATTTTGTTCATGCAGTGGACAAGCACTTGCCACTGTACATGTGTGCAACTGTGCCTTTCATCTCATCTCGCTCTGAAAAGCACATACCGTCTCTTGTACATTCTAATGGACCAGCCATGGTGTCAGCCTTTGCTTAAGGTTGAGGCAGTGAATTCCATTATCAGTCTGTGAATAGTCATCATCTGATACTTGATCCGAGCATACGTTTTTCCTTCCCCAGGACACCGAGAGGCCTGGTCTTGGAGCCTGGCTGGCTCCGGGCCATCTTCACCCTCCAAGGCAAGCAGGGAAAATGCCATTGGCATGCATTTGTTTAAGGTGGATCCCAGCTTGCCATGAAGTGACCCACATACTGTGATCTCGGAGGCATCTCCTGCAGGACATATGAAATGAGGACATGCAGGATTTAACACCAGAATTGCAATGGACTGCCGCAGCCTTGAGGATATGGACTAGGTGTGCCTTCACAGCCACTCCATCTGGCATAGCCTCTTCCACCTCCATGACTGTTGGGAATAAGAAAATGATTCCTTCTCCGCTCATTTTGCTGTTGGGCCCAATATGATTATTTCCAGTGGCAATTCCTCCACTGACGGGGAACATCACCCCACCTAAAGGGGCTCATTCGCCCATAGCCATTGGCTCCATTAGAGAGTCAGGTTATTTACCACTGCCCAACACTTGGCAGTGAGTTGCTGGCTGTATGGGCTACTCCATTACCTTAGCGGGATGTCCACCCAGACTAAATGTATGACTAAATTAACAGAAATTACCAGCAATTGATTAATTAGCTTTTTTCCTGCTGCAAAATATGCAATTAACATCTTTGTTGATATTAAGTGCTCTCAAGCTGCATCCGACTTATGGCAACCTTAACAGAGTTTTCAAAGTTTTGGGGATACTTATGCAACTTCCTAAGTAATCCATGCTACCCCCCCCCCCAGTGGATTTTCATCCTAAATGGGAATCTGAATCCAGGTCTCTTGAATTCTAGTCTGATACTCTGGCTAGATGGGAAGTTTGACAGCGCTGGTTCTTCGGCTTTGAAGCAGGGATGAGCACTGAACCCTAGAGTCGGATACGGCTGGCTTTCGAGCAAGGGAAACCTTTACCTTTACCTTACCATAATCTTCAAGGAGACTCTTTCTGTGTACCCCAATGACAGGATGCCTCAAGCCTACACCTGATGAGAAAATATATCTTCTTGTTGGTATTGCTCCACCTGAGATAAGAAGAGAAGCAGCAGTGGACATTGAGAGAACTAAGCAAGAGAATGACCCTCAACAACCTCTGAATAGATAGTGGAACAAACATTTGGCAAGAGCAAAATCAGATGAAGGAAGGTGCTCACTGAACAAGGAATAACATTAAAAGAGGATGTGGCTGCGAAACCCAACCTCCCCTATGTCACTTGGAGAACCCTGAATAGGCTGAGGGTTGGGGTCCCTAAATGTAAGACCAACATGCTCAAGTAGGGGCTACTGGCAGATAACAACATGCTGGGGGAATGTTGAGAGATGTAGAGTCCCAATCATCTGCTGGTCTGTTGGTTACTACTGGAAACATGTACCAATGATGCCTTACATGTGGCTTTGTTCTGGCAGCTTAAAGTCTGACAGAGAGATGAAAGACGAAGAAGCTGCAAAAATGTTACTTGATACAGGATTTCAACCACCGTGGTTTACCTGCTACTCACAAAGAAGACCAATAGGCCTCACCCTGCCCTGGGGACTTCTCCCAAATGACAAAGGATAAGTCTGAAGAAAAGATGCTCTCATTTCATGCGGAGGATTTTGGGTTGGAAAATCAGTCCTCCTGAATTTAGCAAGGCTTAAGTGTATTGCAGTCAACAAATCCCATTTAATTTCATAAAAGATAATAATAATGGCAACCCATTTTAGACTCATCAGAACTATGGGTTGTGGCCATGTCTCCAAGCATGGTCTGGAATCTCAAGGAACTACTGAACCAGCCCTAAACTAAACTCAAGGCATTGCTAAACTAGCCCTTCCTGGAATAGGGAGTCGTGTTACTCGTATAGATCTTCTTGGCATAACTTGTTTTCTGTGTGCTTCTTGGCAGTCCCAGTCAAATTTTGGGCAAGGGCCAAGAACAACAATTATGAAACAATTATCAGACCTTCAACCTCAGTGAAGTTATTGTTAGAGTTTTGTTTGTTGAGGATGCAGCCTTAATGTTTGAAGGGCTATCATATTGCATTACTGAAATCAACATTTCCTTTTAATAGCCAGTGCTGGTCACATTTAAATTCACACTCTGTGAACCTGTCAGGAGAATGGCAAGAGCTTGGTAACATTGGATTTCTGGACTACTGCACCCAGAAACTCTTAAACTAATGTGCCCTTTTCCCAAGCTCTGTGAAAGGTGTCTATGGGTCTGAACAGTAAAAAATAATGATACAGTAACCTCATACAAAGTCCGCTTCATACAACATCGGATTCATACAACATCGCCTAATTCCTTGAAAAAAGTTGCCTCATACAAAGTTGTGCGACTTTGTATGAGGCATTGGGGTTTTTCCCAGGTTGCATTGTGCCTGGGCAGTATAAAAGGCAGGACACATGCGTGCATTGCTCTTGTGGTTTTTGCATGAGGGGAAGAGCATTTAGGAGTGGTTTTGAGCATGATTTTGGATTTTTTTTGGATTTTCCATCAGAATTTTTAGAAGTATTCCTGGGATTTTTGCAGCATTCTTCAGGTTCTTGGACAATCAGGGTTGTTTGACATGTTTTTGTAATGTTTTTAGCCTTTAGAGAATGATTTCTTAAAGTTCTGTCAGTTTTCTTTCTGTTTCCTTGACTTTGCCCTGAAGTTTGTGCTGTTACAGTACAATGTATCTCTATGGAAAAGACGTTGTACGAGGCATCGCGGTAAGGATTTGGACGTTGTATGAGGCATCGTGGCTAGGATTTTGCATGCCTCATACAAAGTCCAAATCTATATAAAGTCCAAACTTGTGGAACCAAGTTTGGACGTTGTATGAAGTATCACTGTAATAAAATGTGGGAAATTAAGGGCTCTGACCTGGTATGGGAAATGAAATTCAATGCCATACAGTTCCATCAGGGAATTGCTGGAGCCCCCCTCCCTCCCTCAAATCCACATGACACAACACCATCATGGGAAATGTACATACATAGGCACTTGGTTGATCAGATTCTGAAGTGCAATGCAAAATATGGGAAGGGCAATGGTCCCCAAGTGGATTAAATCGCAGTAGAATCCATCTTGATGGAGGGCAGCAGCTTCATCCATACTGGCCTAGAGCCAAGGAGGATGTTGTGTGCCAAAAGGGCTCAGGACCAGAAAGTGACTCACAGAACTAGATCAGTGGTACGGGTGTCACGCTGCCATGCGGAAGGCAAACGGAAGGCCACTGCATTATATTGTCCCCAGGACAATCTCCATGGTTGATTGCCATGAGGATTGCCAGTACTGTATTCAGAATCAGAAGAAATGCAAAATGAAATCTGCAGCTGCCTAAAAGAAAAAAGAAAATATTGCACAAAGCAAAACTTCCTTGCTGGAAATTAAAATGTTGTGCATAGCAGTCCCTAGCAAACTATCACTCTTTCCTTACCCTGCAAGGATGAAAAGTGCCACAGATTACAGAGGCGTGGGAATCTAGCTGGTTACCAAGAAGAGGCTCCAAGATTTGGGATTTGTAAGCGAGTTTAGAGCCACATTCTTTCCACATTCACACAGTGTGTTATTGTCCACCCTCAGCCCCCACTTGGTTATGTTGGTCTTACATTTAGGAACTCCGACCCTCAGCCTATTCAGGGTCCTCCAAGTGAGGTAGGGGAGGTTGAGTTTCTCAGCCATATCTTTTTTTAATGTTGTTCCTTGTCCAGTGAGCAATTTCCTCCATCTTCTAATGTGGTTTTACTCTTGCGTACTCTCAAGAATGTTTGTTCCTGCCATAAAGGTGGGTGACTGCTCAGACAAATGGCATCCACCTAAATATCGAGGCAAGATAGAGCACAACAATCAAACAAAAACTCCCTTTTGCAGAGCTGACCCAGACATTTTTGCCGCCTGAAGCAAAGCCCCAAGAACAAGTGGCACTCTTCTCCCGCAGTGGTGCCAGCATGCCTGGAAATCTTGAGCTTCTCATTCAGACCAATCTCTTGTACCTGAAAGATCTCAGCCTCACGGTGGCACCTGAAGTTGTTTATTTAATCCTCTTGGATTTCTGGGCTGGCTCTGAATTCAAAGGGCGGGGGGAGATCAGAGCAGATATTTGTGATGCGTCCCTGGGAGTGTGCATATATTTTGTAAATGGTACACTGTTTTGCCTTTCTGCTGTTGGGATCAGGCAAAACAAACATTGATCCAAGGTCTTATTCCTACTAGGTTTTATTCTAGTTCTCTGCACTGGTAGTGGGCTGCCCTCCCCCAGGTAACCTCAAGCCATTTTTGGAGGCTCTACTTGAAAGGACAAGGCAGTGGGCGGTAAAGAAACACAGTGTTCAGGTAGGAATATTCCCAGCAAGAGCGTTCTTCATGATGAGCCAAAGAGCAAGGGTTTCATTGACAAGAGGTGATTTTATGGTATTAGGAGGACTTGATTATGCTCAAAGAAGTCAGATAAGACCTATTCCAATCTGCACCATATTAACTCTGTGGTCACAGCGATCTGCTCATCTAAGGAGATTAGGGAAGTGTAGATAAGGCTTTTCAGATATCAAAATATTACTTTTTTAAAAGGAATTCATTGGCTGAAATCCTGTTACCCTGCTACACAAAAGAGGAAAGTTGTGGAAGCTAATTGCCTCAAGTTAAGAAATCCCTATAGACATTATCTCTTGCGTGCCAAATCACACAATGTTTGGATGCACTAAATAATGTCTAGGGAGATTTTTTTCCCCCTCTTGAGGCAATTCACCTCCAAATGTTATGTCTTTTGTGTAGTAACACAACAGGATTTCAGCCATAGTGCTATCTGTTTCTTTTTGGTAATAGATTTATAATTCTCCGCATAAGCAATTCTTTTTGTTGTACATTATTAATATTAATGGGCCAAAATCTTCTTGCATAGTTAAGCATAGTTAACACTAACAGCATAACTTCTGGAGGAAAATTGCCTTTAATTAAAAATCACCATAGACATTATCTGGTGTGTGTATGTCATGCAACTCAGCGCACAATAATGTCTGCCATTTTTTATGTTGAAGTAATTTGTGCATAAGCAGGCATTCTCAACCTATGGCCCACGGGCCAAACCAGGGAGACTGGGAGGCTTGGAAGATAAAAGAAGAGGCCACCATTAAGGTATGCAAGATCTAAGCACACTCATATGGAGAAATTTGGTCTTTGTTAGCCCTGGATGATTGTTCACATACATACAAATGCCATATGGAGCTTTGTAGGTCATCACCGACATTTTGAACTATGCTCAAAAGCCGACTGGGAGACTGTGAAGCTGCAGCAACACAGAATTTCAGTCTTCACTGTAATTGGCTCATGCCAACAGCCTTTTGAACTGTCTAGAAATGCCAAACTTTTCCAAAATGTAACTACATATAGAGCACACCATAGTAATAAAAACATGGTACAGTATAACTAATTGGAAACAGTGACTGAAATTCAGTTGTGTAGCTACACATGAGTAATGCAAAGCTGTAGACAAAATAGGGGGGAAATATGGCAGGGTGGAAGTAATAGGCAGGAAGTACCTCTTCACGCATGTTGCACAACAGTCCTGATGTCAAGTGTGCAATCAATTCCTGAATTATGAACTGTGCAATTATGATCAATGAGATCCATTGTGCAACCATACCATGAACCACACAATCAATTGCTCAATGCTGACTCCCAGAATGTAACACCTGGTGCATGTCCACCAGAGTAATTTTATATTATGTTAACTTTGAACAGGGTTCCAGCCAGTATTTGTTTTTTGTGGAATGGGTTGCCATAATTCTCTCCCACAAAACCGGGACAGAAGTATGCTTGACAAAATTGGGCGGGTTATCTACAAAATAGCCTTTTTCAAAACAAACATAATAACAGCTATAAAACACTTTCACATTAAATATATCAATACATAAATGAATTTATTTACAACAGTAAATTCTTACCGCAAAATGATCTGTTGTACTGGAAACACACTGGCAGTGGTGTGAGGCGAGGATGTTCAGATTTGTCACCAAGTATACTCCAACTCCAATGTGGTAGGAAATTGCTTGTTTGATGCCAACAGTTCGAATTTATTTTAATGGTATTTTATAATACACAATTAGTAAGTTTTAAAAATCTGGGACTTTAACATGATTTTTATTGAACTGGCTGGGACTATTTTTCTGACCTTGAATCTGAGACAATCCCGGTTTTCAAGGACGTATGGCAACCCTATTCATGGATGGAAGAGTGTGGCATGCTGAAGGTGCTTCAAGCAGACTTGGAAGACCTTTCCCTTAGCAATCATAGTTACATAATGCCCCTTAGCACTTGGTGCACTCTCGGTGTGGTTTACGAGATAATTAGCATCTTTGCCTCCAACATACTGGGCAATCATTTTACTGATCTCAGAAGAATGGAAAACTGAATCAACCTTGCGTCCTATCGAAATTAAAC
Source organism: Bradypodion pumilum (assembly GCA_035047305.1). Taxonomy (NCBI): domain Eukaryota; kingdom Metazoa; phylum Chordata; class Lepidosauria; order Squamata; family Chamaeleonidae; genus Bradypodion; species Bradypodion pumilum. Next base: position 7,021,152 of record JAWDJD010000010.1, on the reverse strand, counting down.
TCAGTTTGGGCTCAATACTACAGTTTAAACTTCACAGATTACTTCATTCATCATTGTCCCCTGACCCTTCCCTCAAAAACTGGAGCAGCTGTCACCAGGGAGATGAGCCAGAGATGTTTATTTCAGGCACCCTACTTACAGCATCTAAATTCATCCCGTAACATGTAATTTTCAAATAGTGCTATCTAAAATCATTTGCCAAAAGTAAAACTGAATAGAAAGGTGTATCTGTGGCCATGGGCATCACCCCAGGATTATTATTGATTCCATTTGTCTTTGTGCATGAAGGATAAGAACATAAGAACAGCCTTGCTGGAAAAGGCCATAGCCCATCCAGTCCAGCATTCTGGCTCACCATTTCCTTCAGGGTATTCCCAAGGAAATGCCTTCACCTGCTTAGGATTCTCTAGAAATGGCATTGAGAGATATCCTGCCTATCTCTCCAACCCAGAGGTTGTCCTTAGGTATCCATAATTATAGCCATTGATACCCTTGTCCTCCATGAACTTGTCTAATCCTTCCTTAAAGCTGTCAAGACTGACAGCTGTCACCACTTCTTCTGGCAGGGAGTTCCATAGACCAGTGATCCTCTGGGTGAAAAAGTACTTTCTCTTATTTGTTGGAGATCTAGTACCCAAAAGTTTCATGGAGTGTCCCCTAGTTCTAGTGTTATGCGATAGGGAAAACAGATAGATTCCCATCCCGTGCTGGCTAAGTGAGGATGAGGGTCACTTGATGGAATTAGTGAGGTCATCCTACCAGGAATCTCCTACAGTTGATATGAGATTATTCAGAAGAATCCTGGACTACAGAACAGAGCTCAGTTCCATACAACACTTTCTCAGGCTTGAAATAGTGTCTAATCTTTTATCTCCAATCACTGAGGTGTTGCTTTGTATAATTGATTGGCGATAGCAACTAAAGAAGCCTGGGGCTGATACCTCCCATCAGAGATAAAACATTAGACATAGGATCCCCATAGCTCAGCACACAGATTGAGTTCGGCAGGCCAGGGGGAGTGGGAGCAGCTGTGCTGCATCCCTGTGGCTATAAGATCAACGCCGACGCTGACACACCGGACTTCTCCCTTGGCCGGCCCTGGCCTAGAGGGAAGAAGGAACCATTGCCGGACTTTTTTCCCTTGGCTGTTTAGCCTGGAGAAAAGTGGATAAGTATGAGTTTCCATAATGGTTTTTTTTATTGTGTATTTTCTGTGTTTTGCTTTGAAATGTGTATTTTGTATTGCTTTGAAATGTGCATCGCTTTTGATTTTGAAACGAGTATTGTGTATTGCTTTGAATTTGTATTGCTTTTTGACTTTGTAACTGTGATTTGTAATGCTTTACTTCTTTGTCAACCGCCCAGAGTCACACTGCGAGTGGGGAGACGTAAAAGTCAAATAAATAAATAAATAAATAATCTGGGAATTGCTTTGCTTCTCTGGGCTTTCATGTGAGAAAGCAAATGTCAGGGTGAACAGCAAAAAAAAAAAAAAAGGGAAATCTGCTTTTACTGTGGGGAGTAGCTTAATAAGTGCCCAGTGTAGTATATTGAATAAATGATAGACTAAGGGTTCAAGAAGCCTGGGTTTCATTCCCACCTCAACCATGGAAGCACACTAGGGGAGTGAAACTGGTAAAGGTCTCCCTTGTGCGGAAGCCATCCATGTCCAACTTTAGGGGTGGTGCTCATATCCATTTGCAGCCAAAGAGCCAGTGCTGTCTGCATCTGCAGGTGTTTCTGTGCACATGACTAGACTCCGGAGCACAAGGAACACCATTACCCTTCCCACCGAAGCAGTACCTCTTTATCTACTTGCAATTTCTTGCTTTCAAACTGCTAGTTTGGCAAGAGCTGGGTCTGAGATGGGAACTCACTCTGTCATGCAGCAGTCAGGTCTTGAACTACTGACCTGCCGACCTTCTGGTTATCAAGCTCAGTATCTTAACCACTTGAACCACCATGGCCCTGCATTGCTACAAATACACAGATTCTGGATGGTGTGTGCAGAAGTTCTCATGGCTCCTGTCAATAGTTTGACTCCTTCTGCAATGTTTTTCTCAATTGCTCTTCCTTGCTGTAGCTCCACCTGGAAGTGTTGGCCTACAGCCCTCATCATCCTCAGTCACCTTGGTGCATACTAGCAAATGATGATGTAAATTGTAATCAAAGACCCCTGGAAGTCAACAGAGTGGGGAAAGCTGGTCACATTCTTAGTGTGTTACTGAAGTCACAAACAATGCATTTCACTATTTTATTAGTCTCAGGTTTTATATTTGCAGCCAGTTTCTGTCTACAGTCTGCTTCATCCACCAGTGACATTATTTTACTTTACACAATATGCATAGCTGGTTTGTTTGTTTACTTTTTGAACCCCACACAGCCTATCCAACAAGATGAGTGGGTGAAGCCCGTTGACATGAAAGACATGCTTCAAAAATAGAGCCGCTTTGGATTATTTATTCACTCCAAAAGACTCCCATCATTGTAGCAAGGTGCAAAGAGACATGAATCACCTGCCTGCTTTCTTCAGGTCACAGGGATATTTTGTAAAATGAGAACCTGTACAGGATGTGCTGGGGGGGCGGGGGACATTAACAGGGAACAAAGCAGAAACTGATTCTTTTACAGCACAGGGCAGCAACATCAAACAAGGCAGGCAGGATATTATTCAACAAAGGGATCAGAGAGTCAGAAGAAATCTTCACACCAAGTCTAGTGCTTAGAAAAGTCCATTTTTAAGCTATAACTCCCACAGTCCCCCCAGCCATCATGAATACCATCTCCGTTCTAAGAGCTATGGCCCCATAATGTCTGATCTTGGCTGTCCTTCTGTTCAAGGCAGAATGTTGTTGTTCTAGTTCTCATTCTTGTTGTTCAGTTGAGTGTGGCTCTTCGTGACCCCATGGACTACAGCACACCAAGCTCCTCTGTCATCTGCCATCCTCCTTAGACTGTCCAGATCTACACCCATTGCATCAACGATGCTGTCTAACCAACTCATCCTCTGCTACCCCCATCTCCTTTCAATCTTTCCTAGCATCAGGGCCTTCTCCAGTGAGTCCTCTCTTCTTATTCGGTGGCCAAAGTATTTGAGCTTCTGCTTCAGTATCCATCCTTCCAAGGAGCAGTCAGGGTTGATGTCCTTTAGGATTGACTGATTTGATCTCCTCGCAGTCCAGGGGACTCTCAAGAATCTCCTCCAGCACCACAGCTCAAAGGTGTCTATTCTTCTGCACTCAGCCTTCCTTATGGGCTAGTTCTCACAACCATCCACTACTACTGGGAAGACCATCATTCTCACTATGCAGACTTTTGTCAACAGTGTGATGTCTCCACATTTTATTATGTTGCCTAGATGTGCATAGCAAGGAGTAAGCATCTTTTCATTTCAGCTTTCTGCACAATCTGTAGGCCTTTCCCTCTGAACTGGCTACTTTTTGAACGTGATTGCCTCCAAATGCATTCTCGTCATTGTTGGCCACAACTCGATCTGAGTATACATTTTTTTTTCCTGCTGGGTCTGGGCCGCTTTTGCCCAGGTGGCTCCTAGCTTGCCATGAAGTGACCCACACATTGTGATCACGGAGCCATCTCCTGTGGCACATATGAAACGAGACTTGCAGGATTTAACACTGGGACTGCAATGAACTGCCACAGCCTTGAGGATATTGACAAGGTGCTCCTTCCCAGCCAGTCTCTCTGGCATGGCCTCTTCCACCTCTATAACTGTTGGGAATCAGAGTTACTCCTCTGCTCATTTTGCTGTTGGGCCCAATAGAATGGTTTTCAGTGGCATTTCCTCTACTGAGGGGGACCATAACCCCACCTAAAGGGACTCATCCGCCCATAGGGAGCCAACACTCTGCATTGAGTCACTGGCTGTACAGTCTACTCCATTACTGTAGCGTGATGTCCAGCCAGACAATGCATTCTATTTCCATAGAAAATATGGAAGGGGCAACTTTTAATCTATATATTTAATTATTCATTTAACTATATTTTTTTCTCCCCAATTGGGAATTTTATCCTCATCTGGATACATTTTAAACTGGTGAAAATTCCATTGCATGATTCAGGGAAGTTGATACCCCAGCAGGAAGCTCACAGTTTATATATTTTTTCCAAAATAGCGAGATTTGGTTCATTTCATGTAAGACTTAGTAAACCCCAAATTCCTCCAGCTTCTTAAGCGCATACATGTATTGAATGCCTCTGCTCAGTGAAAGGAGTTTTGGGTTTTGGGTTTTAGAACTCAATCCCCAGAATTCCTTAAGTGTAGTCCAGAAACACAAGGCTGCATGTAATAATTGTTGGTCATTTGCTTTGGAATGTTTTAAGATATCTATAATTTACATATTCAGGGTCCTTCCTGTTCATTTCTGTTTCCTCCACTCTTTTTTTATTCTCACATTCTTTTGATACCATATATGGGGGAAAATAGAATCTTAGTACATACACATCAAATATAAACCTAAAAAAAAATTCCCACCAATCTTTATGATCTATGGCAGTTCTCAACCTTTTTACGCCGTGGGCCGGGCCACGCTCCTTCAGACAGCTTCGGGGGCTGGATGGCCATTTTGCCCTTCCTACACCACATGGCACTTCCTGGTGTGGTGGAAACTGGGAGGGGCCATGTGAAATGGTGCCGTGGGCCGCATCCAGCTCACGGGCCGCATGTTAAGAATCCCTGATCTATGACTTTAGAAGCTCTAAATTTATTTATTTTTTTCAATTACAATCCTGCTTTAAAAAAGGAATTTATGGTGAGCCACAATAAGTGGTAAGTAAATTCTATCTCACTATCAGATATTTTGATGATGTGGAGTAGATACGGGGGGGGGGGAAGCAATGTGAGTTGCCTCTACGAAATTGGGGGTTTATTTTTCATTCATGGATAGATTTGTGATGGTAAATGGAACATAAACTCTAGGAAAAGGTGGAAGTGAATACATGTTTTGAAAAAGTATTCTGTTACCAACCACTGTGCTTGTCAAGGACACAGTGGGACTATGTGCTGATGATGCCCTATGAGTATCAAATTGCCCTATACAGTAGTACCTCTTTTAAAGAGCATAATGCATTCCACAGGATTGTGCTTTAAGCGAGTTTGCTCTTTAAGCAAAACACCATTGCAAGTAGTAGTGGATGGTTGTGACTTCTAGCGGGAGGGATTGTGAACCCCAATTTAGTTGTTAAGCAAGTTTTTGGTTGGTTTTAGTTGTTAAGCGAGGCAACCATTCAGAGAAAATTCTGCTCTTTAAGCAAGTTAGTCTCTAAGCAAGGCACTCTTTATGTGAGGTTTTACTGTATTGTATATGAAATACTTTAGACCAGTGGTCCCCAACATTTGGGCTTTGGACTTCAATTCCCCAAAGCATTGATCAGCTGATGTACTGGCTTAGACTTCTGGGAACTGAAGTCCAAAATCCAAAGGCTGGGGACCACTGCTTTAGACATTTGATGAGGCACTCTACGAAAGCTCAGCCATAAAGAACAATATCAGTTTTTAAGGTGTAAAGAAGACTTTATTTCTCAAGATTGTTTGGAATACATAAGGCTGTTCTCCAACCATGCTATGTACCAGCAAGTAACATCTTCCAGGTTAATGGGCCAAGAGATCCATTTTATCCTCTCCTCTTGTGTAAGCATCAGGGCGTGTCAATAGACCATTTTCTCCACTTAAAGAAAATGTCAAAGAACTAGAAGTGAAAATTTTCTCCACTTAACCTATTCTGGATTTACTTTTTGTGCTTCTTGCAAAAGTTGTGATCAAGATGGAGTATACAAAGCTGCGTCATTTGGAGTGTTTTTTCCACCAACTATCCCTAAGCAACATCTGGGTGTAACCAACTAAACATACCTACAACCATTATTTTAAGAAGCAGTTAAGTGATATCTTTAAAATCCACCACATACCATTTGGCACAGAACTTATGAGAAAGGTTGATAGGTCAACAGCAGAATATTGTCTCCATCATTCACCTAGAACAAGAGTTATTAACCTTTTTATGCCAGGGGCTGGGTCACCCTCCCTCAGACAGCTTTTGGGGCCGGATGGCCATTTTGCCCTTCCTTCACCACGTGGCACTTCCTGGTATGGTGGAGGCGATGGAGGGACACATGAGATGGTGACGTGGGCCACATTTGGCCCACAGGCCACAGGTTGAGAATCCCTGACCTAGCGGCAAATGCTTGATACCTGTAGAGCACCTAGGCCTGAATATAATGCAATCTTTTGCTTTTTCAAAAGTCAGAAATTAAGACCCACCTTCCTGCTTATAAGCAACTGGGAAAGGCCACTGTGTTATGTTGTGGTTGTCAGAATGCAGGACACTATCATTTGCTCCAGAGATTGATCTTCCTGCAATTTGCAACTAAAATGAAGTGAACTTCATATTCTATTCTATTCTATTCTTGTAATCTATATGACAACTTTATTTGAACACAACATATTTGTAAGCCAGCATTCTTTTCCCTCCTGTACCTGAGCATTTGTTTCACAGTTAAACCAAGAAGAAACAAAAGATGAATTCAGGAGGACTTGCATTTTAAAGCATTCAGCCTTAAACCTTGGGAATAGGCTAGCTGCACCACTCTGAAAAAAATTATCCAACAAAAATTATAGGTTTCTATCTGATAGAAGTGGACATGAGAACTAAGGATCTGTAGGTCAGACTGGATTCATAGTTCATGTACGTGGTGGACTTTTTTTACCCTATTTCATGGCAAACAGTAGGAGGCTGCGGAGGCTCAGTGGTTAAGAAGCTCCCCTTGTTAGCTGGAAGGTTGGCAAGTCGGCAGTTCAAGACCCGGGTACTTCATGATGGATTGAGCGCCTGTCTCCGTCCCAGCTCTTAGGGACATGAAAGGAGCCTCATTTGGGAGTTCCCTGAGGAGAGTTTCTTCCTTTCAACCCAGAGTCATTTCTGACATGAAATTATTATTATTATTATTATTATTATTATTATTATTATTATTATTATTATTATTATTATTATTATTATTATTATTATTATTATTATTATCATCATCATCATCATCATCATCATCATCATCATCATCATCATCATCATCATCATCATCATCATCATCCTCGAACACACAGCCAACAAGATAATGCTGGATTTTATATTACAAATCACTAGTCGAACATTGCCCAAGCGTTTAGGACTACGTGATGTATTGGCAAATTATGCGAGCAGATCCCAGCAGGGTGGCCTTTTGCAGCTGGCTGATGGTGATTTTGTCAATTCTAATTGTTTCTAAGTGCTTGCTTAGGTCTTTAGGCACAGCACACAGTCTGCCGATTACCACTGGGACCACCTGAGCCGGTTTTTGCCAGAGTCTCTGCAGTTCAATTTTCAGACCCTGATATCGAGTACTTTTTTCAAGCTGTTTCTCACTGATTCTGCTATTATTATTGTTCTTGTTGCTGCTGCTGCTGCTGCTGCAAACAGTTAAAAATTCAACAAAAGATTGTTCTGGAATGCAGCTTCATAATGCTGCACACATCTAAGATAATAATGCACAGACCATTTTAACTGAACATATAAAAACAAAACAAAAAAAGAGAAAACATGTACTCAGTAGAAATCTAGGATTGGCCACAGCCTGAGTCCCATGCAAATCCAGTGACAGCCCTCGTAATTGATGAGCTCTCTTTGGACACAATACTTTCTCGAGTCGGTTCATTCCAAAAACAAACAGCAAACAAGCGAGTTGACACATGCACTAAATATGTGGCCCGATGGGAACTGTGCTTCCCCAGAAGAAATCCCCCAGATTTTATTCTTGGCTCACCCTGTTTTTCAGGTTTTGGCATAGGGGAAACTGTCAGTCCATCACTAATCCTAAACAGTGGCAGAAGGAACACATTTTTTTTTTAAAAAAACGCAGGCTTAGACTGCCCCTGGTTATTTTCATTGACATTCTGCAAACCAGAAGAGGGATACAGACAGCCCTCTTAGTGCCTCCTAAGAGAACCTGAAGACAAACCCCAGCCGCCCGAAGCATGTAGGGACACTAGAAACGGTAGACAGGATGTGTTATCCCTTCACCTTTTAAAAAAACTTATAAAAGACAAATCTAAAGCAACAATGCTAAACAAAGGGGATGATGACTGCATTGGACATTTACCCCACCATTCACATCAAATTAGGAATTGATATATTCTAATTAATAATAATTTCATTGCAGAAATTATTCTGGGTTGAAAGGGTTTTTGTGGAAGAAACTCCGCTCAAGGGATGCCTGCATGAGGCTCCTTTCATGTCCCCAAGAGCTGAGGCAGAGACGGGTCTCAAACTGTGGACTTGCCGTCCTTCCAACTAACAAGGCAAGCTTCTTAACCACTGATCCACCACAGCCCCTATATTCAAATTGAAACCTAGTAACTACATAAGGTAAAGCTCAGTTCTGTTGTGCAATGGTTTCTTTTGAGCAGAGCATTGTTTTTTGTTTTTTTCTTCAGCCACGGGGTAGTTTAGATTTGTTTCAATCATGTTAGCAACACTTTTGTCTGCTTTTTGCCCAGTGTGATTGCCTGATCTGATGAAAAGGGACACTTGGCAGGTGGGGGCAGTGGCATACCTGTCAAGCGCAGCTCCAGAGATTACGGGACCTGCGCACAATGTTTCTGTGCAGGTCCATTCTACGCATGCATAAAAGCCTTCTACGCATGCGTAGAAGGCTTTTACGCATGCGTAGAAGGCTTTTACGCATGCGTAGAAGGCTTTTACGCATGCGTAGAATGGACCTGCACAGAACCGTTCTGCGCAGGTCCTTTCTACGCATGCATAGAAGGCTTCTACGCATTCCCTTCTGCACAGAAGCCTTCTATGCATGCGTAGAAAGGACCTGCACAGAAGGGATGCACAGTAACTACTTTCCTCCCGCTGCCAAATTACAGGGTAGCAGCAGCTCCGGGCGGGAAATGGAGAAAATTGGTGCAGAAATACGGGAAATTCCGGCCAATCCGGGATACTTGACAGGTATGGGCAGTGGTGGGCTCCAAAAAAAAGTTACTACCACACTGTGGGCGTGGTATGGTGGGCGTGGCCAGAGGGAAAGCCCTGCATTGCACCCGAGTTAGGACTACTTTATTTCAAAACTTGGATGGGCAGGGCCAGCCAGAATTTCTGCTACCAGTTCTGGTGAACTGGTGCGAACCTGCTGATGCCCACAACTGGGTGGTGGGGGGAGATGAGTTTTCTAGAACTAAGCACCTGTAGTCTCCAAACTGTTTCTTAATAGGTGTGGGTTCAACTCTTCATGGGAACAAAGTTTTTCTTGGGCACTTAGAATTGGATGCCATTGACTAGGCAACCCTACTGGACAACACAAGCTAGATCAGTGGTGGCAAACCTATGGCACATGTGCCAGAGGTGGAATTCATAGCCCTCTCTGTGGGCACCCATGCAGTCACCCCAGAACAGAATTTGCCCCGCCCCCTACCCAGCAGCCCAATGGGAGCACTTCCTCCCTCCCCCCAGCATAGAGGTCACCCTACCCCTCTGCCCAGCAGCTCAATGGGTGCGCTTCCTCCTTCCCCCAGCACACAGTTCACCCCACCCCTCTTCCCTGCAATAAATAAGTGGGTTTTGTGTTGCGGTTTGGGCATTCGGTCTCTAAAAGGTTTGCCATCACTGGGCAAGATGAAACCTCCATTTTCAGAGATAGCATTTCATTCAGTGCAGATGGAATGATTCCTGATGCATTCTTGTGTTACTTGTTTGAAGTCCTTCATCTACTACAACAAGAAATAGGATGTTGAATTCAATAGTCTTCTGATCTGATCTAGCAGTTCTCACTTGCATTTCTTTAGTTGGTTGGTTTTACATTGTGCTTATGTTATACATATGTTGTATTTTTGCTATGATTGTTGAATGTTTTGTTGTCTGAATTTATATGCTGTATACTGTATTTATTTTTGCTGTAGCCACCTTGAGTCCCACTTGTGCTGAGTAAGGCAGGGTATAAATCCAATAAATAAATAAATAAATAAATAAATAAATAAATAAATAAATAAATAAATAAAATTATCATGATAAAGCTCAACTTCAGTCATTAAGAATTCCCTTCTTCCATTTTTCCATGTTGGTTTTCGCTTTAGGGACTGGTCTTGCATTGGGGAAAGATGACCAGCTAGGTGGAATACAATTGATACATGTCAGTATTCATCCTCATTGCAAAACTATTGTCATTATTATACTGTATAAGAATGGCAACATCTGGTCACCTGGGTTTTCCCCGCTTTGCTGTTACCATTTCCTCCTGCCACAAACACAAAATATGTCTCTTTGACTTTTCTTTCATTTAAGAAGAGAAGGAGATCTTTGTGACACTGTTCTAGGCCAGAGGTTCTCAAACTTACCACGCTACAGGCTGGACACTCCCCCTCAGATAGCCGAGTGGACCAGACACATGTTTTCCCCCTGCCGCAAATGCTGCTGTAAACCACAGCAGTCTCGTTTGCGCATGCGTGGGCACATTTATAACTGTCATAAATGCGTCTGTTTCTGTTTCCGGGGGTTGTCACTGTGGGCCGGATGGAATGGCATTGGGGTGGGGTGGCTCATGGGCCATAGGTAATGAACCCCTGATCTAGGCACACATATGAGCAGATTGTAAATGAAGACAATAACAAGAGACTCAATCAGACAAAAAGGAAAATGTGCAACTTATGAGAGGAGGGGATGTGGAGATGCAACTTGAGCAAAATTCAGTTAACAAAAAAAAAAGCAATTTGTTTGCCAAAGCTTCCAGGTTCAGTTCTAATTATTTCCAGGTCAGCTCAGAAAACACTCCTGTGTAAAAACTTGGGAAATGATTCCAAATTTCTTTCCTTACACACATCAATCCATATCTCTTTTTTGTCCTTGCATATTCAGGAGTGCCAGGAAGTGAAACTGATAATGAATAATAACTTGAGTGATTGCAGAGGCCTCAGGGCTCAAAATTGTCCCAGGAAAGAACTTGCCCCTATGTTTCGGAAGTGTTGTTGTGCCATCCAGTGGCTGTTGCTCAAACTGCACATCCACAACCAACTTTTCAGAAGTAGGGAAATCTTGTAGGCTACTTTCAGACTCACACTACATGGCTTGGTCCATTTCAGAGCTCAGAAAACTTATATTTTGGACTCAAACTCTGAGAATCTCTTCAGGCTTGGAACTGTGGTTTTCCCCCAAAGTATGCTCTGAATATTTAATGTAAAGCAATACTGGAGCCTGTACTAGGGTTTGTGGTTAAGAAGGGAAAGAGGCAGTTGAATAGTCCATTCTTAGTGTTTTCAACCCACGCACATTCCTACACAGCTTCCCAAAACCAAATTGCTAGACAACAAAAACACACAATTCAGTGTTGTGAGGTACAGTTTATGGGCCATCACTAGTGGCCACAGGGCAGAATTTTCAAGCAACTGTCCAGAATTTCAATCAAAAGAGTTAGCAAGGAAACCTCCCGATCCACACCAAATCACAAGTAATATGGATTGGCTCATTTTGGAAATAAGTGAAGTAATACATGTGGCCATCTAAAGGCAAGGGACTGTCAGTTGTAAGGAAAAACTGGTAGACCTCAGTGGGTTGCTCTGTGGCTGCAGAGCCAGGACTCATTGGTTCAAATGGATATTTTGCCACCAGGAGCCTACGTGGGCAATGGAGTTACTTGCCCTGCCACTTGTGTGGCTTTCAACTGTCAGAAGAAAGCACCAGTAAACCAAATTGGACCACCTAGTACCATGATGGCGAACCTTGGCACTCCAGGTGTTTTTGGACTTTAGTTCCCAGAAGCCCAAGTCTCTGTGAATCTACACGAATACGTATGTGCAGTAAACCCATCTGTGTGGATTCACAGAGAGTTGGCCTTCTGGGAATTGAAGTTCAAGAACAGCTGGCATGCCAAGGTTCACCATCACTGACCTAGTACATTAAAAACCCTAGGTTGACTGCCATAAATTATAATCAGTTTGACAGCACATATTTTAAAAAGCGCAGGTGAGTATTTTGTTCTGCTCAGGGCATCTGTAATGCATGTGTACACATGAATGCACAGTTTGCTACTTCATTGATAAATATAATGGACATTTTAAAATTTGAACATGGAAGACTATAACAATGAAGATAATGTCTATCCAAGGATTTGGGTATCTCACCAATAAAAGTCTGGTTTTGATTCCCCGGATATTCATCCATATTTGCAGTACTAAGTTTCTTTTTCTTTTCACTTTTAGACTGCTAATAAAAACATCTGTTAAGAACTGTTGCCAAGTAGCACTCTATCTATTGAATTTGGTTATTACCAGGATCTGCTAGTAGTGATAAAGACCTAGAAAACAGACCATTTGTTTTAGAATATCCAAAATGTTTTGTGAGAGACAGTGTAGTTTTGTGGTTTTAGTGTTGTCCTAGGACTCAGCAGACATGGGTTCAAATGTTTTATGAGCCATGGGAACTGTTTTGAGAGGTGGTAATGGTAAGCTTTTGCCTAAATATCTTGCATACCTCCAAAATCCTCTTAGGATGTCTCAGTAGGGAGAGTTCCTAATGTGGTGTTAATTTCCAATTTGATTTCCAATTCAGTGGGTATTATATCCATTCCAATTCTTTGCGGTGACTTCTTTTGTAGTCATTCGCCATGTTACTAATTAATTGGATGAAATAATGTTTCTAAGAACTGGGGGGAGGACATGGAAAAATATAACAGTCACAAGTATATTTAGCACAGAAAATTTCCAATCCACATCACAGAGTACGGTGGCATATAAGTTCAGCATGTGAATGTCATAAAACAGTCACAAAATCCTAAACCTTTTAATGTACTGTAAACTAATTGTTTACCTTATCAGATCTTGGAAATTTGGATGTCGAATCAAAGTCATTACAAGGTCACGTTGTGAACTTATTCTGAAGATTTTAGAACCTGCGGACAGATGGGTTTAGTCTTGTCTCCTGGAATTATCTCCTAGAAATGCATTCCCAGTTTTCAATAAAGGTCAATGATTCTGAAAACCACAGTCTCAGTTAACCTGTTTTCCATTACAAGTTATAGTTAGATATAAAAACTCCAAACTGAAGTCCATTTTGGATCCAGAAGGTTGACTCACTGACTCTTGGGTGGATTCAGAGAACAACTTGCAACCCCAGGACCTTGTATAGCACTTTACCATCTAGTTGAGAAATACTCAAGGCCTTTGATGGGGAAATTGGTGATCCATCCTACCTACATAGATCTGAAGGCTGCTTTTGGTTCCATCTCAAAGTCCAAAGTGGAGGAGAAATTGCAGAAGGATCAACGTGATCCAAGACTATTTTATCTCATTAATATCTTCTGTGAAACCAGTGTACTCTTACTAGTCAAGGTCAGCTCATAGAATCTTTCCTTATAGTTAATGGTAAAGCAAGGCACTATTTAGAGATGTGCACCAACTTTGGATACATGCAAAAACAGATTGAATTCAGAGTACAGTGATACCTCATACAATGTCCAAACTTGGTTCCACAAGTTTGGACTTTATACGGATTTGGACTTTGTATGAGGCATGCAAAATCCTAGCCGCGATGCCTCATACAACGTCCAAATCCTTGCCGCGATGCCTCGTACAACGTCGTTTCCATAGAGATACATTGTACTGTAACAGCACAGACTTCAGTGCAAAGTCAAGGAAACAGACAGAAAACTGACAGAACTTTAAGAAATCATTCTCTAAAGGCTAAATACATTACAAAAACATGTCAAACAACCCTGATTTTAGGGGACAAACCAACCTGGGGAAAAACCCCAATGCTTCATACAAAGTCGCAGCGACTTTGTATGAGGCAACTTTTTTCAAGGAATTAGGCGATGTTGTATGAATTCAATGTTGTACGAAGCGGACTTTGTATGAGGTATTACTGTATTCGTGAAATGACCATAGGTGGATACAGTAATCATTGGGAATCCGCAGGGCAGAATGGAACACGTCCACACACACAAAAGAAGTTGATATTGCTATTAATGAACCCATGTGGTTAGTGACAAGGTGCCTTAAACCTACACCAGTTGAGAAAAATATACCCTCTTCTTGGTATATTTCTCAGGAGAGAAGTAGCAGCAGATGCTGAGAGAACTAAGCAAGAGAATGACCCTTGACACCCTCTGAATGGATATGAGCCTCAATTCTACCAGCTCAGATCCAGGAAGAGCTTTATGGCAAGAACAAATATTCTTGAGGGTACACAAGAGCAAAATAATTAGAAGATGGAGAAAGGAGCTCACTGGGAAAGGATCGTCATTAAAGGTGGATATAGCTGAAGATCTTCATCTCTCCTATGTCACCTGGAGGACCCTGAGTAAGCTGAAGGTTGGAGTCCCTAAATGCAAGACCAACGTGCTCAAGTAGGGACTGCTGGCGGACAACAACACATGGTGTGAATGTGGAGAGACACAGAGTCCAGCCCACCCTAATGTGGACACTTTTCATATACTCTCCTAATGTCCTTTATAGGTTAGGTCATTCTTAATAGAATAATAATTGCATGCTGTCAAGTTTTATGACTCACAGTGACTCTTTTCAAGGTTTTCTATGTAGGAAATGCACAGAAGTGGTTTACTGTTGTAATGGTGCATGGGAGTTGAGGTGCTGAACTCAAGGAAGGCACGCGAGACTGAAGTATGATGGTAAAAGCCAGCCCTGATTTCTCGGGTAGACTGTATTTATTGACTCCAATCAAGAGCTATCACTTATACCCCTCGTGTGACCCCCATGACAGAAATCTGTTACATGGCACTTGGCTGGATGGGTTACACTTACCAGCCTGCGTGCCCAGGTTAGCCATAAGCAGGCTTAATCAGCAGATAGTGGCAAGACTTACTGTTCCAGCCTTATCTCAAGCTGGAAGACTGTGTACCTATGCATAGCTGTTTTGTCTAGCTGTGGTTAGTGTCTGCTCAGCCTTATGCTCGGACGTGAGCCAGACACTGTATGCTGTTTATGAGACCTTGGGTCTCTTTCCTTCTGACACTTGTCCTAGTGCAGTCAAAGGCCCTAGCCAAGGAAAACATGGAGTCACTAATGCTCCCTACTGCTATAAGCCCATACCCAATTTCCTTTCTGGTAAAGTGTGGTTGATCTTCAAAGCGGTGTTATTGCTGAAAGAACCCATTGAGAAAGGTTGCTATCCACTTAGTGACCCAGGCAAACCACATTTTACCATTTCTTTCTTCTAGAGCAGTGGTCCTCAAACTCGGCTTTCCAGCTGGTATTGGACTTGAATTGCCAGAAGCCCACATCAGCACTCCTGCTGACCAGGGCTTCTCAGAATTGAAGTACAAGAACATCTGGAGAACCAAGTTTGAAGACCCCTACTCTAGAAGTACCCTGGGACTGTACAGTTTGTCCATAACTACACAGGCTGTATTTTCTCTCAGGAGGGACAGTGGGGAATGAACTCCCGGCTTCTGGCTCTGCAGCCAGACTCCTAAACCACTGAGCTATCCAGCCAGCTTCTTAATAGAAACCATCCTGCAGACTAACAGCATATTCCATAGTTGAACATGGAACTAGCCAAGTAGGCTTGAAGGAATCCCAAGGTTTGTGGAAACATCTTTAAAAAATACTTGAGAGGAAAACAAGGGCAAGACTTCAATACAGCCCAGTGAGGTATAAGCCTATTTACTGGCCACAAAGCCTCGACAGATGGACTCACTTGGGGGAAAAGAAAACATAGATACCACAGGGAGGCGCCAAATGCATTGTATGTATCCCATTTAGAAAATAAGCAGGACAAATTCCTTAGAAGGAAAATGTAATAGTATCAGCAATAAGAAGGGGTACACAGAAAGAGCCTCCTCAAAGAGGAGCTGTCATAAACATGGCCATGGCCATGGATGGAGCAAGGTCGGGGGCTGGATGATTTGGTACTGCGGGCTGGATCCAGCCTGCGGGCCGTAGGTTGAGAACCCTTGCATTAGGTGATATTGAACTGCTCTAATAGACATGCCAATTCCTTTGGTGGGGAGTCAAAAGATACTCCTGCCTGATCCTTCTGGAATAAGAGATCTCTGGAATTCCTACCGACGCAGAATCTGGCAGAACCAGTTGGATGCAGCAGGGTATCTTCTACAATATATTGGCCTCCATTCCCTGGTAGAAAGATTGCCTTCGGCATAAGAACAATACCCTATCCCTGTGAAACAGGATGGGACATCTTTGGCTCTCCATTTGTGTTTGGGTTGGAGTATTTTTTACAATTGTTATGGTGACACTTGCCTTTTATTACAGGGTGGCAGGTTACAAAATCTCATGTTTTTTATTACATTTTATTCATAAAATAAAAAACATAAAAATGAACACAACATAACACTATATCAACACAATAACATAACATATCAAAGTACCTTTCACCCAGGGACTACTGCGTTTTTTATCTAATATTGGCACTTTTCTCTTTCTCCATCATCCCTAGTCCCCAAAACCAGCTGGTTCTTTCCCTTGACCATCATATAATCAATAAATATTTCCCAAATGACTTTAGATTTATCTTCATTTGTTAATCCCTTTTTAAATTTTAAACCACATGCTAATTTATCATTCAAAGCCATGCTCCATAGTTCTCTTTTCCAATTCTCTATCCTAAAGCTCATAGCTGCCTTCCAATTTTTGGCCATTGGTAATCTTGCAACTGTTACCATCATAATTATTAGACTCTTTTTATGCTTCTCTGTTGTTGCATTATCACAGTCCATTAACAAACTTATTTTGGGACATATCTTAAGCTTTAAATTTAATATTTGATTAATTTCTTCAAAGACATAATTCCATACTTTCTTAACCTCTTCACTACATGTGAAAATATGTCCCAATACTGTATGTTACTTGCACCTCCAATATTTGTACAGCTTTAAATGAATTGGTGCCATATACCATCTCCAAATTATTTTATAACAATGTTCTTTTATCCTGTCATATTATTCATGACGCTTTGTTTCTAAATTATTATTCATGACTCTTTGTTTCCAAATTATCCCATATTGTTCTTCACTTATATTTCCTTTCATATCACACTCTGGACCTCCATTTGTTTCAGGTATAATTTTCTCAATCCTTCACTTTCAGCCTTGCCCTCTGAGTTTTCTGGGAGCTGAAGCCCAAAACATCTGGAAGCCCATAGGTTCTCCACCCTTGCTGTAAAATAAACTTTAAATGGAGGGTGCCATGTGAATGGAAAAAATATTTTCCCTTATTGTTCTCCTTGCCATAAATAGTAAGAAAACACTGCCTTGGCCTTTAAAGAACAAAATAAAAACTACTTTGCACAACTATTTGATCAGGGGGAAGGTGAAAAACAAAACAAGAAAAGGGAGGAACATAAATATATGTGTATGCAAACGTGCATATATTAAGATTGATGGTATGTAAGTCCTAATAGCTTCAGTTGAAGTAGAAATGTGCACATGCACTAACACACATGCATATTCCATGCAAAACCTTGCAGTGTTTTCCAGACAGAAATTTTCCTTTTTTTTTTTTTCATCTTGTGACTTCTTGCTGTTATTAAAAGTCAATGAGATTTTAAAAATTTTCCAGCTTTCCTCCCCTTTGCTTTCTCCCTTCCCAATCCAGCTGACCCATTTTATTCATTGATTCAAATTTAGTCAACTGCAATGCCACAGGAATGTTTCTTCAACCTAAATATGCCCTAGCTCACAGACGAAAGACCCAACACACCCAAAGTGTCTCCTGTGCAAGCCACATTACAATGAAGAACAATTTCATTGTGTTTTATCTATTTATTTATTTCTACACGGTTGTTGAGTACCTTGATCCTAAATTGGCATTCCCAGCCTTTTCAAGTTGTGGGCCGGGTCATGCTCCCTCAAACAGTTGAGGAGGCCAGACTGTTTTATGAAGGCCGCAAAATCATTTGCAGCTGTCATAAATGCATTTACGACCATGTGTAGTAAACACATTTACTACACATTTACTATGGCCATAAATGAGTCTGCAGCTGATTCCACCGGCACCAGCTGGAGTGAGGGCGGGGGCCAGATTATTTGGTGCCATGGGCCCTAGGTTGAGAACCCCTGTCTTAATCAGTCTGGTTTTGCAGTATAAGGCCCAACTGTATGTTACAGATAACCACCTTAAATCATGTTTAAACCATGAGATTGAGACAGAATTTCATATCTGAGCTATATTTACCTTTCGAAGACTAGTCCCAAAACAAAGGAAACAAAGATAAGATTCAAAACCAGGAGGAGTGAGACAGGTTCCTATGGTGGCAATCTCTTCATGAATTCATAGATAGAGATGATAGAGTCATAGAATCACTGTGTTGGAAGGGGCCTTTTAGGCCATCGAGCTCAATGCTGGAATCCAAATCAAACCAGATCTGACAGATGACAGTCCAATTCTCTCTTGAATGCTTCCAGTATCAGAGCGCTCACCATATCTCAAGGCAGTTGGTTCCACTGCCGTACTGCTCTCACCATTAAGGAGCTTTTCCAAATATTGAACCTATATCTGGCTTCCTGTAGTTTCAGTCCATTATTATGCATCCTGCACTCTTGAATAATGAAGAACAGAAGAACAGATCCTTCCCTTCCTCTTTATGATTATCTTTCAGGTATTTGAAGAGTGCTATCATCCTATCCCCTCTCAGTCTCCTCAAGGTCAAACATGCCCATTTCCTTCAATCTTTCTTCATATTACTTGGTTTCCATTCCTCTGATCTTCCCTGTTGCCCCTCGCTTTACCTGCTGTAATTTGCTTGCATCTTTCTTGAAGTGTGGTGATCTATAAAGCATAGTTCAACTTTGGTTGTCTTCTAGTTGATGCTGATGATCAACTATACCAGTGATGGCAAACCTTGGCACTCCTGGTGTTCTGGAACTTCAATTCCCAGAAGCTCTGATCAGCAGGAGTGCTGAGTTGGGCTTCTGGTAACTTAAGTTCAAGAACACCTGGAGTGCCAAGGTTCGCCATCATGGAACTATGCATTCCACTCCAACAGCATTTGGAGGGCCATCGACCCCTAAGCTCTGTGCCAATCTCCTGCTTATTGAACAAACAGGTGCTTGTTCCAGTTGCTTGTTACAGTGACAGTGTTTGTTCACTAACCTTTAGATCAAATGCAGGCAAGTTCTTATACCACTGGAAATGAAAGTATCTACACCAGAGTAGAAAATACACCCAGCATAGGAAGAATCCAACTACAGAAGCAGAGTCCTCCAGGAGGCCAAAAATGTTCTGCCTGAAAGAGAGAGAGAGCTTCATTTATATCATCTGCATCTTTATTTTGATTCAGATTCCCTGCATTAAGCAGGGGGTTGGACCCAATTGCTTGGAAGTTGTTGTTGTTGTTGTTGTAATGACTTTAAAATTCAAACAGATATACATCTGCCTCACAACACACCTGATATAACTGTTGTGGAAAAGAAGAAGGTCTAGTTTATTGATATTGTTATACCAGGAGATGCACGAATTGAAGACAATCAACTGGAGAAAATCACAAAATACTGTATCGTGATTTGCAAATTGAAGTCGAACATCTATGGCAGAAGAAATCTGTTGTTGTTCCCATAGTGATCGGAGCTTTTGGAGCAGTACCTAAAGGACTCCCTAGATATTCAGAAATTTTGGACTTATCTGATTTGAACATCCTAATTCTCCAAAAAACAACTCTACTGGGACTGCATATATACTCAGACGTTACCTTAACAGCTCTTAGGTCCTTGGTTAGGGCTTGAACTGTTAATTTTATTCCATTCCTTGACTGTGAACCAAATGGTTGATTTGTATTATAATAATAATTTCATGTCAGAAATTATTCTGGGTTGAAAGGATTTTTGCAAGAGAAACTCTGCTCAGGGGATGCCCGAATGAGACTCCTTTCATGTCCCTGAAAATTGTTTCCCACCAAAGTGGTCCCTGTTTATCTACCTGCAATTCCTTGCTTTTGAACTGCTAGGTTGGCAGGAGCTGGGACAGAGACTGGGGCTCATTCCGTCATGTAGTACCCGAGACTCAAATTGCAGACTTGTTGGCCTTCCAGCTAACAAGGTGAGCTTCTTAACCACTGAGCCTCCATCTATGATTCTATGACACTTCCAGTCAATCAGCCTTGGCTAAGAGTGAGTGTGGACAATACGCCAATGGTAGCTACAGGCTCATCTTCCACCTCCTCTTTCATTTCAATATACCAGGGAAATCCCCCCTCCCCCCAAGAGCGATAGGAATGTTTGCTATTTAAGTATGACAGCAACACATGTTGCAGTACATATTTTTAATATTGGATAAAAGGAAACACATTATTTTTTAATGCGGAAGATGTAGGAAAGTCACAGTGACATTGGCAGAGCTTTTTTAAAAGCCCCCATTAAGATGGGAATGCATTAAATTTTGCAAAGCCAAGGAACACAAGGGAAGTTGTCAGGAAACAATTACAGAGTAAACTGGCTTGCATTGCCTATGTTTAGAACATGATTTGACATGAGGAAAACACAACCTTAGCCTCCACTAATACTCATACACTGCAGTGTTCCATCTAACTCAGCATGGCTAGGAGGAAGTCAGAAGTCTCCACTTACGTGTCATATTAACCCTATCTTAAAGAGTCACAACAGAGCTGACATAACTCAATGAGCTGGGGACACCTGGAATGCCAGGAATCAGTGGTCCAAATCACTTAGTTCTGTCCCTCTCAGAGAGAATAGCAATTGAAATCATGCACAGCTGGTAGAGTGTGTGGCTTTTGGCAAGCTGAAAAATTCTAGAATGTCCCAACAAAGATGGACTGGGGAAATCAGTGTTTCTCATTAATGTATGCCTAGGAAACCCTGAAATGGTCACTATCAGTCATATTCCACTTGACAGCACATAATTGTTACTAAAGAACCATGGACATTCGAAATGTTAGCCTTAAGTTGGTCTTGGAAAAGTTGTATAAACTATGGAGGGATGTAGATCTTTGTCGATTTCATTCCTGCAGATTAAAATGAAAAATTGCAAGACTTTTCATGCATTTTTTTTATATTTCTGTATACATTTTTTTTGGGGGGGGGGGGAATTGTGGCATTGACTTTTGTTCACAAAAAGCATGGGGCACCTTGCCTTTTGCATGGAAAATGTGTTTTGCACAAAAGACAAAGGTTTCCACAGGTCGTGAAAAGTCCAAATGCATGTTTTTTGTTGTTGCATGGAATGGCTTTTTTAATCATTAACATTGTAATGGATCTGTGTGTGTGTGTGTGTGTGTGTGTGTGTGTGTGTGTGTGTGTGTGTGTGACAGCATTCTTTTTCATAAAAGGCAAGAAAATTCGCAAGTGTCTGTTACTTCCATAGCTTGAGGAGGGCATCAGATAAAAACATTTCTACAAGTTGCACAATTTTCAATGATCTGTGGGGGTTTAAACATTTCAGGTCAGCAGGCAGTGCTTTGTTGAGCTTTCATACCATCAAGGCTTTCGTTCAGAAATTGCCATCCTTGACAATTGTTTATTTTTTCCTAATTGCTGTGTGCACTTTTGAGTGTAAGGCAGAGGATCCAACTTGTTACTTCTATACATATATGAACACATGCTTTTTATTTATGTTTTATTTTATGCATTAATGAAGCATAACTGTTGCCTGCAGGGAGCCTGGACTCATATACAATTAAACTTAGTGAGAACTTTGACCACAATAAAAAGCACCAGTAAACAGAGGGGTAAAAACATCCAGTGCAATGAAATCAAAGTGTGACACTTAAGGGCAACATAAAACACCATTGAATATCACTAAATCCCAATGGAACAGGACAATCTTCACCACCAGCCTAATATAAGGACTAAGTCCAGTCCCTCAAGGGAGGGAATTCCATAACTAGATACTACAGAAGAAGTCTTTTCTCAAGTATCCAAAAAGATAGGTAAAGGTGACAGTCTCCCTTGCTCAAAAGCCAGTCATGTCTGACTCCATTTAGAGCCAAAAAGTCAGTGCTGTCTGCATCTTCAGACATTTCTCTGGTCATGTGGCGAGATGAGGAGAAATGGCCAAACGGAGTAGAAATACACAGAAGAAGGAAATCTGTTTGAGGCTTGGAAATATACTAATATGTAATTTAATGTAATAATCTTATAATTGATATATTCAGAATCTTCCAGTAAAAGCAATACAACAAGTCCAATACGTTGTGAAAGTTAACCGGTATGCAAACTCTTTCGGGAGAACTTCCCTTCATCAGACAACTTGACTTGCTAACTTTCTAATATCTGTAAAAACATTCAATATATACAAAATTTAATACTGAACTGGAACATTGCTAAATCTACTGAGCTTAGTATTAAAGAAAAACCCAACTGGTTATATCATATATAAAGCATGTAATTTCATAGGGTAACTTATTTTCATGTTGTGTCCTAACCTCTCATCGTTTGTTCATTTTGGGCTGTGGACGTTACTAACTCTAAATATTTTGTCCCTTATAAATCCTACTGGGCTGGTGCGAGTGTGAGGAATGCTCTGCATGACAGCCAAATTCAGTTCCAAATACTTTGTGGGATTCCAGTGGTAAGAAAGGTCAGAGTGACTCCAAAATGACAGTATAGATTAGCCTAAAACCCTTATTGCTGGCACACAAACCATATGAGAAGAATTTCAGATTTTCAGATTGTGTTGTTGGGTAGGCACACCGAGAAACTGGGACACCACCAAACCATGGGATCAGAGCAAGGGGGCTTTATCTTCTGAGGGACCCCAGAAGGTCAGGTTGGAAGAGATGAGGACCTGAGATCTCCCACTCCATAGAAACTGAATGACCAGTTACTACTTGTCCTCTGGCAGGACTCCTGAACCTTTAACAGCTGCATAGAATCATAGAATCACTACGTGGAAAGGGGCCTTTGAGGCCATCAAATCCAATCCCATGTTCAATGCAGGAATCCAAATCAAAGCAGATATGGCAGATGGTGGCCCAGTTCTCTTTTAATTACCTCCAGTGTTGGAGCATTCACCACCTCACAAGGCAGTTTGTTCCACTGTTGTACTGCTCTATGTTTTTCCTGATTTTCAGTCTACATCTGGCTTCCTTTAGTTTGAGCCTGTTATTCTGTGGAGGAAATGCCACTGGAAACCATCACATGGGGGCCAACGGCAAAATGAGCGGAGGAGGAACTCTGATTCCCAATGGTCATGGAGGTGGAAGAGGCCATGCCAGATGGACTGGCTATGAAGGCCACCTTATCCATATCCTCAAGGCTGCAGCAGTCAATTGCAGTTCTAATGTAAAATCCTGCATGTCTCATTTCATGTGTGCCGTAGGAGATGGCTCCATGATCATAGTGCATGGGTCACTTCATGGCAAGCTGGGATCCATCTTAAAACAAATTCACATGAATGACATTTTTTCTGCTTCAGAAAATGCTTTCTCGGATACAAGTTGCAGTCAACAATGTTATTCTGTGCCTTGTGCTATGGAATGACAGAGAACAGATCTCGCTCCTCATCTTCATGACCATCTTTCAGATATTTGAAGAGTTCTGTCATCCTATCTCCGCTCAGTCTCCTTTTCTCAAGGCTAAACATGTCTAGTTCCTCCAGTCTTTCCTCATAGGGCTTGGTTTCCAGACCTCTGATCATCCTTGCTGCCCTTCTCTGTACTTTCTCTAATTGGTTTGCATCTTTTTAAGGCATCATCCAAGGCTGTTAGTCCTCAGGGTTGTCAGGTTAGTCAATGGTGGGATTAAAAAAAATTACTACCTACTCTGTGGGCGTGGTATGGTGGGCGTGGCCAGGGAGAAAGCCCTGCATTGCACCCAAATTAGGACTACTTTATTTCAAATTTTTCAAAAAGTAGATCGATTCTTTCAATGGTTTAATTTTTGAATCAGGACGGAACAAGAAAAAACAATCTGGTCCCCCCACCCCACCCCACCCCACCAAGTCATTTTCGTCCCTTCCTGGCTATTTCATTATAACGACAGACAAAGCTATTCGTCAAGCAACTCCATGGGATTCAGAACAACTCATTTTAAACAGGATCAGCTGGCAGAGAATTCTGTGGGACAGAGGCATGATGTAGAAATGAGAAAGGAAATCCAAGATATAAAATCAGATTGGGTGGATTAAGCAAAGAATAAAGGAAAAATAAATGTAGCATATTTGTGGTTCAGTGCTGGGAGTTTTGGAAAATGTTAAAAGGTTCAGATTGAAAGCATGTGTATTTGGCTAAATGGAAAACTACATTTTAGGTAGCCTAGAGAATACATTTCTTGAATTTCTTTCAGCATTTGAATTCAAGATTATTTAATGGGGTGAGGAAAAACTATGCTTCCAGTTACATTGAGAAAATATAGGTATAACTCATCTGTTGGGCAGGTGAAACATTCTCTTGAAAGACCACGGGATGTGGATTACAAGACACAACTGAGGAATGAAATGAATGAACGGAGGCATATGAACAACTCCACTTGCATGGGTGGAACATGATACTTATGACAATAGGTGACCTAAACACTGTCCCGGCGTCCCCTGACATCCTCTAAATGGATATGAGCCTCAAGTCCACCGGCTCAGATCCAGGAAGAGCTTTATGGCAAGAACAAACATTCTTGAGGGTACACAAGATGTGTAGGATATAAGATAGTGGTCTGACTGTCTGTAGTTATTGTGCTACAGATCATGGATCACAGATGGATAGCCTATAACAAGTAGGTTTGGTAGGAAATAGGACATCCCATTGAAGGAGTATGTGGAGATCGAGAAGGAGTAAATTCCTAGCCCATTGGTATAAACTTCTTTTCATCTTGCCTAGGCTACCTTTGTGTTCACCATTGAGACATGCACTGCTAGCTGAGAACCACAGTTTTAGCCAGCTCAACATTTAGGGGCTGGTTTTCAATTTTAGCATTATACTCAGCAACCAGACTTGCAAATTAAACCTGTGTTTTCCTTTCAAAGATTGGTCACAAAACAAAACACACTACAGTGGTACCTCGCTTAAAGAGCATAATGCGTTCCACAGGATTGCTCTTTAAGCGAGTTTGCTCTTTAAACAAAACACCATTGTAAGTGACCAATTGTAACTTCTGTTGGGTGAACCTTGATTTAGTTGTTAAGCGAGTTTTTGGTTGGTTTTAGTTGTCAAGCGAGGCGACCATTCAGAGGAAATTCTGCTCTTTAAGCAAGTTAGTCTCTAAGCGAGGCGTTCTTTATGCTAGGTTTTACTGTACATGAAATATATGTGTGTGTCTGTGTGCATAACCATATACACTACTATAATTAGGAGACTTTTTTTGTTACTTCCAGAAGTCCCTCTGCAAAAACATGAGAAACCAATCATTTATAGGTCATCCCCCTTATCTGTAGGAGATAAGTTAAGCAACATGAATAATTGATAACCATGAATACCTGAAACAGTGGATAACAGAGAATCTTTTATATTTTGTATTGCAGACATTGGCCAGCTCTGGTAATACACCATTGTTAGGTTGTTGCAAACACAGCAATGAATACAGAGCTAAGCCTACACAAGTGTGTTATAGTATAGTGAAACCTAGTATAAAGAGCGCCGCACTTAGAGAGTAACTCACTTAGAACAGAATTTTCTCTGAATGGTCGCCTTGCTTAACAACTAAAACCAACCAAAACCTTGCTTAACAACTAAATCAGGGTTTGCAATCCCCCCCCCCACACACACACACACATACCAGAAGTCACAATTGGTCACTTACAATGGCGTTTTGCTTAAAGAGCAATCCCATGGAGCGCATTATGCTCTTTAAGCGAGGTACCACTGTGTCTTCATTCTAAAGCTGTAGTATACTGCAGGAAGGGTCCACTGAATATATTTACACCATGTGAAACTTAGCAACATTTTATTTACCGGTCACATTTTCATCCCACTTTTCATCTAATGAACTCAACACGACAGACATGGCTCTCTTCTTCCTCTATTTCATCCATATGATGATACTGCGAGATAGATCAATATGATATTGACTGGCCCAGAGCCACCCCCAAAAAGCGACCACCAATTTTCTTAACACTACAGTCTTTCCACACCAGGGGAAAATAAATCAAAATAAAATGAGAACTACACTCCAGGAAGTGCAGTTTGCTACCAGGTAAGGTAGCATATACTTGTTTAAAGAAAAGTTTCAATGGGAAGAGTAAAAAAATTATTATTATTATTTGAAAAATAATGGGAGTAATTTGTCGGTACTTCTTATTTCAGTTCTGCATGGGGGATTTTTTATGTCAGATGTGTGTGCATAGCCTTTAGCAAGCCTTGGAAGAGAGCAAGTTTGGCAACTAGATCCATAAAAGATGCCCATCCATGTTTCAGATAAATCACAGGTTTTATTGTTTAAAAATCCTTTAAAACTGCTCTGTAACAAGATGGGTGAAGCCTGTTCTAGGGTCACTGTTTAGCATTTCTGAACATACACTTTGACAAACTGAACTTTCAATGAAAGAAGCAAGGAAGAAGGATCTTCCTAAAGTGATTTACCCAGTCAATTTAGAGATGATCTGTTAACACAGGAAGTCAAAATATGATACCATGCATTGAGAGGCTACCCAATGCTTTCAATATCCTTTTAGCAGTTCTAACATAGTATTCACATTATCTAATTTAAAAGGATGAGTATCTTGGAAGAATTAGCTGGAGCCTCTGCTTCTATAGCCCATAATAGGTCCAAAGAACAACAGAGAGGCTGAGTCAGCCCATTGATGACAAAGCTGCAAGATGATCTAGGAGAATGAGAGTAAAGGAACTAATTTGCTTTGTTGGAGGGTTTCATAACTTGGCATCACTGAAATTTTATGATGATGCTTCTAATGTCCCCATTGAGAGACTCTTAATGTCCATGCACCCATTTCAATCTTCTCAATCTTTATTTGTTCTGTTCTACTCAACAGAACAAACTTTTAAAAACTCGTATCTAAAGTTGCTAAAGATGAAGTCAGAAGTCACCTAGGTACAACTTCATCTGGAGTTTGTTGACTGAGTTGTAACCTCAATATGTAGAATCTTGCTGGTCAAAAGGAGCTGAATTAAGGTGACAAGTATAATAACTTACTTGCTCTTAATGCAATGAAAATATACCCCAGAAATAATAGAACCAGTGAGAATGAGACTATTTTCTCATATAAAAAGTTACACTTTCAGTAGTTTTAAAGGGGCAATTGTATGCTTTTTAGGCACTTTGAGTGGAGTTTTAAGTGTACAGTTTTCTCCCAAAAATATGGAAAGGTAATGAACAATATCACAAGTTGATAGGGAAAGGGAAAGGTTTCCCTTGCTCGAAAGCCAGTCGTATCCGACTCCAGGGTTCAGTGCTCATCTCTGTTTCAAAGCCAAAGAGCCAGCGCTGTCTGCTTC
The DNA here is from genome assembly GCA_035047305.1 of Bradypodion pumilum. NCBI lineage: Eukaryota > Metazoa > Chordata > Lepidosauria > Squamata > Chamaeleonidae > Bradypodion > Bradypodion pumilum. Next base: position 6,993,808 of record JAWDJD010000010.1, on the reverse strand, counting down.
TGCAGACATTTCCGTGGTCATGTGGCAGGCATGACTAGACACCGGAGTGCACGGAGTGCTGTTACCATCCCACCGAAGTGGTCCCTATATATCTACTTGCAATTTCTTGCTTTTGAACTGCTAGGTTTGCAGGAGCTGGGACAAAGATGGGAGCTCATTCCGTCCTGCAGTACTCGGGAATTGAACTACTGACCTTCCATCTCCCAGTCAGCGACTTACATTGAGTGAGGCTTACTGATATATCACATAATGTAAAGGTCGCCCTTGTTCAAAAGCCAGTCGTATCCGATTCTAGGGTTCAGTGCTCATCTCTGTTTATAGCCAAAGAGCCAGCGCTGTCTGCATTTGCAGGCATTTCTGAGGACATGTGGCAAGCATGCCTAGACACCGGAGTGCACGGAACACTGTTTACCTTCCCACCGAAGTGGTCCCTATTTATCAACTTGCAATTTCTTGCTTACAAACTGTTTTCTTGCTTTCGAAGTGAAGTAATTACAATTTCGAACTGATGTAATTGCAAAAAGTAGCTTTCTGGGCTCTGCAGTAGCTGAGGTTTCTCTAGGATTCATTCAAAAGCAAGCAAAAAGATATGCTGATGATCAGGTTAGGGTTAAGTTTAGGGTTAGTTGGAGAAGAATAAGGTAATCTAAACCACTTCTGTTTCCAGAAAACCCTGGAAAGGGTCACTGAAAGTCAGAATCAACTTGACAGCACACTATACAATCATACATATAAAATCTAGAAGAATTATTGCGGTTTGAGAGAGAGCTTTTTTAAAAAAGCAGAGTACGGATTTGCTGGCATAATGATGCCCAGATCTTACAAAAGCTGATTTTTAGACCATAGTTCAATAAAAAGAAAGAAAGCTATGTAGCCCTTACACAATACAAACACAGGAGCAGGTGATACTTTTATAGTGCCACTAAAAAAATAATAATCAAGCAGCTAGCTTCCATTGGTACTTCATCTTCCTCAGGCTGTGCACCAATATTTTGTAGTTAGTGCAGAAAAAAATGGATAAATGAGAGTCCCCAAAAATTCATGTAAGGTTACTGTGTCGCAGTCTGCATGTTTATGGGGGAATTCTGAAAATGTAGTCCAAAAAGAAAAGAAAAGAACTTGTCCAAGCTGAGATGATGCCCATGTTGCCCCAAAGAAGACCCATTCAAATATGCTATAGTGGAGGAAATGTTGTCGGAAAGAATGTTGTTTCTTTGCTCCTCTGCTTTCATTGCATTCAGTATTTCCTTTCATGCTGTATGCTTTTGGACTCTGTGTCTAAAGGATGTGGCTGCCTTTTTTAAAAAATGATAATGTTAATTTTATTTAACCACCCTGAGAGTCTTCTTGGCTGAAGAACAGGACAAATACACTCGAGTCTAAATAAATAATAATAAATAAAATGAATTGATCGGCTGTTTAGCACAAGTGTTTACTGCTGCACATAACTCTTTGTAACTGTGAGCTCAGTTAGCCTCATAAACATGCCATGGTGTGGCACATTTACGACACACTTTCGATAATTTATCAATAGGTTCTTAATGGGAAGTGAAACCACAAAGCTTTATAGCCTGAAAGTCCACCTGGAATACGTTAGAAGAGAGCTGGAAGGAACATAACGTTCAGTTGGACAACTTCTCAAGATTGCTCAAATTACTTCTGCCATGAGAAGAGAGGGTGGGAGTTGACTCAGTTAGTGCATTCATTGAATTATGAGGAAGGGGATGTTGTGGTAGCTTTCACCCAGTCCTGGTAGAACTGCCCACCCCCCTCCTGCAGTGGATTAAAAAATGTTTATTTATGCCCTACATAATATTCACACATGATGCCCCACTTTCAAAGAACACATTTAAAATGTATGTTTGGTCTGAAGAGGTCTACTGAGAACTAGGCCTCCCTTGAGTTCAGTTGCGCCAATGCCACCACAGGAAGAAATAAAATTCCAGCCTTAAAATACACAGGAAGAACCGTGAGACCGAGATGGGGAACAAAATGCTAACTGGTTTCATTCATTCATGACCCAACAGTGGGTTTTGCATTTAACGTCCCTCACTGCAATGTTTACTTCCTCCTAGACTATCCATTGACATTTAAATAAAACCTAAAAATAACTCTAATGTTCTAAAAATAACAAAGCCTGATAATGGAAATAGCACTAATTAGCAGGCGACCACTGAGCCGGTGAGTGACTTGATACCATTGATAAAAGGCAAGTCATTGGGTTCTTCTGACGTGGACAATGTTGAATTTAAAAGGTACCTAATAAAAACTGGGGTGCCGTGCTCATGGGAAGGAATAAATATAATTGTGTTTGTGCTTTGCTTCCTCCACATTTTCAAAGCCACACACACACACACACACACATCTCCCCCCCCCCCAGGAAGGTAGCAAGGCTTTTGCATGTTTAATGTGAATATTTCCAAAGAGCCTATAAATGATGGCCCTTCCATGATCGGGAGCCTTAATGAGACAGAGCACTCTGCCATGGGAACACTGGAAGCACGTTCATTGGAACAGACTGCCAAGATATTTTGCAGTCCTCCATGTTAAACACACAAATTGCCTTGCTGATTTCTGAATGGAGTAGGATCAGCCAGGAATAATAGTTCCGTGTACCTCCATATTCCCGGTGTAGATTTATCCCTCCATAGATTCTGTTGAACACTCAAATCAACCTTAATGGGAATGTTTATCCAACCAAAGTTATCTGTGATCACCTTCATCCTCAATATTGACTTCCTCCAGTGACACATCTCTGATCTAGAGTTTGGAAAAATTACTTTCCAAACTACAAGTCTCCATATCCATCAGTGGTTAGCAGAATCTAGGAAGTATCATAGAAAAAAGGTGTACTTTCCAAGGTCTGTTTGATACTGCTTGGATTAATGGAAGGGTAGATTATCACGGTTGATGTGATAGGTGTAGATCTGGCCGGGCTGCAGATAATGGCAGAGGACAGAGGTCCATGGGATCACAAAGGATTGGACTTGACTGTGTGACTGAGCAACAAAAGATTAGCACCAGTTAGCAACTTCCTTGGGCCATCACCACCTCCATAGGTCAAAATCTAATGTCAAGCCTGTCTTAGTTTTAATCTACATGTTATCTCTAATCAGCATTGAGTGACTAAGTCCCAGAGCTGCTGTTATAATCTTTTAAAATGCCACTTTATAACATTACTCTGGTGTAAAATGGGGGTGCTCAAACTATGGCCTGAGGGCCAGATCTGGCCCCCAATGCCAATTCATCCAGCCCACACCGCCCTTGTTGCTCTTGGAAGAGGAAGTCAAATGCACCCATATGGGTGCATTTGACATCTGCTTCTGGGAGCGATGAGAGCGGTGTGGCCCGGATGAATTGCTGTTGGGGGCTGGATCTGGCCCATGGGCCATAGTTTGAGCACCCCTGGCTTAAGCAGAGAAAATGGCAGTTTAAAATCTAACTCATCCTGTTGCAAAACAGATTGCAAGGCATGTTTTGCTTCCACTTCCAGTGGGAGGAACCACGTGACTGACCCGCTGAACCACATGACCAGACTGCTGAACCACATGACCGGCCCATGGCCCAAAAGGTTTGGGCACCCCTGGTGTAGAACCATACAGTGTATGACCCACCACAGGAGACCAAGGCCTGCTACTTCTTTAACCTGGGTTGAGGGAGCAATAGAAGAGGAGTAAATCTTGGTAAACTGATGTTTAGACTGCAGCTCTCAGAATCCTTCCGCCAGTATGACTACTTGGATATGCTGTTTGGGGTGGAAGGCATAATAAATCCCAAAAGTAACACTTCCAGGTTTTGAAGAGGAAGAAGCCCATCTAATGAGACTTTGCTAAGGGCTCAGTCAGTCCTAAAGATAGCCCTGTATTGAGTTACTGTATTGAGAAGAGGATGGAATGCAATATGTGGCTGACACTGAGAAAGACAGAAGTTTTGGTGCAACAGACCACATAAAAGTTTGTTTCATTCTCCAAATCTAGCCACACAATCTGAAACTGATTTGAAATCGTTGAAAAGGCTAAGAAATGGTCTAACATAGGAGTTCTCAACCTTTTAAAGCCGGGGGCCAGATCACGCACCCTCAGACAGCTTCAGGGGCCAGATGGCCATTTTGCCCTTCCTCCACCACATGGGACTTCCAGGTGTGGTGAAGGCAGTGAGGGCCACATGAAATGGAACTGTGGGCTGCATCCGGCCCACAGGCCACAGGTTGAGAATCCCTGGTCTAAGACTATGCAGACTTTGGGGTTTGAACTACATCCCTCAGAATTCCCTGGTGGCCACGAATCTGCACAACTCCACGCCTTATCCATTGGATACATTGATAGAAGGCTAAGAGCATAAAATCCCAGACTCTGTGGTATGAAACTGACAGTTGAAGTGGTATCAAATCATTGTAATTATGTAATCTACACATATTCTTCATTTGTATCTCCTTTTCTGCAAGAGTGACTGTAGTAACCTTAAGTCAAACCTAGATCAATGCTCATGCATTAGTTTCCTCTTTTCCTTGAGTTGTATAGCTGGCCTGATCCTGAATCCTGTTCCACAGGGAGCTCTCCATGGTCCTGATTTTTGGCTCTCTGACCTGTATCTTGCTGTACCTGAGCAAGAATCCTCTATAAGAGAACTTGTCAGGTCTTTTCCTTATAAGATGTCCTCATAAGAATCGAATCAAACTTCTAGGTCCCCCTTCTTCCTTCCCCTATTGCTGTCCACATTTTCTGAGCTCCTCATCTATAATAGCTGTATAATATATCCCTATTTAATCATGCTTTGAGTAGAACCCTCGATCCATTGGATATGACAAGTGCAAAGACGTGAAAGAAATGTTTCTGCCATTTGTTAAAAATGAGAACTTTGCCAAACTCAAGTATTCCATCTCAAACAGGATGCAAGAAACATGAGATCAACCCAGTTCCAGTTTGGAGAAACTGAAATTTACCTGTTCCAGGTCCAAAACTGTCTCATCATTAGGTCCAAAACTGTCTCATCATTAATGTTTCTACTGCAAATGTTACTAAAACACGCCCGCGCATGCATAAATGCACCTGCGACTGTCATAAATGCAGAAGTGGCCGCATTTACGGCATCTATAAATGTGCCTGATTCCACTTCTGGGGGCGTGATCCAGCCCACTCACTGGTCTGGGGTGTGTGGTCAGGACTGCAGTGGGAAAAGTTTTGGACCCTTGTGTTAGAGACTGTTTTCTCCAAAATAACCATATATGTATTCTTCTCTCTCTCTCTCTCTCTCTCTCACACACACACACACACACACACACACACACACACACACACACACACACACACACACACACACACACACAAGCTAACTAAAAAAAAGAAACTTGCACTTTAAGGGATTAATTTATGTAACATATAGTTTACCTTGACTTTACTGATTTCCCCTGACAAGCTTGCAATTTGTTTAAATATTTTTACATTTTACATTTCTATTACTCCCCAAGCAGTGTTGTTCAGATACTGAATATCCACAGCTGTAAAATGTGCATGAGGACTGCCTCAACTTAGCCACAAAGAAAATGTGTCCTCATGCCTCTCTCTCCTTCCCTGGATCTCTTCACTCTGCAAAGAGCAACATTTTCCCTTTAGTTCAGAGGGCATGCTCTGTTTCGGCAGATTAAGTGTTCACAAATACGGCTAATTTTTACAGCCTGGGCTAAAACTAAACAGCTTTGAATTTGCTCCATGGGCTGGTTGATGAGTAAGGCTCCTGCATGCAACCCAAATAGCCTTGCTAATCAAAAACAGATATGGGGAGGGGGGGGGAATTGCTGGAGAAGAGCTGGCCTTTCTGAGGAAAAACCCCAAGGGGAAACACATTAGATGTTATAGTCAGAAGTCAAAGAAAAAATTGAAGTTTCTTTTGTGGAGGGGGAGACACGTCATACCCACCCTCCTTTCCCAGAACAACCCTAAGTACAAGGAACACTAAATGAAAATGGGCAGATCTAAACTGGGTTTAAACAAGTTTAAATAATTTCTTCCAAGATGTTATTATGAAAATTGTCACCCAGTCTGGTCGGGCTATCCTGCTATGGTCATACAGTAGGCCATACTGCCAGCGACTCAGTGCTGATCATCAGGTAGCAGTTAACTAACCTGACAACCCTGAGGACTAACGGCCTTAGGTGACAAAGTCCACAGGGAAGGGTGGTGGTTCCAAAATGGATTAAATCCCATTTGAATCCATCTTGATGGAGGGCAGCAGCTTCATCAATACTGGCCTGGAGCTGATGAGGACTTTGTGTGGCAAAAGGGCTCAGGGCCAGAAAGTGACTCGCGGAGCTGGATCGGTGGTATGGGTGACACGCTGCAATGCGGAAGGTAGATGAAAGGCCACTGCATTATATTCTCAGGACAGTCTTCATGACTGATCACCATGATGATCACCAATATTCGGAATCAGATACAGCAAAACAAGCAGAGTAAGTCCAAAAACAGTAATTTTCCAAGTTCTGCTTTCATCTGCAACATCTTTGGGTTGGCTTCAGTTTCCATCTTGAAATGGCTTCAGCAGGGCAGAGCTGGCCTTAGTTGCTTCAAAAATAAGGATGGGAAATGGTTGCCAAATAAACTCCAAGCTTTCTGAACATAAGACACATTGTCCATATTGGTGGTTATAATAAGGGATATCAAGCAGTAGACACATCACAGATCATTTAACTTCCAAAGGCAAAGAACAAAAGACTGTCACAATGGAGTACCGCAGTACTTTAAAGACTAACTGCTATATTTTTACTGTGAGCTTTCGTGGATCAAGTCCACTTCTTCAGACAAGGAGTAAAACTTCCAGGCATGGTTTATATACACCAGATACAGGGGTCAAGATGTCACAAGGCAAAAGCATCACAAAGCAATGATGTAAAGAGTAATCACGCAGAATGACAGACAAGCATGCATGTCAATACAGCTTCCTACAGCTAGCAGCAACAATAGATTATTCGGACTAGTTTTAAATGTCTCACTTTCAATCTCAAAAGTGTGAAGTTGCCAAGCAAAGCTAATGAGTTTAACCTCTTTCTGGTTTAACCTCTTACTTGGTTACTGTTACTTGGTTACTTCCTGTTGTGTGCATGTTGTAAGAGAGAATTTGCAGGAAGGTTAGTGAAGGTGGTATAATACACCAAACATAGTATATAAAATATCTACCAGCATATAGCAATCTGTGTATCAAATTTGATAATGTCCCAGAAACCCTTGGCTAATATTTAAACCTCTGTGATGAGTGTCCAACAGATGGACGTATTTGATTTCTGCTGTCTCTCTTTGGATCCTAGTCTTGTAATTTCTCTGTTCCATAATTGTATCTTTCAGGTCTTAGATAGAGTGTCCAAGTAGATTGAAGTGGTTTGAGACAGGTTTCTTGGTGTTACCATTCCGTATTGTCTCTGTATGTGTTGTCTCTGTATGTAGTTTAAGTTCGGTTCTATTCCAATTCTTTCCCTTATAGTCTCACTTCTGATTTTATCCCTTCTAGGCACCCCAGCAGCCTTCCTCAGACATCTCATTTCCATAGTGATTTGTTTTGTTTTAAATGTCCATGTTTGGCAGTAGTAACATAAGGTGGGAATGAATATGATTTGTAGGAGGTGTTTCTTTGTGTTGATCAGTATTGCCTTGCATTGTAAGAGTGGAGCTAGATGTTGCAATATTTGGTTTCTTATACAAACACTAAATAGATTAGCAGTTGGATAGATGGAAATGGTTAAAACAAAGAAGCCACCCCCATAAGGCACAGAGAAACAGAATAACAAAACAAAACAAAAACAGATGTGTTGTGGCACCTTGAAGGCTGATAGATTTGGGTCATTGTACCCTTTTATGAGTTGCACTCCATTTTCTTGGACACATGGAACACAATACTTAGGCCACATGTTCCAAGCAGAGAATACATGGTTGCGAGAGTGAGAACTAAAAGAAGACAGACGTTATGCACTTTCATAATAACAATAAAGTTAGTAACATAGATAAAGAAGTATCAAAGTAGTGATGAATAAACATCCTGGAAATAGATAGAAGAATTAGCTAATGTAAAACATCTGTTGGCTGATAGACAAGCATTAGGATGGCATTCTATGAAGTTTCATAGGAAGAAAGTGAGGTGTGTATGGATCCCCTTGATCCTCATATCCTTTGTTTTCCTTTGGCCAGTGCTGGGTAAATTTCTGTCTCAGTTGGTTGACTCTGTCTATAGTCAAAGTGAGGCAGGTACCTTATGCCTCTAAGCCTTTAGCAGATTCTTGTTCTTGCCTTTGTATTCAACTTGTGAGGTAATTTCTGTGTTGCATTAGTTTCAGCTTTGGGGTGGCTGTAAGCTGGCACAGACCTGCCAACACTGGTAGAGGAAAGCAGTAGAAAGGAACTCATTGTGGATGGTCTCAACGTTGTGCCGTAGGTGTCACCAGTTCTGTTTAATTGAAAGAGAATATGCAGCCACTTAGATACCAAATATATCACCATGTTTGCTCTGACAGCATGATTGCAGGTGCCTAAAATGTGATCCACAGCACAGGACTCATTTAAGCATTCCTCTTCTAATGTGATACATGTCATCTTCTGCCAGTAGGTGACTCTGTATTCTATTTAGGACAGTGATGGTGAACCTTTTAAAGACTGAGTGCCCAAATTGGAACCCAAAACCTACTTATTTATCTCAAAGTGCCAACACAGTAACAGGGGAAGAAGGAAATGCTTCCATTGGGCTGTTGGGCAGAGGGGCGGGGCAAACTCTGTGCTGGGAGAGGGAAGAAGTGATCCCATTGGGCTACTGGGCAGAGGGGTGGGGCAAACTCTGTGCTTGTGTGACTGCACGGGTGCCTACAGAGAGGGCTCTGAGTGCCACCTCTGGCACGCGTGCCATAGGTTCACCACCACTGATCTAGGACATGTTCTATGCAGGAGAACAAATAGACACCAATTTGACCTCAAAAATACAACAGACACTGTCACAGATCCCAAAGAAGCTATTGTAATGGGGAGGGACTGAATTATACTTTCCCACCAAAGTTGTACCTATTTATCTACAGTACCTGCAATTTCTTGCTTTCAAATTGCTAGGTTGGCAGATGGGACTTCATTTTATCGTGCAGTATTTGGGTCTCGAACTGCTGGCCTGCCGGCCTTCCAGTCAGTATCTTAACCACTTGAGCCACCACAGTTCCTTGCACCCATCCTACCTCAGACTTTTTTGATCCATGTTTACCTGCCCCAAAATGTGACCACACACAATTTGACCATGCTAGGACAAGACAACCACCCAAAGACATCTTCCTGCCTTAATAGGCCAAAGCAGATGAGTCAAGTGGCTATTCTAAATTTCTATCATAGCTTCTGGGTCAAGCTCATTTCCTCTTCTCAATCTGGGAATTCTGGAAGATGTAGCCCAGAAAAGTAAAATTATCATCAGCCATCTGTGCAAGAAAGGTGGAGGACGATGTCCTAGCTCTCAGCTTCAAAGTTGCTTTCTCATCCTCTCAACTGCATAGGAGTTAGCTCTCATAATGAGCTGCAAACATTAGCATCATTACATTAAATCTTACTAAAGGTGCTTTTACATTTGCAGCTGATAGGAATGTGAGTAATTCACCCATTAGAAAGCCTTTTTCCTCCGTATGGATAAGTAGATTTAGCTATCCTAAATTTGGGAGCCTAAAGAGTACAGTCTGCATCACTGGGTACTTATTGAATCTGAATGGTGACACATGTGCATCAATCCTATTAGATACAAGTACAAGGAACAAGCCATGGACCAGATCCATCATATCAATGAAATAAGGAAAAGAGATGACGTTTATTGCTACTAATTTGAAAAAAAATGTTAGAAAATGAAGTTAATATTTCCTATTCCCTGATTAGGGATAAGGACATTGTTCAATCTCAACTTCCCCTGTACTGTATTTGTATTCTTAATATGTAACTTTCTCTTTTTAGCTGAAGAAATGTAGACTTTTGCTAAGGATGTTGAGGTTTCACAAGGAATTAGTTACCAGAGGAAATCCATCTTATAGCAGATTTTGCTTAGAAGAAACCAGAGTCTAGTAGGTTTCCCTTGCTTGAAAGCCAGTTATATCCGACTCTAGGGTTCAGTGCTCATCTCATTGAGAGACTGCTTGACCAGTATGAGAGTGCAAATTTTGTTAGACCTGTTACTATAATATCAGCTGCATTGGCTGAAATAAATAGTCAAAATTCTCACCATCCAAACCCCACAATTATCTGTTACCTTTGTCACAAGAGGTAAATTTTAGATTTAATGAACCAGACAATTTTATATGTGATCAAATAAATTTTGTTATTGGAGATTTTAATTATCACAGTGAGGCTTTGGGATATAACCTGACCACTGGTCACCCTTGCTTGAAAGCCAGTGATATCTGACTCTACGGCTCAGTGCTCATCTCTGTGACTGCAGACATTTCCGTGGGCATGCCTCAACACCTGAGTGCACAGAACACTGTCTACCTTCCCACCACAGTGGTACCTATTTATCTACTTGCAAAGTCTTGCTTTCGAACTGTTAGGTTGGCAGGAGCTGGGTCAGAGACGGGAGCTCACTCCGTCATGCAGTACTTGGGAATCAAACTCCAACTTTCCAGTCGTCAAGTTCAGCATCTTAACCACCTGAGCCACCGCAGTCATGTTTTAGAACAATGATGATGGTACACAACTTGTATCTTATGCAGATACAAATGACCTTCAATTTGTCCAGGGTAAACAACTATTGACTTTCAAAAGTTACTTTAAATGGTTTTTTAAATGCATTTCAACAAGAATTTCTCTACCTTTATGCTATTGTGTCTTAAGGGGCAGTGGAAGCATTCCTTGGGATATTCTATATTTTTGTAAATATTTCTAAGGTGTGATATCAGAATTGGCTGCTAGATAGAGCAGGAGAGTATTTCCCTGGCCTGAAGATAACATTACACATTTTAAAGAATAATACAACAATTAGAGAAAAATTAACAGCAAACCTGCATGTCAAGAAGTAACAAGTAATATAAGTTTCTATCAAGATGCAACAAGTTCCTTTCAAGTTGTAATATGCCAAACCCTGAAAGGAATGATGAAGCGAGATTACTTGTGCTTCTGAAAACAGACATGAATTTGAAAATCCCTCAAACTAGAATGGAGTCCCTCTATGGAACATGGAACAAAATGACTCAGACAGATCTCATAAATACACAAGATAACTGTCAACAAATCTACTGAAACAATGAATGCATGTTGTGTACACTCCAAAATACACAATCCTGCTAACCCTCCCTAAGGTCAGAAACTCATTCTACTTCATTGTCCTTCCATTTAATTTTTTGCAATGGAAAATTAGTAAATTGGCAGGAAATGTCTCCTCAAATTCCAGTTTCTGTGCAACTACATTCCAACTTGGCTAAACTAAACTTTATGATGCTCCAAAAATCACGGCGCCATGATCTTTCCCCATGTAGTTCTGACCCACAACGATCCTTTGGCCTTTGAGCTATCAATCATTATTTCTGCAGTTTCAAAAGTTTTCAAATTTATGTTGGCTGAGGAACTGCTGGTATCATAACCCAAAAAAAAGTAACTTTTCTCCCAGTTTTGAACAGGAGGACTACTCCTGAAGCCTCTGTGCTTTCAAGCACAACATCAATTCTGGCTCCTCTTCTCAATGCATGTGTTAACTCCAAGACTAAGCTAAGCTCCTCTTTAGACATCAGATGTCTCCTCCCAAGGCATAACAAGCAAGATAGGATCATAGAATCATAGAATAACTGAGTTGGAAAGGGGGGGCCTTTAAGTCATCAAGTCAACACCCCCTGCTCAATGTAGGAATCTGAATCAAAACCGGTTCTAATTTAGTTCCTAAATTAGGTTGCATCTCTCCCATACTTTACGCCCATAGCTTGTATGTGGTGCTGAAGTTAGTATTGATTAACTATAAAAGATGCCATTGTGCCAACAAACACCCAAGAGAAAGTTTAATTTTTATGTGTATATACTGACAGCTCCTCCCCTTCCTTTTGCCTTTCCCTCCTCCCTAGCAGATTTTCTCAAAGTCCCAGAATTCAACTAAAAGTAATCCCAAAGAATTAATGTATACTAAGAAGATTGTATATATGCTTTGTATACTGTATATGGATTGCTTCCCTCTCCCATATCCGTAAGGGTTACATTCTGCAACCTGCCGTGGATACCTGAGACTGCAGATAGCAGACAACCTTATATTTTACGTTGCAGACAGTGGCTTCTAGTGGCCAGTTCTGGTAACGTGCCATAGAAATACTTATACAGTAATACCTCGGATAACGTTTGTATCAGATAACGCTAAAACTGCATAACATTAAGCAATCTGGAAAAAACTTGGTTCCACAAGTATTAGTGTTATCCGATTTTTAACGTTATCCGATGCATGCATCACATAACATTAAAATCCTATGGAACACATCGGATAATGTTCACTAAAGCCTGAGCTGGTTACAATGTATATCTATGGTGTTTTAATGTTATGCGATTCATTCCATAGGATTTTAACGTTATCCGATGCATGCATTGGATAACGTTAAAAATCAGATAACACTAATACTTGTGGAACCAAGTTTTAACGTTATCTGGAGTTTTACTTTTTATTGAATATTTTTAGACCCAAGATAACTGAAACCATGGTCTGAAACCATGGATATGGGGGTGACCTTTATATATTTGTGTGTGGATAGATAGATAGATAGATAGATAGATAGATAGATAGATAGATAGATAGATAGATAGATAGATAGATAGATACCACAATGAACACTTATATAATTCAGGAGGTCTGTTCACCTCGATGGGCATTATCTCACTTTGTGTTGGTGATTCAGGATGCAGAAGAACAAGAACCTGATGTGATGGCTGACCAGGATAGTGAAGTTTGTGTTGGGGACAGCTGGGCTGTAGCCCAGAGGTGGTCCAGGCTTGTCAGTTGAAGGAGCCATGCTAGGTGAGATTGCACCCTCAACACAAGTTACTACACAAGGGAATCAGGGGGTTGGCTATACAGGAAGTCAGTCACACTGACACATTAGCCATGGCAGCCTCCACACAGTTACTATGAATATTGTTATAGAATAATTCTGATGTCATCTGGTTTTATATATAAACAATAAATAAATAAATATCCATGCAAGCCACATGACCATGGAAATGTCTGCAGATTCCAAAAGGTCATCAGGCCAGCAGTTTGGGACCCAAGTGCTGCATGACCGAGTGAGCTCCCATCATCTGTCCTACCACATGACCACAGAAATGTCTGCAGGCACAGACAGCACTGGATCTTTGGCTGTAAACAGAGTTGAGCACCAACCCCTAGAGCTGGACACAACAGGCTTTCAAGCATGGGAAACTTTTACCTATGAAAATTCTGTGTAATGCACAGAACATGCTTAGATTTTGGCAACAGTCATATTGTGAGCTACAAACATTCAGAGTTCTGGTGGCTTCTGGGATCTGTAGTCTAAAAAATCTTTTTTTCCCATGCTATGCACAGAACTATGACCATTCTTCTTGTGCCTCACCCTGATCCATCCAACACCATGGTCCCAAACACATCCCAATGACCACAGACATACAAAATACACCTTGTAGCAGCAAAACTGCATGCATTTCACAATTAAGGGAAGTCCATTCAGGATGCTAACATCTGTCAAACAAAGTGAAGGAGAAAAGAGTTGGTGTTTCCATAGGAACATTTGTGTGCACATTATAATGGATGGGAAATACATGAAAGAGAGAAAAGTGACTGTACTGGAACAGCAGTTCTGTTTATTTTTTAAAAAGCCACATTAACCAGATCCACATGAAAGATCGGCCTTCACACCAGATTGGCAACATGCAAAGGGGTGCTTCAATGTATGATTTCCCATTTCCAGTGCTAAAACTAAACAACAGGCATATTTCTCTGCCAAACTAATGCCTTTCCCCTTTGTGAAGCAAATCAGGTGGAACTTCTGATTAATGAAAAAGATGCAAACTTATCTGATGCATCTGATTTGTGAACGTCCATACAACAAGGCTGCAACTACTGAACTATCACTATGCAGCTTTCCCAACCGACACAGCTGTGTCACTTGCACAATCTGTGCAAAAATCATTTTCATAAGTATAAAAGCTCTCACCTAGACAGAATGAAAATATGTTGATGCATTGCAGGCAAGGAAAAAAACTGTGTAGTTGCTCATTCTCGTGATGACATATCTATACCTATAAAAAGTGCCCTTAATCGTTGGGTTCGTTCAAAGGCTCCCGCACCCGGCCCAACCATCCCTGACCAAGCCCTCTGCACTTACCTTAACCCCTGCCTTCCCAATGCCGCAGGGGTCCGGAGGTTGCCAGTGGGGCAGCCGCCCCACGAATGCGACCAAAAAACAAAACTATGAGTCCCAGAGTCCTCTTCACTGTGCAACCCCTCAGCCAATCAGACTGAGGTACACGAGCACATAGGAGGCTGGGAAAGCGCAGCGTGCCAACTTAAAAAAATACCGCTGGGAGGGAAAGACTTTGAAATACCCAGCCAGAGCCAGGAGGTAAGCATGGTCGGTTGGGGTTAGGGAGTGGGGGGAGGCACAGCCCTGGTAGCCATGCCACCACTGCCCCCCAGCCCCACCACCTAGCCCCCCCCCCTAACCTCCATCGACTGTGCTTACCTCTTGCCGGCTCTGCCTGGGTCTTTCAAAGTCTTTCCCTCCTGGTGTGGCCTTCTACGTAGGGAGAAACACCGGCCTCTATTTCATCTCTGCGGGCAACATGGCCTCAACACCTGTGGGGACGAAGGAGAGGCCGGTGCTTCTCCCTACGAAGAAGGCTGCACCGGCAGGGAAAGACTTTGAAAGACCAAGGCGGAGCTGGCAAAAGGTAAGTGTGGTCGGGGGGGTATGGAGTGGGGGGGGAGCCATGACCCCGGTAACCACACTCCGGTAACCACATAACCCCCACCTTGCTCCCCCCCCCAATCCATAACCCCCACCAATCGCTCTTACCTTTTCCCGGCTCCAGCTGGATTTTTGCAAGTCTTTCCATCCCAGCACAGCCTACTGCATCTGGAAAAGCAATGACCTTTTCTTTCTCCCCTGCGGGCATGGAGGCCTCAACATCCGCAGGGGCAGAAAAAAAAGCCAGAGCTTCTCCCCACCCACCAACCCACACACCACAGTAAACCATCCCCCACCCCGGCACACCCACCCACCAACCCACCAAAAGAAACCGACCCACCCACCATGGGAAACACTCCCCCCTCGGGCCACCCACCCACCTACCCACCACATAAAACCCTTCCCCACCCGGCACACCCACCAACCCACCCACCAAGGTAAAACCCTCCCCCACCTTGGCACACCCCCCCACCAACCCACCAAGAGAAACTGGCCCACCCACCCACCCACCATGGGAAACACTCCCCCCCCCCGGGCCACCTACCCATCCACCACAGAAAACTCTCCCCCACCTGGCACACCCACCAACCCACCCACCATGGGAAAACCCTCCACCCCCGGGCCACCCACCCACCAACCCACCAAGTACAACCACCCCTCCCCCCTTATCAGCTGGTTTAATCACTATCAAATTGTCCTCACCAAGTTTCTGCAGCGTAGTTCGAATAATTCGTCAGATCCCTGTCATATTTCTTCATTTTAAATGCTACTACTGAATCATGAAAACCTTTAATTATTTTGTCCAAATCCTCCATAGAACTGGCAAACACAGATTGTGAATGGGATTCTTGGACAGATGGTCTGCCATTTTAGATAAATGTGCATTTGATCTCATGATTCTTATTATAGAAAGAAGTAACCAGAAAGTCACTAACACTGACAAGAATCCCATTCACAATCTGTGTTTGCCATTTATTCTTCTTTATTCCACAGATAAAAAAAAACAATATATTCCCCTGAGGAAATGATAGTGAAAGTCCTTCACACTGGGTAGACTTCGGGAATTTCATTGAACTTGGATACGGGTACCCCACTTATGAACAATTTTGGAGCCCTGTTGAGGACAGTTTATTTTTAGTGTGGGAATACCCTGTATAGTGCGATAACAGGATTTTCTATTTCTATGGATTAAGTATCTATATATTTTTGTGTTATTAATGAGGATACAGTTACATTTATTAAGAGACTTCATCTGTTTTGCATTTCAATTTAAGAGAAGATATCTACTTTTTGTTGAAAACAAGTGTGAATAAATTGTCCTTTGAACTTTTTGATATACGGATATTTTTCCTTTCTCATTTTTGTGCCTCAAACAGTTGTTTCATTGGTGGTATGGTCTTGCTGCCATCTTGTGTTGTCGTTCGTTCGCTCGCTCGCTCGCTCGCTCGCTCGTTCGTTCGCTCGCTCGCTCGCTCGTTCGTTCGTTCGTTCGTTCGTTCGTTCGTTCGTTCGTTCGTTCGTTCGTTCGTTCGTTCGTTCGTTCGTTCGTTCGTTCGTTCGTTCGTTCGTTCGTTCGTTCGTTCGTTCGTTCGTTCGTTCGTTCGTTCGTTCGTTCGTTCGTTCGTTCGTTCGTTTGGTGTTGGGTTTTTCTTTTTGGGTGAATATTGAGATGAAAATGAACAGGACAAAAGGAGCAAGCTTTTGTATCTTAAGGTTAGCAACTTGTAGCATTCAGAGGGTGGTTGTGGGTTTTTTCCCCTTTTATAATAAACTAAATAAACATACAGTAGAGCCTCGGATAACGTCCAAAGTCCATTCCACAAGTTTGGACTTTATCCAATTTTGGACTTTATCCAAATCAAATGGGCGATGCATCCGATAACGTCCAAAAATGGACGTTATCTGAGATTCCTATACTAAATACCTCGGATAATGTCCATTTTTTAGTGGTTTTGGACATTATGCAATGCATCACGTGTGCATGAAAACCGTGACTTTATCCATATAGGACTTTATCCAAGGTACCACTGTATTTAGTTACATTTAGTTGAGAAACTACATACTTGTTTTTTTAAATAAAAAAATGAAACTAATGGTGGTAATTACACAGTAAAGGCAGCAAGACACCAGTTCAACTGTCATGGCTCCATGCAATGGAACTAGAGTTTGGTGAAGTTCTTAGAATTCTGTATTAGAGAGTTGGAGTGTCCTCCCTGCATTTTCTGACAGTTTGCAGGATTTTCTAAATGGAGCCATAACAGTTAGAGTGGTATCAAACTGTTATAACAGCATAGCATACAGTAGATACACCCACATTCCTCATATGAAATGTCTGATGAATTTCAAAAAGAAGCCAGAAGAGTTTCATTAAAGTGAGCATCTAAGAGTCTCCTGTGCAAATTCACCACCAGAATGTGAATTGTATAGGATGAGAGTGGACAACTCTGTGTCTTCCAATTTTTTTTTGACTACAAGCCTTATAAACCCCAGGCAGAATGGGCAGTAATCAGAGATAATAAGAGCATCACGCAAAAAATGATTCTTGAGCTAGAAAGAGTCAGAACAGTGGGAAAGCTCTACTACAGGGGTCCCCAACCTAAAACCCACAGGCCAGATCCAGCCTGCAGTGCCATTTCATGTGCCCCCCACCCACCCCTCCAAGGGCATTTGAGAAAGAAAATGGCCACCCCCTTTGAAGCTGTTGGGACAAAATGGTCACCCCCATCTTGCAGACAGGGCAAAATGGCCATCCAGCCCTCAAAGTTGACTGAGTGAGCATGACCTGGTCCTAGGTTTGACAAGGTTGAGAACACCTGCTCTACTACATGAACAGGATTTTTCTCACTCTTATATATACCCTGAATTCCCAGCAGTGTCTGAGATATTGTGTCTGGAAGTACTCATCCATAATCGCACTGCTTGGCCAAAGCTGTAAGAACATATTGGAATCTCAATTCTAGGAATTCTGCATCCAGACTGTACCCTTTTTCTTGTTCTTGTTCTGGTGTGAACCAAAGTGTGCTGTGGTAAACCCTTGGAGAAGGGGAACACTAATTATATGATTTCATTTGGGTTCTACTCACTTTGGCACCAAGCGTTTAAGCTGCCTTGACGCCTTTATGATGGCAACTGATGTTGACATTTGTAAGAGCCATCTCAAGTGTGTTGCAAAAGAGACAAGTAAACTCAATGGGAGGTTTTCTTGCTAGCTTCAAAGAGCCTTGTCTGGAACGTGAGCTATTTTCAACTCACAGACATCAAATGACCCCTCATTTTCTACATACGTCATGTGATCCAGATGGTGCCACATCTGGTCAATGACTAAATGCAGAAGGGGAAATCCTGAGTGGGGAATGCACAGTAAGTCTCTCTTCGGTTCATTGTTTTTGTGGAGCATATTTGGAGAGGCAGTTATGCAATGAAGAAAACAGGCCAGAACTTTTCATCCCTTTCCCTCCCCCAAGAATGGATCTGGCCCATGGACATCTGAGTCAACTCAGAAGGAAACAATTTGGCACTAACTGCATCTTTCTCCAAAACAACATGAACACATTCCTGCTACCATGACTAGAGACCGAAGTTCTCCAGAAACTCACAAACCTACTTCACATGCCTTTTTCTTCTTGTTTTGCCTTATCTGAATCCGAATATTGGCAATCCTGATGGCAATCAGCCATGAAAACTGTCCTGAGAATATAATGCAGTGGCCTTTCATCTGCCTTCCGCATGGCAGCATGATGCCCATACCACGGATCCAGTTCTGTAAGTCACTTTCTGGTCCTGAGCACTTTGGCACACAAAGTTCTCATTGGGCCCAGTCATGTTTTGATGAAGCTGCTGCCCTCCATCAAGATGGATTCAAGTGAGGTTTAATCCACTTGTGGACCATCACCCTTTCCTGTGGACTTTGGCACCCAAGGCCATTAGTCTTCAGGGTTGTCAGGTTAGTTAACCGCCTCCTGACACTCGGAGTGCCTACAGTATTATGAGAGAAGGGTCTCACAAAATCACCAAAGAACACTTTTAATCGGAAGCAATTTGGGGTGGTGTTGAGTCCGGCGCAAGAAGTAATCTAACCAGCAGGATCGGGTTAACAACAGTGATACTTTATTCAGCTTGGAAACCAGGCTGGGGCATATGTACAGGGTTGGCCTCTATATATACAGTGATTTGACCATTACAAAAGAAGATACATTTAGGCGGGCTTCCAGAGGACAAGCAAAGTTCGACATTTCCCGCTTAGACAGCTATTTGGAATTCACACCTTTAGAAATGGCGCGTGTCTGCTTCTTTTGCTTTGGCGCAGTTTGTCTTTTAAACTAGAGTTCAGCTTTGGACACAACAGGTGGCCAACAATGTCATTCCAGTTTCATAGGCAGACTGTACTCAACAGGATTTCTGCCAAGGCTGGATTGGATTAATTTAATACACTTGGATTTTTTTCATTAATACATTCAACAAATTTAGATAAAGTTCTCCCTTGATCAAAAGCTACTTGTGTCCAACTCTGGGGGGCAGTAGTCATCCCCATTTAAAGTCAAAGAACCAATGCTGTTGGTGCCTGCAGACATTTATATGGTCATGTGGTAGGACAGATGATGGAAGCTCACTTGGTCGCGCAGCACTCAGGTCTCAAACTGCTGACCTGGCGACTTTTCAGCAAGTCATCAAACTCAGTGTTTTAACCACTAAACCACCACAGCCTTCTCTCAACTAGTTTATCCCATTCCAAAATCCATTTCCAACTATTTATCAAAGAAGTCTTCATAAAAGTCTTTAAGGATAGATTTTTAAAATGGAACTAAAGAGCAATAGAATAGTAAGCAATGTAAAATGTATTGCAATAATTTTACTAAAGGTTTAGCAATGCTCGCTGCATATAGTCACATTATTTTGTTTTTCATGATAAACAATTGTTGTTGTTCAGTCTCACAGTCGATTCCGACCCTTTGCGACCCTATGGACCATTTCCCTCCAGGCACCTCTGTCCTCCACCATCCTCCTCAGCCCTCCCAGTTATGTTCCCATTGTGTCTTCAATACCATCTAGCCATCTCATCTTTGGTCTCCCCCTTCTTCTTTTGCCCTCCACCTTTCCCAGCATCAAGGCCTTCTCAAGTGAATCCTCTCTTCTCATTTGATGTCCAAAGTACTTCAGTTTCATCTTTACTATTTGACCTTCTAATGAGCAGTCTGGGTTGATTTCTTCTAAGATTGACCTATTTGTTCTCCTCTCTGTCCAGGGAACTCTCAAAACTCTCCTCCAACACCACATCTCAAAGGCATCTATTCATCTGCACTCAGCTTTCCTTATGGTCCAGCTCTCACAGCCATACATTATCACAGGGAATACCATTGCTTTGACTATGCAAATTTTTGTTTGCAATGTGACGTCTCTGCTTTTCGCTATGTTCCCCAAGTTTCTCTTAGCTTGTCTCCCATGAATCAGTCATCTTTTTATTTCATGGCTGCAATCTCCATCTGATCTTTGATCCTAAGAATGTAAAATCTGTCACTGCTTCTACTTCTTCCCCATCTATTTTCCAGGAACTGATGGGGCCTGTTGCCATTATCTTGGTTTTCTTGATGTTGAGTCTCAAGCCCGCTTTTGCACTCTCCTCCTTCAATCCAATCAAGAGGTTCTTTAGGTCTTCCTCACTTTCTGCCATTAAGGTGGTATCGTCTGCATATCTCAGATTGTTGATGTTTCTCCCAGCAATTTTGATCCCATATTGTTTTGCTCAAAAACCAGTAGTATCTGACTCTAGGGTTCAGTGCTCATCTCTGTTTACAGAGAAGCACTGTCTGCATCTGCAGACATTTCCGTGGACATGTGGCAGGCATGCCTAGACACTGGAGTGCACGGAATGCTATTTACCTTCCCACCAAAGTGATACCTATTTATCTACTTGCAATTTCTTGCTTTCAAAAAGCTAGGTTGGCACGAGCTAAGACAGAGACAGGA
Organism: Bradypodion pumilum; assembly: GCA_035047305.1. NCBI lineage: Eukaryota > Metazoa > Chordata > Lepidosauria > Squamata > Chamaeleonidae > Bradypodion > Bradypodion pumilum. The sequence goes on along the minus strand of JAWDJD010000010.1, from coordinate 6,972,939 downwards.
GCTCACTCCATTGTGCAGTATTCAAGAATCGAATGCCGACCTTCCAGTCATCAAGTTCAGCATCTTAACCACTTGAGCCACCACAATCCCACTTTTTAAGTCAACTCCTCCACAAATTCCATTCATTCAGTGGGTCTACTCTAGCTGCTACTTACTACTGACCTTCACCCAATAAATTGATTTTTGAAAAAAACAATTTTCTAGACTCTGTATGAATCAGATGTTGATGAGAGAAAAAGCCAGTTGGAGGAGACCATAAAGAATTGACTCATTCCATCTTGGGTATCCCCAGAGATCAAAGCGATGACTCCTTTTCAGAAGACCTTTAGTTCAGCCTTTCGCTTTAATCATTGGACTTTTATTCAGTCTCCAACTGTGAAATCACAGAACAATGTTCAAGAGAAGATCTAGATTTTCAGGTTCAGTGATGCTCCAAAGAAGTAGTGGCTGTTTTCTGTTCTCAAGTCCAATTTAATGGAATAATTTCCAGCATGCCAAAATTTAATTCATTCCAAATGATCCTATTATTCCTGTTGCATTTCAAACAAATGGATAAAGTTCACTGGTTTCTATAAAGTTGATGATCTGATGTCTCAACCACAAAGAACATCAAGCTGTTCTCCTCCCTCTCCTCCACATTTCTGCCAACTCAGTAGCAAATAATCCAAAATAATAATTACAGTGGTTCCTCTTAAATATAATTACTAAAGATAAAATAGGAACACATGAGGAAATATGTTAGATAAGTCTTTATTAGCTTTAGACAGGTTGTTAAATGCTATTTTAGACCACATTTTGCAATATACAGTAAAACCTTGGGTTACAACGGAGGTCCGTTCCAATAGTGTCTGTCATAACCCAAAAAACTTGTAACCTGAAGCACATTTTCCCATAGAAATGCATTGAAAATTTTTAAAAGCCGCAACCGGACCAAAAATAATTTTTAAAAAATAATCCCCCACCCCCAAAAAAGTGACAACACAATCTCCCTACCTTTTCCACACCATTTTGGGACCTTGTCTGCTTAGTTCCCCCCTTCCTCTGAGCTCCCTGGGCAGGGCTACAGCTGAAAACAGGCTGCATTGTTACTTCGAGGGGAGGAAGCGGTGGCTCTTTTGAACTCTCAAATGGTGGCAGCAGCCATTATGAGCTCTAATTCTAATTTCTGTCAATTCAAAATGGTAAATAGTTTCATTATTTCCCTCCTCATTAGATACACACATCTGCCTGTCTCCCTAAGACAAGGGAGATCTGTCACTGGGGAAAATAACTTTTAAAAATCAGGGTGTCCAAGCTCTACGTATGCATGGCTACTGAAGTAATATACTGTATTAAGTTATCCAACAAGGTCTATCCCCTTGCACTGTGCCTTTAAGATTAAAAATCAGCTTCTCCTTCTTACTTTCTAGCGGTTCCACTTGATAGCATCATCATATTACTAATAATATTAGTAATAGGGAAGGCCAAAAGGAAGTCTGACTCAGCATAAATTGGACTTTCTGAGTCATACATGTAGTTTCCCATTTGAAGAAACACAACTTCTATCTGTCCTGCCCTGCCCTAGTATCCAGCCATGCCAAAGCTAGAGTGTATTCTCTGTTTCAATCTTTGGAAAAACAGGTTAATTAATATGTAAAACAGGCAGGTTTGTTTGGTTGGTTGGTTGGTTGGTTGGTTGGTTGGTTGGTTGGTTGGTTGGTTGGTTGGTTGGTTGGTTCATTCGTTCGTTCGTTCGTTTGTTCGTTCATTTTCTACCTTGCATCCTGAGATCTCATTCTGGACTACAACAATAAAAGCCACAGAACAATTTAATACATTAAAAACCACATACATTAAACTACCTTATCATATGGCCACCAACGCCGGGGCTTGGAGCCCCCTCCCGCTCCAGCAAACCGGTGAGGAATGGGTAACACCTGCTCCAGCCCCTGCGGGGCATAAAAGAACCTTCCACGGCCGCTGCCTTTTGCCATGTTTAATATGTATTGTATTGTGTGGGGATTGAATACTGTATTTCTGGGACCTTTGTTACTATTATTGTCATATTGATTGTATAGATTATGCTGCATTGATATGTATTTATTTATCTTGTAACTATTGTATTGCTATTGCTGCTTGCTTAGATTTTGTTTTTTGTTTTGTTTCATGTACTGTATATTATTGCTGTGAACTGCCTTGAGTTGCCCGCTGGGTAAGAAAGGCGGTATAATAATAATAATAATAATAATAATAATAATAATAATAATAATAATAATAATAATAATAATAATAATAATAATAATAATAATAATAATAATAATAATAATAATAATAATAATAATAATAATAATAATAATAATAATAATAATAATAATAATAATAATAATAATAATAATAATAATAATAATAATAATAAAACTGTCTACATATTTGTATGTTATGCTTTCTGCACTCCAGGTGCTTCTTTATCATTACACTGGAACCTCATACAACAATCGCCCCATATAACAATGAAATCGCATAACAATTAGGTTTTGTGGGGGAATAGCATCCCACATAACTATTTTCCCTATGGAAAAAATCGTACAACAATTTTTCAATGGGAAAAACCACTTAGCAAAAATGCATCCCATAGGGAAAATTGCTATACGATGCATGTATACGATGCATGTATCATATAGCAATTGTTTCGTAGAACAACGAGCCCCGTGGAACAGATTAAAATTGTTGTATGAGGTACCACTGTATTTGGTTATAAATACTTACAATAATCCTATGAGGTAGATAGGAATTCTTATTAGGAGAGTACAAATGTCATCCAAGTCAATTCAATTTGAATTGCTTGTTTTACAAACCACAACCAATTCTTTTCTGGCTGATGTGTAAAACCATCCAATCTAATTTATGCCCAAATATTTCAAAATATTTATGTTGGTCTGAAGAGTGAAACAACGTAAGAAAGAGGTAATTTTTCCATCCTGGGATGGAGAAAGAGGTGCTCTCAGTGCCATTAATTACTGGTCAACATCCTACGAGTTTTCTTTTTGTGTCTCTCCCTCTCTTTTACTACCAGGATCAGTGCAATTTACTTTACTGAAATTTACTCAACAAAAATATGGAAAGAATGTCCCCAGGATAGTGCCTTCACAGCCTCAACATTATAACTCCCTTGTGTACCACCCCATTTGAAAAACAATAATGTAAAAAAAGGAAAATTGCTGCAAAAATAAAAATCAGTAGCAGAAGTTTTTTTAAAAAAAATTAACGTACAAAAGAGGGAAATGTGGCTTTAAGTTCTATTCCAAAAGCTAATGTGACCTTCCTCACTCAACTCTCTCACTCGTGACTTCAATGTCCCATTCACACACACACAGGCACTCAATTGGACTCTAAAGTCTCTAATGCAAAATGAGTTCTGTAGCTGCCTAAAACAAAAGATGGGGGGGAAATTATCTAGTTTACACCCACCCAACTGAAAATAAAAAGCATGCAAGCAGTAAATCTCTAACAAACTAACATCCTTTCCTCGCTCTGTTATCATGCAAAACGGCTGCTGATCACAAGGAGAGAGAAATTTATCTGGTCAGTTGAAGCCTTCCTATGACAAAAGTTTCAAGAAGAACATGAGCTTTTCAATGGCACTTGATCTGCCAATTTCCTTCAGCTTTGGGCTTTTTGATTCTGTTAAAATATTACTTTCTCTTTTCTCACTGAGGCTTACTAGTACCATGTTGGGGTTGTTGGGTTGTTGTTGTTTTCAATTTTTTCAACATTTCCAACCTCTAAAGCCCTGAAACAATATTCAGGACATTGAAAAACCCCAATTTGATTTGAACAACGCCTTAGATTCCCTTAATTATTGTGAGATCAGTCTAGAAATGGAGAAATATCCATACTTCACTTTGTTTTCCAAAGTTCAACCCTTGCTCTTATCTCTCTTTTGTAGAACAGGAGTTGTGATTGATGTTTAGGCAGAATGGTTCAACAACAATCCCACAGGGAGTTCTTGGGAGGGAAACAATTTGGATTAATTCCTTACTGATTCAGAGATCAGTTGCTTAGTTACCCATGATGCTAACTCCAAACAATAAAGAATTACACAAAGTCCAAACAAGGCAATTCCAGTCCTAGTAAGGTTAAAGTTCTCCATAGTTAACAACCAAGGCAAATCCAAGAGACAGTAATTGGAAGCAATCCTTGGATCAGTTTATTGCTGGTGCCTCATTCTTTGAGGAAACTAGCTATGAACCAAGCTCTCAGGAAAGCAAGAAATATAGGACAAGATAATTGAATCGGTAAAGGATGCATGTGAGAGGTAGAAAAAGATTCACTCTAATGAGGAACTATTCCTACAAAGTTCAACACAGAAGAACATCTGGACTTGAACATCAACAGGCCAAGACCTGGTTGCCAGAACCATAATGGGACCAGAGTTTGGGAAAGCTTCTTGTCCACATTGGTTATAGGCATTGTTAGAGTTATGGTTCAAAAATAGTAACTTTTTGAAGCTGTGGTGATGGGCGTTATGTCAAAGAACATCTGCACCAAGTAAATACATTTTGGTCAGGTGTGGATATCAGGTCCCCTGTCCCAAGAAACTTACAATGTAATATTAATATGACAGAGGAGATGTCAGAAAGCAAATGGAAAGAGAAGTAGAGATGGGACGCATGGGGAAATGATAGTGGCATTTTTCTCAGTTGTTTTTATTTATGCTTAATTACAGGGTTAATTATAGCAGAGCATGGGAACTGACAGATTGTTCCAATGACTTCACACAAAAAATGAGTTATAAAGTGTCTTAGCCCTTTGATGTAGACATATATATATATATGTAATTATTATATATATAGTTATCTTTGGCCAAACTTTTCTGTATACAGGTAGTTTGGAAACAATTGCCACATTCCATTACATCAAAAACTCTGACTAATCATTGCACAAGCAAACACCTGCTATTCAACAATGAATGCAACAATCAGCATGAGATTTTTTGATATTTTGGACTATAAATCCCATTATTCTGGGAGTTACTCCTCATGGACAGACATCCATCAGACACCTAAAAGTGACTAACCTGAGGGAAAAACCTAAGCTAGGAGGCTTTGTGGTCTAGCTAGGTCCAACTCCACCTCACTTTCTTGTTCAGAACTGAAGCTCGTTCTGAAAACTAGGTGGAACTAGGCCCAGCCAGACCAACAATGCCTTCCAACTTGGTCTTTCTCCCAGGTCAGCCACGTTAGGTGTCTGAAGTGTTGTTCTGCCAACAGAATTCCTAAAATGGAGATTTGGGGATATTAAAGAATGCCTGGCCAGACAATCTGCTACAGTATTGGAGTAGACCGTACAGCCAGCAACTCAACTCTGAGTGTTGGGTGGCAGTAAATAACCTGACTCCCCAAAGGGGCCAATGGCTATGGGTCCATGAGCCCCTTTAGGTGGGGTGTTGGTCCTCTCAGTGGAAGAAATGTCTCTGGCACTCTGGGTCACAAATAATAATTTTATTGTTATTTTATTTGCCTGGCGCGCTGCACTTTAGATTAAGCCATTGCTCCAAGCTCCCTTCTTCAGCTTGGAGCAATGGTTTATTCTAAAGTTGCACATGCTGGGCGGACTAAGAGGTTCCCGGGGCAGCCTTCTCCTCTGTCCCTTGGCCACTGCCCCTTGCCCCTGTCTGTGCCATCCCATGGCTTGGAGGGGAGGAAACCATGAAAAATGATAGGATAGCCATCTTGAAGTCTTTAATGTGTTGCCAAGTAGAAGATGGAGGCAAACCTGTTATCTGTAACTCCAGAGGCTCTATAACGCCTGAACTAGTGGATTGAAATTATGAGCAAGGTTTTTCACCAGAACTTTAGGAAGATCTTACTGACAGTAAGAGTTGTTGGACACAGTGAAATTGACTTCCTTGAATGGTGATGGACTCTCCTTCAGCAGGGATTGTAGGTTCTCCTACAATAGACAATTCTGCGGTAACCCCACCAAGATCATGGGGATTTAGTAGTCCTGCATGACTGCTTCTTCTGGGTAACCAGTTAGCTATGTGTGAATAGCTGGGGGCCCAGATAGGTCTTTGGTCTTACCTAGTTATGGGGCTTGTGTTTTCAGGAACAAGATTTTCCACTATATGAAGGGTCCATTCCTTCCCATCGTGGAATACTCTGGGCTTCTCTACGCTGAAATGGTCAGCTTTGCTTACATAAATATTATCATGTTTTTATATCTCGCTGGGCCAACTCAGAAACCAGTGTTCCCCCAAGACAAGTGATAGCTCTGAGACACTGTAGTGCTTGTGCTTCTAAAAATGGAAATGAGCTCTTCGTTCTTTGCCCTGGTATTCACTGCTAGAGGCACACTGCATTTCTATGTGGAATTTGATACATGTACACAGAATGTCTTCATAAGCGGAACTTCATACCAGCACACCTACTTTCTTCGACCCAAAGTCTCAATTTTAGGACTTCAAATATTCAGCCTTGTTTGTGAAACATCTTCACCTATCCCCTACTCACTTGCACCTACTCAACTGATAAATTATTTGAGGGGAAACGGAAAGTTTTCACCTTTTTTTAGCATTTTGGGTGGTCCTAAAATAGCCATTGGCCAGCTGTGATTCTCTTTGTTGTGGAGTTTTGGGTGTTTGAAAGGTTCTACAGAAGGGGAGGAAGAATGGATGGCTACTTGATAAATGTAGGGGGGGAACCATGTAAGCACACACATATTAAGAATGCTATCAATTCTTCTCCCCCACCCCACCTCATATTTGTTACTTATTACATTTTATTGCATTTTATACACACTCTCCCTGAAACTGTGTTTATTGTTATAGCTAAACACTGAAACCGAATTTTCAAACAGCCTTGTTGTACATCCTAAGAAATCTCTTCTACAATAATCAAATGAACTTTCTCATAAAATGTTCCATGGTGAAAAGGGGGAGGGGGAATCAAAGGACTAGAGATTACAACCAAAGTTGAATGTCTGCAATTCCATTGGTTTTATAGTATATGTTAATAGGAGAGAAGGAGAGAGAAACTCTATAAATGACGGACAAAAGGTTTCTCTTTGGCACTTTGATGTTTTTTAGTGGTTGCCATGGTCCTTCATTTGAACCCAGTTAATATAGCCTGCTTACATAATTTTTTAAAAAAATCATTATATAAAATAAGAATCCAATCTTTCAACTCAGTTCATAATGTAAATGTTAAATTACATTGGAAATTCATTGATTATCTGCTCTTTCACCATTTATCTATGGCAGAGATTCTCAACCTGCAGCCCGGGGGCCAGCTGCAACCATGGCACCATTTCATGTGGCCCACCACCACCTCCACTACACCAGGAAGTGCCATGTGGTGGAGGAAGGGCAAAATGGCCATCTGGCCCCCGAGGCAGTCTGAGGGAGCATGACCTGGCCCCCGGATTTAAAAGATTGAGAACTCCTTTAAAAAGGACTCTTTTTAAAAGGTTGAATCATTGCAATCTCTTGCTTGTAATTGTCCAAGTCCTTTCATTTTCAGTTGGATTTGTGCTTGTATAAGGAGACACTGGGTACCTCTTTGTGTAGGCTCCAGAAAAGGTCTAGTCATATATACATTGCAGCACTAGGTCACTCGCCCTTGCTCAAAAGCCAGTCATATCTGACTCTAGGGTTCAGTGATCATCTCTCTTTATAGCCAAAGAGCCAGTGCAGTCTGCAGCTGCAGATTTTCCATGGACATGTGGCAGGCATGACTAAATGACCAGAATGCATGGTACGTTATTTGCCTTTCCTCTGAAGTAGTCCCTGCTTATCTACTTACAATTTCTTGCTTTCGAACTGCTAGGTTGGCAGGAGCTTGGAGAGAGACAGGGGTTCATTATGTTGTGCAGCACTCAGGCTAAAGATACCTAGGTCTTTAAACTGATTTTCCTTTTTTATTTCAATCCTATAATTGCAAAAAAAAAAAAAAACAGAAACAATTTTTTAAAATGAAAAGTATATAGATATAAAGATACCATCCAACATTATACACACATCTGCATCTTTATACAATCTAAAATAATACACCCATCATCAGGATCAACAGAGATACCCATATTTACAATTCATATTTTCCCTTTTCTCATTTTGTTTGTGTGTGTTTGTTTGTTTGTTTGTGTTTGTGTGTGTGTTTGTGTATTTTTATGTTTGTTTGTTTGTTTGTTTGTTTGTTTGTTTGTTTGTTTGTTTGATTGATTGATTGATTGATTGATTGATTGATTGATTGATCGATCGATCGATCGATCGATCGATCAATCGATTGATTTGATTTAATTATTTTATATGCCACCCCAATTGACGCAAGTACCACTCTGTATATTGCCCTAGCTGCCTCCGTGTACAAAGTCTCAACCAGAGAATCAACAGTTTTGCATGCCAACTTGGTCATATACCCTTACAAGGTATTCTGCAAACCGTCTTAATGGGTCCAGGCTCCCCGTTGGGGTGGGAAGCCATCCTCACCACAAACTGAAGCAGGAAATGGTCTAACAAATGGGAGCAGTGATATGCTGGGATATCATGGCTTCCATGAGGTCTGCAACCACTTAAGACAATGATGTCTCTGCATGAATATTGAAGTCCCCCAGAACCAATATCGTAGGGGAACTCAACACTACTGTATGGATATAGTCCTATGATGGTGAACCTTGGCTCTCCAAGTGTTCTCAGACTTCAATTACCAGAAGCCCAAGTCGGCACTACTGCTGAACAGGGAATTAAAGTTCACCAACAGCTGGAGTGCCAAGGTTTGCCATCACTGATATAGTCCATCAGTTCCAGAAGGGAGAGTGTTGGAGTCCTGGTGGAATAGTGATTAATCTGCTGTAACTTCAGCCAAAATGTTGTGAGCTCAATCTTGACCAGTTGACTCTGCCTTCCACCCTTTCTGAGGTCAGTAAAATGTGGACCCAGCATGTTGGGGCAAAATGCTAATTAACTTGTGAACCACCCAGAGAGTGCACTAAGTGCTAAGGGATGGTATATAAGTGTCATTGCTATTGCAATTCCTATTGCTATTGTTTCACCATGGAGAGCTCAATAAACCAACACGATAAACCTTACTTTTTCAAAAAAAGAACTTCTTGCTTGGGTAAATCAACCTTTTCCTTTCACCAACGCATATTCCAAATACCTTTCCTATATTTCACAAATACCATTTTTTAACAATCCTTTGTTAGTTTTACTATCGCATGCTAATCTGCCATTAATAACTAAAAGTTGGCCAAAATAGTGCATTGGTGTTATTGTAGACTAAAAGTAAATGCTAAAAATTAAAAACTAACTACAATCTAAACTAAATTTAAGCTTAAAGTTAAGTAACTAAAATGAAAACCTAAAGTCACTTTTCAAAGCTTTGTCTAGTCTCCTACTGGAAAAGTCTAAGCTTCCAGTAAGTATCTCTTCCTTTTGGTCTCATCTACGCCAGCATGCATTGACATTGTGGGCACCCCAGAAAAATAAGAATGCCAAGGTAATTCTGACTGACCTGTGAAAGTTGGAAAGAAAAGGCAAGTAGTAAAAGGAAGAGGGAAGGAACTTTCTCTTATAAATGTGAAAACCTCCATATATTAGAATTTTATATATCAAAAGTGCTGGAGAATGCATTCCCGGAAGATTATTGTCTTGTTTAGAAAGAGATTGCTTTTTATAGTTGTTTTGTTTTTTTATTGGTCTTTTTTAGCATCCTTACATAGTGCAGACGTCACTAGTGAGTCCCGAGAACGATCCAGAAGAGGAAAAAGCAGTTCCTATGGAAACTTTTTTTCCCCTTAGAAACAAGTTAAGACAAACAAAAGCAATTAAAAGTGAAGAAGTACACATGAGCTGGCCGTGGCATGTACATTTTCACCCTAACCAACCAAGGACTGTTCCGTAACAAGGGTTTCCTAACAGCAGGAGTTTCATGTTGGATTTCATGGAAATGTCACGCCTTACAGAAAGATACTGAGCTATTTTTAATCTTGCTGCCTTTGTTAGTTGGTTTCATGGGTAGGCAAGTTTAAGGAATGCACAGTACAAAGGTTTATTTGAACTTCATGAACATCTATGGTTGGAAACCTAAAGTGGAGTGGTTAGAGTTGTAGTTTAGTGAAGTTCTTGGGTTCATCTGACTCGATATCTAATTCTAGCCCCTGAATCACAGTTCCCTAGATTCCATGGGAATTCCATGGGGGCAGAGAAGCCGCGGCACTATTGTGATGTGGTACTGTTAGTATTGAATTTTGCCCTCTACATGGGGCTGCCCTTGGCGACCATTCGGAGGCTACAGATGGTCCAAAATGCGGCTGCCCGGGTGGTGATGGGGTGTGGACATTATGCCCGCACCTCCCCACTACTCCGGGAGCTGCATTGGTTACAAGTGTGCCTCCGGGTGCAATTCAAGGTACTGGTTTTGCTCTTTAAAGCCCTATATGGTAGTGAGCCAGGACACCTAAGAGACCGCATTGCCCTAAGGATATCTGTCCATCCATCCAGAGTGGACTGGAGAGGCTCTCTGATTGTACCATCCGCTAGAGGGGCTCACCTTTCTAGCACAAGGAGGAGGGCCTTCTCCGTGTCCACACCGGCACTCTGGAACCTCCTGCCAACAGAGCTTCATCTCCAGACAGAACTTCTGCCCTTCAGGAAAGAACTCAAAACCTGGCTGGCAGGCCAAGTAAGGGGTGCAGGTGGAAGGGTTGCCTCTGTGGGCTGGTTGGTTTAGTGGAAAACCTTCTGTACCTTCGGTCCCTGCACCCTTTTTTAGGGGGTGGGTGGTTTTTAATTAGTTTTAACTATGTCATTTTTATATATGATTGTAGACCGCCCTGAGTCGGCCTCGGCCACGTGGGCAGTGAAGAAATCTAACTAATAAATAAATACAGTATTTTATATTGAGTATATTGTATATCTGTATTGTTATATTGGATATATATTGAATGATCACTGTGTAAGCTGCCCTGAGTTGGGTTTCCCTGAGTGGGCGGCATATAAATGTGAATTGATAAATAAATAAATAAATAAATTGGAAATAAAATCAGTATGGGCTCTTCCACATGGGACAAAAACTCCATCTCCGCTGGTTAACAATTCCTCTGCTTGATGGCTTCTCAAATCAAATCTTTTGATTCCAGTTATATATTAACATGTAACTCCAGAGTTGAATTATTACAATCAGTTTAAAACTCTGAAATTATAAACATCCTAAGGAGAGTTACTAAGTGCTAAATACTGAATACTGACGAAATACTGAATAAAACAGTCCTTTAATTTAAAAATAACTGTGCGGTGAAATTAGCCCAGATGGATAATCTGTACATATCCGGGTTAATAAAATACAGGGCAAAGTGTAATACCTACCTAAGAGCCTGAGGCCTTTATTTTGGACATATTCACCATGTTTTTGTGTAGAAAAACACGGAAATCTGGCCACAGCGGCCATCAAATCACTGGACTTATCAGACAAGGAGTCTCTAAACCTTTGGTTGTTGTTAAGCCTTAACTGAGCGAATGCAGTTAAGCCATACTTACCTGGCAGGGGAGACACCCTGACGGCTTGTCAGACTTTTACGAAGTACAACTCTACAAAGTAATTCTTTTTGGAAATTCTAGAGAGAAAAACATTTCCTCGCTAGGGTATTGCTGTTTCTTTTACTAAAATGGCATTAAAGCTTCTGATCTGGAGGCACTGGAATGGAAATGTAGGAAAAACTACAGAACCAGAATCTGCTCCCTGGAATAAAAATAAACTTTGCTTTGAGAAGGAACAAAAAAAAATGAAAGACATGAGGGGAAATGTACTAAGATACTGGAATGACTCTTGCATCATTTGGGCGGCAGATAAAGGATGAATGTTATCAGCGCACAAGTCACTGCTTTTGCAAAACAATATTCTATCTGGACAAGCCCTTCAGTTCTGTAGTGTAGAGTTCTACTGCTCTACAGATTTCAACTGATTTAATTCTTGGTCCTCAGAGATCACCAAGTTCATATTCTTCAATCCCTATTTGGTCAAGTTACCATATTTTCCAGCGTATAAGACGACTGGGCGTATAAGACGACCCCCAACTTTTCCAGTTAAAATATAGAGTTTGGAATATACTTGCCGTATAAGACTACCTCTCTTCCAATGCACACCAAATAAAAATTAACCCACACTCAACCCGAAGACGCGCAGCCCTCTGAGTCGAATGGGCAGGTTCTGGTAGAGAGCCAATCCACGCTCACGTTCTCCTCCTTTAGGTACAGGAAGATGTGTGCAGCTTGCTTCCCCTTGCTTCATACTCCCTGCACAGAGCAGGGACTCGGCCGCGGCACCCCCCACCATATGCGCCGGACATATGAAGCAAGGGGAAACAAGCTGCAGTTAAGTACCTGTCCTATAAGACGACCCCCGACTTTGGCACAGATTTTTCGGGGTTAAAAGTAGTCTTATACGCCAGAAAATACAGTACTTTTTGGGCCCTGAATATTAGTAGCCATTTTGTTGTTGTTTAGTCGCACAGTCGAGTCCAACCCTTTGCAACCCCATGGACCACCGCATGCCAGGCTACTCTGTCATCTGCCATCCTCTGTAGCTTGCCCAGATCTGCACCCACTGTGTCAATGATGCCATCTAGCCTTCTCATCCTCTGCCGCCCCTTCTCCTTTTGCCTTCAATCTTTCCCAGCATCAGGGCCTTTTCAAGTGAGTCCTCTCTTCTTATTTGGTGGCCAAAGTACTTGAGCTTCTAAGGAACAATCAAGGTTGATTTCCTTTAGTATTGATTGATTTGATCTCTTTGCAGTCCAGGGGACACTCAACAGTCTCCTCCAGCACCACAGTTCAAAGGTGTCTATTATTCTGCGCTCAGACTTCCAGATCTCACAACCAGCTCTCACAACCCTACATTACTACTGAGAAGACCACTGCTTTGACTATGGATAGAATTTTCTAAGAGTTGTAGTTCCAAACATTTTTCTAGAAGTTATATCTCCCATCTCTGTCAATCCTTAGAGCTAAAGTAGGGCTCTTTATCACAGAATTCTAAATATCTCTCTGAACTACAAATCCCAAATTCTAAGGCTGGAATTCTGTAATTACAGAGTTATCAAATTAAAAAAAACATGTAACATAGACATTTTTTAAGGACTACAGTTCCCATTTGCTGTAGGATAATTGCTTGAGTGACTACCATATGAATTCTCTAGGAGCCATATGTAACTTAAAGTTTACAAATTTTGGTCATTTTGCTCATCACGAGAAAACCAAGTCCTCTGTTTGGAATTGGAAACATGGGCTGTGAAAACCTTCAGGCAAATCCTATATCACAAACCAATTCAGCCTGATTGAAATCAATTTATTTAAGATCAAAACAGAATGGCTAGTTTTGATCCCAAGGTGGAGAAATCAAGTTTTGTCTAAGGCACAAATCAAGTCAGATGATCCAGACATCGGCAGAAATCCTATTGCTTAGCATAGTAAGTCACATGTAGAGCAGGTCCATTGAATCAGCAGGGATATGGTGCATCAACTGCTCTATAGGTTCCATTGATTTAATGGGCCTGCCCTAGTTGTAACTCATTACTCTAAGCACCAGGATTTTAGCCTCTGCTTCAGTTTCCATTAAAAAAATGAAAACAGCCATGTGATCTGTATATAATATAAGTGCAAGAAAGGCATTAGCTTTAGTGGATCACTAAAAAAATCAAATATTATGGAAATTTTTGTGATTCAAGATCACTTCTTCACTCTAGAATTTTACTTCTTTTGCATAACAAACTAACCAGATTTCAACCACCGTCTCCAACAAAACTTCTGTTCCCCAACTAAGGGTTTAAAACAGGGGTTCCCAACCTACAGGCTATGGGCCGTGGCACCAATTAATCCATCCCATGTTGAGGACACCACCAGTGCCACTGGAAGTGGCAAAAATGTGCGCAAAGCAGCAAAAACATGGCGAAAGGTGGCACAAACGCTCCAGAAGTGCTGAAAACGCGCAGCTGAAAACACTGTGAAAACAGCTAAAAATGCAGCGATGGCCATGGGAAGTGTTGGAAGCAGTAGAAACAGCAGAAAACATGCCATGATTGTACCCGCTGCCGCCACTAGAAGTGGCAGAAGTGGTGGGAGAAACCATGTTTCCAGCCCACACATATGTCCCAAGGGGGCATGGTCTGGCCCATGGAATGAAAAGGTTGGTCACCCCTGGTTTAAAAAGTCATGTAATACAAAATTTTAACAATCCTTTGTGGTCACAAATTGCACTCTTGTGGCAGAAGTGATTAGGTGACTCCTAGTCCACCAGGGCTTTAAATTTTTAGCTCTCCATGGTGCTGAAATCAGCCCTGAAATAGATTCAGTACATTGGATAACTGTTGTAAGGTATAGACCAAAACCCATAGTGGATTCCCAGCTACGCCTCCAAAATTGGTGTCTTGTGGGGAAAGCAGTACTCCATGGGGAGAGCCTTTGGTTTGCATACAGAATATCCCAGGTTCAATCATCATCTCCAGATGATAGAATATTATCTGGAAAAACCTGTGATCCGCAGCTGAAAATGCCAAGCTAACATGGACTCATTCAGTTTAAGACCACATTTCATGTTCAACTTTGTGCTTCTCCCTCCAGATTCCAGGTGCAAACTGCCAACATCTAGGCACAAAGGAAGAAGAACTTCTAGTAACAACTCCTCTGTGCCTCCAGCAATACTTAATCTGGGCTGGGCCACAAGTGAGAGGGAGATTATCCGCCTCTTCTTTTTTCCCCTCATCCTTCAGCATTCCTTTTTCCTTGCATGTTGCATGGGTGCAGTGACTATGAGGTATCACTTTATTCTGTACACTGCTCAGAGAGCCTTTTCTCTCTCTCAATGGTAGAGTGTAACTGCCAACCTAGCAATTTGGAAACAAGAAATTACAAGTAGATAAATAAGTACCACTTTGGAGGTAAAGGTAACAGCATTCCGTGAGCTCCGGCATCTAGTCATGCCTGCTACACAACCACAGAAACATCTACAGACAGTGCTGGCTCTTTGGCTGTGAACAGAGGTGAGCAACACCAGCTAGAGCTGGACGCAACTGGCTTTCAATCAAGGGAGACTTTTACCTTTACTAGAGAGTAAACAAGCCCAATCAGTAAGTTAAGTATCCATCCTTAACATTAGCACCCACTTCTTGACCTACACTTTTCCCTCATATTCCTAACTACCATGACACTCCCTCTCTGAATGAGAAGACTTTCCAAAAGTCATTAAACTACAGGTCCCATCGTTCAGTGACTACTGCCCCTATTGCCAGGGGCTGATGGAAGTTGGAGTCCAGCTATTACTGGGGGCCAGCAAGTGCCTCAACTCCATTCCTTGAGAGCAAGACTCACCAAACTATTGCTTAGATCTACCTCTGAACAACATCTTCCAGAACTCTAGACTACATCACTCGGAATTCAAGGAGTTACTCTCCAAAACGTTTTCCCCCGAGCCTTTGCACAGAACTCACTGTGCCATGAATAAATATACTTAAAATTATGTTGCACAGTTTATGCTTATGACAGCTCATTTCCTTTTGGCAGTTCAAGGGTTTCTTCCTTGTTGTTGTTGGATGTTCTTGTTCTTTGGTCATCTATAACCTACACGTAAGCTGTAGAGTCATGTACCAGTTGAGAATGTATCCTGCGTTAGCTTAAGCTGCTATTTGTCTGGTAAGAGCCTCTGGCCCTGTTGCATAATTACAGCCATCAAACTGATTTGCGGACTCTCTCCAAGTGCTCTAAGGAAATTGTATTGATTCCTATTATTTCCTTGGTAGTTTTCAACAGGTACCTGCTCTAGTTAGCAAAAAAATGAAGTGGAATGAACAATGCCCTTACCTACCACTACCAAACCTTCTGGAGTTGCAACATAGTTTACCCTTGCTTGGAAGCCAGTCATATCCAACTCTATGGTTCAGCACTCATCTCCGTTTATAGCCAAAGAATCACGCTGACTGCATCTACAGACATTTCCATGGTCATGTGACAGGCATGGCTAGACTAGGGTTGCCATACGTCCCGAAAAACCGGAATTGTCCCGGATTCAAGGTTGGTTTGTTTTTAAAAAGGCTATTTTGTACTTCTGTCCTGGTTTTGTGAGAGAGAATTATGGCAACTCTAGGGTAGACACATAAATGTACAGAACACTTACATTTCCTGCTGAAGTGTTACCTATTTATCTACTTTCAATTTCCTGCTTTCATGCTGCTAGGTTGGCAGGAGCTGGGACAGAGACAGGTCATGAACTGCTGACCTGATGACCTTCCAGTCGTCAAGTTCAGCTGAAAAGAGCCTCTTCAGCTCGATGGGAGGCAGGACACGCTGCCAATAACCTAGCCCCCCCCCCACAAGCCGGGGAGATGAGGTGCCACCAAGGTTACCTATGGTTGTGGTGTGGGCCGTGATGTGAGCTATGTTATGTTTTGATTACGATGTGTGCTGATATGGACTTTTTATTGAATTTATTTTTATTTTATTTTATTTTTTTATTTTATTGTCAAATTTCTATACCGCCCACTCAGCCAAAGCCGACTCCGGGCGGTTCACAACAATGGGTAAAAACATATAAAAACAAATAAAACAGATAAAACCAGCAATAAGAACCCACCCCTAAAAAGAGAGGGGTGCAGGAACTGAAGAAACCATGGGGCAGGCATCCTCCCCTATATTAACCACCCAACGGAAGCCACCCCTCCACCTGCACCCCAAACTTGGCCCGCCAGCCAGGTTTTTAGTTCTTTTCTAAAGGGCAACAACTCCGTCTGGAGACGCAGTTCCACAGGCAGGAGGTTCCAAAGGGCCGGTGCGGACACAGAGAAGGCTCTCCTCCTTGTGCCAGAGAGGCGAGCCCCCCTGGCCGATGGCACAATTAGAGAGCCCCTCCGGTCCGCTCTGGTTGGACGGACAGACGTCCTTAGGGCGATGCGGTCTCTAAGGTAACCTGGCCCACTACCATATAGGGCTTTAAAGGTCAAAACCAGCACCTTGAATTGCACCCGGAGACAAACTGGTAACCAGTGCAGCTCCCGCAGCAGTGGTGAGCCATGGGCATAAAGTCCACACCCCATCACCACCCGGGCCGCCGCATTCTGGACCAGCTGCAGCCTCCGAATGGTCATCAAGGGCAGCCCCATGTAGAGCGCATTACAGTAGTCTAGTCTGGAGGTAACCAGAGCATGAGTGACCATGAGCAAAGAGTCCCGGTCCAGGAGCGGGCGCAACTGGCGAATCACCCGAAGTTGGGCAAAGGCCCTCCTGGCCACAGCCGCCACCTGTTCTTCTAGCAGCAGCAGCGAATCCAGGAGGACCCCCAAGTTGCGCACCGGGTCGGTCTGGGGCAGAATAGCCCCATCCAAAACCAAAGATGGTAGCTCCCGGGATAAGGCGGGACCCCCTATCCATAGCCACTCAGTCTTGCTAGGATTCAGCTGTAGCCCATTTGCCCCCATCCAGACCCCAACAGCCTCCAGACAGCTGGAAAGGACTTTGACTGCATCACTGGGGTCCCCACGGGCCGAGATGTACAACTGTGTATCATCCGCGTACTGATGGTACCGCACCCCGTGGGAACGGATGATCTCACCCAGCGGCTTCATGTAGATGTTAAAAAGGAGAGGAGAGAGTACCGAGCCCTGAGGCACCCCATATTTTAGGGACCTAGGACTGGACTTCTCGCTCTCCAACCACACCGACTGGGTCCGGCCCCTCAGAAATGAGGAAAACCAGGACCACACAGTGCCCTGGATTCCCAATCCTCGGAGCCGTTCCAGAAGGATACCGTGGTCGACGGTATCGAAGGCCGCTGAGAGGTCAAGAAGAGCAAGGACGGACGGATGACCGCCATCCCGCTCTCGCCAGAGATCATCCATCAGCGCGACCAATGCAGTCTCAGTACCATATCCAGGTCTGAATCCTGACTGGAAGGGGTCCAGATATTCCGCTTCATCCAGTACCCCCTGCAACTGACGCGCCACTGCCTTTTCCAATACTTTCCCCAAAAAGGGGAGGTTGGAAACAGGTCTGTAGTTGGTTATGACTGCTGGATCGAGGGATGGCTTCTTCAGGAGGGGGCGCACCAAAGCATGTTTCAATGGTGCAGGAAATATCCCTTCCCGAAAAGACGCATTAATTATAGCCCCGACCCAGCCACCTGTCACCATCTTTGAGGCTTTTACCAGCCAGGCGGGACAGGGATCCAATGGACAATTAGTGGCGCGGACCGCCGCAAGGAGCCTGTCCACTTCATCTGGGGCAACAGGATCAAACTGATCCCAGATAACACAGCACGACTGTGCACTGGCTCCCCCCTGACCCTCCCCATCCACGCCAAGATTAAACCCTGAGCGAATCCGATCGATTTTCTCCACCAGATGGTCAGCAAAGTCCTCAGCCGATCCCTGCCAACCAGGCACAGCCCCCCCCCCTACCAAGGAGGGACCTGGTCACCCGAAACAGGGTGGCTGGACGATTATCAGCGGAGGCAATAAGGGAGGTGAAGTATTGCCTCCTCACCACCCCCATCGCCACTAGGTAGGCCCTAATAGCGGCTCTAGCTAGTGTCCAATCGGAATCGTTCCTGGTCTTCACCCAGCGGCGCTCAAGGCGTCTCTTTGCCCGTTTGAGCTCCCGTAGTTCTTCTGTGAACCACGGGGATGACCTAGCTCCACGGGCTCTGAGAGGCCGTAGTGGAGCGATTACATCCAAGGCAGCTATCGTTGACCCACACCATAGGTCAACAAGTGCCTCGGGCGAATCGTGTTGCCGATCCAGGGGAAAAGCCCCCAGTTCCCTCTGGAATCCATCCGGATCCATCAGTTGCCGGGGGCGGGCCACTTTAATAGACCCTGCCTCCCTACGATGATGTGTTGCCCCCAGGAAGTCTAGAGCCACCAGATAGTGATCTGACCATGGCACAGGTGTTATGTCTAGCTTCTGTAAATTCAGATCACTCTGCCACCGCCCCGACAAAAAGACTAAATCTGGTGTGTGGCCACTGCCCCTGGTAGGACCCCGAATTACCTGAGCCAGGTCCATAGTTGCCATGGAAGCCATGAACTCCTGAGCCACCCCGGAACCGGACCCCAGCGAAGGCAAATTGAAGTCCCCCAGAACCATCAGCCTAGGGAACTCCAACGCCAATGCTGAGACAGCCTCGAGGAGCCCAGGCAGGGAGTCCCTTACCCTGCAAGGGGGCAGGTACAGGAGTAGGACCCCCAACTGACCCTTTGGGCCCAGCCGCAGGAGCAGGGACTCACAACCCAGGAATTGTGGAGCAGTGGCCCTGGTAACTCCTAGTGACTCCCTGGCTATAATGGCAACACCACCGCCCTTGCCCTCATCCCTAGGCTGGTGCCAAACACCGAACCCGGCTGGACACATCTCTGATAGAGGCACCCCATCCTCTGGTCTCAGCCAGGTCTCAGTGATGCATGCCAGGTCGGCCCTCTCTCCCAGAATAGAATCTTGTATTAGGGGCGCCTTACTACAGACCGACCTGGCATTCATTAGCAGCAGCCTAAGGGTGGGGTCACCCTGGATCAGCTGCTCAGGACCTAGAGGTGAAACCTGGGGGCCAGAACGTGGGACAGATACTAAGCATCGGTCCCGCCTTCCCCGAGTGCGGCCCGCCCCACGGTTCCCGCTATAACGCCCCATGCCCGTCACAACCTCTAAATGGGCCCCTGGAACCTCCACCATTAACCCAGACGGAATGTCGCCCCATCTTCCTGGCTGGCAGGGCCATCTCTCCCTCCCTCCCTCCCTAACCCACTTAAAACATACCCTCTCAGAATAATTTTCTTTATGCTATGTTTTGGTTGTATATTATTATATGCTATTTTTGTGTATTGAATTTTGTATATTGTATTACTGTGTATTTATTGTGTATGTTGTGATTTTTGTGAGCCGCCCTGAGTCGGCATATACTGAGTGGGCGTCATACAAATCGAATAAACCAAATCAAATCAATCGGCGTCTTAACCACTTAGCCATGGCAGTCCCGATAAGTTGCTACTTACAATCCAAATAATAGGGACACGCTTGGATCTCTCTGGGTTCTTTGGCTATTTCTACTTTGTTCTCTTTTGTGTTAAATATAAATGCAGTTACATAAAGTATAGAATATTCCAACTTGCTTTGCAAGGAAAGATCCCTTGGAAGAGAGGCCCTGGATATAGATGGACTTCAGGGCTGAAGAACCTGAGAGACTGGTGTGGAAGGTCCTCAGAAGAACCATTCCAAGGAGTTAAGAATGGGAAGACTATCGCCATGAAGACAACCAATATCCAGAATGGATACGGCACCTGAATGCAGTTGCTGGGAAGAAGTCAGACTGGGCCTTTGGAGATGAGAAAGGAAAGGATTTAAATTCAGAGTTGAGGAATCTAAGGCCTTCCAGAATCAGAATACCCAGCATCTCTTGCTTGCCAGGTCTAGCTGGGGTTAACCGAAGTTAGAGTCCAAAACCAACAGGGTCCCCTGCCCCACTTTAAGCAAAGCAATCTCACTTACCCTATTTGCTGGTGTATAAGACCCACTTCCCCCCCCTTTAAAATACACTGGAAACATGGAATGTGTCTTGTACTGTGTATAGTGGCCTATTTTAATAGTAACGGGGGGGGGGTGTTATACTCCAGTGTGTCTTATATGCAGGAAAATACAGTATATATCGCCCCATAGCACTTAGTGCTCTCTCTGGCCGGTTCATAAATTAATTAGCATTTTGCCCCCAATATGCTGGCTCCTGATTTTACCAACCGCGGAAGGCTGGAAGGATGAGTCAACGTTGATCTCTGGCCAGGATCGAACTCATAATCTTTTGGTTGTAGTACAGTAGTGTTAACCACTGCACCACCAGGGCTCCAATTTAATCCTCTCTTATATCTCCTATATATACTCCTATGCCTTAATATTATCATCACTGTGACTGCAAGCAAGTTACAAGACCTTCGCTGAGAATGGAAACATGTTGAGGATACAGTGTAAAGCTATAAATATTTTTTAAAGAACGTGCAGAGGGTTAGGGGGAATTTCCAGTGGGAAGACTGGATAACATTTTTGACATCCTAATGACTGATAAAGAGGACGTACTTCCTGTGCCAATAAATAAAAAGAGCACTACTATCCAAAAGGGTGAGAGATACTGGTTTGTTGTCCAGAAATGAAAGGATTGTGGGATAATCATCTAGAATAATAATAGTGAACCTGAAGTTTTTATGGCATGTCTTGCTGAGAAATTATTGAACCATAAAACACAGTCTTACCCTGGGTCTTAATGCTGCTTCCTGGGTTTTCTTTAGGGTGAATGACTTGAATCCTCAAGTTACTTATTTCTAGGTTGGATCTGCCAGATAATGGCAGTGGACTAATTTTAAGCCTTCAATTTCAACCTATCCATGCTCTTTAAGTAAGAGAAGTTGATTTGTTATGGGGTTTTTTTTTATTCCCTTCTCCCTTCCCTCTTGTAGTCAGTGGGGAATACAGCAGAAAGTGCCAAATGGATTCTTTAGGGAGACGAGAAACCATTTGAAATTAATGGGGAATGAATTTGCTCTATAGTGGAAAGACATTGCCCTTATTAAAGGTTTTCATTAAACTGCATCTGTTGCTTAGTCCTTTCTTGTTTTATGTACCCCCCTCAATCTGAGTGCCTTTTCTTAACGGGCTTGGATTCATCAACAGATATATAACAAAGAAACATTTGATCAGAGGGATCTTCTGCTACGAAGGAAGTCCAAAATTCTGACATTTCTTTATGTTGAATAAGTGCAAAAGGAAGTCATCCTGTCATTTTGGACTCAATGATCCATAGGGCCCTTTCCAGCTCTGCAGTTTTTGTGTTGTTGTTGTTGTTGTTGTCGTTGATGTTGTTGTTGTTGTCATTGTTGTTGTCATCATTGTCCTTGTTGCCGGCATCGTCATAAAAAAAATCTACCATTTAATTTACAGTTGAAGACTGGTATAAAATTATTATTATTATTATTATTATAAAAATCTACCATTAGAAGAAGAAGAAGAAGAAGGTGGTGGTGGTGGTGGTGGTGGTGGTGATCATCATCATCATCAAGAGCTTTGCCCTTGTCTAAACATTGTACTGAAGGTTTTCTTTATGAGGTATCTGGAGAGGATTTAAGAGTCAATGAAATATTGTACAATAAATTAAAAAAAACAGATGCATCTGGATTTTCAACTCATCTTATTTATGTTTACATTAAGACCTGAATTTCAGAGATGATGCATGATGTCCCCCTAAATCACAGACGCTCTTGAGATGACTCCTCATACTATATCATGTTCTCACTGTAATATGGCCCTGCTTCAATATTTGTTTAAACATTTTGCTACACTATTTTTTTTTAAACGTATAACCATTCATAGGGAGGCCTGTGCTGTATTTTTAGATTCATTGAATATGTGTAGGAACCAAAACGATTTAACTGCCATTCTATTACTAGCAACTGAGTTATTCAGGACTGGAGTAACCATTATGCTAAGTCCTGGGTAGAATGGGGACCTAGTCCAATGGGAGTGCATCTCTGTTGAAATGACATGGGAGCTTTTCCAACGTATCCATCTGGTTATCACTGCTCTACTCCTTCAGATCCTTTGTAATTCTGAATAAGATCACTTTCTCACTAAAAGGAGAAAAATAATCTTTTGTACAATAGAAATGCCACTGGAAACCATCACATAGGGCCCAACTATATATATTTTGCATTGCAAACTTGCCCGTGATCTTACTGCCTTATGTAAGCCATCTACGTGCTGGCCACAGATATGAGCTGCCTATCTCAGCAAAAAAAGAAAAGAAAAAGAAAACAATCTCAATTCACTCTCTGGATGTGTCACTGTTTGGACAAGATCTGCTGGCGTCATCTGTGACACAGCACAACACATGCTGAAGAGACGACAATGATGGGAGGAAATTCAAAAGGGACCCTCCGCAGTCTGTGGCAAAGATCAGAGCCAGTTCCTGAGCAGCGGAAGAAAAAGATTCAATGACCAGCTGCAGATGATCACATTTGTTTTGAAATGCTTTGCAATAGAGCAAAGTAAGGAGACTGAACATTGGTGAAACTTTCCTTTCTTCCCAGGCATGCTAATACATTTGGAGGGAAAGGGAGTGGGAGGGGGGGATCATTTTCAAGCCACATGTTTCTGAGCCAGCTAGAAGGAAGCAGTCAGATCCAAAACCAAAGTATGGGCAAACCTTGACTCTATCAAACCTCTTTGTTTTGACTGGCCACCAAGCTGAAAAGCTGTACGACCTCCAGGAACTACTCTAGCATCTTAATTCTACCCAAGGTGAATATGGCTAGACTGGAGCACTCCAGCCTGGAAGAGAGAGCTTGTATGGGTAGTGGTAGTTCCAGCTAGAGTGGAGGTGTTGATCAACATGATTCACACAAGTGGTCGACTTAAATTTCAAGAAAGATTTTGACTAAACATGAGGAAGAAACTCCAGGTCTTAAAAAGCTGGAGTGGATTGCCACAGGAAATGGCAAACTGTCCTTTATTGGAAATGTTGAACTAGATAGTTAGATAGATAAATCTTTATTGTCATTGTCCTTCACAGAACAACGAGATTGAAAAACCACTTAGCGAGCCAACGAAACCTAAACAAAATACAACTATACAACATTTTCAACATACTCCCACCCCACATATACACATTTAACCCCTAGAAAGCTCTAAGACTCTAAAACTCTAAAAACTCTAAAAACTATATACAGAAGCTCCGTCATAAACTGCATTTGCAGGCGCACCCCCCCAATAAAGGACTCAGACACCAATGAAAGTGGATAACGGCATTGGGCCACATTTATTGATTCATGCCCTAGTCCGAATTATAAATTTCTATTGGTAATTGACCAATTATAATTCTTAAGGCAAGCAGGCCGAAGTAACACTGGTAAGGTACCACCCAAAATTGCCAACGGCAATTGTTACAATGTATCTATTTGTATCGATTTGTTTGTTGACAACAAACAAATTGTTGACCGTAGTCAATATCTAACTAATGACCCCACCCTCTGACGCGTATCCGTAAAATCACGGGGTGATGCATGCTGTCTAGCTGTAGCCATCACCCCGTCGCCTGGTTCATCGTTGACCGGACAACATTTAACCAACTTATACCTGTCTAGTGTTGTCCAGTCAATTGCGAACCTGCCGGATACCTGTGGGTCATAAATGTTTACCTTACCAGTGCTACCCACCCATGTGACCAAAGTCAACAGCAGCAACAGAAAAACCCCTATATCAAACCATAGCAACAGTGTGGGATGGGCGAAAAAAACAGGACCCAAGAGCCAATTGTGAGTCCCAGCCAAAAATTCCCACCCGGCCCCGAAGCGACCAAAATATCACACTGTTAACTAGGGAGGGGGTGGAGGGGAAAAACTTCTCCGCTCCGTCGCTTCACAAAATGGCAGCTCGGCTGCCTCATGGCCGCCCCTTATATAAGGGTGCTGGCCACGCCCCCTAACTACCCGGATGCCTTCGTCCAGTGGGGGGGGCGCCATTTTGGCGCTGCGCTTGCATTTACTGCATTCAAAGCCAGAACCGTTTTGGGGTAGAAACTATTTCTCAAGCAACTGGTCCTGGTCTTTATGACCCTATACTTTCTTCTAGAAGGCAGAAGCTGAAAGAGATCATTTCTGGGGACGCGTACTATCCTGCACAATCTCTACAGCTTTCTTATAACACCCGGTGGCATAGATTTGATTTAGAGTGGGAAGAGTACGCCCGATTATCCCCTCCGCAGTCTTTACAACCCTGGACAGCATTGTTCGTTCCCTAGCTGTACAACTCCCAAACCATACACACAGACCATAGGTTAACACACTCTCTATGGTACAGTGGTAGAATACCAACAGCAGGTCCTTTGAAAGCTTGTTCTTCTTCCTCAGGATTCTCAAGAACTAGTCACTAGATGACCACCAGGTAAAGATGCTTTGGCTGAAGGATTCTTGCTTTGGCCAGCATTGGACAATTTGGCCCTTGCACAATTCTATGATTCTTACCTTTGATAACTTCCCTTTCAACAACTGTTCTAGTACATATGCTCTATGTGAGATTCGCAGAGGGATTTAAGGCCTGAAAATTATTCCCCTGTGCAAATAAACTAACAGTAATAATAGCAATTGATTTCTGGGGCATTATCAAATTTAAAAATTACATTCGCCTTGCAGAACAGACTTAAAAATGTGGAGAGGAGGGAGGGGGATGTCTCTCATGGCAATTGACGCCTAGCTGTGCTTACCCCTTAAGGCTTCCTCAATAAACCAATTAGGAGAATTGTAATGTCAAAATGTTTATTTTAGAAACCTAACTCCTCAACTAGACTGCAGTGGCTCGTGCCTAAGACGCTGACTGGGAGGCGGAAGGTCAGCAGGTCGATTCCTGAGTACTGCAGGATGGAATGAGCTCCCGTCTTTGTCCCAGCTCCTGCCAACCTAGCAGTTCGAAAGCAAGAAATTGCAAGTAGATAAATAGGAACCACTTCGGTGGGGAAGGTAACAGTGTTCCATGCACTTCGGTGTCTAGTCATGCCTGCCACATGACTATGGAAACGTCTGCAGCAGCAGGCAGCGCTGGCTGTTCGGCTTTGAAACAGAGATGAGCACTGCACCCTAGAGTCGGATACGAATGGCTTTTGAGCAAGGGAAACCTTTACCTTTACTTTAACTCCTCAACTGACTTCCACCAGAGTTTTTCTGCTGTAAAACTTTTATTACTGGTTGTAAGTAATTCATTGATTTCCATGTCCAATGAACA
The DNA here is from genome assembly GCA_035047305.1 of Bradypodion pumilum. Classification (NCBI taxonomy): domain Eukaryota; kingdom Metazoa; phylum Chordata; class Lepidosauria; order Squamata; family Chamaeleonidae; genus Bradypodion; species Bradypodion pumilum. The sequence goes on along the minus strand of JAWDJD010000010.1, from coordinate 6,947,174 downwards.
TTGCCCAGCTACTGGGTCTCCAATACCAGAAATGTATACATGTATTCCATGATATCCACTCTTATGTCTGATGAAGTGGACTTGGGTCCATGAAAGCTAACATTAAAATACAGGAGTTAGACTTTAAGGTGCCACAACTTTTGTTTTGTTTTGTTTTGTTTTGTTTTGTTTTGTTTTGTTTTGTTTTGTTTTGTTTTGTTTTGTTTTGTTTTGTTTTGTTTTGTTTTGTTTTGTTTACTCTCTGATATGCTAACACAAACTAACATGGCTACCACTTCAAACTTTTCTAGCAATAATGGTAAGGCCGTGGTGACTTAGTGGTTAAGACGCTGATCTTGATGACTGAAAATTGGACAGGTCAGCAGTTTGAGGCCCTTTGCTTTCTGTAACCAATACTGTGCTATAGTTATTGCTGGCTGCAGGGGTCCAGGAGTAACATTTCATGCTCCAGTGATAGTAGCAATTGAATAAGACAATCGTAATTCCAACAATTACCGTTATAATTTATGTCCACCCACAAATATGTGGTGCCTGGATTTGCTGTCAAGACAGCTTGTCTTTGCAACCAGGATTTCGCACACCAGAAAGAGACAAGCTTCATTCAAACCCACATTCAGAAAGCGAACTCTCCATTCGGGCTGGGCTGTGAGAAGACGGGGCTGGGTGGGAAAGTAATTGCCTTCTGCACACTTGTATCAATTAAAGTTAAGGGTACAATAAATAAAACATGATGAAGCCATCTTGAAACAAAATACTTTGTGGTACTACCCCCCAGCTCAATAATTTTCCACTGTCTTTGTGCAATAAATAACAATCTTGAGTTGATTATTTCTTTAAGCCTAAAAATAACTACTCTGTGCATCAGTGACAAACAACAACTCTGCTTTATTACTTCAGCACACTCACGAGTTGGAAAATGGCAGGCAGAAAGTGAGGGCACACGTGGGGAGATAGTCATGGCTGTCCTAATTACACACCGCACATGGGCTCCAAATGGCTGGAGATGTCAAATAGCGCAATCTCCACTACACAACGGATGATGGGGTAATTTAATCCAGAACAGTTTTTCAAAATTTGGGAATGGAAACTGCGGCTGAAAATATAAGCATCTTTGAAAAGGTGTGTCACAAAGCAGCAAGAACGTGCATGTATCAGCTAATGTGCAGAACATTAGAAGCAGAAGAAAAAAAGCTGTCTTGAATAAAGTGGACTATGTGGTGCCTCTGGATTTTTATTTATTTTCCCAGGAGGCAGAATTGTTCCTAACTTTAAATGGTACCAGGATTGCTCAAAGGGTCACAGGCTAACAGACACATGGAAGCGTCGGGGCGATTTATAGCCTCCAGACTCCAATTAATCATTTCTTAGCATGAGACATGAAAAATAGAAAAAGGGGGGCATTAACTGAGGTAGGAAGACAGGTACAGCTTACTGCCTATGTGCAGTAAACCCATTTGTGTGGATTTAGAGAGACTTGGGCTTCTGGGAATTGAAGTTCAAGAAAAGCTGTAGTGCCGAGGTCCACCATCACTGCCTTAGCCAGTATAGCCCTCTGGGATTCTGGGACTTATACTCCAAAAAATGAACTTTTGTATCAATCAATCTATCAATTCTTTATTGCAGCCAATGGCCAGATGCAATAAAAGATTTAGGTCAAGCAATTATTAATAAGATACAGCCCAATCAGCATCTTCATTAAAATCATGACAAATAAAATAGTATGACATCATCAGAATATTAAGAACACAATTGTATCTAATTTAAAATATAGCATAAAATATGACCACAGATAAAACAGTTTAAAAGTTATAGAGAGGTATAATGGCCATATAAAAACAAATAAAGTGACAATATATACAAGTACTCAAAACATTTGTACAGCATAAAGGGGAATAGATGTTAGTTACTGGCAAAGAAAAGGAACATTTTTGTTGGTTTTGGCCTACCGCTGTAGCTGATTCACTCTAATATTGTGAACCCTAGTAGTCCTCCAGGCAAATCTAACTACTGCGGCCATCATGTCATTTGATCTATCAGATCTACGGCCATATCACCCTGAACATGCTTGATCTCGTCTGAACTTTTGTATGCTCTCTCATAACCATGCCAAGCGGAAAGAGGTAGATGGATATGCACAATGGTGTGTGTTAATGTTTGAGTGTTTTGTCAATTTGCACAGTTGTAAATTTATGATAAGAGGGGGCAGAGAGGAGCAATTAAGCTGGAATAGATGGCAAACTATGGATGCTTTTGTGGCACAGTTAATTTTCAGAAATTCTCCCAGATCACTTGCAATTGGAGCGGGTGGAAAACCTGTTCAGTTCAAAGCAAATGAGTTTCAAAACAAGCTATACCTCTTTCGTGTCCTAATCAAACCCTAGACTGACAAAATGAAGCTACTTTCTTGGTTTTGTCATTGGCCAAACTTAAGTCCTCATCGGTGCATGATTTTGGCCATAATCAGCAGATCAGTAAATGAGCTGGATTCTGTATCTCTCCACATTTACATGGCGTGTTGTTGTCCGCCAGCAGCCACCACTTGACTGTTGGTCTTGCATTTAAGGACTTCAACCCTCAGCCTATTCAGGATCCTCCAAGTGATGTAAGGGAGGTTGAGTTCCTCAGTCATATCCTCTTTTAACATTATTCATTGTCCAGTGAGTTCCTTCCTCCATGTTCTAATTTGGTTTTGCTCTTGCGTACCCTCAAGAATGTTTGTTTTTGCCATAAAGCTCTTCCTGGATCTAGCCTGCGGACTTGAGGTTCATATCCATTCAGAGGGTGTTGTGGGTCATTCTCTTGCTTAGTTCTCTCAGCATCCATTGCTACTTCTCTCCTGCTCTTAGCTGGAGCAATACCAACAAGAGGTTATATTTTCTCAACTAGCATAGGTTTTAGGCATCCTGTCACTATATGCATGGCTTCATCAACAGTGATGTCAACTTATTTTGCATGTGTGGATGCACTCCATATTGGAGCAGTGTACTCTGCTGCAGAGATGCTCAGGGCCAAAGCTGATGCTCGCAGCGTGGATGGTTGAGCAAGCCTTTCTTCTGCCTTAGCTTCAACCCCAAACACGAGGCCGATGGGAACAGAATCATGGCACTTTTCCACAAAAGCAGCTGAAAAGGTCAAGGATTTGTTAACATGTTACTGGCAGTTTCTCTGAGTTGACAAAACTGGGTGGAGTCTCAATTGAATCCATCCCATGCCTGGAACTATAAACCCAGCTCTTTCTAATTTTATACGAGCCCAAAGGTTTGTTTCGTGTTTGTTTGGTTTTGTGTGGGGATTCTTTCTTATTCTTTTTTCCAAAACTACATGGAAACATTTGGCTCTGAATAAAATAGAGGGTCTTAAAGCTGTTTATACTTGCAGACGGTATTGATGGATAGGTCAATCCGCAGAGATATTTATATTTCTTTTCTCTCCCCGGAATTCTTGTAATCATTGGAATGCTTTAAATAGGCATTTGATTTTTGGAATTCACGACTGAATAGTACAGAGCTCAAGCCCTTTTTAAAAACAGGGGTGACAATTTTCTTAGGTAAACCCCTTGCTCAAGAAAGGCTCCAGCCCTAGAGGCACCAAAACACACCAACTTGCATCCAGCACCTATATTGTGCCAATGGTTCAGCCATGGGGAGGGGGGCAAGAGATAATTCATGTAGAAGGCATAATTACAAAGAATGACAATTAAAAAAGAGAGCAAGACAGCCCAAAAGACCAATGTGGTTGATGAAGAGCAAAGAGGGGGGAAGAAAAAAATGATATATATTTATATATAAGGAGTGGAAAGAAGGCCAGGTCACAAAAGGATGGTTTTAGAATGGCAAAAGATGAGATTGAGTGAAAGTTAGCAAGAGATGTTAAAAGCAACAAACAAACAAGAAAGCATTCTTCTGGTATATGTACAGTAAAAGAGAAAATATATCTTTGGGATAATAGCAATCTTGCATGCACTAACACTGGGTATCGGTGAGAGGAAGTTTTAGGGACGAATGTGATTGTCTTTTGCCACTGACTTCATTGGTAAAGTTCTTTTCCCCTCCCTGACATTTAAAGCAAATGCCGCCCCCTCTTCAGGTTTGTTTTCTTGCTTACATCATTTTGTTGATAGACTTCTTCTTCCTCTGACCTCCAACCAACCAACAAGCATACAGCTTCACTCTTAATGTTGAAGACTTCATTTCCCCTATTTTTTTCTTTTAACTTTAACTATAGCTTGTATCCCAGTTGGTTGTCCCTGAGCCATGTCTGCATTGCGTGGTGCCATCCACGCCAAATGGATCATTGGGAAAGTAATTGGGACCAAAATGTGTAAAAACGCCAAAGTCAGAGTGATGCAGCTGGTATTGGATCCCTACTTATTAAAGAGTTTGGACAAGTTTCTTTATTTGCACTGCCATTCCCAGAATCCACTACCTGCCGCCAGCGAGAGGACTACGCCACCTCTTCCCTCCCAACGCCCACGCCTCCTGCTCGAGAGGTGAGGCACCTGTGGCTGGCTGACTCCATCCTCTTGGCCCCACCTGGCTTTGTTGGACGTGAGCAGCTAGGACTTGTACAATATGTTTTGTGTGTCCTATGGTTGGGAACTTATGTTTTGTATTCCTTGTGGACACTTTATATTTTTTATGAACATTTGTCTCCTCTGCGAGCGAGCTGGAACGGACCCTGCAGCGCCGGATGCTGGGAGTAACATCATGCCGGCATCCTTCCCACCCCATCCCACCCAACCCCGTGGGTTTAAAATATTTTGCAGCTGCCACTGTTGCACCTATTGTATTTTGTGGTTAGCTTTGGATACATTGTAGATACTATATTGTGCTTTCTACTGTGTTTTGTAATATTGTATATTTATCTTTTGTTATATTGTATTTTGAAATGCTTGTGAACCGCCTTGAGTCACCCATTGGGTCAATTAAGGCGGTATATAAATAAAAATCCATCTATAGAGGCCATGGTGATTTAATGGTTAAGATCCTCAGCTTGATGACTGGAAGGTCGGCAGATCAACAGTTTGAGACATGAGTGCTACATAACAGAGTGATCTCCTGTCATCTGTCCTTGCTTTTAGTGCAATTTAGAGCAACCTCCGCAATATATTAGGATAGGACTGTAAACTGTAATATTCAAAGCAATGCTTCCATAGTCCTATATCTATTTTATAAAATTCTAAGTCCTGTTGACCAGAAATTAAAGGACAAATGGAAAAAGAAATGAGGGACTAGGAGTGTAAAATTTGCCCTCCTCATGCACTGCTGCTGCCTCTTTTGAAAAGTTCAGTTCACCTTTTGTCTGAGAATAATTTCCCAAAATGGTTGTGAGATTTTTCTGTGCTGTGTGTTCTCAAATGGCCCTAAATGCTGGGAAAGTGTAAAATGCATAGTCTCTAGTCGTGCATAAGACGACAAGCAAAACATCCATAAAGAGATTGGAAGTCTGCTAATAAAAGCTTGGAACAAAATTCAAATGCTAGGATTCACAGGTGGCCAACACTTCCAGTAGAAGAAGCTGTAAATGCCAAAATTATGGAAGCTTTTGAGCAGTACAGAACTCTTCATCAGGCTGCTAGAGAATAATGGAGTGGGAGGCCAGCACAGAAGTCTAGCTGAATAGTCAAGTGTTCCAGGACATAGAGAACAGAATGAGACAAATGTTCACTTCTGAAAGTGGGTGTGATAGCTCGAATTGTCAGGCAGGACTGGATGACCTCTGACAATGTGCATGCAGGGATGTCAAGATTCCCCTTCTCTACAAAGACAGGGATAACAGCAGCATCTGCATTAGCCATGGGTGAAATGCACAGCTTCCTTGGTGGTGCTAAATGAGTTGCAAATATTGTAAACCACAGTCCTTGTATTGCATAGTAAAGGTAAAGATGACCCTTGCTCAAAAGCCAGTCGTATTCAACTAGGGTTCAGTGCTCATCTCTGTTTATAGCTGAAGATCCAGTGCTGTCTGCATCTGCAGATATTTCTGTGAACATGTGGCAGGCACGCCTAGACACCGAAGTGCACAAAATGCTGTTTACCTTCCCACTGAAGTGGTACCTATTTATCTACTTCCAATTTCTTGCTTTCAAACTGCTAGGTTGGCAGGAGCTGGGACAGAAACGGGCACTCATTCCGTCATGCAGTACTTGGGTTTTGAACTGCTAACCTTCTGCCTCCCGATCAGCATCTTAACCACTTGAGCCACTGCAGCATAGCCATAGGTTAAATTTAAGTTGTAGAGGCCTATTCATTGCCATGTTTAGGGAGAGCTGGACTGGTACCATAGGCCACGGGTCAGCAAACCTGGCTCTCTAGGTGTTCCTGGACTTCAATCCCCAAAAGCCCAAGTCAGTACACCTACTGATCAGGGCTTCTGGGAACTGAAGTCCAAAACCATCTGGCGAGCCAAGTTTACTGACCACTGCCGTAGGCAATCAGAAGGACAAATACGTGGATGCTAAATCAAGCCTGAACTCTCCTTTATAAGCTGAAATGACTAAACTGAAACTATTATACTTTGGGCATACAGTAAGAAGGTAAGAATGCTAGGAAACAATGGAGGCAGTAGGAAAAGAGGAAGACCTAACATGAGGTGGATTGATTCAATAAAGGACACCACAGGTTTGAGTTTGCAAGATGTTAGCAGAGCTGTAAATGACTGGATCTTTTCGAGGACACTATCCATACAGATGCCGTAAGTCAAAAACAGCGTGCCAGCACAAAAGAACAACATATAAACATTAACATACACAGTTTTAAGCAAATCTGTGTCATTTTCTGCCCACTTTTTTCAGTAAGGCACACCTTTCCAACTCTACATAAGTTAGTTCCATGAGCTTTGGCAAACATAAACCCAGAATCTATTGTGACAGCAAAAATGCCTACACTCATTATTTAGTCATAGGGTTCAGTGTTCATTTCTGTTGATAGCCAAAAAGCCAGCCCTCTGTAGTCAAATAAGCAAGGATCATTTATCAACTGTTAGATGTGGGGATGTTGGCATTTGTATCTCCCAAATAGCTGGGTTAATCTGAAACAGTAGCAACTGCCTCCAGAGGGAACTTGGGTTAGATCTGATACAGCCTGCCACAGCAATATGGACAAAGAACAATTTATCCTTTTGCTTAACAGAGGGAGACAGTTTGACTGCCCTTCTCCACCTTTTAATCCCACGAAATGCCAACACTTGATGTCAGGGCCCTGAAGTGAACCACAGGGGCTATTCCAGCGGCAGACGCAAGGGTTTTCTCTGCCGCGTGTAAGCGTCCTTGGCTGCGAGTAAAGTGAAATGTGGGTTTCCCTAATTCCCTTTCTCCCTGTTCAATCCACGGCTTCTAATTTGCCAAGACGCAAAGGGGAATAGCTCGGTTATAATGGGTCGCCCACAATGATTTCAGAGCTGATAAGGGTGAGGTTGGCCGGCCTTTCCATGAGATTCCCAACATAAAATGAGAGTCTTCAGCTATCCCCAAAAAAGAGAAATTTTATTTCCTAAACGTGCCTGTGATGTTTCAGCCACTCAGTTATTTTTATGGCTTTCTATGGTCAGAGACAATTAAAAAGAGCAGAAGGCCAAAGCAACTTTTAGAGAAACAACACATTCATTAGATACTCAAATAAACATGCAAAAGCCACAAGTATTTCATAATTGTCCAGTAAATACCAGTAAATTAATTCTGGTTCTAATAGAAGTGGGCATAGATGTCAAGTATCCCTTATTGACCGGGAAAACCCCTTATTTTACCCTCTTTCCCATTGTTATCCCTTATTAATTAGACTGCAATGCCCTATTGCCACCATTGGAGGGCAGCACAATATAAGCATAGCTGTCAAGTATCCCTTATTTGCTGGGAAATTTCCCTTATTTCCAAATCCAAAACTTGACAGGTATGGAAGTGGGTGATAGAAAAGGTAATAAAAAGTAACTTTTCCACATTATTATGTCAACGCTGATAATGACGTGGTAGCAGTGGTGGGATTCAAATTGTTTTACTGCCTACTCTGTGGGCGTGGTATAGTACGCATGGCCAGGGAAAAGCCCTGCGTTGCACCCGAAATAGGACTACTTTATTGGATGGGAGGGGCCAGCCAGAATTTCTGCCACCAGTTCTGGCTGAGGCGAACCTGCTAAATCCCACCACTGCAAGATAGTTGTAGTAATAAGGACTGGAATGGCAGAAACAATAACAACAGATGGAGAAGAAGCAATCCCACTTTGCCCACATTTATTTTTGAAAAGTTAAAAACTAACTAACTTTTCCCAGTGATGATGATGATGATGATGATGATGATGATGATGATGATGATGATGATGATGATGATGATGATGATGATGATGATGATGATGATGATGATGTGGTCATGGTAATAAGAATAACAATAATAGCAGTAACAGCAGTAACAGTAATAATGGACAGAAAAGAAGTTATCCTATTTTGGCCATATTTACTTTTGAAAAGTTAAAAAAGTAACTTTTCAAAGTGATGATGATATGGTAGTAGTGGTAATAAGAACAACAATAATAATAGCCGTAACAGCTGTAGCAGTAATGCAATAACAGTAACAATGGACAGAAAAGAAGTGATCCTACTTTGGCCATTTGAAAAGTTAGAAAAAGTAATTTGTCCAAGTATTGTTGTTGCTGTTGCTTCTGCTGCTGCTGCTGTTGCTGTTGTTGCTGCTGCTGCTGCTGCTGCTGTTGCTGTTGATGATGATGATGATGATGATGATGATGATGAAGAAGTAGCAAAAAAAAGGATAACTACCATAATAGCAATACCCATGGAAGAAGTGGCCCTATTTTGACAATATTGCAGAAGGCAAACCTGACTTCCCAGCCTGTCTAAATTCTGAAAATGCAAGGCATTTTCCAGGCTATTTAACTCCTGGACCCAAACTTGCATCCATTTCCTCTCTCTATTTTCAATTAATACTTGGCCCGCAGGCTACCAATCTGCTGATTCACCCCCACCCCCACTACTCTCCAACTGATGGCTCATAAAGACTTTGTGTTAATTTCATTCCCCAAATAGCTCTGGGTCACATCACAGTCACAGCAGCAGATTTTGCATCCAAAATCTGAACTTTATTCCTTTTTAGCCTCCCAGAGGCAGCCAGGTGCCCTGGGAGGGACCGTCGGGTCAGCATCGACTGCGTCAGGGGCCTCAGGATGGATGGGAAACGCCTATGGCTATTTTTAATGCAATGCATCCTGAAGTGGGAAGGAATGTTGAGTCAAAGCCCATTGAAGTCTATGGGGATCTCTGGTGGTGAAGAGCAGAAGTGCACAGGACTTCCTCACCCCAGACCTACACCCCAGTGGGAAGGAGATATGTTATATTCAAGCATGGGAAAGCAATGAAGAAAGATGGAGAGAGTGTATGTCTACAACAGATCCATCCCCACACACATTTCATTTGAAGCTGCACCCCTGTTCCCAGGGATAGGAAGAATTTGCTTGTTTATTTATTTACAATGGTACCTCACTTAAAGAGCATAATGCGTTCCATGGAACTGCTCTTTAAGCGAGTTTGCTCTTTAAGCAAAAGTGACCAATTGTGACTTCTGACGGCGGCAGGCGGGGGGGATGCGAACCCCAATTAAGTTGTTAAGGGATTTTTCGTTGGTTTTAGTTATTAAGCAAGGCGACCTTTCAGACAAAATTCTGCTCTTTAAGCGTGTTAGTCTCTAAGCAAGGCGCTCTTTATGCGAGATTTTACTGTATTTATTTATTTATTTTTATTTAGACATATATTTATAATTTAGTCTTATTTAGAATTTTTATCACAACTCATAACTACTTCTGAGAGCTGCATTTAAAAAACTGTTTTCCCAATTTCTTCTGGCAGCCTCCAAAAATCATATCTAAAATGACAACTGGAAGCGAGGGCATTGCTATCTGTTTCCATTCCTCACATTTTGAGCACAATACAAAATTATCTTCTAAAGTAAAACCTGGAGGAAGGGGAGAGATGACTCCTAAAATACAGATGTTGGCCTTTTCTGTGATCAATAGCCCTGTCCCCTGGATTAGATCAAACATCACCTTGTACAGCATTCAGTTTCTAAAAGGCCACTGGGAAATTCACACAGGGATTCTTCTTCTTCTTCTTCTCCTCCTCTTCCTCCTTCATTGGCAGTATCGCGTTGGTGGTGTCTTCTGTGTCCAGATCAAACTCTGAACTGCCAAAATGAAGCCACTTTCTTGGCTTTATCATTGACCAAGATTAAATCTTCATTGGTACATGTTTCTGGTAGTGATGTGCAGACCAGTATCTCTCCACAGCATGTTGTTGTCTGCCAGCAGTTCCCACTTGATCAAGTGGATGCAAAGGATACATCCATGCTGAGGAACATTTCTATGCTCACCTTCCAGCACATGCCCCTCAGCATGGAGGTTCCACTTTATCAATGCCCACTGGTCCCTGAATTTGCCTATTTTGCTTGTTTCTTTTTACATTTTAAATTGAGTTTGTCCTTTGCCCTTGATTTCCCCCTAGGAACCTAAGCCAGAGCACACGGTTCTGGAACAGCTGCTGCCAAGTTTCATTCTCTTAGCAATCCAGCATGATAGGTTAAGCTAAGAGGAGTTCATCATCACAGTGGAAATTTAAACACAGGTCTCAATCCTGTGTGCTAACCACTATGCTACATGTCTCATTTGTTTTACTGGATCTGTTCTGGGATAAGACCTGTCCCAGATTTATCCCCCATGGAGACCAAAGTCACAGAATGTAGTGATAACTAGATAATTATGGAGATCTGGGTTCAAAGACGCTCTGGCCTACCTCATAGGTTTGTTGAAAGGACCGACTTGGAAACAACAGAGACAAAAGTGGAGCAAGGAGAGCCCTGACCTCTTGAAGGAAAGATAGACTTGGTGGCTGTGGCAGTGGCAGTGGAAAAATGCCATTGGTGTGAATTTGTTTAAGGTGGATCCCAGCTTGCCATGAAATGACCCACACACAATGATCACAGAGCCATCTCCTGTGGCACATATAAAATGAGACATGCAGGATTCAACACCGGGACTGCAATGGACTGCCACAGCCTTGAGAATATTATCAAAGTGCGCCTTCATAGCCAATCCATCTGGCATGGCCTCTTCCGCCTCCATGGCTGTTGGGAATCAGAGTTCCTCCTCTGCTCATTTTGTCGTTGGGCCCAATATGATGGTTTCATTTAATTTCATTCATTTCATTTATTAGATTTATATCCCACCCTAAATGTGACTCAGGGCGGCTTACAATAGAGAATACACAGTATAGTGTGGTACAAGTTAAAAAGTTACATAATTACATATTGGTACAAAAGTAAATATGCAATAATAGAGTGTACATGACAGAGCCCAAGGCTCAACGTACCCGATGGAGCTCAGGGCTCAACGTGCATAGCAAATCAAACAGTAGTATCAAAATGCCAAATACAATTACAAAATAACATGTCATATACAATACACATAATATCAGATACACAGTATCAATACACAGAATATCCTATGCCATACACTTTCCAACAGAACACAATTCAAGCAATGTACCAGGGAAAAGCAAAAGACACCACAAGGGAAACCCCAACCCAACCACTTCCTTCCAAGCCAACGGCCGAGGGAAAGTCCGGCAAAGTCCTCATCTCCCTCAAAACTGGGGAGTGTATGAGAGAGGAAAAGTCCAGTGATGCCACTGGCGCTACGAGTCCCAGGTGCTCCCACTTCCCAGCAGTCAGGCCGGACAGGGGAAAGGAGCTCAGGCAGTGGCAGTTCTTATAGCCGTGGCGCCATGGCTCCCAGGTGCTCCCACTTCCCCGTGTGTTTCCAGTAACATTTCTTCCACTGAGGGGGACCATCACCCCACTTAAAGGGGCTCATCCACCCACAGCCATTGGCCCTTTTAAGGAATCAGGTTATTTACCACCGCCCAATATCCGGTGTAATGTGGGTAGAATTAAATAAATGGAGCAACTGCTAAAGAAAACTTCTTTCACTAGGTCCTGCCCTGATTGAAACTATTTAGCACTATAAATTCATTCCATGCCACACCAAGGAGTATTTCCTTTGTGTCTGTTCCAAAATGTATTTCCAGTCAGTATAACTCGTAGTTCCTACAGTGAAAAGCATCTCAGGGGAAGCCTGCTTCCAAACAGAACCAAGATTTATGGAAACCATTCAGATGTTTCCAAAAAAACACGATCAGCTTGTGGGTTCGTAGCTGGAAAAATTTCACCAGGGGCTTCATATCTGTAGGGCTTAAAGGGAATAATGCCCGGGTTTGTTCCTGTCCAGACACTCTACCATATTCACATGGAGTTGGAGAAATATCAGTGGATGAAGTTGTTGGAATCTAAAACCTGTGCTGCTTTTGTTTCAGTCAAACAAGAAAGATTATGAGACAGTTAAGGATGAACTGACTTCCTGCCGTGGTGCTGGTGAAAAGCTTTTCAAAGCTTGCTAATCTTTCCAGGATTAGGTATTCATTAGCCCATTAGGCTCTCTTATTACAACAACTATGACAGCACAATGGTCTTCACTTTCCAGGCTCTGGCTAGCAGCCTACCTATCTCCTAGCCTCATTGAGAAATTTGCCAACTGAAGAAAGTGAAAAAAGAAACTCGAGATTCTGCAGGCATTGTCATAAACCTGAGAGCATTTTGTTGCCAGTGAGTGAGCCTTGTTCCAGCTCATTGGCTAAAGTCTTGGAAAAAAAAGTTGGAGACAGGGGTCATATAATCCTCCCCTCCAGTAGGCCAAGACAGGTCGCTGCCAAGGGCTTTGTCAAATCAAAGTATTAAATATCACAGGCAGTGAAGCTTCAAATTTTTCTGACGTTTATGTCTGGCCAAATCTTTCCAAGCACAGTACATTTTTAAAGAGGGCAAGGGAAGGAAATGTGTCAGTGGAGAAAGCCAGAACTTGTCATCCCCTTCAAGAGAGCTAGCAAAGTGATGATGTCTGTCCAGACACCTGGATGGAGCGGTATTCTCGGCAGCACCTTGAGAGATAGTAACATACAGCCCTAACAATAGGGACTGCAGTGACTTAGTGGTTAAGATGCTGAACGTAAGACCTTACAGCGTCTTAACCACAACACTAACAATCAAGCTAATGCCACATGCTTTTGAGTCCTGATAATTCCATTGGAAAATAGACCTTGCCTTGCCTGTGGAACCAGTCATGAAATTGTCTAGCTTTACATGAAATTGTCCAGTTCCTGTCCATCGGTTTCCGCTGAGTTCAAAGTTTTCCTGTATAAGTGAAAAATCCATTTCACCAAGAATTCGTCAGAAGATATTCAAAAGCCTTGTCACTCCAATTCAAGAGTGAGCAGCCAGCAGCCATCTTCTGCCAAATCCTTGCGTACCATTGCTCTGTCTCTACTTTGACTGTACCCTATATGTTGACCTTCATTTTCTGAAGAATATTTCTACCACCACATCGAACACAGCAAAAGTACAGCAATGGATGTCTACTAATTTCCAGGAGGAAAATAAATTCTTGACCCATTATATTTGCAGCATAATTATTGATTTCTGGGCCTCTTACTTCACCCAGGATCCCAAGGTCCTGGAATAGAGGTCATGTACAAATTAATGCATGGGAGAGGGGTTGTAAATAATCTTTTCAATAATCTTTAATCTTTTAATGATCTTTGCTAGTCTGGTTAATTAGCAGTTGTGCACGAATTCTGTTTGTCTGGCCATGCCATAAATCTGCATGATTAATGGTTAGGTGGGGCTATTAAACAGTTAGGGGGAAAACAGTGCTTTGCATATAGGTATAATATCAAGTTAACAATATTTGCTCAGAATAATCCTATCAGGATGATTTTTAAAAAACATAATATTTAGTTTAAGTGACATTCAACAATACAGCAGTGTATCATTTTGTATCAGGAGTTCTCAACCTTTTAAAGCCGGGGCCGGGTCACGCTCCCTCAGACAGATTCGGGGGGCAGACGGCCATTTTGCCCTTCCTCCACCACATGGCACTTCCTGGTGTGGTGGAGGCAGTGGGGAGGGCACATGAAATGGTGCTGTGGTCTGCATCCAGCCCACTGGCCACAGGTTGAGAATCCCTCTTTTATATGGAAAACTCTTCAGAATCATGAAATGCACTTTACTGAAGCAGGCTGCTGCTAGCAAGAAGAAGAAGGGAGAAGAACCGCTAATGCCCCAGCCGGGGCCAGCTCTTCTCCCCAGACTGGGAGTTTCATTGCCGGCACCTGGGTCGTTACAGCGGCCCACGGAGAAGAACTGCCGACACCCCCACCTGGGCCAGCTCGACTCCTCAATTTCTTGCTTTCAAACTGCTAGGTTGGCAGGATCTAGGACAAGGACTAGGGCTTTGTCCGTCGTGCAGCACTCGGGTCTTGAACTGCTGACCTGCTGACCTTCCAATCATCAAGTTCAGCAACTTAACCACTAAGCCATCTCTTAGTTTATCCTTTAAGTTGCCGGGGAAATACATTAATTACAAGACACTTCTAAGTCCCAGTAAGGATCCCTGGTAAAATTCCATGAATATGGCACAATAATTGACTTCACACACACAAAAAGCCTTGCCTGGAAATTCCCAATGTGCTTCTAGCTTTATTCCAGGATGCTGGACTGGACTCCAGACAGCAAATCCTGAGCTTAGAACGATGACACAATACAATCTGACAAGCTCTTTCCTGCTTTTTAGGAGCTTTAAGAGATCTGTTAAGGTGTTTGTTTGCTTTTTGCTGGCTTTTTACTTTGATTTCAAGGTTTGCCTCTCCTGAATATGTTTTCAGCTGCATGCTGCTTAATTGTTCTCTTGTGAGCTCACCTGAGGGCCCTGTTGACAAGGGAGCATGTTTGTAAAAAAAAAAAAAGACAGATGGATAGATGGCTGGATATTCAGAAAACTCCTGGAATCCCATGCTTACTAGGGGGGTTGTTTCCACCTTACCCTTCATCTGTCTTTTAACATCTGGACATGGAAAGGTCAGCTTTTTTAGAGGTTTATATCCCCCCCCCCCAATCTAACTTTTTCATGTCAAGATACCGAAAGACAGATAAAGGTCAAGACTCCTCTCCCCTGGAATAGCTGTACAAAAAAATTTACATTAATAAGTGCGACTTTCAATCTCTTGTGTTACACTATGAGCAAATGGGTGTTTCTTCTACTGCTTCAGTACCAGTCCAGTATACATGCGGAAAACACACTTTGGAAAAATCTAAGGGATTCAAGCCAGGTCAATAAATCAGTAGCTTTTGGAAATAGGGAAAGGTATAACAATTAAATTAGAGAATTAAGATACAGTATGTGGAAAGAAAGGTCCCAAGGGTGGTGGTTGCACTTTTCAAATGTTCTATACCGTATATACTCGAGTATAAGTCTAGATTTTTAGCCCCCAAAGTGAGGTCCATGCTGGATTGAGACACGTCGACTGACAACAAGATGGGTGCGTCTCAAACCAGTGCAGAGAAACCAGTGCGCCTCAAATCAGTGCAGAGAAAATCCTTAATTCAACAACACAGGGGAATAACACTGCCATAAACACTCAAAAACACTGCCATAAACACTCAAAAAACAATATTGTCTCAATTAATTAATTCTACTGTTTTTTCATGTATTTTAATTATTGAAACTCACTAGCAGCTGCTGCATTTTCCACCCCAACTTATCTTCAGGTCAATCTATTTTCCTAGTTTTAGAGGTCCAAATTAGGTACCTTGACTTATATTTGGGACGACTTATAGTCGAGTATATACGATATGTTTTATGTTGATTAGGGTACAATCGAGAAAGGTCAGCTATGCTGGTTTGGCCATGTCAACTGAATGGCTAATACCAGGATTCTGCGGCAGGCATGGAAAATTCGTTACAAGTTATATATTGCTGTTTTTCTTTTCTCTTTTCTTTTTGTGTGTTTGAAAAATAAAACCAACAAGAAGACATACTTAGCAAGGAACACAAGAAGCAAGAGTGAAGAAGTTGCTTCAGGGGCACTTATTTTATGTGTCATGGAAGGGCATCAGATTTTTATTTGGTTTATTATAATGGTATTTGTCCTACTGCACCAAGAGTGAGGGATGCTTGTTGGATTTTCTGCCTCAGCTGCCAAAATAAATTGCCTTGTTGTGAACACCATGTCCAAAATTAAGTTGCAAAAAACAAACAAACCAAAACAATGCATAAATGCAGTCCTACAACAGTTCTCCTACCCTCCAACAAGCCTATTAGTGGCAGCCAACTGCCTTCAGTCAACCCTGACCATTGTTGTTGTTGTTGTTCAGTCGCACAGTCGGTTCCGACTCTTTGCGACCCTATGGACCATTGTTCTCCAGGCGCCTCTGTCCTCCACCATCCCCCTCAGCACTCCCAGTTCTGTGCCCATTGTGTCTACAATACCATCTAGCCATCTCATCTTTGGCCCCCCCTTCTTCTTTTGCCCTCCACCTTTCCCAACATCAGGACCTTCTCAAGTGAATCCTCCCTTCTCATTTGATGTCCAAAGTACTTTAGCTTCGTCTTTACTATTAGCCCTTCCAATGAGCAGTCAGTGTTGATTTCTTCTAAGATTGACCTATTTGTTCTCCTCGCTGTCCAGGGTACCCTCAAAACTCTCCTCCAGCACCACATTTCAAAGGCATCTATTCTTCTGCGTTCAGCTTTCCTTATTGTCCAGCTCTCGCATCCGTACATTACCACTGGGAATACCATTGCTTTGACTATTCTAATTTTTGTTTTCAGTGTGATGTCTCTGCTTTTCACTATGTTCCCCAGGTTTCTCATCGCTTGTCTCCCAAGAATCAGTCGCCTTTTTATTTCATGGCTGCAATCCCCATCTGCCGTGATCATTGATCCCAGGAAAGTAAAATCTGTCACTGCTTCTACTTCTTCCCCGTCTATTTTCCATGAACTGATGGGGCCTGTTGCCATTATCTTGGTTTTCTTGATATTGAGTCTCAAGCCAGCTTTTGCACTCTCTTCCTTCAAACCGATCAAGAGATTCTTTAGGTCTTCCTCACTTTCTGCCATTAGGGTGGTATCGTCTGCATATCTCAGATTGTTTATGTTTCTCCCAGCAATTTTAATCCCATATTGTGATTCCTCCATCCCTGCACTGCGCATTATGTGCTCTGTGTATAGATTGAATAAGCAGGGTGATAAAATGCAGCCTTGTCTTACTCCTTTTCCTATTCCAAACCACTCTGTCATTCCGTGTTCTGTCCTAACTGTTGCTTCTTGGTTCATGTACAGATTTCTCAGGAGGCATATGAGGTGCTCTGGTATTCCCATCTCTTTAATTACTTGCCACATCTTGTTGTGGTCCACACAGTCAAATGCCTTAGTGTAATCAATGAAACAAAAGTAAACTTGTTTCTGGTATTCCTTTGTTTTCTCCATGATCCAACGTATGTTGGCAATGTGGTCTCTAGTCCCCCTGCCTCTTCTGAAACCGGCCTGCACCTCTGGTAGTTATCTCTCCACATGTTGCTGAAGTCTGTCCTGTATTATCTTGAGCATCACCTTGCTGGCGTGTGGGATGAGTGCAATTGTTCGGTAATTTGAGCATTCTTTGGCGTTGCCCTTTTTTGGGATTGGGACGTATACTGATCTTTTCCAATCCTGTGGCCACTGTTTTGTTTTCCAGATTTGCTGGCATATTCAATGCAGTAATTTGACGCCATCATCTTTTAGAGCTTTGAAGAATTCGACTGGGATACCATCATATCCACTAGCTTTGTTGTTTGCAGTGCTCTTTAGGGCCTTTATAACTTCGCTCTCCAGGATGTCTGGTTCGAGTTCAGTTTTTTCATCATTGTGGTTATCAGGAGTGTTGAGGTCCTTTTTGTAGAGTTCCTCTGTGTACTCTTTCCATCTTTTCTTTATCTCTTCTGCATCAGCTAGCTCTTTTCCGTCTTTGTCCCTTATCATGGTCATTTTTGCTTTAAATGTTCCCTTTATTTCCCCGATTTTTCTGAAGAGATCTCTAGTCCTGCCTCTTTTGTTGTTTTCCTCCATTTCTTTGCACTGTTCTTTTAGGTAGTTTTCCTTATCTCTCCTTGCTTTTCTTTGAAATTCTGTGTTCAGAAGATTGTATTTTTTCCTTTCTCTTTTGACTTTTGCATTCCTTCTTTCCTCTGCTATTTTCAGAGCCTCATCAGACAACCATTTTGCTTTCTTATGCTTCTTTTCTTTTGGTATGGTTTTCTTTGCTGCTTCCTGCATGATGTCCTTTATCTCTGTCCATAATTCTTCTGGCACTCTGTCTATTGCGTCCAGGCCATTAAATCTGTTCATCACCTCCACTGCGTATTCTTTAGGGATGCTGTCTAGGTGATATCTGTCTGGTCTTCTTGTTTTCCCTATTTTCTTTAGTCTTAACCTGAATTTTGCGATCAGTAGGTTGTGATCTGAGCCACAGTCTGCTCCAGGTCTTGTTTTTGCTGATTGTATGGAGGTTCTCCATCTTTGGCTGCAGAGCCTGACCATTGGTCTTAAGCTAATAAGTATATGGCCAACATCTGGCACCCTTCAGAACAGCTGCAATTTGTGGAATGGCAAGCAAGTTTTTTAAAGGTTAATTTTCCCAGCTCTTCTCTTTTACTTTCTTCCTTGCTCTTTCCATGTTGAATCCTGCTGGTTTCCCTTGCATTACTTACCAACTGTAACCTTCCACAGTCTGCTTATGTGGGAACATGTCTTAGTTAGACAAGAGAGAGTAACCTCTGAGAAACAGCTCTTTATTAGGAGCAGGACATAAAGAAAAAAGTAGCACATCTGCTGATATCATCTGTAAATCTGGGAGGGTGAAGATGTTTTGCATAACTGTATTAATCATATGTACACATGTGGTAATCTGTAAATGTGTGTTTGAAAACAAGGATACATTTCCCTAATGTTATTTCATAATATGTAAAGTTATTAGACATACGCAGAAGGCAAGTATTCTTATATGCAAAATTTTAGAAGACAAGCATTCTTATATGCAAAGTTTCAGAAGGTGAATTTTCTTCTATGCAAAATTTCAGAAGGCAAGTATTCTTATACGCAGATTTTCAATTCTCCAGAGCATTTCTTAGTTGGACTCCCACTATTGGGAAAACCTGAGGACGGTAGACTCCAAATTTAAACATTTCCAAGATTTGCATTCCTCATCCCACTTATTCAAGTGACAGGCCTTGTTAAAGTTGCTCTTCCAGTCTACAATACCCAAACTCACCCAGATGCTGTATGGATGCAGACAGGAAAATGGTGGGATTGTAGTCTCAAAAAAGTAACTTTCTTCCACCGCTGCTTAGAACAAAGGGCCAGAACCGATAATATATTTGGTTTGCAGCTCAGACTGAATGCTCAGTCTAACCCTCCTGCTTTTCCTTCTAACTTCCATGGACATTTATTTTAGTGAGTAAATAAAAAATGGGGGGGGGGGACATTGTGGCACAATAAATACAGACTGCAGTGGCTCAAGTGGTTAAGACACTGACTGGCAGGGAGAAGGTCAGCAGTTCAAAACCCGAGTACTGCATGACGGAATGAGCACCTGTCTCTGTCCCAGCTCTTGCCAACCTAGCAGTTTGAAGGCAAGAAATTGCAAGTAGATAAATAGGGACCACTTTGGTGGGAAGTTAACAGCATTCCGTGCACTCCAGGTGTCTAGTCATGCATGCCACATGTCCACAGAAATGTCTGGAGACACAGACAGCGCTGGCTCATCGGTTATAAACAGAGATGAGCACTAAACCCTAGAGTCAGATATGACTGGCCTTCAAGCAAGGGTGACCTTTACCTTTACCTTTACCTGCTATATTTTAATGTGAGCTTTCATGGATCAAATCCATAAAAAATAATTGTGACACCACCCACTCGGCCTAGCCGACTCAAGTCAACACAAAAGTTTTGGCACCTTAAAGACTGTGGACCTGATCCATGAAGGTTCACATTAAAATACAGTCATTAGACTTTAATGAGCCACAACTTTTTTGTGTCTTTTTCTCTTTTGTTTACTCTCGAATAAATGCATGCACAGACTAACACGACTACCACATAAAAAATGTAATTTTTGTAATAATAACAGCCTGACATAAGCTACATCTCTCATCAGACATATCTTTCCATTTTTTCATCCTTCTCATAAATTTCAATTCTTCCTTTTATACATTTATATCATTCTTCATAAACTTTCATTTATCCTCCAATTTTCAATCTTAAATGCAATTATCTTATGTACTAATTTATTCAATATCTGATTATCAACTTCTCTTAACCTAAATTATTACTAACATAAAGCAAGATCTAAAGAAATAATATATGCATTGTCCCAAATTTACCACTTATTTTACTAACCTTCTTATTTCCTCCAAAAACTCATTGTATCATGTGCTGACTTGTTCCCTCTACTATTTTTCAAAGTATGCTCCAAAAATGGTTTCCAAATGTCCAAAATCTAGTTTTCTTTTGTTATTCCTTTTTTTGAAATTTAATTCACAAATTAAATTTAATGTATTATTATTATTATTATTATTATTATTATTATTATTATTATTATTATTATTATTATTATTATTATTATTATTATTATTATTATTATTATTATTATTATTATTATTATTATTATTATTATTATTATTATTATTATTAAGTTTGTTTATTTTCTTTGTTATTGTTGGTATTTTTTGTTATCTTATAATTTCTTAAAATCTCAATTTGTTGTTGTTCAGTCGCACAGTCAATTCTGACCATTTGCGACCCTATGGACCATTGTCCTCAAGGCACCTGTCCTCCACCATCCTCATCAGCCCACCCAGCTCTGTGCCCATTGCGTCTACAATACCATCTAGTCCTTTCTTCTCATTTGATATCCAAAGCACTTTAGCTTCATCTTTACTATTTGACCTTCTAAGGAGCAGTCGGGGTTGATTTCTTCTAAGATCGACCTATTTGTTCTCCTCGCTGTCCAGGGGACTCTCAAAACTCTCCTCCAACACCACATCTCAAAGACATCTATTCTTCTGCGCTCAGCTTTCCTAATGATCCAGGTCTCACAACCATACATCACCACCTGGAATACCATTGCTTTGACTATGTGATTTTTTGTTTACAAGGAGATGTCTCTCCTTTTCACTATGTTCCCCAGGTTTCTCATAGCTTGTCTCCCCAGAATCAATCGCCTTTTTATTTCATGGCTGCAGTCACCATCTTCAGTGATCTTGGATCCTAAGAAAGTAAAATCTGTCCCTGCTTCTCCTTCTTCCCCATCTATTTTCCAGGAACTGATATAGCCTGTTGCCATTCTCTTGCTTTTCTTGATGTTGAGTCTCAAGCCAACTTTTGCACTCTCTTCTTTCAACCTAATCAGGAAATTCTTTAGGTCTTCCTCACTGTTATGTATGTTAACTGTGTTTTCTGACAGGAGCGGAATGTATCTTTTCTCATGTAGCTATTATTGTGCAAATAAGTGGATCGCAAAATGTGCACACTCTGTTAGCCAATGGGCTTGTTGTATTATTGTTACTGTTACTGTTTATAGTGTATATAAGTCCGAGTTTTGCCCCATCCAAACTGTGTTCAAACCCCACTAATAAAGAGCTGAATTTCACTACTTCATTGGTCTGCTTCTTGATTCCTTGAACACTAAACTGACGACGAGGATGGGATGGCGTCCCCACATGGCAGCAACATCGGCCCATTCGACCCAGCATGTCCAGAGGAATGGGCAACATACGAACGCCGGTTCCGCCACGCAATGGCCTCGCAGAAGATTACCGACAGAAACCAGAAGTGCTCCTGTTTCCTCGCTCAGTGCGGTGCTGAGACGCTTGAGCTGGCAACCCACGTCGTTCTTCCACGGTCCGTGGATGTGGTGCCACTCACGGAGATCATGTCCACACTGAGGAGGCACCTGCAGCCAGAGGTCTCGATCTTCCCGGCCAGGGTGGCCTTCCACAGAAGAGAGCAGCAACCCGGTGAATCCATTGCAGACTACGCTGCCACACTGCGCATTGCTGACGCTCCGTGCAAGTGGGACAACATCGAGGAAGCACTCTGGGACCGTCTGCTGGCCGGCATGAGGGATGAAGATGCTCAATGTCGCCTCATGATCAGGAAGATGCTAACCTTCACGGCTGTCCTAGAAGAGGCAGTAGCGTCTGAGGCTACAAGGTCTGGGATAAAGCTCTTCCGGCATCGCCACTCCACCACCAGTGCCACCAACTCAGCTGTGCAAGCTCAGCAAAGTTCATCTTCATCCTCCTCAGCATCGCCGGGTTCCACCTCTTCATCAAAGTCCAGCAATGCAGAGAGAGAAGTCCAAGCAGTCCGACGAAAGCACCGAGAGCACCGTGATGATCGGGAGAAGAAATTCCTTTGCAAGTGCGATGGCTGCGGAGCCCGGCATGACCGCAAGAAGTGCCCCTTCTGCACCACAGAATGCCACAACTGTGGGCGAAGAGGGCACATTGCTAAAGTATGTTGACAGCAAAAGCAAAGAACTCAAGCACCTGAGTCCAAGAAGAGTCATCACCACAAAACGTCCATCACCAAAGTGTCACCCAAGCCTGAGCCGTGTCAAGTGAGCATCGTCAGCTAGCATTTCTTCGCATACCTGAGCCTGCCGGATGTCCCCAGCAAGATGAAGGTGGATTCAGGTACTACCTTTTCCATAATCCCACAGTGGGGGTTTTTGAGAATTCCCCCTGCCTCTCGGCCCAAGCTCAAATCCTTTAAAACTTTCCTCAGGGATGTGCAAGGTTGCCAAATTCCTTTCCTGGGGGTGGGTAATTTCTTGGTTAAATTCAAAAACATTCACACCTCCTTGCCATTGGTTGTAGTTAAGCAGGGCACTAACTGTTTTATTGGGACCCAATGATTTAGGCCCCTGGGAATCCAGCTTTCTGGCATCCACGCAATAGACTCTGACCCAATCCGGGATGTTTGTGCTGCACATCCTGAGGTATTCAAAAAAGGTTTAGGTTTATACAAAGAACACCCTGTGGACTTTGAGCTTGACTCAACCATCCGGCCCATCCAGATAAAACCACGCTGGGTACCCTTTGCTTTAAAGGAGAAGATAAAAGCCAAGCTGGACAAACAGGTGGGGCAGGGCATCCTAGGGCTGGTAGACTCCACAGAGTGGGAGACACCAATTGTGACTGCTTTGAAAAGTAACGGGGAGGTCAGGATATGTGCTGACTACAAGTGTACCATCAATAAAGCTTTTTGCCCGAATGCATATCCTGTGCCCATGGTAAGCCACCTTCTTGCCTCCTTGCATGGAGGAAATTGCTTTGCAAAACTTGACCTTGCCCAGGCTTACCAACAATTAACTGTGTCTCCTGATGGTGCCATAGCCCAGACCATAGTAACACATAGGAGGGCATTTAAGGTAACTAGACTACAATTCGGGGTGAATGCAACCCCCGGAATATTTCAATCTCTTGTAGAACCTATTTTGAAAAGGTTGCCTGGTATCCTGCCATATTTTGACGATGTCCTGATCACCGCTAAGGACACCGTCGAACTAGCAGCCAGGCTCGATTGAGTCCTGTCATGTTTTGAGTCCTGTCGATTGAGGGCCGGTCTACATCTCAGAAGAGACAAATGTGTGTTTTTGGCATGGGAACTAGAGTTCCTGGGGTACTGCATTACACCCCAAGGTATCATGCCCTCTGACTCCAAGGTGATGGCCATGCGGAATGCACCCAGGCCAAAATGTAAAGCCGAATTGCAATCATTCCTAGGATTGTTAAACTTCTATTATGCTTTTCTCCATCGCAAAGCCTCAGTTGCCGAACCATTACATCGGCTTCTTAAGAAAGATACTGTTTGGCACTGGGGTCATTGCCAGGAGAAAGCGTTCCTAGAAGTCAAAAAGCTGCTATCTTCGGATGATGTATTAACTCATTTTGATCCTAACAAAGAAGTTGTACTTGTGTGTGATGCATCCCCTGTGGGGGTGGGAGTTGTGTTATGCCATGTACTAAGTGATGGGAGGGAAGCCCCCATAGCATTCTATTCCCGTTCGCACTCAAAGCCTGAGAAAAATTATGCTCAGACAAACAGGGAGGCGTTGGCCATCGAGGTAGGCACTAAGAAATTCCACAATTACCTTTATGGAAGGCTTTTACCATTGTAACTGACCACAAGCCCCTCCTTGGAGTCTTTGTGAACGGGAAGCCCACCCTTCAAATTCTGTCCCCAAGGATGTTGCATTGGGCAATTTTCCTAAATGCATACAATTTTACTTTGGTGCACAGACCCAGCATGGACATCAGCCATGCTGATGCCCTCTCACGTTCTCCACTGCCGGAGGTCGGGGAAGCTGATTGCGAGATCGAAAGCGACCACCAGGTCCTCATGATTGAGGCATTCGACTTGCCCCCAGTCGTCCCCTCAGATATAGTCAAGGCTACAGCCAAGGATGTAACATTGACTAAAGTAATGTCTTGGGTACAAAAGGCTGGTCTGTCTCTCCTCTAGCCGAGGAATTCAGAACATTCCACCACAAGCGTTTGGAACTATCAGTGGAATGAGGTTGCCTTCTATGGGGCCAGTGGGTGGTCATTCCTGTCACTCTCAGGAAAAAGGTTTTTCATTTACTTCACACAAGTCACCCGGGAATTGTCCATTCCAAAGCCCTTGCCTGTAGCTACTTTTGGTGGCCTCAACTGGACTACGACATAGAACAAATGGTCGGCACTTGTGCCAGATGCCAATTCTCTCACCCAGAGCAATCCCACCTTCCCTCTTGGGAATGGGATTCTGCCAGGGGCCCGAGGTCCAGGTTGCACATTGATTTTGCAGGTCCATTTAGGGGTGCCCTATTTTTATTTTATTTTTGGTTGTGGATTCATTCTCTAAGTGGCTGGAAGTGATTAGGGTACCTAATACCACTTCTGCCACCACGATAATGCATCTGAGAAGGCTGTTTGCAGCATTTGGACTTCCAGATGTGCTGGTGTCCAACAACGCGTCCACATTCACATCTGCAGAATTCCAATCCTTCATGGAAAGGAATGCAATTAGGCACATCACTGCCATCCCATTCCACCCAGCCACCAATGGCCAGGTGGAGTGGCAGGTGTGCACGACTAAAAACTCGCTTCGGCGTATGGGTGAAGGGGATTTGGAGCTCCAGCTATGCCAGTTTCTTTTCACATATAGGCTCACCCCCCTTGCCTCAGGGCTGTCCCCTGCTGAATTGCTCCAGCGAAGGAAACTGTCATCCTTGCTGCATGGATTTGATCCCTCTAGGGTAGAGGACAAATATAGCAATCCAACACCAGAAGGGTTTCTCGTCCGGAGACCCTGTACATTGCCGCAATTATGCAGCTGGTGGTCCTACATGGGTGCCCGGGTTTGTGATCAATCAAACTGGTCCTGTTTCTTACAGAATCAAAACAGCCACTGGTCTGATCTGGAGGAGGCACGTAGATCAGTTGAGACCAAGAGTACTGGACCCACAAGACGAATACAGAAACTCAACGCTTGGCCCCCACCCATTAAAACCAAGGGGGCAGAGGTAATAGTCAGCAGCCAGCCAACATTGACGCAGAGGTGCGTTTTAGGGACCGACTTCAAGGGGAATTTGTGAAATGTTCCCCTACTCCGGCCATGTGTACCCCTACACTGTCCCAGCCTAGCACTCTGGATTCCTTTATTGATGATGACCAGTTTTGTTTGGAGTCGCCCTCCACTCTTAGTACACACAGGAGGGACCCTGAGTTGTCTTAGTCATCCACAGAATTTTGAGCGATCCCCTGCTCCTCCATCTGACAAATGGGGCTTTAATTCGGGGTTACAATCCTCCCCCTCTAGTCAATCCCTCACTTCAGTCGGGTTGCCCATCCTACGAGCCCCTGAGCCGGCTCAGCCAAGCATCCGGCCCAGAAGGGAAACTAGACCACCATTCTGGTTAAAGGATTTTGTTTTTACCTGGGGGGGGGGGGGAGAATGTTATGTAAATTAACTGTGTTTTCTGACAGGAGCAGAATGTATCTTTTCTCATGTATCTATTCTTATGCAAATAAGTGGATTGAAAAATGTGCACACTCTGTTAGCCAATGGGCTTGTTGTATTATTGTTACTGTTTATAGTGTATATAAGTCCGAGTTTTGCCCCATCCAAACTGTGTTCAAACCCCACTAATAAAGAGCTGAATTTCACTACTTCATTCGTCTGCTTCTTCATTCCTTGAACACGAAACTCACTTTCTGCCATTAGGGTGGTCTCATCTGCATATCTCAAATTGTTGGTGTTTCTCCCAGCAATTTTGATCCCAAATCTCAATTTATTTATTTTTTTTAAAAAAACCAATGTGGTTTTTTTTCCTTCACATGTAAATACGGTCGTTAGTCTTTCGGGTGGCACAACTTTTTGCGTGTCTTTTCTGTTTCGTTTTACTTACTCTCTGATATGTTTGCACACAGAGTAGCACTTGGGGTGGGGTGGGGGAATAATTTTCTCAGCCTCCCCCCCTTTTTTGTGTATCTCTCCCTCCCCCCACTTTTTTTTTTTTTTTTTGGAGAGGGTAGGAAGGAATGGATGCATCTTCTCCTCCTCGCTTGGCAGGTCCTTTTAATAGGCTGGAAAAAATTCTTCCGACGAAGTTCCTCCGGCTCCGCGTGCTTGAATGAGCGCGGCTGCCGATAGGCTGCCTGCGTCCGCTTCTGATTGGCTCCTGGCCCCGCGGGGAGGAGGGGGGGGAGAGGCTGGGAGGCTATAAATGCGCCAGGTTGGTCCATTCCATTCATTCCACACCTGCAGCGAGTAGGAGGTTAGAGACGCCCGAGCGTGGAGTGCGTCCCTCTCGCTCTCGTCCACTTTGGCGCTTCGGTAGGGTGGCTGCGCTCCCTTCCAGTCCAGACCCGCCGCTTTAGCCAAGCCGAAAGGCAACGAGGGCACCGGAGGCGCAGGGAAGGACCCCCAAGAGCGCAGGGCGCACCAACTTGGCGCAAACTTTGGCAGAGAATGCTCCAAAAGTCCCCGGTGCTGCTGCTGCTGCTGGTGCTCCTGGCGGCCGCCGCCGCCGCGTCCTACGAGGTCGAGCACAATGATTCGGTCAGCAGCCCCAGGAAAGCCCGGCTCGCCGTCCAAAGCTCAGGTAACGCACATGATCTCGCCAGCCACCCCGTTGTGCTCCCTAGAGCTTCGCCTCCAAAGAGAGCGCCGCGCCTAGCCTAGCCTAACCAAGCCATGCCTAGCCTAACCTAACCTAACCAAACCTAGACTAGCCAAGCCTAGCCTAGCCCGCTCCGACGTGCCAACAGCGGTTTTGGCAGCTCCATCGCTCGCCTTCTTTCCCCTGCGCTATCCGCTCCGTCTCCATCCCGGAGTAAAACCCAAGCATGTTTGCGCAGGAGAACCGAACAATTCTCCTGGAGGGAGGCGGATTTTAAGCCGGTCGTTTCTCCGCCTCCCTCTTTGCCGGCTGGAACAAGAACTGCTTCGGCTTCCCTCGTGGCTCTTCCACTGCCGGGAGGCGAGGGAAAAAAAAAACCTCTCTTTACAAGAACCACTTGATTATTGTTATTATTTTTCTAGCTGGTTTTTCTAATTTCTTTCCAAAAAAAGAAGGAGAGATTGGAATTCTAGATCCTAGACCAGAGGTGCCCAAACTTTTTGGGCAGTGGGCCGGTCATGTGGTTCAGCGGGCCAGTCACGTGGAAGTGAAATGTGCCTTGCAAATCTGTTTTTGCAACAGGATGAGATAGATTTTTAGGCTGCTTTTTCTCTGCTTAAACCAGGAGTGCCCAAACTACAGCCTGCAGGCCAGATCCAGCCCCTGTACCTATTCATCCGGCCCACACCGCCCTTGTCGCTCCTGGAAGCGGAAGTAAAATATGCCCATGCGGGCACATTTTACTTCTGCTTCCAAGAGCAGCACCGGCGGCTCAGACCAGATGAAGTGCTATCAGGGGCTGGATCTGGCCTGCGCGCTGGAGTTTTAGCATCCCTGTCCTAGACCTAGGCAATGTAATTCACTGCACCTTTCTCTCCCTCCCCCCTTTGCCATCTGGACCCTATCCTCTCTGTAGAGGAGAGCAGAAGATTTTATATCAGCTTCCCCAAGTTGGTTTGCAATCTCCTAAGAATGATTGTATGTGGCATGTATATATGGAGATTGTAGATAATAATAATAAATTTGTGTCAGAACTTATTCTGGGTTGAAAGGATTTTGGTGTAAGAAGCTCCGCTCAGGGAACACTCAAATTAGGCTCCTTTCATGTCCCCAAGAGCTGGGACAGAGACAGGCGCTCAATCCATCATGCAGTACCTGGGTCTCAAATTGCTGACTTGCCAGCCTTCCAGCTAACAAGATGAGCTTCTCAACCACTAAGCCACAACAGCCCCTATGTGGTGTGGTATGTATATTGTAGATAGAAGAGAAGGAGAATTCTCTGAGCAGAGATGGATCTAGACATGCCATTTCTATTTATATCTATGCTGTCTATGATTTTAACAGTGAGATCTGTCTTCTTCATCCATGCCTAGGCCAGACATGAAACTGACAGAATGAAGGCACCCTTTGGTGAGTTCGTTCTGCAGTTCCCTTTGCCTGACCTAGTGTGAGAAAGATTAGCTGGCAACATAAGGTTGCTGTTACCAGGGTATGCCTGATTGTAGTTCAAGAATACCACAATATTCAAGGAGGCTCTTTCTGTGTACTCCAGTGAGATCTGTGCTATTGAGGCAGATGTGTATGTCTGTATCTATATATACATATTCCTGTAAGAATATCACATAGGTTTTGCACAACTCCTTAATATGTATGCCTATATTGTCTCGGTGTCATGGATTATTTAGATACTGATATAGGGGATAATATATGGGGCTGCAGTGGCTCAAGTGGCTAAGACGCTGACTGGGAGGCACAAGGCCAGCAGTTCGATTACCGAGTACTGCAGGACAGAAGGAGCTCCCGTCTTTGTCCCAGCTCCTGCCAACCTAGCAGTTCGAAAGCAAGAAATTGCAAGTAGATAAATAGGGACCACTTCAGTGGGAAGGTAACAGTGTTCCGTGTGCTCCGGTGTCTAGTCATGCCTGCCACATGACCACAGAAATATCTGCAGAAGCAGACAACGCTGGCTCTTCAGCTTTGAAACAGAGATGAGCACTGAACCCTAGAGTCGGATACAACTGGCTTTCATCTTTATCCCTATATGGGATAAAGATGTAGGTATATCTACACACACACTTCACACATGCATTTTCATGTATATAGCTCATCTGTAGCATATGGATGAGATAGATGTAAAGTATTTAGTCTGTGTAATTCACATCAGAAATGTGTGTCAGAGAGAGAGAAGTTAAATCCATGCCCTTTTAAAATAGCTCTCTGTCTCCCTCTCCCCACAAATAGCACTAACTGAGATGAGTAACTTTTAATTTCTGCTTCTGCCAATAGTTGAGAAACATTTTTACATGGCATATTACACATATTACACATGCAGAGCCCACCAACTATGGCAAATGATAGTAAAATTGAAACATTTCAAAGTTTCAGTGCTGGGAGCTGCTCTGTCTTTCCAGTATTAGCAGGTTTCATGTGTGTCCTTTGCATGCCTTGAGTTGAAGACATCTATGCTTCTTGCTTCTTGACCCTTGCTGGGAGATGGGTCCCACCCCCACTCCCTTCACATCTGCAGGGCTCTGCAGTACAGTACTAGGGTATTTGCTCAATTTCCTTTTGTAGTCGGTTTCTATAGAAACATAGGGTTTCGGTTGTTCTGCTTTGCCTAAAACAATAAAAAGCCCTAATGCACATTAAGTCTGCTGAATGCAAAGTTATAACTTGAATCCATGGAAACATCTCATTCTGAGGAGAGTGAGGCATAGAATGCAGGAAGCATAATCTTATCAAATATTTTCTCTTTCCTGGCATGAGAAAGAGAGATGACTGAGGAAGATGACAGTTACAAGAGATTATGCTAAAGATCAGAGTTCCCAAATGGGATTTTTGGGGAGTCTCCCCTTCCCAGAATCACCCAGCAAGCATAACTATTGGCTAGCTGGGCAATTCTCAGAGTTTTAATGCAAAGGTGCCCAAACAATGGGCCATGGGCCAGATCTGGCACCCAACACCAATTCATCTGGCCCATACCACCCTTGCCACTCCGGGAGTGGCAAGCGCAGCATGGGCTGGATAAATTGGTGTCGGGGCTGGATCCAGCCCACAGGTGGTAGTTTAGGCACCCTTGGTTTAAGTAGAGAAAATGGCAGCCTAAAAATCTATCTCATCCTGTTGCAAAACAGATTGCAAGGCACCTTTTTCTTCCACTTCCAGTAGGAGGAACCACGTGGCCAGCCCACTGAACTACGTGACCAGCCCACTGCCCAAAAAGTTTGGGCACCCCTGTTTTAATGCAAAAAGAGAGGCACATTTCCATGCCCTACTGAGATTGTATGTTAAAGTCCCCTTTCCACTTCTTGAAATCCTCGTGGCTCTTTCAGAATGGCCTCCTGAGGTCTTCCTGCAAAGTCCAGCTTCAGTGTTTAGTTGAGCAAAGAATGAATGGGTCTTTTGGCGTGATACTGGATCCGAGAAGAAATTCAGCTTGAAGAGAGAAGCTGATTGCATCTCCTCATGTAATGGAAATAATCAGGCATACAGTCAGGCAGCTTCTGGATAAAAATTGCGAAGCAGGTGTATTTGAACAGTTTGGTGTTCATTTGTATGCAACTTGGTGTCAGGCATATTGGATCCTTCCAGGTTATGTTGAGTTATGGCTCCTATCAGCCTTAGCCAGCATGATCAGTGATTTAGGATGATGAAGTGTTATATCCCAATGATATCCTGGAGGAAGGGGGAATGCAAATTTTCTGCCTTGAAAATTTGGTCTCCTAGTCTTGCTCTGATGCTTTTCACTACTAGGATAAGGGAGGCGGCCTGGCCTTCTCCAGATGTTTGGTCTAAAACTCTCATGAATGCCAGTATCACCAGTGATTTCTAACAATTTTGTGACCTGTCCTGAGTCCCAGTTCTGGGGAAAGGCAGCCCATCCATGCATTAAGGAATTGGAGGCAAGTCCCAGGTTTTCTACCCTACATTGCTACACTGCATGAGCTGGCCATGAAAATCTTTATCAGTGATGTGTGCAGTTTGCTTAGGTAAGAAAAGCCAGGCTATCTGTGTATTTGCTAAAGCCAAGAAGGTGGCAGAAGTGTTACCTTTGGGGTAAGGGAAGGGAGGGTGGGCCAGTTTGGCTGCCTGTCCATTTCCAGGCAGATGTTTAAACCTCATTCTGCGAATGAGAGCAAATTTTTCAAGATGAACTGAAATGAAAATTTCCCCATCTGATCCTATTCGACTGCCTTAGCTAGCACAGAGCGGACACCCATGTTATGCCTGCCTCTCACAACTATGGGTTGGAGTTTTAAAGAAAGTGACAAGCGCAATTCAGCACCAATAGAATTGGATAGGCAAGGATTCAAAGCCGCACTTTGAATACTAAAGCACCCACCTCAACTGTCATGGCTTGGTCCTAAGGCAGTGATGGCAAACCTATGGCACGCATGCCAGAGGTGGCACTCGGAGCCCTCTCTGTGGGCACCCGTGCAGTCACCCCAGCACAGAGTGCACTCTGCCCAGCAGCCCAATGGAAGCATTTCCTTCCTCACTTGTTGCTGTGTTGGCACTTCTCAATAAATAAGTGGGTTTTGGGTTGCAGTTTGGGCACTCTGTCTCTAAAAGGTTTGCCATCACTATCCTAAAGAATAATGGGATTTGTAGTTTGTTGAGAGACCCATGCCTTTGCTTAGAGGGAGATACTCTAGCTTAGCCACTTCTCATATCTTGCTTTATCACGTTCTTGCATGTGGAGGGTGATGATTTTGGAGAATTCCAGTGCCTCTCCCTATGAGTCAGGATCCCTGATTTTCTAGGGTGTGGATTCACATGGAGAATCTCAATGGAGAGAAAGAGGTTCTCCTGCTTCAGACTGGTCCCCGTCCAGATGGCGGAGTCAAATGGTACTGATGGAAGTGCTATGGGACTTGAACTCTCCCGTTTAGAAACGTGACTATCCAACACACTTTCCAAATCCTAAACAGGGGTTTGGGATTCTCAATTAGAGAGTTCATAAGGCATCCTTCTATGTTGTAGCACATTTCCTGAAGAGCAGCTACCCATCCAACATGATCCTCCTTGACCTGGTGATGACATCTGCCCAGGGCCATAGCCAGGGGGGGGGGCAAAAACCTCTTGAGCTAACAGCCCACCCAACAATGCCGATGCTATATATCTGAATGTGACATTGTTGCCCCTCATGTAATTTTTTTTGACCCTCATGAAAAATGTCCCCCCCCCATACTATCACAGAAGAGAAGACTGAGTGGGCAACCTGCCATTTCCCCCAAGCGAGTTGTCAATAGTCAAATTCAAGACTCCTACCTTTCGTCCTCCTTTTGAGGTTCTTCATATGATATTTTATCTAGACTTGGGTGTAGAGCCCTTCAAATAGAGAACTGTCTTATGTAAAGCAGGGGACTTGACTATGTCAATACATGATCAATTGCATGTGACGGCCATAGCATCGACAAGTGTTTAATTTCCTCCTCTAGACTGGAATGTCTACAAAAGCATCTCTTTGCAACATGAGCCTCCGTAAGTCAGGAGTTTCTTTTATTACATGGTAAAGCAGTTATACGAAGCCAGGAGCCAGAAAGGTGGTGTATAAACCCGAGGCAAGTTCTTAGCCATCTTTGTCAAGAATAGATAGTCCAATAGGGAAAGGGGGTGAACTTTTTTATCCCACAGTAGTGCATGGAGCCCCCTCCTCAGGCCAACATTCAATGGAGACAATCAAAACTTTAAAATAATCAACCAAATGTTAGGAAGACATTTAGACTAAACCAATTTTAAAGTAAAAATAAAAATCCTCTCGCAAAAATGCAACTCAATGTGGTTTTTATACCACAAACCCTTTCCAGAACATGCACAGTAATGTATAATGTCTTGGAGAGATGTGCAAAGCATATGGTCTGGAAATCTGAATTTAATTCTTTACATTACTACTGTGAGGTGTTGCATTACCCACATTGGTGTACATTAGCTCTTTTTTTTTTTTGTGAACCTGAATTGTGTTAGTAAAGAAGATGTGTTTATATTTTGGTCCTATTTTTAGTTAGATTTCTTCTTTGGTGTCCAGATCAAATTTTGGGTTGCCAGAATGAAGCCACTTTCTTGGCTTTGTCATTGGCTAAAATTAAATCTTCATCCGGACCTGTTTCTGGTAGTAATCGGCAGACCAATAAATGAACCGGATTCTGTATCTCTCCACATTCACACAGCGTGTTGTTGTCTGCCAGCATGTTGGTCTTGCATTTAAGGACTCCAACCCACAGCCTATTCAGGGTCCTCCAAGTGACATAGGGGAGGTTGAGTTCCTCAGCCATATCCTCCTTTCATGTTGTTCCTTGTCCAGTGAGCTTCTTCCTCCATCTTCTAATTTGGTTTTGCTCGTGTGTTCCCTCAAGAATGTTTGTTCTTGCCATAAAGCTCTTCCTGGATCTGATCCCATGGACTTGTGGCTCATATCCATTCAGAGGATGTTGAGAGTCATTCTCTTGCTTAGTTCTCTTGGCTTCTACTACTGCTTCTCTCCTTATCTTAGGTGGAGCAATACCAGCAAGAGGATATATTCCCTCCACTGGTGCAGGGCTGGATTGAAGCATTAGGCTACCTAGGCTGCAGCCTATGGGCCCGTACCACAAAGGGGGCCCCGCACCATGTGAAAATGTGGTTTTTGTAGGTTAAATTAAAAAAATACTTTCCCCGGTAGGGCCCATGCCACAGGTTCAGCCTAGGGGCCCACAGATCCTAAATACGGCACTGCACTGGCATAGGCTTGAGGCATCGTGCCACTATGTGCATTGCTTCATTAACAACGATGTCAACTTGTGGAAATGTGCTCCATACTGGAACAGCATACTCTGCTGCAGAGATGCTCAGGGCCAAAGCTGATGTATGCAGTGTGGATGGGCTTACTTCAGATAGGGGCTGATGATATTCTGGTTTTAATGTTTGTTCATTTATCTGTTTTAATGAACCACTTCAAATGGACTGGTTTGGAATTTCCTGTAAGTCATAGAAGACTCGGGGTTATATCTGATTTTCAGAGAAGGCCCATTGAATCAGTGGGACTTAGATCACTATTAACGTTAGCATGCACACCCTTTCATACAACAGTCCTACTCTAGTTTAAATCTTCCCACCTTACTGTGTGTATCTCCCCTTCCATACAAAGCCTAGCATAATTTAACCAGAAGCCTATTGGTTGTTCATTCCAGTGTTAAGTGCAGGGGCAAATTGCCACTTCTTAATATATATTTTTGTGCTCTATGAGGAATGAAAGTGCCAACTCAATAAATAGCAGCAATTTCACTGCTGCTGTTGCGCTTAGTTAGTTCTGTGCCATCAAACTGGAACTGAGGAGGATCAGCTGGTCACCAGTTAGTGAGAAAGAAATTGCAAGTAGATAAATAGGTAATGCTTCGATGGGAAAAGTAACAGTATTTCATGAACTCTGGCATCTAGAGATGCCTGCCACATGACCATAGAAATTTCTGCAGAGGAAGATAGTGCAGGCTCTTTGGGTGTAAACAGAGGTGAGCACTGTACTTTAGAGTTGGACACAACTGGCTTTCGAGCAACAGTAGTATGGCTTTTAAGGTGAGTGAGATATTTAAGGAGTGCTCCCCTAGTGAGTTTCAGTGGCTGAGTGGAGATTTGAACCCTTGTCCACAGAACCCTAGTCAGTCACTCGGCCCATTAATACCACATTGGGTTCCTGTTGTTGCATTTATGCTACTGTAAATAACCAATACGATTTTTGCTATTGAATCTTTATGTTTCTAGGCATCTTATTATACAGGTATATGTTAATGAAGATTTTTTTTAAAAAAACCCTACCCCACCTTTCCTAATGGGAAAATTGTACTCACTTAGGTGTTGAACGCTGACAATCTCATCAAAAAAATGTGGCTGGGTTAGCTGTGAATGTGTCCTAAAGGGGCTGTGTAAATGTGCACACCCTGGCATATAAAGTGTGACTCAGCAACTGCTGGCAGCTGAACGCTTTGGCTGGAAGCTGCTATGGAAATACAAAGTGTGATGGAAGTATGTATTCAGGTATTTCTCTCCTTCTCTTGCAGTGGACGTGGTTCGGTGTTTAAACAGTGCCCTCCAGGTAGGATGCGGTGCCTTTGCCTGCCTGGAGAACTCGACCTGTGAAACAGGTGGCATGTATGACATCTGTAAATCCTTTCTCTACAGCGCTGCTAAATTTGACACTCAGGTAGGTGGAACGGGCCTTGCCTCACTTTCGCTTGTGGTTTTCTCCGCCAATGGTCCAGGAAACGGCTGTGACTCATTGGGAGGGGCTCTTGATTTGTTTATCAAAAAGTCCCAGGTAGAGTCTCCAGGTGGGACCGGAAAGGACCCATTCTGTGTAGAATGACACAGATCATTCTCCTGAGCTGCATATACACCTAGGGAATGAAAACTAGATGCACAGTTACAAGATGGGGGATACTTGGCTCAGTTATAATACTACAAGCGAGAAGGATCTTGGAGTAGATGTAGACCAAGTCAACAGAGTTGTTGTAGATCAGTCAACAGATCAGACATGAGTCAACAATGTGACGTGGTTGCCAAAAGTAAGCCACTGGAGCGCATGGAATGCTGTTACCTTCCCACCAAAGCGGTAGCTATTTAGCTAGACTAAATGTCTTGCTTTTGAACTGCTACATTGGCAGGAGCTGGGACCCAAGTGCTGCACTTGGGTCTTGAACTGCTGACCTGCCGACCTTCTAGTTGTCAAGTTCAGTGTCTTAACCACTAAGCCACTGCAGTACAAAGTCTCAAACCCATACTTATAATCCCTCATTCATCTTAGAGTGCTGGGCAGTGATCATCTCCCTATTACCTAGCAGGAAGTATAGAAAAGGGCTTCTTGGGGAGCACGGAGAGTGGCTACAAGCCAGAGGTTTCCCATCTATCTCCTACAATCAGAGTCTATTCACCAAATGGGTGAGTTAACTCTTCTTCCATAGTAGTGTTCATTATGCAATCTTAGGAGAAAAAATCCTGTTGCATGTATAAATTAACTTCTCCCTAAATGGAAAGCTATTGCAAAACTCAGAAGTGCCTCCAGCATATAAGTTTTCCATATGCTGGCCCTTTGATCATTACTCATGGCTGGGCATAGGGCAGTGATGCGCACTCGCTCTCCTTTAAAACGCATGTGCTAACACACTTCTCGGTTGACAGGGGAAAGCCTTTGTCAAGAAGAGCTTGAAGTGTGTGGCAAATGGCATCACCTCGAAGGTGTTCCTGGTCATCCGAAGGTGCTCGACGTTCCAGCGGATGATTTCGGAGGTGCAGGAAGAATGTTATAGCAAGCTGGACATCTGCAGCATTGCTCGAAGGAATCCAGAAGCCATCACGGAAGTTGTCCACCTTCCCAACCACTTCTCAAACAGGTAGGCTCCTTCCAGTCTCAAAAGCTTGTTGCAAAAGTCTTGTTGAATACACAGGACATAAGGTGTGTGTCTTAAACAGGTAAGGGAAAGAGTGGCTCACTGCCTTCTTTATTTACTTCATTACTTCCTTTCTTTTATTGCCCACATTTTCCTGGGGCACCTGAGGTGGTTAAAAATAACACATAGTAATAACAATAACATTTATATACAGTACTGCCCCACAACACTCGGAACACTCTCCGGGTGGTTCAAAAGGTAATTAGCACTTTGCCCCCAACATGCTGGGTACTCATTTTACTGGCATCAGGAGGAAGGAAAGCTGAGTCAACCTTGATCCCCATCAGGATGGAACTCACAACATCAGCAGTTGTGGCTGCAAGTACAGCAGTTTAACCCTTGTGCCACCAGGGCTATGGTCAACTGGGGCTTCAGTCTGCTGGTCCTAAAAGAGGTAAAACTTTGGAAAGAGGAAATATTAGCAAGCCTGGGAAAAGCCCAAGAATGACAGAAATGCAACGTTTCAGGGCAGGACCTTCAAGACCAGGGGTGCCCAAACTTTGTGCTGGGGGCCTGCCCCGGAAGTGGGCATGTTTGCACATGCATGTAGGAACCACTCCCGGAAGTAGTTCTGAACATCTCTGAGCATGCGCAAATGCATCCCCGCCACCCCCGGAAGTGTTTCTGGACACACATGTGCATTGGTGAGGATGCCTCTATCCACTTCCGGGAACGACAAGGGCATCGGAGGCCGGATGAATTGGTGTCGGAGCCTGATACGGCCTGCAGGCTGAAGTTTGGACACTCCTGTTCAAGATGGTTAAGTGACTGGGGGTGGAGCATGCTATGTGGTAATACTGGTTGACTGACAAAGTCAAGAAACAGGGTCCGAAAACTTTAAAATGGGAAAGGGATATTCTAAAACCAGAAGGAAAACTGTTCTACATGGATTCTGAGCAAATAGTTCTACCATCAATACAAAAAAGGAAGAAAATAGAATAAATAGTAGAAAGTAGTAATGAAAATAAACCCTCTCAGCAGGCTATCTGAACATGAAAACCACCTCCAGTTAATGAAAAACCTGTAGACACCTTTCCTCTGTTGAGTTCAAAGTGGTATAAATGGTTCCCTTCCTCTCCTCTTCAGCACCACAACAGACTTGCAAGGTAGGTCAGTGAGTTGGCCACGGTTGTCCAAAAGGTTTTACAGGTCAAAACCTGGATTTTTCCGCCCTGACCCAACATTCAAATATAAGATAGCTGCTGTTGGTAGGTCAAGAGGTAGGTTTCATTCCCACTGAACCTTTGAGAGGGGAGTCTCTTTCTTGGTGGCTGTAGAGAAAAGCCCTTTTTTTCCCTTTAACGCAGAGAAAGAGCACCTTATTTAAAAGAAGAATCAGATGTGATTTGCCCTCTAAAACAAGACAGATTTTCCCTGCACATTTCATTTTTAAAACAGAGGTGGCTTTTTTTTTTTTAAATCTACGGGCCGGTTTTCAAGGATGTCCTGGTGGCTAACAAAGCCCAAAGTAATTAGAAGTGTCTTCTGGTTACGGTAAATCAGTATTATTCTTGATTTTAAATGGTACAGTGGCAGAGGGGTCTGCAACCTTTTAAAAGATGTATTGGCGCTCCTGGAAACTTAAAGCAGCATCATTTTTTTTCTGAAGTTGTCAGGAGGAAAAGGGAGACCAGAGAGATCATTTAAAAAATAGTCTTGCAGGCTGCGTTTTGGTCCATCCCTGTTTGAAAGCAACAATAAAAGCACTTTCAGTTCTGGGAAACCAGTGTTTGCACGGATAGCAAAAGTGAGGCCCGCATCAAACAACACTCACTGTTCAAGTCTAAAATCTGAATAAGGCTTCAGGGAAAACAGACTGTGAGGGGGGAATGAAAGCACAGCTTAGAGGTATTACTGCTGAAGCTGATCCTTTACCTCAACTTTAATTTGAAATTTATTTTTAATGTTAATCCTTTTAGTGGGTGTTATATAATGAGTTATAGGGGCTGCTGTGGCTTAGTGGTTAAGACGCTGAACTTGACGACTGGAAGGTCGGCAGGTCAACAGTTTGAGACCCAGATGCTGCACGACAAAGTGGGCGCCTATCACCTGTCCCAGCTCCTGCTAAACTAGCAGTTCAAAAGCAAGATATTGCAAGTAGATAAATAGTTACTGCTTCGGTGGGAAAGGTAACTGTGTTTGGTGTGGTGCACTGTCTAGTCATACCTGCCAGATGACCACATAAAGGTCTGCAGATGCAGACAATGCTGGCATTTTGGCTGTAAATGGAGTTGAGCACCGTACCCTACAGTCGGATATGACTGCCTTTCGAGCAAGGGAGAGCTTTACCAATATAATGAGTTATGCTGATCATCAATGTAATTTAAATCAGTTTTTCCAAATTGTGGGAGGGGCAGTAATAAATTAAAGTATCATAAAACCCCAGGAATGAGGACTGTTAAAAATAATTGTTTAAAGTCAATAATAAATTATAGCGACACGTTGCCTTTAATGAACTGGTGGTGAACTGGGAGAGCAAAGTAGGAACTCTGGGAGATGGATTAAGATGCGCTTCTTGAGCAAATGAAATCAGAGGATTGTGATACTGAGGGAAACACAACCAAAGGGGTTTCCCAGTTCATACATTTACAAAAAAGTTTTCTTGGCACTCTCCTGCTTTTTCAGCTCACTCGGATAGCTGTAGCTGGCGTTAGACTCAAGGGGGAAGTTGTTAAAAGATTAGTCGACCTTCCTGTGACTGATATGAAAATATACTTGAGATGCATGTGGGAAATATTTAATATCCGATTACCCTTCTAGTTTGTTTCTTTTATAAATGTAATCACTTTTTTTTAAAAAAAAATCAATTAAAACAATGACTTCTGCACCTGAATGTATGCAGTGGTTATTAACAAATCTGTCAGTTTCATTTCCCCCCGTTTTCTTCTTTTCAAGTTCTTTCTTTCACATATATGAAAATGTTTGAAAATCTTGAGAATTTCTTCACAAATGGAAGCCAAAAGACATTCCCAGCCATCAACAGTGCCTAAATCAATACCTGCCTGCATGTAGGTAACTGCAGGGTGCTCAAACATTTCAGACTGCGGTTTCTCCCACCGGAAGCAGAAGTAAGACATGCAAGCGCGGGTGCATAACACT
The DNA here is from genome assembly GCA_035047305.1 of Bradypodion pumilum. Taxonomy (NCBI): domain Eukaryota; kingdom Metazoa; phylum Chordata; class Lepidosauria; order Squamata; family Chamaeleonidae; genus Bradypodion; species Bradypodion pumilum. Next base: position 6,907,571 of record JAWDJD010000010.1, on the reverse strand, counting down.
CCCATGCATCCATGTTTTATTTCCACTTCTGGGAGCAGTGAGGGCGGTGTGGGCCGGATGAATTGGCATCGGTGGCCAGATCCGGCCCACAGGCCTTAATTTGGGCACCCCTGAGATAATGCCACACTATCATGGTTAAATATCAAGGGATTCAAAGACAAAACTGCTGTCAAGTCTTAACACTCAAAAAAAAATTCTGCCTGGTTAGGTGAATCTGCTAGTTTAGTCTTTTCCCACATTCTCATATTTCTAATTGATTGTTTTGTAGTGGTGCTAAGTCATAAGTGTGGGAATTTGGGGGAGTTATTTTTACAAAAGCAACCGTCTTGCACACTTTTTTAAAAAAAAATAGTTTAAGATTTTGCACTGGCTTTTTCCGTGGATAGGTCAGTGTGAAATCTGTTTCATTGGCACCCAGTCTCCATCTATTAAAGAGAGATGTGAGATTTGAAGAGAGTAGATACATGTTGGATGGGTAGCTGCTCTTCAGGAAATGTGCTACAACATGGAAGGATGCCTTATTTCTTTGTCTCAGTTAGTACAGTGGCTGTTTTCTGTTGCTGTTATGCTGATAGCCACATTTTGAGCAACTGGGACGGGGTGAGGGCATTAAGACTTTACAACATGGTCTATTTTTGACCCTTTAAAAATACCTCTTGCCTGATAAAGAGATTTTTTTTAACCCTATATGTTTGTGTGCAGTTTGGTCCCTAGGCTATTATGGGTTGTGGATTTTGTTTAGGTATACATCTGGCTTCCTTTCCTAATTTATCAAGGTTGCATAGAGGCAAGAGTCCAGCTGTGAGCTTACAATTGATTGCTTGTGGCTGTTGACTCCGATTTTCTGGATGCTGTGAATCCTTTGCCAGGTTTTAGTCTGCACTTTACAGGAGTAATGGCGCCTATTTTTAGCTTCAACAGTTCCTGCTGAGTTAATGTTAAAACCCGGAGCGGATTCACAGCACCCTGAAAATTGGAGGACCCAATCGCCATTGAGTATGGACTTGAGTTATGTGCTACGTTAACTGCACAGCAATCAGGTACATTATTTTTTCTTTACAAACTGGGACCCTATTTAGGTTGAGCCCTTTGTCTTCCAAGTGCCCTTTGTGTTTGGTGGGGTGGAAGTAACAGCAGTTAAGAGACCATCAATCGGACTACTTAATTCTTCCCTCCTCAATTTCACTTGCTCCTACGCCCCCATCCCAAATTCTTCCCTGACCCCAGACTGGACCTTCTCATTAAATTTCTTTCCCCAGCCATACAGGGATCTGGAAGAAGGGGGAAATTCAGAGAGGCAAATGGGGGCAGCTTAAGGGAGGTTTAACAAAATGCTATAAACCCAATTCACTTTATTCCTCCATATCAATCAAATCTTTATTATGGTCCAAGACCAGTGTAGAACAGCAAAAAGAACAGGTTAAAATTGGGGTTCTTCCAATATATCAAGAGACAAAAGTTAAAATGAAGGTGCTTAAAGAGGCACATTTCGGCTCCGAGTTGAGTAAAATTAGTACGTAGGAGTAAAATTAATATATAGTGTTACAGCTATTACTAAGCCTATGCTGTGGCGCTAGTAGTTTATTTTGCTGAAGGTCCTGCCAGGATTGTTCTTCTGATCTTATATGCTGTGGCACAGAACCTGCCAGTGTTGAAGGTGAATGTGGGTCTTTCATCAAATAGCAGCCAGTGGGTGTATGTGCTGTTTGTCCGGCCAGGATACTTGCAGAGCAGCGGAGATGTGAATTTGTTCCGGATGTCTCTATAAAAAGGGCAGCTGCAGAGAATGTGTTCTTTGGTTTCAATTTCTCCAGTGTCACAGGGGCATTGTCTCTTTGTCATTGGTGTCCTTTGGACCTTTCCGCCGAGAAATGCAGAAGGGAGGGACTGGCAGCGGCCTTATATTTATTTATTTATCGTATTTCTATTGCCACCCAACTCGACGGCGACTGGACGGCTTACAGAAGTGTTGTGTTCTGTAAAGCTGTGCCTTTAACAATGTACCTAGCCATGTGGTAACAATGTAACCTTTCTGTGTGCAACATTATAACCTTCAGCTGTATCAATGTAAACCTGATAAGGGGACGCGAGCTAGTGACCACTAGATGGCAATAGCGAGCGTCCAGCTCTCATGGCTCAGATTCACCTGGATCAGCAGCGCGGGAAGATTCCCGCCACCTCTTCACCTGGACAAGAAGGGCGTGACCTTCTACGACGTCACACAGGCAGCAACCAATAGTCTGTCGACGAGCCACATTCAAATGTATAGCCAGCTGTATATATTGAGCTACCCATCCGCCATTACCACATGTTCCTCCGGATCATCATGCAATAAACCTGTGTTAAGCCAACCCTTTGGCTGTTTCATTGTCTTTGGTCCCTTACACTAAATTGGCGACGAAGGTGGGATGATGGCAGCCCACGGGACCAAGACATGCGCCGGTTTCAAAATCAGGAAACCGGGCGACTGGGAGATCTTCGAAATGGACTTCCAGGCAGCACTGATTGAGTCCGAAGTCACGGAAGAGGCAAAGAAAAGGGCCATCTTCACCAGGATGCTCGGACAAGAAACCAAAAGGACCTTGGTGGACCTGATCGCACCGAGGAGGGTGAGCGAATTCAAGGCCAAGGAACTCATGCAGATGCTGCGTGAGCACGTCCGGCCTGCCACGGCGATGTTTCCCGCTCGGAGTGCGTTCTGGAGGCGAGTCCAAGCGCCCGGGGAGACGGTCGCCGCATTCGTGGCGGCCCTGCGGCCGGCGGCCGGCCCGTGCAAATGGGAGAATGTCAAAATCACCCTCCGGGACTGTGTGCTGTGCGGCCTGAACGACGCCGAAACCCAGCGCACATTAATGAACCAAGAGCCGCCTCCCATGTTGCAGGAGGTCATCAGAGCGACACAGGCCACGGAAGCTACAAAGGCTGGGGTACAAGAACTCCAGGACTGGCGGCCGAGGTCGAGCAAGGCAGAGACTCCGGTGCATGCAGCCCGGCGAGCTTCGAGGTCGTCCGCGGAGAGCAGCGATGACGAGGACGTCCGGAGGGTCCGGAAAGAGAGCCGGCGGTGCGACGGCTGTGGAGCGGCCCACGACCGCGTAAAATGCCCGTTTCGGAAGGCCGAGTGTCACAACTGCGGCCGCCGCGGGCACATCGCCAAGGTGTGCAGGAAGAGGCGCGAGACCCGGAGAAGCTCGGCAGACCATTCCGCGGGACAAGACCGCTCAACGAGACCCAAGGACAGCGCTCAGGCCACGCGGAAGCAGGACGGCGTGGGCCGCATCTCCGACGGCAGCGAGGACGACGCCCCAGTATTTAGCGTGTCCGCAGGACACCCCCGCTACTTTGTTGAGGTACTAGTTCAAGGGGTTCCCATTAGAATGGAAATTGACTCGGGGTCCTCATATTCAATCATTTCCCAGAGGGAGTTTTTGGGAATTGCCCCCCACAGGCGACCCAAGCTCAAAGCGTTGAGGTCCACACTACGGGATGTGCAAGGGAACAGCATTCCAGTGTTGGGGGTTGGAGAATTTCAGGTTAAATTCAAGAAGCACGCCGCGTCTCTCGCTCTAGTCGTGCTTAAAGGGGGAGATTGCAGCCTCCTCGGGACTCAATGGTTTCAGCCCCTGGGTTTGTTTATTGGGGGGTGCACGCCGTTGGGATGCATGCTGTTGGGACTGACCCGATTCAGGAGGTGTGTGAGGCGCACCCCGAAGTTTTCAAAAAAGGACTGGGGAAATTCAAGGGGCCCCCAGTGACATTCGACCTAGACCCGGAGGTCCGCCCAATTCGACTCAAACCACGCCGGGTGCCGTTCGCACTCAAGGACAAGATAGAGGCGGAACTGGACAAATTGGTGGGCCAGGGAATCCTTGTGCCTGTTGATTCTGCGGAGTGGGAAACTCCAATTGTAACCGCACTAAAGGCCAATGGGGAGGTCCGCATATGCGCCGATTACAAGTGCACCATCAACAAGGCGATCCGCCCGAATGCGTATCCGGTGCCGGTAGTCAGCCATCTGCTGGCCAGGTTACACGGGGGAAAGTGTTTCGCTAAGCTCGACTTAGCACAGGCCTACCAGCAGCTTACGGTGTCCCCTGCCGCAGCTGCTGCGCAGACCATAGTCACCCATAAGGGGGCGTTCCAGGTGACGCGCCTTCAGTTCGGTGTAAATTCGGCGCCTGGAATTTTCCAGTCACTCGTGGAACGCCTCCTGAAGGGGCTAGAGGGGGTGTTGCCTTATTTTGATGACATGTTAATAACGGGGGGGAGTCGGGTCGAATTGGCCAAGAGGTTGGGGAAGGTCCTGACAATATTCGAAAAAGCGGGGTTGAGACTGCGAAAGGACAAATGTGTCTTCTTCGCGACCGAGGTTGAGTTCCTAGGGTTGTGTGTGACTCCTGAAGGGATAAAACCATCCAAATCCAAGGTGGCCGTCATTAAGAAAGCCCCCCGCCCCACCTCCAAGCCCGAGCTGCAGTCGTTCCTAGGGCTGCTCAACTTTTACCACTCCTTCCTCCCCCGGAAGGCAGCAGTGGCTGAACCGCTACACAAACTGCTAAAAAAAGACCAGACATGGAAGTGGGGCGATGACCAAGAAAGGGCATTTAGTGAACTAAAAAGTCTCCTAGCGTCCGATGCCATACTGACCCATTTCAACCCCAAACGCCCGGTAGTCCTGACCTGTGACGCATCCCCGGTGGGGGTGGGGGCGGTGCTGTGCCACGTGCTGGAAGACGGAAGGGAGGCCCCGATAGCATTCTATTCCAGGTCCCTGTCCCAAGCGGAGAGAAATTACGCACAGACGGACAGGGAGGCACTAGCGATAGTTGCGGGGACGAAAAAATTTCACGATTTTCTGTATGGCTGCCCCTTCACCATTGTAACGGACCACAAACCCCTGCTAGGCATTTTTACCGCAGATAAGCCCACGCCACAGATCCTGTCCCCGAGGATGCTCAGGTGGGCTATTTTTCTCAACGCGTACCAGCACGCGTTGGTCTACCGGCCCGGGAAAGAGATCAGCCATGCGGACGCTCTATCAAGGTCTCCCCTCCCCCTGACGCCCAGCCAGGTGAGCAAAGGGGAGCGAGACCATCAGGTTCTTATGATAGAGGTGCTGGATTCGCCCCCCGTAGTGCCCGCCGACATTGCCAAAGCGACAGAGAAGGACAAGACGTTAGCGGCAGTTAGCTCCTGGGTGCAGAAAGGGTGGCCGGTGTCCTCCCCAGCGGAGGAGTTCGCCCCATTTTTCAGGAAAAAGTTAGAGCTGTCCCTAGAGAGGGGGTGCCTCTTGTGGGGGCAGCGGGTGGTGATTCCCACTTCCCTTCGGCCGCGGGTGCTCAAACTGCTGCACGTCAGCCACCCCGGCATCGTGCGATCCAAAGCGCTGGCCCGGAGCTACTTCTGGTGGCCCCAGTTGGACGCCGACATCGAGCACATGGTCAGCACTTGTGAAAGTTGCCAATGCTCCAGACCAGAGGAGGCCTGCCTTCCCCACAGGGAGTGGGACACGGCTAAGGGGCCGTGGTCCCGGGTGCACATTGATTTCGCGGGCCCGTTCAGAGGCACCCTGTTTCTTCTTGTCATGGACGCCTTCTCCAAGTGGTTGGAGGTTATCCCAGTCACGAGCACCTCCTCGGCCCAGACCATTAAGCATTTGCGGAGGCTCTTTTCCACGTTCGGCATACCCGACACATTAATTAGCGACAACGCTAGTTGTTTCACGTCCTCCGAGTTTAGGGCATTCATGGAGATTAACGCCGTTCGGCATATCACCTCCGCCCCGTTTCACCCAGCCACCAATGGTCAAGTGGAGCGCCTCGTCCGCACCATGAAGGACGCGTTGCGGCGCATGGGCCCCGGGGATCTGAACCTACAAGTGTGTCAGTTTCTGCTAGGGTACAGGGTGACCCCGTTGGCATCAGGATACTCCCCCGCAGAGCTCTTAATGCGTAGGAAACTGACCACCATCCTTACTAGGCTAGACCCCACGAGGGTAGAGGACAAGGGAAGGAACATTGGGCTAGAGGCCACAAAGAGTTTCAGTGTAGGCGCCCCCGTGCATTGCAGGAATTACGCCAGCACGGGCCCAGCCTGGGTACCGGGCGTAGTTGTGGAGCAAACCGGCCCCATGTCGTACCGCGTGGAAACCAGCACAGGGCTACTGTGGAGGCGGCACGCGGACCAGCTCCGACGCAGGGTCCCCGATGAGCAGGGCGCAGACCAAACAGAGAAAAAATCAGCGTTAGGGTTCTCCCCCACCCGTTCAGCCCAAGGGGGAGGAAAAGGGGGCCGCGGGTCCCCACCAAGGGGGGAGGTGGAAAGGGGGGATGTTCCCATAGATATCCTGGGGGATTTTTCTGAGGAGGAGGAACCCGACCCCATACATATCTCGCGGAATTCCCCCACAAATGTGGATACCCCAACTGAGTTAGAATTTGATTTTCAGAACCGGGGGAGTTTTTCGGAGTGGTCCCCCACCCGTCCAAGCGAGAAGAGGGGTTTTTCGTTAGCCCCGATCGCCCCCGGTCTGCCCACAATGGAGTTTTTCCCTTCCCCTAAGGCCGCCAAACCGCGGCATGCCACTAACGAGTCTCCCTCTCCCATTACAGGACAAGGGACCAGGGAACAAAGAAGCAGTAGGGCCCCGTAGATAATATCAAAATCGCTAAAAACACATAAAACCCCAATAAAACATTAGACCCCATTAAAATCCCAGCCACACTCATAAAAAGAGAGAGACTCCTCGACTGTCATTGTGAGACACGATGACTTGGTGTCTCAAGTTGGAGCAAGACAAACGCACTATGCCAATAAATTATTCCTCCATATTTACTTTAAAGCAGTGATGGCGAACCTTTTAGAGACTGAGTGCCCAAACCGCAACCAAAACCTGCTTATTTAATGCAAAGTGCCAACACAGCAACAAGGGAGGGAGGAAACAATCCCATTGGGCTGCTGGGCAGAGGGGCGGGGCGAACACTGTGCTGGGACAACTGCATGGGTGTCCACAGAGAGTGCCACCTCTGGCATGCATGCCATAGGTTTGCCACCACTGGTTTAAAATAAAAAGAGGAAGTAAATTACATTTGTCTTCCTTAAGTGCTGAATCCAATTCCAAATATTGGCTATCCTCATAGCGATCAGCCATGAAGACTGGCCTGGGAGCAATATAATTCAGTGGCCTTCCATTTGCCTTCCACATCACAGCGTGACACCCATACCACTGATCCATTTCTGTGATTCATTTTCTGGTCCTGAGTCCTTTTTGCGCACTATGTCCTCCTCAGCCCCAGTCCAGGATTGATGAAGCTTCTTCCCTCCATCAAGATGGAATCAAGTGGGGTTTAATCCACCTGTGGACTTCGCCACCCAAGGGGGGCCATTAGTCCTCAGGTTGTCGGGTTAGTTAACCACTGTCTGATGATTGGTGTTGAGTTGCTGGCAGTATGGGTCTACTCTATCACCATAGCAGGATCACCTGGCCAGACTAAACACTACACTTTTAGTGTAGGATATAATTTCATAATGATTTAATCTTCAATTGTTTTTGCCAGTGTGCTGACATAGTAGTTTTACTTAGGACTCACTAAAATTTGGAACCTTCTTGTTAATTTCCCATCCAGCTGCCACTCCTCCGGTCAAAACCACAGAGCCTGCATTCTTGAGATGCTTATTTACATGGACCCTTAATTGAACTTTTTAATTTTATTTTTTGCATTTCCTGTACATCTAACTGAATGAAAGAGCTACATTGACCAGATCATAATTTGATTTAGAATTGACTCTCTCCCATTTTCTAGTTCACATTCAGACTTGACGCATCTGGTGCTCAAAGAGGTTCTTTGCATGGCTTGTGAAGGATTTTCTTTCTTTAAACGAGAGATAGCCTGCATGTCTGGAGCAGTTATTGTTGGGCTGGAAAAATATTTCAGATTCTTAAGACACCAGCGTCTGGCTCTTTGGAAGTGGCCTTCATAAGTCCTGTGGCAATTTCCCCCCACCCTAAGCTTGATCCTACAGACTCGGGTCTAAGCAACCAGAATGGGACGGCCCACACGTGGGGCTGGGGAGGGGAGGGAGAAAACTCCCCGAGTGTTGAGAAAAAAAGAACTTTTTATTTTGAGCCCATTGCTTTTTGGAATGTGTTGGTTCTTTCTTCAGAGGCACCATACACAAAATAAACACATATAAATAGTAATGGGATTACAATATCCAGAATTGGGAGTTGCAATATTTAAAGCTGGGTTTACAATAAGTGTCTGTTCAATTTATGATCCAGTCCAGTCTGGCCAGGTTATCCTGCTATGCTAATAGAGTAGACCATACTCCCCAACTCAACACTGACATACTGCCGGCGACTCAATGTCAATCATCAGGCAGTGGTTAACAAATCTGACAACTCTGAGGACCAATGGACTTGGATGCCGAAGTCCACAGGGAAGGGTGGTGGTCCCCAAGTAGATTAAATCCCACTTGAATCCATCTTGATAGAGGGCAGCAGCTTCATCCATCCTGGCCTGGAGCTGATGGGGATTTTGTGTGCCAAAAGGGCTCAGGACCAGAAAGTGACTCGTGAAATTGGATCGGTGCTACAGGTGTCGCACTGTGATGTGGAAGGCGCATGGAAGGCCACTGCATTATATTGTTCCCAGGGCAGTCTTCATGGCTGTTTGCCATGAGGATAGCCATTATTTGGAATTGGATACAGCACCAGAACAAAAAGAATGATCCAGTGGGAGAGAGATACATGATCATTCTGATAAGGTCTGGGTTTTTTTTTAAATGGTCCCATGTTAGCTGCAGTTGTATCCAGAAGATATATTAGAAATACCTGGGCAGTGAGATTTACATTAAAGGCAGCAAAGAGCACTTGAGGCTTCAAACCAGCATCCACCAGACCATTTACATTGTAAGATCCATCATCCCCCATCAAGGATCAAGATGATTGGAGTAAGAGAAGCTGTAGTGAAACACACCTACAAGTTTCTGAGTTTGGGAGAGGCCTATCTTAAAGGGTTGCACCAGTTGACCAGTTCTTGAGAAGATATTGGCTAGACGCAGTGGTGGGATTTTAAAAAAAATTACTACCTACTCTGTGGGCATGATATGGTGGGTGTGGCCAGGGGGGAAAGCCCTGCATTATTTCAAAACTTGGATGGGCAGGGCCATCCAGAATTTCTGCTACAGGTTCTGGCCAACTGGGGCAAACCTGCTGAATCCCACCACTGGCCAGAAGAAGTACCGTAGTTTCTGATGGAATTGACAAGTATTACTCATCAATTCATGGATGCTGGTCATTTTCTGTTGTTACTATAGAGTGGCTGTGTTCTTCCTCCCTAACTCATGGCGGTGGCCTTATGTTTATTCACAGATACCTTTCCTATGCCACTGCATGTAACACGACGGATGCAGTGACACACTTGCAACTTGGACACTTGAGCATTGGTCTCTGATGGCTAAGATGCTTCTCCTAAAGCTCTCCTCTTACAGCATCAGCGGCCGACTGGTCATATAATTATGGCTTTACGCAATAAAAACAATGGACTAAAGTAGAAGCTGTCAATTGGTAATACTCAGACTAGTGGTGGCTGATGGTGTGTAGAAACAATCTTGATAGGATACAGGATTATCATGTTAGTAGTAACCCACTGGCCGGCTTTACTGGTGATTTATGCCTGTGTAAGGGCAATTGTGTAAATTGTGAGGGCAAATTGGTGGGTTGTCTCACTTTCTTTTAATCCCTCCTTAGATATCCTAACTCCCAGGTTGCCCTGGTCTCTGCTTCTACACCCTCTCCCACTCCTTCTGGTGTTGGTGCTTTCCTCTGGGAATCTCTAGAGGCTTCTTCTTTTCATGATCCCCTGTGGGTTGGAGGTGGGAGATTCTGGCATCTCTTGCATAAGGGACAATGGCCCATCAGCTGGGTCTTGTCACCATTGGTCTCCCCCTTTTAGTCTCTAAACATATAAGTGTATTTCTTGGAAAATATAGCATTTTTATTTCAGTCATGGTATGATTTAGGATTATTATGTTTAAAGGAATGTAAGATACAAAAAGGGAATGCAGTGGCTTAAGATGCTGAACTTGACCAACTGCCAACCTAGCAGTTCAAAAGCAAGAAATTGCCAGTAGATAAATAGGTACCACTTAGGTGGTGAAGGTAATAGTGTTCCATGTTTAGTCATGCCTGCCACATGACCATGGAAACTCCTGCAGATGCAGACAGCGCTGGCCCTTTGGGTGTAAATAGAGAAGAGCACCAAATCCTAGAGTCAGATATGACTGGCTTTCGAACAAGAGCAACCTTTACCTTTGCCTAAGATACAAAATGTTGGAAAATTCTGTAGTGACTGGCAGAGATTACTAATTTACACAGCAGCCAAGGTTGCAGTTAAATCATATTAGGTGGTCGAATGAATTGTCCTATGAGTCTGACCTCCACTTTAGATAGTGGCAGGATCAGTGTAACTTTAGGTTGATAGGATACAATTAAAGTTTATCTTCTTTCCTGGTTTCCCGGGGCGGGGCGGGGGGGAGCAACAAGAACAAGTTGCATTCGACTAGTTACCTAACTAACTGAGTTGTTCTGCTGAGGAAGGTGGGTGTTGGGGAAAGCCATGGACACCACCTCAAGCACATTGGAGGGGAAGTGCGATATAAATGTAATGAGCAAATGCTGATGCTAACTGATCAGTGTGGATCTGATGTGTGCTCTTTCATCACAGGTATTACAACAAGCTTCTGAGAAGTTTATTGGAGTGTGACGAAGAGACGGTGGGGACCATAAAAGACAGCTTGATATCCAAAATCGGACCAAACATGGCCAGCCTTTTCCATCTCCTCCAAACGGATCACTGTGCTCAGATTCATCCGAGAGCAGATTTCAGCCGGAGGCGTATCACCGAGCCGCAAAAGTTAAACATCTATTTCAGGAGCCTCCGCGGGGAGGGACTTGCTCAGTCTCTCACAAAACGTTCTTCTTCAGAAAGTGTGTAATGTTCCATGAACGAGTAAGGAATCCAAGCTCTACCAAAGTAGGAAATTATCCCCACACACACGCCCATAGCATTCACTAGACACCCGAAATGTACCGCAACGGATTTTGAAGTATGATGAGCCAATCTATACATTCAATGAAACGAAACAAGAGCTTGTGGAATAGGCTTGCTAGGACTGTATCACTTCAGCCAGACAGTTGGGGAGTTGAGTATTCGCATGATCTTGTTGCATAACAGCCACACCTGCCAAAGGTGATCTATGAGAGAGATCTATGAGATCTCCACTTGAAGGACATTCTTCAGTGATGTCACTGAGGGGGTGTCTTTGAACATCCATTTTGCATTCCTCTGTATGGAGTGGTACAGTTTAAGAAAGCCTATACCACACACTTGCTTGGTATGAATGTATAGACGGGTCCCTGGACGCCAATTTTTAGAGATGCTTCGTTTCACATTTTGGTGTTTCTTTGCCCCGCTTTGAACAAGCTGCATGGAACAAAAACCTTCTGGTTAAGGAGGGGATCCATTCATGTCTTCTCTTTCTGGAATGAAAACTTCCTTTTCTTCACCTCCCACCCCTTAGGGGAGTGAGAATCCAGTGAATCTGCGGCTTTCCACAAAGGCAGCCTTTCACTACATTTCTTCAGCAACAAACACCAACCTTTCTCAAACACCATTGCAATTTGACAAGCGAGGGAGCAACTGGCTTAGATCTCGTTCTACTAGTAGTAAGTAGGAAGGTAGATAATGATTGCAGGTCCAAAAAATTGCATCTGTTGCACATCAACCTAATGTCAGGGGAACATGTTATTGTGAGTTGTGGTGGCTGCAGACAAGTATGAATGTCGTATATAGATGTGACTTTCCAGGTTGTGGTCTTAAATATCCCCAAGGCTGAGATTCTTTTAAATCCCTGGTCCCAAGTCTTTGAAAAAGTTCCTTTATTGGACTCTGGGGTCCAGCACAGCTGTTGGCCTTTTGGAGTGGAGGATTCTGGGAAATGTAAACCAAAAAAGTAATTGTGTTTTACCCTTTTTGAATGGAAATCGTGTCCTAGAACTGAATCAAAATGTCGCAGAGGAGAAATTTCTCCAAAAAAAAACTTCCCAAGCACTCCCTGCTCCCAAAGGGCCACATGGCCAAATATTCTGCCTCTCCCCTACCCCATTTTGGCAACACCTGCCATTTTCCTACACCATACTCTGAAATATTACTGTATTCAGTGGGGTAGGGCAGTTGAAAATGCTAACTCAGCAGTCATTTGTTTCTTGGGGTCCTCTATTTGGGAGGACCAAGTATGTCAAAGAGCAGCCTCCTGGAACCTGGTGCCCCACAGAGGGGATGTGCTACAGTAGGGCCTCGCTAGTGGAGGATGATGGGACCTGTAGTCAAGCACATCTGGAGGGTACCAGGTTGGAAGAAGCAGCCCTCACATTGGGACGGTGGTTGGCTGTTGAATAGTTATTGTTGGACTTCAAAGGAAGCCAAACTCCCTTTTGAGAATGTATCTCCACTCAAAACCACTTAAGGAACCTTGAGGGAAACACCAAAAAAACCCAACAAGAACCACATCTCAAGCTTTGCTTTGTGGTATGCTGGGGGCAATTTGTGTACTGTACTTGATTTCTAGCCGGTTGTTTGTGTGTTGTTGGTTGGTGTTATTTTTACAAAAGCAGCATAGAATAACAAGTTTCTGTGTCAATTTTGCCAACTTCAGCATTGTGTTGTCTGTTGTGTTTTCCTGGCCAACTGTAGATTTATTTTTTAAAATACACTCTCCCCTTAAAAGCATGGTTAAAGTATGAGTGAGGAACCTGTGGCCCCTTGATGTGGGTCTACGTCTCATTCTCTCTTTGGTGGGAGGGGGCAGCGGCAGTGGAATGAGGAAGATGAGAGTTGTAGGCCAAAGCACATGGGCTGATGCTGCTTATAGGGCGTCAGCCCCATTGAACACATTGGACGTTGCCTTTTAAGTAGAGCATATAAGTTGAAATATCCACCAAAGTTCATCTTAACTGTGTATGCACACTGGGGTTGCGTCTAGATCTGACAGTCCCACTGTAGTCAATGGGGTAAATGAGTCTTAGCTTCATCTTTCATCCCATTCATTTCAATGGCAGCCATTTCAACTCATTGCTGCAGCAATCCTGTTTACACTTACCTGGGTGTGAATCCCCACTGGACTCTGTGAGGTTTGCTTCTGTGTAAACTCATAGAAAAATGCATGACGGGTCTGATTCTGAGTCATTAGCAATATTGATTAGCAATAGCTAATTGTTAATGAAGACCTCTTTGAGATGATCAGAGGTAAATTTTGCAAACTGACAAACTGTACATCATATGTAGGATGTTATTAGAAATGGGAAATCGTTAAGTGCTGGAAACATCTGATTCCTACCATGGTTGCTCTTCATGCCCCCTAGCATTTGTAAATTAGCTTAGTTTGTGCATGGGTGTATGTATGAGAGAGATGGGCTATCTAGGGGTAAGCATAGGCTTTATTTCAAAGTATGTCTGCTGAACCCCAAACTACATGTTACAAGTTACTATCATTAGAGCTGAAATCACATCCATGTTCCAGAGATGTGATTCAAGCAGATGTTCATGTCTGAGGATCCAGATTCCCGAATAAAGAATGTTGTTCTATCCCAGGCACCAATCACAAAAGATAGAAAGCTTATTTGCATACTATAAAGCAGGGGTTCCCAACCTTTTCAAGCCGGAGGCTGGGTCACACTCTCTCAGTCAACTTCGAGGGCGGGACAGCCATTTTGCCCTGTCTGCACGATGGGTGGCCATTTTGTCCCAACAGCTTCAAAGGGGTGGCCATTTTGTTTATTGAAGGGGTGGGGGCCACATGAAATGGTGCCACAGTCCAGATCCGGCCCACAGACCTTAGATTGGGAATCCCTGCTATAAAAGATGAGGAAGTCCTGCTGGGAAAATTGCACACAAATAACTACCGGCGTATAAGACGACTGGGCGTATAAGACGACCCCCAACTTTTCCAGTTAAAATATAGAGTTTGGAATATACTTGCCGTATAAGACTACCTCTCTTCCAATGCACACCAAATAAAAATTAACCCACACTCAACCTGAAGACGCGCAGCCCTCCGAGTCGAATGGGCAGGTTCTGGTGGAGAGCCAATCCACACTCACGTTCTCCTCCTCGAGGTACAGGAAGATGTGTGCAGCTTGCTTCCCCTTGCTTCATACTCCCCGCACAGAGCAGGGACTCGGCCGCGGCACCCTCCACCATATGCGCCGGACATATGAAGCAAGGGGAAACAAGCTGCAGTTAAGTACCTGTCCTATAAGACGACCCCCGACTTTGGCACAGATTTTTCGGGGTTAAAAAGTAGTCTTATACGCCAGAAAATACAGTACTTAATGAATTCCGCCTTCTAATGATAAGTTGTAGCATCTGGGTATCCCTCCCTCCCACCCACCCACCCACGATCATCAACACCTGCCTGAATCACATCTCTGGACCACTAACAGAGCTAATGTTCTAATGATGTGTTATTGGTAATGTGTAATTTGGCCTTCCGAGTGTGCACTTTAAAAACATTCAAGTAAAGAATCTGAGCAAGCACTTTAGATATTGCACTTTCCAAATAACATTTTTTTAAAAGGTTTTGCTGCAGTTAATTTGCCAGTGACGAGAAATTGTGCACTTACCAAGCCTTACCAAGTGGTCACGTTAGTAACAAGTGCTAGATGACTACAGCCTGCCAGTTAGTTCAAGACTAGTGGAAGGAAGCCTTGCCGAAAGGACAATACCACTTAAAGAAAACTATAAAAAGCAATAGAATGTCTAACCACAAAGCCTTGAAGCAGTCACTTTGCTGCTTATGTATTTCAAGCCAGGTGCAGCAGACCCTTCAGTCTCTGCTGTCTTCATCTTAAATGAATGTAGCCCTAGGAAACGCTTCTGTAGGATTAGGAGCATCAAAAGAAATTGCTAATGCCAAGATTCTTCTTTTTTTAAAAAAAAAAACTACTCTGTATTATGCAGCCAAGTTGTGGAATGTAAACACTTTTCAGGTAATCTGAATTCTGTCCCCCCCCCCCTCACCCACCCCCATCATTTCAACTTCTCTAAGATGCTTAAAAATAAATTTGTTAGGGGTGTGAAGAAAACTTAGAACACTGCCTTATACTGAATTAAGCCATTGCTCCATCCTGCCCAGTGTTGTTAGAATTAGCTAATAGCAGCATTCCAGATTTCACATAAGCTTCCTTCTCCATTCTTTCTAGAGATCTCTCATATTCGCTCATCCCAGGACTGATCTGTCCTTATACTGCTTAGTTTTTGAAATCTGATGAAGAGCAAATATACTCAGGGTAGTATGTTGATGATTGCTTATTACAGGGCTGCCCAAACGTTTTCTGCTGGGGGCCTGACCATGCCCCTGGAAGTGGTTTTTTATGTCTCTGCACATGTGAAAATGCATCCCCACCACCACTCCCAGAAGTGGTTTTTTGCAACTCCCAGAAGTGGTTCTGGACATGTTTGCGCATGTGCAAATGCATCCCCACCACTTCTGGAAGTGGTTCAGGATGCACATGCACATTGGCGGGCGTGTCCCCCATGTGCTTCCAGTAGTAGTAGGGGCCAGATGAATTGGCATGGGGGGGGGATGATATGGTCCATGTGCCGTAGTTTGAGCTCCCCTGGCTTATTATCCTCTTGTGAGCAATTGTAGAACATCACATGTAAATTAATCTAAAGCCTGCACTCCTTACTGAAAGATGCTGGTGTAGATGTTTAATGGAACCTAGAGCTCAAGTATGTGCATGATTTTGAGGGACAGAAACAATTTCTTTAGCAAGTCTTTGACCCCATGTTGCTTCACCTGTTATGATTTCCCAGGTTCTTCCTAATTTCTGAAATGTCCATGTTGATTTGTTGAATTTAGAGAGTGCAAAATGCTGGCTTTCTGGAAATGAACATGACACTTTTCTTTCAATGAAGGAACTGGAATTGTGACTTGAGGTTTAGCACCACAGAAGTTATGTCTGTGAAGGAAGACTAGAGACAGCCTAGCATTGTAGGATATAACCTGGGCAGCACAATTCATCCGGCCCCTGCCACCCTCATCGCTCCCAGAAGCAGAAGTAAAACAAGTCCATACAGGCGCATTTTACTTCCACTTCCAGGAATGACAAGGGCAGCACAGTCTGGGTAAATTGGTGTCAGGGGCCAGATCTGGCCCATGGGCCATAGTTTGGGCACCCCTGGTATAAGCAGAGAAAATGGCAGCTTAAAATCTTATCCTGCTGCAAAACAGATTGCAAGGCGTGTTTTGCTTCCAGTGGGAGGAACCATGTGACCGGCCCACTGAACCATATGACTGGCCCACTGAACCATGTGACCGGCCCGTGGCCCGGAAAGTTTGGGTACCCCTGCTTTACCTGGTATCCAATGGGAAATTATGGAACGAGTGCAGATAACATGCCTTCAACCATAGTTGTCTAAAGCAGATCACTGAATGCCCAAACAGATGTGCCGAGAACTTATTGAGAGAGAAAGAAGAATCCACATAAAATAATATCCTGGGTTAGGCAGAAAGAAAATAACTTGAACCAACTTTGTGAAAGATGAGACAGGGAAACCTACATGCCTTCTGTTTATTATTGGATCTCTAATACAGACCTAATGTGTTTTATGAACTCGTGGTAAATTAATGCCACAACTACTAGAATACATCTGTAGATTGCTGACAGGGAATAATTGTCACAATGTAAAACAATGGTCAAGATTCATTGATCACTGCGTTTGGCCTTATAATCTTGAATGGTGCCACTCCAAACAAGGAGTTGATGTCTCTTTTAAAGAAAACAAAATGCATGATTTCATTGTGATTTTCCCCTCGCACTTTAAATAATTTGTGCCATTTCTATACGTTTCTATACATATATATATATATATACATATATATATATAAAGTATGTATATACATATATATATAAAGTATGTATTTATAATTTAATAATTTTTTTTTGCCGAATACTGGAATAAACGCTGAGCATATCTGGAATATGTCATTATTTATTTATTAAACTGCATTTTCTTTTTAGAGAAAGAAAATAACTCCATGTGTGCATAGAAAAGATGATTTGAAAACCTCTCGCAGCAACCGAAAAAGATGCAAGTTATTTCCTCTGCTTATTTTTATAATTAAATGAAATTATGCATAACTCTATAAAGCCTGTGGTGGATTCCTTCTCAGAGAAAATTAAAAAAAGAAGCTAGCTTATATTAAGTGTCTGCCTTTTTCTTAATCCCTCAAAGTAGTGTTTATTATTATTATTATCCCTCAAAGTAGTGTTTATTATAAATGCAGTGTTTATTTGAGGTAACAAGACAGGGTGAACCATCTATAACAGTAAAGAAGAAATCCAGGTTCTAGGACAAAATCTAACCTTCAAGGATTCATTGCATAACCATATTTCTTTCCTCGTAGCATTAATGGCCTGTGGTTTCTGAGATTTTGTCTACATTCTTCAGTCATTCTAAAAGTTGAGGGGTCTCTCCTTGGCCTGAATGGAGATGTGCCTCAAGTCTGCCAGCTCAGTTCCAGGAAGAGCTTTATGGCAAGAACAAAAATTCTTGAGGATACACAAGAGCAAAACCAAAATAGAAGCTGGAGGAAGGAACTCACTGGACAAGGAATAACATTAAAGGAGGATTAGAAGGTCAAATAGATGAAGCTAATGTACTTTGAACATCAAATGAGAAATGATTCACTTGAGAAAGCTTTGATGCTGGGAAAGTGGAGGGCAAAAGAAGAAGGAGGCGGCCAAAAATGAGATGGCTAGATAGTATTGTAGATGTGATGGGCACAAAACTGGGCGGGCTGCGGAGGATGGTGGAAGACAGAGGTGCCTGGAGGACAATGGTCCATAGGGTCGCAAAGGGTCGGAATCAACTGTGCGACTGAACATCAATCCTCCTCTACATCACTTGGAGGACCCTGAATAGGCTGAGTGAGAGTCGGAGTCCCTAAATGCAAGACCAAGTTGGGGGCTGCTGGCAGACAACAACACACTGTGTGAATGTGGAGAGAGAGAATCCAGCTCATATACTGGTCTGCCGATTACTGCCAGAAACATGCACCGACGAGAACTTAAGTTTGGCCAATAACAAAGCCAAGAAAGTGGCTACATTTTGGCAGTCCAGGGTTCGATCGCGACATGAAAGAAGAACTCTTTGCTCAAAACTGTTATGCAGTTAACACATCATTAGAAGCAAAGCTCCCTAATATTAATATTAATTAATAGCTAGGGATGTATTGTACAAATTTTATTTCTATTTATTTATTGATAGCAACCTCCAGCAATTTTCCAAAACTTCCCCAGGCAAAATTCCAGAGCTGCTTTCAGATACCTGTATTGCCCTCATCTGGAGCAAGGTCCACCCCAAAGATTGCACTCCAGGCCTGTTGCAGGGCTTACTGCATGCCCTAGTTATGCAGGTGCCTAAAGCAGGGGTGCCCAAACTACAGGCCCATTTTACTTCCACTTCCAGGGGCGATGAGTGCTTCATGGGCCATCTCAATTGGCACCAAAGGCCACAGTGACCGGCCCCCTGAACCACATGACTGGCCCACAACCCAAAAGGTTTGGACACCCCTGGAAAAGGTAGCAAGCCTGCGACACCCATACAGGAGATTAAAGTGTGGGACTATGGACTAGAATTCCACCTGAGGGATTTTTGAAGAATTCTGGGAGCTGGAGTCCAAAAACAAAACAAAAAAGGAATAGCACATCACTTGTGTGGTTGACTGTGGATGGGGAACCCAAAAGCAGTCCAGTGTAGCAATAGTAATTACACTTATAGGTAAAGGCCACCCTTGCTCGAAAGCCAGTCATATCTGACTCTAGGGTGCAGTGCTCATCGTTTACAGTCAAAGAGCTAGATGATTGCAAGCCCCCCTCTGGCTATGGCCCTGCTTAGTGCGCTCTTAGTTCACAAGGTAGTTAGCATTTTGCCCCCAACATGGTGAGTTACTCATTTTACTGAGCTTGGATGGAGGGAAGACTGAGCCCATTTTAACCCTCATCAGGATTGAACTGAGAATGTCTGCAGTTTTGGCTGCAATACAGCAGTTTAACCACTGCACCGCCAGGAGTCCGGTGTACTGTTGTGAGTGGCCACAGACTCCCCAAATAATGGAAGAAGAGATACATAGAAGTCAAGGATCTGTGCTTTTGCAAATCATCTGCCAAATATAATGTAAATATCTTAACTGCCGTGAAGGAAACACATTATACACTCCAAAAGGTCCCATTAGACACAGTCGCTTCCATCCCCAGTGGAACACTACAACTTCCACTACTGTGCGAGGGGTTTGTTTTTAATCTTTCAGGAAAATTTGGAAGTAGGAAATTGTCCTTTTGGGTTAAATAAAACTGAAATCAGAGTTTACAGTAAGAATGTAGACACATCTAGATATTCCATGCTCGAAAGCTAGTTGTATCCAACTCTAGGGTGCAGTGTTCATCTCCATTTACAGCCAAAGAGCCAGCGTTGTCTGCTTCTGCAGACATTTCCATGGTCATGTGGCAGGCATGACTAGACACCAGAGCACACAGAACACTATTATCTACTTGCAATTTTTTGTGGTAGTTTTTAATTGAGTTTTAATTGTGATTTTTTTTTAAATTGTGATGGTTTTAACATCTGTACACCGCCTAGAGTCTTTGGTGTCGGGCGGCAATACAAATATACAAATAAATAAATAAATAGATTCTTGCTTTCAAGCTATTAGGTTGGCAGGATCTGGGACAGAGAGAAGAGCTCATTCTGTCACGCAGCACTCAGGTCTCATACTGCTGACCGTCCGGTCGTCAAGTCCAGCTACTGAGAAGTAAATTCTACATTAACTGGTGGGTAAGACCATGGTGGCTCAAGTGGTTAACATGCTGAACTCATTGACTGGAAGGTCGGAGTTCGATTCCCAGGTACTGCATGATGGAGTGAGCTCCCGTGTCTGTCCTAGCTCCTGTCAACCTAGCAGTTTGAAAGCAAGACATTGCAAGTAAATAAATAGGGACCACTTCGGTGGGAAGGTAAACAGTGTTCCGTAACAGTGGAACATGGAAATGTCTGCAGATGCAGACAGTACTGGCTCTTTGGCTATAAACAGAGATGAGCACTGAACCCTAGAGTCAGATACAACTGGGTTTTGAACAAGGGCAACCTTTACCATTTACTAAGTTAGAACAGGCTTGCTGCTTTCACTGTTTGAGTTTGATTCGTTTACACAACTCTAAAAATAACGTGGCTTTTGCATGCAGTATAAATATCACCACATATTTTCTCTCAACAACCAAGAGGAGTTGCACTGAAATATTAGAGTGAGTGAAAGGAAGAAAGATATTTTTTGTCATTTAAAAAAAAAAAGTTGGAAAAACACAATCGTACTACAAAATGCTAGCTCAGGCATATGGGCATGTCTAAAGATCTGACATGCTTATGTGTTTCTAGGGAATGTCGGACTGTATTGGCTCAAGTGGCTAAGACGCTGACCGGGAGGCGGAAGGTCAGCAGTTCGATTCCTGAGTACTGCAGGACGGAGTGAGCTCCCGTCTTTGTCCTAGCTCCTGCCAACCTAGCAGTTTGAAAGCAAGAAATTGCAAGTAGATAAATAGGGACCACTTCAGTGGGAAGGTAACCCCATTCCGTGCACTCCAGTGTTTAGTCATGCCTGCCACATGACCACGGAAACGTCTGCAGAAGCAGACAACGCTGGCTCTTCGGCTTTGAAACAGAGATCAGCACTGAACCCTAGAGTTGGATACTACTAGGTTTTGAGGAAGGGAAACCTTTACCTTTACCTAGGGATTGTCAGGGGAAAAGTTAAATTAGTACAGTACTTTGTTTCTAGGTTTGGGCAAGTATTATATCCATCTGCTGAATATGTTACTTTATTAAATATCTTAAGAAAGCATTTCTAAAAAAAATTCTGCAGAAACCTTTCTAAAAACTTACTCTGTGCATTAGGCATGCATTTATTCCTTGACTGATTACACTCTCTCCCATTTTCCATTCAACAGCACTTGTGCTAGTGTGCATACTTCTCTGTTCCAAAATCTTCACAAAACTTTTGAGAAGTAGGGAACTTTACCCAGGATTTCCAAAGTCCTAATTAAACACTGTAACAATCTGTAAAAGTAGGCTGTAGTCCAGGAAAGTTTAATTCAGGGATTCTCAACCTGCGGCTCATGGGCCGGATGCGGCCCATGGCACCATTTCTTGTGGCCCACCACCACCTCCACCACACCAGGAATTGCCATGTAGTGGAGGAAGGGCAAAATGGCCATCCGGCCCCCAAAACTGTCTGAGGGGGCATGACCCGGGCCCCTGCTTTAAAAGGTCGAGAACTTGCAGTTTACATTGAATAGAGCAAGCAAAAAATGGGCAGAACAGTGATTGAATGTATACTGCAATAATTACAACCGTTCAAATGCAAATGATCTTCAATGATGCCAAATAGTCTTCAATGGTGCAAGTTGTAGATATATGTAATGCAAAAATAAATGTTCATTGATTCATGTATATAATTTCCAAAAATAATTGTCATTGATTCATGTTAGCAATTCAAAACATTCACAATCTCTATTCCAAAATCAAAGTTCTTGAAGTAAATGCAGTAATCTTGTATAATTTATCCTGTAATCCAAATCTCATATGATTAATTCCTGTAATCCAAAACCCTTCCAGTAAATATTGGCTTTTTAAAATAATATTTTTCTTCAGGGGATCTGTTAAACAAGGTAGAAATCAATTTCAAAAGCCCTTCCGGTAAATATTGGCTTTTCAAAATAATATTTTTCATCAGGGGATCTATTGGAATAACAAATGATACATCATATGTTTGGTGTTCAGAAACTGGAGGTGACAACCAGCGTAGTGAAATACAGCTCTTTTATTTCTAGGGTCTGAACACAACTTGGAGGGGAACAACGGGGACTTATATACACAATAAACTTGCTACAAAACAGCGGGAACAAACATTATTGGGTGATTCAAATATATGTTACAATAGAATGTACATTTGACAGCTCAAATGCGCGCTTCTCAGCATTGGAATTTTGCGCGCTCGAAGTCTTGTGATATTACACGAGCTGCTGAGATTTCGCGGCTGTCAAACTGCGGGGCTGTTTGGCAGTAATTTGTGTGGTTTCTTTGGCAGTTTGAATGTTCAAAATGTCACCAACACAATTTGTCATACATTACATTATGATACACTCTACATTTATAGATTTGTGGGATCCGCGCACACGATTGGCATACTGTCCCTGACAGAACCATGGTTTGGGGGAACACTCCTTGGAGCTTTAATTCCGAAGGGACAGAAATTGGGGAGCGGATTAATAGTCATAGTTTAATTCACCGATCGCTGACCTGGCAGGCAGTTCGGACAATAGAGGGCAAAAGATCGCCTGGTGATGAACTCAATAGGCATGTAATGAGTAATCTTGTATCCGCAGAAGCTCTGAGCCCAAGAGTCAACCTAGGCACATGTTTACTCCCAATAGCAGTAGACAATGCATGTCCCCTGGGAGTAAATTAGATAGATAAGAAACTTCCCCCCGGTGAGCTCATCCCTGGTGGGTAACTTGTGTAATCTCAAAGTGCAGACTTGGAGTTTTTCCTGTAATGGCCGTGCGCAACCTACGCACGAGGTCGAGCCAGGCAGGGTATAAAGATTTGGGTCTTCTGATCAATAAAGGCTGGTCTTCGCTCCATCTTGCCTCATGTGTCTTTACTTGACCAGTCTCCTCCGGGACCCTCCGGCCCGCATCGGGCCCCGGTCCAACATAGATTAATGCATAAACATGTGCAGGACAAAGAGAAAATATATATAAAATACCTGTTAAACAAGGTAGAAATCAATTTCAGTGAATAGAACCTGCTAAGCTTTAAGACTCTGTATCCATTTTTCTAATATCAACTGCTTCTCTGGAAAATTTGTATCTCCAAACAGCTCAATGGGTTTTCAGTTGCTCTACCTATTCATCTGGAACGCCAGAACTGGCTAAAATACCTTCCCTAGCTTGGTACTCAATACATCTACTGAGGTTTAACTGCATTTAGTCCCAGACAATCTGAAGAAAAGTGAAGAATTAGAGGGGGATCTCCTATCTTAGAACAAAAATGCAGTTGGTAAATTTATGCTTTAATTTTAAACTTTTTTAAAACTTTTTTTTGTTACTTTCTAGGTTACTAGTTCATTCTTGGCAGGTGCCCGTAGGAGTTGTAATAATGAAACATGATACAATCATACAGAGAAAAAGCAGTAAGTCAAAAATGAGGGGGCGGGGATGTAAGGAGCTCTCGATTTATAGTAACTGAGAAGGCAAAGGTGATTTTTGTGTAAAAATCATTATCATCCCATCCAGTCGAACTTCTGTGCAAGGCAGTAACTTAGCAGTATCATACTCCTACTTTTAATATCGACAAACAGATGGCCCGATCTTGGATCATTTACTAGAAACCACAAAAATGCAAAGCACAGTATCAAAATAAATAATTCATCCCAAAACACGAAGCCTGCATTTTAAGTTCCTCTTTGAGTGTATTTTTGCAAGAGGCTAAGAGGAGAAAGTGGAGGGTGCCTTCTGAAATAACTAAACATGCACCGATTGCGGAACTGAAATAGGAAATATGATTTGTGAAAATTTACACTGTCCAATTTTTTTTTCCCCTGAAGAGTCTTTTGGTGGCAGGATAAGCAGAAAATAAATTGAGGTCTCCTTGTTGACCTGCAAGGGGTGAAGCAGAATTGCTAGATCATGCTAGAATTCTTGGAAGTATAACCTTAAAACAAAAAGAAAGAGATTGGATAAGTATATCCTATTCAAACTGATCGTTCAAGGTGAAATAATTGTGTCGGGGAAAGGTATAAAGAATGATTTTGTCCATATGTTTTAACTTCAAATGATCAGTGGTAACTATTTACTTACAAAGGCCCAGAAGTCATAAAAGAAGCATAAAAACATGAAAACTTTGCTCACATGCGGATTCCCCATGCCCCGCGGGGCATGGAACGGCCCGCCAGAGGCCACCGCGGTGAGAGAAGCTCCCAGCCCATGGGTTCTGCGGCCGCCAAATTAAGGGGGGTGAATAAAATATAGGGTTTGATTCACCCAATTACCGTGACCTGACCTACGGCTCTGCCAAGTAAGCAGATAGCTGACTCCTGTGAAACATTAAGTGTATAACTCATCTCCCGGCTCGGGGGAAAATCCCTGGCGCAAATAAGCCATGTTTACCCCTGCCTAAGCCCTACACAATGGTCTTCCTTGCCCCGTGTTTGTCCAAGTTAATCAACTTCCCTTTGAGAAGTTCCCTATTAACCCGGGTACGTGGGTGAGGTAATTTTCCTGTCCGATGACAGTTTTGCCACCGTTGCGCTTTCTTCCCTATAAATGATGTTGCCTTTTTCCAATAAAGTACTGATCTGATCCCGCTCCTTTTGCCTCGTGTCGTCACTTGATCAGTCTCCTCCGGGACATTAAGGCCATGCCAGTGGCCCCAATTCCTACATCTGGTGACCCCGAGACGTGATTTACTCGTGAGTAAAGCGACCCAGGAGAGGTCTACTCACGAGTAGCGAACCACGCGGTCCGGTTCGACGCTTGAACCGCGACCCGTCCGCCCGGAGGACAGCGCGGCGCTCTGGCCGGCAGCCAGTCGGTCAGAAGGACGGCCAGCGGCGAGGCATTCCAAGAGAGGCATTCCTGCACCTTGCTCCCGGCTTTCGGGGAGACTTGCGCCAAAGGGAAAAACGCGTTCCGCTCAGGGCAGCTGTGAGCCCCTGACAGCGCAGAGGCCGCCGAGGGCCCGTGGCAGGAGGCCACGCTCCGAGCTCCACCCAGACGATCGTCGCCAAAACCAGTTACCTTGCCCCCAGACGCGTCAACCCGTCCCGAGGAGGAAACTTCGGAGGACCACTCGCAGGTAATATGGGGACCTGTTCTCAGGGACAGAGTCCGTCCGCTAGCCAAAAAACTCGTGAGGAAGAGTTTAGAATCCTGGCCAGGGTATTTAAGTTACGCTTTCACAGCAGGGAACTAGCGAGACTTTTGGCGTACCTTAGGGAGCACTGCCTGCTTTACCCAGAAGCAGGTACGTTAACCCTACAGCTCTGGGATCGGATAGGAGACT
This sequence comes from Bradypodion pumilum, assembly GCA_035047305.1. Lineage (NCBI taxonomy): Eukaryota > Metazoa > Chordata > Lepidosauria > Squamata > Chamaeleonidae > Bradypodion > Bradypodion pumilum. The sequence continues at coordinate 6,882,387 of JAWDJD010000010.1, read as the reverse complement.
GCATTCAGCAACCCCCGAAGGCCCCAGGAGGGATAGTTAGCACATGGAGGAAGTGTAGGAGACTCTTAGAGCAGATCGAGCCAGTCCGGATAGAAGCGGAAGAACCCCCGTTAGAGAAGTCATCAGTCCAGCCAGTCGAGCCGACTGCGCCCACCGCACTCTATCCGACATTCAAGTACCAGCAGAGTAGCGCAGGGAGCCTTCCCGCGGTGACAGCTGCAGACGTCACCGAGGGAATGCAAGGCATGAGAAGCGCAGGCGCTCCTCTGACAGCTTCGGGTTCCCGAGTTACCAAGAGTCCCCTTCAGCGCACAATTGAAGAGGAGATTAGGAAGGGGGAATTGCCAGCGGAAGAGCTAGCTGAGCTCAGACAGATATGTCCAATCCGCATGGAAATGGACGCGCTCACGGGCGCACAGCAGATTGTTCATTCCCCAGTCCCGTATAAGCTGCTCATGGCTATGCGGAAGGCAATCGCAGAAACAGGGCTCCAAAGTCGTTTTACTAGGGGCACGCTCCAGCAGGTGTGCGAGACCACCATGTGGATCCCCCATGATTGGAAAGCCGTCATGAGGATGATGTTGACCCCTAGCCAGTACATGATCTGGGACAGCGAGTTCCGCCTAGAGGCGCAAACTCGGGCTGCCAGGATGGGAGGCGCGGTGCTTCCTGAGCAGCTGTATGGCTCGGGTAATTTCGAGTCAATCAATGCTCAGATCAACCTGCCTCTCGCCACGCTCGAGATGTCAGCCGAGGCAGCCTTTAGGGCTTATTTTAAGATCCCAGCCACTGGCAAAGCGGCTAAAAATTACACCTCCATTAAGCAGGGAGCCCAGGAACCCTACATGGACTTCATCAATCGCCTGGAAGAAGCCATTAGCAGGCAGATTGATAATGAGCAAGCCCAGGAAGAGCTCATGATTAAGTTAGCCAAGGACAATGCCAACCTGGACTGCCGCAGAATCTTGCAGTCCCTAGGCAATCGTCCTGACTTGACCCTATCGGACATGATTAGAGCTTGCGCCGACGTTGGCACAGAATCCTATAAGATGGGTCTGCTAGCGGCAGCGGTGCAAGGAGGGTAAGAACAAAGGAGCATGCCACAATTGTGGCAAGATCGGTCACTTCGCTAGGGAGTGCCGATCCAAGGGAGGCGGGCAAAAATCCAGCCGTCCCAAGGCCCCGAACACCCTCTGTCCGAAGTGCAAGAAAGGCTATCATTGGGCCAGATATTGCCAGAATTCGGGAAACCGGAACACGGGCATGTCTCTGGCCCCAGTCCAAACAGAGGCGTCCTTCACCCAGAACTCCCCAGAGCCAGAGTAGAGTCCAACCACATCCCAGACATTGCGAGGGCGCAGGACAGCCCCAGGGGCAGCGCGGGGCTAGAATTGACTTGCCAGGCGGACGTCACATGCAACCTGCCAGGCACAGTCTATCTGGTCGATTCCCAGTACATGGGACCCCTGCCCAGAGGCTTTATAGGTTTAGTTTTGCCCCGTAGTGTAGCTGGTGCACGCGGAATTTTTATAATTCCAGGAGTCATCGACTCCAATTTTTCAGGCATTCTCCAAGTTCAGCTTTGGACACACCTGCCCCAAACCATTCCTAAAGGAGACACCTTAGCGCAACTGATCATGGTTCCTTGTCGCTCGCCAGCAGAGAGCCAGGGAGGGCTCAGTGACAGCTTCAAGTCCCGGTCAGAGGACCGCTCGAGCGCCAGTGAGGCAGCGCAAGGATACCAGGTCTTAGCGACAGTGGAGACCAACATTGAGTGGAAACAGCGCCCGGTTATTGAGGTATTTCTTAATAATCGATCATTCTCAGGCCTGTTAGATACCGGAGCTGATGTATCCGTGATAAGCAGAAGCCAGTGGCCAAGGGAGTGGGCCATTGAGCCGGTCTCCGATGTGTGGGGGGTAGGCGGCGTCCAGGAAGCGTTCAGGAGCCGAGAGTGGGTAGAAGTCACAATCCCAAGGGCTGAGGGCACGGCGGTGATTCAACCGCACATTCTTGACGTGCACATCAACCTTTGGGGGCGAGACATTCTGCAGCAGTACGGTGCTACGCTTACCTTTGGGTAATGGCGTTGCCACTTAAATGGCTCACCGATACTCCGGTCTGGGTAGAACAATGGCCGGTAGTAGGAGAGAAATTGGTTGCTCTCAAGCAGCTAGTTAAGGAACAGCTAGACGCAGGACACATAGAACAGTCCACAAGTCCTTGGAATTCGCCAATTTTTGTGATTAAGAAGAAGTTGGGGAAGTGGCGACTCCTCCACGATCTCAGAGAGATCAATAAATGCATACAGCCAATGGGTCCGCTTCAATGCGGCATCCCGAATCCGAACATGATTCCCGAGGGGTGGGAGATCCTAGTCGTAGATCTCAAGGATTGCTTTTATACAATCCCCTTAGACCCCAGGGACCGGGAGAGGTTTGCCTTTACCGTGCCGGTCGTGAACCACGGTGAGCCTACGCAGCGTTACGCGTGGAAATTTTTGCCACAGGGCATGCTCAATTCGCCCACTTTGTGCCAAATTTACGTTCACGACGCACTGGCAAAGTTTCGAAACCTCTACCCACAAGCCTTAGTTTGTCACTTTATGGATGATATTTTGGTAGCGTTGCCACAGCTTGGCGGCGAAGTGTTTTCAGACCTCCAGGCCAGCCTGGGGGACAAAGGGTTACTCATTGCCCCGGAGAAAGTGCAGAGAACCGAGCCCTTCTCATACTTGGGCCATCGGCTTCTCCGCTCTTTCGCAGCACCAGTTTTGCCTTAGATCAATTTACAGGACTCAGTCACCTTGGTAGAATTACAGCAGGTTTTAGGGAACATTAATTGGGCCAGACCGTATTTTCGATTGGATACGGATCTTCTGAAACCGCTCTTCTCGCTGCTAACGCTAGGTAAGCAGCCGGCAGACCGGATAAAAATCTCTCGAGACGCGCGCTTGGCGCTCGAGAAAGTGAACCAAGTTCTCAGCCAGAGGTGGGTAGATAGGATCGCCCAGGGGCCATATGCCCCGATCCTGAATTTGTACATTGTACGGTCAGGATCCATGTTCACTGGGGCGTTAGGAGTGGACTCAGAGAAAGGAGTGAAAATAGTGGAGTGGGTGTACTTGCCTAACACCTCATCTCGGAACATTGTTCCGCCCCAAGAACTGGTCTCCGCGGTGATCTACCGCGGCAGGCTGAGAGCTAGGGACATTTCTGGGCACGATTTAGCCAAGATCGTAGTCCCGTTCACCAAGGAACAAATTCAGCAGTTGATGCAGCTAGGTGACTCGCTTCCGATAGCTTTGGAAGGATTCACTGGAAGCTTGGCATACCATTTGCCTAAAGACCCCAGACTCGTCTCGCTTCAAACAGGAACAGTCAGCTTGTTCGAATTGCTCTCGCTGGTCCCACTTCAGGGGGCCAGAACAGTTTTTTCTGATGGCGGACGCACTTATGGTGTCCTGACCTGGCAGGAGGGCGAAGCTTGGCACACGCTGCTAACTCTTCCACAGAAGTCCGCACAGCGGGCGGAGTTGGCAGCCGTGAATCTTGCTTTGCGCACCTTCGCCAAGGAACGTTTAAATATCATAACTGACAGTCTGTATGTTAGGAACTTGCTTCACAGTCTACCGGGAGCTTACATCACTCCCGCGATAGACAAGAATCTGCTTAGCCTGTTTCTCACGGCTCAATTTCATTTGCGAAACCGCACGGAGCCGCTCTATATTGCCCACATCCGCAGTCATCAAGACCTACCGGGTCCGATTTCCGCGGGCAATAGCAGAGCGGACGCGGCAGCAAAGGAAATTCAGCAACGTTCGGTTTTGGGAGTTTTCACTACTCCAATTCAAAGTCATGCCTTTTTTCACCAAAACGCCAAGGCACTCGCCAGACAGTTCAATTTGCCACTTTCTCAAGCCCAGGGTATAGTACGCTCTTGCCAGCATTGTGCAGGGGCGCCGGGGGGGCCCTCGTGGGGGGTTAACCCACGGGGGACAGAGGCCAATCAGGTGTGGCAAATGGACGTCACGCATGTGCCGCAGTTTGGCAGATGGCAGTACATGCACGTCTGCATAGACACTTTTTCCCAGTTCGTTTGGGCGACGGCGCAGAAGGGGGAGACTGCCTCCCATGTGGAGCAGCATCTCCTGTCCTGCATTGCGGCAATGGGCAAGCCGCGGCACGTGAAAACGGACAACGCCCCGTCCTACTGCTCTAGGCAGTTGGCCACCTTCATGGCCACCTGGGACATCAAGCATACATTTGGCATTCCCTACAATCCGCAAGGGCAGGCGATTGTAGAGCGGGTCAATCGGACGCTAAAGTCCTATATTGACAAACAAACAGAAAGGGGGGAGCCACCAGCCCTCCCCAAATCACAGGGAGAAGCACAGTTTTGTCTGAATAAGGTATTGTTCACATACAATCACCTCAATGTTTTTTCGGACTGTACGCCGCAGGAGAAGCACTTCCGCCGTTCGGAAGCTCTCCCGCGACCTATGGTCCGGTACCGAGTGCCACCGGACCCATCTTGGAGGGGGCCGGTGCCGCTCATAACCTGGGGGAGAGGGTATGCTGCAATTATGTCTCCAACAGGTGTCGTCTGGATTCCAGCCCGGTGTGTCAAGCCCCACTTGGAACTGCATGGCGTGGACCCAGGCCGACCCGAGTCCGATCCCGGAGATGGGGGACCTCACTCTGACCGAGAAGATCCGCCGGAGGAAACGGCCGCCGATGCCCAAGATCACCTGGGGGATGGTCAAGACTCTTTGCTGTGACGCCCAGGACGCCGTTCAGCGCGAGGAGAAGGAGCCAACACCGGAGAACCTCACAGCTGCAGTTTTTGCCCAGATTCATGCCAACACAGCGGCGATTACCCTCATCCTGGCCCTTTCCCTGCTATTGGGGGGAGGCGTTCAGGCTACTCCAATCCAGGCCGACGGCTTGCCGCCTGGTGAAGATCTTTCTGCACGAATGCAGTACAACTTGTGGGAAAGGTTGGCGGGTCTCGTCAACCAGTCCGATTTTTGCTTACAGCAGGACGCTGGTTCTGCATCTATCCTCAGCACCTGTCTCATCCCCGTGTGCCACACTCTGGACGCGCGCACCAAGGATGGCGACTGGTTGTTGAAGGCGTTCTTTGGCCCACACACTCCCACCACCTTCTCAGCATACGCACGCTGGGGGGGATTGCGACTTGCATCAACCTTGCCGGCTGACGCAGCCACTCTTCATACCCCTCGAGTGGCGATCAGCCCGGACGCTGCTTGTACCCGAATGACCGGCTGCACCTCAGGCGGTCAGACTCGGCGTCGCTGCATTAACCCCGGCAGCGGCAACTGGACTTGTAATAAACCAGAGACACTCATTTCGCTGTACTCTCATGTCACCCTACCTTCAGGGTGGTTTTTCACCTGCAACCAGTTCACATGGAACTATATTCCTGCGAATCTGTCGGACTCAATGTGTTGTATCAGTCGTTTGACACTGTTACTTCCTACTAAGGACATGATTGCCCCAAGTGCTAATGACACAAATGTATCAAATGTTGATGTTTCCCCATTCATACGGCACACACGCGCAACCCAGTTAGACAGCTCTTGTGACAGCAGCCTTAGGGTAATGAGTCCCGCTGAGTATGTATCACTAGCAGTCAGCCTAGTCGGCGTGCCAGGCTTGGCCGTCGGCAACGCACGGAGGATTGGCCGCTTGGCTTGCGGCTTGGCTAAAGCCATTAACCATACCTCCACAGCGATAGCGCTCCTCAATCAGGAGCAGGCAGAACTTCGCCATGCCGTTCTCGACAATCGAGCGGCTATCGACTACCTCCTCTTGCTGCACCACCTGGGTTGCGAATCTTTTCATGGAATGTGTTGTTTCAATCTCACTGATAACTCCCGTAAGATCCAAAGCCAGATCACGGATCTCCACACCATAGTTGCAGGCATTACAGAAGGCTCCGCGTGGGGAGCTTGGTGGAGTTCCCTGTGGAATTGGATGTGGTCATGGATTCCCTGGGGGTGGCTGCAAACGGTGCTTAAGGTAGTGGTGGGGATAGCCATACTAGGCATTACGCTCTGTTGTTTTGCTCAGTGCATCCCCTCGCTGATCTCCAAGTGCCGCCCCAGAGAGAAATTCCGTGACGTCATACCCGCTCAACAGCTGATGCCGCTCTTGCGCAAGGTCGCCGGTCAGGTCCTTAAATAGAAAATAAAGGGGAGATGCGGATTCCCCATGCCCCGCGGGGCATGGAACGGCCCGCCAGAGGCCACCGCGGTGAGAGAAGCTCCCAGCCCGTGGGTTCTGTGGCCGCCAAATTAAGGGGGGTGAATAAAATATAGGGTTTGATTCACCCAATTACCGTGACCTGACCTACGGCTCTGCCAAGTAAGCAGATAGCTGACTCCTGTGAAACATTAAGTGTATAACTCATCTCCCGGCTCGGGGGAAAATCCCTGGCGCAAATAAGCCATGTTTGCCCCTGCCTAAGCCCTACACAATGGTCTTCCTTGCCCCGTGTTTGTCCAAGTTAATCAACTTCCCTTTGAGAAGTTCCCTATTAACCCGGGTACGTGGGTGAGGTAATTTTCCTGTCCGATGACAGTTTTGCCACCGTTGCGCTTTCTTCCCTATAAATGATGTTGCCTTTTTCCAATAAAGTACTGATCTGATCCCGCTCCTTTTGCCTCGTGTCGTCACTTGATCAGTCTCCTCCGGGACATTAAGGCCACGCCAGTGGCCCCAATTCCTACACTCACATAATGAGAATTGAGCAGTACAGATTTTATGGCTGGTCCAAGAGCAAGCAATCATTAAAACACATAAAATATAGAAAACTAGAACTCTTTAGTCACACAAGCAGAAACAGAGAGTAAAGAGCTACAATTGGTGCACTACCTAGTCATTTTGTCAACTGGGAGCCTCACCACCTTGTGGGTTAAGGTTTGGTCACATGAGGAGAGCAGTTGTGGAGAGAAGGCCAAAGAATGAGGAGAAAAGCCTGCTTGTGGTAGCGATAGCAGTCCTGTACATTTCCTTCCATTTGGAGAAGACCTTCATTTTGGCAGTTTCACACCTGGCCTAGATACGGAAGAAGAAGCTGGAGGCAGAAGACCAGCCTAAATGAACATGTTCATATCCTTCTAGTAGCAAATGACAGTGGGTGTGTCTGTGCCCTAAGTCAAAGCTCTGTATACCCTAACTCTAGTTGCATCTCTGATGGCACTTGATCTTTCAAGGTGAAACAATGGGGAAAGAAATTAAGGAAGGAGCAGGACTCTTTGGCTGAAGAATCTGGAAGAGCATTTCAGATCACACCTGTCAAGTTGCGGCGATGAAAATAAGGGAAGGTTTCCGGGCGCTGGCACACGCATGCGCAGAGTGGTGTACCCACCAGGAGGGCGGGATATAAATGCGCAAAATAAATAAATAAAACCCGTTCGCACATGCGTAGTAACCATACCTGTCAACCCGCGGCTCCAGAAAAAACGGGACCTGCGCAGATCGCTTGTGCACAGGTCGCTTTCCATGCATGCGTGGAAGCGCTACGCCACTTGCACAGCCCCTACGCAAGCAGCGTAGTGCTTCCACGCATGCACAGAAGGGTTTTACACTTGAAAGCATTTCCCCCGCTGCCAAATTACGGGGATTTGGCAGCGCGGGGTGGGTTATGACGTCAATTGGCGTCAAATTATGGGGTAATACCGGCTAAATTGGGATGGTTGACAGGTATGGTAGTAACCCTTTGTGCATGTGTAGAAACCCTTTGTGCATGTGCAGAAACCCCTTCATGCATGTGCACATGTGCAGTAACCCCTTTCCTGGCCATTCCAATTACGAGATGGCAGCAGGAAAGAGGGGGGGGGGGATTGGTGAATTACAAGAAATCCCGGCCAAAACGGGATACTTGACAGGTATGTTTCAGATGCATTCCTCTTTAGAGCCAATATGTGGTGGGATTATTATTATTATTATTATTATTATTATTATTATTATTATTATTATTATTATTATTATTATTATTATTATTATTATTATTATTATTATTATTATTATTATTATTATTATTATTATTATTATTATTATTATATTTCTGTGCCACCCAATCAACGAACATGACTCCGGGCGGCTCACAAAAGTACACAATACACAATTAAATCACAATTAAAACACTTGCAATAAAATACCGATCGTCCAAGTACAAAAGTTCAAAAGAAGCCACAGACAGTCCAGGGACTATTGTCCTGCTATTGTCCTGCCAGGGTTGGAAGCTAAGGTATGCACAATGCAGCATATGTAGAGTTGAGGTCAGGTTTCAAATAAAGCTCTCTGAAATCCCTTTTACCAGATAACAGCTGGGCTGGGAAGCTGTCACAGCACATACACTTGCTGGCATTACAGGGTTAAGTCTCAAGGAGATGGGATTCAAGATGACAGATGTTTTATCGTTCCATCAGAGGAAAGGACTAAGAGCAGATCCACCCTTCAAGTCCCTTGAAAGACACTTTGGAGGTCAAGAAGCATGCTTCCCTTAAGGAGGGGAGTGGAACTTTGTGGAAAGAACATGAGATTAACAGAGAAAGGAGACATGAACAGCCTTTGACCAAGCCCATAAGACAAACATTGTGAAATTTCTCCTTTCCCAATCCTGTCGAAGATCAAGTTTGCCGTAGATTCTGTGGAAAGAGACCAGAGAGTCATCAAACTCTCACAGGCTCTTCCACACCCATCAAATCACTAATTTCCAGTGGCAAAGGCTATTCTGCTGGCACAAATTGTGCAGCGAAATGTTTGCTTTTTTTGCCAGTCACCATCTTTCATCATAAATCACTTTATTCATCAGCATATTTTTAAAGGAATTACATAGCTATGTGATTCCTCTGTAGAAAGAAAGTTGTGGATGGGGTGGTATAACCCTACCAGGACTTTGTCTCAATTTATTCACCCATATATTGGTTTGTTGTACAGTATTTTTATCCTTCTCCACAGAAACACACTTCTCCGCCACTTCCGTTTGATATTCACAGCAGCCATTGCAAGTTTGGTCAAAAGGAACTGATGCACAATTGCTCCATGAATTATGGCAATGGAAACTAGATCCTATACTGCATTACCAGTTTCCTTAGACAAAGGGCAAGGGTGGGGAAATGAAATAGATTGAGTCTTTCAGCTGAGCATTTCCCATGATGGTGTTCATCATGATGCTGATCCGTTTGTGATAAGAGTATTGTTGGCTTGAGCATCACAAACCTGGTTGCATACAGCTCATGATTCCAGATGTTGATGGGAATGGCATGATATTATAGTGTCACAACCGTAATCTGAATTTCACATGACCTCCTCCTTTTGCTTGATGAGTTTCTTTGCTCGGAAAACACAGTTCGCTTTCCTGTTGAGGATGAAATATTATTTCAATGTAGTAACACATAACCTCTCCCCCTCCCCCCCTCACCACTTGGAATATTATAGTTCTCTCTCCTCTCTTTTGATAGAAGCATGGCTCTCTTTTTTAATGCATCAGGAACACAGACAAGAGAAGGAATAAGATCCGTTTCTTGCTGAATTCCTTGTTATCTTGCAAATATAGTTTTAAAGAAATCTGTCTGCACATAGCAGATTATATTCTCTTGGTGAGAGAAAGGAAGGGGAGAGAAAGACCATGTGCTTTTTTTCCCCCTGTGTGTATGTAATGACAAACTGGCTGGATAGATCTGTGGCATTGAAATCTGGCTGAGGAGCCAGGAGTTGGGAGTCTGATTCCCCAATGTGCCTCCTGGGAGAAGAGCCAACCTGTGTGACCTTGGACAAACTGCATAGTCCCTAGAGGAAGGGGATTTGTTTATTTTATTTTATTTTTACATTTATACATTATTTTTATATACATTTTTATATTACATTTCTATACCAACTGTGTGGGTGGTCTACCCACTCTGGGCGCTGTACAGCATTGAATAAAACATGAAAGTACAATTTTAAAAATATACAAATATAAATATATATAAACTTTTTCTTCTTCATTGGCTGCGTCGCATCGGTGGCATCTTTTGTATCCAGATCAAACTCTGAACTGCCAAAATGAAGCCACTTTCTTGGCTTTATCATTGGCCAAAATTAAATCTTCATTGGTACATGTTTCTGGTAGTGATGCCTAAACCAGTAAATGAGCCGGATTCTGTATCTCTCCACACCGTGTTGTTGTCTCCCAGCAGTTCCCACTTGATTAAGTGGATGCAAAGGATACATCCATGCTGATGAATGTTTCTATGCTCGCATTCCAGCACATAGGAGTTATGCTGCCCCTCAGCATGGAGGTTCCACATTACTAATGCCCATTGGTCTCTGAATGTGCCTATTCTGCTTGTTTCTTTTTACATTTTAAATTGTAAAACCCCCCAAACCCCCTATAGGTGCCCCATCACTCCCTGTCCAGCACCTTCCCATGGTGCCTAGCACACCCCTGGCTTGATACACGTACCATTGATCTACCTCCATGAATCACTTTCTAGGCATGAGTCCTTTTAGCACACAAAGTTCTCCTCAGCCCCAGGCCAGTATTGCTGTAGCTGCTTCCCTCCATCAAGATGGCTTCAAGTGAGATTTAATCCACTTGAGGAACATCACCTTTCCCTATGGACTTCGCCAAGGCCGCTAATCCTCACGGTTGTCAGGTTAGTTAGCAGCCGCCTGACACTCAGTGTTGGGTCACTGGCAGTATGGTCCACTCTATTACCATAGCAGGAGAACCTGGCCAGACATGTAGCCAATGATCAAAAATTGAGAACAGAAATACCAGATATGATTAAATAGAAAAATGGCAAACCACCTCTGAGTCTTCTTTACCTAGAAAATCCTGGAAAGTAATGCCATAAGTCAGAATTGACTTGAAGGTGCACCATTATTATTACATCATGACAAACAGAAATGCTTAAAGGAAAGTTGAGGTTTTTTTTTACTTTCTGTGCATTATGTACATTGGTCAAGGGCACCATTGCAAGGCTCTCCTGCCCAACTTTTGTACCCACAATTACCTTATGCAACAGAGCAGACTGAAAGCAACCAGCTTATTTTGAATGGGCTTGACCCTTCACCTTCAACCCCCTAACTCAAGGGGGAGCAACATGTGGTCCTACAGATACCTTTGCACTGCAACTCCCATCACCCTTGATGCTTGGGGGAGGACTGGAGAAACACAAGACATACCCCTGTATCTCCAACCACTACACTACACTGCAGAAAAGACCTGAATAGTGCACCAGGAGAGAAGGTACAAACGTAAGCCCATCTGCCACAGAATGGAAAAGCAGAAGTTCCAAAGCTTGGTGCCTCCCTCACATCCAAAACAAGTCACAGTTGCTGTTAATCAACTCTTCTTCTCCCTTCTTTCCTTCCCAGCCCGGAGGGCCACCGGGTTGTATTCTCAGCTGTTTGGGCCCAGATCTAGGAGAATGATTAAGACATAACCTTTGCACGGCACCTCCATTCCCACCCCCCACCCCCCGCACCATTCCTCTCTGGCAGCCCTGGCGCAGGAGATCAGAGGAAAGCTTGCTGTGATCTCCAAGTTGTATTAATAAGAGGCAGCTGCTCATTAAATAGAATGAATAATGTAAAGAAACTAAGTCATGTTTGGAAGATCTTAGTAAGCCAAATCGGCTCCACGGCCTCCTCCTTCCTAATCATATACGCTTCTGCTTCCATTTAGCTGCTAACACTCTCCACCGTTGCAACCTCTCTATTCTACTGCTGTTTTTTAATCAACCTCAGTCTGAAAAGTCAAGTACCCCTCTTGATCCTACTAAAACTAAATTTGGTGTCAGAAATCACTCTGGGTTTAGGGTTGCCATATGTCCCGGAAAACTGGGATTGTCCCGGATTCAAGGTCAGAAAAATTGTCCCAACCAGTTCAATAAAAATCATGTTAAAGTCCCAAAATTTTAAAACTTACTGATTGTGTATTATAACACACTATTGAAATAAATTCGAACTCTCGCCATCAAATGAGCCATTTCCTGCCAGATTGGAGTTGGAGTATACCTGGAGACAAATCTTAACGTCCTCACCTCACACCACCACCCGATAAGTGTGACCAGTGTGTTTCCTGGAACTGAAGACGTTAAGAGTTGACCGCGATGCAACTTCTCAGAAGTACAACAGGTCGTCTTATAGTTAGAATTAACTATTGTAAATAAATTCATTTATACATTGATATATTTAATGTGAATGCGTTTTATAGCTGTCATTACATTAAGTTTGTTTTTTAAAAGGTAATTTTGTAGATGACCCACCCATTTTCGTCAAGTATACATCTGTCCTGGTTTTTTGGGAAAGAATTATGGCAACTCTATCTGGGTTGAAAGGATTTTTGCTGGAGAAACTCTGCTCAGCGGACACCCAAATGAGGCTCCTTTCATGTCCCCAATATCCATCATGTAGCACTCGGGTATTGAACCCCAATGGAGTGGTTTCCATTCTGTCCATTCCAGCCAGCCCAGTCAAAGCCTAGCATCTTTGGGTTGAACCTGATGACCCGAGAACTGCAACAGAACGTGTTCTAGTGCTACTTATAGTTAATGAGTAGGGCCATCATATCCTCAGATACCTGAAGCTCACCTGAGACCTTGCAGGTAATCTCCAGGGTAGTGGCAGTGTTTGGAAGCATTACTGTTTTAGTCTACAGAAGGCATGTAAGTCGCCTGGTCATAAGCACCTGGCTTATAAATAAGCAACTCAGTGGTTTAGGAGCCTGGCTGTGGAGCCAGATGTTGAGAGTTTAATTTTGCACTTTCCCTTTTGGGAGAAGAGCCAACCTGTGTAGCCAAGGACAAGCTGCCCAGTTCTAGGATTCCCCCGGAAGAAATGAATGGTAAGCCACTTCTGAGTATTCTCTACCTAGAAAACCCTGAAAAGAGTTGCCATAAATCAGAAATGACCTGATATCAAATGATAACAATGATACAGGCATTTGTAACTTTATATCAATCACTACCACCTTTTTGTTCTTTTGATTGGTGCCACGTGTCCTCTATTTAGCCTGTGTGCAACCACCAGAATTGCTCCCCTCCCACAAGTCATAGCCCATCTTGTTCGCCCTGATAGCAAAGGCCACTTCAACACCTAATTTCTTGGTCCACCTAAAAAAATTCTTCCAAAAAGGATCCCAAATTCTTTGCTGAACCAAGAGTCCCAAAAGTGTCCTTTATACAGCCAAACTCACCAGTGAGTCTGCTTTGAAAGTAAACGCTGGAACTAATCACAGCAGAGGAGTATATCTCAGATCAATCTTGCCTAAGTTACACATCCATTGAGAACATGGCTCTTAAAGGCTGCAATTTCTTGAACTTTTTTTTTTTTTTGGTCTTGAGCAGGCATGCAACGCCCTTAACACAACATGTTGAACCATCAAGGGTTTTGTTTGTTGAATAAAGACCTTGGGGGAAAAACCATCTGTGGTCTCTTGTCTCCTCACCACAAACAGTTCCTGCCCACACAAGTCGATGTACATAGTAACCAAAAACAGCCAAGTTATTTTGGAACATGAAACAGATAATCCCATAAGCATCTTTTCCCTCCCTCACAGTAAAAATACAGTAATGACAAAGTAAAGTGATCATCATTTATCCCTCTCTAAGGAGACCCCAGATCTCATGCCTGGGGCAACCCCAACATGCTGCCTTATGGGTTGGCCAACCTTACTGGAGATTCCTCCATCCTGGCTGGAGTTGCACACCATATGTTTTGACACCAAAGTCTTAAAACGTTATTTTAAGAGACCACTGTTCCATAGAATCCTTTGGGCAGCATGGCTACTACCCATGGTAGCTGGGGATCTGCAGGAGTTACAATCTACAAAAGTAACTTTTCCAAATCTTGAACCTGACTGCAATGTCCGAGACAGCATTATGGGACTCTAAGAGGAAACCCAGAGGAAGGAACCACTCTCAAATGGAAGGGTGTCTCCTTTTCTCAACACTCTCTCCCTTCTTTTGCTTTGCTCCAGGTGTTGAGGGTCAAAGGAAGCTACCCAGAGGCCCAGTTGCCTCATCCTGTTTGGCCTCCGGCTCTCCTCTTGAGGGTGACGCAAAAGCCCCACCCTGCCATCAGTGGCCTTCTTTGAATGGTGTAACTGAATCACACAGGGGAAACATGAGATGCCCAGCTGCACATTGTATTTCCAGGGGGAAGTCCACAGCACATAATGCTGTCATAGACAGGCTCTCACACACAAAACACAGCATTGAGAGACACGTTGGAGAGAGCTGTAGGTAAGAAAGAGGCCACATCCTGACCTCGGTTAAACTCAAAGACTTAGAGCCAATTCATTGTTTGCCACAGCAGTGTGGGAAAAGCTTCCAGAGGTGATGTGATCTTACACCACATTAACAGCCATGGTTCCTTCCCTTCTCTTTTTTAACCACTGGATTGTCCTTAGTGCTTTCCCAGAGCTTAGGAAATGACTTCTTTGGACTACATGGTCCAGAATCTCTCAGTAAGCATCTTCCCTAGCTACATTGGCTAGGAGATTCTGGAACATGTTATTTTTAAAAGGCCTTATCCAAGGAGCCCTGTGGTGCAGTGGTTAAACTGCTTTACTGCAACCAAAAAGTTGTGAGTTCAATCCTGACCAGGACTCAAGGTTGATTCAACCTTCCATCCTTCCAAGGTCGGTAAAATGAGTACCCAGCATGTTGGGGGCAAAATGCTAATTAGCCTAGGAACTTCCCATACTGTGCACTAAGTGTTATGGGCAGTATATACTGTAAGTGTGAATGATTTGATTTATCTTTCACATAGTAGTGAAGGACCATGTTGAGATTGGTGGGCAGCCAACCCTGAATTAAAATAAATACCGGTACATTATTTTAAGAGACCACAGCTTCCAGAATCCTTTAGGTAGCCCCTTACCCATGTGTGGAAATGACAAGGAGGAATCAAGTGCTTTCTTAAAAGCTGGGACAGAGATGGGCGCTCAATCTGTCATGCAGTTCTCGGGTCTCAAACTGCTGCCTTGCCAGCCTTCCAGCTCATAAGGAGAGCTTCTTAACCACTGGGCCACCACAGCTTCTTACCCACTGAGCCACCTATCAACTCAAACAACTTAACAAGCCTTCCATTCATGTTGGTTTTTATTGAGATCCCCAGCAACTACAGTCAACGGTGTGAGTTCAGTCCTGGCTAGGATCATAGGTTGACTCATCCTTCCACCCTTCTGAGGTCAGTAAAAGAAGTACCCAGCATGTTGGGGGCAAAAGGCTAATTACTTTGTGAACTGCCTAGAGAGTACACTAAGCACTATGGGTTAGTATAGAAGTGTAATTGCTGCTGCTATTTGCCCCGGTGCTCTGCTATTTGAGTACAGTCAACCCTCACACAAAAATGTGTTAAGCCTACTGTAAATCCAGAAGAAAGTGACACAGGAGACCATGATGCTTTTGGTTGTTTGTCTTTCGTTCGTTCGTTCTATTTGATTTTTATTACTGCCCCCTCATCGAAGCAACTCCGGGTGGCATACAATCAACCAATAAAAAATACTGAAATAGAAAAACATCCCGACAGAAATTTAAGTCATAAAGACACTTTGCCCACTTTCACAAAGTTCTTTTATTTCTCGCCCAAACACCTTCCAGAAGACAAAACAGCTTCAGACATCACATCTCTATCTTGGGATATTTCTTTCTGCTGCAAAGGAAAGATTACAACGCAAAGGGAAAAGAAAGCACACTGGCAATCAGGAAGGGTAAAGTTATCATGATTACTGGTCATGATGACTATACTCTACTTCCAGCATTAGAGGGAGGTTTCGTTTCCACTAGCACGTCCTGCAGGATGGCCACAGGAAAGAGCTATTACTCTCGTATCCTGCCTCTGAAGTTCCCAGCAAGAGGCAGACGGCTGCCATGGGAAACAGGATCTCAGACTGAATCAGACTTTGGTTCGATCCTGCAAAACTTTGGCTCATCCAAGGCAGTAACGCAGGCAGGGCAATCGGGCCTTTGCTCCAGAGCATTATGCAGTGGCTTAGTGGTTAAGATGCTGAACTCGACGGCTGGAAGGTCGGCAGGTCAACAGTTTGAGACCCGAGTGCTTCCCAGCTCCTGCCAACCTAACCGTTTGAAAGCAAGAAATTGCAAGTAGATAAATAGGTACCACTTCGGTTGGAAAGGTAACAGCATTCTGTGCACTCTGGTGTCTAGTCATGCCTGCCACTTGGCCATGGAAACATCTCCAGATGCAGACTTTGCCTATAATTGGAGATTTATTTATTTATTTATTTTTAATCAAGCCACAAGCACACCAAGGTGCTTTCTGGGTTGAAAGGATTTTTGCTGGAGGAACTTCACTCATGGGACGCCTTTCATGTCCCCAAGATCTTTTTCTCACCAAAGTGGTCCCTATTGATTGGCTTGCAATGTCTTGCCTTTGAACTGCTAGGTTGGCAGGAACTGGGTCAGAGGCGGGCACTCATTCCATCGAACTGGTTTTGAACTGCCGACTTGCCGACCTCCCGGCTAACAAGGTGAGCTTCTTAATCCCTGAGCCACCGCAATCCCCATAAATGAGCACTGAACATGAGAGTCGGATATGACTGGCTTTCAAGCAAGGATGGGAGACAGTGTCAAAATTGTTCATTTCATCTTTGTTCTTCTCAGAAATCAGAAGCATCAGTTTTTTGGACTACAAATCCCTGTTTGCTAAGGGGATTCTGGGAGATGTAGTCCCAAAAGAAACCCTGACTTTTTAAAATATCTAACTGCACGGCATCCTTAGGTGATATTCTTTCTGTTTTTATTCAGACAAGAGGTGCAAACCACCTTGGCGTAGGATTGTTGTTTTCCGAGGAATCGGGCCTCTCCAAATATTTATGCAAACATACAAGCACACACAGAAAGAGAGTAAACTTAAGAAACCCAAGAAACTTGTGGCATTGTTAGTTCATGGATTTTCCCCCCCAGGGGTGAGACAAGATGTATCTTGAAGGCAGTGAGAACAAGCAGTGCCCTACTATAATGAATCAAGAACATTATATTCTGTCTTTCTCCATCTACAAGTACCATATCTGATTCCAAATATTAGCTATCATCATGGCACATACCTGTCAACCGCGGCTCTGGAAAATACGCGACCTGCGCAGAACGGTTCTGCACAGATCACCTTCTATGCATGCTAAGAAGGCTTTTACGCTTGCGTAGAACCCTTCTACGCTTGCATAGAACCCTTCTATGCATGCGTAGAAGGCGATCTGCGCAGAAGGGATGTGCAGTACCTCTTTTTTTCCTGCCAATTCCGGGGGTTTGGCAGCTGCAGGCGGGAAATGGCACAAATTGGCGCCGAAAATCGGGAAATCCCGGCCAATCCGGGAAGGTTGACAGGTATGTCATGGCAACCAGCCATGAAGATTGTCCTGGGGACAATATAATGCAGTGGCCTTGGGTGGCAAAGTCCCCAGGGAAGGGTGATGGTCCCCAAGTGGATTAAATCCCACTTGAATCCATCTTGGGGGCAGCAAGCAGCTTCATCCATCTTGGCTTGGGGCTGAAGAAGACTTTGCATGCCAAAAGGGCTCAGGACCAGAAAGGGACTCGCAAAACTTGATCAGTGGTATAGGTGTTACGCTGCGATGTGGAAGGTAAACCGATGAGAGACTAGTGCATTATATGGTTCTGAAGACCATCTTCATACCTGATCAGCAATATTCAGAATCGGATACAGCACTTCCAGAACAAGAAGCCTACATCTTCATGGATCATCAACCTCCTATTTGTCTCTCTCCAATGCTAATGTTCCCCATTTTCATTAAAGTTTGCAGGATCCTACTAATTGCAAGAAAGAGCACCATCTTCTGGCAGATGAAGCAATCAGACACATCATTAGTCCTCTCCAGTATTTACAGCTGCAAGTAGCAAGATGAAATTTATTTCTACTGCCTGATCTCTAGCATACTTGCTGAGAAGTAAGAAGTTGAGTGCATTCGGTATGACTGAGAGTGTGTCTAGACTTCACAGTTATATCACTTGGATACCATTTAACTCTCATGGCTCCATCACCTGGAATACTAGGATTTGTGGTTAGGTATCTGACTGCAGAGTCAGAGGTTGGGAGTTTGATTCCCCACTGTGTCTCTAGGGAGAAGAGCCAGACAGCTGCACCATCCCAAAATGCCTGCAGAGGAAAGAAATGGTAACCCGCTTCTGGAAAGGCTCGCCATAACTCAGAGTATACATGATGATGATGATGATGATGATGATGATAAGAACATAAGAACATAAGAACAGCCTTGCTGGAACAGGCCACAGCCCATCCAGTCCAGCATTCTGTCTCACACAGTGGCTCACCATTTCCTTCAGGGTATTCCCAAGCAGATGCCTTCACCTGCTTAGGATTCCCTGGAAATGATATTGAGAGATATCCTGCCTATCTCTCCAACCCGGAGGTTGTCCTTAAGTATCCATAATTATAGCCATTGATACTCTTGTCCTCCATGAACTTGTCTAATCCTTTCTTAAAGCTGTCAAGACTGACAGCTGTCACCACTTCTTCTGGCAGGGAGTTCCATAGACCAGTAATCCTCTGGGTGAAAAAATACTTTCTCTTATTTGTTTGAGAACTAGTACCCAAAAGTTTCATGGAGTGTCCCCTAGTTCTAGTGTTATGCGATAGGGAAAACAGTTTTTCCTTATCTACTTTGTCCACACCGTGCATGATTTTATAAACTTCAATCAGGTCACCTCTTAGACGTCGTCGTTCAAGAGTGAAGAGGCCCAACCGTTGCAGCCTCAGATGGTAAGGAAGGTGTTCCAGTCCCCTAATCATTCTGGTTGCCCTCCTCTGCACTTTTTCCAGCTCCATAATATCCTTCTGGAGGTATGGCGACCAGAACTGTACACAGTATTCCAGATGGGGCCTCACCATAGATTTATAAAGAGGCAAAATGACACTTGCTGACTTATTTTCTATACCCTTCCTAATGATCCCTAGCATTGAGTTTGCTTTTTTCACTGCTGAGGCACACTGGGTTGACACCTTCATTGAGTTGTCCACCAGGACACCAAGGTCCCTTTCCTGGTTTGTCGCAGAGAGTTCAGACCCCATCAGTTTATAAATGTAATTGGGGTTCTTTGCCCCAACATGCATCACTCTGCACTTACTAATGTTGAAACTCATTTGCCACTGTTTTGCCCACTCCCCCAGTGTCGAGAGATCCCTCTGAAGCTCCTCACAATCTCTCACAGTTTTCACTACCCTGTATAATTTAGTGTCGTCAGCAAATTTGGCTACCTTGCTTTTTACTCCTACCTCTAGATCATTTATGAAGAGGTTGAAAAGCAGGGGTCCCAGTACTGAACCTTGGGGGACCCCACTCTTTACTTCCCTCCACTTGGAGAAGTGTCCATTTAGTGCTACCCTCTGTTTCCTGTCCCTTAGCCAGTTGCTGATCCAGGACAAGACCTGTCCCTTTATTCCATGACTGGTAGGTTTATTCAAGAGCCTTTGGTGTGGGACCTTGTCAAAAGCCTTCTGAAAGTCCAGATAAACAATGTCAACTGGATCCCCCTTATCCACATGCTTGTTGACACTCTCAAAAAATTCCAACAGATTAGTGAGGCATGATTTGCCCTTGCAAAAACCATGTTGGCTCTTCTTTAGCAGCGCCTTCTCTTCTATGTGCCTATTAATTCTATCTTTTAGGATGGTTTCCATCATTTTACCTGGGACACATGTCAAACTGACAGGTCGGTAATTTCCTGGATCACCCCTGGATCCTTTTTTGAAAATTGGTGTTACATTCGCTACCTTCCAGTCATCAGGCACAAAGCCTGATTTGAGGGAAAGATTATATATTTTGGCTAGGAGATCAGCAATTTCATCTTTAAGTTCCCTGAGAACTCGTGGATGGATTCCATCTGGTCCTGGTGATTTGTTAGTGTTTAGCTTAACAAGACATGCAAGGACCTCCTCCCTGGTTATTTCTATCTGGCTTAATTCTTCGGTTTCCCTCCCTACGAAGATAGGCTCTGTTTTGGGCATGTGGCCTCTGTCTTCTTCAGTGAATACTGAAGCAAAGAATTCATTGAGTCTCTCTGCAATCTCTGTTTCCTCTTTAATAACCCCTTGCCTTCCATTGTCATCTAATGGTCCAATGGCCTTCCTAGTTGGGTTCTTACTTCTAATGTACTTAAAGAAGTCTTTGTTATTTCTCTGAGTATTTTTAGCTATACGCTCCTCAAAGTCTTGCTTGCTTTCCTGATTGTTGCCTTGCATTTGTTCTGCCAGAATTTATGTTTCTGCCTGCTGTCCTCATTCGGACAAGCCTTCCATCTTCTAAATGAGCTTTTCTTGCTCTTGATCACTTCCCGAACAGCTCCTGTAAGCCACATTGGAGTCCTCTTGGACCTGGCAGTGGCCTTTTTCCTTTTGGGTATGCATTCCAATTGAGCCTCGGTTATTGTTTTTGTAAACAGCCTCCATGCCTCTTGGAGTGTTTGGACTCTCTCGATTTTCCCTTTCAGCTTCTTTTTTACTAGTTTCCTCAACTTTGGGAAATTTCCTTTTTGAAAATTTAAGGTCTCTGTGTTAGATTTTATCAGTGACTTGCGGTCTATGTTCAAGTTAAACATAATTGAGTTGTGGTCACTGTTCCCTATTGGATCAGTCACATTAACATCTTGCACCAGATCCTGAGTATTACTCAGGATCAAGTCAAGGATTCTTGTACCTCTAGTTGGGTCTTCAACCATCTGTCCCAGGGAACAATCATTTAGCATATCTAGGAACTTTATCTCTTTATCATGTGCTGAACAACAGTTCACCCAGTCTATGTGAGGGTAATTGAAGTCCCCCATTATAACCAGGCTTCCCTTCTTGGATGCCTCCTTTACAACATTCTCCAACTGCCAGTCTCCCTCAAGAGTTTGGGTCGGAGGCCGATAGTATATGCCTACTGTTAGACCATCCTTGTGGCCTGGTACTCTTACCCACAGAGCTTCTAATGGTGACTCCAAATCACCTAGATATTCCAATTCATACGATTTTATCACTTCTTTGACATACAAGGCCACACCACCTCCCACTTGCCCCTTCCTATCCTTCCTGTACAGTTTGTAGCCTGGGATAACTGTATCCCATTGGTTATCATCCGTCCACCAGGTTTCAGTGATACCAATAATATCAATATTCTTATTTATTGCTAAGTATTCCAGCTCCCCTATTTTGTTCCGGAGGCTTCTAGCATTTGTATACAAGCATTTATATATGCTTTTCTGACACAGTCTTTTGTGTCCAGTTGCATTGTTAGACTGCCTCTTGCATCCTTCTGCTAGAATGCTAGTGACTAGCTCCTCGCTCTGCTCAGTAATTTTTGCATCCTCCTCACTACTCAAGTACACACTTTCCCGAACCGGATGCTGCCCAGCTCCTGTCGGCTTTCCCCCAGTTATCAGTTTAAAAGCTGCTCTGCAGCCTTTTTGAGGTTGAGTGCCAGCAATCTGGTCCCATCATGGTTCAAATGCAACCCATCCCTCCTGAACAGATTTGGCTTGTCCCAAAATGTTCTCCAGTTCCTGACAAATCTGAAGCCCTCCTCTCGACACCACCGCCTCATCCACGCATTGAGGCTTCTGAGCTCTGCCTGCCTGGTAGGTCCTGCGCGAGGGACAGGCAGCACTTCTGAAAATGCTACCTTGGAAGTCCGGGACTTCAATCTTCTTCCTAACAACCTGAATTTGGCTTCCAGGACAGACCGCTTGGCCTTCCCAACATCATTGGTACCAACATGTACCATGACAACTGGCTCGTTCCCAGTTCTCTCTAACAATCTATCTAGATTTCTTGTGATGTCTGCAACTTTTGCACCTGGCAGGCAAGTCACCATACGGTTATCATGTGCATCACAAATCCATTTCTCTGTATTTCTAATTATTGAATCGCCTAGTACAAGGAGCCTCTCTCCTGCAATCTGTTCATCTACATGCACCTCATCAACCATATTAAGGGAGAGAACCTCAGTTTGTTCCTGTTGTTTATCTTCCTGGACCTCATCAAGTGTGATGAAAGAGAGATCATCAGGTGGAACCAGTTGTTCCTCTGTGTGTTCCTCATCAGGTGTGATGAGGGAAAGAGCCTCAAATTTATTCTGTAATTTCAGACTCTCAGAGTGATACCCTACTCTTCTCCACCTTTGAGTCACATTCCTCCAAACATCTCCCTCCTGAGTTAGTGAAGGGCCTTCTCCCTCAGAACTGTGCCCTGTCTCTTCTTTGTCCAGCATAGTCTGTTCCGCTCTGTCCAAGAACAGCTCAAGCTCTTTAATTTGTTGATGGTTAGATATGCGGGCCTCTAGCTGCTGGACCTTCTCTTCTAGTAGTGCAACCAGCTTGCACTTGCTGCAAGTGTAGTTCTCCATATGCTTTGGCAAGAACACAAACATGGCACAAGTATTGCAGGTAACTACAACTGTTCCCTCAGAATCCATTTTAACAAGTGCAGTATTCCGGGCCTCAAAAATGTACACGTTTACTACCTTTCTACCTAGTAAGACTATATTATTCCTTTGTTACTAGTGTGCAATCTCGCACAGTTCAGGGAAGGGCCTGGTGTGGCTCTGCCCCCTGCTTCTGGAAGCTTCAAACTGCTTCCTCTGTTTGAACAGAGGTGGCTCTCAGCAGTTGAAATTATCAATTTAAAATTAGTGGAAGCCTCTAAAGCAGCTCTACTCCAACTGCAAAACTTACCAGCGCTCACTTCCTTTGTTTTGCTCTCCTCAGCAGCAGCTCTGCTTAAGAGCACATGCAGAGTCAAAAGGGCTGACCCTGAAAGAGCTCAGAGCTTTTAAAGGCTAGTGTGGCTCCGCCCCTATGAGTCACAGTTCAGGGAAGGGCCTGGTGTGGCTCTGCCCAATGCTTCTGGAAGCTTCAAACTGCTTCCTCTGTTTGAACAGAGGTGGCTCTCAGCAGTTGAAATTATCAATTTAAATTAGTGGAAGCCTCTAAAGCAGCTCTACTCCAACTGCAAAACTTACCAGCGCTCACTTCCTTTGTTTTGCTCTCCTCAGCAGCAGCTCTGCTTAAGAGCACATGCAGAGTCAAAAGGGCTGACCCTGAAAGAGCTCAGAGCTTTTAAAGGCTAGTGTGGCTCCACCCCTATGAGTCACAGTTCAGGGAAGGGCCTGGTGTGGCTCTGCCCCCTGCTTCTGGAAGCTTCAAACTGCTTCCTCTGTTTGAACAGAGGTGGCTCTCAGCAGTTGAAATTATCAATTTAAATTAGTGGAAGCCTCTAAAGCAGCTCTACTCCAACTGCAAAACTTACCAGCGCTCACTTCCTTTGTTTTGCTCTCCTCAGCAGCAGCTCTGCTTAAGAGCACATGCAGAGTCAAAAGGGCTGACCCTGAAAGAGCTCAGAGCTTTTAAAGGCTAGTGTGGCTCCGCCCCTATGAGTCACAGTTCAGGGAAGGGCCTGGTGTGGCTCTGCCCCCTGCTTCTGGAAGCTTCAAACTGCTTCCTCTGTTTGAACAGAGGTGGCTCTCAGCAGTTGAAATTATCAATTTAAAATTAGTGGAAGCCTCTAAAGCAGCTCTACTCCAACTGCAAAACTTACCAGCGCTCACTTCCTTTGTTTTGCTCTCCTCAGCAGCAGCTCTGCTTAAGAGCACATGCAGAGTCAATGATGATGATGATGATGATGATGATGATGATGATGATGCACTTAGAATTCTGTACCAGAGGACTCCACTGCATTCCCTGAAATGGCAACAAAGTATTCAGAGTATCTCACCAAACTACAAATCCCAAGATTCCCAAGATGAAGCCATGATGGCTACAGTGGAGTCAGACTAATCTAATTATGTTGTGTGGCTGCCTTCTTACTTTGAGAGTTAAACTCTGTGTCACAGGGTCAAACTACTGGGATTACAGATATGTATGAACCAGAATTATCCATCCCATCCATCCATCCCATCCCTTCCCATCCATCCCATCCCATCCATCCATCCATCCATCCATCCATCCATCCAGTGATGCACTGCAGCAGGTTCTGCAGAACCGGTAGCAGAAATCCCCCCAGGCCACATCCACTTGATTGGCCATGCCCACCTCCATAGCCCATAATGCAGGATGTTTGGCCACACCCACAGATTTGACCAGCCCACAGAGTAGGTAGTAAAAATTTTTACAGTACATCACTCTATCTATCTATCTATCTATCTATCTATCTATCTATCTATCTATCTATCTATCTATCTATCTATCTATCTATCTATCTATCTATCTATCCCCCACTTACAGCCGGAGGGAAGAGAGGTATTTATTATTTACTTAGAAAAATGTATTAATTTCTTGATTTTGTACTGTATCTGTGTTTGCTGATTGTAAGCCGCCCTGAGTCACCACGGCGAGTGGGTGGCGATATAAATCCAAACAAACAAATAAATCTATCTATCTATCTATCTATCTATCTATCTATCTATCTATCTATCTATCTATCTATCTATCTATCTATCTATCTATCACTCACTCACTCACTCTCTCTCTCTCTCACACACACACACACACACACACACACACACACACACACTACCCACAAGTAGCCAGAGGAGACATTGCTTTTGCAAATGCTAACATAATATATTGTCATTAGCTATCACTGTTGTAATATAAATTGAAATGGGATGGCTTTGATTTGGTTGGTCAATTTGGACTCATTGGCTTTTCCAGCTCCAGCTAGTGAAAACAACTGCTAGATCAGATTCAGTGCTCTGGCTTGATACATTTTTAATCGGATGCCCAACTGCAGGATCTTGTGATTTTGCAGATGCCTAACTTTGGGCTATATTTTGCCCACCTGTTGGCATCCCTTCTTTTGTTTGCCATTGGAAACTGGACTGCTTGGACCTCCAACTGTTACTGAGCTTTACCTGAAGATCCCCTAACTTAGCTACTATTACTTTCAGGTAGGCTTTTGTCTCTTCATTTTGACTTTGCTTCCCTGTCTATGTCCCTGAATTCTTCTTGGTTGGCTCAGATATCTGGGATGTTACTGGGCTGCTGCCTGCTAAGGAATAGATTCCATTCCACATTTCAGACCAGCCAGTGGAGAGGATGACTTAGCTATCTGACCTTCAGCTTTGGCTCATCAGCCATGTTCCCATCAGTCGTCCTTGGGTTTTTGCACTGGTTCATGTCCAGGCAGAACCTTGGACAGCTCAGAAACAAAAGGTCAAGCTGGAGGCTCGCACGCATGTACAGCAGGCTTGGAGATGAAGCTTGGGAGACACTGCAGGACGTGGTTAAGACTAGGCACTCGCTCAGACTTCAGAATCAATACCAGAGATGAGGAGGTAGGCCTCTCCGGTCTAATATGGGTGGCCACGTTTGATGTCACGGAGTGGCAGTTGCTAAATAATAGAAGTACAGTATGTAGATTTCTGGTTTGGCTTCCCAGAAATCCCAAATTCTTCTCCTCTTGTGCAACTTGCTTGAATTTTGTCTCCTTGCCCGGAGACTTGGGAAAGCACAGAGAATCCTAGAGAGTTCATTACTCATCCTGAAACCTATCTACCTACCTCACAACATGTCGGAGTGACAACGGAATACAACCGTTGATGACCCCTTTGGCTCTACTCTCAGCAGCACAAAATATTCTCTTTTGGAATTGTTTTCTTTGGCTTTCTCTCCCCCTCATGCCTCACACTTTATACGTATTTAGGAAACTTTCCTGTTTTAGCAGCATTTTTCTGATCAAAGTCACAAAGGTTCTGAATTCAGTCGCCAGAATAAATTCTTGTACGATGCCATCAATGCCAAGAGGACTCCAGTGTAACTTCTTTGGAATGCATCTCTTAATAATTTGTTCATGCTTTACATACTTCCCTAGGGTACCGCTTTGGACAGGAGATGTTGCTCATTTTCCATATCTGCATGGCAGAAAGGGACGAAGAATAAAAAAGAAAAGGAAGTCAACACATGAAAGCCAATGAAATTAAATTATTCCTAATGAATGATACATCAGCTCCCCCATCCTTGCTAATGTTGCAAAGTTGTGGTTTATTTTGTTCCTATCAAGGAGAGAGAAAATATCCATTCACATACCCCTCAAAGGACGTCAGGGAGTAATTAAGCAATTTCCTTGCTCACTGGAGTTCAACTATTTTCAGTCATTATTCCACACCAAGTCATCTTTGTTCATAATTAAATGAATGTCTCCAATTAAAAAAGAAAATCCAAAGGCATAAACATGTGTTATATGTTACCGATGTTGTATGGCAGATGGGGGAGAAGGGAAGGAGACGTTATTTAGCCACACACTTTGGTCTGTTTACATGAAAGTAAGCAAATTACAATCAGTTCTGCATCTTTCAGATGAAGTAGGAAAAATCCATTGGGGAATAAGAATTATTTTTAGCTTAAGGACTGCTATTATCTCCAAGAGCATGGGTTTCATTAACTTAGATGTCACAAGTTAATTATTTGGGGGGGTGTTACTTCTTTGGACTACAACTTCCAGGAAAACCCCAGCCAGCATTGTGACCATGTTGACAGAATGATTCAGAGTGAGGTGATCCAAAATGGGAATTTTTACGAGTGAAAAATGGACAGAGTTGGGTGAATAAAGATAGCAAATTTCCAGTTTCACTGCTGTTAGCTGTTAAGGGGCTATTAAGTTGGAATAGGTAGGTCTGTATTTCAGAAGAGAAAGTTACAGCCTCCATCATTACCCCTTTCCCTCAAACAAATTATTAAACTTCAGGGGAGGGGTAACTTGTAGCTTGTGATGTTGCAGTATAGCATTGTGATGTGTTACTGTTCGTGAATTTGTATACTGAATTTTGTGTATTGAATTTTGTATTGTATTTTTGACTATCAGTATTAATTGTATGTTACTGTATTTAATATTGTATTACTGTACTCATATATTGCATTATTGCATATTTTATTTATTGTCTGCTATGTAAACCGCCCTGAGTCAGGTTTGCCTGAGTGGGCGGTATAAAAGTGTGAAAATTAAATTAAATTAAAATTAACACAATCACTTTTAAAGGATGTGCCTCAACTCTATGAGAAAAAAGCCAATAGTGCTTTACAGGTCAGCTGAGACAACCATGTTTTCCAAATATGGCCAAAGTTCTGCTTTCGATAGTGTGGTCCAAAGAACTTGAGACAGTTTTCCTCACGGCAATCCTGTGAGGTTGTTTTAAGAGGGAAACAAAGACAGGTAGACAAACAATGGCCCACTTGAGTAGAATTTGACTTCTGGCCTTTGTAGTTATAGGCGATTGCTGTAAACACTACATGTATTTTAATTATTGAAACTCACTAGCAGCTGCTGCATTTTCCACCCCTGACTTATACTTGGGTCAATCTATTTTCCTAGTTTTAGAGGTCCAAATTAGGTACCTCGATTTATATTCTGGTTTACTTATAGTCGAGCATATGCGGTAAGTGATGCACACATACTCACAGAGAAAGGGAGAGAGTCAGGTTCAAAGCATCAAGCAAAGGCAGCTTGTGACCCCGGAAATGGGTCCCATTACCATATCTTGGCCCCACTCAAACCATACCTGTCAACCATCCCGATTTGGCCGGGATTACCACGTAATTTGACGCTGATTTGCATCATATCCTGACCCGCACTGCCAAAACCACGTAATTTGGCAGCGGGGGAAAGGAGGCACTGCGCAGCCCATCTGCGCAGGTCGTGTTGTGCGCATGCGTGGAAGGGCTCTACACTTCCGTAGCTTCCTTCCACGCATGTGCAGAAGGCTACGCCATCTGCGTAGAAGGCTACGCAAGCGGCATAGCCCCCACGTGCATGCGTGCAAAGCGACCTGCGCAGACCCGGACGCGCGGTTGACAGGTATGACTCAAACCAAAACCCTTGAGAGCAAACCAGGGATAGAGTGAACAATAGCTACAACTACACCACTGTCAAAAATCCCAACACAAAAACTGCAAGGTAAATGCAAAGCAATCTTTCTCCTTCCCAAACTCACAAGTGTCCATTTGGTAATCACAGCACCGTAATGACGCAAAGCATCACTTTGCTACCACCTGCTGGTAGACTCAAGCTTTCAGGTCTTATTTTTCATGGTGTATGTATCTTAAAATGTTACGGGCATGGTTACCCTGTCCCTATTCTGTACTGGACCTTCCATTCCCACAGAAATAGGTGCATTTTTTCAACTGGGAAAATTGACTATTTGGACCACATCTCCTAGAAATCCTCAGTCATTGTAGTAACGTTTCCCAGCTTTGATTCCCACTGCCATCAATGTCTCTATTTTGACATCTTTTCCTAATACAGTAAAACCTCGCAAAAAGAGCGCCTCGCTTAGCGACTAATTCGCTTAAAGAGCAGAATTTTCTCTGAATGGTTGCCTCGTTTAACAACTAAAACCAACCAAAAACTCTCTTAACAACTAAATCAGGGTTTGCAATTTCTTCCCCCCACCCCACCAGAAGTCACAATTGGTCACTTACAATGGTGTGTTGCTTAAAGAGCAAACTCGCTTAAAGAGCAATCCTGTGGAATGCATTATGCTCTTTAAGTGTATATACATATTTCACTTCTCAGCCTTTTGGCTAAGATCAAGTGTAGTATCTGTTCCTATCAGTTTAATATCTGTTATGTCCTCTGTTTTTATGTCTGGCTGGACATCCAGCTACGGTAATGGAGTAGACCTTACAGCCAGCGACTCAACGCCAAGTGTTGGGCAGCGGTAAATAACCTGATTCCCTAAAGGAGCCAATAGCTACAGGTGGATGAGCCCCTTTAGGTGGGATGATGGTCCCCTCAGTGGAGGAAATGCCACGGGAAAACATCATATTGGGCCCAACGGCAAAATGAGAGGAGGAGGAACTCTGATTCCCAACCATCATGGAGGCAGAAGAGGCCATGCCAGATGGACTGGCTGTGAAGGCACACTTTGCTATTATCCTCAAGGCTGTGGCAGTCCATTGCAGTCCTGGTGTTAAATCCTGCACGTCTCATTTCATACATGCCGCAGGAGGTGGCTCCATGATCACAGTGTGTGGGTCACTTCATGGCAAGCTGGGATCCACCTTAAACAAATTCATGCCAATGGCATTTTTCCTGCTTCGGGGAAAATGCATTCTCTGATACGAGTTGCAGCCAGCGATAATGACATATTTCTGCACGGTTCCTGCCATGGACTCAGGCTTTTTGTCTTTTTTAGTAGACAAAAGTGATAAGCTCTCATCAGAACTTCTTTGGGTCAAAACATTCTCCACTCTAGCATGGACCAAAAGTGGTGGTATGGCTGGGCCTCTTAAGATTTAAAATTGGCTGTGATAGCCTATCACAGTGATAGTCCACCTCTGCTTTCCACTTCCAAAAATCACAGGTAGTTTAGTGGTTAAGACACTGAACTTGACAACTGGAAGGTCAGCAGGTCAGCAGCTCAAGACCGAGCACTGTATGACAGAGTGAGCTTCTGTCTCCATCCCAGCTCCTGCCTACCTAACAGTTTGAAAGCAAGAAGTTGCAAGTAGATAAATAAGGACCACTTCAGTGGGAAGGTAAACAGCATTCTGTGCACTCTGGTGTCTAGTCATGCCTGCCACATGTCCATGGAAACGTCTGAAGACACAGACAACATGAAACCATGGGCTCATGGCAAATCTCAAGCAAAATTTGCTCATAAATGCTCTTCATGTATTCCTTTTTGCAACTTCTACTATAATCTCTCATGCTCTCTTAAATCTCTCATAATCTCTCATAAAGGTAAAGGCCTCCCCTGCTTAAAAGCCAGTTGAGTCTGACTCTAGTGGGTGGTGTTCATCTCTGTTTATAGCCAAAGAGCCAGCACTATCTATGTCTGCAGAGATTTCCATGGTCATGTGGCAGGCCTGAGTAGATGCCAGAGCGCATAGAACGCTGTTACCTTTCCTGCCGAAGCAGTTCCTGTTCATCTACTGGCAATTTCTTGCTTTCAAACTGCTAGGTTGGCAGGAGCTGGGGCAGATGCTGGGACCTCACTCTGTCATGCAGCACTCAGGTCTCAAACTGCTGAACTGCCAACCTTCCCATCGTCAACCTCCGCTATCAAGCCACCATGGCCCTCATGTTCTAATATAGGGACACACAAAGTTTGTAGAAGTTCTTTTTCTGGGATTTACAACCCCCTGAATAGTCCTACACACCATGGCCATTTCCGAACATCAACAAAGAGCCTTTGCTGGGGCTGTCTGAAGACCTGAACAATGCACCCTATGAGAAGGACCATTGCACCAAAGGGAATTCATCTGGAACAAGGACAATGAGGCTTAGATCCCTTCTCATCGTCTTTCATCTACCCTAACTCAATGGTTCCCAACGTGCAGCCCACACCACACAAGGTGACTTCAATGCCTAAATGCCTAGGTCAGTACATGGGCTGATCAGTGCTTTGGGGAATTGACTTAGGCTTCTGGGAATTGAAGTCCAAAAATCAAAGGTTGGGAAAGACTGCCCTAAATTATGCTGGCTCGACCTCACCGGTAAGGTAGTAAGAAGCAACCCTTCTCTCCGTCTCTTTCTTTCTGTCATCCTCCTACCTCTGGTAATGATTCAGGTACATACAAAGTCACCAAGAATTGCTTAAGGATTGCAATAGATTCACAGGTCAATTGGATCCCCCCCTGACAATGTAGTTAACGGGATGCTTTAATTATGGGCTAAAAAGTTAGATCCTCTGATATCGCTCAGTAGGAACTGTAGAGCCAGGTTGACCTACCCCAACGTTCACTGAATGACCTTGAGTCAGTCACCATCTTGTTCTGATGACCTACTATATAAGATTGTTGTGAAGCTGAAGTGAGACAGAAGAGAGCCACAGATTCTGGCTCAAGTTCATTGAAAGAAAATCAAGATGCAGGGGCAACGAATAAATAAGCATGCACAAGATTGCTGTCCACATGAGGATGCATCAGAGTGGGTGTATGGTTTTGGCCTTACAAAACGTGGTCCAAAAGATCATGAGATGGCTGTGCTTACATGGCCTCTGCCTTCATGGCATTACCATCTTGCAATGTCTCTGAGAGACTGAGGTGGCTTAGTGGTTAAGACGCTGAACTTGACGACTGGAAGGTCGGCAGGTCAGCCATTTGAGACCTGAGTACTGCACAATGGAGTGAGCTCCTGCCTCTGTCCAAGCTCCTGCCAGCCTAGCAGTTTCAAAGCAAGAAGTTGCAAGTAGATAAATAGGGACCACTTCGGTGGGAAAGTAAATAGCGTTCCATGCATTCCGGTGTCTAGTCACATCTGCAACATGTCCATGGGAACCTCTGCAAACGCAGACAGCGCAGGCTGTTTAGCTTTAAACAGAGATGAACACTGAACCCTAGAGTCGGATACAACTGGCTTTCGAGCAAGGGCGACCTTTACCTTTATCTAATGTCTCTGAGCTGCAAACTCCATTTACTAATTGCCCAAATCTCACCCATTAACCTCCAAAGCCATTAATGGTCAAAAATAAATCTCCTTTGCTATCACAACCACCAATTCCTTCCTGCTTGTCTCAGTGGCAGCCAAGCATTTCATGTTGGCGCCGGACCCTGCTCGCCATCAACAAATGTAAAGGTGTAAGGTTACCGCCTGGTTCATGATGGCCTGTGTATGTTTTGGATAGTAAACTAGCCTTTTAGATGTGACAGTGAGCTAAGGTGGAAGCAAGAGAGGAGGAGAAAGAAATGGGGTTCTCCCCATGTCTTCCTCAAGTCTTTAGGCAGAGGAGGGGCCAGTTTGTGGTGTTCCAGACATCGGTGTACTACAACTCCCATCAAGACCGGTTAGCACTGACGGTGCTAATGGATGATGGGATCTGTATCCCAACAAACAACAGACTCTGGGGGGAGTCCCCTTTTCTGAAGGACTGCCCCCCAATGTTCAGCACAGCTAGAAGCCATGCTGGGCAAGGCGAACCCATTGTGCATGAAGGAAGCTTTCCCAAGCTCTGCTCCTGGGCATGTTTATCATGCTTGAATTTTTTAATTGTATTCTCGTTAGGTTTTAAATTCTTTAAATATCTTCTGGAGCTCATTCCATTCTGCAGCACTCAGGTCATGAACTGCTGACCTGCTGACCTACATCATCAAGCTCAGTGTCTTAACTACTAAGATACTGCAGTCCCTCTGTACTATATATACCTCTTTTTTTAAAATGCCCATACTGGTTGGGAATTCTGGGATTTGGAGTTCAAAACGTACCCCTTCTGTTCTGCCAAAACACAGTCTTCAATACTGTGTCCACATATGCCACCCCTGTACTTACACTCCTTTTCTCTTTTTCCCTGCTCCTCACACCACCTCCATTTCGGCTTGAGTTCATACTGCTTTTGGTATTCCATATTAGGACTCTCAGGGGGACTGTGGTACTTTAATGGTTAAGATGCTGAACTTGATGACTGGAAGGTCAGCAGTTTGAGACCCAAGTGCTGCACAATGGAGTGAGCTCCTGTCTCACCATTTAGTGAGGCCATAACCCTATTAATATAAAAAGTAGTTAAAAAGTTAGTTACACACAAAAGAAGTGGCCTTACCTGGTTAAGCAACAGTTGTGGGCTAGAGTAACAATAGTTGTTGTGGGGGAAAGTGTTGGTACAGCTAAGGGAAGAGACTGCAGTGGCGTAGTGGTTAAGATGCTGAACTTGATGACTGGAAGGTCAGCAGGTCAGCAGTTCGAGACCTGAGTACTACATGATGGAGTGAAGCTCCCGTCTCTGCCCCAGCTCCTGCCAACCTAGCAGTTCAAAAGGAAAAAAATTGCAAGTAGATAAATAGGGACCACTTCGGTGGGAGGGTGCAGTGTTCTGTGCACTACAGACTCTAGGCATGCCTGCCACATGTCCATGGAGACATCTGCAAATGCAGAAAGTGCATACTGACATTGTTCTCATTATCCTCTTTTTCCATTTGTTTCTCCATTCAACCTCTCCTATTTTTATATTCAAATTTTGTTCCCACTTCTGTTTCAAATCATCATGTGGATCTATACCCTTATTCAATATGATATAAAGTTTGCTTACTAGACCCTTAATATTATTTTCCCCTTTTCTAATCTTCAATACCAATTCTTCAAATTCGGTCTTTGCTCTATCTATCCCTACTTCCCTTCTATATTTTTTATTCCAATTATCAACCTTCAATTTCTGAAACCAGTCCAATTTTAACTTTTCAAATATTTTTTCCTCTTGTTTTCATCATCACAAACTTTTAACCAGTCCTTCAGTAAAGACAATTCATTTTTATCCAATATTTCCTTTTTTTCCCTTATCTATTTTTATCGGAAAACACACCATATCAGTCAATTCCAAGATTGGAGAGAGATTTGGCTCTTTGTCTCTAAAGAGAGATGAACACTGAACCCTAGAGTCAGATGCAACAGGCTTTCGAGCAAGGGCAACTTCTTAAGACTCTCAGGTTTTCCTTCCACCATCTACTTTGGCCACTGAATGTGATGAGGATAAAGGCGTGCATTCAAACACAGAAGATGCAGCAGGCGGTGCTGAAGCAGAGTGGAATTGCCAGCATGCCACAAGCAAGCTTCCCAGGAGGCTAAAAAAATCTCTCCAGACATTCCTGCCCATAAATACAGAGGAGAATTTCAAGAGTGCAATTGCAAAAAGAAAAAAACTGGTTTATTTATTCACACACAGACAGGAACCAGCCACTTCAGCTTTCCCAGTGAAATGCAGGGATACCGGCTGAAATGATGTCAAAGCTGAAGGAACCTTTTGAGCCACTTCCATCAAGAAACACCAGTTTCCTGGAAACCGCCTGGAATTTTAATTGAAATCAATGTAGAGCGTCAGCCAAGCAAAGTCAATAGAAGGCCAGATAAGGGAGCAGAAGTTTATCAGAATATTCCTCCCAATCTATAGCTGTTTATAGTTACATGGATACCAGAATGGAAAGACAGATGCAGTCTCACTCATTGTGCTCCACCTGTGACTTCAAGCTCACCCTGTCCGTAGGTATTGTAAGCCAACAGGTCCTAAATGTGAAGAACCAAAACCCAATTTGGAGCTATTCTGCCTTTCCAAAGGATGTGGAAACTCCTCCAGTTTTTTTGGTGTGCTTCTCCATAGCATTCTTGGCCTGCCCAAACTGCACACTAACCTACATACAATGTTTGGTTTACTCATGCCTGGAAACGCAAACATAATTTGGTCCACACCTTACTTAAAGTTTAGATTGGCATTACAAGAAAAAGTAAAGAGAGAGGGACTGAATTCTCCCTGGTTTGTCTCATCACCTCCTTATAAATATATATCTAGTTCATCCACTCATGCACATATGCACATGCACACATGCACACACACACACACACCCACACACACACACACACTTGCTTTTATCCCCTTAAGCAAAACAGCTCCAAACTCTTTGGAGTGGAGTTCTGAGTGTTCATGCATTGTTTTGTCTTGTTTTGCCGGATACTCCTGTACAGACTAACACAACTACTTCTTTTGATTGTTGAAATTTTTTACAAGATGATGAAGACACAAACCCAGAATTTAAGAAATTCTCTTATACTGGATCAGATCCTTGGTCTGTTTAGAACAGTATTGTCAAAACTGGTGCCTGGACCTCTTTAGGACTTCCGGCAGGGTTCATCCATGGTCCTGGGAATTGTAGACCCAGCAAATAGCATTTTCTAGCTATGTTTATTTATTTATTTAAACATTTATGGCCTGTAGTTTAGTGGTTAAGACACTGAGCTTGACGATCAGAAGGCCAGCAAATCAGCAGTTCAAGACCCGAGTGCTGCACGACAGAGTGAGTCCCTGTCTCTGCTCCAGCAAAACTGGCAGTTTGAAAGCAAGAAATTGCAAGAAGATAAAAGGTAAGAGTGTTCCATGCACTCTGGTGTCTAGTCATGCCTGCCACACGATCACAGAAATATCTGCAGACACAGTCAGCACTGGCAATTTGGCTATAAATGAAGATGAACATGATCCCCTAGGGTTGGACATGACTTGCTTTCAAGGAAGGGAAACCATTACCTTTACCTGCTGGTGACTATGAGCAATTTTGGCTTTTTTTTTCAGGACTGACCAAGACAGTGGTGTTTGTCGCATTCTAAACAGTCTCCAAGGATTTTCAGTTGAGACATTATTTCACTCGCTGTAGCATCATTTGAAAGATCAGGTGTAACAATCTGTGCCTTTCATTTCTCATTTAATTTCTAAAAGATTCCAGTGCTTTATGTGTTCTGTAGATTCCTCATTCTTTATTCATTTGCTCTGGCACCTCTTTGCCGCCGCCCCCTTCAATCCAAGAAATTCTTGATGTCCTACAAAAGAGAATCATACCCAAGCTTGAGATCCATGAAGAAAGGAGAGGGCATGAAATTTTCAGTGGGTTTGGATTGATAAGCATGATGAAAATGACCTGTGGTATCTCTGAATCCAACAGATTTATTTCAAGTGTCAGCTTCTGTGCATTTACCTATCTATCTATCTATCTATCTATCTATCTATCTATCTATCTATCTATCTATCTATCTATCTATCTATCTATCTATCTATCTATCTATCAGATTTGTGTAGCCACCCACTCGACAAGCGACTCTAGGTGGCGCACAATACTTCCATTAAAAATCCCCTACCTTAAAACTTTAAAAGACCCTAAAAACCCTTAAAACGCCAAAAAAACTACAATCTTTTTCAATCCTCTCTCTCAAACATATGTTCCATATTTGAGTCACAGATTGATACAGACAGTGAACACAGGAAAAAATGAACCAATGAAGTGAGATACAGCAGCTGACCACTGCATTGTATTACGTTGCTGTTGTTTATTTAATTGTGTGTACACTGGCCAGAGTGGGAAATATCCCAGATAGGGTAATCAATCAATCAATTGATCAATCGATCGATAAATCAATCAATCAATCAATCAATCAATCAATAAACTGGCAATGAAATTTTAAGATGTCAATGGCACCAGCTCAAGGAGTGAACATCCAAACTGTAGATTACATTTTGGATCCAGTAAACTGGATTAGTAGTTTTGATCTGTAAAGTTCCTTAAATTGGGGACAGAGGGGGCGGTGCTAATGCGTCACATAGTTCCAATAAGCGCCAGAGCAGGTGTGTGTGTGTGTGTGTGTGTGTGTGTGTGTGTGTGTGTGTGTGTGTGTGTGTGTGTGTGTGTTGTTCAGTCGCACAGTTGATTCCGACCCTTTGCGCCCCCATGGACCATTTTCCTCCAGGCACCTCCTCTGTCCTCCACCATCCTCCTCAGCCCGCCCAGCTCTGTGCCCATTGCGTCCACAATACCATCTATCCATCTCATCTTTGGACACCCCCTTCTTCTCTTGCCCTCCACCTTTCCCAGCATCAAGGCCTTCTCAAGTGAGTCCTCCCTTCTCATTTGATGTCCAAAGTACTTTAGCTTCATCTTCACTATTTGTCCCTCCAGTGAACATTCAGGGTTGATTTCTTCCAGTATTGACCTATTTGCTCTCTTTGCTGTCCAGGGGACTCTCAGGACTCTCCTCCAACACCACATCTCAAAGGCATCTATTCTTCTGCACTCAGCCTTCCTAATGGTCCAGCTCTCACACCCATACATTGCCACCGGGAATACCATTGCCTTGACTATGTGGTTTTTTTGTTTTCAAGGTGATGTCTCTGCTTTTCACTATGTTCCCCAGGTTTGTCATCGCTTGTCTATCCATAATCTCGTCTTTTTATTTCATGGCCACATTCGCCATCTGCAGTGATCTTAGATCCCAGGAAAGTAAAATCTGTGTGTGTGTGTGTATGTGATCTCCCCTTATTCATTCACAGTCCAAAGAGATGCTTCCGTCTATAATAGCCCAAAGGACTCCATAGATCCGAATCCAAAGCACCACTCCGATTTGTTCAAACTGGAACCTGCTCATTCAAAGAACTCTCTTTGGGGTCGCTCAGTTGATACTCCAGATGTACAGAGTCGAGCCCTTGAAGGAACAAGGTACTGCTCTCTTTTGCCTTTTTGGCAGAAGCAGGAACCCTTCCGACCCGTCCGGACGCACCGGTTCCGGCACCCCTTTCTCCGTCAAGCACATTTTAGATCTGGATCCGTGCAGCGTCCCAGATGGACCGATCCCTCAATGGCTCTTGCTCACCTGGATCTCCGGACGCCCCAGCTCAGCCTCGCCCTCTAGGCAAAGGAACCCTCCAGACCTCCACGGCTGCTCCGAAGTCACTCCGGAGTATCAGCCAGATAAAGGAAGGAAGCCCCCCCCCCTGGAAGTTCGAAATTATACAGAGGACTGTGTTTATATTCGAGAAACGGATCGCGTCTTTTCAGTCGAAGTTAAGCTACCGCAACTTAAATTGCCCCGCAATTCAAGTTGCGGTCTCTTAACTTCGTTTAAAAAGACACGATCCGTTTCTCTGAGCCAACAGATAGTGTCTGCAGATCTTTCTATTCGCCGATTCTTCTGCTCAGCTGTCCTGCGGTGTTATTTATCGATTACGACGCATTTCTTTCTAAGATGAAATTTTGTGAAACGGGGCAAGGGGCGGGAAACCGTCTCTAGGTGCGATTGGATTGCAGCTTCCATCATCCCTGGCTAGCGGGGGCTGATGAGACCTGTCATCCGGAGGAGCGAGCAGTCTCCAATCGTCGGGTTTCCGCACCACCACCTTAAAAAGCCCAACAAAAATGGAAACATATAAATTAGAAGGGTTTAAATTTTTAAACCCAGCCAAACAACAAAATAAGAATCCAAGAAGGAAGAGGAGGAGGAAGAGAAGGAAACGGTTTCTTACTTGTACGGAGTCAGCTTCCAAAATTATTAAGTCTTTGTCCGAGTACTGCATGATGGAGTGAGCGCCGGTCTCTGTCCCTGCTCCGGCCAACCTAGCAGTTTGAAAGCAAGAAATTGCAAGTAGATAAACAGCGGCCACTTCGGTGTGGGAAGGAAAACAGCGTTCCGTGCACTTCGGTATCTATTCATGCCTGCCACGTGTCCACGAAAACGTCTACAAACTGCAGACAGCTCTGGCTCTTCGGCTATAAAGTGAGATGAGCACTGAACCCTAGAGTCGGATACGACTGGCTTTTGAACAAAGGTGGCCTTTACCTTTAGCTAATGAGATAATGAATTTTCAAAATCCGAAAAAAAAAAACCGCTCAACCTACTTGTCCCTACTTCCCAAGTAAACTCCGTGGATTGATTTTGGATCTATTCTCCCGAAGGTGAATATCACACCAGTAATTCGCCACTTACCATACCATGAAAGAACGTGCTTATGTGGTTCGCCAAATATAGAAAATATTTCCCATATCTTATTCGATTGTCAGTTGTACACTGTTATTATTTAGATGTAAATATCTTGCACCCCTGTTGGGAACAAAATAGCCTTTTGGGATTTAAATCACAAACTGTCTTATCTCCTCCTGGGTTCTAACATGTATACTGTATGTACAACGGCCAAGTTTATAATTAAGGCATCAGCTAAAATAATCCAATATATTAATCAAATTGGGGTATCCTGCAGTGAAGGGAGATTCACTTATCTGACGCAGGATATGCATGTACTATTAGTATTAGTATTAGTATTAGTATTAGTATTAGTATTAGTATTAGTATTAGTATTAGTATTAGTATTAGTATTAGTATTAGTATTAGTATTAGTATTAGTATTAGTATTAGTATAAATGGCACTTTCTCAAGTGTAAATTCTTTTTAAGAGTAGTATTGGTATGCATTGTATTTTATGGTATTTTATTGTATTGTATTTATTGTATTATATTTTATCGTGCTCTATTGTATTGGACAGTTGCTTAGATTTTTCTGTTAGGGTATTGATAAGGTCGCAAGACTAATCAATTAATAATCTATCTATCTATCTATCTAGTAATTAATCATTAGTTTCAAGCATATCAGAGAGTAAACAAAACAAAAAAGTTGTATCACTTTAAAGACTTTTATTTTCCATCTTATTGGGCCCAAGGGCAAAATGAGCGGAGGAGGAACTTTGTTTCCCAACAGTCATGGAGGCGGAAGAGGCCATGCCAGATGGACTGGCTGTGAAGGCACACCTTGATAATATCCTCAAGGCTGCGGTAGTCCCTTGCAGTCCCGGTGTTACATCCTGCATGTCTCATTTCATACGTGCTGCAGGAGATGGCTCCATGATCATAGTGTGTGGGGTCATGGCAAGCTGGGAATCCACCTTAAACAAATGAATGCCAATGGAAATTTTTTTTTTCTGTTTGTCACTCCAGGGTGGGGGACGTATGCTCGGACACGAGTAGCAGCTGACGACGATATGAAACACTAACTGCTGTACTTTAATGTTTGCTTTTGTGGATCAAGTCCACTTCCGAATACCGTAATTAGTTGTTTCTCGACCCTGGCTCCGCAGCGATAGATAACTCATCCACGGGGCAGTCCAACCAGCTGAATGAGCCTTTTGGTCTTCGGGTAGGTCAATGCGGACTACAGCCTTGACTTTTTCAGCTCACCCGCAGGAAATCTTTAGGGAAATTTTATGTAGAGTTCATCCCCACTGAACTCAGTGAAGATTTAGCAAATTATGCGCCATATCTTGAAGCCGTTCGCCAGGACGTGAGCGCAGGGTTAGCTTGAATCCTTGGATGCAGAATTGTTAGGTAAAGGTAAAGGTTTCCCTTGCTCGAAAGCCAGTCGTATCCGACTCTAAGGTTCAGTGTTCATCTCTGTTTCAAAGCCGAATAGCCAGCGCTGTCTGCTTCTGCAGACGTTTCCATGGCCATGTGGCAGCCATGACTAGACACCGGAGTGCACGGAGCGCTGTTACCTTCCCACCGTAGTGGTCCCTATTCATCTACTTGCAATTTCTTGCTTTCGAACTACTAG
Organism: Bradypodion pumilum; assembly: GCA_035047305.1. Taxonomy (NCBI): domain Eukaryota; kingdom Metazoa; phylum Chordata; class Lepidosauria; order Squamata; family Chamaeleonidae; genus Bradypodion; species Bradypodion pumilum. Next base: position 6,842,563 of record JAWDJD010000010.1, on the reverse strand, counting down.
GTTAGCAGGAGCTGGGGACAAAGACAGGAGCTCAGCCTCATTCCGTCCTGCAGTACTCTGGAATCGAACTGCTGACCTTCCGCCTCTCAGTCAGCGTCTTCGCCACTTGAGCCACTACAGTGGTTCACTGCAGGAGAGGGGGATAATTTGTATTTTAAAAGCCCGACTCTTTTATCCGGATGAACCTGCCTCTTTTTTTGTGTCCGCTGCTTAATAACTCGAAGTAAACCTAGAACTCACAGCAAGAGGCGAATTCTCACCGGTTTATATGGTCTGCTCAACTGGTTTCCCTTAATTTTGCTCTTTTAAAAACCGTTTTGGATTTTGTTCTCAGATCACTATTATTTTTTTACTACCCTTGGACTTCAAAAGGCTGGGGATTGTTCATTTACCTGTTATATAGACATAAATATACAATTAAACAGACAAAATCTGAAAGGAAACTATCAATAAAAACAACAAAAGAAAAAAATCTATATAAAGTGTTAAGTGCAACCGCAGTGTTTAAGACGTTGAACTTAGAAGGTCAGAGTTCGATACCCGAGTAGTGCACGACGGAGTGAGCTCCCGCCTCTGTCCCAGCTCCTGCCAACCTAGCAATTCGAAAGCAAGGAATTGCAAGTAGGTAAATAGGGACCATTTCGGTGGGAAAGTAAACAGTGTTGTTCCGTGCACTCCGGTGTTGAGGCATGCCTGCCACATGTCCAGGGAAACGTCTGCAGACGCAGACAACGCTGACTCTTTGGCTATAAACAGAGATGAGTACTGGGGCCTAGAGTCGGATACGACTGGCTTTCGAGCAAGGGTGGCCTTTAATTTTACCTAAGTGGAAACCACCAACAATGGAACATTGTATACTTTCAGCTAGCAATTCTCTTATAGGGATTTTTATTTTATTTTTTTCACTTAAAGTAAACTAGTCCTTGTGATCCTCAGTAAATTTCCCACCGATCTGAACCTTGATTCGCCCTCGACACGCGAAGAAGAGGAAGGAGAGAAGGAGAAGACAGATTTGAAAATGGATTATCAAATGAATTGACCTGGAATGGGAAAGATCGCAAAAATTTAAATTAACGCATTCTCCACGCATCTAGGCTACCAAACTATGCCTTAAGGAAGGGATCCGTTCTAATAAAATTCCCATCAGAGTAGCCCGATTGGGCTCTCTTTCCAAACATATTTAATTCCGGTGGTCTTTTATATCCAAGGCCAACCCTTCAAACCAAGAACACATATGTGAGTCGAGCAATCGAGGGGGCGGCATATAAATGTGATAATAATAATAATAATAATAATAATAATAATAATAATAATAATAATAATAATAATAATAATAATAATAATAATAATAATAATAATAATAATAATAATAATAATAATAATAATAATAATAATAATAATAATAATAATAATAATAATAATAATAATAATAATAATAATATTGAGTCCCATGGAAATCTACGCAATTTATTTTCGCGTCGATGCCTTCCTAATGATCAGCCGATAGCTTGCCTGGTTTTGGATCTAAAGTGCAGAGAGAGACAAAGGAAGATGAAAAGGGAAAGAACTGATAAGGTCTTCCCTTGCTCGAAACCCAGTCGTATCCGACTGTAGGGTGCAGTGCTCATCTCTGTTTCAAAGCCGAAGAGCCAGCGCTGTCTGCTTCTGCAGACGTTTCTGTGGTCATGTGGCAGGCATGACTTAGACACCGGAGCACACGGAACGCTGTTGCCTTCCCACCGAAGTGGTCCCTATTTATCTACTTGCAATGTCTTGCTTTCGAACTGCTAGGTTGGCAGGAGCTGGGATGAAGACGGGAGCTCATTCCGTCCTGCAGTATTCGGAAATGGAACTGCTGACCTTCCGCCTCCCAGTCAGCGTCTTAGCCACTTGAGCCACTGTAGTCTATAATTGAGGAACTGACACGTTTTTCCCAGCGTTTTAGAAAGGCGTTACTTTTTTTAGCAACCGAAGGAGCCCGTTAAAATTCTTTCCAACTTTCATTCTGGTGAATTCAACCGTGCACCCTGTGAATCCACACGAATGGGTTTACTGCGATTCATCCAGCCCGAGCCGCCTTCATCGCTCCTGGAAGCGGAAGTAAAACGCACCCGTACGGTTGGCTTGGGCTTCTGGGAATTGAAGTCCAAGAACATCTGGAGTGCCAAGGTTCGCCATCACGGGTCTATGCCTTCACATCCGCATTGGTGATGATATGAAGATGATGCTAATTACTGACCTACCTCTTCATTGTTAGAATTGCCTCACTATACTGTTTGCAGGGAGCTTTGAATTTCCAATTTCCAATTTAACTTATATCCCGCCTTTCTCAAGCTGAAATTGTCTCAAGGCGGCAAACAACATAATAAGTCATACAATAATACATAAACAATTCATAATAATACAGTACAATTATATATATGCACCATTAAAGGCAGCTTTACTTGTTCTTGTGCCAGTGTGATTTATGCCATCTCTTGCCCAAAAATGCCCTTCTGCACTCTATGTAAGACAAACAGGACAATTTTTTTGCAAAAGAGTTAATAGGCATTAATCAGACGTCCGGAATGGCAACACAGAGAAACCTGTTTCAAACCATTTCAATCTACCTGGACACATTATCCAAGACCTGAAAGTTGTGATTCTGGAGCAGAGAAATTACAAGACTAGGATCCAGAGAGAGAGTAAAAATAAAATACATCCATCTGTTGGACACCCATCGCAAAGGTTTGAATGTTAGCCAGGGGTTTCTGAGACATTATCAAATTGGATACACAGATTGTTATATTGTATGCTGCTTATATATATTATAAGAGGTGTGGAAATCCTGAACGCTTGCTCCTTCCATTTTGCGTTTCTTTGAGTCTTGTGTTGCTGCATATTTGTAATTAGCCAGCATAGTTTAAATCTAGTTGATGTGAAATCAAGCCAGGAGGAGTTTGGTCTTTTTAATTTAGGCAACTGCTCCATACAAATAGTGCAATGCACACGCTGGCCACCGAGAGGCAGTTTTACAGACATCTGTACAATTTGTAACCAATTGTGCAGAGAGGACCAGCAGCTAAGACTATGTATGTCCAGTGAGGAATGATGACTCAATGTTACCCTCTCCATTTTCCAGAAAACCAGTGAATGAAACCAGTTGCCAATATACTATTGCAAAGGCGCAAATGAGTCTATGGGTGCAATGCAAATATGTGCACAAATACATGTCTTCCTTCCAAAGAGCTGATAATAGAAGTTCACCTTTACAGCAGTTCTTTGCGGTATGTTAGGGGAGAAGGTATCCATTTTCAAAGCTAGCTAGCTTGTTTGCTTGTTCTAGCTGTCTGTCTGTCTAGTCTGTCTGTCTGTGTATTACTGTTCCTTGTTTTTTAATAGATTTTGATTTGGTGGGTGCCTTGTGCATTGGGGGTTGCTTGATGTCTTCCAGTGTTTTGAAGCTCGCTTTGTTAGCTGGAAGGCTGGTAAGTTGGCAGTTTGAGACCCAGGTATTGCATGACGGATTGAGCACCCATCTCTGTCCCAGCTCTTGGAGCCTCATTTTGGCATTCCTTGAGCAGAGTTTCTTCTGCAAAAATCCTTTCAGCCCAGAATAATTTCTAACATGAAATTATTATTATTATTATTATTATTATTATTATTATTATTATTATTATTATTATTATTATTATTATTATTATTATTATTATTATTATTATTATTATTATTATTATTATTATTATTATTATTATTGTTATTATTATTGTTATTATTATTATTATTATTATTATTATTATTATTATTATTATTATTATTATTATTATTATTATTATTATTATTATTATTATTCCAACCTTTGGTTTTTGGACTTCAATTCCCAGAAGCCTAAGACAAATCCCCGAAGCACCGATCAGCCAATGTACTGACTTAGGCTTCTGGGAAGTGAAGTCCCCCTGTGGGGCCTGGGTCTATCACTCCTATCAAGGAGTGAAGATTCAAACTTCCAACCATAGCTGCACCACTAAGCTATTCAAAGCATCAGTGGCAGGCTTGCTCATCGTTTGAAAGACCAAAAAGTTGTCCTGGTATAAACTCAACTGAATTTACTGAAATGCCATTGTATGCATTACTATTTAGCCCAAATGATCCTCAGAAGAGGGCTTCTTAAAATCCAACATAAATGAGATGCAACACAATAAAAAAATACTATTTGGCAGATCTTTCCCATAAGGTTTTGAATACCACCCCGCAAGTGAGCTAGCCGTGATCTTCAGATTCTGAATGTCAAAGAAGGGCAAGAAATTATCGCACCACTTTGATGTTATTGCCATTTTAATGAAGTTTGGTAAAGTGGCTTCTTTGGTAAACAAGGGGAGTTATGTTGAAAACCAAAAGATGTTTGGGGACATTTTTGCCTCCAGGGACAAAATTACTTGCCCAACTTTGGACATTATGCACCTTGACTTGTCAGGAAGAGGAAATATTTGCAGTGCTGCTTCAAATGATAAAAAAGAACTAATTAGTAATTTAGTGGCGGCAGCAAGATTAGTTGTGGGGGGGGGAGGAATGGAAGGTGGGTTATGATTTTACAAATAATGGACTAGAATAAAGAATGCTGTAATATAACAATTAATGACAAGTTGACAGGTGAGATTAAAGGTTTTTTAAGTTTGATTAATATTAATACTTTTCAAGAGATTTTGGGTGATTTTATGAAGTTTGTAATTAATAAAAGAGAAAGGATGAAGACCAGCAGTGGAATGAAGGTCATTTTGGGAAGAAAGGGGGTACGTAAATTAATGGAATGTAGATAATGAAATAAAATTTGATTGAGTGGTGGTAGGGAAATACGAAAAATGATGTTTGATTTAAGATGAGTAATGTGATTAACATAAGTAGTGTAATGGTGTTTGTAAGGCTTTGTGTGTATTTTATGTGTGTGTTTTTTAATCTTTCATGCTGGTCTTAAGCCAAAGGATGGACCCATCTGGGCAGCTAGAGAAATTCTAGTATTTTTGTTTCAGTTTAACAAAACTGAATGGTCGAGATAAAGAGCGATTACCGCTGTGAGTCTCAGATTGTTCATGTCCCCCTCCCAGCATCAGGGAGGTCATCTCCCCCTAATGTTAAAGCAAATATTTCCCATGTGCATTACAGGTGAAGAAGTGCAGCTAAGCTGTTGAGCAGATCGGGAAGGAAACCACCAGGCAGGCCACCCAGCGTGTGTGCTGATGTCTAATCGTTTCAACAGCCCACTGGCTGGCCAAAACACTTAATTTTCTCTCCAGAAGTTGGAGGTGGGTGGGGAGAAGGCGCAGATCGGAATCCAGAGTGCACACGGCAGGGCAAGGTGATGGCAAAGGTGTCGCCAAGTAATACTGTTGGTTTCCAATTGCTTCCTAATCTTCCCTTTGGGGCTGCAATAGGGGATTACAAGGGTTGAGTTATTATCAGCTACTGAATTTTGTGTGTGGGCTGGCAAAGTGAGAACTACTGAAGATGTTGGTCTTCTTGTTCCTCCTCCTCCTCCTCCTCCTCTTCTTCTTCTTCTTCGTCATCTTGTTCTTGTTCTTGATCTTGTTCTTGGTCTTCATCATCTTGTTCCTGTTCTTGGTCTTCTTGTTGTTCTTGTTCTTCTTCTTTGTCTTCTTCCGTGTCTAGGTCAGATTGTGAAACTGCTGAAATGGTGAATTAATTCCATACTTCTTTTCACCTGACCTAATGTGAGAAAGATTAGCCAGGACAACAAGATTGCCATTGCCCGGGGTATGCTCAGTTGTGGTTAAAAAAAAAAACCACAATCTTCTAGGTGGCTCTTTCTGTGTACCCCAAGATGCTGGTTAGTACAGTACATTAACTGCAAAACTGGAGAGGGAGGACTATTATGGAAGCAAAGCATTGAATACAGTACTTACTTTTTTAGACTACAGTTCCCACCAATTCTCCCAAACATCATGATTTTCCATTACTGTACCTGTCTTCAGATAGTTTGGGAAAAGATCTACTTCAATCCCTGGAAAGCAGCCAATTACAGTAGACCAGGGCCAAAGCTAAATATGGGCAACAGCAGACTGCGGTGGCTCAAGTGGTTAAGATGCTGAACTCACTGATTGGAAGGTCAGAGTTTGGTTCCCGGGTACTTTATGACAGAGTGAGCCTTTGTCTCTGTCACAGCTCCTGCCAACCTAGCAGTTCGAAAGCAAGACATTGCAAGTAGATAAATAGGGACCACTTCGGTGGGAAGGTAAACAGCATCCCATGCACTCCGGTGTTGAGTATGCCTGCCACATGTCCATGGAAATGTCTGCAGATGCAGACAGCGCTGGTTCTTTGGCTATAAACAGAGATGAGCACTGAACCCTTGAGTCAGATATGACTGGCTTTCAAACAAGGGTGACCTTTACCTAGACTTTTAAAACATTACATTTTTGGATTGCTGCTCTCCTGCTAACTGGGAGACGTTCTGAGAGTCCTAATTCCAAAATGTAATTATTTTTTCCAGGTTCTGTCAAGGAATCCACGGACCTAGCTAAAAGCACCAGAATGGTTCAACCCATTACACAGAACAGCCAACTGAGTGCTTCCAAAGAGGGCTTCTTGTTTCAGCATAGTTTTGACTGATGTGCATGGGGTGAGAATTTTGGCTGCAAATCAGTGGAACCAAAGTCCAGAAGCTGAGACCAGATGGAGCTGCTTTTACAGGCATAATAATCAAACTCAAATGAAGACAATGAGGGGTGTTTATCCTGCCTCCAATGAATACTTTAAAGCAGGGATGCCCAAACTTTTCGGGCTGTGGGCCAGTCACGTGGTTCAGTGGGGTGGTCATGTGGTTCAGCAGGCTGGTCATGTGGTTCCTTCCTCCTGTAGCGGAAGTAAAACGCACCTTGCAATCTGTTTTGCAACAGGATGAGATAGATTTTAGGCTGCCATTTTCTCTACTTAAACAAGGGGTGCCCAAACAACAGCCCATGGTGGGCTGGATCTGGCCCCCAGCACCAATTCATCCAGCCCACCTCACCCTCATCACTCCCGGAACTGGAAGTAAAATGCACCCATACAGATCCGGCCTGCAGGTCGTAGTCTGGGCACCCCTGCTCTAAAGCCATGGTTGCCATAGGGAATTTGGTTTTAAGAGGGGCAATTTGAGAATCAATTATTAACAGTGGATGGCCTTTTACGCTTCCTCCAGTGACTAGGAGTTCACTTTTTGAATAATAAGAATTATATGTCAGGGGGTGGGGCAGCATCAGGGTTTTAGAGATGCTTAGGTGGGGCATGGCCAAAAAAGATTGGGAACCACTGCTCTTAAGTGTCTTACTTTTCCATTCTCAGTGGGTCTATAGGTCCTCCCAGGTGAAACCAAACACCGCTGCATCGCTGGATGAGACCTACTTCTTTGTCTGCAAAGTCTCTCCCCCATTGCATCCTGAGATAATATGCAGACAACAAGTGCTTCCTAGATGTCCTTCATCCATGCATTCACCACCCCCACCCACCCACCCCCACACACACTTTTTAAAACATCTCACCCAACCAAAAAGACAGAATACTCTTCAAAGCTTGTGTTGTTTCTGCAAATTTCAGCCCACTTGTCCAGACCTTTTGGTTGCCTCATTAACTAACTGACTGACTAACTAACTAAAAAAATCACTTTATTACGGTCATTGACCAGCACAGTAAAAAGGGTTTAAGTACACGAGATACAATTGTACCACCACAAACTTATCTACTTGAGTTGAAATAAAATAAAATAAAATCAGTTCTTAAAATTGGTGCTACATTTGGGCTAGGTAATGGAACAGCACCTCTTTGAATCTGAATTAAAAAGAATAAAACAACACAGATTTCTATGGATAGGACAGCTGACATATCTGAAATCTGACATATGTTTAAAAGTAGCTGGTTCTCTAACTAACTAACTGACTGACTGTTTATTTATTTATTTATCTATCTGATTGTGTGTGTGCGTGTGTGTTTTCATTCATCATTCATCCATTCATTCATTTGTTCGTTCATTTGTTCATTCGTTCCATTCTTATACCACCCGCATGGCATGTTTCCCACTCTGGGCGGTGTACAAATAATTAAATGAACAAATTCTTTTTTTATTTTTGAAATGGTGACTGTATTAATCCATGTTTCAAGCATATCAGAGAGTAAACAAAACAAAACAAAAAGACCCAAAAAAATTGTGGCACTTTAAAGGCTAACTGCTGTATTTTAATGTGAACCTTTGTGGGTTAAGTCCTTTTCGTCAGACAGTATTACTCTCTGATTTTATTTGTTTATTTATTTATTACATTTTCCCACACTGGGCGGCTTACAAGATATTAAAATAATCTTTATAATTAAAAAATAGGCATACAGAGTAAAACAACTTAATAAATTATAAATCTCAACAAAAAGCAAATATGATGCCCCTCCCAATTTAAAACAAAACAAACAAACAACAAAGAACACTATCACCTATCAGCCAGTCCCCACACACAAGTGACCCTTAGCAAGGGTTTGCAACCTATGGCCCGTGGGCCATCCCAGGCCCATGGCAAGAAATCATCTGGCGCACTGCAACGCCCCTGAAATTGGAAGCAGACATGTTTACAACACCCATAAACACTCCTGCGCCTGTGCAAACATGCCCACTGGGGTTTACGGCAGCATTTATGGGGGGGAACATGTGTCTGGCCCCCTCAGTTGTCTGAGGGGGCCTGATCCAGCCCCACAGTGGGAAAACTTTGAGAACCTCTGCTTTAGCAGGACAATTGTACTCTTGCTTTTTCAAAACCAGCTTCTACTGTGTTTTTATGCAGACTGTTGCTACTTAAGCCCCTATCAGATAAAATGGGGCTTACTTTTGATACAGACCTGCCTAAAATCATCCTTTTTGGTCAGATATTGTTCACACACCCTTGGGCATAAATCTGTACTGAATGCACTTAATCTCCTTTCCGGGTTGTCTTAAGACCTGTCGAGCCAATGTGACAAGCGTTGAAGATTTCCAGATGCGCTGTAAATAATAAAAGTACAGTGCTAATTTTGGTATTACCTGCTGCTACTTGCTGTGTTCCCACTGGGATGTACATTGGATTTGAATCTGGCTTTGTCTGCTTTCCATGCCACAGAAGCATTCAGGCAGGACTCGTTTTCAACTAAATGCTGTTCAGCTGTCCTGTGGAGAGTGGATCTTTTTTACCTTCACACCAACCCTAGGAGGTAGGCTCATCTGTGCAAGAGTGACCAGCTCTGGAGTCACCCTTACCAATTTCAGTGCCAAACAGAGATTTTAGCTGCAGCTGGATAGGGCTGGAAGTGCAATGCTGAAAAGGTTGGCAGGGACTACGCTGGCTCAAGTGGTTGATCCTCTTTGGTACGTTTCGGCGATTTTTTGCTTTTACAAAAGGGTAGATGGAGGTTTACGGGACTGTGGTGGCTCAAGTGGTTAAGACACAGAGTTCGCTGATTGGAAGGTTGGAGTTCGATTCCCGGGTACTGTATGATGGAGTGAGCTCCCGTCTCTACACCATCTCCTGCCATCATAGCAGTTCGAAAGCAAGACATTGCAAGTAGATAAATAGGGACCACTTCGGTGGGAAGGTAAACAGCGTTCCGTGCACTCCGTTGTTGAGGCATGCCTGCTGCATGTCCATGGAAATGTCTGCAGAAGAAGACAGCGCTGGCTCTTTGGCTATGAACAGAGATAGGCACTGAACCCTAGAGTCGGATACGACTGGCTTTCGAGCAAGGGCGACCTAGGGAAAGAGGCCGCTAAACTTCAAGCCCATCTCCTTGGGAATAGATCCACGGAGGAGAAAAGCTTACTTCTGAGTAAACGCGGACCTCATCGTACCCAACGCAAGCTGTAATCCTGGAAGAGCCCTAGTGGCACAGTGGTTAAACTGCTGTACTGCAGCCAAAACGTTGTGAGTTCGATCCTGACGGGATACAAGGTCGACTCAGCTTCAGCCTTCCGTCCTTCCGAGATTGGACAAATGAGGACCCAGCATGTTGGGGGCAAAGATGCCAATTAACTTGTGAACCGTCCAGAGAGGGCACGAAGCGCTATGGGGGCGGTATAGAAATGTGATTGCTATTGCTACCGTTAACCGACAGAAACTTGTCTGGGAAAGCAGTCCCATGGAGCTCCGCAGGACGGACTGAGAAGCGGGACTCCCGAGCCCATTATCCCCAGCCAGGGCGCTGTCTGGGTAATAGGTGATATGGTCCGAGACCAAATAACACCGATGGAGACAGCTAGAAGTGCCAGAACATTTTAAGGGCCGTAGCCAGGAGGTGGCCATTATTGTGTGTGTGTGTGTGTGTGTGTGTGTGTGTGTGTGTGTGTGTGTGTGTGTGTGTGTGTGTGTGTGTGTGTGTGTAAGAGAGAGACATTGTTGCCCCACCTGAAAAAATATTCCCCCACCCCCCATCTAGAATCATGGCTACCGCCCTGCAGAGCAAGAACCTTGAAGGAGAAGAAGAAGAAGAAGAAGAAGAAGAAGAAGAAGAAGAAGAAGAAGAAGAAGAAGAAGAAGATGATGATGATGATGATGATGATGATGATGATGATGATGATGATGATGATGATGATGATGATGATGATGATGTTTTTATTTATATCCCTCTTCCCTCAATCCAATGGACGACTTGAAGCGGCTTACAAAAAAATACAAAGATACAATGATTAGAAATACAAATTACAAAAAAGGATGAAAAAGGAGAAGATGATGACGATGATGAAAAAGAAGATGATGAAGAAGAAGAGGAAGAAAGAAGATGAAGACGACGCAAAAGAAAAAGAAAGAAGAAGATGATGATGATGGTGATGAAAAGGGAAAAGAAGAAGATGATGATGATGATGAAAAAGAAGAAAGATGATGAAAAAGAAAAAGAAAGAAGAAGATGATGATGATGATGACAAAAGGGAAAAGAAGAAGATGATGATGATGATGAAAAAGAAGAAAGATGATGAAAAAGAAAAAGAAAGAAGAAGATGATGATGATGATGATGACAAAAGGGAAAAGAAGAAGATGATGATGAAAAAGAAAGAAGAAGATGAATATGATGAAAAAGAAAGAAGATGATGATGATGAAAAAGAAGAAGAAAGAAGGAGGAGGAGGAGGAGGAGGTCAGAGGCATCTGGGGGAAGAAGGGAGGCTCCTTGTAGCGATCCATTTCCTTTTCGGATCGCGACCCTCGCGGGCTTTTGGCGCAGAGGAACCTGATCTTCCCCAACCAAAGGCGCAGCAGAGATGCGCGAGCTGCGCAGGGCCCTGGCAGGGCAAAACGCCGGCCTGGAGGAGGCGACGGAGACGGTCCGGAGGCGTTCCCGGCCGCCCCGACGAGGCACCAATCCCAGCCCGGGGACCGAACGCCCCCCACCCACCCACCCGCCGCCCTTGATAAGGGACCGTCCAGCCGCCGTCGGACGGAGGCAGTGGGCGGACGGAGGCGCGCCGCAGGGCTTTCCGTGGGCTCCGCCAGACAGAGGCGCAAACCAGCGCCCCCTTCTGGGCTGATGCAGGCCGCGGAGGAGGAACCGCGCATCTCCCCCGCGGGAGCCTCGGAGCTGCGGCCCCGGAGCTTGCCCGGGCGCGCGGGGGGCGACGGAGACGCACCTGCCGCCTGCGCGCGATCCAAGCAGTGGAAGTCCTTCCTGATCCAAGACATTCTGCGCCACCGCGGCGGGGGCGAGGAAGAGGAGGAGGCGGGGAGGTCGTCCAGGATCGCAGGATCGTCTCCCTGCGAGAAGAACCTGGAGGAGCCTCTCCCCGTTGGAGGGGCTCGAACCCCCGAGACGAAGACAGCAGGTAAGCGAAGGGGGCCCGGATCGGGGTTTGCCCAACTCTGAAGGATCGCCTAGAAGTGGCCGAAGGGTAACGTTAAACTCCTGTACTTGAAGCTGAAGTACTTTGGACATCAAATGAGAAGGGAGGATTCACTTGAGAAAGCCTTGATGCCGGGAAAGGTGGAGGGCAAAAGAAGAAGGGGCGGCCAAGGATGAGATGGCTAGACGGTATTGTAGATACAATGGGCACGGGACTGGGTGGGCTGAGGAGGGTGGTGGGCAACAGTCCATAGGGTCGCAAAAGGTCCGAATCAACTGTGCAACTGAACAACAACAAACTTCTGTGCCCATACTGTGTGTATGTTCCCTGCTCGTCTCTAGACTGAACAAATGGATTGGTACCGTTCCCAATGAAAGAGAACAAGGTTCCCTTTTTTTAAAAAAAATTGCCTGTCATACCAAAACTCCGGTCTGCAGTGGCTCAAGTGGCTAAGATGCTGACTGAAAGGCAGGAGGTCAGCAGTTCGATTCCCGAGTTCTGCAGGACGGAATGAGCTCCCGTCTTTGTCCAAGCTCCTGCCAACCTAGCAGTTTGAATGCAAGAAATTACAAGTAAATAAATAGGGACTGCTGCAGTGGGAAGGTAAACAGTGTTCCGTACGCTCTGGTGTCTAGTCATGCCTGCCACATGACCACAAAAACGTCTGCAGAAGCAGACAGCGCTGGCTCTTCGGCTTTGATACAGAGATGAGCACTGAACCCTAGAGTCGGATATGACTGGCTTTCAAGCAAGGGAAACCTTTACCTTTACTTATACCAAAACTCCCTGCAGGAAGAAAGCTAGCATAGAATGGGAGGGGAAAATTTCTCCACTCACAAACCTGAAAATTTTTGAGGCTTAACAAAAAAACCCTTAGCATTCACTGAAGTTGTTTTTTTGTTTTGATTTGTTTTTGTAGAGGTTCTTCTTTAGTATTCAGATTTAAAAACCTGCAAAAATTTAAAAATGTTACTTTTTTAAAAAAACCTCTCAGATATCTGGCACTCGAAAAAGTAACTTTCCCAAGCTCTAAGACTATAACTAAATCTGGCTATATATGACAAGGGAGCATAAGACGAACTATTCCTCAGGTAATGAGAACATCTGCATTTGGGCGCCAACTGATCTAAGCTTCATAACGCAGAAGAAAGGGAACTTTTGTCTACTCTAATTGCAATGCTGTATATTCCCCTATCTCCAAGACAAGGGTGATCCAAAACAAAGGAACTTCAGGACACTCCATAGATTGTCTGCATGCCACCCTAAATGTATGCTGGTTAGAAATAGCCAAATAAATAAATAGTTATTAAGGCATCATCTTTGAAAAGTTACTTTTGGAGATGTCAAATCCCAGGATTTCTCACTAAAAAGGCTGGCCAGGGAAGTTTTGGAATTGTAGTTCCCTTATAAATAGCAGAAAATTAGAAATGTACTTACTTACTTATTGCATTTTTATACCGCCCATTTGGAATATTTCTTACTATGGGTGGTGCACATACAAATAATAAAATAACATCATAAAAAACCAACAAAATAAAAATAAAACAACCGGATAAATAAATGAACACTATAGGAATGTTTGGGAACCTAGCAATAAATTATAAATTGGCATGTGATATTAAAGCAAAAGGAGGACTGATAGAAGAAAATGTATGATTGAAGTATAAGGATTTTTTTTAAAAAAAGCAACAGATCATGTGTTTTCTTGGAAGAGATATGGGATGATGTAAAATATGAAATATAAATGTTGACGAGCGCACCATATAGACTATGTTTAAAAAATTGTTCTAGTGCACAAGTTTTGCTGGATTTACATTTATTTATTTGTTTGTTTGTTTGTTTGTTTGTTTGTTTCCTGCCTATTTGGGATATTCTCCCACTCTGAGTTGTGAGTATTATTGGCAAAGCTGTAACTTATAACTTACAGGTGAAACTCAGAAAATTAGAATATCGTGCAAATGTTCATTCATTTCACTTAAAAGGTGAAACAAATATATGAGATAGACTCACTACATGCAAAGTGAGATATGTCATGCCTTAATTCGTTATAATTGTGATGATCATGGCATACAGCGTGCATGACATTATGTGATGATTATGGGGCACATGAGATTGGGGGGTTGGGGTTTTCATAAACTATAAGCCATAAACATCAGTATTCTAACAAAATAAGGCTTGAATTATCTCACTTTGCATGTAATGAGTCTATCACATATATTTGTTCCACCTTCTAAGTTGCATTATGAACTGAATGAACATTTGCACGATATTCCAATTTTCCGAGTTTCACCTGTACATGCCTAGGACTTCACTGACTTATATCAAAATGATAGTTGTAGAGAGAGAACGGAGGGGTGGGAGGAATGCCTTTAGCCAAACAATGTGTTGGTTCGTTAATTCTGCACTGGGCCTGCCTGTTTTCATGTTGTTGTTTTTACCTACACGGCAAGAGCAGATGCCCCATGCTTGAATCAGGCACATTTGTACTCTTCAAGATGCCAACCAAGCAGTTGAAAAGCAAGAAATTGTAAATAGATAAATAGATACCAGTTTAGCAGGAAAGGTAAGAGCTCCAGCGTCTAGTCATGCCTGCCACATGGCCACAGAAATGTCTTCAGATGCAAACAGTGCTGGCTCTTTGGTCGTGAATGGAGATGAGTTGGACATGACTGGCTTTCAAGTAAGGCAGACCTTTGCTTTTAGATGCAAATGTCAACATGGGAGTTGACCCCCATCTCCCAGCAAATTTTTGCCCCCTCTACATTTTAGCACCCTGAGTCAAAACCCAGGTTGATCCAACCCAGTTACAGCTCTGTTCTTGGCTGCTATTGAAACAAAATCCTGGACACAGATAGATCTTTGCCTTGAACCAAGATGGTTCCTCCCTACCCTTCTATTTCATTGTGATCCCCCATTTCTCTCTTCAGATCCGCCAGCAGAGTCCTGCCTGCCGACCCCCAAGAACTCTCCCAAAGCCCTCCCACGACCCCTGAAACAGCAGAAGCGCTCACGGGCTGCCTTCTCCCATACTCAAGTCCTGGAGTTAGAAAGGAAGTTCAGCCATCAGAAGTACTTGTCTGCCCCGGAACGTGCCCACTTGGCCAAGAACCTCAAACTCACCGAGACCCAAGTGAAGATTTGGTTCCAGAACAGAAGGTATAAGACGAAGAGGAAACAGCTGGCTTCAGAACTTGGGGGTCTTGAAAAGAACTCTCCTGTTCCAGCCTTCAAAGACAATGACTTTGCCAGGGCTACATTGGCCTTGTCAGTTTACCAAACCTGCCAGTACAATCCTTATTTATACTACCTGAACAGCTGGAATCCTATCTTTTGGTAGCGGCACTTAATCAATCTCCTTTCTCCTGTAGTCTAAAAACAACCGTCAGTACCACCCCTGGCTTCCTGACTGTGGACTTTGCCTGAGACACTTGCTGTCCATCTCTTTCTCCTTCGCCTCAGGCATCTAAGAGGCTTGGGTGGTACTGTATGTATCCACGTATGTATCCGCGAGACTGCTCAGATGCCGACACACGTGCCATAACATGTAGCTGTTATGATGTTGAAAGGGACCTGGACGTTGTCCCTCAAAGCTATGCTACAAGGACATGATCTCATGGCTCATTCATTTGTAGCCATGGCAGAAAGGTAAATTTGGAAATGCAGGCACTCATTGTAGCCAGAGAGTGCAGAAAATGCAGGGTCAGTCTTTACCAGTGATGGCCAACCTTGGCAGTCCAGATGTTTGTGATTTTCAATTCATAGAAGCCCTGATCAGCAGGAGTGCTGACTTGGGCTTCTGGGAATTGCAGTCCAAGAACACCTGGAATGCCAAGGTTGGCCATCACTGGTCTATACCAACAAATGAGGAGCAGGGGTTTTTTTTTGTAAATGTTATGGCTCTTAATTGCACATTGAACACCAGACCACCCTTAGCTACTTCACATCATGCTTGCAACAATATATTGTTCCTGAGAAAATTCATTTCTATGAAGATTGCAAAGGGACCAGGGGCCTGAAGGGGCAGATGATATAGGCCTTGCTACTCAGAAAGTCTTGAGGGTTTGACGCTGTGAGCCCTGGCCCAACTACACCATTTATTTGTAGGGAAAGACCTACAGCTTCTCAGATATGTCTTAAGATGTAGCATCTTAATTTGTTGAGTTATATCTGAAACAATGAAATCCCAAAGTTGCTGCTACACAGAGAAAGCAATGCTAGTACAGTATAGTATTCCCCAAATAATCCAACTTGGTACAGGGAATTCTAGGAGCTACAGGCCAAATAAAGGTAAAATATGCAGCCAAAAATCATAGCTCGGTATGAAAGAACATCCTTTGTGTGCAGGGTGCTGGCTAATGTCACAGTCCCAGGTAGGAATGCAAAGGAGACACATGTATGGGAAGGTAAGGGCGGACCGTCAACTCGACAACGGAGAAGCGGGATGGGTGAGGGAAGAGAGAGATGGAGGAAGGGATGTCACAGTCCCAGGTAGGGATGGGTGAGGGAGGCAGAGAGGAGGCAGGTGAGGGAAGAGAGAGATGGAGAAAGAGAAGCAGGAGTGACCCACACACATCCCATGAGGTTTCCATGGGAAAGGCTGGCCGGGGGGGGGGGGGACCGGGCAAAGCCGGGTAATCGGCTAGTGGTTGAATAAATCATACTGTTCATTATTCAAAGGAAGTCTTTTTTTTAAGTATTTGCTCCTTTCCTTTTTCAACAAAGCACTTATTTGACACATCCGAAGGGCAAGAGCTTGGAAAGCATTAATGTTCAGGCTGCAGGATGAAAGGTCTATGACCCTGGTGGTGAACTTTGGCACTCTAAGGTTCTCTGTGTATTCACAGAGACTTGGGCTTCTGGGAACTGAGGTCCTAGAACACCTGGAGTGCCAAGGTGAGGATCACGGGTCTATGATGTTGAAACAGTGACAGGTTTCATTTCTATTTCATTTTCTAAAACCTAGAAATTCAAGGCATGTGTCACATTTAAACGTAAACTGAAAGAACAGGGCGGCTTTGAACAGATGTTGAGTCCACCCTTTTGCAAAGCTTTTTAAAAGTTGCCTTTTTTAATTGTGTCTCCCAAAACCACCACATAAACCCACATTCAACCTGCTATCTTTTTAAAAATAAATAAATCAAATCTCTGCTTTCATACAGAATTGGGAATTCCAATCTTTCTTCGTTTCAACAGCCTGATGTAGGTGAGGAAAGCTACTTGTGAGGGATATCTTGATGCCTGAATGAAAGAAAAGGATGGAACTCCTCTCAAGCCATGCAGCGAATATTTGGACTGGACCTTGAGAAATCCTGCTTCTAGTCCCCACCGAACCACAAAATTCCTTGGGTGACTTTGGGAAAATCAGTCTCTCTCATTCTGACTTACCTTGCAGGGGCGTTAAGATGATAAAGACAGAAGCTGAATTATGCATGCTAAAATCATTCCTTAATGGGCAAGCAGGATAGAACTAGTGGACTGGCAGTAAGGTAAAGGTAAAGGTTTCCCTTGCTCAAAAGCCAGTCGTATCTGACTCTAGGGTGCAGTGCTCATCTCTGTTTCAAAGCCGAAGAGCCAGCGCTGTCTGCTGCTGCAGACGTTTCCATGGTCATGTGGCAGGCATGAATAGACACCAAAGTGCACGGAACACTGTTATCTTCCCACCGAAGTGGTCCCTATTTATCTACTTGCAATTTCTTGTTTTTGAACTGCTAAGTTGGCAGGAGCTAGGACAAAGATGGGAGCTCATTCCGTCCTGCAGTACTTGGGAATCGAACTGCTGACCTTCCGCCTCCCAGACAGCGTCTTAGGCACTTAGCCACTGCAGTCCTGGCATTATTAAATGTATTGCATTTTATCTATCTATATCTATATCTACATCTATATCTATACACTAGATAGATAGATAGATAGATAGATAGAGATAGATAGATAGATAGATAGACAGACAGACAGACAGACAGACAGACAGACAGACAGACAGACAGACAGACATGGGGGCATGATGGCTTAGTGGTTAAGATGCTGAGCTTAACGAATCGAAGATCAGCAGGTCAGCAGCTTTGGACCCATGTGGTGTGCAATAGAGTGAGCTCTCCCATCTCTGTCGCATCTGCCAACCTAGCAGCTCAAAAGAAAGAAACTGCAAATAGATAAACAGGTACAGCTTCAATGGGAAAAGTAACAGGTACAGCTTCGATGGGAAATGGGTGCTACAGCATTTAGTCATGGCTGCCACATGACCAAAGAAACATCTGCAGAAACAGACTGTGCTGACTCTTTGGGGGTAAAAGGAAATGATCACCACCAGGGGTGTGCTGGGCACCTTGGGGGGCAGTGGACAGGAAGTCCAAGCCTATTGGGAGGTCGGAGGGGAGGAGGAATCCTATACATTCCCATTACCTCTGCCTGCCTCTGGGGGGCGGCAGTCACTGGGGTGCACCGGGATGAGTCCCTGTATCCCTGTGGGCCAGCACACCACCGATCGCCACCCTGTAGAGTTGGACACAACTAGCTTTCAAGCAAGCGAGACCCATAGATATATGCTATTATTATTTTATATTATTTGCTGCATTCCTTGAACTCCCTTACCCCCAAAAAATAACACCATTCACCTCACAATGAAAATTTAAAACACACTACAGGCAGTAGCAATGGGATTCTGTCCTGCACGGCATCAAAGACAGCAAGCTAATTTAGGATTGTGGAAGGAAATCCATTTTCTTGTGGCGCAGTGGTTAAACTGCTGTCCTGCAACCAAAAGGTTGTGAGTTCAATCCTGACCAGGGATTCAAGTTTGTCTCAGCCTTAATGAGTACCTAGCATGTTGCTTGTAAAATGTTAATTGACTTGTGAACTGCCCAGAGAGTGCACTAAGCACTGTGGGGCAGTATATATGTGTGGTTGCTTTGTTTTGCTTTCCATCCTCTAGTTCAGTGTTTCCCAACCTTTGGTTTTTGGACTTCAGTTCCCAGAAGCCAAAGTCAATTCCCCAAAGAACTGATCAACCAGAGTACTGACTTAGGCTTCTGGGAATTGAAGTCTCCCTGTGGGGCAATGGCCCCACGTTGGGAACCACTGGTCTAACACCTGAACGAGATCTTACAACTGTTCCTAGGGTTGACCAACACACTCTGTCAAAGCGGAAGGCTCCCTTCACCTGATGTAAAACTGGGAGTCAAGAATCGAGGGCACATCTATCATTAATTACCTGGGGATTCAACCAATGTATATTGCTCTAGTCCAGTAATGGTGAACCTTGGCACTCCAGCTGTTCTTAGACATCAATTCCCAGAAGCCCAAGTCTCTGTAAACCCATTCATGTGGATTCATAGAGACTTGGGCTTCTGGGAATTGAAGTCCAAGAATAGCTGGAGTGCCAAGGTTCGCTATCATGGATCTACTCCCTCTGCACACATCTCTAATCCATTAAGCATCCTTTTCTACTAGTCTAAAGATCCTTCCAAACAAACCAAACAAGACAAACAAGATAAAAAGAGTGGACAGAGATAATTTTCATTCCTTCTGTCTCAATATACATTAATGAGATATTTAGTAAAAAACCATTTGGAAATAGGAAAAGAGAACACTTATTTTGCACAGTATAAGCCGAGTTTTTTTTAGCCCTAAAAAGGGGACCAGGCTTATACTCAGGTCAATGACAATGAGGGTCCCAAGACTGTGCCAGATTGAGATGTGCTGATAATTTAATTAATTAATAATTTAATTAATATATTTTGATTATTGAA
Source organism: Bradypodion pumilum (assembly GCA_035047305.1). Lineage (NCBI taxonomy): Eukaryota > Metazoa > Chordata > Lepidosauria > Squamata > Chamaeleonidae > Bradypodion > Bradypodion pumilum. Next base: position 6,823,006 of record JAWDJD010000010.1, on the reverse strand, counting down.
ACTCACTAGCAGCTGCTGCATTTCCTACCTTTGGCTTATACTTGGGTCAATCTATTTTCCTGTGTTTTCAGGTCAAAATTAGGTACCTCAGCTTATATTCAGGTCGGCTTATACTTGAGGATATACAGTAACTAATTAAGTCCTTAGTTAGTTCATTTCTTGACATTTATGAACTACTAATTGCCGATGCTTTCAAAGTGATATGCAACAATACTAATATTTACAGCATGAAAACTAGGTATGGAGGCAAGCTACAAAATTTCTATTCCCCACAAAATAAACAATAGGCTAAAATCCAAGGGGAAGGTTTGTAAAAACAGGTAAGTGTCGCAAAATAAAAAATGCTGCACAATGGCCAACATCACAGGAAAGAACATAGCAAATAATGAGCATTTCTTCTCCAAGCTAACTGCAAAGTAGATCTCCAAAGGGACTGTGGTGACTTAGTAGTTAAGACACTGAATTTGGGGACTGGAAGGTCAGCAGGTCAGCAGTTTGATACCTGAGTGCTGCACAACAGAGTGAGTTCCTGTCTCTGTAAGCTCTTGCAAGTAAATAAGTAGGTACCGCTTTGGTGGGAAGGTAACAGTGTTCCATGTCTAGTCATGCCTGACACATGTCCATGGAAATATCTGCAGATGCAGACAGTGCTGGCTCTTCGGCTGCAAACAGAGTTGATCACTGAACCCCAGAGTCAGATACGACTAGCTTTCGAGTAAGGACAGCCTTTACCTTTACTATGAACTGTCTGGGAAGGCATTGCCACCTTATGACCTGCTTATGAACATCGCAAAGGTTGTGGCTGGCCTTCCCATTAGGCAGATAGAGACCGTTGTCTCAGGAAGCAGATTTTGAGGGGCAAGAGGTTGTTAACTATTTGTTATTCCACACAGAGAAAGCCACACACATATAAATATGTACACTAATATTGTACAGTGGACCCTAACAAAAGGAAACCCATAGAAAATAGTGGCTTGGTTTATGGAATTTTTTTTTCAGAATGGATTAATTGGTTTTCAATGCATTCCTATGGGAAACTGCAGTTTTGGTTAATGTATTTTGCTTTTCAGTGCATTCTTATGGGAAATTGTATTCAATGCATTCCTATGGGAAATTTGGTTAAAGTAATTTTCGCTGTAAGAAACGTCATGGAGAACACATTAATTTTGTTAAGAGGTTCCATTGTATTCATATTTACGGTAAAACCCTGACTTACATATGCCTCGAGTTACATAAAATTTGACTTACCTAATGATTTTGGGCTAAAACCATGTCCCGATTTACACAATTTCCTATGGGTTTGCTTCGAGTTACATAAAGATTCTTTTTCCTATGGGTTTGCTTCGAGTTACATAAAGATTTTTTTCCTATGCGTTTGCTTCGAGTTACATAAAGATTTTTTTTCCTATGGGTTTGCTTTGAGTTACATAAAAATTCTTTTTCCTATGGGTTTGCTTCGAGTTACATAAAGATTTTTTTTCCTATGGGTTTGGTTCGAGTTACATAAAGATTTTTTTTCCTATGGGTTTGCTTTGAGTTACATAAAGATTCTTTTTCCTATGGGTTTGCTTCGAGTTACATAAAGATTCTTTTTCCTATGGGTTTGCTTTGAGTTACATAAAAATTCATTTCTCTATTGGTTTGGTTTGATTTACATAAAAAAATCATTTTCCTATGAGGTTGCTTCGAGTTACATAAAAAAACAATTTAAGCAAAAGCCTACGGAACTGACTTTTTACGTAAGTAGGGGTTTTACTGTATTCATACATACACACACAGATGAAATATACACCCCAAAACCTATACTAATTATAATGAAGAGTTGATATACACATTATATATATACATACATATATTTAATGCACATATAACAAGACACACATACATACACATATATATATTTCAGTTGGCAAAGGTACTTTTTAAAATGTCAGTCTCGTGTGCCAAAGCAGCCTTCTTTAGATTGGATGGCTGGGAACCTCCATATGCTGTTCTTCTATCTTAGGCACGGAAAGGTCTTGGGCCAAGCCTGGCAAAATTACCAGTTTGGCCACCATTTGGAGACAAAAGTGCTGGGCGGAATGGGCTTTTAGTTTCATCCAACTGGGCCGTTCTTGTGATCTGCAATCCTGCTTCTGCAACAGTGTCCATGATAAGATGAAGTCCTTCATGCTGCAGAACTCAGAAAAGGTCCTTTGTGTGAACAAATACTCCATAAAATAACAACTGATTGTTTTCTAGCAGTCCAGAATGTAGCATATCCTATCTTCCAAAAAAGTTTCTTCCTAGTTGCTGATCTCACTCGCATATTCGGGGAGAACCAGCCTCCACCCTCTTCGCCAACCCTAGGAGAAGAATAGCAATTGCAATTACAAGAAGGTCATTACCAGACAGCGAAAACAATGTTTCAGAGCCAAGCCTGCTCCTTATCCACTTTCTCAAATATGACCCTACTAAATGTTTCTTTCAGTCTCTTTGTCTTTCACTCAACAAGAAACCCTTTTGAGCATGAAGAGCAATGATAAGATCAGGTTTTTAAGAGTATCCATCTTCTGAAAGTAATGGCTCGTTTCCACATGGTTGTCTTTCAGGACTTCCCCTACCACAAGGCAGGATTGAGTTGGACACTTCAGGTGGGGTTTGAGAAGCAGCATCAAGATATCGAAGGACAGAATTGTGTCTTGTGGTGACAACCCTGTGCCCTACACTTAGGTAAAGGTAATGGTTGCCCTTGCTTGAAAGCCAGTTGTGTCTGACTCTAGGGTTATAGACCAGGAATTCTCAACCTGTGCCCTGTGGGCCGAATGCAGCCCATGGCACCATCTCATGTGGCCCACCACCACCTCCACCACACCTGGAAGTGCCATGTGGAGGAGCAAGGGCAAAATGGCCATCTGGCTCTGAAGCTGTTTGAGGGAGCATGATCTGGCCCCCCGGCTTTAAAAGGTTGAGAACTCCTGTTATAGACAAATGTCAGTGTTTGCAGACATTTCCGTGGACCTGTGGCAGGCATGACTAGACCTCGGAGTGCACCAAATGCTGTTACCTTCCCGCCAAAGTGGTACCTATTGATCTACTTGCAATTTCTTTCTTTCAAACTGCTAGGTTGGCAGGAGCTGGGACAGATGACTGGAGCAGCACTCAGGCCTCAAACTGCTGACCTGTTGACCTTCCAGTCATCAAGTGTTCAGAGTCTTAACCACTAAGCCAGCACAGTCCCTTTGTCCTATACTTAGACCACTCTTTTAAGGGCTGCCAGCTCCCACATTTGCTACCCAAAGTCTCAGGGAGCTGCTGCGTTTACCCACGTCTTCAGGTATGGGGACAAATCTCCAGGAGAGCACCACTGGAAGAGAAGGAAATATGTAGTTTGAGTGTATGGTAGCTTTAAAAGCTGAGGATCCACCCATTGCCAGCTAATGCCAGGACTCAACATGAAGATGTTCAACATGAAGATGTCCATACAAGTATTGTGCCTCTCCAATTTCAGAATCGCTCTGAAATCAGAAGGGCACACCTCCTGGTCTCCTATGGTGTGAGGCCTCAGATCTTCCTGAAAGGGAAGCTTACACACCCTGAAGTCTCAGAAGCAATGAAAAATAGAATGCGCTCAGCAACGATTGCTATACTAACTTGAGTACGTCTTGTCTGGTTCTGGAAGCTAAGCAGAGTTGGGTCTGATTAGCATTTGGATGGGTTTACACAGAGGAATTGTGGCTGTTGCGTTGAAGAAGGGCCGGTAGCTTACTGCTATGAGCATGCTTTTGCATGTGAAGTCTCCAGCATCTCCAGTTAAGAGTCAGAAACACCTTGGATGTCCACTGAGAACAATTATCAGAATGCCATCAAGGCAATTCTGAATTATGAACACTTCCCCTAGGTTTTCTAAGTACTGTACAATTAGAAGTGGTTTACCAGTGCATCTTTCCAGTGGCATTCTAGGATTTTGGCCAAGGTTGCACACACTGACATTTCTGCTGGTAGGCCTGGTAAAATCAAATTCTTGATCCCAGCCAGGTGCTTCAAGCTGTGAAGCTTTCAAAACGGTTGGATGCTTACTACCAGTGTCAATAATGCCATTGCTACATTGACAAGTCAGCACCAGCTGTAAATTTGCGATTACCATTTTCTGTTTCCATTCTGCTTGGTTCTTCTCCATGCTACTCTCTCCACATGTGGTCCCAATTCTGTCCTGATATCACCCATATTGTATATAAACCTGTGTTCCATATATCTGAAGGAGTGGATTGTAGTTCCACAAAAATCTCTCACTATATGCTGGTGGTAGATCGGCATAGCTGTCAAGTATCCCTTATTGGCCGGGAAAATCCCTTATTTTACCCTCTTTCCCGCCGTCATCCCTTATTAATTAGACTGCAATGCTCTATTGCCACCATTGGAGGGCAGCACAGGATAAGCATAGCTGTCAAGTATCCCGTATTTGCCGGGAAATTCCCCTTATTTCCAAATCCAAAACTTGATAGGTATGTAGATCGGGCCTCCAGTAGCTCTGGGTCTGGTCTACCTACCCTCTTTTAAGATATAATGCAAGGAGATTTTGAAGGTTGGTTGGTTGGTTGGTTGGTTGGTTGGCTGGCTGGCTGGCTGGCTGGCTGGCTGGCTGGCTGATTAGTTGGTTGGTTGGTTGGTTGGTTGGTTGGCTGGCTGGCTGGCTGGCTGGCTGGCTGGCTGGCTGGCTGGCTGGCTGGCTGGCTGGCTGGCTGGCTGGCTGGCTGGCTGGCTGGCTGGCTGGCTGGCTGGCTGGCTGGCTGGCTGGCTGGCTGGCTGGCTGGCTGGCTGGCTGGCTGGCTGGCTGGCTGGCTGGCTGGCTGGCTGGCTGGCTGGCTGGCTGGCTGGCTGGCTGGCTGGCTGGCTGGCTGGCTGGCTGGCTGGCTGGCTGGCTGGCTGGCTGGCTGGCTGGCTGGCTGGCTGGCTGGCTGGCTGGCTGGCTGGCTGGCTGGCTGGCTGGCTGGCTGGCTGGCTGGCTGGCTGGCTGGCTGGCTGGCTGGCTGGCTGGCTGGCTGGCTGGCTGGCTGGCTGGCTGGCTGGCTGGCTGGCTGGCTGGCTGGCTGGCTGGCTGGCTGGCTGGCTGGCTGGCTGGCTGGCTGGCTGGCTGGCTGGCTGGCTGGCTGGCTGGCTGGCTGGCTGGCTGGCTGGCTGGCTGGCTGGCTGGCTGGCTGGCTGGCTGGCTGGCTGGCTGGCTGGCTGGCTGGCTGGCTGGCTGGCTGGCTGGCTGGCTGGCTGGCTGGCTGGCTGGCTGGCTGGCTGGCTGGCTGGCTGGCTGGCTGGCTGGCTGGCTGGCTGGCTGGCTGGCTGGCTGGCTGGCTGGCTGGCTGGCTGGCTGGCTGGCTGGCTGGCTGGCTGGCTGGCTGGCTGGCTGGCTGGCTGGCTGGCTGGCTGGCTGGCTGGCTGGCTGGCTGGCTGGCTGGCTGGCTGGCTGGCTGGCTGGCTGGCTGGCTGGCTGGCTGGCTGGCTGGCTGGCTGGCTGGCTGGCTGGCTGGCTGGC